>JAZGUH010000179.1:0-1423822 GCA_037893225.1 Hippasteria phrygiana
GGCGGGATTCGAACCCAAGCCATTGGGGTGGAAGCAAATTAACCGAAATACTTGACAGGTCTCCTAAACCATCAAAACTCATTCCATGTCATCGGGAGGGATTCGAACCCGACTCATCAGATCAGTTGGAAGGCAAGCAAAAATCAATGAGGCTCTTCTTGGCTCCAAAACCATCCATGTCAGACGTAAATGCAGAATCTATGGTACATGGCTGGGTGGGATTCGAACCCAAGTCGTCGGGTTGAAAGGCAGGCAGCTGACACGTGTATGGGCTGCAAAACCACCTCCGTCAGCGGGGAACTGCTAAATCCATTCGGGTGGGATTCGAACCAGAGTCTCCGTGTGAATGACGAGGACAGCACCTGTACGTTAGCCCGGTCTCCAGTCCCTGCGACGTCGGCCGATGTGCCTTGCATTGGTAATTACACGTACTTGGTATGAAGTGGCTTGTCAGACCTTGGAATCCAGGTTAGCTTTGACCTTCGTCCTGACATCTTTGGCCGTATCCACCATCTTTTTACCTGCCGGAGGGGCAAACGAACGAACATGGCTCTGATTAGGGACTGAATTTTGCACAAAATTAGGAGATCAAGTTAATCCTGAGCTCCAAAACTGGCTCCAAAACATCAGGTAGGTCCAACAATAGGGACTGCAGAAAAGAGGTATAAGTGTACGTGCACCGATGTGAAGACAGGTACAGTGGAATGCCGCTATACCGAACATTTGGCTCTACCGAACACCATCCTTGGCTCCCAAATTTTGTATTTGCCGAACATTGTTATTGATTAAAAATGGATTAAAAAAAATGTACTGGGCATTTGGGCTGTTTGTAATTCCCAAACGGCCGCAGCTTTATGTTGAAGAGTGACAGGTGGCTATTATTTCCCCTAGGAATAGCAGGGAAAAGCCAACTGTTGCTTTAGAATTCGGTAAGCTTAGAAAGTATGAACATGTAATTACATGTTTCAATGGCAGGCACATGTTTAAAGTCGTCCTTAACCCCTTGAGTACGGTTATTACAGTGAGACGCCCGGATGCCGTGTCGGCTTTGCAGCCAAGCGAAACGGACACAAAAAGCTTGTGCAGCCAAGCGTAACGAACACAATAATCCAACAATGGATTGAAAATGCAGAAAATGGCGTCTATAGACGTCATCCGGCCTGGTGGCACTGGTTTGTTTTTGGCGCCATATGGCATCCTCCGTACGCAAAGGGTTAAGTAACCGGCGGCTGAAAATCGCTACACCCAACAAAATCTGTGGATCTCGCGATGTTCGTTATAGCGGCGTTCCACTGTATTGATTTCATGTCTGTAACCGCTTGTGTCCAGCTGTTATTTGATGGGGAGCTGGTACGCTAAGAACGGGCTGCGCAGCAAATTCAAAGGTCAGGCACCATAACCGTGGGACCTTAGATTGTAGATCTTACCTCCCTCTCGGGATATGTCTTTGACGACTCGTCCGATCTTCTTGAATTTGGCCCCAAACTTGTTGGCGTTGACCTTACACTCTGCCTCCCACTCACGGACCCTGGTTTCAAAGAGACCTGGGGGAAACGGGGACAACTTGAGATATAAACGGGATTCTTGCCCTTCCAAACATTACGTTTATAGTAGATTCGACCTGATATGCGCCCCATACCATTTCTGTGGAGGTAGGAGGGCAAAAAAAGGGTATCTCAACAAATCGCCGAGTTCAAAAATCATCTTCCTAAAGACAGCTGAGGTTAGTACAATGGCCTGTGTGGAATGAAACAAGTGCAGACAAATCCTATTGTGATGGGCTTATCCAATACTATTGATTATTACTGTAGTGATGCCGCCTATTTTATACAATCCAGGTAGTCCAAAAATATAGAGGGGCAGGCATACAAGGTTGAATCCACTATGGGAAAACAATGCTTTCTCCTGTGAGACACAAACCTGTGACCTCCTGTGAGACACAAACCTGTGACCTCCTGTGAGACACAAACCTGTGACCTCCTGTGAGACACAAACCTGTGACCTCCTGTGAGACACAAACCTGTGACCTCCTGCTTGCAAGGTGCTGTGAGCACTTCGGTACTCTCCCGATTTTATCCGCAACTTCCGTTACCCTCTACCACTGCCATCTTCTCGATGGAGAATATTTGATGACATATTTATTTGTGACCCCCTGTAACCTCTTGACCTTTC
Source organism: Hippasteria phrygiana (assembly GCA_037893225.1). Lineage (NCBI taxonomy): Eukaryota > Metazoa > Echinodermata > Asteroidea > Valvatida > Goniasteridae > Hippasteria > Hippasteria phrygiana. The sequence goes on from JAZGUH010000179.1 coordinate 2,173, forward strand.
CCCACTGACCTTGCGCGATGCCCTCCACCTCCGCCTCCTTCTCCTGGATGAAGAGGGAGAACATCTGGGTCTCGGTGAAGACCTGGAGGAAACGCCGGATGCTGCGGGAGGTGACCACCTTGATGAAGGCCTCCCGGTCAAACTTGAGACTGCCGTCGTACTGGGCGGAAAAGTGATTCATGTAGTGTCCGCAGGTCTCCACGAAGAAGCGGATGAAGATCTCCGAGATGGTTCGGTTCTTGTCCTCATGGTCTGTTGGGGGTTGTGGGGGGAAGAGGGATAGGGGAGGATGATAACATTATTTTCAAAAATCTACCAGAATAACAGATCATGGGTTATTTTTGTTAAAACTCATAACAGGAAATGCACTCATAATTGACATGTACTCCATGGTACTTTGTACCATACAGCCCACTTCCGGAGTGATCAGTATTCCTGAGCACAGCTGAGGAAAATTATAATAGCCAAGGGAAATATTACAGTCGAGGGGAGATATAATGCCCCAGGAATTACCCAGGCGGGATAGTTTTACCTCGTCATGAGAGAAAATATTTATTTTATAATGCATCACTAATAGATTAGGAAAATAAACTAGGCCATTACCTGCATGTGTTATTTTTTATTTACAGAAATTCTCTGAGAAATGTTCCCCCGATAAAGGAGGAAATTTTTCAACATTTTTTGTGTGAAAATTCTTAATTTCTTTGTATTTCTTTCCCACGGACAGTTTTTGGAAAATTCAATTCACCGAATCATCACAGGCGATAATTACAAATCACCACCTTCTTATTCTGGTAACGAATCACAAAAAGGCAAAGTACTTTCCCATCCAGGGTCTACGACTAAGAACAAGGATGCAAGTCGACCCTTGGGATCGAGGTTTGGTTGGATACCCACCCTCTGAGGAGAGTTCCACATCTATGCCGTTGTGAGCTTCCATGAAGCTGTTGTTGCAGACCACCGTCATGGCTCTCTCCAAGGCAATGGCCAGTTTCTTTGGGATGATGGTCTCCTCGTCGCCGACCACCGTGTAGAAGTCTTTGGAGTCCAGATCCACAATGAGTACCTGGTTGCAAAGACGGATAAAAGTAGGAAACTGAAGAAAACAAAAATAGGCCAACATAGGGCAAGATAGCTCAGTTGGAAGAGCGCCGGTACGGTAACCCGGAGGTCGCAGGTTCGAATCCCGCTCCTGCCAGTTTCTTTGTTCACTTTGAAAATGTATTCAAATTTACCTAGTCAGTTTCCATTGTGGATTGTTTGACGAAAACAAATTCTGACAGAAATCATGTAAAGCTTATCTCTCAGTTCTGTTTAAAAAAATTTTCCCCCACAAAATTTGGGGTCAAAACATATTTAGAGGGTAGTCTCGATGCAGTGGGCTGACATCGGTGCGTGAGATTGGCCAAAAATGAAAAATCCACGAAATCTGCAGTGTTTGGGGGTCGCCGAGGACCCCCCAGGAACAGGGTCTATGGTTTGTATTTGCTTATTAAAGGCACCCCCTTAAAATACCCGTTTCTATTGATCTATATCCACTTTTACAGGTAAAAAACACCTTTCAGGGGTGAGATTGGCCAAAAATGAAAATTCCACAAAATCCACGAAAAATCTAGGAGGACCCCAGATCAACATATAGTTTGTATTTGCATTGATTGAGTTATTTGAATTAATTGAGTACGTGCAGGAATGCGCATACAGACTTTAACAGACCAGGCTGTCTTTTTCAAACTGCGGTTATGGCCGTCGTCCGTATAAAAGGAGGTTAAAAGCAATTTCATATCTGGTACGTTTCTTGCAAGTCCTCAGTGTTACATCCGATTCATAACAACCACGACCGAGTCCAAATTATGTTGTAGCACTCAAAAAAAATACGAGGCACACATGTTTCAATTTTGAATTTTGGCATTTTTTTTGGGGGGGGGGGGGGGGGGTAACATACCTCATCTATTGGAAGTTCCTCCAGTTTGGGAATACACAGGGACAGCATGCCCATGATGTAGGGAGTCGGGGAACAAGACATGTCAATCAGCTTCTCGGGTAGAACCGGGATGTAGACATGCTGCCAGGCAAAGGGGTAGAGGAGGGCCGCCACTGCCTGCGAACACTTGGACAGTTTACTGAGCGGAGAGAAAGAAACCAAGACCTGAAATATGTGCCCAGGGGCCAATTTCATAGAGCTGTTAAGCACAAAAATTTGCTTAGCTTGAAAATGTCTTGCTTAGTAAAAACAGGTTACCAGCCAAAAGTCCATGTAATTTTCATAACAAGCAAACAACAGCTGAATGCCAGTCAAAAGCAATATTCCACACATGAAAATCTGGTTGGTAATTCAGTTTTTATCAAGGAAGCATTTGCATGCTAAGCAAATTTTTGTGTTTAACAGTTTTATGAAATTGGCCCCTGGTATTCAATTATTCAAAACTGGGTTTGACCAAATATTTGAATATTCGATTTTCGCCAATCAAGTTTTTCACGCTTCAGCTGCAACTGCATGCCGTGCCGTTGCACGCAAAGCATGCCGGTGTTTTATGTGCGACGATCGATATTATGGACTGCCCTATCAAATTTTTTGCAAGTCCATCACAAACCCTCCAGTCCCAATCCGAATCACAAGCTATTCAAGTGAGCTTTGACAAAGGCATTCCTTTGTCATTGTTCATCCAGTTACTTGTGACCGACTTTATGAAAGGACTTCTGACTGGACTTGCGCAAGGAATTGTGAAAGGACTTGCAGGGACTCGAGTACAACTCCGCCTGTTGCATCAAGATCATTACGGGTAAGTATAAGGTTCCGATAACAAGAAACCAAACTCCAGCCTGCATTTTTGCAGTAATTATTTTATAAGTGTCAAGGGTTTTACAGAAGGGAACAATAAACCTCCAACCAACCACAAAAAGTTACAATCGACAAAAATGTGGCATTTGACACTGCTAAGCGCCGAAACCCATCTATTCAAATAGCATCAGAGTCGTATCTGTACGTGAATATATTTTTTTTTCTTCAAATATTCAATCTGGCAAAAATGTATCCGAATGTTCAGTTGACAATCAAATATTTGAATGTTCGGGACAGCTGTAATGTAAGGATTTTTAAGGGTACCTCACAGTGCACTCCAACATCGAGGCTGACCCCGAGTTAGCCCTTTGTTTTGTTTTTTTATTCCGCACACCCCCCGAGCAAGTCCTTTTGGATTTACCTGAGTTTCCCTGAGCACATGATCACTCGTCGCTCTAACAGTAAGGACGCGAAGATCTGGATGACATGCTGAATCTTTAACGAGCTGAACAGGCAATCAAAGTCAACCTGTGTCAAAGAGAACATGTACAGTACAGAGTTACAGACGACTATCCCTTAGTGTGGCCCATGTGCAAAAGAAATGAAGTCGACGAAGAATTCTGCACTTAACCTTTGACCTCATGTTTGTTCTATTGTTCACACAATTTGGAATTTCCATTTAAAGCGATATGTAAAGCACTAAATGTGACCCACTCTGCAAAAAGGGCACTTATGTTGCAACATTTGAAAATAGTGTTTTATATATAGCTGGAAAGGCCATTTTATATAAAGCTTTCATATGGTATATGTCCGAGGTCTCTAGCATTTTGCAATCACGAGATATTTGGAATTTGCATGTTTGTTTGTTTTTAGGAATTTCTTGAAATGACTTAAATAGAAACAAGCCATTTAAAAAAACAAAAAGCAAAGCAATAGATGGAAGCACTCGACAAAAACACATTCTTTTTCCAACTTTATTCACTGAAATCAAAGATTTTGGTTATGAAATAGAATAATATAGGTATCAAAGATGCAAAATATTCCCTCCCTTCAAAATCACTTGTTTGAAGAATTGTCCACCCTCTTCACATTGAACGGCCCATAACTCGTAAAAGCATACAGCGACTTATGTGCCCTTTTTGCAGAGCGGGTCACAAATATGGTACCTTGGCAAAAATAGGGGTAGCGCTACAATTACCGCCTGTTGAATAAAGACGTCTTCCCTTAAGATTTGATCACATTTGTGACAACCCTGTCTTTGTGCTCACATGTTCTAATCTGGAATCTTTGGGTCTTTGTAGTACGAGAGGTTTCATGATCGACGTCTTGATGCCGTCCACGTTCATCTGCATGATCGTTGTGCTGCCGCCCTGCAAGTATGCAATCAATTCATTCATGTCATCATTGGATTCGGCAGTCATGTTTGAGAGTAAGCAATTGAAATATTCAATGTTTGAGAGTAAGTAAGCAATCAAATATGATATTATCTAGTTGAGAAGTTCTTGACAAGAGCAAAGAAAAACAATTTGAGTTCTTAACCCTGCGCTGCACTGCCAACTTCTACTGACGCGGTGACACTGCCTGCTTCCTTTAGGGAAGCATGTGCTTGTAGCGTACATGTATATACCTTCGACCAATGTACATGTACACATGGCGGTCCCATGAACTCTTTCACCCCATTTCTGGAGCTGGGTCATTGACATATACTCCAAAGCCCTGCAACATGACCTCTGTGCACCACCATGTCAATGGACTTTCATATCAACTCCACTGCCCCCCCCCCCACCCCAATTTTTTTTTAAATCAGAAAACCACATGCCCTCCTAAAGACCTTGGGCCTTGACTGGGTGGGCAGACTACAAAGGCCTGGCCATCTGGAACTGGGCTATTGACATATCATTTACATGCCTGTGGTAAAACCCATTGTGAACAACAGTAAGGAGATTTGTGCACAACCCTATGGGACTTTCCCTGACTCATGCATTTCTATGGCTTACCCTGGCTTGCCCTCCAACCCAGGCCACAAAGTAACTATACAGTGCTTTTTGGCAAGGACCAGGCTAGGTATATTTGGAGTATCAATGTATGGGGGCTATTTTTTCTTTTTGTATAAGAAAAACGACAAAAACGGCGTTCCCAATGGACGCCGCCAGTGCAGCGCAGGGTTAAATGAGTTTAGCAAGTCACATCGCAAGTCAATCACAAGTCCATCGCAAGCTATTCAAACGAGCTGTGACAAAGGCATTCCTTTGTCACAGTCCATCTCTTGTAGACCTGTAATTTGACACGAGATCGACTCATGAGCGACTTGATTACAACTCTGGAGTACAGCCCTTTGCAGGTTCTTTTCGAGTATATTTTCATTAATACGAGTATGAGTCAAGAAAAATGTAAAGTAGTACCAGTATGAGTGCATTTATGAATATTTAAACAAGCAAACACTAAAAATAAAATAACCACTAAATGAGAACAGTAACTCATTAAGCTAAGCAACTCATTGAGAAGAGAAAGGTGAACTCAGTATTTCTAATACTCATACAAGTTACTACTGAAGTGAGTCAAACTTCGCGTAACCTATGGGTATTTATGTTACTCATGAGTTTCTACTGAAGTAAGTCCAATATCACTTGAGTAAACTTACAGGTGGCGGGACATTTCTTGAATACGCTTCTCGTATGAGTCTCTCCATCTCACGCTTGGAAAGCATTCGCCGCCTCTCGATCTCATCGAGTAACTGCGTGAAGAGGAGGCGACAGCTGATGGGCGTGATAATACAGTAGACCTCAGGGAGGCGTGGCTTATCGCCAGGTGGCTACAATACAAAAAGACAAGTTGGTGGTCAACTTCGTTCTCTATTTAGAATCCTTTCATCTGGGGCCAATTTCATAGAGCTGCTTGAGCAAATAATTTGCTTAAGCACAACAAATATTGCCAGCCAAAACTCCATGTGATGTATATTGCTTGTGACTGGTATTCAGCTGTTAATTATTTAGCATAACAATCACATGTAGTTTTGGCTGGTAACCCGATTTTACTAAGCAATTTTTTGTGTGCTTGAGCACATTTTTTTGCTTAAGCTGCTCTATGAAATTGTAAGCCAATTAGCTTACAAGAACCCGTTTTACATCAGCTGCATTGGCTACCAGTTAAACCCTGTATAACTTTCAAATGGCTGGTTCTGGTTTACAAATGCATACGTGGATTAGCCCCTTGTCAAACGCTAAGAATTATCAAGAAGAAGAGGTAACCTACCAGTAATCTTCGGTTATAGCCATATAACCGGGAGCCGTCAATACTCGTCAAGACAAAGGAATAGCTCTCGCTGCAACAAGAATAACAAACATTATTAGTTATCCACGAAACACGTGCCAGGTCACACATATTTGTTTGACAAGAGGAACGTGGCATTACCTCTGGTACTTCTCGACCGGAGCCCACTTGAAGGCGTCGGGGAAGCAGAAGTGGGGGATCGCACGCAGCTTGTCATTCTGGCTGGCGCTCAGCTGAAACGTCCGATGAAAACACAAAAAAGGGAAGAATTAATTATGATAATCTTGGTGCCTGCGGTATGTTGTTAAAATAATATTTTTACAAAACTTAATAAATAAAAAAAATTGATTACTTCTTCTGGGAATCTCGACTTCTCGATGGGTTGATACCGTCTGGTCTCATGATTGAACTCAAGCGACACGACGACCAGGTAGTCGTAGAGTTTGGACTCGATGGTCTTGCGATATTTGTCGACGTTGCAGTAGACCGATGACCGTTTCTTCACAGCCCGGGCATGGGTAAGTCTCTTGTGCATAACTACCAGATAAAAACGGAGAAAACGAGTCTCAAATAACTAGCTTTAGGGGCCAATTTCGCGTAGCTGCTAACCCCAAAATTTGCTTAGCATGAAAATTCTTCCTTGTTAAAAACAGGATTACCAACAATATTTCCATGTGTTGTATATTGCTTGTGACTGGTATTCAGCTGTTGTTTGCTTAGCATACAAATCACATGGAGTTTTTAGCTGGTAACCTGTTTTTACTATCAGCAAGACATTTTGTTGCTAAGCAAATTTTTGCGTTACCAGTCATAACTGCATGTACTGTACGCTTATCTTGTGATTGGTTGACGGCCGATTTTCGCTTAACAGAAAAGCTTGCCGAGTACTTTTCTATGATAAGCATTTCTATGAAATTGGCCCCATTGCCACTGTACATTCTTTATATATGAAGACAAGACAATATATTTTTTAGTATTTTAATTTTATTTCTGCATATTATTGTTTTAACCTTTCTGTTCTTGTGTTTTGTTGTTTTACCATTTTATGTCTGGTGTACATTTTTAATAGTATATTTGAAATTCTATTTATGTTATATTTATTTTAATTACATTTCCCAGGGCCCCATGGAAGACCACAAGTTTATGTGAATGGGTCTCCCTGGTAAAACAAAGATAATAATAGTAATAATAATATATCATAGCTCATCAAAGATTGGGAAATCTTCTCTTTTCTTTCCTGGGCCCAATTTCATGAAGCTGTTAAGCACAAAAATTTGCTTAGCATGAAAATGTCTTGCTTAATAAAACCAGGTTACCAGCCCAAAATCCATGTAATTTTCATGCTAAGCAAACAACAGCTGAATACCAGTTTAAAAAGCAATATTCCACACATGGAAATCTGGTTGGTAATCCAGTTTTTATCAAGGAAGCATTTGCATGCTAAGCAAATTTTGTGCTTAACAGCTTTATGAAATTTGGCCCTGGTCCCGTCTCACATTTCGATTTTCCTTCCTTGCGCTCCCTTAACCTATGCTCTTCCCAACTTGCAAGGTCAATTCATATGCAAATACATGTAAATAGGGCTGTTCATTTTCGAATAATTTAGTTTTCGATTATTCAAAAACTGGGTTTGACCGAATATTCGATACTTGCCGATCAAGTTTTTCACGCCTCAGCTGCAACGGCATCAGTGCTGGTAAAAAGTTGCACGCAAAGCACGCCGGTGTTTTACGTGCGGCGATAGATATTATAGACCGCTTGATCAACATTTTTCTTGCATGAACCTGATCATTACGGTTTTGTATAATATTATTGAACTCCAGCCTGTGTTTTTGCAGTAATTTTCTTAATAAGGGTTTTACCAGAGGGGAACAATAAATTTCCCTCCATAAAAGGTAACCGTCGACAAAATTACGGCATTTGACACTGCTATATATATATATTTTTTGAATATTCGAACCTGCCAAAAAGTATTCAAATATTCAGTTGACTATCGAATATTCAAATATTTGGTAGAGCCCTACGTGTACAATGTAAATGCATTCACATTCTTTCAGGCATGCACCATCTAAGGGCTTTTGTCATGTGTCGGAATGGATCGCACAGCCTAGTCGTGGGTCATTCTATAAATTAGGGGTCCAATTTTGGTGTCCCTGTTTAATACATCTGACATGTATAAGATTTTGCAATTCATGAGACAATTATAGTCACCATCTTGTATTCAACTTCTAGGAAGTTTCACATGGTGTAAAGTCATAACTGCTAAAATAGCAAAGTTACGGCTGTTTTCTCTTCTGGCCCACTTTATCAAACAGGAAAGTTATTGTCACATGAACCAATGGCACTCCATACACATAACTGTACAGGGAAACTTCGGATACAGTTTTCTCAAAATATTGTAATGGTGACACATGAATTTGATAGCATCATTGGAAAGATCCGAACAAGCTCTTTCCATTGGTATATAGATCATGTATGGACAGCGAAAAACACAAGCACTACAGTTTGTTGAAACATGATGAATATATTTGTTGTTTGGCTACTCTGGTGTGTGGTTTCCTTGTCGAGTAAACTCGACATTGGTATTGGAGGAAAGGGCTAAGTATCTCCTTAACACACAACAATCAACATCATGAACCCTCTTTAACCAGTTCACGCCGGGATTATTTTTAACGAGCCTGGGTGCCAGACTGGTTCAGGCCTTTATCTGCGGGTAGCACACCCTGGCCTCGTTCACTGCGAGCCAGTCGCTGACAGATATTTCCGCTGGACCCTTGCCTCGCTGAGTGCGTGTATACACGTCATCCAACGCGAACTGGTTCAGCAAACGCTTCACAACCAGGAAGTGCAGTCGGTTAAAAGTATTTTGAAATTCATTTTTTTTTTCATAAGGGAACAAACAAAAGTCTAGGAAGTTCCTCACAGGAAGAGGACGTGCTATGCAGGAACTCCTGGAAGGAGTTACACGTAAAAATGTGCACAACCTTTAGGTTGGCGACCTTTAGGCTGGTAACCTGTTCTGACCTGAGCTTTCAAAATAGGTGCCGTGGACAGTCAGAGTTTTTAGTTGAAATTCTCAGAGCATAAACATATCACATTTAAGTAGCCATATACTCTACAGTACAATGCATATAGTCAGTCCATACATTTGTGGTCCAAAAGTGTGCCATTTTTGGTGACCCTTTTATATAGTGACATATCTAAGATTTTGCAATTCAGGGCACATTCATTAAATGCCTTCTAGCTGAGTGATTATGTAAAGCAAAGTACCCGCCAAACAAGTAAAATAAATTGTCTGAAGTAAATTTTAACCCAGCCTCTAACCCTAACCCCCGCTATCTATAAAAACCTATCGAGTGACAGGTTGATACACACAAGCTGTGGGAGGGAAATTACACAGGTCAGGTCTAACAGGGACACCAAAAAGTCACACTTTTGGACCCCAAATTTATAGAAACACTACAAATAGAAATAAGATGGAATATTTACCGGAACAGTGCAACACCAAGTGATAAAGCCGGAACTCAGAAAAATTGTTTCCTCAAAATCCAATTCAATTGTTTCAGAACTGACTTCAGTTTGAAGACAGAAGTTTTGATTAATAGATATTTGTTGAAATGAGCCAACATATTTTAAAATCCCCAAACTCTTTATTTGTGTTTCTTTTATTGTGGTTTAAATCAGTTACTTGAATTGAGTGATTTAGATGAAGCAAGTTACAGAGCTAGAAATTATTTATATTACGTGTACTACAATGTACTTTTGCACATATGCAGGAACTACATACATCTGAACAAAAAGTCAAATTTAACCCATCCTCCCTCCCGTAACCGTGGCAACAAGACCAAGACGAACATTTTGATCCCTAAATGCAAGATGGCAGCCGGCCAGAAATTGGATCAGCCACAGACAAATCCTAGGATTTCCTCTTTCAAAAGACGCCACTTTTAATCACGAATCTGCTTCTATTTTGAGTGCCAAGGACTATAAAACAATTTTTTTCTGAACCTTCCACTTTCTGGCTACAAAAGGACAGAGAATTTTCGGATAACGCATTATTTTGTTCAGGGTCAATGTATAAATAAAACAGTTGAATATTGCCGTCCATAGCTGGAGGAGTGTACAATGTTTTTTGCACGGATTACGGCTTTTCATGTTTCATTCGGATTCCTTGAGATCCAAGGTCACAGAAATGTTGTAACGCTCTGTTGCAAGATCACAAATTTGTCACAGTCGGACATTTCCATTCAAGCAGTGTAACGGCTTCACTGCATTTTAAGGGGAACTCAAACAAGGGTGTAAATCCCAGAGGATTAAAGAAGGACATATTCTCCCACTTTTTTACTCAAGGGGTGGGAGAGGCATCGATAGAACATTTCACTCCAGAATTTCCAACACTATAAAATTAGAAAAAAAATTTTTTTTTAATCTGCAAAAACATTTTCTCTTTATGGCAACTTATTCCCCAGGTAACATTTTCCCAATTGTTATTTTTTTCCCTTTTTTAATTTAAATTTTATTTTTTTCATACAAACTGCAAGTGCCACACCACTTCCCCGCTGGTATTGTGCTGCTCTTATTGCGTCGCTGCGATTGCGATTTTTTAAATTAAAGTCTTGTTAATTGTTATCTTTTTACTGTTTGTCACCTCTGATTTTATTGTTTTTGTTGCGTACTATTAGTTATTTTGTCATTATGGTTTGGTTGTTGTTAGTGTCATCGTCCTTGTCACTGTCACTGACTGACCTGTATCACTGACATCACCATCGCTGTCCTCTGATGTCACTGAGCTCCTGTCGTCATCTTGGACAGCTCGGCTAGTCTTTGGTCTCCGGAATGCATCATTAATCTTTCGTCGCATCTGAGGATGATAAAAAGGTTTGTTTCAATTTATGACGGCAGTATTTTCCCGGATTGGATAGCTGTCTCAGTCTTCCAAACCCATTGATGGAATGCTAGTGAAAGTTTACACAAATCTTGTTGAGGGTTTCAAGTTTTATTATTTATTACTTATTTGGCAGTCGGCAAGGATAGCTCACGAGTCTCTATGCAAGTACCCCTTGTGAATCTTCCCCTAGTATGAGCGACACAGGGCAGATGATTTTTCTCACTCAAGGCCACCGCACAGAGGTGACAGCAACCGGATCTGAACCCCAGATATCACTTGATGAAGTGAAAGTTACTGCTTCGTCCATCGGACCACGCTTTCCCCGCATGCTCAGGCTGACCTCATTTACTAGATTAGTCATGACAGTTTTATAGAAAGGTGTCATGTACGTTCAGCTCTGTGAGGGCCTCACACAGCAGAGTGTTCATACTTTGTGTGATTCAACATGTTCATGAAATAACAAACCTGTGAAAGTTTGAGCTCAATCTGTCAGCATTGGTAAAGATGACACCTCAGTTGTAGACAGTGTTCATACTTTGTGTGATTCAACATGTTCATGAAATAACAAACCTGTAAAAGTTTGAGCTCGATCCATTATCGGTTAAAAGAATCACGAGAAACTAGTGAAAAACCATTCTAGTTTCAACACGTTCATAATGGTGGTTTTTTCGATTGTGAAATCTAAATATGCCACCGCAGCTTTGAAGGTCTTCAAGAATTTTCTGGAAGATGACAGCATTTCAGACGGCAATATTTCCCAGGAGGATTGGGTACTGGTACCATCTTTATAAACGGTAAACTTTCAGATTGAAGCTAACCAACTTTATTTCTGGTCATTACCGAAGTTACATGTACATTGTACCATGTATATCATACTTAAAACCCTTTAACCATCATTTCTTTAAGGTCGCAAACATTTGACTGTTTTTAATGTTTTTCAGCTTAGTACGGCTTATTCTTTTGAGATAACCCAATAAAAGTAGACATTTTTGGAAAGTTCTCGTTCTCCTCTTTCATTTGGTGCCAAAATAATCAAAATATGAGGGGGTTGAAAGAAGGTCATGACCTACAAAGCATGAATCCAGGATTTTTGTTACAAATTTTTTGATGTCTAGGCTTTTCAAGCATGTAAAAATAAATCCAAAACACAGCTGGAATCGTTCTAAAGGGTCCAAGGAACATTTATGCATAAAAGCAATAAATTTTATGGGGCTCCATCCCCTCAAGAAAACGCAGCAAAATCACATAAAAAAAGTGTCTTGGATTTTCGGGTGGAAACTGTGAAAATCTTGAAGTTTTACAGATCTATATATCAACATGCGAAAATGCTATTTACATACATTGCAGTGGTCTGGAAGATGATCAGGGCGCTCTCTCTTGACATGTTTTCTAACGGGGGTTTGTTATCTATGCAGGTTCTCTGATGGATGTTCATATCTGACTAATTTGTCTGATTGACAGTTAGAGGGTTAAATCTCGTTGATCTGGAAAACTGCCATAATCAGGACTAGAACCTGCAACCTCGGTTACCAAAGCGGCGCTCTACCAACTGAGCTACACGTACTTGGCCCCATGTTGCCAGTCTCTCAATAAGCGAATACCTAATTAGAGGTCATAGGTCATAAACCCTTAATGCCCATAATTATATGATGCAACTTGGGAAGCAACAGTGTGCGGAATGACTCAATAAGGACACTATTTAACCTGTTTTTAAAGCCAAAATGGAGCCAGCTATAATATCAAAACCTATCAAGTGACAGGTTGAAACACACACAAACTGTGAGAGTTGGTGTTTAGAGTTTTTGATAGATAGATCTGTGACAGATATAAGTACAGGAGGGTTTTATTCCACTCTTGTTAGAAACAAACTCCTTCACAAACTCCCACATTTCCCAGTAAATATATAAATAAATTTTGACACTCAATGTGTGCCATTATTACCCCTTGTGTCCAGCTGTTATTGATGGGGGCTGGTATGCCAAGAACGGTCTGTGCAGCCAAGCGTAAACGTAAACAACAGGTGCCATACTGAATAGAATGGTCCTATTCATCGCACTTGGAGCCCTCTTTCATGTGAATGAAAGCTTTGTTTGAAAAAGCTATATTCATGACACTCCCATTCAAGAATATATAGTTGAAACATGAATGGATTGAGTATGTGCAGGAATGCGCGTATAGATAACTCTCCAGGGGCCAATTTCATAGAGCTGTTAAGCACAAAAATTTGCTTAGCATGAAAATGTCTTGCTTAGTAAAAACAGGTTACCAGCCAAAAGTCCATGTAATTTTCATGCTAAGCAAGCAACAGCTGAATACCAGTCAAAAGCAATATTCCACACATGAAAATCTGGTTGGTAATCCAGATTTTATCAAGGAAGCATTTGCATGCTAAGCAAATTTTTGTGCTTATAACAACTTTATGAAATTGGCCCCATAAAACCACGGCTAATAGCCACAGGTATAAGCACATCAGCCACACGGAGGTGTGAGCCGCAAAGTTTCTTGTTGTCATCTTGACCACAGTTCGACAGAAATACATGTAATTCCAGCACATCAGCAATTTGCTGCGGCCGGGTGGCCTAAAACATGAATGGCAAAAAATGGTTGTTGCTGGAACACTCTCAAAGCTGTGACAGTTAGTGTTGACACACCGCGGTTGTCACTTGTTAGTATAGGCAGCCGCACTACCCCCCTACCCCCCCCCCCCCCCCCCCCCTTCCGTCCAATCATCAACTGGCCATGCAAAAGACTTACGAGCCTCTCAAAACACGAAAATGCAGGCTTGGGTCCTAGGCTCCTAATTGAGAGCAGCTGGATCGGCTGGTAAATGCCGGGAGGGCTGAGCTGAGGTGAGTCACCAAGCTCAAGGAAACGGGGACAACCCCCTCGGTTTGCTGAGACAACGTACGAGACTTGTCAACTCACCAGAATTGAATGCACTCAGAACTGCACGCAAGCAAACTCAGCACTCGACTCAAGGAAACTAACAGAAATTCGGAATTCTGAACAACGCTATACACAGAAATGCTGACGGAATACTTTTCATGCATTTCCTCAATACACTCTACGTGGCTGAAGTTAAAGCGATCCACACATGTAGCAAATTCAAAGACATCCTGGTTACTAATAAGTTTCTCACAGATTCAATCACTCATGCAATAACAGTCCTACTTTCCATCAATGATCCCTCCAGATGTAGGGGTGGGGGGGGGGGGGGGGTACACATACATATGTACAATGAACTCCTGTCTTGAACCCTAACTCCCCCGAGGCTGTGTGGAAAATCATTAAAATTGGGGGATTCAGGACTGTTAGGGTTAAACTATATGTACATGTACATACATGTATGCAAACCTAAAAGGAAGCTGTGGAAAAAAATACATGTCCGTTCTGAATTAACCCCCACTTCCAAAAGTTGGAACTGCCCAGCATTGTACAGAAAGAGAAATGGTCAACTGTCCCACAAGTACATGTGGTTCATTTTCCATAAATTTGGGGTCCAAAAGTGTGACATTTTTTAGTGTCCCCGTTACACGTGACCTGTCTAATTTCCCATCAAGTACATGTATCATTAAAATTGACTTCACACTATTTTTTACTTGTGTGGCAGGTATACTTTGCTTTACACAATCACTCTTGGAGATAGAAGGCATTAAATAATTTGTCTCGAATTGCAAAATCTTATACATGTCACTATGTAACAGGGTCACCAAAAATGTCACACTTTTGGACCCCAAATTTATGGAATGACCCATTGTACACGTATTTCTGCAATGTACATTCTGTTCTATTTTAATACAGGCGTGGTCCTTTTATAATCTGAAATGAAATCTGAATGTTGAATTTTTTCACATGTAAAATCCCATTCACTTCCAACACGGACAAATTCCATCAGGATCGAGGACTAAACTTTGCAAACCGACTCTCTGCAAGGTCATAATTTTCAAAGTCCTTGCTCTTAACTTCAATTGATATCCTTTTCCTGCCCTTGACTGACGACACATACAGGGAAACTGACGACAGTCAAGCAAAATTCCTGTGGTTATACTGCATGGAAGTCGGGGGCTGGGACAAATTTGCAAAGACTCTCCTTACATCCGATGGGCATCGCCATTTATTACCAAACAAGCAAAAACCAGAGTACTTATTACACCATACTCTACGACACACCCAACAATTTCTAATCCCAGGATAAAAACTCAGATATAAACAATCTCCAGTCCCCTCAATGATTCATATACTCAACACCCAATCCGCATAGTTAACCCTCTGCGTACGGATGACGCCATTGGCCGCCGTTTGTGCAGTTTCAATCCATTGTTGGATTATTGTTTATGATACGCTTGACTGCACAAACACATTGTAGCGGCGCGATTTGGCTGCCAGAACCGCCGCGACACCCCGACGTCTCCCGTAAAATACCGTGCCCAAGGGGTTAAACTAATACATGTACGCACTCCCATTGGTTTTTAGGTATATTTGTGTTTCTTTTATAATTAACTGTCCTTTGGTGTGTCTTTTTATTTCTTATCCAAGAATTATTTAATTATTTATTATTTTATGTTCTACTTTTGTAAGCCAAGTTGTGCAAGTCCCCGACTTTTTATTTGGTGTTATTTGAATAAACCAGAAATTGAATTGAATTTTTATTACTGAAGATTACTGAAAATGTCTATTATGGATAAACAATAGGACAGGATTTGCAAACATAATTACCACTGAATTTTTTATCATGATTGAATGATTCTACTGAAACAGCAACGATCAAGAATATATACAATGGGCTTTATTACCCCCTTCTGGCCCGCTGTTATTAATGAGGTGCTGGTATGCCAAGACGGGCTTGTGCAGCCAAGCGTAATGCAAACAGGCAGACAGTGGATTGAGTATGCACAGTAATGCGCGTATAGAAGACAACCGGCCAGGTGGTGTTTTTCAAGAAATGGTCGCGGCCGTCGTCCGTATTCAAGAAGTTAAGTTAAAACCCAATTTCACAGCATCCGTCATGGTTAGCGATAAACTGCCCTATTAACAACAGCAGAAAATTCTTTCCGAAAAGCGTAAATGTAAACAATAGGCACCACATTGAATGGAGTAGTGAGTAGTGAGTAGTCCTATTCATTGCAATGTGAATGAAAGCTTAGTTTGAAAATGAATTAATTACACTCCTATTCAAGAACAATATAGTTGAAACATGAATGGATCAAGTACGTGCAGGAATGCATAAATAGACATCAACCAGCAAGGTGGTTTTTTTCAAACAGCGGCTATGGTCATCGTCCTTATTCAAGCAGTACAGTAGGTCGTAGGTTCGAGTCCAACCCGAGTGATTTTTTCCAAATAATCTCTCGGGACAACACTGAGTACACAGTGTTTGTAAAATACGTCGGTGAAGGGCAAAACCCAATATTGAATTTACATCATCCCGACGCAAATTTAGAGCCAATAATTTTCTGTTTCAGAAAAGTCAACTTTCCATTTTGACAAATCTTCATTTCCGTTTCGCCCGTTAGAACAGTGTACACAAATCTGTTTCATTTCCATTTGACATTATTTCAAACATGTAAATGAATGCACAATGAAAGAGGCCAATTCCGTTAATTCCGTTTGGTTTCCACTAAAACGGAAAATCATTGGCCCTACAAATTCCATCTTATGTATTTTATGTAGGTGTGTACACATTATACACTGAAGCACAATAAACTGTTGGGATAACATTTCCAATGATGATTGCATACATCCACTTTCACCTTCAGGCCAACATTCTTAAACGACCGAAAACACAACGAGAATTGTCACACTTACCTACATGATCATTCATCCTCCGCACGACCATAGGCAGAAGAACTGAGCTCAGACAATGCTCCCCAACTCGTACATGTAGGTCTTAGTGCACCGATTGTCCAAAGTATATAATCCAACAGTCCCCAATACAGATGTCTTTTTCAACACTTATTTTTCCCCTTCGAACGGCTGTATGGCGCAATGTTTTCCCAAGGTTTGTGACACAGAGAGTACTTCAGATTTGTACTTTCTCCTTCTGGATGGTCCCATACGACATGCCGTGACTGTACGCGTTGGGCATTTTTTGGAAATGTGTCGAGGATATGGCCTATCCTTCTGTCAATCTGACTAGCAGCGTGATGTACACTAATTTGTATATATCAATTGCTGGTTTATCGATATTCAGAAATATGATAATTTTATCAGCAAGTTAATCAAGTAAAATTTACGAGGTAATCTCGTCAATTTGTGGGGTGAACAAGGAAAAACTTTACCAGTGCTCTACCAACTGTTGGTCAGACATTTTTACAGTGAAATACACAAGCGGTTCAGCCATATAGACTCAGGGAATCAGGTTGGTGTAGTGGTACTTTCCTCGCCTTCCACCACTGTGATCCCGGTTCGAATCCCAGCTGTGGCCAACATGTGGATTGGGTTTTCAGTCCCTGCCTGATTCCGTGGGTTCAATCCAGAATTATTCTCTGGGGTTTTCCTCCCACGTCTAAAACTGTAACTTCCTTCCTCATCTTCTATCAGGGACCCCACTGGAAATAAGTCGAAAGACTTTCGTGGGCTATCCTGGCTGAATGCCGAATAATAAATAAAATAAATAGACAAAAGCCATTCAAGTACAATTTCCGTACTTATGGAATAAACAGCATTCGAACATTCTGCACTCGGAGCAACATCCCATAGTCCCCTGCATTAACCGTGCCTGAAACACAACAGGCTCCGGTCACAGCAGACCTGCGGAATTTTGTGAAAGCTGTGTACTCTTTTATGTCCAGGGATAATCGACATGTGGCTGACTGCAGAGCTGACTCACACGGTGCCTAGAGCACAGGAAGTTTGAGTTAGCCAAGACAAAGATTCATGGACCAAGGCCAAATTTTAAAGGGGAATTAACACCACAGAACATTCAGGGGGGGGGGGGATTTCAGGGCTTTTTTCTGCAAGTTTGAGTACTCGTACATGTATGCGTGTTCAAGTATATGTATACAGTACATTGTAATTGAAAGCTAACCTCAAAATGGGAATTTCTCTTCACAGAGAATTCATTTTTATTTCACGAAATGTGAATTTTTTTTTTCCCAAAGTGGGAAAACAATTTTCACACCTTTTCACACAAGTGGGGAAAACATTTTCACACCTTTTCTCCAAGTGGGAAACTAATTTCCCACTTCAATTCACAGGTGGGAAAAGTTGTGTGAGAAATGTGAAATGGGAATGTGAATGTGAATATTTTCACATTTTCCATTCAGTGTCAACTTACAATTGCGATGTACTGTACACCTGAAAGTACGTTCCAATTTGCAGTACATTGTACGTGTAGTGACATCATGTAAAGGCAAAAACACCTGTTTGTCCGAGTTCTTAAATTTTTGGCTTCCCTTGTTATTTTCTCTTTAACCCCTTGCGTACGGATGACGCCATATGGTGTAAAAAAAAAAAAGTGCCACCAGGCCGGATGACGCCATTTGCCGCCGTTTGTGCAGTTTCAATCCATTATTGGATTATTGTGTATGTCATGCTTGACTGCACAAACAAATTGTAGCGGTTCGCTTGGCTGCCAGAACCGCCGTGACACCCCAACGTCTCCCGTAAAAAAAAACGTACTCAAGGGGTTAAGTGTAATCGTTATTTTTTTTATGTACTTTTTGTAAAGCGGGTTGACCATTAATAATTTGGAATTATGATTAATATAAGCACTGGTATTATTATTAGTACAGTTACAATATGCCTCGACAACTCCAACTCCCAAGTGACACCACTGCACTGTAATAGGTTATGGCTCCTGAAATCCTACACTACTCACAGCTGATGGGCATCGCTATTTGCTACAGTTACATTATATTTATCACATATTTCACTGTTTGTTAATATCATAATTTGCTAATAACTTACCAATATTTTCAAAATAGCTGCACTATATCTAGGGCCATTAATTAAAGGCACAGATTGCCTCGGAGGCTGAAAAAGCATTTGTCTGAAATCCTACACTACTCACAGCTCATGGGCATCGCTATTTGCTACAGTTACATTATATTTATCACATATTTCACTGTTTGTTAATATCATAATTTGCTAATAACTCACCTATATTTTCAGAATAGCTGCACTATATCTAGGGCCATTAATTAAAGGCACAGATTGCCTGGGAGGCAGAAAGATCATTAACCCCTTGTGTCCGGCTGTTATTGATTGGCTGCTGGTATGCCAAGAACGGGCTGTGCAGCCAAGCGTAAACACAAACAATAGGCACCACACTGAATAGAGTGGTCCTATTCATCGCACTCGGAGCCCCCTTTCGTGTGAATGAAAGCCTTGTTTGAAAAGGCTCCATCTATTCATTACACTCCCATTCAAGAACAATCTAGTTGAAACAGGAATGGATTGAGTACGTGCAGGAATGTGTGTATAGACCACAACCGGCCAGCTATGGCCGTCATTTGAAACAAGGTATGGGACAAAGGGAACCCCCATCTTTTGTGTTGGTCATTGTGTTCCCGGAATCTCAAGAATTCCTTTCAGATGGGGGGGGGGGGGGAAATGCATTAGATAATAGTCTGAAGTGTGTATAGGATATAGGGACAATCGGAGGTACCCCTTCGTCCCATATCTTGCTGGGTATAATGACCGTCGTCCATATTTATTATTTGTAGACGACCATCCCATGAAAAAGTGCCACCTGTCTGAAAATAGATGAAAACTAACGCGCACCTATTCAGAAAAAAAAATATGATAGTTATAAAACCATTTGTGCTTCAAATTTGAAATTCGACATCGCCTGTCAACACAAATGAGAAGTTTGATACTACGGCATCCCTATAATGCAACTGTATCTACATGTACATTTGTACATTACTCAATTAATATTTAATATCGGGTTATAAATATTTTTTACTTCCTGTTGGATTTGACGACATCTACTAAGCTGAAAGCGAAATGCATGCAGAAAATGAAACTGGGGCAATCTGGAAACAACTAACAAAATGTGTGGCAATACCATGCATACATTATACAATTACCTTTCAGGCTAGGAAAACATTTAGGATTTTTATTGTAAGAGAAAGCTGCACTCAAGTTTTTTTTCATATTTCATATTTAACTTTTTTTAAATTAGATTTTTTTTTCAAAGAAACTGGCAGGAGCGGGATTCGAACCTGCGACCTCCGGAACACCGTACCGGCACTCTACCAACTGAGTTATCTTGCCCTATATTGGCGGTCTCCCAAATTGTCAGTATCTTTGTTCGGGTGGGCGCTAGCCAGAAGTCATAAACCCAGAATGCCGTATAGCCAGGGATCACACCCAATTTTATGATACAACCTGGGAAGCGACATTGTGGGGATCACTCAATGAGGATACGACTTTTTAACTTATAATTCGTCAAACAATCCACAAGGGAAACTGACTAGGTAAATTTGAATACATTTTCAAAGTGAACAAAGAAACTGGCAGGAGCGGGATTCGAACCTGCGACCTCCGGGTTAGCGTACTGGCAATTATTATATTTATCTTTGATACAGAAAGCCTGATCTTCCCATGCCACATGAGAAATTTATTAACTACTCGAACAGTTAACTAGGCAACTTCTCAGCTATTATTAACCCTTTTTGTTCCGCTTTACGGGCTTGTGCAGCCAAGCGTAATGCACACAATAGACAAACAATATATTGAGTATGCGGAGGAATGCGCGTATAGATGACAACCAGCCAGGTGGTCTTTTTCAAACCAGGTGGTAATTTTTATGGCCGTCGTCCGTATTCAAGAGGTTAATTAAGCAGGTTTTAGTTTTTTGTCGGAAATTCCAGTGCCGCTGTTATGAAAGGAACGCATCATCCACACAACCAAATGTACATTATCTGATTGAGTGTCAGGGGGCCAATTTCATAAAGCTGTTAAGCACAAGAATTTGCTTAGCATGCAAATGCTTCCTTGATAAAAACTGGATTACCAACCAGATTTCCATGTGTGGAATATTGCTTTTGACTGGCATTCAGCTGTTGTTTGCTTAGCATGAAAATTACATGGACTTTTGGCTGGTAACCTGTTTTTACTAAGCAAGATAATTTTATGCTAAGCAAATGTTTGTGCTCAACAGCTCTCTGAAATTGGCCCCTGGTCACTACAATCTACCATATCTTTTACTGCCAACAGAAGCGCATTGTTAATGTTGGAGAAGAGTTGGGCTCATCCTTACAATCACTCCCTCATCGGAGATCTGTTGCTACTCTTAGTCTGTGCTACAGATATTTTCATGGTAAATGTTCCTCCAGTTGGGGTGTTTGAGCATGAAACTCGGCTCTCCGCCTGTTCCCACCAATATACTCTAGTTCCCACCAATATACTCTGTATGATACTCTGTAGATGTAGAACAAAAAGCTATGCCAATAGCCTTTTCCCTTGTTCTGTATCTCTATGGAATTCTTTGCCTGGTGCATATTCCTCTTCATCTTACGATCTTCCCTGCTTCAAGAGGAATAATGATTTACCTATTGTAATTGGTTTTTCTCTTTGTAGCTCCATACAATGTACCTCAGGTGGCTTTTGGTGAAGTTAACTTACATAAAAGCCTCTTGACATTGTGGTACTGGTTAATTATTAGTCATACATGTAGATAACACTACTCAATACACGTATCGTGGCACCATCTATATTCACGCGTTGGCAATATTCTCGCACCACCTTTCCACATGTTCCTATTTATTTTGTTCACTCGAGTAAAATTTTGTTGTGGAGCTTAGGTGCATGAAAATTGCCAACACGTGGATATATGTCACAACTACCAATTTGTGCGACTAAAAAAAACTGACCACCTCTGGGGGTGGGGGGGGAGGGGGGACTCAAGCCCTTTCCCCTCCTGGTATATCACTGGGACTCCTCCCCCTTCCTTACCCCTGAGACTCCATTGGTCGGCCATTCCTGGTAGACCCCCTCCTCGAGCGTCATAGTCCGCGAATTTCTCATTCAGATCAATCCACACACTCAGCATCCAACAAAGATCCCAGAAGGGTTCGTTTAACATTATAGCGGTAATAAACGTGCATGTTCCATGTCACAATTTAATTTTCTGCCGTGACCGCAGGTGCCAACAAAACGGAACACTTTCCGTCTTTGACTAAGTTGAATACTCCACTTGGTGTAGCCAAATACTCCAATCACATTCAGAACAAGGAGCTGGAGATAATCAGAGCATAGGATTCATCTCTTTCAAGATGGGATTTACATGTACACCAGTGTGGTGTTTGGTTATAGTCACATGGCTTTCATCCACGTATGTTTATTTGCAAGTCCCGAACTGGAGTACAATTATATGTACACGAATGACGGCAAAGAATGTCCACAGACTTTACACACCTGTTCTCACTCACAAGAGCAAGTTACAATACACACTGTCATGACTGTGCATTTATGTACAAAGCACTTCCTGTTTGTTTCTCAAAGTGTGGTCAGCCCAATCTTTTGATTGAAAGAGAGAAAAAAATCCTGAAAATGTACTGAAAATTTGTTTTCTTGTAACAAAAGCTCCGAGTAGAAATCTAACAGATTATTTGAAGAAACGGAACATCCGACAGTGTAATCGCTTCCAATAAGCAGTCCTCGATCACCAGATACTGAAGCGTACATGTATTTGAAATCCAGTCTGCATATAAGTCGCAAAACTACATGTACCACTGCACGCCGAGACTTTTCGTTTCCTTCTCGGGAATCACAACGCCAAAGACAAACTAGTGGAGTACATATTTATCACGAAATGTTTGCTTTACTTCCACTATCAACATCACCGACAAAATACACAAAACCTGGTTGCAGAATCACACTTTCATATACATCCTAATATTATGCTGAACTCTACAAATCAAGGTCGTTCGTCGCTCATGTGAAAGAATTCAACACCGGCCCGTTTTCATTTCTTTGTTGACCATAGCGCTACACACACATCATGCGTCATCCCAATATTACTACAGATTTCGTAGTCTACAGCTAAATGAGCTGTACATGATAAGAAAGTCTAATTTAAACAAAGAACTCTTCGCTCATTCTGTTTGCTTAATGACCGTCAATTTCACGGAATGATCTCCCACAGCGTCCTGGTATAATGACCAACTCTGAGCAGAATTTGATAAGCTCTACGACATGTACGTAGGTGGAAGTTTTCAATTTCATGGGCTTCCTCCTGAACAGGGTCATCAAAGGGGAAGATTCTGGAGGACGTTGCGGGTCGAACCTACATGTATGTAGCTCCCCCCCCCCCCCCCCCCCCCCCCCCCGGTTACATTTGTGCTATTCTTACAGACTAATTCTTGTACGAAGACAAATGTATTTTTGAATATATAAGTACAAATCAATCAAACCAAATCTGTTTTGTTTGGGGAATCTACACTTCGCAAATGGCCAATGTACTTGGTATAACGCTACGAATGCAAAAGGAAAGGGAATTTCCAAAATGAAACTTGTCTGTCAGGGGCATTATTTTAACCCCTCGCGTCCGGCTGCTTTTTGATGGGTGGCTGGTATGCCAAGAATGGGCTGTGCAGCCCGTTAAGGAAAAACAATAGACACCAAACTGAATAGAGTGTTCCTATTCATCGCACTTGGAGCCCCCTTTTTTGTGTGAATGAAAGCTTTGTGTGAAAAAGCTCAATCTATTCATTATACTCCCATTCAAGAACAATATATAGTTGAAACATGAATGGGCTGAGTACATGCTGGAATGACAGATTTGACGTACACAAAAGGCTGGTATATGAACCATCTAACTAATTTGCGAGGTACTTTAAGCAAATCTTAAAGTCAGAAACTGAAAAATGAACTTTTAAATTATTGGCTTTTTTATCATACTAAAAAAGAGGCTTGATTCATCAATAACTACGCCCCCTGTCATGTCTATACTAGTAACCTACCTGATGGGTTAAGCGATACTGTTCCATCATACATACATGGACAAAAAATGTTGTCAGAAGACACCACAAACCAGTCGATCTCACAGCTTGCCATTCCTTTGAACACCCAACTGCACAATTAACAAAATTCCTCTGCAACACGTTTCAAGTCCTTAGCTATTGAGTCCTTATGGCATTGAGTCCAAACCACTGAATGAACTTTGCCCTGTCAAAAACAATGAAGTACGCCAACAGTTTTTCCCCGTTTCCGACCATTCAGGAAATCTACAGGTAACAGCCAGGCAGACCCAAGGTTACGAGTACACTGCGAAAACTGTGGTGTTAATCTAACACCATGTGGTGTTTACATTGGGCGAGTGGTCCAATATAAACACCACATGGTGTTAATTTAACACCACAGTTTTTGAGGTGTACAAAACACTGGGTACATCTTATGGGGAATCAGGTTGATGTAGTGGTATACCAGTACGGTATTCCGGAGCTTGCAGGTTCGAATCCCACTCCTGCCAGTTTTCTTTGTTCACTTTGAAAATGAATTCAAATTTATCGAGTCAGTTTTCCTTTGTGGATTGTTTGACGAAAGAAGATGAATTATTATTTTTTTTTTTACCGTGCCAAGTTTGCTGCTGCGTTGTCGTATTCGCTGTTCAGCGAAGTCGTCGTCAGCAATGTGGCTGCCCGGTTCGGTGTAGGTGTGACCAGCAATCGCTGTCTTCTCGCTGATAGTCTTCCTGTTCCTCAAGAACTGCAAGATAAAGAACATTCCAGACGTCACTCTGAATATCTCGACTGTTACCGAATCACATCGTCTCAACTACAGGGTCAAGGGGACACTTGGGGGTGTAACTAATGTTTCCAGGGACATTGTCTTGGAGGTGCCCAAAAGGCTACAAAAAGTGTTCTTCCGAAAATTGCTATTGTTGGAAAGGTCACTCAAAATTAGAATTCATAATGTAAACAAGCATTCCTTAGAAAAGGCACCGTTTGTCAGAAAATCATTGATGAAAATCATGTCGGGGACACCAGTTTGTTTTGGAATAGTTCGAGCGTTGGAATTTTTTTTAAAACGAACCAAGAAAACTAGCAGGAGCGGTATTCGAACCTGCTACTTCCGGAATACCGTACCGGCGCTCTACCAACTGAGCTATCTTGCCCTATGTTGGGGGTCTCCCAAATTGTCCAAGGATCTTTGTTCGTAAAAATTGGAAAAGTTGAAAAATTGAAATACATTTGGAAAAATTGAACTAATCAGAGTGGTGCCCCTTTGTCTGTAGTGTTTTGGCTGCGTTTTGTTTACAGAAAACCTACAATGTACACAGCGAAATCTGGACCATTCTCTTTTTTGCAAAGTAATTTCCTGAATTGTCCAACTCCTTAGAAAATAAAGGATATTTATATGCAAACAGGATATTAGAGCTTGATTTGTAGTTGGCTGAATCTTTTTGCTCTGTAGCCTTTATTTTTCTTTATTGATTGAGTGGAGAAATTCAAGTGTTTAAATTAATCTCAAACAAACAAAAATAAAACACGCTCATTCACATGGTGGCGCATGAGCACTGTGCGTAAATCATAGCTGCCAACCTTTTCAAACTCATTTCAGTATTCAGAAAGAAAACAATTCAGTTTTTTGTTCAGAAAATCCATATTTTGCTCAAAAAATATATTGTTCACAAAATTTAAACTTTCCCTAAAAATCAGATTTGTTTTTCTTCTGAGCTCATGCTATGCGTGCATGCAGCATGCCTGGTGAGTTTTACAAACCCACAAGCTGAATGGACAGTCCTTTTTTTTTTTTTAAGCTAAAGTTGCATATAATAAGCCAGTACACGTGCGGTATAATAACATAATAAACATAACAAAACATTATTATGGTCGGATTTCACAAACTCCGTATTTATGAACAAAAATTCATACTTCCGTATTTCTCGTGAATTTCCGTACGAAATACGGAAAATCCATACTGGTTGGCAGCCCTGGTAAATATACTGCGTTGATCATCTGAGAGCAAGTTTGATCAACGAATATATTTAACACCAGTTGACAATAGTTGGACTAACGTTGCCCGAATGCTGGCTAGTCGACCACGTCTAGTCGACTAGACGGAACCAACCTACAGGGTGTGGTCGCACTGGTTATCAATAGCAACATTTGTCATGCTAAACTGTGACAAGTGACATGGGGACCAGTGATACCATAAAAGCTATGAATGTTATTGTGTAGGTATAAGGTTCTTCATGAATTGTTCACCGGTTAACCAATGTCGTTGATCAAACTTGTTCGTCTCGGCCCTGTTGATTAAACTTGTGATGTGCATGCCACAAGTTCCGTTTCAACATTTAAACGCTCTCAAAATAAGAGTTTAAACATCCCAAACATTAAAGGGAAAGTCACAGGCCTACTCTTTACAGGGGTAGCCACAATTAGGGAGAACAAAAGAAATTTAAACAGGTACCATGCACCACATTTCATCAAGCCATGTGTCTTCCATGCACATGCATACACATGCATGCTCGGCCATTATCAGTATTTGAGCTGCCATTGCATAGCCATGACATACATGTAGTACATGGGTCATTCTATAAACTTGGGGTCCAAAAGTGTGACATTTTTGGACCCGAGTGACATGTAAATAAAATTTTGCAATTCTGGACACATTCTTTAATTCCTTCTATCTCCAAGAGTGATTGTTTAAAGCAAAGTACATGTACCTGCCAAACAAGTGAAAAATAGTGTGAAGTCAATTTTAATGGTACTTGATGGGAAATTAAAGAGGTCAGGTGTAACAGGGACACCAACAAAATGTCACACAATTTGACCCCTAAATTTATAGAATGACCCACATGAACTATAGCAATAACAAGCCATATTTTAGAAGAGGGATTGTGTGCCCTTTCCCGACCTATCGCATGCTCGGTGATTTCCGAGAGACTGTCGAAAAACATTTTTTCACAGACTACATATACTCAGGTGGGACTCGAACCCATGACCTCATACTTACTAGCCCAGACATCTTAACCACAGAACCACCGAGCTCGCTGGGGTCAGTCCGCTGATTCGAATCCCATGTATAAGCAGGTACAGTGTAATCAGTAAGAAGATGGTCATCGAGTGTTTAAGATGTCTGCACTAGTAATCAGGAGGTTGTGGGTTCGAGTCCCACCCGAGTAAGCCTGTGAATTTGTACCCGACAGGCTCTTGGAAGGCACCGAGCATGCAGTATTTATACACTACATCGGTAACGGGCAAAAATGTCTTCTAACTGACATCATCCCCGACGCAAAGTTCAATCTTTTCAAGCCATATTTTGTTGTTCAGACGATTACTGCAAATGATAACATCCGACGTCTCACTGTAATTTCACCTTCTGCATTTGGTTTTTGTTCTTCAAGTTAAAGGGTAAAAGCTAGCATTATCAAACATTTTCAGCTCCTGAACAAAAAACGACAAGTAAATAAAATGAAAAGTTAAAACTGTTAGCACTGATCAGTATACCCAGCAAGATATGGGAGCTCGGGGTACCCCCCTCTTGTCCCCATACCCACTCCAGACTATTGTTACGCATCCCCCACATCTTAAAGGAATTCCTGAGATTCCGGGAACACACTGACCAACACGATAGAGGGGAAGGGGGGTTCCCTCCGCCCCATATCTTGCTTCAAATGCTGATCAGATATACATCCATGAAAACAAAAGCTGACACACACACACACACACAAGCAGGCAGCATTCGGCAATCCCATGCAAATTATGACCTTTGCCCTCTTCGTGAAGCTACTACTAACCTCCGCCTCATCGAGCAGTTTGTCATCCTCGTCGTCTTGTCCCGGGACACTAGCGTGGTCCTTGCCGGGTTCGTATATGCGCACAGAACGCCATGGCGTTTTAGGATCAGACAGACGCTACATATGGCATTATAGAAAGCGGATGGTTAGTGCACAAGCGCAGAGAGCATGGTGAAACAGTTGAAAGCCAAGCGAGGGCCCTTTGATATCATAATCAGACTGGAGGGGAAGCGGGGATATTATGACCAAGAGATCTATTTTTGTGGGATTGTGTTTTATTTTTTATAGATTCAATCCTCAACTACATTGTACATGTACATTGTAACTGGAGATGTCGATATAACTGCGTGTAAAAAGAAATTTGGCATTTGCAACTCGGGGGAGGATCTAGGGGCGTGGAAGGCAATGGGGCCACGCCCCCCTTTAAAATAAATTTGTCATGGTGGCAGGATATTAAAAAAATAAAATATTGTCCACGCCCACCAAGTCCAAGTCCACGCCCACCAACCCCACCCCCCCTCAAAAAAAAAACAATTAAAAATTGTGGATCTCCCAGTGACTGCAGCCTTGAAACTCCAGGCCAGCCCCTACCCCTACAAAATGAATGCCAGAATGTATTAAACAATATCAACAACAACTCAGATTGTTTTGGAAAATTATCAAAAAATTCAATAAATTGGATTTGTTCAAATTGATAAGTGTTTTGACGCAATTTTTCAATTTTTTTTGTATTTCTCAAAACTGTCCAGAAATGTTTCAAATTTGTAAAAATCATGTTCTCCGGAAAGGTTTTTCCTTCCCAAAACGTTTAGGCCCTCAAAATTCTTGGTCTAGAATTCCATCAAAAGTCCATTTATGATAAAGTGCCCTCATATAATGTGTGACTATTATGAGCAAAGCACTATACATGTAATCTAGAGCCCAAAATCATGATGACAATACATGTGTAGTACAGGTGGAACATTTGGGACAGAAGAGAAAGGTTAAAGGTTAAAGGTTAAAGGTTAAAGGCTAAAGATCTTAGCGGCGGGGGAATGCTGTAAAAAATGGTGCCAAGAACATCACATGTAGAGGTACACTGTAGTCAATCCCCCCCCACCTCTCCATTTTTTTAAAATTATTTTTCGCACAGAAAAAAAATTCTGAACAAAATTCCATGGAAACTGCAACCCCCCCCCCCTCCTTCATGAAAAAGCTTTTGCTATGCTTCCGAGTAAAATGAATGCAAAAAGGTAGCACATAGACATGAATATTTGGAAAAGTGGCCCTGTACGTACATGTACACACAAGTGTGTAAACACCGGCAATCGCGGACCTCCCATTGTTCCTCTTTTGTTTATACTCTTAACTTTTTCGGAAGGCCTCCCATATGTTTTGTACACGATTTTCAATCGTGGACCTCGACTCAATCGCGGACCCTATTGTCCTCTTTGTTAAAGGTCCACGGTTTGAATAGCTATACAAACTCATACATACACTTACATACATGTCTAAAGAGGAGCTGCTTCGTTGCCTGTTTTCAAATGCCTCCTCAAGACATTTCTATTCCCAGAACCTTCCTAATATATATGCTGTTTTCCTTCGTTAGTTAGTAGTCGTTGGTTTGCTTTTATTATGTACTTGTTTATTTCTTTTTACACTCTCAGTATTGTTAGGCGCTCAGTTCTTCGTATAGCGCCATATAAATGCTTAGTATTATAACTCAAGAAATTAGCTGGCCTGACGTTTCGAACTTAAGCAAGTTCGAAACGTCAGGCCAGCAAATTTTTTTATTTGTATATTTCAGGTCCATTCAGTTAGTCAGCAGTTTGCAACAGTTTAATTAATTTTCATAGTATTATAACTGTTAATGGTCCCTTAAGGAGACATTTTGTCATAATTTTGTATACCTTAGGGAAACCAGTGACATTAGGGAGACATTTCAATGTCTCCCTAATGTCACAGCCCCCTTAAATATTGAGAATGTTACTGTCGGAACTGGGTTATATCGATAGAGGATGGTCCAAAACATAAATATACCGAAATTCGTGGGGGTAGGATAAGGGGAAAGTTGGGTTAGGTTACATTAAAGTTGACAAAAATGTGTGCACAAGTCTAAGGGAATGTCTCCCAAATGACCCATCCCCGGTAATTATTATTATTATTATTATTATTATTATTATTATTATTATTACATGTAGAACAGTTATTTACATTCACCATGTTCATGCTGGGCTTTTGCACTAGTTAAATTTGACATTCCTTGGTCCTGTTGATATTATTATAATCATGTCACACTTTTGTACCTTTTTACAGAAGGGTCATGGATACCGGGCCGAACCAGGAAGTACATTCCTGCATTGGATACAATGTTTTATACAGTACATGTATGGTTGGATATCTGTACAAATTATATTGTACAAACATTGACATGTAACACCCCGTCATGTTTGCCTAGATACTACTGAGGACAATGCTTTGTGTTTCCTATTGTTCCTTTAATATAACCCAATTACCCCATAGACTAAGCACGTATCTTTACGTTCGAGGACCGATTTTAACAAAAGACCGACTCTCGAGGACAAGAAAGATTCCTTTGTATTTTCTTTCTCCTCTTGTCCTTGAACGTATATACAGGACATGTACACTTGTACAAACATCGACATGTACAAAGGTGTCTTTGTGGTAGGCAGTAGATTGTACTGGTTTTAAAATCAAAAGACATTTTTAAAATTTAACAAAACGGTAATTTCTTCTCTAAGTATGGGAAGAATTAAAAATCTGCCACTGGTCCTCTGGTGTTCATGTACACATGGACACCAGCTCATTCACCCATTTGTCTTCGAGAAAGAACTTGCTTAACCCCTCGAGTACGGTATTTTACGGGAGACGTCGGTGTGCCGCGGCGGCTCTGGCAGCCAAGCGAACAGCTAAAATGTGTTTGTGCAGTCAAGCGTAACATATACACAATAATCCAACAATGGATTGAAACTGCACAAACAGCGGCCAATGGCGTCATCCGGGCTGGTGGCAATGTTTAATCCAACAATGGATTGAAACTGCAATAACAGCGGCCAATTGCGTCATCCGGTCTGGTGGCACTTTTTTTTGCGCCAAATTCCGTCATCCGTACGCAAGGGGTTAAGAACAAAAGGTTTGCCTTTGAGAAAGAACTTTTTTGTTTAAGAACAAAATGTTAGGCCAGCTAATTTCGTTGATTTGAGATTAATTTTTTTGTTATTTCTATTATAGAATTTTGTTTTAAAAATCAACTTGTACACTTTCTGCAAGTAAAAGTGCCTAAATCTAACCATTACTTTACACTCTCCCCTCAGGCTGGTTAGCAGATGGTCCTTCAAAATTGTTAAGCGCGGTTTGCAGTTGTTATGATCAATGACAACATCGGCAAATGGATTCCGACTGCAACAACAGATTATTCAAACGTAAACCGGAGTGAAATTGGCCGAAAAAGAAAAAAATCCACAAAATCTGCAGTGTTTGGGAGTCGCCGAGGACCCAAGAGCAATGTAGGGGTCTATGGTTTGTATTTGCCTAAAGTCACCCCTTAAAATACCTGTTTCTACTGGTCTATATCAACTTTTATAGGTAAAACACATTTAGGATCACACCTCAGGATTCCAGATTTCAAAAGAGATTCTGAAATCAGTAAAAGAAAATCCTGAAAAATCTCACCCCGTGACTTGCATAAGTGGGGATGAAGTAGGGGTATTTCAAATAATAGGCAAACAATGGATTGAGTACGTGCAGGAATGCGTGTAGACTAGGGGTGTGCATTTACGGGTAGTAAAAGAACCGGGTACCCGATTGAAGAAAAAAAAGACGGGTACCCGTTTAAGAAACCCAACCCAAAACTTCCAATCCCGGAAGTTGTAATAATGTCTTTCTCTGAGATTCAAAAAGTCTGATTTCAGACAAAAGTCTGAAAACCTCATGCCTGTCCAGTAAACATGATTACTTCTCTGCCTTTACGTGTGCCGACACATGCATGCACCGGCATATCACAAAAGAAGCTTAAACATTGTATTTATTGTTGAATGAGGCATTCTATTATGTCTTGTCGAGGCTCTTTATCCATACCCAGACTACAAAAACCATGCGACTGCTGAATTCCTTGTCAACTTTCGAGAGCGTCATAAAGGTGAAATCTCTGCTGGTTTTCCATGTAGATGGGTTTTAATTCCCCACAAATAACATTCAAAACCTTTCCTTTTTCACTGTCTGGGAAGTTATGCGATAATGTAAAGTTGTACGGTTACCGGTACTCGATTCCATAATCTGGAACCGGTTCCTGACATGAACGGTCAGGTACTCGGTTCCGATGCACACCCCTAGGATGAAGACAGTCGGCAAAGTTGGGACACGTTCAACTTTACTACGTACATGGATCTGCAACAACTTTAAGAGTACGCCTGCACAAGTAAACATGCTGGCTTGCTGTTCATTAGACAATGTCCCCCCTACTGCTTACGTACAGTGTCATGAATTTGGTCCGATTTTCTTTGGACCAGCCAAGTACATCGTAGCACCATAAAAAAAAAAATGAAGAAAATAGCTTACCATAATTGATGAGAAGTATCACTTCAGCTTTTCGAGAAGTTACAAAACTGCCCAAAATGCCATTTTACTTGAATATTTTCGATGGTTTGGAGCCCGTTTTGGTTTCATTTTTGGATGACATCACAAACTGTCTGTACTATATGGTAGCCTGCGACTTTCGTGTCTTGAATGCTGTCGACAACATTGTATGCATGCAGTGACTAAATCAAACTAGATTTAACCCACTTATTATTCACCTTTTGGGGAATTACCGAAAATTATAAATCCCTGCCGACTATCCCTTTAATAAGGAAATCTTCTATTAATCCACATGGGTGATATGCTCAAGACCTATTTTCGATCGAGCAGGAATTATTTTCGGGGGAAGCAGAAGAGTTATTTTTAGACTAGGATCCCGTCCAAGGACAAACTTGATTAGGGGCCGGCTTTGGTAAGGGGCCAAAGACTTCAAGTCCATGACTAGCTGCTTATAAGAGGCATACATAGAGTCTTGGATTTATTCACTGATCTCAATGTAAAATGGATAATGCATCAGCTGTTTGAGTTGAGGCGCCATCCACCATATTACGACTCCTAATACACAGGTTTGACAACCTTGTCCCCGGGGTATACTTTCTCACTGATGGGAGTGCTAATATGACCGCTGCATGGCTTCAGTATTTCATACAGCATGCAATGCCTGATGAGCTACGTGTATCCAGTTTACACAGAGATCAAGGGCCAATTTTATGGAGCTGTTAAGCACAAAAATCTGCTTAGCATAAAAAGTCTTCCTTGGTAAAAACAAGATTACCAACCAAATTTTCCTGTGATGTATATTTCTTCTGACTGGTATTCAGCTATTGTTTACTTAGCATGAAAATTACATGGAGATTTGGCTGGTAACCCGTTTTTACTAAGCAATACTTTTGTGTGTGACTCGTGATACGGTTGCAGCACAGAGCGGTAGCAACCGAGACGCCATTTTCAAACTTTACAGTTGTCAAATCACTCATACCATGCTATGCAAGACATACATGTGCACGTCTTTCATTCCTTGTAGCTTGTGAGCTGCCTAACTTGATTACAACTCTGACCATTGGTAAATAACATATTAACAGCTAAAACAGTGGGTATATTGCAAGCTCAGATTGCAGCAAGGGGCGTCAGTCTGCAAAAATCTTCGCTGGGAGTGGACAGGCAAATTTGTTATCCTAAATGACGCCCTAGTCGGAATGTTCATGTGAAATGCATGTGGGTCATTCCGTAAATTTCGGGTCCAAAAGTGTGACATTTTTTAGTGTCCCCGTTACACCGGACCTGTGTGATTTCCCATCAAGTATCATTCAAATTGACTTCACACTATTTTTTACTTGTTTGGCAGGTACTTTGCTTTACACAATCACTCTTGCAGATACATGTAGAAGGCGTTTAAAGAATGTGTCACTATGTAACAGGGTTACTAAAAATGTCAGTTTTGGATCCCAAATTTGTGGAATGACCCATGTGCATCCATTCATCAGCATTTTCTACTCCCCCCCCCCCCCCAAATACTTTGACGCCGTTGAAAGAGGTATTTACTATTTACCAGATTGAGTATTTGGCTGCACTCTCATTTTTCACTGAAAAAGTTTGTTAAGATAAAGTCCCATTGTTACCATAGTGAAAAAGCAGCTAGTGTCAGTAAAAAGTGACGCGAGT
Organism: Hippasteria phrygiana; assembly: GCA_037893225.1. NCBI lineage: Eukaryota > Metazoa > Echinodermata > Asteroidea > Valvatida > Goniasteridae > Hippasteria > Hippasteria phrygiana. The sequence continues at coordinate 36,040 of JAZGUH010000179.1, forward strand.
GTGGTACAAAAAATGGAGCGTGTTACAGCAGTAGCATGATATGTAAATGATTCTCAGAAATCAAAATAGAAAAACAAAATCTGTAAATAGTTCTGACCCAATAAATTAAATATAAGCAATAAAGATTTTGGATGCCTTTATGAAAAATCACTTCTCGAGATTCAGGGGAAAAAAATAAAAGGGCGTGACCCCACCCACAAAAAAATACCCTGGTTGTGATGTTATCTGCAGTTAAACATAATCCAAGCCTCTGCACATACATACATGTACGTGTACATTGTGAGTTTTGAACACAAATGTACATCAGGACATGGAAAGGAATATTTGTATTGCTGATGAAACAACCACACTAAGGATTATATTGTTGTGGACCGGGCAAGTTTCATGATTTTCTTTCGTGAAAATCATTATTTAGTGCCTTTTTTCTGACCCATTTACAGCATTTCTCCCCTTTTGATTTACGAGATTGTTAAAACAGTTCACATCGATGCGTTTTACAGGCTTTTGAGAACAGAGATCAGCAGTTAGGAAAATAAGGAAAAAGTATAGTAGAAATGATCGCATACATTGGTTATAGATTTAAGCCACTTTGCAGTACGGTGACTCATGTACATGTGTATTATAGTGGTCAAGGTCTCCCACAATTTACACGATCCTGGATAAGAATGCGAAATAAAGGCCCCAAATTTGTTCGCAGCAAAGTTAATCTCAGTGAATATCGGCTGCAACAACAGGACTTTGACTTAACACCTGTATTTGTGTGAAGTATCAGCTAGTGTACCATGACCTTTCACCTTTGGGTCTTGCATTAGTTTTGCATATTTTGACTTTGTGCATTGACATGAAGTATCATACCGGCCATTGCAATATGAACCTTGACCTTTAGGACTTACGTACCCCAGTTTTCCAAGATTGGACCTTGCTGTGTAGGCCGGAGGGCTTCTTGAACGAGCCGTGCTCCTTTGGTTTGGACCAGAGATGGCTTCCTGGGACCGAGTAACCTTCCGAGTCCACCACGGCCTCCAGATCCTCAGTGTCACTGAGGACGCTGACCGGCACGACCGGCTCAGCATACTCAGATACTCTCCGTTTCAGTTCTGGCGACTGACTGAGTGGCTTCAATGACATATACCCCGGCGCTAGTTTATTGACGTCCTCACTGGAAAACGAACGAAGTATGTTGCTGAGTTTCCGATCTAATGAACTGACAGGAGTAGTGTCACTACGAGGCCGTTGGGCAGGAGGGATTGCAAGCTGCATCCGAACCCCAAGCGACTGTGGGTAGTCGCTGGAGGCAGATAGCTCAGTGTTGACCTCTGAACTTTGACCCCTCGGCCTTCTGAGTGGTGGAGCGTATGGAGGGATGTTTGGCAGAGGGGGGAGTTCTTTACGTCTGCCTGGTGATTTAGCATAGGGAACGCAGGACTCGGACACTGGCTGGGCGGAGTCCACAGCGGAGCGCCCTGGCGGCCGAGTTTGAGGTTTCTCAGTAACCTCTTCATCCGAGTGGGTGGCGTACAGGGGGTTGGCCACAACGTTCTCTTTCTGGGCAGCGCCCCGCTGCTGTTTTATGACCATCTTGGTCTCCATGTAGATATCATGTTGGAACGTTCGCTTAGGTTTACTTGGTATTGACGACGGCTCTGGAAATTCAACAACATCCAGATGAATGTTGGAGACGCTCTTTGATCGCCGGCGGGACAGTTTTCTGAATTCTGGGTTCCTGGGTTGGGGCTCTTGTTCAGATTTTATTTCTTTTCCCTGGCCCCACTGAGTTAACTCGGTACTTTTCCTCTGAATGTTGTTCGCTGAGATAACACCAAGCGCAGTGATGTTTTTATCGGAACTGATCTCTGTCCCTTTGTCATCTGATTTAGTCTCGAAATTTTTTATCATCGCTAACACCGAACTCCGTTCCTCGACACAGCCGGCTGAAAACTTGCGACTGTTTCTTAGCTTCACCGGCGTGCCGTTCACAAAGATGATTTCTGGTCTCGCTGTCGTCAGGTCAGAACCTGACCGTGGTTTGTTTTTCTGCATCGCCTTGTCAATCGCAGCGTCTGGGCATGTCAACTGACTCATTCTGGTTGGTGTGAGCGATGACTGATTTGCCTCCTTATCCAACGATCGAGGACCAAGTGTCTTGCTTCTGTTCATGGTTCTAGTGGCAGGGACTGGCATTGGGGTTGAGGTCCCGGCAGGCCTTTGGTGGGGACTCGCATTGTTTCGTCTCATCCACGGAGGCACACGGTCCTCCGACGTTCCTGTCTCCAAGTTGGTCCAACGTTTGTGTTCGGGTGAGACCACTTTCGGATAGCGGGCTTGCTCGGAGTTGTTGGCCGACGTGTTTTTGTTGCAAGCCCCGCTTGATTGGTTGGAGGAGAGGCCCTCGAAGAGGTGGATGCGATCTTTAAGTTTGACATCTTTAAGCTGGACGGCAGCTTGACCTGGACCTCCTGAGATTGGCTTCTCATCCGTCTGGCGAGGCCTTGATGTCATGTCTACTGGACGCCGGTTATAGCATCTTATACGTTCGGGAACCTGTGAAAAACACGAGAAAATACCAAAGAGTCAATTAATTTATGTATCTTTTTAATATATCTTGTGCATCACCTGCAGTACCACTTTGTGTAACAACGTTCTCAATTAACCCTAACCTTCCCAAATCCTCCAAAATCCTCTTTGCAAAATGGAGGAATTTGGAGGATTGAGGGCACTTGGAAGTTGATGCATCGGAGGATTTTGCAGGATTGAGGTTACTAGGGGTTTTTGCCCCTGCAGGAATATGGAGGATCCAGGTTATCAGGCTCAATGTGATACATGAGGATTTTGGAGGATTGAGGTTACTAGGGGTATGCAAAAAAAACCTGGAGGATTTTGGAGGATTCATGCTATGGTCCCCATAAGAGGATTTTGGAGGATTCAGGTTATATGGAGTTTTAACACTTTGAAATCAGAGGATGTTGGAGGATTCAGGTTACATGCGGGGAAAATGATGCAGGGAGTTAGGGTTAAAGCACAAGATCATTCAGGAACAACCGCACTTTTTCAAAGAACAGAAATGCATTTTTTAAAATCCTTGCTACCACCGAACTCCGTACATTCAGCTGAAAACTTGCGACCGTCTTAGCTTCACTGGCGTGCCATTCACACTAATGATTTCTGATGATCCAGCGCGGCGTAAGGAGCGTGGTCTCTTCCAACATGTTCGCTTTTGTTCAAAATCCAAGCACAAGATAATTCAGAAGTTCCCAAAGGAAACGACTTCATTTTCACCGAACAGAAATATATCAATTTTTTCATCATTGCTAACTCCGGACATTTGCTTCCAGTTGTGGCCTAATAATTTGACGTACATGTATGCCACAAAGCCTACAACGAATTTTCCACGTCCTTGTCCAAGTACAATGTACTCTTGTTATCAAACATGTACATGTGTGATCACTTACTGACTTCCAAATGCTGGTGGCATATTTCCCACTGAAACGTTCATGGTACATTGTACATGTAACTCTTTAGAAACTACCCCAAATATTGAATCTTCATAAACACACACAAACTAAACAAAGTTTACTTACTGTATGAACCATCCTTACATGTAAATCCATGTGTTCTCAATGCTAAACTGACGGTCATAAATGCCAGCTAATAAACGTGAACAACATGTACATCTGACTGTGTCAGACATGAACTCTAGACTTCTGGTTACACGTCAGATATCCAACCGGCGACCGGCCCACCACGGCCCGCATGACACAGAATCATAGGCTGCACCTTCATAGCTAGACTGAAACCACTTCTAAATAGGAAATGGCTGTCGAAGATACATGTACAAGCTTTCCCGGAGCCTCCCTTGTGACTTGCATAAGGTTTACGGCAACTTTTTTTTAATTGAAGAAACGGGCCAATATAAAAATATCGCAGCACTGAGTGACATACATGGACTTGTATGTGTAGTATACAAATCAGTATACAAATTCTAATCAATTAAAGTTATACAGTCTGCACTCTTCAACAATACTTTTTATACTTTGGGCATCTGTAGGCTAACCCTCTAAAAGAAGGCTTTTATTCTCTAACACAAAAATATGTAAAGCCTGTTAGAACGGAATAATTGTCAGGCCCCAAATAACTTTGTAGGCAAAGAGGATAACAAAATATAGGAAAATTTTACATTCAAAAGTGAATAACTTGTTTTGTAAGAAAAATAGTTATTTAAAAACCGACTTATTTTGGGGGAGTGAAACTTAAAAAGGGCATGGACAGTTTATCTTTGGGGTTTTAATAAGGGGATAAAAGTGTGATGACCCGGTCTTTACCACGTCAATAATAACCGAGGAGGGGCGTTACCGCTGTTAATGGACCGAGCCGAAGGCGAGGTCCATTAACAGCGGTCACGACCCTTCGAGGTTATTATTGACTGGTAAAGACCGGGTCATCACATTTTTATCCCCATTCATAAATGCCTTCTTACGAAAAATGCAAAAACCTCCCGTAAAAAGGGCAAAAACCTCCCGTAAAAAGGACAAAATGCGAAGCTTTTTCACCCCACTTTTTCTCCCATTTGCTCAGTACAAAACACATGCGCGTGAAGGCGTTTCGCGCCTGTCTGTCGCGTGCGCGTACGCACACGCACGAGATGCAGCGTTTTATACGCGTGCATTAGCGTTGTCTTACATTATGAAGTTTAGTACATCTTGTGCGCGCACCTACTACGCTCTCCCCGTTGCGTATCGGCTGAGAACAGCTGGTTATGACGCGCCGTGTTTAAACAACTTTCAGCCGTGTTTAAACAACCGTTTAAACACACCCACGTGACAGGCTCTCGACCAATAGGGATAGTGAAACTCGCCGAGGCATTTATGAATAAGGAAATAAATATGTGCTGGGCCGGTTTTAAACAAATACGTTTAAAAACCACCTTGGAGCCTGGACGCGGATAATGACCCGAGCCGAAGGGTCAAAAATAGCTTTTTTGTATACCTTTTTGGACTTTACAAACAACTTATTTTGATAATCCGTTTTTTTTCACTTTATTAGTTGGCACATCAAACAGCCGTTTATTTTACTCAAGTGCAGCATGACATGCATTGCGCACATGGCATAACTGGACTTACAAGCACTAGCTCGTGCTGGACGTCCTGGGTCAGGGGTCACATTTGTTTCAGCAAACGGTGTTGAATTAAAACCGGTTTTATTGGCTGTTTAAAACCACCCACGTGATGGGCTCTTTACCTGATCGGAATGGGTAAACTGTCTTAGGTATTTGTGAATTTCTAATAAATAGATTTAAGGACAGTCCCTCCGAACATTTATCATTCAAATTCTTGTACATGTAAAATGTGATGACAATAAAACAGGCGCATTCTCGACCAAACAGCTTGGTGGTGGGGGGGGGGGGGGGGGGGTTAAATTTTTTTTAAGAACATGAATTCTGAAACTTTTGAAATGCAATGTTTACAATAGGACAGGATCAATAAGTAAAAATCTTGGTTTGTTTACTGTTTGGGGGATTTGGGGATGAGGCTGGGAATCTAAATTAGCAACTAATCCCCCCCCGAAAAAAAAAAAATAATAAATAAATAAAAAAATAATACAAAATAAAAAAAAATAAAAAAAAAATAAGGGTTTTTTAATAAATATAAAAAACATAATAATAATAAATAAATAAATAAATATATACATAAATAAATAAAAAATTAATAAAAAAAAGAATAAAATAAAAAAATAAAAAAATGTTTTAAGACTATTTCAAATGTGTACTCACCATGCTAAAGTTGTTTGTACAACTAATGTACACGTTTAAATACATGTATATTATACGTGTACATCAGTTTCCTGCACTTTACATTCAACTTGGATCCAATCCAAAAGACAAATTTAGCTTTCATCCATGGAATTAAGTTTCACATCATTTCGATCATATCCTGAAAACTTTGCGACAAAGGAGTCACATTCTTCATGTACACGTCTATACCATGTATGTACGTGATATATCAATGATACCAGGCTGATGAAGTTGTCCAAGTATGACAAATTACCATGGAAATGACCACAATATTTTTCCCTGTGCATTTTTTTTTATGTACACTGTGTACGTCGGACTTACATGTACAAGTATATAATTCCCACACATACCCACGCCCTCATACCTCACTTCCACCTTTTGTGTTTTTAACATCAATTACAAAGAAAAACAAGGTCACTCTTATAGTCACAGCCTAAAGGGAGTGTTGGTTTGTGTGGTTGTGTATATACACAAATTCACCAAACTGTTTTTATTGTTTGTTTGTTTGTTTGTTTGTTTGTTTGTTGTTTTTAAAAGCGCCACCTACATGTGTACATATACAAATCAGGAATAAATTACTGCCATTTGTGACCCGCTCCAGAAAAAGGTGATATAAGTCAAGCTATGCATTTACGTGTAATGGCCCTTTCAATGTTGAGAAGGTGAAATTTTTCGTCAAAATTCATTTTTTGGTTTTTGTCTTTAATGACATCTTATTTATCTGAAGTTTTAGGTTTGGTGCACAGCAATGTTGATTTCAGTGTATAAAGTGAACAAATAACCTTTTTAGAGTGCATTGTTCCATCGCATTGTATAAGAACTAGCTATTTCAAAGCCTGATTTCTCTGTTGTGCAATTTGAACTCCATAGAACTAATTAATATGCAAAAACTTGATATCTCCAGAATGGAAAGGGCTTTGGAGCTCTATCATGTACCAAATGAAAGCTTACATTGCGGGCTTTCCAAGCATACATAAAACTCATTTTTCATATTTTGCGACATAATATACCTTTTTCCAGAGCGGGTCACATTTTATGATTTGTTTCAGAAATTCATTTTTGTACTACAAAGTTAATTTCTAATATTTGTTGATATTTATAAAACACGAAGCACAGGTCTCAAAGAAAAACCTTTGTTTGTTTGTCTTATGTTTGTGTGTTTTAACAGAATGCCAAAAGTGTCTGGAATTAAAGGGATACATACCAGTATCAAGCACATGTACTGTACAGGGGTCATTCCATAATTTTTTCCAAAAGTGTGAAATTTGTGTGGTGTCCCTGTTACACCTGACCTGTGTAATTTCCAATTTAGTATCATTAAAATTGACTTCACACTATTTTTTTTACTTTTGGAGATAGAAGGCATTAAAGAATGTGTCCTGAATTGCAAAACCTTATACATGTCACTATGTAACAGGGTCACCAAAAATGTGACACTTTTGGACCCCAAATTTATAGAATGACCCATAGGGATTTTCAAATATAAATATATATGTTAAAATCCCAAAACTGACTTCTCATTGAAAACTGTTGTTTCTGCTTATAACACAGAATGTCATAATGTAACTTTCGGTTCATTTTGTGCTGCCATATCACGTCCACATTTTGTACAATACACTCATACAAATATGTACAATCTGGCTTCTAAATTTATAAAACTTTGACGCAGAGTTGTACTCGAGTCCCTGCAAGTCCTTTCGCAAGTCCTTTCGCAAGTCCTTTCGCAAGTCCTTTCGCAAGTCCTTTCGCAAGTCCTTTCGCAAGTCCTTTCGCAAGTCCTTTCGCAAGTCCTTTCGCAAGTCCTTTCGCAAGTCCTTTCGCAAGTCCTTTCGCAAGTCCTTTCGCAAGTCCTTTCGCAAGTCCTTTCGCAAGTCCTTTCGCAAGCCCAGTCAGAAGTCCTTTCATAAAGCCAGTCACAAGTAACTGGATGAACAATGACAAAGGAATGCCTTTATCAAAGTTCATTTGAATAGCTTGTGATTGGGATTAGGACCAGAGGGCTTGTGATGGACTTGCAGGGACTTGTGATGGACTCGAATACATCTCTGCTTGGACGATTTCTCAGCTCTGAGCACACTTTTGTTCCTGTGATGTTCGCTGCACATCCAGAAAAGTCCAACTACATTTTGTAAAACACTGGACGACATCTCCCAACCTACATGTTCACCAGACACCAGAGACCACACGAAAACCTCGATCTTCCTGCGCATCACGTATCGGTCGGACGGGCGACTATGGGGTTTGGGGGTTATACTCGATGAGTCAGAATGAGTAATGTATGTACAGAGGGAATTAATATCCAGAATTTCAACAAAAAGGTAAAAAGGTTACATGCACATGTAGTGCTTGTTTTCATTGCAAAACTACATGTGACCCGCTCTGCAAAAAGGGCACTTATGTTGCAAAATTTGAAAATAGTGTTTTATATATAGCTGGAAAGGCCATTTTATAAGCTTTCATATGGTATATGTCTGAGTTCTCTAGCATTTTGCAATCACGAGATATTTGGAAATTTGCATGTTTGTTTTTAGGAATTTCTTGAAATGACTTAAGGAGAAACAAACCATTTAAAAAAACAAAAAGCAGAGCAATGGATGGAAGCACTCGACAAAAACACATTCTTTTTCCAACTTTATTCACTGAAATCTAAGATTTTGGTTATGAAATAATATAGGTATCAAAGATGCAAAAAATTCCCTCCCTTCAAAATCACTTGTTTGAAGAATTTTCCACCCTCTTCACATTGAACGGCCCATAACTCGTAAAAGCATACAGCGACTTATGTGCCCTTTTTGCAGAGCGGGTCACACATGCACCAGTAGGCAGGGTTTTAACAAGTTTTCAGAAACAAAGGTGTCCAAACTAATGGCATGTCCACAGCATTCCCTTCCAATACTTTGACATGGTATGACATCTCCCAATATATAATCAAAAACCCCCAAAACATGTAATGAAAATTAAAACCAGGGTACGTCCAAGCTGTCCAAAAATTCCAGCTGGCCGGGTGTTGAAACAACTCAGGCCCCTGGTTAAAACTCAATAAAACCACGTGTATGAGCACCGACATGTACATATACATGTAATGCATCAAAAATCCATCCACCCCCCCCCCCCCCAAATTGCATTTGCCAGGGTTCTTATTTCAGCTGTGTTGCATTCTGTTGCATTTGGCAGGGTGCTCACAGAATGGGGTTAGGGTTAAGACCCTCATTAAAATACACTGCAATTTCACCTACCTGTGGGGGAACACTGCTCACTGAGTGAAGCACCTCAACAGGCCCAAAAAAATTGAGACTTCCATGTACAATCCCAGGCTGCACAGGAACGAGCACAGCGGGGACCTTTCAACATTTCAACATTCAACAAAACTTTCAACATTCAAGAATACTAGACCTGGAACACCACTACAATGTACACGTCCGTACAGTTGATGTACACACATTATACAGTCTACAAGAATTACATACTCTGCATTTATCCCAAGTGTTGTGTCTCCAGTTCAGTGTGAATGTACAATGTACTTCATATTTTATTATTTTTTCGGTTCACTGTACACAAGGGAAAATCCCTACTCAAGATCTGGCAATTGAGCAATTGTATGAAAGAAACATTTCTATTCATGACAACAATGGAGGGGAAAGTTCCCTCAACTCGATGTCCGTGCACAAAGTTCTCCCCAGTTTCCTAAAACCATTTCCCCCTAGGATGGAAGTACATGTAAGGCTGTTCGACATAACGATATTTCCCAATATTTCGATAATTTTTTCATATTGAAAATCGGCCCCTTTAAAAAACAAAAAAAAACGGAATATCGGTGAATTTGATATACCGAAGAATATCGCAACATGTTGCTTTTTGCAGCATTTAAGATTTTTCTAAGTGTGTATTAAGTGTAGATTACACATGTAGTCAAGTTTACCGTGCTCAAAATTCCAGTTATGTACTAAATGTCGTTTCTTTGATCGTTTTCTAAACCCAGACATGACTTCTCCGTCACATCTTCGCGCCCTTCATTATAGCGCACGTGCGTGCGCGCATGCATTGCATCGTGGGTGTAGTCTTGGTCAAGTGCAAGCAACCGCACTGAATGCCACCGTCTTATTCCCAGTGTACAATGCACGTACACGTAGCTGACGCGTAAAGAACTTCGTCTTGAGAAAAGACTAAAACACGTGCGGTGCATGCATTGTACAACGTACGTGTACACAAGACATACAATACAATGTTTTTTGAAAGCTCACATGTGATTGTAGGCGTCCATGGTATTAATTATCAGCTGTTACTAATCAACAATGCCGAAATAGAAACAAACGCTAGTCTTTCTGAAGTACCGTAAAGAAGCCAACTGAAGGTAAATGTCACAGTACTCCAACTACTCAACGAGTAAAGCCTTGTCAACCCGGCACCCCCGATCCTCCCGATCGGGGTCATGCCGGCCCCAGCCCGATTCGCGATCTTGGTAGCCGGCCCCGATATTAAATTTTAGCCTACTAACGTTAGTTTGGCAATTTCATAAAAAGTGGATTTTTGTTTCCTAGGGAACAGGGCCCTACACTACACAATCGCAAAAATAAACACACAAAACGCATAAATAGCCTAAGACCAATAGACTATGGGGCATGGTCCGTTTATCCACTCCCAAAACAATTTCTGTGGCCCCCATCTTGGCACTACCTGAAATATGTTTTGAAATTGAGGTTTTGTGTGTCTGATTAGAACCCCCCTACTTCCCAAGCTCAGGGGTGGGGCATTAGTGGGATCCCTGCCCAAACGCAAAACCGCAGACACGCCCCCTTCTTTTACATTTGTTTTACATATCAGTGTTCTTATATTATTTAGAATAGCTTATGACCACATAAATTTACCACACCAACTATTTGTGTGTTCCTTGTCTTGTTTTCAGTGTTTAAAATGTTCAAATTGATACTTTGAATGAATACAAAGAAGTGACAATTTCAATAGCTGCCCCTTCCTCCGCCCACTCAAAATGGCCGCCGTGGCATTGCAAAATTTGGCAGATTTTACTCTAAATAGATTTTTTAATGCATATCTATTTACAGGCCGGATCAAATTTGCTCAATGGAGGGGCAAGCATTGCAGCAAACTACTACAGCCAACAACGTATATAATCAATAGTCTGCAGCAGCACTATGCTATAGTAATTTCAAAATTTGAGCTTGCTCAACGATATCAAGTATGCAATTCATAAATGCTCGTTCAACATGGTTTCGATCAAAAGATAAAAGAAAATGGATTTTGGATTTTCACGAAGAGACGAATTCGAACTCCGTGTTATACAATAGGGTTGTGAGGGGCAAAATTTTCCAGAAATGGATATTAGGTTTTTACGAAGAGACAAATGACACTCTGTGAGGCAAAACGGGCCATTTCTGGCTTCTGAGTTTTCACGAAGAGTGCAAATGTATTAATCCATGAATAACTCTGTAATTAATTGACTTATCGCTCAGCTGCCAATGACTTGTGAAAGACCGAGAACTGAACTTTAACATAGTGTCAACAATGAATCAACATGTGGTATAAATACAGGTAATATCTTCAATTTCAAAAATGAGAAGCTTAAAACCTGATTTTCTTGTAACTTTAGTTTAGTGCGGAGAGGCAAAATTCGTCTGTTCGTGAAAACTGTGACGGTATGTTGACACCAAATGTGGTCTTACCTCATGCAAACAAAATGTGCAGGGTCGCAATAAAGACCCTAGTGGTCTTTAGTATGACCGCAATGTGCATATATCGGATTAACTAGTTTGTTTTGGAAACGCTGTGAAACATGCATATTCAACACGAATGAGAAACAATGTCCTGGCCTTTTGTTTTGTTTGCAAAACAAACCGGACAATCCGTGTTTGCAGGAGTTTTGGAATAAAAGAGGAAAGATTATACTTTAATACTCCCCACCAAAATCGGTAAGGAACAGCAAATCTTGGAAAATAACCATCCATCTGTGTTCATAATTGTATAAACACTTGGCACAACCTTTAATTTTGAGAATTTTGTTGGGACATTTTAGTGCAATATAGGGGAAGAAAGTTTGTGTTTTCTGTGTTCGAACTTTCTTGGCACCATGTATAGTCACTCAATGTGTTCACATACATGTTGATTTCTTTCTCATTTTGTACAGATTTTGCGGACATAAATCTTGAAATAACAAGTTGTGCCACATGTTTAGACCGTTGTTATCAAAGAGGGTTGGTTATTTTCCAAGATGTTGCTGTTCTTGACCGGTTTTGGTGGGGTATTAAAGTAAAATCTTTCCGTCCACTTCAACATGTTCCAGTGTACGTACATAATTATAGGGGCTAGGCCTAACGTTAGTATAAACATATTCTTAATCTTGTGGAAGTGGGGGACAAGGTTTCACTCACAGAATGCTCCTTTAATAACATCCTAATGCGCACCGAGTAATGCAATATAAAAATTGAAATTGAGTCATAAAAATAAGGTGGACTACATGCGTGCATGTTTACGTACGAACGCATTGGCAACATCGGCTTGATTTCCCACTAAATCTTTCCAAATGGAAACATAACTCACAAATTTTCCCCATGTTTTGTTGGTGCATGGAGGAAGGAACCTTCCTCCATGGTTGGTGCACGGTTTGATTTCACCGGATATCCCGGGGGAATGGGCAAAACAAACACGTTCATGACGTCTTGACGATTTCTGTGACTGAGAGAACTCATCATCAGACGTGTCACTACGACGCCATCTTGTCACGCTACCGCTTTCTCACTTGCGGGCGCACTTCATAAGGAAGACGGTGATTAGTCGAGCGACAATGCATGGCATATTTGCATGTTATATTGACCAATCGCGTCAATCGTCGAGCGTGGCAACGGTGTCAAATAAAACAGACCGTTTTATTGGTAGAGATGTATTTTCATTTGCCATTTCTTTGCTGTATAAATTCACCAACCTTTTTACAAATTACAAAGGAATGCCCCATCCACTGCCGTGGGAACTAATAAAATATGTTTCTATAAATACTAGGGTTAATTTTAAGGCCAGTTTCACTCAGGTAGTGCCAAGAAGGGGGCTACAAGGTGAGCGTTCCGGACGTCATGCCCCATAGTCTACAAGTTGTACCAGCACATCATAATTTAGTAGACCTACTCTGTAAAGCTGCCCAGTTTCCGGACAACACCACCTCAAACCGGTCATGCTATTTAGCGTCAACAAGCGTCAACAAACCCGACCAGCGTCAACAAAGCGTCAACAAGCTCAAAATGCACATTTAAGCTTCACAAAAGCTATACTTGTATTCAACAAACTCTCGCATCTCGTATTATGTAAGAAATTGGCTGAATTCCAGTTCACAATCCCACATAAAAACGAAATTTTAAGACGATAAAATTACGATGAATGGGCGCCGCCATCTTTGTTTTCTCTTTTGCGCATGCGCGATTGCACCATGTCCCAGAAAAACAAGATGGCTGCCGGGAAAAAGCACCGTTGATGATGTCGTACTTTTTCGCTTAAAAATCACACATTTTAAGATACTTTTAAATACTAATGATACTTTTAAATAATCATAGGAGCCCACTAAATATTGTGAATAACATGTTTAAGCTTAACAGTGCTTTTATAAGTTGTTGACGCTAATTAGCATGACCCCCTCAAACTTTTGCCAAGCAAGGTCAAGGACAGGTCACGTTCGCCCTTGCTCGAGCTCTATGGTTCGCCCAAGCAGGAGGGCTGAATTTCATGTCAAAAGTTAATACATCTCTCACCACCACGATTTTGAAAACACAGTTTGCTCATGGATAAGGAAACATTCATGTTTGTGTTAAACTGTTTCCTGGGCCCATGTACCTGTGATACTGGCTGAAAAAAATGTTTCTATTCATCGACACTTTACCTCTCTCTTCCTGTTATTTTCGTCTTTCTTCGTAATCGTATGTCGAATTACCTGCACCGCCAATGTACTTCCGTGTTCAAGTCACTGGTAATCTCATTACATAACAACCACTGAGAATGCAGCTCGAGACGCGAACCAGTCATTCGCAGGTGGTTAGTATAGCGCCCTCTCTTGATATTAATGGCTATCTAAAAAAAATAATCAATATTTCAGGACTGGTGTTTCGAAGTTGGATCAAAAATTAAAGGGGAGCCTTAAAATAGAAAAAACAAACATTTGTTTTGCTAAGACCTTTCTATTTGAAGGGACACGGTGTTCACTGATGTAGAAAAAGCTGAGGGCAAAAAGGGTGAGACCTTAAGAATTCTCTGCCCAACATTTAGGGGGAGGGGAAAGGGGAGGGGGAGGGGAAAGGACACCCACTAAAAAATTCCAGAACTCCAATTTTTTCCCCGAGAATGATCCCTTCATCTGTTTTGTGTCTACATGCTGTTTCTTCCTTCCTCCAATCCAGGTACAGGCTGCTCTGACAACATTTTGTTTCACAATTTAGGCACAAAAACATTCACAGCAAAAAAAACAAAAAAAACCTAAAAAACACCAAAACAAAACAACTCTTCAATTATGTCACACACACACGTGCAATAAATAATTTTCAACTTCATACTTTTATTATTACCAATATTTAGTGTTAACACTTCAATTATGTCAAATGTGGAATAAATCAGTTTCAAACTGTGTAGTTTAAATAATGTGCAATCAATATTACTGTTACTGTTAACCCCTTGGGCACGGTATTTTATGGGAGACGTCAGGGTGTTGCAGCAGTTCTGGCAGCCAAATCAAACCGCTACCATGTGTTTGTGCAGTCAAGCATGACATACACAATAATCCAACAATGGATTGAAACTGCACAAACGGCGGCCATGGCGCCATCCGGCCTGGTGGCACTTTTTTTGTTTTTTACGCCATATGGCGTCATCCGTACGCAAGGGGTTAAAAAATTAAGTACAGTGACGGTACATGTATATATGTAACACAAGAATGGTGTTTTTTTGTTTTTCCACATAACGCCATTCTACCTTAACAGCCCCAACGAAGGTGTATTATCACCGAAAGCTTTGGTAAAAACCAGTGGGCAAGAAACAAAATAATTTCTTTACTGAACGAAATATGTTTTGCTTATAAAAGTTGTATTCATTATTGTGGAATCTAAACAGATGTGCATTGTAAAACCTTCAATCCGTCCGCTTTCGAATATCCGATTTTAAACTGCTCTCTAAAACAGTATTCTCTTTATAATAACCAAGCTTAAACGAATAAATTTCTGCTTGCGCTCATGCAAACTGACAAAACAATTGTGTCACTGAGCTTCATAGTAAACAATTCTGCTAACCACAAACATGATCTTCTTAATAACAAAAACAGATTACCAGCCAAAATGCTACGTGATGTGTATTAATGCTCTGGAATGGTTAATAGTTTGGCGTATAAGTTTAAAGCACATTTTTGTTAAAAAGTACAAAAATTACACTAATTATATAGAAGAAAAGTTTCCTGTGCGTTGATCACAGCCAAGTTGTGGTAATGCTTAAATGAGAGATTTTATATTGTTGCATCACTATTTTCAGCAAATGTTGCTCCTGCGTGTTTATAAAAAGCTTTTTTGTGCTTACTGCTTACATTCTTTATGAAATAGACGGAGACTCCGTTAGCAGAAACAGTGTATCTAGCTACCCTCTGAAATACAGGCATGCAACTTGGAATTAACAAAAAAATGAGGAAATTCCAATCTTTATAAGACTTTGTAGTGTTTTTCAATTTTCAATGGCATCAGCTGATCCGAGGAAAAGTTGCATGCCTTAAAATGTTTCCCGCCACATTTGGAGAGAGAAATAAAATTCCACAAGACAATTTCGTGGAGTTGTAAACACTAAAAATTGCTTAGCATGCGAAGTCTGCCTTGGTACTCTTGGTACAAACAGGATTACCAACCAAATTGTCATATGATGTATATTGCTTGTGACTGGTATTCAGCCATTGTTTTCTCAGCATGAAAATCACATGAAGTTTTGGCTGCTAACCTTTTTGTACCGAGTGAAACTTGTTTGCGCAAAACAATTTGTTTTGCTTAGCAGCCCCGTGAAATTGGTTCATAACCTGGGCCAATTTCACCGAGCTGCTTAAGCAAAAAAATTTGCTTAAGCACAAAAACCTTGCCTAGTAAAATCAGGTTACCAGCCAAAACTCCATCGGAGTGATTGTCATGCTAAGCAAACAACAGCTGGACACCAGTCACAAGCAACATACATCAAATGGAGTTTTGGCTGGTAACCCGATTTTACTAAGCAAGTTTTTGTTGTGCTTAAGGAGCTCTATAAAATTGAAACCTGTTCAATGAATTATTAAAGAACACTGGTGCCAATTAAAAGCAAAAAAATAAATCAAAACTTGCACTCTGCAATAATTTGGAGAGATGACAAAGTTATTTTCTTTTGCTAAATTACGTACTTGTGCTAGACTTCACTTTTATACAGAAATAAACTGTAAACATCAAGGCATGCAATTTAATACCTCACTGGCTATGCAAATTGTTTCCCCCACCCATCCCCCAGGCTGCCCCACCCCCAATGTGGGGAATGTCATTTCCAACGTGACAAAAACCCGCACCCTGGGGGAACTACTCTCCTGTACAGAAGTATAGGGCTGATATTCATAAACACTCGAACAGAGTTGTAATCAAGTCACTTCACAATTCTGGTCTCAAGCCATGTAACAAGCTATTCAAACACTATATAACAAAAGCATTTCTTTGTCATTGTTCATCCCATGTAGCTTGTGAGCTGAGGTGTGATTGACTTGGGCACGAAATTTTTTAGCAATCCCGATGTCCAAGGTGGGGGAGCTTGGGACAACAATTGTTAGGTATATTATACTAGACAATACATAAGCCTTTGATATAAAAGAGATTTGATAGTTTCATATAAATGTTTATTTGTAAAAATCAATCGGGAATTTCACTTTTTGTGAAGATTTATCAAACTTTTACAAAGTAATATATTGTTGACGTAAGCACCAAAAAATTCAAGCCTTCTCTATAATAATTATAATATCTACTCTTCCAAAAAAAACAAAATAACATGATCAACACAAACAAATATCTTTGTTGGATGACCTATTGAATAGGTACACTGGATACAGTGTATTAACAAATTACTACATCTTTACAATTTGTCATGACTGCTGTCCAATCGGCGCAAAACATAATAATACTCATTGGGTAGACAAAGATTTGTTTTAAAGAAACACTGCATAATATCCCGGACAACTGTACTTATTTGAAAGTTTTTTCTACTCTGCTTTTCGTTATCTCCCTTTCTATAACTTTGAATAACTTTAAGGGGAGAGTTGAGTTGGACTGACCCCCTGCAACCGTATATCCAGTTGTGGAGTTTGATTGCAGTACCATACAGATACCATACAGACTGACAGAAGTTACCCCACCTGGGCCTACAGGTCTGAAAATTGGGATAATTTCTCTTGAGTCAGTCGAAGAATTATCCTCTATTTAGATTGGGCCCAGGAAAACCGTAAGGGTGGTAGGGTTGGCAATTCAAAATGTCGCCAAGCCTACCACCTCTGATCGTAACCCTGATCACATTATGTGCTAACTTAGTACGGCTCATACAAAAGTTACATCTTTAAAAGGTAGTACATGTACACAACATTTGCAAACATAAAAAAAAAAAAACTACTGAATTATTACGAAATACCGTAATAGACTAAGTAAATAGTCTCAAGCATCCTGTGCAATTTATATTGTTTTCCAATGATTGTCGGCCGACAATCGTTGGAAATAGTCTAGTTCCCCAACCTGATAATTGCCCGACTCTATAAATTGCGCCATTTTGTCTACGGTATGGTCAGGATTTTTTTTCTCTGTTTTCCCAGCATCTATGCATACAAAACTTTAAACAGATCGGTGTTACAGTATTTGGTAGCACGCTATAAAATAATAACCCCCAAATCCATTATTTCTGAAAATTACAGCAAAAGCAAATGTTGTATACTACAATGTACTTTAAGATATTTGACATTAGTAATATGAATATTATTTTTGAAATGATCTTTTTAAATTATAGTTAAAGGTATTTTTCATTAATATTTTAATAAATCTGTAATTTGCTATCCAACCTATGGGCTGCCAAAAGAAGACTGCGACAAACCAACAACAATTTTCCTTTACATTACCATATTTTACAACAGCTTGTAAAAACAGGGTTCAGATCTCAAAGTTTCAATTTTGGCATAGAGCAAAAGCAATTAATGCATGCACCAGAATTGGTGAAAATTAAAACAAACGACAAACACCGATACAAAAACCTTCACTGAAAACACAAAATAATTCTGAATTTCTTGTGGAATCAAGGCACTTTCCATGCACCTGAAAAAAAAAAACAGCAGCCAAATTTCATGGAATTGCTTATTTCTAGAATTTATTTTGCAAATTTCCGTATTTGTGGCATTCGCAAGGCAAATCAGACATTAGTCGCATGACCTATTTTTAAGTAATTGCAATTTACATGAAAATCGTCCCAAACAAATCACGATTCCCGTTTGTCAAAATACTGTAGTTTAAAGCATATTCAATTCAAAATACCTGGTTTGCTTTTGTGTTGAGACCATTAAATGTGTATAATTTGACATTTTAGTCTGCCGTACTTCCAAAAAAGATTGTGTAAACTACGTATTATTTTCCATTCTCAATGCTGAATTTACGGCTCTATTAAAAAACCAAGATATCGTATAACAGTAATGCTTTCCACCATTACAAAGCATATATTATATATTACATATTATGAAATGGAAATCTCAATTTTCAAAATTTCCAACTTATGTCTGATTTCGCTTGCTGGAGGCCACATTTTAGCACAAATCCGGTAGCAACCATTCACTAGCAGAGACCAATTTCATGTAACAGCCAGGGGCAAGTTCAGGCGCCAACTATGGTTAACCAACGTCACTCGAACACAGGATGGTTGGACTACTCTAGTCGACTATTTGGAACCGGACCCAGAAGCACGATTGCATCACTAGTTATCAATAGCCTTTCTGCATAAGGAAACACGGAGAGGGGGAACGGTGACGTGATACGGTCGCCATCTTTTCAACAATAGTTCAACGAGAGCCGTTCGAGCAGACTGCATATGCGCATGCGCGTTGGTAAGGAGAGATTGACTAATGGTCGAACTCTAGTTCGTGCCCGAATTTGCTCTAAGCACACAAATCTGCTTAGCATGAAGTCTTAGGACGACCAACCAAATTCCCATGTGATGTATATATGCTTGTGACTGGTATTCAACAGTTCTTTGCCAAACATGGGAATCATAAGCAAGCAACAGCTAAATACCAGTCACAAGCAACATACATAAAATGGAGTTTCGGCCGATAACCGATTTTTATAAAGCAAATTTTTTTTGCGCTTAAGCAGCTCGATGAAATTGGCCCGTTTTCATCTTTGGCATCAGAAACTTATTTGGAATGCTGCGAAGATGGATTATTTTGAAGAGCTTGACAACTTTTAGACTGCGGTTTGGCAAATTTCAAACATTTAACGCCATTTTGCAGAGAAAAGTTGTTTGGTATTATGATACTGATGAACCGCTGATGTTGGGCTTACCATTTGTTAGCTTTTGAAAATGAGTTTCAATTAATAATGGCCTCCTCCTCACATCAAAAGCGGTCCATCAAAAATAACCCTTGCATGATCTTGATTTCCATGACTTTTTATATTTTTTGCCTATTTTCCATGAATTTTCCATGACTTTCCAGGAAAACTTTTTTTCCATGATTTTCCATGACCCGTGGGAACCCTGTCTAAGATTTTGTCAGGCCCAGTTGCTGTGGTATATCCGACCTTGGCAAAAGGTTTAGTTGGCTACGATCTTTAGGCAAAATCCAACATGACAGTACTGAAGCCATCAAAACATGGCAAAACCTGGGTTGAATTCAGATTGATTCAAGGTGCACATAGATGTAGTGTTACATCAAAACCTTAAATAAAACTGTGATGACTTGCGGAGACCAGTGATGTAGTCGAGGCCATCACAAGGCAACACAAGTCTCTGCAAGGTTGACACAAGGCCAGCACAAGACCTTCAGTCTTAATTCAAGTCTCAAGCTATTTAAATGAACTGTAATACAATAATTCCTTTGTCACGGTTTATGCCCGTTACTTGTGCCTGTAACAAGCTGGTCTTGTGAATTGTCTTGTGAATTGTCTTGTGAATTGTCTTGTGAATTGTCTTGTGAATTGTCTTGTGAATTGTCTTGTGAATTGTCTTGTGAATTGTCTTGTGAATTGTCTTGTGCCTGGCCTCGACTACATCACGGGTAGCGACCATTAATCCACAGGTCAAAACCACGTCAAAGACATTATCGGGTGTAATGCAGATTCAGCTTTTACACTTATTCAATGAAAGTTGAACAAAAAAAATGGAATACTGTTTGGCATTTGTTTTGTGACTCCTTAGATGTCAGGTCACAGCTCATGGGTCACATGTCACTGCCTAAGGCCGCCTTGGTCCTGAAGTACTCCTTGAGTCTAGCCATACCGTATTCCTATGAGGTACAAAAATTGAAATGTGTCAAGTAAGTTTTGCACGGTGGGATATACAATATTAAGATGAAGTGGTACGCTGATGAACTGCAAATTTAAAAAATAGGCACCACACTGAATAGAGTAGTCCTATTCAGCACACTTGGAGCCCCCTTTCATGAGAATGAAAGCTTTGTATGAAAAAGCTCCTATTCATTACACTCCCATTCCAGTACAATATAGTTGAAACATGAATGGATTGAGTACGCGCAGCAATGCGCATATAGACGACAACCGGCCAGGTGGTCTTTCAAACCGCGGCTATTGCTGTCGTTCATACTCAAGAGGATAAATTGATCAGCAATCCCCTTACAGCCCGAGCACTGGTCCAGACCATTTCCTTCACTTACCATGTAGCCAAACGCTGTGTGAGATATTTTTCCCTGAACGCAGGACCACATCACCCAAAGCAGATGCAGCACTGGTGTGAATCTACACGAGATACAAAAATATTAAATCCAGTTAAGTGTGTGCACCACCTGTTCCACCCCCCCCCCCCAACAGATAGGCAAAGGCACTCTGGAACAGAGGCCAATTTCACGGAGCTGCTAAGCACAAACATTTGCTTGGCATGAAAATTCTTGCTTGGTTAAAACAGGATTAACCAATCGAATATTCATGTGATGAAAAAAAATGTTTTTCTGAAAAGTGGATTTTTACATCAGAAATCATATCTGAACATTTTAAAACTGAATTTAAATTTGATATTTTTTGGGGGGGGGGTTGGTGATTCTTTTTAAAATTCCAGTTACAGTATGCATAGTTCACAGATTTGAGCTTGATTTTCTCAAAAGCAGGTAAAGACTAACGGCTTCAAAAGGTTATAGCAGGGTCCTGGAATGAGCCGTAGAAACACACAACACATCAAAGTAAAGCTTACTGCATGTCTTTCAGGAAATACCATAATTTTAATATTCAGCTCCTCCTATTTTGTGCTGCCTGGTCACAAATTTGAAACACATTTGAAACTACAGTCTGACGAGCAATATTGATGAATTCACCTGGCGATTTCTCTCAGCATCAACTTTTCCTCCGCCTCCGAGGTCATGAGGTTGCACCCCCGACTGTCCCCCTCCCCTTCCTGCGGCCCTTCCTCCGCCCCCTTGGAGGCGCCGTACTCCTGCAGGTACGCGCGGATGAACTGAAGTTGCTGTTCCTCTGTTGGGTAGTCCTCCGACACCAGACTAAAATAGGGGGCGCTCTCCTTGGTGTAATTAATGGTCCACTCGCAAAAGTGGTTGGCAAAGTCCGATGCCCTGACAAAGACAAACTAATACTTTCATTTTTGCAACCATACTAGTAGAAATAAACTCGGATTTCATCTAATAACCCTGCTGAATCCAACAGGATCCAACTATTAGATATTTCGGTTGGACCGTGTTGGATTGAGCAGCTAACTCATAGTGTAACAATTCTGTTTCGGATTCAGCAGGCAACAGAAAAATAAGACACAGTTTAGGGCTGTCCCGAATATACCAAATATTCGAAAATTCGATCGTCAACCAAATATTCGAATACCTTTTTGCCGGTTCGAATATTCGAGAAACAAATCTGAAAGTACAGATTCGACTCTGATGCTATTTTAATAGAAAAGGTACGCCGCTTAGTAGTGTCAAATGCTGCATTTTTGTCGACGGTATTTTTTTGTGGACGGAGGTTTGTCGTTCCCGTCCGTAAAGCCTCCAAGTCTTATAAATTATTTGCTGCAAAAACCCAGTAATTGTGCACATAAAACACCAGCGTGCTTTGTGTGCATCTTTTTACCGGCGCGGCATTCAACTGCAGCTGACCCGTGAAAAACTTGTTCGGCGCGGTACCGGTATCGAATATTCGATCAAACACAGTTTCGAATAATCAAATACTAAATTATTAGAAAATGAACAGCCCTAACACAGTTGGATTCTGTTGGATTTAGAAGCAAAGTCATTTTTATATTTTTAGGTACCCAGCAACTTGGCATGTTGGACTGTGTTGAACTGCGTTGGACTGCGCAGGAAACTCATACGAGTCACCATTGGACTTTGTTGGATTTAGCAGGGTAGTCCTGGGCAACCATTATGGGGGGGGGGGTTGAGGTTACTATAAAAAGGAATTTTTAAAATTTCATTTAGTTTACCTGTAGTTGTAACTGGCATATTCATAGTCGATCAGTACGAGGCTATTGTCCTTGATCTCTGGACTCCCACTGGCTAAGAGTATGTTACCTAGGCAACAAGAGCACAGAAAACCAAAATGGCCGTGTTTAGTGTCTCACAAAAGATTGGGGGGGGGGGGAGAGAATTGGTTCGGCTCTCTGTAATACTAAGAAAAGATAATACACATTGTGATGCGACAAAAAGCCTCCAGCGTTGCAGATGACAAATGCATCTAAGACGATGACAAATGATGCAACAGGATCATGACAATGGCATGAGATGACGATGGTCCTCCGGTCAAAGATAGGTCCAACGTCACCGTCTGCTTCTATGGCCAAGGACCTACGAAGTCTTTCTGGCATTCTACTGGATAAGTAGTACAAAGTACTTGAGGCGTTCCAAATCACAAGAAGAAACAGTTATCAATCAGAAGTCAAATGACAAAAAAACAAATATTTCATTGCAGACAGAAAACATCATTGACTCATTTTTGGCAAGTGAAGGTGGTGGGGGGGGGGGGGTTTGAAAGGAAGAACAAGGGGAAGACGTCAAAGAACATTAATGGGCACAAATATATTTATATCTTCATGTTTTGGGTGACCACTGTAAAATAATTGCCAATCGGTACGCAGAAAACTTTCAAAAATGTCAAATGCATTTCCAAGCACATTTCTAACATTAACCCTAACTCCCTAGGGTGTGTTGAAAATCATATTAAAATTGGAGGATTCAGGACCGTTAGGGTTAATCGTCCTCATCTTTCGTTTTGGTTTGTATTTCATGTGCGACTGCGGCCTGAATGCCAGACACGTCCTGTAACCTGTCAACACAATGTCCCAAGCAGTTCCTCAGCACGGCACGGTCGCTGCCTCTTGTTCTCTGTTCGCTCCGAGACACAAAATCGCCATGGAAACCTGTTACTAAGCTACAGATTCTGCTACAAAAGAGATAAAAGAAAACCACCCCTTCGGTGTTTCAGGTTCTACGGCCTTAAAGAGTCTATGGCTTTTCCACCCTATGGTTATGGCTCTGGCTAGCATGACTGCCTCTGGCCGTACAAAGCTCTGTAGTATGGCCACAGTGGCTGAGATTATCTTCACTTCAAGGACTTCTAAAAGTACGGTACCAGCTCGTAGAGGAACTCATGTACATTTAAAAAAAAAAAAAAAAATGATTTTATCAAAAAATCTTCATCCTCTTGGCCAAGGTGCAATGCAGCTTCCAAATGCGTCGTCCCGAAAATGTTCCTCTTGGGATTTCAATAAGATGGACCGGGCATTGTAATTTATGCATTTATGCGGGCACGCTAGGCAATGTTATGAATATACATATGTACATGACATTGTTCATGACCTTGTATTGTCGCACACAGCGCAAGGTATACGTACACTGTCCCGAAGGAGAGGATAATCCCATTAGAAGTACGCCGAGTATTCGATACCATCATTTTTCAAGAACGGAATGCATGCAGCTCGGGCGTACTACAGAGCTTTGCGTGTACAGCCACAGGCAGTCGGGCCAGACGCCACCCACACCGACACCCCTTTAAGTCGAGGAAGGCAAATCCCGCTCAGCAACAGGTCTTCTCTGGTGGGTTAAGTCTGGTACCTCGGGGGGGTTGTGCACTGAGCTTCTACACAAGGATCTCATACCTTCCTGGCAATCGTTATGACAGAATACAACAGGACTCTTGGAATTCGCAATCAGTTCCCTGCGAGGATGGATAGGAGTAAACAACAACAAAAGAGAATTTTAGTACAAGTTGAAAAAAAGTACAAATCTGAACAAAAAGGAAGTGATACAGTCAAGCCTTGTCTACTGTGGCCTCCCGAGGGGTCGTCGGACCCAAGTGAGGCCGTCGAATATGGGATACCTCGAATCTCAAATCAAAGCTTTTTAATAACAGCTGTCCAGTTTGAGACCAGGTACGTTGAGTACCAGTCTTGTTGGGTCTGCAAGGGAATAGGGGCAAACAAGTTAAATTAAAGTCCTGTTGAGTCAAAAACTGAAAACAAAAAAAACCAGATTGGACTGGACTTGAACCCTGGCTCTATCCTAGACTTGTCCCTGGATTTCAGCACACTTCTTTAATATCTTCACAGACTTGACCGAGTCCAGATCGGCAAAGTCCAGCCTCGATTCCAAGACCATTAAAGATACTGAAAAAGTACTCTGTATTGCAGCATCAAGTTTATGTTTGAGTTTGGGCTCTAGTCAAGTCTAAATCTGATCTGCTTTGACTTTTGGACTCGAATTGGACTAAAGTCCACTTTTCATCCTGATTTTACTAAAGTATTTATTCGCATTGGACTGTTCGAAGCAGTTGGACCTTTCAGCTTTGAAGTTTCAGTTTGGCATATCTATGAAAAAGGTCGCCTGTCTCCAGAATTTGCTCGACTACAAATAAAGTTTTGACAGGCGTAATCAAAATCAATCCGTTGCCTCGATCTCCACGTGGCCACTGCAAACAAGGTTGACTGTACGTAACAGTACTGCCTTTTAGGGTTTACCCTAAAATAAAAAGTCGTAGTCAGTGGCGGCACAGCATCCGCTCATCGGCTGTCGAGGCATCGTCTGAAGGACGTCTTTCTAAATCAAAATGTAAAAACACACGCCAAGGCAGTTTGATACAAGTCACGGACACATGCCGGGCAACGTGCACTAGACAAGAATCTCCAAACATTGATCTTCTGATGGAATTCCATAGGTAAAGCAAAGACCTGTTAGCCACAGGAAAGTCGGAAAATAATCCCTCCCCCAAAGAAAAAAGATAAGGGGGGAAAAAAGAAACCGGAAGAAATCAACTCACTTCACAAAGCTGACTTCCCGTTCGAGATCATTTGACCTGATTTCATCCAGGATCCGTTGGTCATTGGGACTGTCCAACTGCAGCCCGAGGGTCATGTTGGTCCACCTAGGTAAAAGGTCACAGGTTTATGCAAAGTTGGTAGAAATCTAAACTCACTTTATCTGTGACTGTGGCTACTGGAGATTTTTATTTTCCATCCTAAGCCTCTAAAATTTACTAAAACACAAAACTTCACCACAAACTTTATTTCTAATGCGTTCATTATTACTTCAAGGCCATTTTTACACGTACAGCAATCTTTGATTTCTCTGAACTATTCCTCCTCTGGCTACTCACTGGGGAATTTTAGCCTTTGTATTCAAAACTGATAACAGTTCATGGACTAAATGGGTTTGTACAAACTACATTCCATTCGCATGATTTGAGTCTGTTCAATACTTGTGCAAACATGCTGTGCATACAGATTATAGTCTGCTGGTTTGAATAGTCATGATGGTAGGCTTGGACTTAAGCAGAAACTGATATGGGTTATTCTCGGGGAAAATGAAAGAATATACATATGGGCCCATTACTATGAACACTAAATGTGACGTGGCTCGAGAAAACGAGTCGAACATCGCACTATGGCAGAAACAACCATTTCTTTTTCACCTGGAGGTCGATTTTCGGGTTTTAACATTTTACAAATACCCTTTTCTATCATATCCCAAATTTTCTTCTAACAGAATGAAATTAAAATATTTTGAGTGATTTTTTTATATTTTTACACGGAAAATATAATTCACAACACCACAAAAGCACATCACATGAAAAGCATGTGACCTGTACTTTCAGGAAATACCATCACTGATCTCAAGTTTAAAATTTGTCTCCTTTCCAGGCCACAATAAGCCAGTTCGGTATTTCAACTGCGCAAGTGCACAACGACACTTTATCCCGAATGACCCGCGTGACCTAACGCGGGCGTGGGAATGCAAAAGGCAGTCGCACAACGCACACGTGTGAAATTCAATCAGAACGGGCGTTCGCGTAACATGGCGTGACATTACGTCAGCAATTTTATCCCGAATGACCTTTGAGATACCAAACTGGCTTATTGCTCCAGAATTTCTCACTGAGTACTTGTACATGTCAGTAACAACATGCCCGCGGGATTTGCTGTTAGTGAAAAACCAATGGAGCAGCACTTAAAAACCGATTACGAAAGGTGGGTTTTTCAAGGGTATTTGGCAAAGGCTTGGTTGACACCCGTTTGCCCAATTCATGAATCCCACTCCTGCTAATTTCCCCACTCCTGCCAGTTTTCCCAGTCTTGTCCCAGCTTTTCCAAGCGGTTGGGGGTGGTGCCTGCAGGGGAATGGGTCCGTGGCCCCTCCCCCTTTAGTTAAATTACTGGTTCCGCAGGCACAGCTGCACATATACATCTTGGCAGTGTTATGTGTGTATATAATGTATTTTATGCCTGTGAAATATTCTACAGTGGAACGCCGCTATAACGAACATCACAGGCTCCACATATTTTGTTCGGTGTAGCGATCGTTCGGTATCTTATATAGGGATTTTCAGCCGCCGGTTACTTAAGGACGACTTTGAACATGTGCCGGCCATTAAATCATGTAATTACCGAATTCTAACGCAACAGTTGGCTTTTCCCTTCTATTCATTGGAGAAATAATAGCCGCCTGTCACTCTTCAACATAAAGCTGCGGCTGTTTAGGAATTACAAACAGCCCAAATACACGGTACATTTTAAAAATTTGTTGCCTTTTTTTCAACAATGTTCAGTAAGTTTTGTAGACAAAATGTGGGAGCCAGGGATGGTATAGCCGAATGTTCGGTACAGCGGCTTTCCACTGTAATAAATAAATAAATAAAATAAATTCCCAATTGGTCGGTACCTTTGTTATAATAAACCCAGATTTACTCACTTGTCCAGAACGTGGTTTAGCCATCGCGGCACCTTGCACAACGGCAGGTCCAACTGATGAAACTTGGCGAGTTTCTCTGCAATCTCTTTTGAGAATTTGGGCTTCGCCAACTCCGCTGTGATCAGGCATCTTGACTGGAATTCAGATAAAAGCAGGATCCACGAATGAATTATTGATAATCAGAATAGTATGTACATGTATCAGAAAACATTCGTTTTACACAAGTACACTTAAGGCCGTTGCAGATTGTTTGACAAAAAAAAACATCGTTAGCATCCCCATCAATTCTTTTATTTTTTAGGCTGCCTCTTTTTTTCAACTTTTCTCCAAAATAATCCATCAAAAATGCAAAGGAAGACAGTAAATACCCTCAGTCGATCTATTGCATGTTTTGAATCAATTTGATGGGCTCCACTATTGTGGCCAATACCATTTTTGAAATACTTCCTAGCCGTAATTTTCGGAATATAGGCCGCGGCTTATACGTTGATTCTCACGCTGAAAAATGTCCCTGCGGCTTATACTCCGGGCGGCTTATACGGCAACATTAGAAGAATAAAATCAGTCACAGAAGCCGCGCCTCAGCCCAGCCCGGGCCACGCATGCAGGCGGTGCTCCGGGCCAGACAGTCACGTGTTGGAAATAAAGGAAACCAATCCAGAGGGACCGAATAGACTTGCAAATGTACCGTAAGTACCGTTCACACCTCACAAATCGTGTGGTGCGTCTGTTCGTTTTTGTCTGTTTTATCGTTGTGTAATCCATGTTGTTTATTATTTCACTGGTTAATGTAGGGTCCGGCTATCAGAATTTTCAATAATCGACATGATCGATACAGCGGAGGTCCAACATCGATTATATTCGATGTCAAAATGTCAAAATTCTGGGACTAAACGAAGCGCTAGTCAGTATAAGGATCATGATAAACACATACCTCCACCGCTTTGAGGCTTAATCTATCGCATCTGCGGTCTGCGAATGTGACAAAAAAATGCAAGTTGTGTACGTATTAAAGCCTACAATAATTGTAGGCTTTAATACGTACACGGAACTTCCATTTCCAGCGTCCTCTAAAGTAAGCAAAATATTGTTGCAATAATGTTTTGTCGCCACATCTTTGCGGAAAAGTCATGTACTTCCGGGGCGCGGGTACCAGTATTATCCGTAGTAACAAAATCGCGCGCGGGCACCATGCGACGTGTTCATTTTCACATTAGGAGAATTTTGACCGAAATATTACAATCCATTGCAATCCGCTGAAATCTTTCAGTAAAATATATTCATCTATCTGCATATATATTTATTATTCATCAATTGTCATTCTGGCGATTTAATTTCGTCCTCGTATGTTCCCTGAAGTGGAGAAAAATCCAGACAAAAATCATCTTTCGTTTACAGCAAAACGAATTATTTTCTTCAGATCTAATGAGCGTGCCTATAGTTTTGGATTGCACCAAATATGCTACGAGGGATGTTGTTGAATTTCCGAAAACATTGTCGAGTGGAGTAAATGATAATGTGGGAAATAAAAATCATATTTGTGTTTGAAAAAGAAGTTACTTACTTCCAGGCGTATTTGCTTTATATCAAATTTAAAGAAAAATTACTTTTATACTGAAATCTTAAGCTGAAACCAATAAACATCCCTTTGCATGAATTAGCAAGGCCCCAAATTTATGAATGGTTGCCAGCACGTACATGTAAGCGTGCAACAAAATCTACTTTGGCCAATCAAAACAACGACTAGCGACACGTGCTCATACATGATGCATAATGCATAAGGAATTTCCTTTGCGACGCCTGTGAAAATAGACATGCCCGCCGTTGCTCGGCGGAGTAGACTCTGTATATTATCGCGGTACTGGAAGTGGTTTTTACAATGATCTCAACTTTTTTATTCATAGTTAATGTTTGACCAAAACATCCCCTGAATAAAGTTTATTTTCTCCGTCAAGTTCAAGTTGATTAAAGACGATTAGGCCTGCAGGATGATTTCTTAACACCCTGTCCCCCCCCCCGGAAGGCGATAAAATTCACTGAGACAAGTCTACTGATTGACGATTGGGGGCGCTATTCACTTTACACGGTGCGTCGTTGTAAACGCGTTATATTTTTTTACCGCACTGTCATTTTGCTCTCGTAAAAGTTTTTACGATTTCGCGGTGGAAATATCGTCCTTCGGCGTCATTTTGCATTTGTAGCTGTAGAATGGGAACCAGACAATAGAACTTCCATGGACAGACCACCATTGAGGATTTATGTTAAAATAAAGACGGTACTTTTTAGCAGACACGGTGAGGCAAAATGTTTTGAAAAACGTGAATTTATTAAAAATCATAAAAAGTCCCGACACAACATTTTATAATCGTCATTTTTATACAACTTAGCAGGAAGTCCTTAATGCCTGATGAACTGGATGAACAATCGCCATACGGTTGGCAACGCAAAAAAAGGAGTAATTTCCGATGCCGCGATAATAAGAGTTGCCGCGATACTTAATAGGGAGTCCGACTAGTGCTTCAGCATGCAGCACGATGACTTGTGGTTGGACGTCGTCAGCGCCGCGGTGCGGCTTATACACCGGTGCGGCTAATACGCCAACTTTAAATCTTATTTTACAGATTTTTGCGTGCTGCGGCTTATACTCCGCGCGGCCTATATTCCGAAAATTACGGTAAAAGAAATGATGTAAAAACAGGGGGAAAAGGGGATTCCTTAAAAAAAAAAAATGTATGATGCTAAACATGTTTTTTTTTTTTATTCTGCCAAGTAAAAAAACATGTTATTAATGTATCCCCGCCCGCTTCCTCTGGTACCGCAAATTATCTCCTCTTGTTTGGTTTTCTGTAAACACTGATTTCCTTAACCCCTTGCGTCCGGATGACAACTATAGAAAATTACCACCTGGCCGGATAACGTCTATCCATAAAATATACCACTTATATGAGTCAACTATATCTTATTTTAACCCCTTGAGTACGGTATTTTGCGGGAGACCGCGGCGGCTCTGGCAGCCAAGCGAACCGCTTCAATGTGTTTGTGCAGTCAAGCGTAACCTATACACAATAATCCAACAATGGATTGAAACTGCACAAATAGCGGCCAATGGCGTCATCCGGCCTGGTGGCACTGTTTAATTCAACAATGGATTGAAACTGCACAAACAGCGGCCAATTGCGTCATCCAGCCTGGTGGCACTGTTTTTTTTTGCGCCATATTCCGTCAGCCGTACACAAGGGGTTAAGCATAAAATGCCAGCAATTCAATTGTGTAAAAATCTCCGATACCAAAAAAAAATGACTTCAGTCTGGTTTTGGGGTGGTGGGTCACAAATAGGGTCATCAGAATTAATAGAAGACATGTTTCAGGTTGCATTTTGGAATGATTAAAAACAATGCCAGACAGAAAAAAATCTTCCGGAAATCTGGAAGACATCTCAGCAATAATCCTAAAAATTAGGAAAAATCCAGAGAAATCTAATAATTTATACTTTCGTAGGAGAAACCTGTACTACTTGACATGCTTGAAAACATTCGCCTCCTGAAAAAATATTAGTCATACAATCAAAGAGGTCAGTCACACTTACAGGAATAAACTGCTCTAGACGTCCCTCCTGGAAAACACCGTACAGCTTGGGTCCCTGTTGTCGCTCAGACAGCAGGGAGAAGATGATAGTGTCCAGCAGCGGGGCATCGCTCTCGAAGAAGATCTCACCGTAGACGCGGAGTAGAACCTCCACAGGCTCGTTCTTGCGGGCCTTCTGGTGGGACGGGAGAGAGCAGAGATAGAGGTAGTTACTCAGTCCGGCTCTGAGGTGAGAAGTGAACGGAAATATATCAAACGTTAGTACAAGATATGAGTGGAATTCGTTGAGTGAAAACACGGGTGGGTGATGTGGCTGGGGAGTTGTTTTTTCCCCTTCAACTCTGGGGCAAAATTGCCTTACAATTAAATTTGTTTTTTCTTGTTAAAATCTGGTTTGAGGTGGAAAATTTGGTTGATCCAGTGGTCATGTTAAGGATTTAAAGGTTCACAAAGAGGAAAACGCTACAAATGGTTCTGAAACACTAAAATAAAGATAGATATTTTTGTATTAAAGGTAATATACAACATTTGCCAACATAAAAAACCCAACTACCGAATTATTATTAAATACCTCACTAGACCAAGTAAATAATAGTCTCAAGCATCCTGTGAAATCATGGCACCTGGTGTGCTGTCGTGTTCAAGAAAAGTGGAATTTTTGTATCAATTTCCAGCGATGGTCGGCCGATACATGTAGTCTAGTTCCCGACCTGATAATTCCCTGATGTCTATAAATTGTTATGTTTTGTCTGAAGTAGCGTCAGGGAACCAGACTACAAGAACAGCATTTTTTGTTTTCCGAGCATCCATGCACACAAAACTCCAAACAGGTTAGTGTTACAGTATTTCCTATAAAACACTAACTCCCAAATCCATTCATTTCTGAAAATTACAGCAAAAGCAAATGTTGTATACTACCTTTAACCCTAACCCTCAATCCTCCAAAATCCTCATGGTGGTTTTGGAGGATTTTGGAGGATTGAGGAGGAATGGTGATTGAAGCACGGAGGATTTTTGAGGATGGATTGAGGAGGAATGGTGATTGAAGCACAGGAGGGTTTTGGAGGATTGAGGATTGAATGGTGATTGAAGCAAAGGATTTTGGAGGATTGAGGATGAATGGTGATTGAAGCACAGGAGGATTTTTGAGGATTGAGGATGGTTCCTAGCAATAAGGGCCTAGGGGGTTAGGGTTAAGCAATATATTTAGACTTGGGACAGAAAAACTTGCAGTAAAAACATTGCATACAAAACTCAGAGTGTATGTTTTTTGTGCACAGGGCACATCTTATCATTTTTTGCCAAATTACAAAAACACAAATTAAAATCAAATGACTAATTTCTAACGTACATGTATTCATCATTGTTTCTGAACCATTCATTATTCTGATTTTTGTGAACCTTTCACAAACCAAGGTGGTAAGCATTTTTGTGCTCAGCACCTCCATAAAATTGGCCCCAGAATTTGGGTTGCATTTGGTCCGACTGTAAACAAAATTGAGAATGAAAATAATGCAGTCGGGTTTGGTTTTTCTAAACCCCTGAATTTTCAGAGTAATAATTTGGACAAAGCAATCACTTTTAAGAGTCTTGCAAAAAGGGTATTCCACACAAATGCACTGCCTGGATTAAAACTGTAAATGGTATTATTTAACCCATCCGCCCAACGGGACTTTAAAGTCCGAGCCCAATCTGTAACATGCTACTTAAAATAAAACAGGTAAGAAAAATAATTTGGGCATGAAAGGATTAAGGCAAAGATTACAGCTGTACAATTTTGTTCGTATCACATCAACCAAATTTCCAGAAAAACCAAAAATCATTTGCGCCTTTTCAATTTAAGCAAAAACCATTCGATAAAGACCCACCCCTCTTCCACTCAACGTATTCCAGCATATCCTCTTTTTTTTTGGAATGGAAATAAAATCAGACCTGCTGGATGCTGGGCGGTTTCTCCGTAATTATGGGATGACGGTAGAGGTGCAGCAGAGCCGTGCGGGGTTCAAATATGTTGGCACAGGCCAGCCACGGGGGGAGGGCACAGACAAAATGACGTGGGGCTATTTGCGGACTTAGTCCTCTGTGAAATTGTGAATGCATACATAGGATCTACTGTTAAATATCCACCATTAAACACATGCTTAACTCCAACCTTTCCAAATCCTCCAAAATCCTCTTTGTCAAAATGCGGACATTTTGGAGGATTGAAGGTCTTTGGAAGTTGAAGCTTCGGAGGATTTTGCAGGATTGAGGACATTTTATAAGAGGATTTTTGCCTCTGGAGGAAAATGGCCCAATCTGGTGCTGGATGATTTGGGGATTAAGGTTACTGGTGTGTTTATGCAAAACCCACTGGATGATTTTGCAGGATTCAGGCAGTGGTCCCCAGTAACAAACATTGGAGGATTTTGGAATCGGTGGATATTGGAGGATTCAGGTTACTTGTAGGAAAATGATGTAGGGAGTTGGGTTTAACCCTAACCCACCTTAATCCTCCAAAATCCTCTTTGCAGTTTTTGAGGATTTTGGAGGATTGAGGATGATTGAGGATGAATGGTGTTTCAAGCGGAGGATTTTGGAGGATTGAGGATGAAGTGTGTTTTCAAGATTTCCGTTTGTTCTGGTTTATTTTGCACATCGAAAGCTTTAATTTAATGTAACGTGTGACTATTAATTGAACTCAAAATAAAAAGTATGGTCATTTTTAAGTAAACAATCACATTGACTCAAATGATGACCAGAACTTGTTCTGGAGTGTGGTGTCTTTGGGAGGGCATAACTACTTAACGGAAGCACATATGGCAATAGTATTTGCACCATTGCATTTCTTTATTAAGAGCTTTTTAATTTGATGTAAAATTCAACAACATTGACAATTTTTTTTTTTTAAATCATGTAACATTGCTACTATCATGACTGTTTGCAGTCCATCACTGAAAATTTGCTCCTTTTTTCAATTTTTGTGCAACACCTCGCTAACCCTCCTATACTTATAACTATCACAGCCTATCAAAAACTCTAAACACCAACTCTCACAGTTTGTGTGTGTTTCAATCTGTCACTTGATAGGTTTTGATCTGTACAGCAGCTGGGTCGATTTTAGCCCTGAGAACAGGAGGGTTAAAATGACAATATCTCGAGAACGCATTGTCCCATATTTATGATTTTTGCACCAATTGATTTCTTTTTGCCTGCAGAATCTGCAAAGATAAAGCATGTTTAAACAACTTTGAAGAACGCCATTGACATCCATACATATTACTTCGAGACGATAAACCTTTTCAACATTCTCAAAGCATCATGGGAACAGCATCAGCCCTTACTGGCATTAGAAGAGAGCAAGCACATTAGAACGAATGTCATTGGTCGCATTAGTCACAAGTTGGTTGTCATGGTTGCAAAAATCCTCTCCTGATTGGCCAATAATGTGACATTATTAGCTGTTCTAATTCCAGAGAGTTTATTGCCAGCATAGGAAATTGATTTTTCTGGTTATTATTTTCCTTATAATATTCCATGGAAAGATATGTGAAAAAAGTATCTCTCAACTCATGACAGATATTTAGCATAAAATCAATTAATATTTGGACTGGTTCACAGTGCATATGTTGTGTATAAATTACATGGTTTGTTTGGCCTGCCACACCCACAATCATCAATGCATTGAGAATGTCAAAAAGGTTTATGAGCAAATACCGCCGATTGTGTAGTGTAGGGCCCTGTTCCCTAGTATTTTTTTTTTCTATTTTTATAAGGTAACAAAAATCAACTTTTAGGTTAATGGAACTGCCAAACTAGTTAGCGACATTACAAACCAACAGGTATGCCATCATGCTTCATAGATAAAGGGCAGGGTTTTAGTTTTTGAGGAAAATTTTGGGGTAAAGCGGCGATAGAGACGACAAAATGCAACTCGAAATTTATAGGCCCCCCCCCCCCCTACTCCTAGAACTATGAGGTTCCTGACATGAACCTCATAGGAAGACGCCGATTTTTCCCATAGGCTAGTACAGCAAGAATAAGAACGTCATTTCCATGCAACACGAGTCTACATTTTTCGCCGTGAATTACTTCATGGCTGCCCCCCCAAAAAATAATATGCCGCATTTACCTCCTCACCTCGGTTGCGCCAAGTCAATTTTCGCCTGAAACGGGTCCAATTTGCGGGAAAAAAAGAAAAAAAAATGCAGTCGTTCCGAAGCGATCACACGCGCACACCATCGATTAAGCCGCACACACGAAGCTCCTGTAAGATATCCCAGCATGCATCCAGCCGGGTAATGTGCGGGGGGGCCGTGGGTCGGTCAAGTCATGATTATTCATCGAAAATTCGAAGCGCGGTACGGCAGGCAACTGCCGCGTGTCCGTTA
Source organism: Hippasteria phrygiana (assembly GCA_037893225.1). NCBI lineage: Eukaryota > Metazoa > Echinodermata > Asteroidea > Valvatida > Goniasteridae > Hippasteria > Hippasteria phrygiana. Next base: position 71,189 of record JAZGUH010000179.1, read on the forward strand.
TATACCGTCTGCGACGACAGGCAATGCATGCAGACGGTATATAACAGACACGCGGCAGTTGCCTGCCGTACCGCGCTTCGAATTTTCGATGAATAATCATGACTTGACCGACCCACGGCCCCCCGCAAAACAGGAGCTTCGTGTGTGCGGCTTAATCGATGGTGTGCGTGTGTGATCGCTTCGGAACGACTGCATTTTTTTTTCTTTTTTTCCCGCAAATTGGACCCGTTTCAGGCGAAAATTGACTTGGCGCAACCGAGGTGAGGAGGTAAATGCGGCATATTATTTTTTTGGGGGGCAGCCATGAAGTAATTCACGGCGAAAAATGTAGACTCGTGTTGCATGGAAATGACGTTCTTATTCTTGCTGTACTAGCCTATGGGAAAAATCGGCGTCTTCCTATGAGGTTCATGTCAGGAACCTCATAGTTCTAGGAGTACCCCCCCCCCTAGCATGCTTAGCATGCTTAGTTTGATTAAAATAGGGTCAAGGGTATTTTATCTCATTCCAAAATGACTTTTTTAACCTAAAGCAGAATTATCTTATTTCTTTTGACATCTTTTTTTGTAATTTTAAACAGTTTATTGCGGTAGAAAATGCAATTTTCTTACGCGCTTTACGGCAGTTGCCATTCGAATCAATGCGGTTTTGCGTGTGTACTGTACGTCGCAGTGATCGCCATCTTTATCATCACATCAGACTGACTACACAATCGCCCAAATACCGAACACCGAAATGACCACTTCCTACTCACCGTAAATCGCGAATTTGGAAGTCTGTGATTTTCAGTTGTCTCCAGGTTCCTCCTAAGTAGTCCCTGCACCAGTTGTAAGCTTTCACCCGAGTTTCGTCTGGCACTGTGGCCATAATTTTGAGTCAAAATTTCAAACAAGTTACGAGTATCTCTCTTCCTGTGAAGTGTAAGGATATGATGTTTCTCGTCGAGTCGAGTATAGTACGAGTCTAGTCACTGCGGCATGCACGTGATACACACCCTGTTGATGCCAATCTCGTTCCCAGTGTCGACTTTCAACTACGTTCAAAGCGGCTACTGGTAGCGTACTGCTTGATCGCCATGGTGACGAGGCTGGTTTGCCTTTGATCGATCACGCACGCGATGCGAGCGCACGCATGATAGACGACATCCAGATACCATTCTCTGGAATATATAGAGTCTATTCGCGAATGGTTGCCTGTTCGCGATCCAACCGGCATGCCCCCGGCCGGCCCCGGGCCGGGTGGACTTCTTTGAGTAAAATTTAAATCGGTCCTACTTTTTTCCGGGAGAGTACGGTATTTTAGTGGCCCAAGGGCGGATCCAGAACACCATTTGTTTTTGGAGGGGGGGGGGACAAACATTTTTTTTTTCCATTTTTTTGGGAGGGGTCAAAAAGATTTTGGCTGAGTTTTGTAGGTGGGTGTACGCAGTGGCTGCCTTTTTGCGACGTCAGTTTAAAAAAAAGTGGTATGAAATAACAATCCCCACAATTGGGGTGGGGCAGCCCGGGGAAGGGTGGGGAATTATGAAACAATTGATAGGTGTCAGGCAAGATATACCTCTTTGTTTACATTTAAACCACTATATTCCAATGGGCCTGGCGGTATGTGCACGCATCGTGTTTTGCATAAATTTGGCAGAGGTGACCTCAAAGGTCACATAAAGCGATCTGGCCTGCGCGCGACGTCACACTCCTAAACCAAATGTTATGCAAAACATACCGCCGGAAATTTGAAAACACGTCGTGATATGACGACAGAATTAGGCACATCGTCTGCAGACGATATCGAATATGACGTAATGACAGCTGACGTATGGCAGGCACAACTTAGTTCGCCTGTCACTCAAAGTAGGTATCTAGGGCATATTGATAATGTTTATAATCTGAGCCTATAAGTTTGAGTGAAAGTTTCTGTACTCTTTCAAGAAGATTTACATGCTGTTTGGTTATTCCGCCATTCCAGAATGGTACACCAGCATACTCTAGAAGAGGCCGTAGGTACTAGGTCCCACTTATAAATTGTCAGGAGGTCCTCTACTAGTAATCCATGGCCTTTGAGAACACGGATCATTGTGTAACCGTCCATTTGCTCGTTGTAATATTGAGTCGATATATTTGTATCCCACTTGAGGTCCTTCTGTATGTGTATACCCAAGAGCTTCACTGTTTCTAGAGCTCTGCGGGAGCTGTTGGCCGTATATGTTAAAAACTGGTGGGACTGGGGGTTTCTCATGAAGTTAATTTCCATTGAATGTACATTTCGCAGGATTGAGTTTCATTTTGTTTATTTCAGACCACTGATGAACAAGGGGCTCTTGCATTCTTGACGGTTCGTATGAGGACCGGGTCTCCACTATATGTAATAAGATCATCTAAATTATTTCCAGTAATGTATGGAATCACGAGTATTTTGACACGCATCGTTGACTACTACTAGAAACACAATTGGTCCAAGGCGTGTTCCCTGTGGGACACCAGCATGCACATTGGTCCAATCAGATTTGACTCCTCTATAGCGCACGCACTGCTGTCGGTTGCTAGGAAAATTACAAATCCAATGGACCAGTGTAGGTTCAACTCTTAGTTTAGCCCCTTGGGCACGGTATTTTACGGGAGACATCGGGGTGTTGCAGCAGTTCTGGCAGCCAAATCGAACCGCTACACTGTGTTTGTGCAGTCAAAAATGACATAAACAATAATTCAACAATGGATTGAAACTGCACAAACGGCGGCCAATGGCGTCATCCGGCCTGGTGACACTTTTTTTTACGCCATATGGCGTCATCCGTACGCGCGCAAGTGGTTAGTGATAGCAATGTTATGGTCGATGTGATCGAAGGCCTTACTGAAGTCGGTTGAAACATGGAGCTACAGCTCCATGGTTAAGGCAAGCGTGGATGATGTTTTAGCTTTTTCTGCAGGCTGGAACAATGTATGCAGCAAGTCAACAAGATAGCGTGTGGTGCAAAATCCCTTGCAATTTTCAAACTGGTGTTGATGCCAAGTCCTCTAGGATCCATCTGGCAACAAACCCTTCAAGGACTTTGGCATAATGGTCCATGAGAGCAATCGGTCTTAACTTGTCGGCCACAGCTACTACTACATTTTCACTGTAATATTTTGTTTTAAATGTTTACTAATTAATTTAATTTCCTATAGAGTACAGAAGTGATGACGTCAATGCAATGTTTGGAACCAGAATACTTTTGTGTCAATGTGTTTGCATGACTGGCTGTTAACAAAGAAACAGTCAAAATCTCCATTGTTTGGAGCTAGTTGTCCGCCAACTGACGTTAGACTTCGGTACTCCATTACTTCGGATGAGGCGGCACACATCAGGCACCTCGGCACCGCACAGAATCCACGGCTCTTGGGTAAAACCCGGGTACGAAATCTACCCATTCTCGAATGGCATGATTCACGATCGGAACCACATGGAGCTCGAGTACTGGTAAAAAAAAAACTATCAATCGCGCGTGATACTTCATAGCGAATTGGCGTAGTCCTCAAATGCAAACGGAACCAACCGTGCTAAAGCCCCGTTCTCACTTGAACGATTTTTTGTACAACTGCGGTGCGACTAAAAATCGTACAGCCGTGCGATTTCCGTATGAATTTCCCTGTTTCTTTCCCCCCGCGCAGTCTCACTTGTACAACTATCGTGCGACTGCCGTTCAACTCCGGTGCGACTTTTCCTCCCGAAACATCCGATAACGGTTCAAGTTCCGTGCGACTGCCGTACAACCTGTACGAGCCCCGCGCAAGCGCCGTGCGATTTTTGCTCAACTCGCGTGCGACCTGTGCGCATCCGGTACCGTACAACCGCCGTACAACTATTAATCACAGCGCCGTGCGACCGCCGTACAAGCGCCGTTTGATCCGCGCGAATCGACCAAAAGCAGGGCCTTTTTGCGTCGATCTTCATAACCGCACTTGATGTTCGACAGTCAACAAGTATTTAACTCAACACAACGATGCCACCGAAGAGAGTGATGGCAAGCAGGCAGGCAGCAAGAACGGCACGGCCGAGCCGTGCGACTCTCTTCAGACTTCCGTGCGACCTATCAGACTGCCGTGCGACTGTCGTGCGACCCCCATGCGACCAATGCGAACTATGTGAACCGTGCGACAGCCGTATGGAAATTTTCAACATTTTGAAAAAACTCGCACGGGCATGCGACCCGTCCGAATTACACACGACACCCCTACAACCTGTGCGAATCATCAACAGACTCAGTGCCGTGCGACTCCCGTACGCCCTGTGCGATTTGGTAGTCGCAAGGCATTCGCGTAGAAATCGTTAAAGTGAGAACGGGGTATAAGAAGGAAAACGGAGGAAAATCGAAGGACAGATGCATCGTCCACCACGCAAAACTAAATCCATCTTCATCTCAAGTAACAGGTCCCGCAAGTTAGTACATGGAGTCAACTAACCACTGAGACCTGGTTGTTAACAAATTCCATATTATAAGCGGCAAGGAAAGTTGCAAAACTAAATCCATCTTCATCTCAAGTAACAGGTCTCGCAAGTTAGTACATGGAGTCAACTAACCACTGAGACCTGGTTGTTAACAAATTCCATATTATAAGCGGCAAAGAAAGTTGTAAAACTAAATCCATCTTCATCTCAAGTAACAGGTCTCGCAAGCTAGTACATAGAGTCAAGTCAACTAACCACTGAGACCTGATTGTGAACAAATTCCATATTATAAGCGGCAAGGAAAGTTGCAAAACTAAATCCATCTTCGTCTCAAGCAACAGGTCTCACAAGTTAGTACATAGAGTCAATTCAACTAACCACTGAGACCTGGTTGAACAAATTCTATATGATAAGCAGCACTAGTTGCAAAACTAAATCCATCTTCATCTCAAGTAACAGGTCTCGCAAGTTAGTACATGGAGTCAACTAACCACTGAGACCTGGTTGTGTACAAATTCCATATTATAAGCGGCAAGGAAAGTTGGAAAACTAAATCCATCTTCGTCTCAAGTAACAGGTCTCGCAAGTTAGTACATTGAGTCAACTAACCACTGAGACCTGGTTGTGAACAAATTCCATATTATAAGCGGCAAGGAAAGTTGCAAAACTAAATCCATCTTCATCTCAAGTAACAGGTCTCGCAAGCTAGTACATAGAGTCAAGTCAACTAACCACTGAGACCTGGTTGTGTACAAATTCCATATTATAAGCGGCAAGCAAAGTTGCAAAACTAAATCCATCTTCATCTCAAGTAACAGGTCTCGCAAGTTAGTACATTGAGTCAACTAACCACTGAGACCTGGTTGTGAGCCAATTCTATATTATAAGCCGGAAGGAAAGTTGCAAAACTAAATCCATCTTCATCTCAAGTAACAGGTCTCACAAGTTAGTACATGGAGTCAACTAACCACTAAGAACTGGTTGTGAACAAATTCCACAATTATGATAAGCGGCAAGGAAAGTTGCAAAACTAAATCCATCTTCATCTCAAGTAACAGGTCTCGCAAGTTAGTACATTGAGTCAACTAACCACTGAGACCTGGTTTTGAACAAATTCCATATTATAAGCGGCAAGGAAAGTTGCAAAACTAAATTCATCTTCATCTCAAGTAACAGGTCTCGCAAGTTAGTACATTGAGTCAACTAACGACTGAGACCTGGTTGTGTACAAATTTCATATTATAAGCGGCAAGGAAAGTTGCAAAACTAAATCCATCTCCATCTCAAGTAACAGGTCTCGCAAGTTAGTACATGGAGTCAACTAACCACTGAGACCTGGTTGGAAACAAATTCCATATTACAAGCGGCAAGGAAAGTTGCAAAACTAAATCCATCTTCATCTCAAGTAACAGGTCTCACAAGTTAGTACATGGAGTCAACTAACCACTGAGACCTGGTTGTGAACAAATTCCATAATTATGATAAGCGGCAAGGAAAGTTGCACAACTAAATCCATCTTCGTCTCAAGCAACAGGTCTCGCAAGTTATTACATGGAGTCAACTAACCACTGAGACCTGGTTGTGTACAAATTCCATATTATAAGCGGCAAGGAAAGTTGCACAACTAAATCCATCTTCATCTCAAGTAACAGGTCTCGCAAGCTAGTACATAGAGTCAAGTCAACTAACCACTGAGACCTGGTTGTGTACAAATTCTATATTATTAACGGCAAGGAAAGTTGCACAACTAAATCCATCTTCATCTCAAGTAACAGGTCTCGCAAGCTAGTACATAGAGTCAAGTCAACTAACCACTGAGACCTGGTTGTGAACAAATTCCATATTATAAGCGGCAAGCAAAGTTGCAAAACTAAATCCATCTTCATCTCAAGTAACAGGTCTCGCAAGTTAGTACATTGAGTCAACTAACCACTGAGACCTGGTTGTGAACAAATTTCATAATTATGATAAGCGGCAAGGAAAGTTGGAAAACTAAATCCATCTTCGTCTCAAGCAACAGGTCTCACAAGTTTGTACATAGAGTCAATTCAACTAACCACTGAGACCTGGTTGTGAACAAATTCCATATTATAAGCGGCAAGCAAAGTTGCAAAACTAAATCCATCTTCATCTCAAGTAACAGGTCTCGCAAGTTAGTACATTGAGTCAACTAACCACTGAGACCTAGTTGTGAACAAATTTCATAATTATGATCAGCGGCAAGGAAAGTTGGAAAACTAAATCCATCTTCGTCTCAAGCAACAGGTCCCACAAGTTAGTACATAGAGTCAATTCAACTAACCACTGAGACCTGGTTGTGAACAAATTCCATATGATAAGCGGCACTAGTTGCAAAACTAAATCCATCTTCATCTCAAGTAACAGGTCTCGCAAGTTAGTACATTGAGTCAACTAACCACTGAGACCTGGTTGTGAACAAATTCCATATGATAAGCGGCAAGGAAAGTTGCCAAACTAAATCCATCTCCATCTCAAGTAACAGGTCTCGCAAGTTAGTACATGGAGTCAACTAACCACTGAGACCTGGTTGTGAACAAATTCCATATGATAAGCGGCAAGGAAAGTTGCAAAACTAAATCCATCTTCATCTCAAGTAACAGGTCTCGCAAGTTAGTACATTGGGGCCGGACAATGTGCGGAAAAAGTCACAACTTTTTGTTTTGAGCGATAAAATGCTAATTCCAAATTCAGGTTATAGTATATTTAATGGGGTTTCCTATGATGGCAAACATTTCGACAGGTTTGAAAAATTTAGACTTGTAATATGAAGAAATCTAAGCTGAAATGAAAAAACGCGTTTCCAAGACGTGCGTTGCTATCGGGCGGAAAGGTTTGTTTATAAAAAGTAAAAAAACGGTCGTCAGGGAGTTGGCGCATGCGCGAGCGAAACATCGAACTGGCTTATATGGGCTACATGGATTTCGGCACCACGGAGGCAGTGCGTTTGAGGATGACGAGATTCGTTGTGTACTGATGACACTTGGCTGCCTTTGAAGTGTATTTTCTGGCAGGTAGCAACACTGGGACTCCGAAGAATAGAAGTATAGTCAAAGGCTCTATTTTTTTGTTCACGTGAGAGAAATTTCGTTGTGGAGCTTAGGTGCGCGAAAATGCCAACACGTGGATACCACCACCGGGACGTCGGTGAATCTGGTGAATGACGTCGAAGAAGAGGAATGGTTGAAAAGAAAAATACTTTACACACGACGGGCTGTGCCATTGTGGCTCTCGTACATAATTCACAAATTTTTGGGACGAATACAAAAAATACCGTCTGCTTACGTTTCAGTATCTTCCGCAATTTTGAACCTGTGAACCGGCTCCAACCTTCGGTTCTCGTTTGGTCGAAACAATGACGTCACGCAACCATGACCGAAGACGCCAAAACGCCCAACCAATGACCAAAGCGGAAACATGTTTCTGGTCACAGTCGCGAAAACACGCCCCAGTGTATGGGCTTCGTGCGCACCAAAAAGGTGCGCTGTTCACATAGCAACCGCACTTCTACGTCGCTGGTATTACGCACTGCGCTCCTCGTTCATTTGATACTCGTTGCAGTGGGATTGCTTTGTCTGTTTGCCGACTCTCGATAACTGCTTTTTCAATAAGAATACCATAGCGGGAACCAGACACTTAAATTGAAGTCGGGAAAGATGGCGTCGATATTGACCCCCAACTCGCCTTTTCTTTCCGCTGAGGGGGTAGTCGTGCACGGAGCCCATCGAGTGGTTGCGAAGTTACCCGTACTTACAACACACGAGGGCGCTCTCACATTTTTAAGGTAAATTAAAAATGAGCCTGCATTTCTTTTGTGTCAAAAATACGTATAAACTGACCATGCAAGAGAGCGCTATTTTTGTTAGTTCACAATTAAGTAAGTTCATTGTCAAGTCAAAAGAGAACGAGAACAGTACTGACAAAATTAATCTTTCAAAATAACCTCGAGTTTTGACGAATGGAGTATAAATCCAGCTGCTCAGTTTGAAAATCAAACTTGGAACACTACGAGTTACCCTTCGAAAACGTGGACAAAACTGACAAAAATGCACACAAAGTTACGATGAAATATCATGTTTTGGCTCAGGAATGGAGTTTTGTTTTATTATCATATAAAATTCCGAATGACTAACTTGCTACAAAGGATATATGGCAATTTAAAGGGACACATTGCTTTGGATGTTGCGATTTAGGCTATAAAACTGAAATGGATATGGTTGGGAAGCTTTTTGAAAAGTAGAATATAAAGATTCACATAACTATCTCTTCAAATTGCGTGGTTTTTGTTTAATTTCGTGACAAATAACGGTCCGCCATTTTGTAGAACCAAATTTTTGACTCCACAAAATGGCGGACCATATTCACCAGTCGTATTTCCAGTCGCATCTGGTTGAAGTACGTTCTGTTGATCCATGGGGTGGCACAGCGCGCAGCATGCACTGGCGATATGTGTCGCGAGGTAGAGAATTGTACCTGGCGATCATCTGATAGGTTCACAAGGCCACTGGCTGCGGTGCCAGCCTAAAGACTCTTACAGCGTATTTTGCGCATTATTTAGACGGTGGTATTTAATACTGGAAATAAGTCTATGTTTCGCGGGTCAGATGTCAGGGGTAAGCGCAAAATGTTTTGTTTTGTAATCACTACTCACTAATTACAACACATTATACGTGTTTTTTTGCATGAACAACTCTTATCAAAGATAAGGAACATTTCTAAACAGCAAAATTTCATGACATTTGAAGGCAATGTGTCCCTTTAAGGCAAGAAAAGCTGTCATACATGTATTCAAGACTGGAAACTTCTAAATCCATGGCTCCATTATTAAGTTTAAGATATAGGTTCTTTTTTAGATTTTGGGTGTTTTTTTTTTTTGGGGGGGGGGTCAGCATGGGCAAGTTCGATTGGCGAACATTTGTCGACTGCTAGTCGATTTTGCCTGGTACCCATTATTTATTTCTTGCATTGGTTACCACGGAAAATCGACTAGTAGTCGACAAATGGTCGCCACTCGAACTTGCTCATTGTTGGCAACCGGATCGAGGTGCCCAGAAAAAAATCAATCCAGTCAAACTGCGCCCTCCGATCGACATGACCACGCGTACTTTGATCCCACGCGTGGCGGGGACTGAGGCGAGGTTTTAATAACTTAAAGACAAAACAGAACTTGAATGCAGTGTTCATACGAGTAGATGATAACATTAGGCTTATGGCGGAGATTAAAGCTTATCTGTCAGTTCAAAGGCTAAAAGTCAGCGCACCTGACCCTACAAATCGTGCAGAAAATATTATGGATAAAAAATATTAAACAGTCAAGAAAAGTCAACAATCTGTTTTTGCATAAAATAATAGCTCACAGCGGAGGGGTGGGGTGGGGGCTAAAGTTAGTATAGTATTTATTTTATTTTACGTATAGCAGTCACGTAGCAATTACACATGTTGCACGTGCATAAAACACACGTTGCACGTGCATGTGTAAAATGGCGACATTTAAAACTTAGAAGTGGCAAGCTCCTAGCTAAAAAACATTTTAAAAACTTCTCAGTCATTGGCAAGCATTATTGTAAAAAGCCATTTTGCAAAGCTTTGTTCGACAAAACGTCATATCTGGAAGAATTAATAACAATAGAAATGCACAAGATATACACACATACTTGTTTGTCTTCTTAAAAGTAAGATACGCAAATTTACAACTGTACAATGTCATAGCGATTCGCCATACAGGGCGCCCCCAAGCGGTTGCAATAGAGGCAATTTTCAAATTGCGAGGTCATGGTTGACGAGTTTCTATAAAAACATCTTGTTGATCCAAGAGTATTGAATTTAGAGGTCTTGTAAATATATATAAGCAATAACAATCCGTCAAAAACAGAAATTCGCGCGTAAGCCTATATATAGGCCTATAGTAGTCGATTCGTGCAAAATGACACACAGGCCCTATTGTTTTTTAGACGGACATGTCGACATTTTAAAATGCACAGAGCGAAAGTGGCCTCTCCGTGACCGGGTGCATTATGTATACATTACGAATCGATCATTATCAACAGTGTCCAAAATTTTACAGTTTTTGTTCAGTTTTAAACTGTGAATCCACTTCTGCCCGACAACACTGAAAACGTGGACGACGTGAAACAGGCGTGATAGTTCGGTTGCAGAGAGTGGTGCGCAATTGCCATGGTATCATGACATCCACCATGGCAATAATGATGGACGTGGTGCCCATAGTGGTTCCCATAGTGCTCCCCGTTGAAGTTCCCACGGTGGTCCCCACTGCAGTGATTCCCACACTGGTTCCCACTGCAGTGGTCCCCACAATGGTCTAGGTGTGTCACTGGTGCCCCGCCGGGGTCTAGCGTTACCCTGGATTGTGCAAGGGACAGGGGTGGGAAAATATTGTTCATGCTTGAGCTATGTATCAATCGCGGATAGCTGTTGCCGACCGTGCGCTCGTAGCTCATAAAATCCCCCGGGGCAGGACTGGAAACGTCTTGGAGCAGCGAAGACGATGCGACCATTCCAGGATGCATGGTACTTTCGTCTTGGATGACAACTACCTCTGTTCCTCTAGTTCCTTGGGTCGCTGTCGCATTCGAACCACCCCAGCCGGGGGACTGTAGAAAGGAGCGAAGTGATTCAGGGTCCATGGAATGGTAACGGGTGTCGGTCGATGAAACAGTTTGGTCTGTGGATTGAAACAAAGTTTATTGGTGATATTCCCAGTACGTGTTTTTATGAACACACTGTACTCCACAGGGAGCTACACGACAAGGTTCCAGGAATGTTTGATGGGCCTGATGTGCAGGGGTAATAATGTAGCACCTTGAGCGCCGCGATTTGGTTGATATGCGCTTTATAAATCTAAAGAATTATTAATTATTATTATTCTCAAAGTGAACAAAGAAACTGACAGGAGCGGGATTCGAACCTGCGACCTCCGGAACACCGTAGGCCTACCGGCGCTCTACCAACTGAACTATCTTGCCCTATGTTGGCGGTCTCCCAAATTGTCAGTATCTTTGTTCGGGTGGGCGCTAGTCGGAGGTCATAAACACAGAATGCCGTATAGCCGGCCAGGGATCACACCCAATTTTCACGATACAACCTGGGAAGCGACATTCTTATTATCAACACGGTAAAACACATTTTTTTACAGGATATTTTTAAAGGGACTCATTGCCTTGGAGACGCCGAATTGGACTATAAAAAAGCATTCGTCCTAAAATCGCTACGGTTGGAGAGATCGTTCAAAAGTAACGTAGTATAAAATAACGTATACGACCATCCCCTAAAAATGTGCCGCTTGTCTAAAATCATTGCCGTTTAAGAAAAGGGTCGACACGTCTGGACCCTTTTCAAATGCTCGTTGCGTTCAATGGTTACGGCGTTGCAAACTCTTGGTGGCGCACTATTGTCAATCGCCCCTATTTCTAAACTCTACATGTATATTTGAGAGAATAATCATATTTCCGCAGTCGATTTTATAATGCGACTTCTCGCGATTACAGGATTGTTTTTATCACTTTTTATATGAACGTCTTGAGACCCACTGTGACGGACTCTTTAGTTTGTCTTCACCCAAACTGAGCAATGCAAATGATAAATTGATCAAAAGCTGAGGTCAAATTTGTCATCATTATTTTTGTCATTTAAAATGCTAGTTTTCCAACTAAGCCAGTCAAAAAACGAAATCATGAAACGCCACCAGCGTTGTAACTCCCATGCTGGGTGAGTCCGGAAGTATGAATTCTCGCCAAATCTCGTTGGATTTCGAGGTGAACCTGTTGGCTCTATACCGTGAAAGAAGTATCTAGTCTAGATCGTAAGCCTGACAGGACTTTAAAATGCATTATTCGAAACCAAAACCATCGTTTTCCCGAGCACAAAAACCCTTCTACCAAGGAGGCGAAACTCCCCCCCCCCCCCCCCCCCAAACGCAAGCGAGAACTGTCCCAGGGACCTTGAAAAAAACCAACCCCTTCAAATGATTAGATTAAAAAAGGCACGTGCTTATCAACACTACTCATTCTTGTTTTTTATCATCATCATAAAGTAGGCCTAACTATCAAAGTTGACACGCGTAATGTTTGGACACCTGCCGTGTTGCGGTAGCTTTATTTTGTATTCCCACTGCTCTTCCGGGCATCTTTTCCACCGTACCGTACTAAATTGAGGTATCCGTAGTTTCTGACTCCCACAATATTTATAGGCACACACTGCCCTAGAATCCTCCAAAATGTAATATCTTTGGTGAGTTACCTAACCTATTTCCAAGGTAATATTTAGGGACAAATGAGGAAAAAACCGAAGCATTCACACCCGGACATTCGGCGTTATAGACAAAGGGCAACAGTCTGACTTCTATCCCTTTCAATCCTGTGAAAGGGGAACTGCGCAGACGTCCCGGACAGAAAGGTTTCGGAACTGAACCGGGACAGCTAACTTTTGCGCCTCATACAAGGACACAATAGTCACTGTCCCGGCCACGCGACAACGAGTGCCAAACAAAGAGGGCGCTCCGGACCGCATCCGTATGATCTTGAAATATTGTGTGAGGATGCTTTTCAACGTTGGTGACAGACTGTGCAATTCTCCCAACTTCAAGGTCACTTTATATTACTTTTTTACGGGGACGTCTTGGTACCAAACACTAACTAGTCTAGCGACGGACTGTTTAAAGTTTGTTTTTATGCTATAGCATTGTATAATGATCGAAAGTCGAGGTCATTTTTTTTATTTGGTCATTAATTTGTAAAATTTTAAAATGTTTGTCTTCGTTTGTCTTCGCGAAACCATATTATTGTATATGCAGAAAAGTATTTTGGTTTCAGGGATGTAAATTAGTCGAGATTTTGCCTGCCATGGCGTGGTGTTAAGCACTGTATGTTCAGTGCTTACCGACGCCTGTATAGACGTCTTCACTAGTAGGAGGTCGTGGGTTCGAGTCCCGCTCGAGTAAGCCTGTGATTGTTTTCCCTACATGCTCTCGGAAAGCACTGAGTATACACAGCTTATACGCCGGGGAGGGGGCAAAGATCGCATCTGATTGACAATTTACTGTAAGTAGTTTCTTATTTCTGCCCGACCAGAAAACAAAATGTTTTCATAAATTAGGACGGCGCATACGCCGCAAAAACGGTGTTCAGCAATTAAACTCTTTTCTAAACACTTTCTTGCTATCAGTTTATAAACACGTTTACATACTAAACATGTTTAGCGTATTGACGGAGAGTGTTTAGCCATTGGACATTATAGGCCCGAATTCATAAACGGTGATGATCACCCGATTATTTTAGTCACGTACAACTATTGTACGGTGGCTAAAACAGAGAAGTACGCGTGTGGATAAACTCCTGTGATGATCGCAATTCAGTAAGAAAATAATCCGCTGTTTATCTATCCGTGTACAAGTTCCTGCTTCGCCGATGTTTAGTGGTCTGGTCGTACATCATTCTCTTTACGGCGGATTACGTAATATGTTGAACAAAAGGGCATATCTATCTCCGGAAACCCGCAGATCACTGTGCTCTGCTGATCAGCTCAGTTGACACTAGTGCGAGGACCGGCATGTCGAAAAAACGCGCTGATAATTTCACCCATGACCCAAAAATGGGTCTAATTCAGTGTGTAAAAGGTAGGAAAACAGTTATAGAAGAAAAAAAAAAGTGACACCGATGCCAATCGAAAAAAGCACGCCGCGTGGGAGTCAATCGAACGTGAGATGGAAGCGTTATTCCCAGAAAGGCCGAAAACCAGTGCTATTAAAGGATTTGAAGGAGTTGTGGAGGCGTATGAAGACGAAAGCAAACAATTTCGTGTCGCTATACTCTTCTAAAGGATTCGTCCTGTCTTTGAAAACCCGCAATTCGGCAACTTGCCTTTGCTCAGCCATCTCTTCCTGTGCTATTTCAATGATACGCAACACAGATCCATGGCCATACGTCCGTCCACACAAGCAAGCCAACAGAGAATTGGTAACTTGTACACGAGATAAACAAGCCCCTTGGGACGATTACAATTTCTTTTGTTACTTAGACAGGTGTCACTGACCATGTACGTTGGATAAGCAGCAAATGATCTAATCACCGTTTATGAATTCGGGCCGTAATGTTTAGCTTCTAAACATTTAACAAACTGATAGCAAGATTGTGTTTAATTGCTAAACACGGTTTTTAGAGTGTACGTATATGCTCCTACATGGTGTAGGCTACCCGGAGGAAAGCCTACCGTATTCTCGCCAAATCCCCTTTAATTTTGAGGGTACTTGAACTTCACACTCTACGCTCATACGCATGTACCCCACCCTCTGAATACTATGCTATTCATTATTTTTTTGCTGTACTTCCTTGTTCCCTTTACCGCTTGTGCCTGATACAAAACACAAGACCACTGTTTCTATTACCTTTTGGAGACGAAGAGACGATACATGACAAAATAATAAAAAGATCTCCACAAGGAAATTCTAAAGAGGAGGATGTCTCTCCACAGGGAATTTTGTGTAAAAAGTCTCGAAAGTCTCGGGGAGGGTTAATGAGCGAACTGTTTAACCATGGGAATTCCCCTCCCTAGCACAGGCCAAGCCTAGACCAAGCATTTCAATACATATTATTAATAATGGAATGGCTTATAAGCCTATTATCTTTTAAACAAACCCCCACGCTAAACTTGAAACTGGGCTTTTGGTAAACAACGCCGCTGGACCCGCACGCGCTGGGGACAATAGATGCTCGCGTGCGAAGATCGAGTGCACCTTGAGTGGTAAACAAAACGGAAGTCAAAAGAAACAGGATGTTTGCCACGGGAGGTTTTGGGGCACTACACTACGGAGCTAATTCAAAGTGATTAGATTTTAGATAAAACCAATTTGTTCCTGCTTTTGCAGGGCGGCCCCGGAGTCTATTTCCACAGAGCTTTAAAGCAGAAAACATGGCTTGATAAATTGTTTTGCAAAGTAAAAATTAGTTGTGGCATGTTCTCATTGCATTTTGACTAGCAGGTTTTTTCAGGACTTTTTCCTGTTGACGTCAACTTTACGGTTTTCCTAGGCCCAGATCTAGAGGATAAATCTTCGGATGCCAAAGAAATTATCCCAATTTTTGAACCTGTAGACCCAGTCGGGGTAATACACCGTTGGTGATACCAACTCGTCTCCCCTTTAAGGTTTTGTTCATCAAATTTGTCTGCACTTAGCAGCTCTGTGAAATCAGCGAGAAATGTGCTTTATTTCGACTTGATGAAAAAGAATTTTGCTCTTACATACGGAATTTTAAAATCATGTCTACTACAATGGTCTTCGTAAAAATATGACGAATTACACGAGTGATACACGTATTTAAAGTAGACAAACTTGAGTAAGGTTCAAACACAGGTATGTCGCTGACGTAATGTAATTTGTAAAGCCAAGTTACATAAACAAAGGTCATCCGTTGGTGATGTATTTTTATAATAAGAATAACACAAGTGTTTAAAAAGGCCATTTTCCGCTTCCTTTTACGAACAACCTCAAAATGAAATTCACCACTGACGGATATAGAAAACGTTTGTTCCAATTTAAGCGGCAGATTTCATGTCCCCCCCCCCCCCACCCCCACCCAAAAATGCCTCCAAATCGACATGGGCGTTGCCATGATTTTTTTCTAGAGGGGGGCAAAAAACAATTTCGAGGGTGGGTGCGGGGACATTTGCACACCCCGGACGCCAATGTTGTTAAATATGCATTACATTAACAGTAATATATACACCTCGTCTTCTTTTCTATTTATTTATTTTTTTTATTTCCGGGGGGAGTACCCTCCCACCCCCCCCCCCCCCCCCCCCCTCGAGACGCCCATGCCAATCGATCAATAATTGCATGTTTTGAATCGATTTGGGCGACTCCACTGAAAGTGAAAGCCATCTAAAAAAAAATAGGGATGACCATTTGGGAAAATATTTCCCTCTATAGGGTCTAAAAAAAGAAGATGTAAAATGGCTTCATCCTTCCTTTTTTGAGACAGGTCTAGCGTTAATTTCAGTCACCATGAAATACGGGCCCATTGGTAGTATTGCGCATGCCTAAGTGAAGATAATTAGGAGAATGGCCAGTCACGTGAGAGGCTTTAACCAATAATAGGGAAAAGGAGTCTGATTTTCATGGGAGTCGGATATTAATATGACACCAGCATGACGGTGTAAAAGAAGTGGGGTGGCATACTTAATACAGATGTTTACATAACACTTCTATTTTTGGGCATTGTAGTTTTCGACAGTTAATGCATAGGCCCTACTGTCACTTTAGTCTTGGAGACAACCGAATGGGCGACAAAAAGCGTTCAACCTATAGAACTTCTATGGTTGAAAAGATAATTAAAAATGTTGAATATAATAATGTACACGACCATCCCTTGAAAATGCGCCGTTGAAAAATCATTTAACGAAAATAATTTCGGGGACGCAAGTTTGATTCAGAAAAGTCGGACCGTTGGAAACCGGATTAGTATTTTTTCGTCAATGATTTTCAGACGAAAGGGATGGTATTATGTTATACTTTTTAACGACTTTTCGAAACCACATCTATTTCAGGACTAATGTTTTTTCTGCATCCAAGGCAATTTGTTTCTTTGAAAAAGTTTTCTTGACGCCCAGCAAGCCTCGCCATAGAACGTGTGGGGGAAGAACCGGGGAAATCCCGCAACACCCAGGCGCCCTAGTGGACAAAAAGTGGACGCTTCTGGAGGCCACGGTGCTTGGGCAGGTGGTGCGCTTTGCGCACAATGGAAAGGGTGTCAAAGATTCCTTTGTCAGAGGAAGAATTTATGCTTTTGTATTTGTTGATTTAAAATAAGCAGCCGACGCGTCGCGTACAAGCTTGCCAAACGGCCGTTTGGACAAAGAGATAAATACGATACGATACATGTGCAATGTGCATGTCCATATTATGATTTTTGTTCGTCACTTGTCAATATGTGTTTTCCCTGGATTTCCAAGTTTCTGGATTTTGTTTTTGCTTAAAAACTCATTTTATCTTATTTATTTTCATTGTCATTTATTTCGTAATCTCAGTCTTTGAATCCAATTGTTCTACGTACCTTGATTGCTGTCGGGTGCGCGTTGCAGCCCTCCCCTTTCTGCCGCGCCCATCTCGTCAACCTTCTTCCCAGCGCAGACGCACCTCCACCCGGTGCAGTAAACCAGCAAACCGGTGACGACAACGACAACGACAATCACCAGGACGCTGATGACAATCCAAAGGTGAACGTTCAGCTCGCCAGACGTTGCTTCAGCCGTTACTTCGCTCGCGTTGGCGATGCTACTTAAAGTTTGATTTGACCGAGGGAGAACAACGCCACGATGCGTCTGAAATGCTTCGGAGGAGTCCTTCTCTTCGAAGGGGGTTGTGTAATCAGTTTCGATACCCGCTTTTTGAGACTCTTTGAAGCTGTTTAGAGTCGATACTGGATTGGGCGTGGTCGTCAGTTGGTCCGTTTTGACGTAAATTGCTGTGGTGCTTGCTCGCTCAGTTGTGGAATAAGGAATCTCTTCTGGAGAGGATGCGGTGGAAGTTGGGGCAGGATAAGTCACTTTCTTCCGTTTCTTGTGCCTTTTCCTGCACACGGCGTCCGCGTCCGGCCGGCAGGACTCCACCATGATCTCCGGCTTTACGCAAAACTTGGTGCATTCCCGGCAGCTGCCCGTACGAGAGTCCAGGAACCAGTCCGATGGACAGGCCACGGCGCGGGGCTTGCAGATGACGTCAGAGTCTTCCCGGCATTCCTGGGTCATGACCATCGAGGCTGCGCAGTAGCGTGTGCACTCTCGGCACATCTGAGCCGATTCATCGAAGTAGCCGTCGGCCGGACAAAGCGTAATGGGGGAGGAGCTTGGAGTCTGCATGAGGAGGAGGACGATCGTTGTCAGCGAAGAGACAGTCATCGTCGAAGCCATCCTTGCCGAGGAGAGATATCTGGGGCCAATTTCATAAAGCTGTTAAGCACAAACATTTGCTTAGCATGCAAATGCTTCCGTGATAAAAACTGGATTACCAACCAGGTTTCCATGTGTGGAATATTGCTTTTGACTGGCATTCAGCTGTTGCTTGCTTAGCATGAAAATTACATGGACTTTTGGCTGGTAACCTGTCTTTACTAAGCAAGGCATTTTCATGCTAAGCAAATGTTTGTGCTTAACAGCTTTATGAAATTGGCCCCAGCCTGGAACGAAGGGAGGGTTTCCAACAAAATATCAATTCTCAAACTTGATTTACCTATCGACCCTTTTCACTCACGTGACCAGAAGCAAGCACGTTCGATCAAGTATTATTGTTGAAAATTGATGGACTACTACTAAAAGTTCGCTTTTCGATTTTTTTTTAAAGAATATGTGAAGGGGGACGTCTCATTATCGGTTTCATGTTGATGGTTGCATTTATAGATGCTAAGCATCGCCACTGAAAAAGTAGAACATTTTGGCGGTCGCAACCCTCATAAACAGATATTATTTACACAAAAAGGATCCCTTGACTGACTTAAAATTCGTGGTATGCCATTAAACGGCGGCGTTTGCATTCGATGTCACTTTTAAAAGTGGGTAACTTTTGTATCGTTGATATATTAGAATAAAATGAAAAAGACATTAAAAAAAAAAAAATTATGGTGAAACCCGAAAAAGCAATTTCTTCTGTGTAATTACCGAATTTTTCCGTCGTCGTCTGCATTTTCGACAGTTGTTGAGCTTCGACATCTGCAACCTTCGGTTCGCTATATTTAACGCGTGCTTTTGTCAACAACACAGCAGCAACCCCTGCCTACTATACTGCGTGTACTAGGTAGACACCAGTATTTACTCACTGATAACCCGGCTAATAAAATATCCTGTCGCCATACGCGACTTCAACAAAATCGTTTCAGAAATTCTTAATGTTCAAAATATAAAAAAACAGAACAAGACTTGTATTATGTCAGAAATAATAACACCGACAAGGTGTTAGCTTACCTCGATTTATGCTGTAGCGCGTTACTCGTAAAGATGTGCATACACACAGCCTAGATGCCTACAGTAAAACGCTGTCCCCCAAAGCACGTGTTGTTTACCAGGGATGGCCTTTAAAAATGATCCTGGGCTTTAAAAAAAAACGACACCTGTTGATCGTTCGTGGGCCTGATAACACAAGAGGGCGCCATTCAAGAGCTCTTTTTTTAGCCGTTCGGTGTATAGACTAATCCGGCGACCAAAATTAGAAGCATTTACTGCGGTGGCATCACGCTCGCGTGCGTATTTCACACACGCGATCGATGCAGCTTCGACCAACAAGGTGTTTACAACTTGCCAAAATGCGCGCGCGACTGGAATTAAAGAACGCGCGCAACCTGCACGCGAGCGCGGCACCGCTGTAAAAATGGCGTCGGCGAATTCCTGTATAGACTAAAATTAATATTGGCCCCGTCCGAATTACTTGGCTGCGGCTTGAAATTACACACGAGTCTATGGGAAGTGGCTGCAGCCGCTACCTAGACATGTGTGTAACATCCAGCCGTAGCCAAGTAATTCGGACAGGGCAAAATTAGAAGCCATCTTTGGGTACCCAATCGGGCGGTACTGCGCTCGCGCGCGCGTCATACGCGTTCTTACTTTTGAGGCGCGTGTTTACTTTGGCAATCCTATTGGTCAAAGGCACAATGAGTGCGCGCGTATGACGAGCGCGCGTGTATGGTACAGCTCGATTGGGTACCCAAAGATGGCTTCTAATTTTGCTCGTCGGATTAGTCTATACCCAGCAAGATATGGGACCAATGGGTACCTCCCTTTCTTTAATCATTTTTCTCCCATTTTATTGACGCTACATTCTCAAGCAGGCCAGTTTGGGGTCTGGTATTTTGCCTTTACGTATCAGTTAAAAACTCTCTGTGGGCCCTGTGGCAGGCGAACTTTTTTTCCGTAGGCGGGTGAAGCAATTTTTATGAATATAAACTCAGTGGTTGCATTGATCTTCTTCTTCTTTCGTATGATCCCTAAGGGATCTGGTTGCTGAGATTGGCCGACCTAAGTCGTTGCCCTGTAGCCACCCGGGAGGTTCTTCAGCACGGCCACGAAGTGCGAGAGGAAAGGAAGAAATTCTCAATTTTAGAGGTGGGAGGAAAACCCCAACGTATATGGGGAAAACCCACGGAGTCAAGCAGGGACTGAGAACCCAATCCACATACTGACCCGGACAGAATTCGAACCTGGGCCACAGAGGTGGAAGGCGAGGAAAGAGCCACTACGCCAACCTGACTCCCCGTTGCATTGATCATTGCACAGCTAGCACTTGGGTTCTCGGTCTTTTTTTTCCCTTAAATTAAAAATATCCCAAAGATATCACTGTAAAGAAAAAATGGGTACAGGTGGATTCGAACTAGGGACCTTTTGATCGATAGCCCATCCCACTATCCCCTAGACTAGTCTGTAGCAGCTCGACAGCAGAATAAATATATGAATAAACATAACTTTCTCATCAAACTACTGAATTATTCATGTTATTGCTTCACCCGCCTACGGAAACAAATGTGCCTGTGGCAGATTTACCTGGAGCTTAAGGGATAAAATGGCGCCACCAGCGCCAGGAAGAGTAGTTGTGGTTTGGTTAACGTTGGTTTTGTTTTGTGTAGTGGGTTTGTGTTGGGTTGAGTATGAGTTTGTATATGCCGACAATCGTGGACCTAGGACAAAAGAATTCGGGCGTAGACAAAGGGGTCCACGTTTGACCTAACGTCCACGATTGAAAATCGTGTACAAAACCAATGGGAGGCCTTCCGAAAAAGTTAGAGTATAAACAAAAGAGGAACAATGGGAGGTCCACAATTGCACCGTTTACATGACTGTGTGTGTGAGTCAGGCGCGGATCTAGGGGGGGGGGGGGGGTCGAAACCCCGCCCCCATTGTTTTTGTAATCTATTTTTTTTTGCTTGTAGGGCTAGGGGCCTACGCCTAAAGTTGCAAACCAGAAACCCTACATGTCTTATTTTGCCTATGGGTAAGAACAAAACAAAGATGTTAAATGGCGCCACCAATGGTGAGGTGTGTCAGCCCCCTTCCCCCCCCCCCCCCCCCCCCCCCCCCCGGTTGTAAAAAAAATTCGCAGACGGAACATTTTGGGAGTCACCTTTTTGGGCAAATTTGGCAATCCTATTGGTCAAAGGCACAATGAGTGCGCGCGTATGACGAGCGCGCGTGTATGGTACAGCTCGATTGGGTACCCAAAGATGGCTTCTAATTTTGCTCGTCGGATTAGTCTATACCCAGCAAGATATGGGACCAATGGGTACCTCCCTTTCTTTAATCAAAGATGTTAAATGGCGCCACCAATGGTGAGGTGTGTCAGCCCCCTTCCCCCCCCCCCCCCCCCCCCCGGTTGTAAAAAAAATTTTGGGAGTCACCTTTTTGGGCAAATTTCACTGAGGACCCCCCACCCCCCCCCCCCGCCCCCCCCCCCCCCCCCCCGCCCCCCCCCCCCCCCCCCCTGCAAAAAATCCTGGATCCGCCCCTGGTTGCGTTGGGTTGGGTTGTGTTGGGTTAGGTTGGATTGGGTTTGTTTTGCATTCAATAGGGGACCTTTAACAATAGAGGACAATAGGGTCCCCGGTAGAGAAATGTCCCCGTTTGAAAGTCATGTACAAAAACCAATGAGGGTCCTTGCCAAAAGGTTAAAGTATGACCAATAGGAGGACAATATGATGGGTGGGTGGGTGGGTGGTTTTCGAATTTTGTTTCACACCCCCCCCCCTCGCAACAATTTCTGGACACGCCCCAGTCATCTCTAGTCTGTTATACCGCGAACCCCCTGCGAACCCCCTGCACGCGATTTTCTATTTAAAATTTACATAATAATACCGTCAAACAAACCACAAGAGAAACTGACTAGGTAATTTATAATGAATTTTCAAAGTGAACGAAGAAAACTGGCAGAAGCGAAAGTTGAACCTGCGACGGCGACCTCCAGTAGATTAGAACGCAGTGGCGTAACTGGGCGAAATTTCGGGGGGGGGGGAGAAACTGGGGGGCACACATTTTTTTCAAGGGGGACCGACAGTACATAAGCTGCACCTTGTATATTTTCTTGTACATTTTAAGATTTCAAATGGGGGTGGGGGGGGGCACCTAGGGGTGCACGGATGTCAGCTGGGGGGGGGGGAGTGCCCCCCCCCCCCCTTGCCCCCCCCCCCCCCCCCTTGCCCCCCCCCCCGGTAGTTACGCCATCTAGACCGATGCGAATTTGGCAAAGGGCATCCGACAATGGGTTACGCACATGACACGGGTGCATTAATCAAGGAGCTGCATGAATAAACTAAACATGATGCTTGGATGTAAGTGATCGAAAATTTATTCGATTTTGGTCCACTGTCAGTAAGAGTAATGATACAGGAATGCAAATATTTACACAATAACAAAAAATCTTAATGTCTATATTTGTTGGCGCACCTCAAAGCTGTCTGTACTCCGTTAGATCCGCAAGAAAAACAACAAATAATGGAATTTTTGTAAGAAGAAATAAACCACAAATTTATGCCCCAACATTTAAACGAATACTACCATTACAATGTCTACTTAAGTCAGGCGATAGACCAGTCAAAAACTCGACAAAAACTAATGAATTTTTCGAAAGAGGAAACCGGCTGCTCAAAGAGTAGAGTATGTGGATACTGATTACTCTCCAACAGGCTAGCTTTGCACAATTTTCCAGCCAACTGCCGGTAAACACTTTGATATGGCTGCAGGAATGACTATCACAGAAATTTTCAGAATGTTAAAACCCCTTGGGCACGGTATTTTACGGGAGACGTCAGGGTGTTGCAGCGGTTCTGGCAGCCAAATCGAACCGCTACTATGTGTTTGTGCAGTGACATAAACAATAATCCAATAATGGATTGAAACTGCACAAACGGCGGCAAATGGCGTCATCCGGCCTGGTGGCACTTTTTTGTTTGACGCCATATGGCGTCATCCGTACGCAAGGGGTTTTAATACGTGTGTTTCATAAGACTATTCAACTCATTCAACTCAAACCATGGGCTTTCAATACTCGCCAAACGTCGCTCAACTTGAATTCGACAGAAAAAGTTTATCCTTTTTCGTCTTGTAAGACTCACTTTTCAGAACAGCCAACCACTCTTAAAAATCAATCGATTGACATTATCATATTTTTCCGTGCCTGCAGCAAAATAAAATGAAAAGACGAAACCGGGTCACAAACTCACTTGAATTAAACAACTTACTTCATTTCCTCTTTGAAATAATAGTTCATCCGCAATCAAAACTAAACTTTTCGAGTGGTCATTGTTATGGACTGTTTCGGTTCGGTTCCCGGTTCAAAGCAGTTAGAGGACCCAAAGGGGATTTTTTTCCAGTGGTTTTGTCAATAGATATCGCAGAAAAATGACAAATGTCAGTTGAGAAAGCTCATTACCGTAAAGTCATATTTGTCTTCGTTTCAGTATTGGTTTTAATAATACTTGACAACTTCCCGATGCTTTGTAGGCAACTTGTTAGCCAACTGCCTCCGGCCCACGTGTAGTTTCGCACAAAATCTTTGACCTTCGACCTATTCTAGGTTGCCCCTGGGTTTATCACACTGTCGTGTTCCCTTTATCTGATTGCTTCCGACACGTTTCAGTTTGTACAGTACCTTGTTTGACTTAATTCACACATCATGTGCTAATTTTTATAGTGTTGGTTGAGCACAAAAACTGCTTACCACGAAAAGTTTTCTTAAAAAAAAAAAAAGGGTTTAGGCCTACCAACTAACTTTCATGTGATGTATATTGCATGTGTCTGGTATTTAGCCGTCCATTGTTTGCTTAGCATAAAAATCAAATGGGACTTTGGCTGGTAACCTGATCTTAGCAAGGCTTAGGCCGTGTCCGAAACGGGCTTCCACAGCTACGGCTACGGCTATTGTCAGCATTTCTTCACGTAGTTGTAATGGGCGCACACCTAGACAATAGCCCTAGACAAGAGTTTCGGATGCGGCCTTAGTGTGCTTGAAGTAAATGCTACACTGTAAAAAGAATGCCCGGTCATGGGCGTCATGGGCGTCACCAGGATTTTTTCTAGGGGGGAGGGGGGGGGGGTGCAAAATCCCCAAACCCTTTTACATTCTCTGGCATATTCTCAATTTATCATATTTTTTTCGAGGGCGGGTGGGGGGGACATTCGCTCACCCCGCCACCACTGACATCCCGGACGCCCATATTGTTAAATGTGCATTAAATTAACAGTAATATAACACCTCGTCAGTGAATATTTACATGCGTTTCACCGTAAAAAATACCAACAATAATGCGAGAGTGATTGTAAAGTTAAGCGCAATTTCTCCAACTAAATACGTGATTTAGATGTTGTTGAAACAGTACAGACCAATTTTCCCGTACACATTTATCTCAGTTCAAGCAAAATGCTTTCTCCATGCCCTTCGCTCGATAGTAAGTATCTGCCTCCATATATATTTATGTTTACATGTTTTTTTATACAATCATAAATGTATTGTGGTATAGACATTGTCACTTCTCATTCTCTATACATGTTCAGTCAGTTATTTTGCTCGAAAGAACCGTCTAATTACCCTGTTGTTTTTTTCGTCATCGGCGTCATGGTTATCGTCGTTGTCGATTGTTTGTCTGTATGTCCGTTGTAATTGTACTTGCAGTACACTGTGCAGTTTTTGTTCGTTTTTTTTTTCAATTCAATTCAGAACTTGGGACCATAAAACACAAGATCCCAATTTGATTCCTTCAACGCACCCAACAAACAAATACATATATCGTTTGCACATGACGTCATGTCTCATTAAAAATCATCTGCAGTCCACCATCTTTGAGGTCTTGCCGCGCCATACGCACGTCTTGTAAACAACGCGCACTAAGGTTTCTGCGTACCAGTAGGCCTATCGCTCGACATCAAAGATGGTAAGCAGAAGAGGTTTAAGGGATCGACTTCGGTGCAAACGATGTATTGTTCACTACAGAGTGCTGGTTTTTTCATCACTCGGCAATGTTGCTGTGGATTGAGTCTGGCCTGGCTTGGTCGCGCTTGGCAGCCGAGTTGGGCCGGGTATTCTCGGTATCTACGGGCGGCTGGCGTTCACCGTTAGTGTGCGGTCTCATGTCCGGATATTCATTGTTGTGGAATCTGTCGATCGACTTGGTGCGACTGTCCTGTGGCAGTTCGTTCGACTCAATGTCAGCCGCACCACCAGCTTGATCGACAGTCGAACTTTCCGCGTTGTGGACTGCAGGACGGCAGACTCGATCGCTGGTACCCAAGCACGGCAAATGCTCCTCCATCTCAGGCGCCTCACACATCCTGCACGGGAAACACCGGCCGAGCTCGAGGTCGTAAAACTGGTTTCCGTTGCCAATGCAAAGCTGTGCTGAAGTTGGCGAGTGTGGCGCCGTGGAATGTGAAGCTCCACCCTTCGTTCTTCTGTGGGTCTTCTTCCTCCGTCTTCGCTCTTTCTTATTTTTTCGTCGACGAGATATCGCCCCTCTACTGTTCCCGGGTCTTTCGGTCGGTTGGTCTTTTGGTCGGCTGCAGACGGCGTCCGATCTTCGCCGACAAGGCACCGTCATCACCAACGGCGGATGGCAGAATCTGGTGCACTCCTTGCACATCCCTGTCTGTCGGTCGAGGAATGAGTCGAACGGACACAGCTTTGTCGATCGCGTGTCGATTCCGGTGGTTCCTGCGTCCCGCGCGGGGCTGCACACGGTGTCCGCGTTGTGCTGGCACGCGGTCGTTTCCACCAGCGGTCTCGGGCAGGTATAGGTGCAAGGCTTGCACCAGCCGGTCTCGGCGTGTCGAAAGCTACCCGACGTACAACGGGATTCCAGAACTCCAACACTCAGCCCAACAGAGTATGGCCGGCCGGCTAAGGACAGGCACAGGGTAGCTAGGGTCGCTCTCAAAAACAGTGACAACTGCATTATCTGAAAGGAAATAAACAAGTTTGCAGTCTTTATAACCATCACATTAATGTCAAAAACAGGAAAGGACGACACTTTTTGCCAAGGGATACAGTTGAGTGATTACTGGACACTTTGACCTCAGAAAGAATTTTGGATTTGTTTGTGGTCAATTCTTCGTAAACAATACCCTTTATAAGCGACACTGCCCTCCATTCTGCTAAGGTTCTATAGTTCAATCATATTTTGGGGCTAAGGGTTACGGTAGTTTGCGTTTATGTCGGGCTGCCCCGGTACAAAAATCTCCCATGCAAAACCCCATGGGAATTGCATGGTGAATTGGACACATGGGAATCCCATGGGAGGTTTTTGTTTTACAAAAATCTCCCATGCAAAACCCCAAGGGAATTGCATGATGAATTGGACACCATGGGAATCCCATGGGAGATTTTTGTTTCAATTAGAAAGGAGAGTGGGCGGTTAAAGTTTCAAGCCTATTCATGAAACAAGACGTGTCCTTTCAAACCAAAAAGTTGAAAAGAACAAATTACCCCGCCCACTCTAGTCTTTTTTCTTCACCAGTAACAATGGCAACAAAGAGAAAACTCTCCGTTGAAGTACGCCACATTTGCAATTTTCCTCCCAAAGATTTTCAATACATAGACGCCTACCTTTTCTTGCTGCCTCAAATTTGCGACGGTATCCGGCGATGGAGTTCTTGGTCAGGCCAGGCAGTCTCAGCTATTGACAACATGGTGTTTTGGTCCGGCCGGTACTAAAGCTTCGTTGCCCCTTCCTTAAATACACCCGAATCGATACTTATGAAAACCACAAAAACGAGTTTCTCAAGAAATCCTTGGGGGAGAAAAATCCCAGTTTGGAGCTGCTATCTCTTTAGAATAAATGAAGTATTCTCTCTGCGGTTTTTCACGGACAATTCCTGAATGACAGAAACTGATATTTGTATCACGAGATCTGCGAAATCCGTGGTTTTACTGGCAGGAAGTTCTGGTTTGACCGAGTTCTGCCCATTATACCGGTTAGCCTATGATGTCACTCCGGGGAATTCAAACTACTGACCAATCACGGTCCGTTCACCATTGACCAGGCACGCGGCGCAGGAAGCGTCGTCCAATCAGCTGGTCAGAGAGGTTACAAGGAAACGAAACCTTGGCTAAGCCTTCGCTTCTAATAATTGACATTAATAGAGAAGTGCATTTACATAACAATTTTGTTGAAACAAGGACAGTTTCAGATCCTGTTTTGAAAGCTTTGTTGATTGATCGAGCCCTTAAGTTTCGAAAAGTTGTGTTCTTGTGTTTGTTTTATTCAGAATGGAAGTCTTTTAATCAACGGCGCCGGAACACTTTTGAAAGTGGTTGGGGGGGGGGGGGGGGGAGTAGCGCCGGTGACGACGACAGAGTTAATTACAAGGTCTTGTCTCCCCCGTCCCCGTTTGGCTGGGTTAGCTCATGGGACAGAACTTTCTTTTGTTAAAAACAATCAACAAGTCTGCTAAAGATTTCATTGGGGTCACTATTTGGGGCGCACGTTTTTTACAAACGCAACATCATCCCTTCTCCTTAAAATGGATTCCACACGGAAGGATATTGGGCGGGGCTATTTTTTTCGGAGCTACATAATTATTTTTTGCCAAGAAGAAATTGTGTGTATGCGAGCACATTCCATCAAACTTTAGGCCTATGAGCCAACACTTTTCGAAACGGATTTCAGGTGAATATTTTCGAGTTCACTTCTTGGGGTCGACATCAGTGGCGCGCGCACCCGGGATTTGACTTCGGCAGAGCCTCACCAATTTAAAAAAAAAAATTTGCAACATTGTTTTTGAAAAAAAAGTGTTGCCCCAAACTTTTTACCCCGAAATTTTTGAAAGGGGGGGGGGGGAGGGGAGCGTTGACGTTGATTGTGTTATTTAGACCTTCAGCAAACTACTCGGAAATTATACACTTCGCCGCTGCAATTTCTGAGTATTTCATGATGTTCACTTTTTTGTGCTCATGCATGAGAAAAGGTTTTATATCGCCAAAAATGCGCAACAGAGAGGGGTTTATTTATCAAGATAGCAGACGATATCGTGATGCCAGTATTTAGAGCACAGCGCCCTCCATTGATCTATTAAGTTGTTTTCGCTGGTAGTCGTCACACAATATTTCACGTGTCTAATTCGACTGGCTACCAAGTCAAACATGGCGTTCTCCATGAACCGTGTCAATTTCGCCAACGTGTAACGAAACTTTAGTTACAAGAATTCTTCTGCATTTTGGGACCCAATCGATTCAGTATGTATAAGCTTGTACAGAAGCATACCTACACATTTTTGTCCCACCGGTATGGAATGATTCTGATCTTCACCGGGCTCGTTATTATTGTTGTGTCTGCATTTCATTTCGGAGAGGTAAGAAATATTTCGACATTCTCAATGCATTGTGGGTATAAAAAAAACCTACCTCCATGGTATAATGTACTCCTAGAACTATGAGGTTCCTGACATGAACCTCATCATAGGAAGACGCCGATTTTTCCCATAGGCTAGTACAGCAAGAATAAGAACGTCATTTCCATGCAACACGTTTCTACATTTTTCGCCGTGAATTACTTCATGGCTGCCCCCCAAAAAAATAATATGCCGCATTTACATCCTCACCTTGGTTGCGCCAAGTCAATTTTCGCCTGAAACGGGTCCAATTTGCGGGAAAAAAAGAAGAAAATAATGCAGCCGTACCGCGCTTCGAATTTCCGATGAATAATCATGACTTGACCGACCCACGGCCCCCCCGCACATTACCCGGCTGGATGCATGCTGGGATATCTTACAGGAGCTTCGTGTGTGCGGCTTAATCGATGGTGTGCGTGTGTGATCGCTTCGGAACGACTGCATTTTTTTTTCTTTTTTTCCCGCAAATTGGACCCGTTTCAGGCGAAAATTGACTTGGCGCAACCAAGGTGAGGATGTAAATGCGGCATATTATTTTTTTGGGGGGCAGCCATGAAGTAATTCACGGCGAAAAATGTAGAAACGTGTTGCATGGAAATGACGTTCTTATTCTTGCTGTACTAGCCTATGGGAAAAATCGGCGTCTTCCTATGAGGTTCATGTCAGGAACCTCATAGTTCTAGGAGTAGGTATAATGGAGGCCAAACAAACCATGTAATTTATACACAAGCCTATGGCACTGTGAACCAGTCAAAATATTAATTGATTTTTATGTTAAATATCTGTCTGAGTTCAGAGATACTCTTTTCACATATATTTGCATGGAACATAAAGAACATAACCAGAAAAATCAATTTTAAATGGCAATAAAAATAAAGGAAATAATTGGGGAATCCCTAACGTTATCACTAGGGTACCAGTTACTGATTAATGCCTCTCTCTGAAATTACAACAGTCACATTATTAGCCAATCAGAAGAGGATTTTTGCAACCATGACAACCAACATGTGACCAATGCGACAAATCACGTCCGTTCTTATACTAGTTATGTGCTTGCTCTTCTATAATTATAGTGCTGTCCACTAAGGGGTTAAGACTCTGATAACTCTAAAAGGTTGTATCAGGGGCTAGAAGAATAGCCCCACCAGTGTGGCTGGCGGATTTGACATCGGGTTGATCCTTAGCCACACGTCCTACCCATATGTTTGTGTGGTGAGAACTTCAACAATTCGTGCGGTGGGGTAGCGCTATGTGGACCGCGGTTTTAACGGTCTGGCTGTGTTCTCTACCTTCTTAACTATTCCAAACTGCTAGCGGCTTGTCATTTTATTCACCATTTTCCGAAATATTTGACATTAAACTTGGACTCCATAGTCTTGCGTGCTAACGATTTCAACTGGTATCAGCCATTTTTTGAATGACATCACTGGGTTCGAAACGGCTTGCCGACGGCTGTTTGATGAGAGCACAGCTAGCTTATCACGATTTCAGTGGAACATCTCGCGCGAATTTCGTGATAAGCTGTGCTCTCATCGAACAGCCGTCGGAAACGAACCCAGTGACGTCATATACTTGGGTCATGTGGTCATATCAAAATGGCTACCACCGGTTGAAATCGTTTGCACGCAAGACTATGGAGCCGAAGTTTATTGGCCAATATTTCGAAAAATGGTGAGTAAGATGACTAGCCGTTAGCAGTCTGGAATAGTTAAGAAGACAGAGAACACAGCCAGACCGTTAAAAACGCTGTCCAGATAGCGCTACCCCACCGCACGAATTGTTGAAGTTCTCACCACACAAACATATGGGTAGGACGTGTGGCTAAGGATCAGCCCGATGTCAAATCCGCCAGCCACACTGGTGGGGCTAGGGCTAGAATTGAGATAGGCCTATCAAATTAAAGCTCTTAAATGTAGTGTACATGATTGGTCATTGTTGCAATTTTCAGAAATGGGCGGATTTGGGGGTTAGTATTTTATAGGAAATATCGTTCCACTGACGTGTTCAAAGTTTTGTGTTGTTGGATGGCGAAAAAAATGTTTTCAACCGTCGGGCGGATGATAGCCTTTAGTCAAGGCGCGCGTGGCTACCTGGACACGTGATGCACCCTGAATGCCAGCATGTCAAAGGGCATGCCACTCGGGATCGTCCGGGTACATGTAGCCATGCGCGCCTTGACTAAAGGCTACAGGGCAGTTTTCCAAACGATTTCCTGTACTTTCAGGAAATTCCATAATCTTGATTTTCAAATTTTCCTACTTTACACCCATTTTGTGGTAACAGGTCACATATTAGATCTCTCACAGACTCTTTGCTTCTGCTTGTATACTGCACACAACGCCCTGTTGGACTATCTTGGAACCATCCTCAAATCCAATCCTCCAAAATCCTCCGATTGCCCTGCCCCAAAAAATGCATTCATCCTCAATCCAAAATCCCTCTCTGCTTGAAATACCATTCATCCTCAATCCTCCTCGCTTGAAACACCATTCATCCTCAATCCTCCAAAATCCTCTTTTTCTTGAAATACCATTCATCCTCAATCCTCCAAAATCCTCCAAAACTGCAAGGAGGATTTTGGAGGATTGAGGTGGGTTAGGGTTCAAGAATGTGTCCTGAATTGCAAAAGCTTATATACATGTCACTATGTAACGGGGACACCAAAAATTTACACTTTTGGACCCCAAATTTATAGAATGACCCAAGTATGTCATACATTTGTACTATATTGATGTTTCTGTCAACTCAAATTGCTACAAATAAAATGGTGTTTACTTTGTTTTCTTTCTATATTTGCTTATCAGTCTTCCTTGGAGTGGAGCCGGGATCAGTATTCACAGCTGTTCAACATTTACCATGACAACATTGCTGGAAAAGCCTTCCAGAACAGGTACATAGATAACCTATAGACGGAAAGCGCCTATTGAAATCAACGTCAGGGTACCGTAATTTTGACGGTGCCTGACTAAGTATGAAACCATTTGCGGAAGTTGCTGAAAAATATACACGACTCTATGGAATAACATATACAAATCTGCAATTTTGGTTGAAGACGCATTGTTGTTGACTGAAAACCTGTCGAAGGCGTTCACTATATACTGCTGCACAGTTATGTATTTGTTTATTTTTCTCGAAAATGTTTTTCTGACAAAAACTAGAACTAATGTTACGTTAGGAGCCCACTTCCATTTTCGACCATGTTGGCAGTTCCGTGAAAAGGTGGTTGGTTTTTTTTGAAGAAAAAGAAGATAAGTCAAATTAAACAGTGAAATTACTTTAGGTATTTGAAATTCTGTCCTTGGCTTGATTAACGGTTTCCTGCTGTCTTTCTTTTCGAATTGATTGCGTTACATGGCGAGCAATGTCGACGAACAATGTCGACGAGAAATGTCGGCATGCAATTTTTTTAAACTGAAGCGGCAAACTCTTAATCTGGCACCACCAAGGAAGCTCACAGCAATCAAAGGTTCAATTGTGATTATTTGATAAATCTCTTGCAACGTAAGTTAAAATTTTATAATTTGCAACAGGTGCAGTTCGCAGTTCAGTGCACAACCAATAGTTTGTGTGTTATAAGAGAGGCCATTTTTTTTGGGCACTGTACATTTGAATAGTAGTAGTGTCATAGGCACAAAAAGAACAAAAGTGGTTCTGTGATAGATGCAAACTTTTAGTTCGACAATTTCTAAAGGTGGTTATTGCTTATAAATGCCTGTTTATCAAAAGGAAAACAGCCAGAATTAATGGACTCGCTTCATGTTACGAAGGTGAGACTGATCTTTCAAGACCACTGGTTCTAATGGTCGAAACAGAATTCAGTATTATGGGAAATTTGCAAAGTCGTCAACGGGCCCTTTCCAATTTGACTTATCACTATTCAGCACCCAATACAAGGCTATTAGAAAAAGCCACTCTAGGTAAAGGGCTACAACAGAGGTGGTGGGGTTGGCCACATTTTAGGTTGCCAGCCCTACCACCCTTACGGTTTTCCTGGGTCCAGATCTAAACAGAGGATAAATCTTCAATAGATATAGACCCAGGCGGGGTAACTTCCACAGTTGGCGAGACTAACTCACCTCCCCATTGCCACATTCATGCATAGTTCCAACTAAATGCATTGTATTATGTTCACACACTGTACATGTACATGTACTCTCTCACTAAGGGGCCTGGGGAAAGTTCCATATTGTACAAATCCAGTCAACCTTGACAATGCATAAAACGCAGCTGGGCCTGGCTGTTAAATGCATAACTTGTCTGCCAGTATGTGAAGACTTCAGGCGCAAAAGCCACTAAACACCAACAAAAAAATATTTGATTATTGTATAATAGGAACTGAGAGCTTTCACTTGATATTGCTTTTTAAATTTTTCATGGAAGTGGCGTTTAGCGGCTTTTGCGCCTGAAGTCTTCATGTGTAGTGGCGGCTTTCAACTGGTGTAAATTTTAACCCTCCTATAGCTTTGTCGATTTTGGCCCTGAGAACAGGAGGGTTTTAAGAGATAAAAGACGCAGCTGTTGGCTGCAATCAATGGCTTGGACAAGAGTCACATTTTATGTGTGCACTTGGACGTTGTTGTAATGGCTTGGATTTTAATGACTTGTGTTTGTGTGCGTGGCATTTTGTTGACTTTTCTTTTGGCTGGTGCTGGGGCTTGACTCTGAGAAAAGTGGCATAATTCTGTTATTCTTTTTAGCCCTAATATCCTAGATAAAATTGTTTGGTAAAGTACGATATACTATGTACAAAGTATAGTACTACATAATTTAAAATATGCCAGTGTACTTTACTGCAGTTTACTACTAGTGGTAGTATTTCGTAGCGTTAGGTGAGGTAGAAGTTAAAAAGATTTTCGCCTCATTTTAGAATTAGAATTAGAATCCTTTATTGTCCGCATAAAAATACAGATAATTGTTTTCCCATTTGAAATAAGAGACGTTAATAAATTCTTTAAATAATACAATATAAATGTAAACCACAGATTAAAATAAATTACTAACAATACTTAAAAATTAAAACAGAACATCCGGTACAAGTTAGAATGTATAATTACCGTTTAACTAGATAATTCAAAAAATGAATTGAATTGGGAACAAAAGACTGTCGAAAACGAAGAGATTTTGTTTGTGGTGGACGGAGTCTAATACCAGAAGGATTAAAAACAAAACAATTAAAAAGTGGGTGGGTCGGGTCCTTCATTGTTGTACTTAATTTGGCAACCATTTTTGTTTTAAACCTTGTATCTAAGGATGGCAAGATTAAACCTATTATACGCTGAGCATTTTTCTTTACTCTGTCCAATTTCTTCTTACTCTGCTGTAAAAATGAACATATTAAGTTAAAAGTTAAAACGCTCTGTATTAGGGCTGACGATATTGATTTTTTTCGTAGTCGATTTTTTTTCCCCGCGATATCGCCGATATGGCGATAAAATCGTCAACAAATTTCAGCATAATTCAAATGTCGCAAAAGTTCGTTCGTAACTACATAATCGCCGGGCCCCATTGTCGCCAGGCATTGTTTGACTTTGAAGCCGTTCTAAAGGCTGTTCGATATGACAATATTTCCCGATATCTCGATATTTTTTTCATATCGAAAATCATATCGGCCTCTTAAAAAACACCGGAATATCGGGGAATTCGATATACCGAAGAATATCGTGATATTGCTTTTCGCAGCGTTCACTTGAAGTTGTCCTATTGTGTGGATTAGTCAAGATTACCTTGCTTGAAATTCCAGTTATTTCCAATAAATTTGATGATAGAATAGCACATCCATGTACATGTAACGTGTGATGAACCATGGAGGAATAGAAACAAATACCTTGTGTACTAAATGTGTTGTTTCTTGGATCGTTTTCTAAACCCCGACAAAACTTCTCGGCACCGTTCATTATACAGCGCACATGTGTGTGTGCATTCCATGTAGTCTTGGTCAAGTGCAAACAACCGCACTGAAAGCTCAACCGTATTATTCCCAGTGTACAATGCATGTGCACGCGCAACGCGAAGCGAAATTCGCCTTGAGGAAAGGCTACTAAGACCTGGGGGGTTAGAGCAATTGCTTCAATAACTCCAACCCCTAAAGCGCATCTGCGCGTGCGCGTTGCTTTGTTGCTAGCCTTGGTCAAGTGCAAGCAACCGCACTGAATGCCACCGTCTTAAAATTCCCAGTGTACAATGCACGTGCAAGTGCAACGCGAAGCGAAATGAGCCTTGAGAAAAGGCAAACAAGTGCGGCGCATGCGTTGTACAATGCACATGTACAATGTCCGACGTGATCAATGATTTTGATCTTGTGTGATTAAGTACGTACACATCACAAGAAGCTCGAAGACACGTGCGTCTGGTCAAACCACGCTGCTATTAAAATCGGAACTAAATCCGTAATTTCGCACGGAACAGCGCGAACACAGGTACGTAAAACAAATAATGAAAACTAAATGAAATAAATGTTAGCGAATCTGCTGGTAAAACGAAAGTATCGCCGATTTTTAAAGGGAAAATGGGGGTTCCGAAAAAAATCGCCGATGTTAAAAACGATATCGGCGATATCTCGATTTTTCGATTTTAAAAATCATGTAGCCGATTTCGATTTTTGGGCGGCGAATATCGCATCATCGCGATTTTATCGCCGTATCGCCCAGCCCTACTCTGTATCAAAGACTGATAGAATAAACGCAAAATAGTACGGTCGACATGAAATTTCTTCAATTTCCTTAAAAAGTACAAACGTTGGTTAGCTTTACTGTATATCATTTCAGTATTCCTATGCCAGTTCAGTTGATCATCCACTATAGTTCCAAGGTACTTATATTAATTTACTCTCTCTACAATACAGTTATTGACGGTGAGTGGGTCATAAGCCTCAGTACCTCGTCGAAAATCAAAAATCATCTCCTTTGTTTCCTGTACATTTATCGAGAGATAGTGACGATTACACCAGTCAATAAAATTCATCACCTCTATTACATACTCGATAGAGTCATTTTTCAAATACCCGGTAATAACTGTGTCATCGGCATATTTTATGATGCTGCAATTTAAGCTGGAACATAAACAGTCACTGGTATATAGTGAAAATAACAAGGAGAGATGACACATCCCTAAGGAACACCGGTATTAATATTTTAATTTTTTTTTTATTCTTGTACTGGCAGAATTACATAATGTACAATGTAGTTGTGAAATATTGTCCAATCACAGTATAATTCAAATGTGCACAAAATTACTGTGCACAGAATTCCATAGGGTTGCCTATTTATTTAATTTATTTATTTATTACATTTCTTTACCCAGGGTATGCCCAAACAGTTTAAAACTGGTTTCCATTGGGGCCCTGCATATTATTAGTTAAAACTGAATATTTACACATTCATACAAAATATTTCAACAAATACAGTAATGTTTTATACACAAATAAATCAATTTTCGGTTAACTTTTCAACTCTCCAGAAGCCTATTGCTGATTTACGGGTTAAATCCTATGGTTAAATCACAAACAAATGGTGATAGGTCATTTGTTAAGTAGCGTCATTGGCCATCTCCGCAGAATGTGTCTGCCCATTCCCATTGACGCAGTGTACACCTGGGTCAACGGGTCTGACCCCAAGCTGATCGCTGACCTCCAAAAGGTCAAGGAAAAGCTGGAAATGGAGACAAAAAAGTGAGTATGAATTTGGCCGCTTGACCCCTTGAGTACGGTTATTTATAGTGAGGCGCCGGGGTGCAGGGGCGGCCTATGCAGCCAAGCGAAATGGACACAAGGGATTTGTGCAGCCAAGCGTAACATACACAATGATCAAACAATGGATTGAAAATGCAAAAAATGGCGTGTGTAGACGTCATCCGGCCTGGTGGCAATTTGTTGTTGCGTCCATTGGTGTCATCCGGCTTCAAACTTTGAAAAAGACCACCTAGCTGGTTGACATCTATATATGCACATTCCTGCACTTACTCAATCCATTCATGTTTCAATTATATTGTTCTTGAATGGGAGTGTAATGAATAGATGGAGATTTTTCAAACAAAGCTTTCTTTCACACAAAAGGAGGCTCCAAGTGTGATGAATAGGACTCTATTCAGTGTGGTGCCTATTGTTTGCATATTTACACTTGGCTGCACAGCCTATTCTTGGCATACCAGCACCCCATCAATTATAGCCAGACACAAGGGGTGAAACAGATTTTACTTACAATATTTTTTGCGTGTCAAAAAGACATGTCAACAGGTATGCTCAAATAAATACTCCAAAAAGGGAAAATGTAGTGGTTTTTACAAGTAGGATAATTTTTGTTTGTGATGTGCAATGAGACTACGTGTGTAGTCTGCATGATTGACCAACTTTGAGTTTCCTTTTCTCAAAGGAAAGGGTCAAGACTTACTTTAACAACTGCAAAACTTTATATTGGACCTACATGTACAGCAAAGCTTTTAACCCTTCTACTATTATAACTATCACAATCTATCGAAAAACCAAATCCTCTCCTCTCCCACAGCTTGTGTGTCTCAACCTGTAACTTAAAGGGTGGCTGCAATGAAATTGTACCAACAATTTAATTTTGTGATGTATAACTCTTTTACAATATAAGAAATGTGATTAAAATGTGTTTTCTGTGTTTCTGCCCATTTTTGGTGTTTAATTTTCCCGGAATAAAGTGCCCCCCTTTCTCTATTGTTTCCGCGCCCCTAAATGCGTGACGTCATCTCGGGAACACAGAAACTCAGCAAGAGCAGTTTGATCAGTGTACGTTTGTGTACCTGTGGATGTGTGCTGTTGTTGAGGGAACCAGCCACGCGCGATTAAATAGCTTTGGATGAAGGGACCAGGGAAACATTTCTCGTCGCGTTAAAATCTTCAAACAGAATCTTTTGGATCTGAATCTGACAATCAAGTGTCGATTTTAGACTTGTTGATTCAGACACTTCTTCGGAACATTATTGGGGCGAGGAAGAGGAGGATCTTGGAGCTCTTCCGTACATGTATGAGCCAGAAGGTGAGAGTAACAGCGAAACTACTGAAGACTCCAAATCGGACTCCCGATGCGGAACGCGTGAAAGACTTGAAAACAACGATTGCTAGGCTAAATAACACTCTCCGAGTCCAAATACGACGGTATTTAAGTTCTACTGGAAAGAGGTGAAGACTGACACCATCCTTAGTGGTGTTGCTGAATCCAGCAGCAACACAACGACACGGTATTATCGAAAAACATTCGCAAAACACTGAAAGCTTTCCGCGACAGCGAAAACACACGTGCATGTCAATGCAACGCACGCTCGGTTCCCGGGATGACGTCACATCGGCGTTACCACTTGATGGGCGGGGCTGACCCCTCCCGCATTAAAAATTTTTTTTTCAAATGCTTACGCGAAATAAAAAAATACAAACAACACACAGTTGTGTTTCAAAAACTTTATTTCATCGATATACACAATAAAAATTGCATTGCAGCCACCCTTTAATAGGTTCTGATATATAGGGTAGTTGGCTCCAATTTGGCACCTGGAGAAGGAGGGTTAACCCTCCTATGTGCTCCATGCGCGTCGAATGAGGGCGCTGTCCACATAGCAACCGCACTTCCATGGGCAGTACGTCACTGGTATTACGCACCGCGCTCCTCGTTCATTTGATACTCGTATACCAGTGGGATTGCTTTGTCTGTTTGCCGACTCTCGATAATTGCGTTTTCAATAAGAATATCATAGCGGGAACCAGACACTTAAATTGAAGTTAGGTAAGATGGCGTCGATATTGACCCCCCCAACTCGCCCTTTCTTTCCACTGAGGGAGTAGTTGTGCACGGAGCCCATAGTTATAACTATCACAGCCTATCAAAAAATCTACCCACCAACTCTCACTTTTTGTGTGTGTTTCAACCTGTCACTTCATAGGTTTTTATATATATATAGGGTAGTTGGCTCCATTTTGGCCCTGAGAGAGGGAGGGTTAATCTGTGCTTTCGGGAAATAACAGATTCTAAATTTTCAATTATTTCAATATTCCCTTGCCTTGTGTTGCCGGGTCACATGTTCAGTTGATCAATTCTTCTCTCAGGGAAAACAAAGTCGACGACAAAGATTCCATCCAGTGCAAGGACGACAACTGTGTCCCGGGCCGCATGATCGTCTTCAGCAAAATGCTCCCGAGCAGTGTAGAAAACGAGGAGTTGGCACAGAACCACATTGCTTTTCTCCAGGGAGATAGGGTGTTCAATTTGACCAAGTCCAGTCGGGAGAACATGACGGTGGCCCAGTTTGAAAAGCAGTCTGTCGGTGAGTGGACGATGAGTGTTTATGCTCTGTTGTTGCCTGTCCTATTTATTCGGTTAATCAGCTGTAGCCAGTGGTTTTAGTGACTCGAGTCACAATTTTTTGTGACTCGACTCAACTCGGGTCATCTTCATTAAATTGCTCGACTCGGGGTTGTAAGGTAAACCAGTGTCATTTGAGAGTCATTGACTCCCAACTGTTTTGAAAATCCAGTTGTAAGTTTATAATGTTTAGGTTCAGTTTCCGTGTAGAAAATCACCACTGATTGCTTTTATCTGTTAAAAGCAAGCAGTATGGCTTTTATCTAACACCCCCCCCCCCCAATATTTCACCAGGGACCAATTTCATAGAGCTGCTTAAGCACAACAATTGCTTAAGCACAACAAAAACTTGCTTAGTAAAATCAGGTTTCCAGCCAAAACTCCATGTGACTGTCACACCAAGCAAACGACAGCTAAATACCAATCACAAGCAATATACATCAGGGCTTGAAATGAACGACGGCCACGACGGCCAGTGCCGTCGTTGCCTTCTTACTGGCCGCGGTGCCCCATACAAAATCTCCGTCTTCACGGCCAGTTTTGCCTTGCCCCAAATTTACCTTGGCCGTCGTGCCCTTTTTGCAAAAACACAGCCACTACAAGTACAATCCTTCATATCATTTGTTTTTTCGATGTCATGCCAGCCCTTCATAAAATCTCGCTGCACAACACGTTGGCGATCGCGCGTACAGAATCACAGTTCATGCACGTCGCACACAAACTATTAATCTGGTCCAGTTTCGGAGGAGTGTGCCGATACTTCAAGCATCAACACCCCCACCGCAAGATTAAATGTGTGTATTCGTACGTACACACAAAGCAGCAGGAGTATGTACATGTACGGCAACGTTTACGTGCAGTCAACTGACTTTCTTTTTCTCAGTACTTGCACGTGTGCGCCTCACAATACGCATCGATGTTCGTGTACGAGGAAACGCGCCCTGTAGGCGGTGCTATGAAGCACGCCTTCGGCGCGCTACATACGTACAGTAACTTCATGAACTTTGGTCACAACACGCGGTGTTCCGATTGTCAAAAGTTTCGATGAATAATTAGGCCCAAAAAATCGATAGAGAAAGAAGATTTCTGCACGTTAATTCACAGAACTTGATCTATTTTGTCTGTGTATGCATTTTCCGTGTTCATGAATTTATTTCGAGGTTGTACCGCTTGTACACCGCAGCGTGTTTCCCCGACATTTCCTGCCGCAACACGAGGTTTATCGCCCGCCACACAAAGTGCATCACGCACGCATTACCACCGTACGATAAACCATGGAGAAATTTATTTCTCCATGGATAAACGGACAGTGTTGGCCAGTTTCCCATCGTGGTTAGCGTTATGGTTATAAATTAGCGTTGTGCATAGTGATGTGTACGACCTAAATTCTCCATGATTTTTAAGAATTATCGACCGTAAATATTTTTGACATTAATTAGGGCAAGTTTTGATAATTATTTTGGCAATTTTTTGTTATAGCTTTCGTAGCGTAAACGGAAATAGTTTAGGCTGGAATTCACATATAATTGAATACCCATGTGATCGGAAGCAGTATGTTTTTGGCCTCATAGTCTTACTCTTACTCTTAGTTAAATACGTTTTGAACGGAAAAACATCAACAGTGCCGCGCCCTCCGTGCCCTTTCTGCAGATATAATTTGGCCTTGGTGCCCTACTTACTGGCCTTGGTGCCCTCCATAATTTTGCTTTATCCAAGGCCAAAGTGGCCTTGCCCTAAAAATTACCAAATTCAAGGCCTGATACATCACGAGGAGTTTTGGCTGGTAACCTGCTTTTATTAAGCAAGTTTGTTTGTGCTTAAGCAGCTCTATGATATTGGCCCCCAGGACTACCCTGCTAAATCCAACCGACTCCAACGGTGACTCATATGAGTTTCCTGCTCAATCCAACGCAGTCCAACATGCCAAGTTGCTAGGTACCTAAAAATAAAAAAATGACTTGCCTGCTAAATCCAACAGAATCTAACTGTGACATATTTTTCTGTTGTCTGCTGAATCCAACAGGATTGTAACACTATGAGTTAGCTGCTCAATCCAACAGGGTCCAATGGGAATATATCAAATTGTTTGATCCTGTTGGATTCAGCATGGTTATATATATATATATATATATATTACGCTATGTCCGGCGTAAAGGCGAAATCCCATTGACTTGTGCACAACATTCTTTTTACTGTAACCTAACCCAAACTTTACCTATTTTGACCAAACAAGTTGAATCATTCTATTTAGACCCCAAAGAACAATATAAAAACATTTGCGACACTAAAATTCTCGCTAGAAAAGGTACCTGTGACGTTAAGGCGAAACGACTTGTTCGCCCTAAGGTCACTTTTCCACTTAACGTTCACTTTTACACAACTTCGTTTCCCCTTTACGGTCGAATTAGCAATATATATATATATATATAGTAAGTTGAAAAGTTAAGTTATTATAGTGCTCACGTAATGAAGTTGTCCGAGCTTTCGGTGACGAGCACCTTCCTCAGGGATGTTATGGCGGTGCGTTCTATATATATATATATATATATATATGCTGCCTGTTTGACCTTACTTCTTTATTAAACTTTGTTTTCCAGTTGACATAATCATGAAAGAGAAGCCATATGTTATATACAGGGGAAGGAATATTTCTCTCTCCAAAGGATATTTAGTAAGTATCAAAAGGCACCCTAGTATCGATCTTCAGACAATTTTTGTTTAAGTACGACGTCTGACTAGTGCTTTTCTGAACAAGGACACTGACAAATTGAAAGACTGCCAACATGGGGCCAGATAGCTCGGTTGGTAGAGCGCTGGTATGGCAATGCAGAGTTTGTAAGTTCAAATCCAACTCTTGTCAATTCTCTTTGTTGTCTCAACTGAAAATTGATAAGCTTACCTTGTCAGTTCCCTTGTGGTTTGTTTGAGAATATTATGAGGTAACAAGTCGTTTCCTTATTGAATGAGCCCAATACTGCCACTTTCTGTGTTGTATCATATACAGTTGGGGTTGTGGTCTTTGATATACGGCACAGTGGGTTTATGATACCCTCTGAACAAAGTCAAATTTGGAGACGGTCAACTTAGGGCAAGACGGTTCAGTTGGTAGAGCACTGGTACAGTGATCTGGAGGTTGTAGGCTCAAGTCCCACTTATCATATTCCTTTCTCATTTTCAAAAATCTCCTTTGTTTAAACATTGAAATCACCCAATACAGGGCTAAAAGGGTTGGCAACATTTTGTAATTGCCAACCCTACCACCCTTATGGTTTTCCTGGGCCCAGATCTAAATAGATGATAATTCTTCAACAGATTGCAAAGAAATTGTCCCAATTTTCAGACCTATTGACCCAGGCGGGGTAACTTCCACCGTCCGTAAGACCAACTCCCCCTCCCCTCTTTTCTATCTTAAATAAATCTCTGAAATACAAATATCTGTTCGATCTTGTTTGCGACGCAGACGAGTGACTGGCAGGCAGAGGGCGGTGTTGAAGTGAGCGACCTGGCCTTTGTCACCAGTGTCGGCAAAAACGTGACCGAGGATGAGTTACGGAGGAAAATCCCAGAGGACCAACGGGAGAATGTGAAGCAGATTGACCTGACGTCTAGCGCCGGGGTGGCCATTATTACGCTGAAAACAGTTGACGTAACCAAGACGTTCATTACTGAGGTATAAGTAGGACTATAACAATCATCATGGGATCCACAAAATGTTAATTTTTGTGTGTGTGGATTAAATGCAAAGACTTGTGCCTATTGTTTGCATTTACGCTTGTCTGCACAGCCTATTCTTGGCATACCAGCCCCCCCCCCCCCCCCATTAATGACAGCCGGCCGTACACAAGGGGTTAACCCATGTTCCTTGAAGTTACTCTCATTTGTCTTCAGCCAGTGCTGTACGTGTTTTTTTCTCTGCTCCGTGCAAGCAGCGCTAGGGTCTAACAGCCTGCTGATTTTTTTTTTAAATGATAAATTTTCCTTTCATTTAGTTTGAGAAAAGCGAAGGTGAGAATGGGATGAAGGTGGGTGCTGCCTACCTCCTGTGGGGTCTGGAGAGAGATGGACCGAGTCACGAAGAGGACGTCTCCAGAAGTAGATTTGAAGACAATGAGGTAGATACACTCACAAGATGCTGCAGAGATATACAGCGCTATGCGCTGAGAGTATAGTTTGCCAGAGTCTCTAACTTTTAGCTTCGTTTTCTTGATAAGCCCGGTCTTTTTCATTAAATTTGTCCGTTTGATTGTGTGTGCTTTTTATTATCAGTCCCATCCACTTTGAGAACCCGCCCACTTTTTCCAATCTTAACCATTAACCCAGTTTATACTTAATTCAATCCAACCCACCTTTATCCCCACCAACTTTGTCCCATCTAGTAGCCATGCCCATTTATTTAATCCCGCCCACTTGTATTAGCCCCGCCCACCTGTATTAGCCCATCCCACTTGTATTAGCCCGCCCACTTGTATTAGCCCCACCCACTTGTATTAGCCCCACCCACTTGTATAAGCACTGCCCACTTGTATTAGCCCCACCCACGACTTGTATTAGCCCCGCCCACGTGTATTAGCCCTGCCCACTTGTATTAGCCACCAACATGTATTAGCCACCCCAACTTGTATTAGCCATGCCCTCTTTTATTAACCCTGCCCACTTTCATTAGCCACACCCACTTTCATTAGCCACGCCCACTTTCATTAGCCACGCCCACTTTCATTGCACTTGGATCTCATGGTTTTTGACCTGCCTACAGGAAATGAGATATTCGCTTCGGTCGCTGGAGCAGAACGCA
The DNA here is from genome assembly GCA_037893225.1 of Hippasteria phrygiana. Classification (NCBI taxonomy): domain Eukaryota; kingdom Metazoa; phylum Echinodermata; class Asteroidea; order Valvatida; family Goniasteridae; genus Hippasteria; species Hippasteria phrygiana. The sequence continues at coordinate 115,094 of JAZGUH010000179.1, forward strand.
CCGTGGATCCGCCATGTTTACATTGTCACCAATGGCCAGATCCCGTCATGGCTGAATCTGGATAACCCACGGATCTCGTTGGTTACGCACGAGGTAAGAGAGACAATTGACCTAACGCCGTTTACGAGTTAACCACGCCCCTCAGACAACCCTATGGGAATTTTGTGTGGTAATTTTTGTTTGTCTTGGATTCTGCGTGTAATTCACAAGCTGCGTTCACGCGATTCGACTGCGATAGGACAATTGCCATGGAAACCATCCCATATCAGTAATTCCAAAATTAGCTTTTTTTTTATTTCAGGATATTTTCCTCAACAAGACCCACCTGCCAACGTTTAGCTCGCCGGCAATCGAGAGTAATCTCCATCGGATACCAGGGCTGTCCGAGAAATTCATCTACCTGAACGACGACACCATGTTTGGTGTGCCTATCTGGCCGGACGACTTCTACACCCATTCCCGAGGACAAAAGGCATGGAATGCAATTTGTCCATTTTTTTTTTTAAGAAAGGATGGGCACGTCAGTTTGCAAGAAAAATTTGACAAGATAATCACAAGTTTTGCTTATTTAAAAAAATTATTATAAAACATTTCTATGCAGTTATGAATGTAATGGATAATTATCTAAAATGATAAGTAAAAGATGCCCGTCGCTTTGTGAAACAAAAAATCTCAGTGCACATACAAAGGCCCAGACGTAAAGTGCAATTTTTGAAATGTCGGCCTATGCATAATTAATGTAATTAAGACTTGACTTAAGAGGTTGTAAAGCAAAATAGCGGGGGAAAAAAATTCACATTCAAGGATATCTCCGCAAAATACATTTCGAATGTGATATTCAACCCAAGGAGCCTACAGAAAGTAGTTGTTACTTAAATAAAATATAGTTTCAGGGAAGTCGGTTTTTACTTTTGATAGATAGTAGGCACGAAACAAAGTTCAACAATTAGAGTTTCTTTTGCCGGCAAGCATTTGAATGTGACCTCTCTATGTCGTGGTTTAGATCTACCTGACCTGGCCTGTTCCAAATTGTGCCGAGGGGTGTCCGCCCTCCTGGATCCGTGACAATTACTGCGACACAGCCTGTAATAACTCGGAGTGTGACTGGGACGGTGGGGATTGTGACGGTAAGAACCAAACAAAATAGGTTTGATTTCACATGACCTGAAATATATAAGTCAGGACCTGGTGTTCCGATCCTAGCAGAATCTTTCTCAGAATCTAAAACAAAAAGGACGGGACTGTATTCAACTTGGAAACCACTTACTGTACCAAATAGTATTAAACTTTCAAAAAACGTCTTTGTTGCAGACAGTATTCAACTTTTAAAGGTTCCTAAGGCCAAGTAAATAAAAAACACGTTGATCGTCCCCGCCCGCATCCTTTTTTTAAAGTCGCATCCTTTTTTGAAGCCGCATCCTTTTTTTTTTTTTTTCAAAAAAAGCTAGATTTTTCATGTATTTCGCTTTATCTCGCCACCATTCTTTCGATGATCAATTTCATTTCCAGATATTTTAGACTTCGACAAAGCCAGAGAGGACGGTAGTTCACTGGCTTTCGCGATATGCGAGCTGAACAGTTTGTTGAAGTGAAAACGCTATTGAAAAGAACATGCATAAACAATTGTGTACTTTAATAAAATACACCCAACACTGTTTAACATGGATATTTTGAATTTAAATGCTTGGCGGCCATCTTGGAAAATATATAAATAAAAAGGCGCTCATCCTTCTCTTTTTGAAAAAAAAACAATTTTTTTAATTTTGTAGGCGTGTCCAAACCAGGGCCTGTAGGCGGTGGAAATAACGGAGGACCTCTGGATCTTGCGGACAGTAAGTATCATTAGGAATGCGATCAGGGGCCATTTTCATGGCGATGCTAAGCACAAAAATTTGCTTAGCATGAAAAGTCTTCCTTGGTAAATACAGGATTACCAACCAAATGTTGATGTGAAGTGTATCGCTTGTGGCTGGCATTCAGCTGTTATTTGCTTAGCATGAAAATCCTATGGGCTTTTGGCTGGTAACCTGATTTAACAAATTTGTGTGCTTAGCAGCTCCGTGAAATTAGCCCCAGCTTCCAAATTTGCGCTAAGCAAATCTATATGATATGCAAAATAGCACTGGAACCAGTATTTGGAAATTTGGTGGGTAATCTATTTCGCTTTAAAGCGATATTCATCATATTGCACTGCTGCGAACCATGTAATGAAAGGGCTGAACCTCTTCGCCCCTTTTCTGCCGTTGATGATCAGTCATTATTCTTAAGGGTTCAGGGTGGTGTGGCGGTACTTTCGATGCTCTCCACCGCTGCGACTGTGGTTCAGATCCCACCCGGGGCCAACATGTGACTTGTCGGACTTGATATGTGATAGTGTTTAGATTTCCACTTGTGTGACAGTTGCTTTGCTTTCTTTCCCACAGTGTATTGCAACCCAGGCTGTGCCAACGGTTGGATTGCCGACCGATACTGTGACCAGGTGAGTTGAGTTTATTTTTATTACCTTATTATTATTATTATTATTGTTATTATTATTATTATTTATTTCACTCTTCATTCAGAAAATAATACAAATATGTAAAAAATGAACGAGACATATAATACAAATTATGTAAGATTAAAATACAATGAGAAGAAGAACAAAGTAAATAAACAAATAAGTAAATAAACAAATAAGTAAATAAACAAATAAAATCAAAATACTTTATATACAATTTCTCGTCAATCCTGGGTAGCCTGAGTAGTGCATTAGTCCCAGCTTTTGAACAAGAGAAGACGGGGTAGGAATTTCACTTTCAGAGATGTAGTCGAGTCCATCACAAGTCCCTGCAAGTCCCTGCAAGTCCCTGCAAGTCCCTGCAAGTCCCTGCAAGTCCCTGCAAGTCCCTGCAAGTCCCTGCAAGTCCCTGCAAGTCCCTGCAAGTCCCTGCAAGTCCCTGCAAGTCCATCACAAGCCCTCCAGTCCTAATCCCAATCACAAGCTATTCAAATGAGCTTTGACAAAGGCATTCCTTTGTCATTGTTCATCCAGTTACTTGTGACCGGCTTTATGAAAGGACTTCTGACTGGGCTTGCGAAAGGACTTGTGAAAGGACTTGCAGGGACTCGACTCTAACTCTGTTCACTTTTAGTAGGAAAAGAAAAAAAACAGAATACAATTATTCCTGGGGAAAACTCAGGCAATCAGGTAGGGACTGAAAACCCAATCCACATAGTGCACCTGGATGGGGATGGGAATCGAACCCGGGTCACCAGAGGTGGAAGGCGAGGAAAGAATCACTACACCAACCTGACCGCCCATTAGTTTGTTGTTATGATAAAATGGATTTATAAATAGATGATAAAACAGATTTGATTTGATTAGATTTGATATACAATGCTGAGTCAAGTCAATCGGAACAGGTCAGGGTTGGCTGTGGTTGATTCTGTCCAACTGTTATTCATGGATGCTGGTATGCATATGGGCTTGTGCAGCCAAGTGTAATGCACACAATAGGCAAACAATGGATTGAGTACGCGCAGGAATGCGCATATGAATGACAACCGGCCAGGTGGTCTTTTTCAAACCGCAGCTGTGGCCGTTGTCCGTATTCAGTGGGTTAATCAATAAAAATAGGTCTATGAAGTATGAAATGTTTGTTTATATCCTTTTCTATATTTATAGTTTAATAACCCTCGTACTATTTAAAAGGTCAAAATCAGTCAAAATTTCCTTCCACCTCCCCTGCCTATACTTTCAACACAGACCAGTCACCAATGGTCGGATTACTTATGTGGTTAGTACTATGGCAGGTCAAATTCAGTCGACCGGTTTTGACTCTTTCCATTGGTCACAGAATGCCGAATCATTCTCATAGCTAGTTGCTGAAACAGTCATCACAGGTCAAAAATGAAGTTCTATGCATAGAAATCCAACGGGTCAGAACAATGACTTGACTGATTTTGACCCATACAACAACATGGCTCAGAATGTATGTTTGCATAGGAGGGTTTTGATGTTTGTATAACAATTTGGATGTTCATTTGTAATTTTTTGTTTATTAATTAATAAAAAAAAATTTTACACTGATCCTCTGGCCTCCTAAGGAGTCCAGCGTTGATAGCAAATATTTGCTCGCCGATATCCTACTCACTGTATTGTTTGCCATAATCGTTAATGTGCTTTACAATGTTGTGAAATAAATTCATTCATTGGTACGGCAATCACAGTACTGTCCCTCAATACAATATGAATTTTGTTGAAAACGTGGATTAGAAGACTGTGTTTGAATTAATGTTGTTAGGAAGTAAAGAGAATTGTGAGTGTTCAGTTTAACTTTTGTGTTTGTCTTTAGACGTGCAACATTGCCAAGTGTGGCTTTGATGCCGGTGATTGCGGAGTTGAGAACTTGAACCAGCTGTACAGAGTGGACATTAAGGGACCAGTGAATATCACAATACCACAAGGTTAGTGGGGACCAGTTACTATTAATTGATAACGATGAATGTTGCTGTAAAAGTACAGTGACCCTTATAAAAAGCTGCAGAACTTGCAAAGAATGCTAAAAAGAATTTTCATGTCATTCTTTTGTGGCGCAGGCATCGCCGTCTTTTTCCTCAACCTGACCACCATCTTCGGTGCGAATTCCTCAATAACTGAGGCTCAGTACGAAGAACACAAGATTGTCCGGACAGCCACTGTTGCTCAGAAGTACAAGTTGGTCATGATCCTGCTGCATGAAAATTCATCCGACACGATAATCGGTATCAGTGTGTTTGGACAGAAGACAGACGAGACGCCTCTTAATGTAAGTCGCCACGGGGAGAGCATTGCGGCCTAGTGATCCTGCGCCAATTTTACAGCCATGCTAAGCCATTTTATGCTCACCAACTAAATTTTGATGCGGAGTGTATCGCTTGTGGCTGGCATTCAGCTGTTGTTTGCTTAGCACGAAAATCCCATGGCCTTTTGGCTGGTAACCTGTTTTAACTAAGCAAGACTTTTTGGTGCTAAGCAAATTTTTGTGCTGAGCAGCTCCGTGAAATTGGCCCCTGGGCTGAATATCTAGGCTCTGTTTCCTGTTTAATAGCAAGAATTGCCACTAACTATGACTCATGGATAACGGTTTAATGCTTTTTGGCTTACGGCATGCGTACATCCTGTAATGGAGGATTCTGTGCTTACGGGATTTGCACAGAATTTCTTTGCTCAGTGAGTGCTGAATTGCAGGGCATAAGCACTGAACCCAGCGTTTCAGAATTCATGAAATTCGATCCTTGAGTGTCGGACTCGAGATGTTGAGGGTAATTCTACAAATTTTAGGTTCAAGCCCAACCGTGTTATCATGGTGCTTGTGTTCCTGAGCAAGACAATTTGTCACGAACTGGTTCTACTGCCAGTGACTAGTCTGGATGTACCAAATGGGCATAAATAGACTCATTCCCCAATAGAGAATGCCTCTCCCCGCCCATGTGTAATCCCAGAAATGCCACTGAGTTTGCTGTTCACTAACTGCTTCTCTCAACCAGGGATTAACTATACACTAGACTATACAGGGTGGTCAAAAAAAAAACCGGAACGGCATACTTCCACTCTCTTTAGAGTCAAACCACCTGTACCGATGGATGGAGAATCTTTTTAGAAGAAAAATGATACTAAGGCCTCCCGATTCGGTCCAGTAGTTTTTGCTCCAGAGCCTATTTTGTGAAGCAAAGTCGGGTCACTTGGCCACCATGCAGAAAAGAGCATGATGATAGCATACTTGTGTTTATACCTCGGGACCAAATGACCCCCGACTTTGTTTCCCAAAATAGGTTCTAGGTATCATTTTTGTATCATTTGGTATCATTTTTCTTCTAACAAAATTACCTATGCATTGGTATAGGTTGTTTGAGTCTCAGGGTAGTATGCCGTTCAGGTTTTTTTTTACCACCCTGTATACTAGTCGTAGACTTGTCCTATTGCCCCCATGTGTAATCCTAAAAAGATGCCATTGAGTATGCTGGTGAGGAAACCTTCACATGATGCTTTGTCTTTCTTCACTTCCAGGTAACGTTTAACATCACTGTCAACACCATTCCAGTCCCAGAGAGAGCACTGACAATAGTAAAGCAAGAGGAAGGGGTGACAGGGGAAGCAGTCAAAGTTGACGACGAAATGTCAAAGGTTGTGTTTCCGGACATTCCCGAGCATGAGAGGTTGGTACATATCTGCCCCTACTCCCCACTCCCCACCCCTACCCCAATTCCCACCCCACCACCAATTCCCACCCCACCCCAATTCCCACCCCACCCCCAATTCCCACCCCACCCCCAATTCCCACCCCACCCCCAATTCCCACCCCACCCCCAATTCCCACCCCACCCCCAATTCCCACCCCACCCCCAATTCCCACCCCACCCCTAATTCCCACCCCACTCCCAATTCCCACCCCACTCCCAATTCCCACCCCACTCCCAATTCCCACCCCACCCCCAATTCCCACCCCACCCCCAATTCCCACCCCACCCCCAATTCCCACCCCCAATTCCCACCCCACCCCCAATTCCCACCCCACCCTCAATTTCCACCCCACCCCCAATTTCCACCCCACCCCCAATTCCCACCCCACCCCCAATTCCCACCCCACCCCTGTCCCCACCTCTAACCCCACCTCCACCACCACAACCCTAATTCCCACCATAATCCCCACCACCACCCCAATCTCAAATCCCCACTTCATTTGACTTTGATTTGATTACAATTGATTACGATTTGATGTCAACTGATTCTAGGGGACCCAGGGTTCATCCGAAGGTCGTCCAAGCTGCGGAACTGCCGAAAATTGATGCGCAGCTCCTCGGCGAAGAAGTAGTCGTAAAGTTGGCCGAGCTCGACAAAAAACTGTCCGACGGTAGGTATCTAACAAACTAGAGGCCAATCTCATGGCGCTGCTCAGAACAGAAAAAATATGTGGCATCAGCAAGCAAAATCAGACACACGTTGGACATTTTGAAAATTGAGATTTCCATTCCATAATAAAATAGATAATGTAAGCTTTATGATGGTGAACAAAATTACTGTTACCAACAAAATATGGTATTTTGGTTTTCCAATAGAGCCCTAAATTCAGCATTGAGAATGGAAAAATAGTACTTAGTTTACACAAATTTGTTTGGAAGTAGGCCAAACTAAAATGTCAAATTATACACATTTAATGGTCTCAACACAAAAGCAAACCAGGTATTTTGAATAAAAAATGCTTTAAGCTACAGTATTTTGACACAAACAGGAATTAAGCATTTCTTTTGACGATTTTCATGTAAATTGCAATTACTCAAAAATAGGTCATGCGACTTATGTCTGATTCCCCTTGCGGACCCCACATTTGCTTAACAAAAACAGGCGCAAAGCAGTGGTAACAATATTACCATTTAATGAGAATGTCCTCCCTTAATATCTGCAGAAAACAGGAAGAAAAAAAATGTCTTTCCCTAAATAGATCGTCAAAAGGTTTGCTGAAGTACTGACAATTTGTATTTCATGTAGTTCCAAATATTTTAGAGTCATACATATATTCATTTATTTTGTTTTTACCAAAGGGGACATCACTGAGAAAGGATACCAGAGGTACAAGGCTCAAATCCTGCAAGATTACCTCCAGTCACCGGAGTACGCCAACGAGCTCGCCAAGAAACAACAGGGGGTTGTCCGAGAGGACATAGGTGGGGAAACCAACGATGGAATTGATTCTCCAAAACTCACCAAAGATGAGAAACCCGTCAACAAGTTAAAAACTGGTGGAATGGAGGGCGGTGATGCTAAGGAGATTTTGGACCAGTTCAAGAAATTAAAGTTAAGGGACACTCATCTCATGCAAGGTCTTGGAGATGAACGTAATCAGGGAGAAGGCAGACAGGAACGACACACGGGCCAATTTGGACAGAAGATGGCTGCAGCAATGCATAATGATGTTAGAAGAGATGCAAGGCTTGAACCGTTGGAACCAGTTAATGATAAGCAGCCTCAATATCAACAACAGCAACAACCAGCTCCTCAACAACAGCGGCAGCAGGGGCTGCCAGGTATACAGCTGCAGCAGGTGAATCAACAACAGCAGCAACCTGTTTTTCAACAACAGCAGCAACCTGTTTTTCAACAGCAGCAGCAGCTAAATCTGCAGCAACAGCCACTCATGCAAAAACAACAGCAGCAGCAGATGCCACAGCAACCACTTCTACAACAGCAGCAGCAGATGCCACAGCAACCACTTCTACAACAGCAGCAGCTGAATCAGCAGCAGCCACGGCCACCAGATACCCAGTTTCAACAAGTAAACCAACAGCGTTATCAAGAGGAGCAGCAGCAGCCAGTTGCACAACAGCAGCAGCAGCAGCCAGTCGTACAACAGCAGCAGCTAAATCAGCAGCAGTCACTCATAGAACGGCAGCAGCAGGGGCCACCAGATACCCAGTTTCAACAAGTAAACCAACAGCCTTATCAACAACAGCAGCAGCAGCCAGTCGCACAGCAGCAGCAGCCAGTCGCACAACAGCAGCAGCGGCCAGTCGCACAACAACAGCAGCAGCAGTCAGTCGCACAACAGCAGCAGCAGCAGCAGCCAGTCCCACAACAGCAGCAGCTAAATCAGCATCAGCCACTCATGCAACAGCAGCAGCAGGGGCCACCAGATACCCAGTTTCAACAAGTAAACCAACAGCATTATCAAAAGGAGCAGCAGCAGCCAGTCGCACAACAGCAGCAGCCAGTCGCACAACAACAGCAGCAGCAGCAGCAGCCAGTCGCACAACAGCAGCAGCAAAATCAGCAGCAGCCACTAATGCAACCAGAGACATTGCAGCTGGATACACAGTTCCAACAGGTGAATCAACAGCTTCAACAACAGCAACTATATCAAAAACAGCAGCCACTGCAGCAGCAGCAGCAACAACAGCAACTTAAGCAACTGCCAAATTTGAAAGAGCAGCAAATGAAAGAACAGCAGCCACACTTACAACAGCAAGAGTTTAATTTACAGCAGAAACAAGATCAAAAACAGCCAGGTTTGCTGCAGCAGCAACAACAGCAGCCAGATGCTTGGCAGCAACAACCAAACCAACCACAGCAACTAGGACTACTGAAACTGCAGCAGCAGCAACCTGTGGATTTGGACTCCAAAATCAACAATAAAAGAACAGACAATTCGTCGGAAAACTCTAAACTTGCCGGGGCTGGCGGTGGCGAGTTGCAACCAAAACAGAGTTCCGTGAACAATATGAATTACAACGGCAACAACAGGAAAGTGCGTGATTGGCCAGCTGACAGCGATAGGGTTGGTGCCCGCATGAACCCACAGCGACGGCCAAATATCCACGACCTGCAGCCGATCCTGTTCAACAAGAAGGCACCACTGCCGGCTGAGCAACGTGGCGGTCAGCACTGGCGTGAACCGGTTCTTATAAACCGGCAGCCCATTTCTCTGAACGGAATTAACCACCAGGGGAACCAGAAAATTCCAGATGAGAAAAATCAGCAATTTGGTTTTGGGAACCAGCTGCCTTTCCCTCGGGATAGAGGAACTAAATTGCGTCAAAATGAGCAGCGGTCACCAGTAAAGGAAGATATTCAGCCTGCAGAAAAAGTGCAGAAACAGAATAATAATTTTGAGCAACCAGACCGGCTGCCACAGGCACAAGCTGGCCAGAACCAGTTTGAAGCTGCTCCAGTTGATCGACAACCTCTTTCACAGAATGATAAAAAACAAATTGTTGATTCAGAAACTCCAAGGAAGAGATTTCACAAGGGGAGAAGAAAAGAAACGGGGAAAAAATTACTACTTCAACACGATGACAGGAATCCAGCAAGACGAAAACTACTATCAGATGAAAATTATCAAATTGTTACAGATGTGGGCCAACGCAACAACTCATTACCCCCGGAGATGTCTTATTTAAGTTCAACACACATTACCAGCGCATTTTTTTCAAATTCAAAATCAGATAGATTAAAAGATGTTCCGAGAGAACTTCCTGGCAACAGGGAGCATGCTGGGATGGGACAGACGCATCCTGGGAAATACTTTGTAAATATGAGGATTAATGCAGGAAGCGATGACAGCATTTATAGAAAGTGGGATAAAAGAAGTGCTGCAGGTTTGAAGCCGATGAGGAAGAAGGAAGATGCAGTTGTTATGGCGATGGATGATGCCACAGATGAAGAGCTGGAGAGATTGACGGAGGATGCAGATAAATACCTGAGAAAGACTAGCTTCCTGCCATGGGAGAGAACAGACAAATTTGAGACGGGCTCGAAGGCAAGACTAACATTTAGTTCATTTTAAAATAAATTATAAAATTGTGGAGTAAAATTCAAAAACAAACCTGACGCAATTACCATTTGAAAGCTTCCATGGTTTCTAGAGAGCGATGGTATCGGATGTCCTGAAATTCTCTCTCATTTTAAATTCCTGTCATTTCGAAGAAAAACATTTGTTGAAATTCAAGTCTCCATTTAAAGCACTTCACAATTATTCATCCTGTTCATCAGGACATGAGATCAGTTATGCAGCAGTTCGAGATCAGCACAGTCTAGTTCTCTACCATCACGGGTACCCATTTATACTCCTGGGTGGAGAGGGTACCCATTCACACTCCTGGGTGGAGAGGGTACCCATTCACGCTCCTGGGTGGAGAGGGTACCCATTCGCGCTCCTTGGTGGAGAGGGTACCCATTCGCGCTCCTGGGCGGAGAGGGTACCCATTCACGCTCCTGGGCGGAGAGGGTACCCATTCACGCTCCTTGGCGGAGAGGGTACCCATTCACGCTCCTGGGCGGAGAGGGTACCCATTCACGCTCCTGGGCGGAGAGGGTACCCATTCACGCTCCTGGGCGGAGAGGGTACCCATTCACGCTCCTGGGCGGAGAGGGTACCCATTCACGCTCCTGGGCGGAGAGGGTACCCATTCACGCTCCTGGGTGGAGAGGGTACCCATTCACGCTCCTGGGCGGAGAGGGTACCCATTCACGCTCCTGGGCGGAGAGGGTACCCATTCACGCTCCTGGGCGTAGAGGGTACCCATTCACGATCCTGGGTGGAGAGGGTACCCATTAACGCTCCTGGGTGGAGAGGGTACCCATTAACGCTCCTGGGTGGAGAGGGTACCCATTCACGCTCCTGGGTGGAGAGGGTACCCATTCACGCTCCTGGGTGGAGAGGGTACACATTCATACTCCTTGGTGGAGAGAGGCAATTGTAGTCAAGTGTCTTGCCCAAGCACACAAGTACTATGATCCCCCGGCGGGGATCATCTATTAGTTGTTCAGTCCGGTTAATCAATTTGTGATAGTTTGCCTGCTTCCTCTTAGACCGATTCTCTGGAAAAATTTTCAGGAGAAGGAAAAGCAAGACGGAATATCAGACTACCAAGTGACAAACTACAAGAGCAGGAGGACTCTGGATACGTTCGCCGACTCGCTGATCCACGTCAACCGGTTGTATAACCATCGCTTCGGCTTCATATCTCGCAAAGTGCCGGGCCACATACCACACATGATCGACGTCAACATCATGAAGGAACTGCAGGCAGAGTAAGTGAAGAGAAATGGTTCTCAGTGCCAGTGGCACATCCACGATTTGTCCTTGGGTGGGGCTCATCACCTGTTTTTCTGCCCCAAATTTATGAAAAAGGCATTTATAAATAGAAGTAAAAGTGATGAACAGACTTTTACCAATCAATAATGAACTTGTTAGGGTCTTGGTTGCTAATAATGGACGTAACCACAGTTTATTAACATAACAGCAGTCATGCACCCCCCCCCCCCCTCCCCCTCTTCCTCTCCCTCCCCCTCCCCCTCCCCCTCTCCTCAGCCAATGTTCTAATGAATTTTGTTGTGGTCGTATCAGTGTATAAAATTGTTACTCCTAAACATTAGTGTAATTCTTTATTTATATCTAATGATAATATCTTAAGGTTCTTTTTAATGACTACTCGGATTTAATATTTAAAACAAAATTCTAATATACATTAAACTGCAATTCAGACTTTTGGTCGGAGAGTTTGATATGAATAATAAATAAAAAAAAATTAAAAATTAAGACCAGGTTGTCGCACTTTTATTTCCTCACCTATTTCCTTGATGCTAGGTTTCCGGCCGAGTTCAACGAGACGTCCTCCCATCAGGTCCGTCACTCCAAGGACATGCAGTTCGCCTTCTCCTACATGTATTATGTCATTGGCTCACCCAAGGAGGTCAACACCAATGAGATTTTTGACGAGTTTGACACCGACCACTCCGGGTAAGTTGGCGCCTCCTCTGTGCTTTTTTGCTGGAATTTGACCTTTTGTTCATTGGCGTGTAGCCCATAGACACCACCCCCCCCCCCCCAACCTTCAAAAATATTTTTCTGGGCAAAAAATAATGGGGGGTCACATTTCAGACATTTTTTGTAATTTTACCCCACCCCCTTCAATATTAAAATTGTCGGTTTGGGGGTCTCAACTCAGCTTTTTGGGAGACCTCAACCTCACATTCTGATACTTCTTTCCAAATCCCCGGTTAAGCTATTCAGTTAACAGCATGTATGAAACTAACTGAGCTCAACTGGGTTTATTCCTTCAGAGTTCTGTCTGATCGTGAAATCCGGACTTTAGCAACCCGACTGTTCGAGCTTCCGTTGGACCTCCAGACGCTAAGCTCACTGGAGAATAACTTCATCCTGTGCGCCACGAATCTCTCCAAAGATATTTACGAGGACCTGAGCCTCATCCAGGAGCAGTACTACGAAGATAAAATGGTCAGTGTAACGGTCCTTTTAGTTTTAGCGCGTTTTATGTTTGTTAAGGGATGACATCTTTTTTTAAACACGCAGTATTATATTAGTTGTACCACTGGTTTTTTGAGGTACTCGTATATTCTGCTGGGTGGCTCTGATAATAACCTTGATTTAGTCTTGATTTAGGACTACACTTTCGTCAAATAATAATTTATTACTGACACAAGTTCCCTCTTCTTTGGGCTTTGTTTTCTCTACTGTTAAAAGGTGGATTTCTGTTCAAAAGCCTAATGCAAAGCACTGAATACGTACCGCTAACGATATCGCCCGTTTATAAAAAGATGTCGTCCCTTGACCTTTTCCTTACCACATTGTTTATTGGCTTATCTTCCCCCAGTACCACATTCTTTGTTCAGTCAAGCATAAAACCACTCAAGTAAAAAACGCAGCTGACTGCTTGATTTCACCCTCAAGAATTGATTGAAAAGGAAAATGTGTGTAAAGTTTTGTTTCATGAAAATTTCTCTTTCATGGTGTAAAAATGAAAGTCACAACTGCTAAAAGAGCAAAGTTACGGCTGTTTTCTCTTCTGGCCCATTGTCACATGAACCAATGGCACTCCATACACATAACTCTACAGGGAAACTTCGGATACAGTTTTCTCAAAATATTGAAATGGTGACATATGATTTTGATAGCACCATTGGAAAGATCCAAACACGCTCTTTCTGTTAGTATATTATAGACCATGTATAGAAAGCGAAAAACACAAGCACTACAGTTCGTTGAAACATGGTGAATATATTTGTTGTTTGGATACTCTGGTGTGTGGTTTCCTTGTCGAGTAAACTCGACATTGGTAAGGAAAGGGTTAATTTACACAAACTGACAGCGGATTTCCCGAAGATTAATGCAACTGCGTATAAACATGAATTACGCCACATTTTAGTGTGTAAGATGCACAACATTTATGACGTAATTCAAATTGATTTCATGAAGATACGCAGTGAATTTATTGGTTTATATTTAAAAATTATTTTGTATTTTGCAGCCACAAGTGACTAAAGCTCTGGTTGCAAAGTGCCCGGCAGTGACAGATCTCATGAAGAAGAGCGTCAAAGGTCAAACTAATTACAAGTAAGTGGAATAATGGCTTGATTTCTGTGTATTTGTATCGCTAGCTGGTTAAGCCCAATTTCAGTCAGTGACCATTTGCGAAACAACTGGTTGATTTTGCCTGGTACCCAGGATGTATTTTGTGCATAGGTTACCATGCAAAATCAACTGATTGGTGACAAATGGTCACTATTCAAACTTGGGCCATTTCTCAAAACTCGGCTTAGGCTCTGACTTTCCCTAACTTGAGGTCCTAAGAGGACAAGGTTGCCCACAAGGTTTAATAGGGCTGGAGTGCCATTCACTGTGAGGTATCCTTAAAGTCCCCGCGCTACCCCAGGGTTGAACCTTGAATGACCACTGCTTGAATACTTCCCCTTACAAGCTGAATTTTCTGGATTGCGCTTGCAGGCACGAGATATTGGGCGATGAGGATATATCATTCAAGATGATCCGCACCAACGTGTCACAGGTCATAGGTCAACTGGATGACATCAGGAAGAACCCAAAGTAAGTCCGCGGACCTTTAGTACTTTGCTTAAATGAGCCAGTTCGGTATCTCAAAGGTCAAAGGTTTTTCGGGATAAAATTGCTGACGTAATGTTATGTTACGTGAATGCTCATTGAATTTAACACGTTCGTGTTGTGCGACGACCGTTTGCATTCACACGCGCGTGTTAGGTCACGCGGGTCATTCCGGATAAAATGTCATTGTGCACATGTGCAGTTGAAATACCGAACTAGCTTATTGAAATGGAAAAAAGATGAAATGAACGATGTTTCATTGTTTGATGTAAATAATGTTGAATGGAATTAAACAACGTTGTATGGAATACAAACGTGAAAACTGTACTGTTACCATACTATTTCTGAGTTGTACAAAGGTTTGGGCACAAACATGGACACTTTAAGGTGGGGCAGATGAGTTTGTCTCAGCGACAGTGGACGTTACCTGCCTGGGTGTGTAGGTCTGAAAATTGGGATAATTTCTTTGGTATCTATTGAAGATTCATCCTCTATTTAGATCAGGACCCAGGAAAACCGTAAGGATGGTAGGGCTGGCAACCTAAAATGTGGCCAACCCCACCACCTCTGTTGTAGCCCTTACAGTATTGGGTGGCTTCCATAAAAAAATCAATTAAATAAAAAATCACACAGTGAGTCGGTGGTCTCGTAGTCTAATATCCCTACAAGAAATTGACATCACGCGTTGTTTACATGTAAGCTTAAGATTAGAGCGCGGTGAGACAACGTGCCCCATTTTGAATTCTGTCTGAACTACACATGTAAACAAAGTGAGACGTCATTTTCTCGTAGATCTGTATAACTCGAACGTATTAAATTCTTGCTCCAGATTTATCTCGATTTTTTTTTTTTTTAGAACAGTTGAGATTGTACGGACAAATCTAATGTTGACTGGATTTATGTTGTTCCTCTCGCTAGAAAATTTGTTTGCCTGAACGACAACATTGATCACGCCAGTGCCGATGCATACATGGTCAAGGCAGTACTGCAAGATTTCTATGAAGCCATGTTCCCGATCGTCTCGCAGTTTGAGCTCCCGAGAGAGTACAGAAATCGGTTTTTACACGTGGACGAATTACGAGAGTGGTAAGTGCGCTGTTAACTGTAAGTAGCTCTGTCTAAAGTTGAGAATCGGGGGACAGTCACCTGCACTCAAACTAAACCCGTAACTTTGATGGAAACCGGATCCGAACCAAATTTGATACAATTTTTTACGGGAGACGTCGGGGTGCCGCGTCGGCTCTGGCAGCCAAGCGAAACGGCCACAATGTGTTTGTGCAGTCAAGCGTAACATATACACAATAATCCAACAATGGATTGAAACTGCACAAACAGCGGCCAATGGCGTCATCAGGCCTGGTGGCACTGTTTTTTTTGCGCCATCCGTATGCAAGGGGTTAACTAATCCAAACGTGACCCGGCAATTCAAGGAAAAATCCGACCTCACCCCAAAAATGAACAAAAAATCTAGGTTGCCCATGTCCAAACTGACTTGAAAAATTATAGATGGAAAACGAACATAAAACAAATTTATTCAGAGCCTAGTATTAATCAAAACCGACTTGACTCGACAAAATTCTGACCTGAACTCAAAAAATCTGGGTTGATTATGTACCAAACCAACCCGAAATATTATTGATGAAAACCGAGATGTTGAAGTTTTTCTTATGTCTTGCGCACAGGCGAAGATACCGGGACTGGTTGAGGTTCTGGACGCAGCTCTCTCTTCTGACCCTGATTGCCTTCAGTGCAGCCTCGTTTTGCTCTCATCGGGTAAGTGGAAAATGTCCAGACATTTCAGCTAAGTATTCATAGGTTAAAAACACACAGCCTTTTTGTAAAGGTCTTGTAATACAATGTAATAATGTATATGACCATCCCTTGAAAATACACTTTTTGTCTAAAAATCATTCACGAAAATACTTTCAGGGATGAAAGTTTGGTTTGGAAAGGTTAAACCGCTGGAAACTCTATAGCACGCATAGTTTTTCATTAATGATTTTCAGACAAATGACACATTTTCAAGGGATGGTCGTGTAGATTATTATATTCTACTATTAGGTCTTCAGAATGAATGCTTTTTCTGCCGCAAAGGCAACATCTTCTTTTAAATGTTCATGGGAATCGAAATACGTAAAGTGCTGGGAATATGATTCTGATGTGTTGTTGTGTTTTAGTCATTTATTGATATTTGGGACAGAAGAAAATTAAATGGGGCTTCCCCCGCCCCCCCAAAAAATGCCCTGCCCCAAAAATGCCCTGCCCCAAAAATGCCCCGCCCCAAAAATGCCCGTCCCAAAAATGCCCCGCCCAAAAATGCCCCGCCCAAAAAATGTCCCGCCCAAAAATGTCCCGCCCAAAAATGCCCCGCCCAAAAATGCCCCTCCCAAAAAATGCCCCGCCCCAAAAAATGCCCCTACCCAAAAAAAACCCTCCCAAAAAAATGGCCTTCCCCCAAAACTACCTCTTTTTGGCTGTTACATTATCTGCAGTAACAAATATTGATTGCCACTCTACATGAACACACCGTGGATGTTGTGCACGTCTCTGGACATTAACGGCATGGAAGGCACTTTAACATTCACCAGTTGTGTTTTCCTACACTGTCTCTTTTCATATTCCATTTTCTGAACTGAAACTTTGCTGTTTTTTGTTCATAGTTGATAGCATTAAGAAGGCGCTGCTGCCCACGACGGCGGACAAAAATGGACGAAATTGCAGAGAAAGTGCAGCACGTATGACAACAAATGAAAGAAGAGGCTAAGAAGAAATGAAAATTTGCGCTCTCTACACGTCAGTATCCTTGAACGGTAACGGTTACCATGACAATGGATGAGTTGGATGTCTGGTTCCCTGTATCATTTCCACACTTCTGAATGAGATTCTGTGACAGTCTGTTCCATGAGGTCACGGGCACAGTTTTAGCAAACGTGAAATTCTACTTGTGTCTGTTGGCATCCAGACAGGTTATTTTTTATAGGTTCCCTCCTCCCGGTCCTCAAACTGCCCGAATGTGCACCGCCTTGTCATTAACTCCTCAAACCATCCTTAAGCCATGTCAGAACTGAGCCAGTTGAGGCTATGGCTTTAGTTTTTGCCATTGGTACACTGTGATGAATGCCAGTAGCCATAGACAAACCCATCTCTCTGACACAGCCATACAGTACTTACAGCTCTTACAGCTCTGACTGCTGTTTTATGTATAAAGCACTTGAATTCAGAAAACAGCCGTAGAGAGCATGCACTATAAACTTTGCAAATAGCTGAAAATAGCACGTCGTTGGTATTTGAAGAGACAATGCAATCTGCCTGTGAAATTCAAAGGTCCTTATATCATCTGATCACTCATGCACCCATTGCAACGTCTCTCAGACAACCCCATAGAAATCTGCAGGGTTGTCTGATTTAAATCAACGTGATTTAAATCAAATCAACGTGATTTAAATCAGCCAACCCTGATTTATTTTGCTAAAATAAAACTTTTACAAAAAAGTGATTTAAATCAGTGATTTAAAAAGAAAAATATTTTAAAAAATAAAAAAATCATTGGATTTAAATTGCGATTTAAATCAAAGTGATTTAAATCAGCCAACCCTGGAAATCTGTGCGGTAAATTTTTGTGCCTCATATTTTGTGCATTCCTCGTCCTAAATAAGCCAGTTCGGTATCTCAAAGGTCAAAGGTTATTCGGGATAAAATTGCTGACGTAATGTCGCGCCATGTTACACGGACGCCCATTCTGATTTAATTTAACACGTGCGCATTGCGCGACCACCTTTTGCGTTCACACACGCTTGTGGTCACACTGGTCATTCGGGATATGTCATTGTGCACATGCGCAGTTGAAATTCGTCTAAAAAGGGGGGGGGGGGGGAAACAGGCTTTGGAATACGCCCACAGTTTTCCCAATAGGAAAAAACAGGAATATTTTTTGACTGTTAAGATGCTGTCTTAGTAAGCATCATTCAGTACTCTGTACAAGGAAATCAGATGAATCTTGTAAATATTAATATGAAGAGAATCTTTTGTATATTTTTGCAGATATTTCATGTTGTTATTGTGGTTCTGACACAAATTGCAATATTGCTGGTATGAAAGCTGGTCCAGACATGGTTGTTGTAGGAGGGGGTGTAACCCTCCTCTCCCCCCCCCCCCCCTCCTCCCCCTAAAAAAGTCATCTTTCTAAAAGCTCGGAAACATTTTCAGAACATTTAAGAAATTGTGCTCTCATTTAAAAAAAAAAAATGTGAAATCATCCGAAACTTTCCCCAAATGTGTTACCAAAACTCGGTTACCTTTTACCTTTTGTTTTAATGACCGTCTCCCGCCCATAAAAAGAGAAAGTTTAGTTTTAAATTTGTCGGGGACATGTCTCATCCCTCTGACAGTTTCACCATTCAATGTACTTCTTTATTTAAAAGTAGTATATAACATTTGCAAACATAAAAAAACAAAACTACTTAATTATTACGAAATACCATACTAGACTGTAAGTAAATAGCAGTCTCAAGTATCCTGTGAAATCATGGCACCTGGTGTGCTGTTGTTTTCAAGAAAAGTGCTAATTTATATCGTTTTCCAACGATTGTCGGCCGAAAATCGTTGGATAATTCCCTGACTCTATAAACTTCTCCCTTTTGTCTAAAGTAGGGTCGGGGAACCAGACTACTACAACAGAATTGTTTTCTCTGTTTTCCCAGCATCTATGCACACAAAACTTTAAACATGTCAGTGTTACAGTATTTATTATACAACACCTGAATAAATCCCAGCCATCCGATTGGTGGATCGTCGATCATGTGCATTGAATTATTCGACCCATCACACGACGCGAACCCGCACCGCCCCCAAAACGTTCTATCACATGGTTCTATCAAACGGTGCGCGCGCATTGATAGAACCAAAAGAACTTCCCTAATTTCACGGTCACTATGGTGGCGCTACAACAGGGCTGTCATTCACACAACATGGCGGCCGAGTTTCCCGAACTGCCGCGGTTTGTTCTCCTAACAGACGACAAAATATTGGAACTCGTAGGCGATGCTGACGCTCCGAATACAAAGAGACAAATCAAATATGCAGTGAAACGATTAGATGAATTTGCAAGACACGCTGGAACAACAATTGAAGCTTTAACTGATTCGGAACTCGACAATTTTTTGTCGCGGTTTTATGCGGGACTGAGAAGGTAAACGGCACGTTGTAACGTTACACCAAGAAATCCATGCATGCAATCTGTCGGATTTATTCAGGCGTTGTATAAAACAAATAATGAATGTTTCACATTCGTGCAATGGTAAGAATAATTTCATTCGGTGACAGATGGAATGTCTCATTCCACTCGGCTTCGCCTCGTGGAATGGAACATTCAATCTGTCACCTCATGAAATTATTCTTACCATCGCACTCATAAACATTCATTATTTGTATACTAGCACGCTATAAAATACTAACCCCCAAATCCATTTATTTCTGAAAATTACAGCAAAAGCAAATGATGTATACACGTACTACCTTTTAAAAGGACCGTTTTAAACGGACCGTTTTAAACGAGCTCCCGGTGCACGACAAAGAAACAAGTCGCTGTGTTTAGTTCCAGGTTTCATTTGTGTCTCTTGTCTTTCATCGAGAGTTGCAATTCATTTCATTATTCATTTAAAACACTTGGGAAAATAATGATAGAAATAAATTTCTGTGCATTTTTTTTTTATGTGAATATTTAAACTGTGAACCCGTTGGATGTGATTTTCCCATTCAAAGAGTACAGGGGATAAGGACCATGTGATTTCAACAATGGCATGTAAAAATCACATCCTACTCTATTCAAAATCACATCTGAAGCCTGTAAACTATAGACCTTTATCATGGTACAGCCATCTTGTTTCTCCTATTAAAATCAATGTAACCAAACCGAGGCTGAAAGAAAAAAATAGTCTGGCACCTTCATTCGATAATTGGAATCACTATTCATAATTACTAATGCATACAGGGAACAAGACAAAGATGGTGACAGCATGATAAAGGTCTATTGTCCCACCTTGACAAAGAGTACATTGTGACTTCTGGGATGAACGGGTTCATTTTGATTCTGGCCTCTGGATGTGATTTTAGACCCTCAATGTTTGTCATATCCACCTAATCCTCCTGCCTATTTTGAATAGACAATAAGCCAGTATGGTATCCCAAAGGTCAAAGGTTATTCGGGATAAAATTGTTGACGTAATGTCACGCCATGTTACGCAAACGCCCATTCTGACTTAAATTTAACACGTGCACGTTGTGCGACCACCTTTTGCGTTCACACGCGCGCGTTAGGTCACGGGGGTCATTCGGGATAAAATGTCATTGTGCACAAGCGCAGTTGAAATACCGAACTGGCTTATTGCATCCAAGGGTTTCACAGTGTCATGTTTTCCCAAATATTTCTAGTTATGTTTGATAACAACTTCAGGTGATGGTGTTTTTTATCAGGTAGCTTATTTAGATTTTCTACACTAAAGAAGTGATACATGTATATTTATTACTGTAAATAGAGGTCCACAATTGGATAACAGTATATACCACTGTGTATAGAAAGAATTCATGAAGGGGCTTGGGGGCGGGGTTAGTTGCATTTGGGGGATGCAGTACAGCATTTTTGTCTGACAAATGTCTTCAATGTCAGATCCAGGGAGGGGGGTCGAACACCACCCTACTGTTGATTTTGGCTTTTGCATGGGGAAATAAATATCTGTATGGCAAAGAACCCCCTCCCCCTCCCAAGAATGTTGGATTCGCCCTGAATGAATGTCTACCCTTTTTCCAGTGAACTGCACCATTATGCACCGACCATTGACGTATTGACCAATCACATTCGCGAGCGGCACACGCAGTCACGCGCGTGATTGCGCCTGTGATTGGTCAGGGGGCGGAGCTACTTTGAAACACTGCCAAGAAGCGCGCATGGGTTGGGTTAGATGTAGCCTTTAGTCAAGGCGCGCGTGGCACCCCGGATGCTTACATTCAACACGAAAAAAGACCAGGAAGTGGCGAAGCGCAAGCTCGGACTGGTATTTTTTTCGTGTTATCAGCATATGGGGTGCCACGCGCGCCTTGACTAAAGGCTAGGTTAGCTGCTGCATGCGGCATACTCCAAAGTGGAGATTTGCCCTGCCTATTTGCCCGCCCAATTTTGAACATGAGCCATGTACATTTAAAACCAGTCCTGCACAGTTTGTCTAAGCTTTTGAGTTGTACCCCAAATGAGATTGATCCCAAACTAATATTGCAAACTTTGGGTATACCCCAAAATAGGCTCTTACTCCCAACAGTTTTGTAAACGTCATCGTTAGCATTCATGTTTTCTGAACATTTGTCTTTTGATTTTGTTTTCTTCCCAATTTTACCGAGACGAGTGTTTTAAGGAATCAATGTATCATAAAAATATTTCTCCATTAATATGTTTGAACTATTACGAACGTTGTCTTTCTGTTTTGACGACGTTACCTCTGCTTAAAAGTAAACAACGATTATTTTCTGAAATGTTAGGACTTACGATGAATGGGGCTAGTTGGGCCATGTCTAGTTATTATCTCTAAAGATTGGGGAGCGGTTGTGTATTTATTTTAATATTGGTGAAAGGGGAACTTTGTGATATGAGAATATTTGACAATTTTTATAAAATACCGACGGAGGCAGCCAATTTTTTTTAATGAACATTAAAAAAGAAATTACCAACCGGTTTTATTTTGTCGTGTGGGTTTGTGCATCTGAGATTTAGAGAAAAAAATTGAAACATGAAATATGAAAAAGAAACCCTCACAAATATTTGATTGATTTTAATTTTAGTACTGCTCCGCTCTTTTGACAAGGAGTTACTTTTATTACCAAACAAAAATACCGCCCAGTACCTTAAACGGGTTTTCTTAAAATTTAAAACCACCACCTTTCACAACAAATCGGCCTTTAATAATAAAGCCAAGTTTCCTTATCGCCGTTGCGCCTTCACAGACTGCGCAGAATCGTCGTAAGCGGGCATGCTGCGACTTCTGGAGGGCGCTGCGATACGCGACGTAATGATATTGCGTCCTTGCATCCAGCTAGCTTGTCCAATATGGCGGCGCTCAACAAATCAGTTTTATTCGCGAGCAGACTCCTTTGTGCTTCGAGTCTCATGTTTTGTAGGAGACGCCGAATATAATACAAGCAGAAACATCGGATACTCTGCATGGCTTTGTGGGATTGATTCTGTGACGGAAATGTGTTTCTATTCACCGAAACGATCGGCGGGCAAACAGTAGGGATACGCAGACAATCGGCAAAGTTGAACCAAGTTAAACTTTGCCCATTTGTCTGTCTGCGAGATAGTTTACGTCCGTCTGGGTTGCCCGCGACGTTTACGGAGGAAATGTTTCCATGTGTCTGCGCTGTAGTTTGGGTGCTGTTCGTTTTGCTCTCTGCGTTTCTTACGTCAATGGAAACCAGGCTGGAATTAGTTTAGGAGCCGGACGCAACTAATTGTTCACGCATCTCACCAATATAACAATACGTGTACATTCTGGGAAGTGCAGAATTAGGTCCCTACTTCAGAAATAGTTTTTTCTACTCTAATTCGATAGTAGGGGGAAATCAATTGAAGGGAAATTTTAAGTCGGAGCACGGATATGACAGCTTTAAAAGAACCCCCAAATACATCAAAATGTCACATTAGTACCTAAGAAAAGTTAATTAAAATAGCACGTTCATTGCTAAAATGTCGTTTTTCATCAGTTACTTTCTATTGGAAATTTAATTTTGCGTTTTGTTTGCACGCATGTCTTATCTGGGGCTAAATTGGGCTATGTTTTTGTTTATGGCTATCGCCCAGCACAAGGCCAAAAAGCCACTCAAGGTGTGTGCTACAAAAGACAAGAAAAGACAAGAAAAGACAGAAATCACGGGGATAGAAGGTATCTATTCACATTTCGGTTGAATTGTGAAAGATTATAGGTGGAAGGGAAGCAGGTTACAGGTAAGGAGTTCCAAAGAGAGGCAGTACGAGGGAAAAAACTTGAACAGTATCTCACAGTACTAGCCTTTGGAACAACTGAAAGAATGTGATTGGACATGGGTTACTGCATAAAGGGTGGGTTCATTAACTCAGTTAGAAATAAACGTGTTACATAATGAATTGGTTAATAAAGTACACATTTTACCGTCTACTATAAACGTTTACACGACTTTTCTGAAAACTGAACGAAACCATAGAGTGGTTCCCAGCCCCCCCCCCCCCCCCCCCCCCGTACCAGTAGTGGGTAGTGCAAATACAGCCTGGATGAGACGTCGCAATGGTTACCAGGGACGTGGGAAAGAAACGCGCACCAAAATCGCTCCCATTTCCTTCCCACAATCCCTTGTGATCATTGTGACGTCTCGACCAGGCGGTATTTGCAATATGGTCTATAGCATAAACCTGCAAAAATTCTGACACATTTATGATGTTTTTATTTATCTACCAGAAATGCATGGCGCTGTTTTAACCGCTGCAACAACTTTCCAAAATGTGTACGTTCAAAATTATGTTTCCATGATTCAAACTTTTCAAAAATGGGAAACTGTTACAGGACATGCGCGTACGAGGTTCCATCAAAAGCGCCATAGCTATACCGGCCCCCATAATTGGGAGGGGAACCAGTCTAAACTATTTCTAAAAACTTTCTAAAACGAGGGTCCTTTTCCAAACCCTAGCTTGGGCTCGGGCTGCGGCTTCGCGTAATTTTATGTCCCCATATTTTGCAAGATCTGGGACGCTGTTTTTGCTACATGTACATCAAAGTCTTGTTTTAACCAAGAGCCAGAGCCTGTTTATTTATTTACATATTCAAGGCTTCAGATTGGCAGTGGGCCTGGGGAATAGCTGGAGACGAAGCCGAAGCCCAAGCCCGAGCCCAAGCCAAGGTTTGGAAAAGGGCCTAGTATGTACAAAAAGGTTCCTCAGTGTATCAAGATCAGGGGGTCACGTGCTATCTCAACGTAACCTTTGACCCCTTCGTTTGCCGGCCTCGTCTTTCGATCCCACACCTTGATTGTCCGAAACTCCTTGTAAAACGTGATGGTGAGGACGAGGTAGGAGAAGCCGAGCAGGTATTCTGAAGCCGAGCTGTACACGTGGTACACATAGCCCTGTGATCGAGGTTGGCAAAAACAAATGGTTACAAGTTCACATACGTTTGGACAACAAAATATTTTTGAAAAAAAATGTTCCTTGGGGTGTGCGGACCTTGTTCCTTTTTCTTGTTTCTACCGTTCAGTCAGGTTGGTCTGCTATTAGGGCCTACTTCCCTCGTCTTCCAGTTGCTGTGACCCGGGTTCGAATCCCACCAGGGCTGACATAAGCCCGTGGATTGGGTTTACGGGCCTTGTCCGATTCCGTGGGATTCCCCCAGAATATAATTCTTGGGTTTTTTCTCCCACTCCTAAAAATTAACATTTTATTTGTCGTTTTCAAACGGTTTCTTCAAGCTCAGTCTACCGTGCGATGTGATTTTGAGGAATCCATACAATTAGGCCCACAAGAAATAAATAATTACGATCTTCCTCATATACATGCATGAACGTGTAATGATTTCGATTCGATTTACAGCTAAAACAATTTCTGTGAACATGCAATGCAGTATAGCCCAGTCATTAGTATGTTAGAGACCACTTTCAAGTGACGTCACGGACCGCTTAATGCTAATGAAGTTCCCATTCAAGTAAGCCAGTCAAGCGTCTCGCGTGCGCGCACGTGGTTTAACTGTCCCACACACATACAATGCGCTACGATCACTCAAGGCGGTCCACACGTGGTACGTGTGGTCACATGATGTGGTCACGTGGGTGAAAAAAGGTGTATACCTACCCCATCATGCGGGTTCCAGTGTAGTGTTTGAGCATACGTTCCGTTGAATTCGGCATTAGCCAAGTCTCTGAATTCCAAAGCTGATAAACACATTTTAGGTCAGGAAAAATTAAACTTTTACTTGTTGCAGGCCCGTATGATTAAGGGGGGGGGGGGGGGGGGGGGGGGGAGGAGGGTGCGGTTTGTTTTACAGGACTGGTGAAGACTCACCATCTTGTACGTTGATATGCATCATGTTTGGAAGTCTGTGTAAAGGGATATTGAAAGCGTTGCCATTGTAAAAGTGGACACCCCCTCCTCGACTGCTTTTCCAAATATTTTGCGGGGTCCAAAATATTTCAGGATGCATTTTTGTTAATGACAATTTGTAAATTTGCTCCGGAAAATTTGGATGCGCACCACCACAAAAAAACAAATTTCCGGCGTACAGGCCTGGTAGGCCTATAGATTGCTTAATTTCCACAATCGACCGACAGTCTTGGATTAGACAAGCTTGTGCTATGCACGTCAGTTAGGGTCATTCAAAAGGCTTCGGCTTCGGCTTCCCGTAACTAACGTCCTGAGATGTGGCTAGATCTGCATGGGGCACTTTTTTTTGTAAATGTACATCAAAGTCTTTTATTTGAACCTAGAGGCGAAGTTGTTGTTTCGTTCAAGTACAGTCAAGGCTCAGGAGGAAAAGCTGGAGACGAAGCCGGAGACGAAGCCGAAGCCGAAGCCATGCCGCCAGGTTGACAAATGGCATATAGACATGATTGCAAAGCCACACTGTTGAGAGATGGAGGAGCATGGAAAATAACCTATTTTGATAACTTAAATCAAAGTTGATATAGAACCAATTGTGACTTCTTGACAATTTTTGATATTTTTTTTTCTAATGTAGGCCTACAGCTCATAGAAAATGTCATTCGCTGAATGGTTACGGGCGATTATTATGAATAAGCAATTATTTTGTAGTAACCAATCGGAACAAGGCGATGAAATTTTCCTGCAATGGACAACTGAAATATTAAAGAAAGTTGACCCCGGGGCGGGACAAGGTTTACTTTAATTCATTCATTTCTCCGCTATCAGTTAACTTTACTTTAAAGGATACTCGTGAAAAGAAGGACTGCGGCTGCTAACGATAGAACGGAGCGTATACCAGCCATAACCAATGACCAGAAATCGCTGGCCAACTTATAAGTTATCCAGCTCTGGGCAGTACAGTAGAATAGCCCACTAACGAAACAGACGATCGCACCAACATGATGAGTTATTGTCTCAATGGACCAGAGCGAATTCTGGACGAGGGTGTAAAAATCAAGAGTTTGGAAAATTACGGCCAGGTTAAAAATAATGACCGTCCCCGCTCGCATCCTTTTTTTGCAATCAGCGGTAGCCATCTTTCAAAAAGAGAGTCGCTATCTTGGGAAAATACTGCCCGGCACAATCTAAAAATAGATGTAAAGGGGGACCTTGTCCTTCCTTTGTTGCAAAATACATGACGGTCAACATGTTTTGCCTAACTGAAGGGGCACAGTCCCCCAGGCCCTTATGTAAATATTTCATCTCAAAAGATTTTTTTGCATGGAGGTCTTAAATTAATTGTGTGTTGAGATCATTGCTCCTACAAGAATCCAAAGCACCTGTCGTGAAAGAGTATGGGCTTGACCGGGTGCATCTGGTCTCTGCGAAGTCAATGTCGTACTCAATTAAATGTAAATTAACACTCGAAACCTGCTGAAAGGGGCCTAAAATGCGGCTATACAGTAAGCCTAGGTATCGCAGTCTTGAACAAAGCGTCGAGTGATCCAGCACCCCCTCCCCTTTCGATTTTTCCACGGCCGGTGATTTCTTCCTCTCCTGCTTTCTGGTGAGTGCTTTGCCCACCTCTAGAAAAGAAATCCTGGTGACGCCCAAACTGCCACCCCCACTTTTGCTTATCGAATAATAAGTATATACATTGCAAAATGTCAAATCATCTACAGTCTGACAAAATCATTACCGGTGCCTGAACCGTCTCGATAAAACCTCGCATTAATGTGCATACCAATTACAAGCATCCGACGTGTTTTCAACCGGCCCGAGTCGCCGTGCTGCTCCTGCTCCGATTGGTTCTAATTCCATTGTGCACAAAACCATCCGCCCGGGCCAATGGGTTTGTACATACACTGTTAGAAAGTAGGGCAAACATTATTACCCAACGTTGGTACAATAGTCAGCTTCTTCAACCTTTGGGTAATTTTTCACGTAATTTACCAACTGTTGGATAACCACAGCTGTGCACAAACCAATTGTTGGTTAAAGTGGGGTTAAAATGGTACTACCCAACATTTTGTTTACCCAAAATGTTGGGTATTTATTACGTGAAAAATTACCTTACCCAAAGGTTGAACAAGCTGACTATTGTACCAACGTTGGTTGCCCAACTTTATAACAGTGTATTGTGAGGTTTATCGGAGGTCGTTCAGGTAATTATAATTTTAGTTCCCGCTGGGTGGATTTTTTGTTTTTGTTAGGCCTTGGGCGCAAAAGCGACCGAGAATAAAGGCTTTTCTTTTTTCGGAAGGTTGCAGAAGTCAAAACCTGAAACAAGTACGTTGTTCTCGTTAAAATTAAGCATATACATGATGCACTTTGAAAATTCGTTAAAACAAAAAGTCAAATTTGCTGAAGAGCACGGACATGGTATCACCATAGAGCAATGGTATCACTTACGTAAAGCACTCGTAATGTTGAGCATTTGGCCGAATACACAGTTTTCGGGATGGAGTGCCCCCGTGTCACTAGAATAAGAAAAGAAAAACAACAACAGATGTTTCATCTTAGTGGTATGACAAATGGTAACAAATGAAACGAAACCAAAACAAAATCATGTCTACGATCCAGTTGCAAAAAAGCAGGGAAGTATATAGGTTTGCGTGTTCACCATGGAGAGATATCTCTTTCTTGAGAAAATGTTGGCTCTGAAAAGAGCCGGTATGATCTCGACGTTTTGAACAGTATGCTCTGTTCGTCTTCAGGAACACAAACTCTCCTGAAGACGACCAGAAGATACTGTTCAATCAAAACGTCCAGACTCACTGGCACTGGCTCTTTTCAGAGCCAACAATCATTCCATGGTGTGTGACCCGCAAACCTACTTTCCTACTTGGCAAAATGTTGCCTATAATACACGTTTCGACCAACAATTTCCAAGATAACAGGCCACATTATGAGCGGTTATGCATATTGCCTATATAGCGCCACTGCAAACTCGCCGCATATGAAACTCCTTTTTGTAGTCCCACAAAGCCCAAACATGACTTTCAAAATAACCTTACCTAATATACGGCAGTATCGGGTAAACATGGTCCAAGCGCACGGCGATGACATACCTGAAACAAAATAATAAACAACTTTCATATTTATACTTTCCCGGGACAAGAATTCCGAAGAATAGAATTCAAGTTGTACGGACGCGGTAGCGTTATGCATGAACTTGGCATAAACTGGATGCCGGAGGAGACTAGGCCAAATGGCGCTTCCAACTAAAAGTAGTGTCTTTCACTCATTGCACTCGTGGCCTCGCTTCTTGCATAGGCGGGTATAAAACTTCGTCTGGCCCCACCCCTTCTTCTTGCGTGTTGTTTTATTAGTCAAGAATAATTTACCAGAGGATTAATTGAAACAAAATATCGAGGTTTCTGGAAACTTGATTTTATATTTATTTAGGCCTAAAGATGGTAGTCCTATTTATCTGATAAGAAAACTTGAAATTCAAGCTCTCAAAGATGGTATAGTCCAAAACGTTATGGTTGTGTCATGTAGTATGATGCAAGTCTGAGCACGAAAGGTTATTTTGTCAGATTTTTCTGTTCCTGACCCATTTTGATGGGGTATCAAAGTAAAATCTTTCTTTTACGCACTAGCCGGCTAATGTGAGACAGCCAGGCGGTGGTGCAATTAGATATAGCCTACTTTGATCTACTTGACACCTATCCGGTGAAAGGAGGCACATATCGAACCCCCCTCATTATTACAAAACAAAACGCCAAAATATAAATTTAAAGATGCAAACTACCTCCATGGTTCTCCGTACAAATACATGTGAACGTATATAGGCTATGTACATTTTCAAAAGATTGAAGTTTGAACAGCCACACACCCCCCGTGACAATTGTCTTGAGTTAGGCCTAATTTTGGGGTGATTTTGGAAGGAAAAAATCTCGACCATCCCGACTTCCTGGACACGAATTGTCAGTAAGAAATACTTACGGAACTACGAAGCTAATAAGAAAACACGAACCGGCTGCTAGTGGCAGCCAGCCGCAGTTAGAACTCCCCAGCACCGGTACAAATACGGCCGTCATCCTATAGTAGCCCCGGCCGACGGTCAATCGATCGCCAACTTACCAAAGCTGCCACACTCAGAGTTGATGACGAACAATTTCTTTGAACGGTTAGAAGTGAAACGATCAACAAAATTCTACGTAGGCTACGTTCGTACAAGGCGCTGTAAGTTATACCATAGAGGAAGTCCTTCCTCGGTTATACAATCAAGTTTTCCCACAATTCATATGTGGGCACGCTCAAGGCCATAAGCATTATAGGGTTGACTCCATTCATAACACGGACTTCTGGTTATGTGTTAATTGAATACCGAAGTCTGACCATGGAGGAAGGTCCTTCCTCCATGGTCTGACGTCAGTTGGCCGACGACTGGCTCCAAACAAATGGAGATTTCGACTGTTCCTTTGTTAAAAGCCAGTCATGCAAACACATTGACACAAAATAACAAAAGTATTCTGGTTCCAAACATTGCATTAACGCCATCACTCTATGGGTGCCAGTGTTTCGCATGGTAAGCACTTATCCAGAACCACCAAAATGACATCGTCGCGCGCATCGCGCCTTGTGCCTATAGAGTACCGAAGTCTGACGTCAGTTGCACGGCAATGGTTCCAAACACATGCAGTTTAGAATGTATTCTGGTTCCAAACATTGCATTGATTGACGTCATCACTTCGGTACTCTATAGACCAGTTTTCTAATAAATTCAAATTTATGCACGCATGCGCATAAATGGGCCCTGCAGGCAAAAAGCGAAATCGGCCTATTGAAAATGTACAGGGGTCCAAAAAGTTTTGTCATTTTCTCTCAATTTCTCCAAAATGTGTCCAATTTGGCTTTGGAAAAGTCCCTGAAATCGTTATAGGTATTACTTTCTGGTCTAAGTGGTATTTTTGGGGTACAAAATATCGCAGCGTGATTTTCGCGTTGGTCTGCCCGGGCTTAACGCACAATCTCCGGCCAACCTGACCGTCTGTGCACGGTGAAATAATTTTGTCCGGCGTGGATGGCTGAAGCACATCGTATACTGATGTGTGCAACTGTAATCCTCTCGTGAATGTCATTCTAGTATTACGGTATTTTCACTATTTTGGTGCTAAAAAGAAAAATATACATTCTCTAATTAATGCTGAGTATCACTTCAGAAAGTTAAATTTGTTTTAACGAAAGGAGTGTATAATACAGTCATTAAAGAATTGGAATTCTTAAACCACCATTAGGCCTACATTTAACATGTTTTCTTCAGAGTGTTCAAGCAAATAAGCCCTTCATCAAACAATAATTTGGACCTCAAAATATCCTATAGCTTTTATACGATTGACTTTGACACACCATTAATTTCTGTTGACTTTTCATAATTATTTGGTCAAAATACAGGCCTATATGACCTAAACCATACATGATATAGCATCAAAATTATAATTCCCACCCTAAGTATAAGGTGTCCCCACCCATTTAGGTTGGGATTGTTGCTAGATTTTTGCCCCTGAGGTGGGGATTTTGTTACTTCAAATGTGACAATCCCCACCTCCGAGGTGGGGTGGCCGGGGGGGGGGGGCAATTGATTGGCCCATACATGTAAGCTCAATGTAATGTGGGCACATAAACATGATTATATAATTGAAAACAAGATCAGAGATGGAAGCTGATTATTAAACCTAACATGATTTGCAATCCATGATGTCTTAACCCTAACAGTCCTCAATTCTCAGATGAAGATTTTTCACACACCATAGGGTTATTAGGGTAAAGGTTTGTACATTGTATGCAATCTGTTCTGACTCTAAGAAAATCAACTTTGAAAGAAAATAAAACATACATGTACTCTACATGCCTACATGGTGATATTTATGGTGGCTGCGTTAAATAGTTGTATTCCTCCATGGTTGTGTTGAGTGGGGGGGGGGGGGGGGGGGTTCCTGTTATCGACTTGGATGAGAAATGTGCAGTATGATGGTGATGCTGTAACAGAGATTTTAAGACAAACTTTGTATTCTAGAAAAGAATATGATCAATTGACTTTCAATGATGGTCATTTAAATTGACTTATTTAAAACAAATGTTTTATGCAAATGTACAATGGTAAAAAAAAAAATCGATTTAAATAAAAAAAATCCGATTTATATAAAAGAAATCTGATTTGAAATTTTTTTTTTTTTAATTATGATTTTTATCAACCCTGCCTGAAAGTAGAAGGTCACGCGACGGGCATGACAGCCCGCCTATTTATATGGACATTTTACATTGCATTGCTCTCTCACCTGCCATAATTTTTTGGTAAAATGATTTCCAACTTTAACCACCCCCAAGAAATACTTAGCGTGGAATTTAATGTCATTATTTTTCAAATAAAATTGTGGAAAAAGCACTTATTATTATTACTATTACTATTATTTTTGACCTTAACATCCGTTGTTAGCAATATACCCAGGTGAAACTCCGATTTGCGCTTTCCTTTTCATTTCGCCTACTCGCGTGAAAACGAGAATGTAGAAGTTGCGAAGCGCGCGTTTTTTTTACCTTCCTACACAGCCGATGGGTTCTAAATTAAGCTATCTGTGCCCAATTTCATGGCTCTGCTAACCACAGCTTTCCGCGCTTACGATCACCATTTTGCGCTAACAGCGCTAGCGGAAAAATTTCTGCGCTAACCCTGTACGCATGCTAAGGAGCCAAAATTCCCCGCTAACGCGTGAAATACGCTTGCTGTAAGCACAGAATTTTCTGCTACAGTAAGCGGGGATTTTTCGCTAATGGTAAGCAGAGCCATGAAATTGGGCCTTGGTGTACAGCCCACTCATTCAGGGGTTACATTAAATTTCTTTCGAAATTGGTGATGAGTCCCGTACGTTTATTTAAACAAAATTTGCCAGAAAAGAAATTAAATTTTATTCTTCTACTTAACTTTCAGTTTTTACCCAATGATTGCCACAAAAATTATTTCATAAATTGTCATCTTTGTAAGAGTACACCGAGTTTCAATATACTAGTCCGTATGTGTTTTAGATTTTCGGAAGTGAGAGGTCAATTTTTGGCACGATATTTTTCTTTCGCATTAGGTGAAGTTATTAGTTTCCATGTAATAATTTTACAAAAGCCTTTTGTTTGGTGTGATCTTCTTAAGAATTCAATGTACCAAAAATCATTGCAAATTTTACAAGTTTCACACTTTCATTTTCCTATTCAATGTCTCCGGATGCGCGCCACCAGCGGTGAACTTTTGGGCTCTGTCAGAACATGGAGGAAGGAACCTCCATGGTCAGAACTGTCAGGTCCAGATCTGGTTTTTAACCAGACCATGGAGGAAGGAAAACTGAAAGTTTATGGTCTTGACTTCGCATTGTTTTGTTTTGCCCTTATCTATGGAGGAACCTTCCTCCATGCCTTATATCCATACTGTTAAATGGAGATCCATTAGCTGATTGTTTTATGTTGGGCCTATAATACAAACTATTATAAGCCGATTGACAGGGGCGGATCCAGGATTGTTTGCAGTGGGGGGGGGGGGGGGGGGGGTTCTGAAATTTGTTTTTGTTGACTTCCAAAATGTTTCGCCTGCGAACAAATTGGGAGGATTGGAGGTTGGGGATGCGGTGGTCATTCACAAGATCCATATAAACTTTAGGCCCATACAGGATATAAATACTGATCACGCTTAATATTCAAATACTTAGCCTACATATTTCTCGTTTCGACCTACCCACCATCAAACCGAACTTAATAAGCTCGCCAAATAATTAATGGAAGAGTTTCTTTGAATGGATTGTGTAAAACCGAGAACACTCTGGCAAACCTCAAACTATAATTCGGGAATTTTCCACTTAATCCAAAACTATAAAACCCAATAAAAAAAACATCACGGCACCCGCAAATATTAAATAAATGAAATCTGCAATATCCGGTAATTAATTAAACAAATTATGACACCCCAACCCTTCCCTTCCGTTTTACACCGTGTAACCCTCTGGATATGCACCTGCTCATTCTTGTCATGCCTCACAAACAAAACAATTTGAATACGCGCGCGCCGGCGTGGTTTATAATTCACGTGTTCACGTTGGGTGTGTCATTACCAAACTGTGCATCGGCGACGAACGTGGACTCTAATTTGGGCTCCAAAGTTTGGCGCTTTTTTGGCATGAAATCTTCGTGGCTGCTTGCTTTACTTATAACCGAGAACAATCATATAGCATGCAGGTAAATTTGAAATGGTTTTAGCTAGATTATAATGTAGAAATTCGGGCCTATAGACGAGAAACACGAGGGATTTTGCGTGTGAGCGTACAAACTGTCAAACTCAAAGACGCGATTAAGTTATGAGCGCAACTTTATTGAAGAATTTACAGGTATGGTTGTCCAAGAAGTTGCAGTTTGCATTGCAACTTGGACTTCTATTTCAAATGCCCATATTCTTTTCATATTTCCACAGAATGACGAGAAGCAAGGTGTTGTGCAGTTGGCGGGGAGAGGCCGGGGTACAACTACAAGATTTTTTGCATGTTCACCAAGGTAAACTAACCCTTTGTATTGCAGCTATGATGAACATGCACAAGGGCCCCGGATCAATGGAGTCATCAAGGTTCATCTCGAGCAAGGTTCATCTCGGGCAAGCATACTCAAGGTAAACTAACACCTTTTTGTTTCAGCCATGTGCTCAAATTGAGCCATGAACATGCACAAGACCCCTGGATCGCTGGAGTTCATCTGGGCCAGCCAAGCAAGGTTCAGCCGAAGCAAGCTTGTGCACTAAGGTAAACTAACCCTTTTGTTTCAGTCATGAGCGCTCAAATTGAGCCGTGCACACAAGACTAAGGAGTTCATCACAAGCTTCACAAGAGTCGTTTGGATTCAAATCAGAGTGAGTCTCCCCAAGTGGGCCTTTTCATTATCTATCTCTCTTTCTCTCCTCTTGTGACCCACCCTGGCATACCATTCATAAATACAACCAGAAATCATCGGGAAAAAATGATTTATGCTATCCTAGCCAAGAATTTGCAGTAAAGATGCATGGGGGAAAAAAATCTTCTTTTATTTCTCTAGGGAAAACCATGCTATTTAACTAGGGCTTTGCTACCTTGTCCACGTAGTACCCTGGTAGGATGTGAACTAGGGTCATTAAAAGTGGAATGCCAATTTAACCCTTTTTCTAACTTTTAGAAAAACTTTCATTCATAAT
Organism: Hippasteria phrygiana; assembly: GCA_037893225.1. Classification (NCBI taxonomy): domain Eukaryota; kingdom Metazoa; phylum Echinodermata; class Asteroidea; order Valvatida; family Goniasteridae; genus Hippasteria; species Hippasteria phrygiana. The sequence continues at coordinate 149,814 of JAZGUH010000179.1, forward strand.
CACAGAATACTTGGATCTTTTCCTTCCAAAATGTTCTCCAAACCAATGCAAAAATCAAATCAGAAATGATAAAAGAAAACAAATCTAAAAGTGGGTCACATTTCTGTTTCTATGTGTCTGTGATCGTGGGGTGATGGTGGTAATTGGGTTGACTTTCCAGATATTTTACCCAAATAAGCCCCAAAACTTGGACCCCCACTAAAACAAGTTCATGCTCGGAGCATGCTATTTATGCTACAATAATCACTTGGTTGTTGAGCCAGTTTAATTAACGAAAATGAGTATCCTTGGGCCTTTCATCCCCTTTGAACTACATGTATGAAGCTTGAATCAAATTTTGCCAATTCAACAACCAATTAGTTTGAAAAGTCAGCTTGTGCGCCCTCGTCTTCTCCTTGGTGGAGAAAAACAATTGTGATGGAGGGCCTCTTGTTGAATAGACCAACCGTAAAGTTCATGGCAAAAATGCCCCCAAATAAACTATGCAGTCTACAAATTTTGTTTGTCCTTCATAATTCAAAACCCCAAGTGTTTCTGTGTGTTGTGATGTGGGGGTGGTGGTCTCTTGCAGGTCATCGGCTCAAATTGAGCAGCATCATTAGGCCTAAGAGAGGATTATGGGATCTGCTATATCCCAATGTCCCTCATCCAAGATGGGCTATGGGATCGTCTATATCCCTATGCCCCCAACGCAAGACCAGGCTATGGGATCTGCTTTATCCCTACGTCTATCCAGAAGCGGACATCTACTCTAATTAGGGCTTAAATGTGCATTTCCACAGGACTTTTTTTATAAATGTAGATCTATCAATTAGTGAAAGGGAAATTTCACTAATATAAATAGGTTTTTTTATCTAGTTTAGGCTGTGACATTCCACTTAGAATAGACTATGGGATCCTCTATATCCCTACGTCAACTAGGGCTTAGTGGAGGTGCGGCGTAACAGAAATTGGAGGTGCGTGAAGGGGTTTACCCCAAGCAACGTCCATACCCGACAAGGGTTTTGGCGCGGGTGCCTGAAAAAGGTGCAGGATGTAGCGTCCCTCTCCGGATAGGGGCGTGGACCCTGTTATCATAGCTGGTACTGCGAACGCTGCTACGTCCTGATTCGCCTGTGTGTGGCGGGCACAGGCAGGGCGGCACGCATAGAAAGTAAAGGGTGCTCTGCCGCGGCAGGGTGGACCGGACAACGGCAGGCAGGGGCTCTGGGCCTCGGCTCAGGGTCCCTCGTCCTGTCGAGCAATGGACCCGATCATCTGGACAGCGTGTGGGGCTGGTATCCTGGGACCTTCACGTGGTGGCCCTGTTTAAACTAACCTTACCAGGATCAACGTTTTCTTTTTGAGCTGCATCATGGACCAAGGTCTACAAGTCAAGTCCCAAGTAAATTTTTTCCAAGTCAAGTACCAAGTCTTGAGTCAATTGTTAGTAAATAAAAATTCCAATGACAAAATGACAATGCATAGGCTAGCACGCATGCACTGTACAAAATCAACCTAGTGTGCCATTTCAACAATTCTCCATGCAGCTCGGCCAGCGCTAAGGCCAGCGCTGCGGCCCTGCATGCGTACTGGACACCCAGCTTGCTATATATGCGCTATAGGCTTGTTTTTTAACTGATACCTGTATGTTTGTGTTTATTTTAACAGAAGTGTTAATGTCAGCAAGTAAAATTTAGTCAAGTCAAGTCAAGTCACGTCACAAGTCATATTCTTTCAAGTCAAGTCCCAAATAATTTTTTTTTCGAGTCTCAAGTCAAACAAATTGTGACTCTAGTCCGAGTCAAGTCAGCAAGTCAAGTCAACAAGACTGAGCTCATCTCATCAGTAAGTAACTGTGAGGCGAGTATCAATTATTTATAATGCAATAACCCCTCCAAAAAAAGTCTACCTTTATTTTAAAGGTAGTTGTACATGATTGGTAATCCTCCAATTATTTTTTTTTACTGAATACCTTAGTCTCAATCATCCTGTGAAATGTTGGCCCGACAGTTGAAAACGAACGCCGTTTTTCACATTTATTTCACTAAACAATGCAAAACTTTGAACAGGTCAGTGGAACGATATTTCCTATAAAATACTGACCCCAAATCCGCCCATTTCTGAAAATTGCAACAATGACCAATCATGTACACTACAATTAATACATGGTATTGTCCCCACCTTTCTAGTGTTCTTATGATTCAATTTTTAAGGACTCCTCACTGGCCACCTACAACCCTCCCATTGGTTTTGTAAATAGAAAAAATTGAAAAATTCTCGGATTCGCAATCAATTTTGTTTCTTTTTTACTTAGAAAAGTCCTGAAATTTTGCCTGGCCTCTGGCATACATAATTATCACATGCTTACCATCCACTTTTTGGAACCATGCACGTGTCAGTAAAATATTATGTACAAGCTGATTTGTAAACCATCTTCTACGAAGGTTAAATTACATTCAAATTTCACTGATTTGTCGTGTTTTTGGCTAAATATGTAAATTTTAGATGTCATCTGTAGTCTCTGGCCACCCTCCCCGAACACAGTACCCGCAATTCTAAATTGTATATTCCCCCACTCTTCCCTGACAACAGGTGCTTCTATCACTGCTCGATATGCGTGGCATGACTTCATCATCATATGGCATGACTTGGATGATTATCCGTTTGCTGGAAGACTGAGCTGTTCGAGTCGGCGAAACATCAAGGATATGAAAACTTGGGAAACTGGTTTGAACATAGCAACCTTGGAAGTTTGAACGTTGACTCCTGTCTCGAGACTTCACATTGCCTACCTATTGCATGGGATGTTTTCATACATATGGATGCTGCTGAATGTGGAAATCCAAGAAGGTGCCACTCCCTTATCAACTGTTTGCAGGATGCTGACCGACACTGACCACGCCCGTGTCTTGGAGATATTGCAATCTGATGAATCGCCATGGACTGATTATTCAAACTATGGACATTACCTGATAAGCTTATAGAGTATAGAGCGGATAAAACAATTGCAGACGGTGTTCATCATGCTTTGTGATTTAACGTACACAAAAAAAGAACCTGTGAAATTTTGAGTTCAATCCGTCAGCAGTCCCAAGACATTGGTTCAAAATCATTCTGTTGTAACAGTGACGGTTGCATGTTCATATTTCAATCGTTGAAGTTGAAATGAGCAGTTTTTTTATTGAAGATCTTTAGAATTTCTTTTTCTGGATTGGTACTGGTACCATATCTTTAAATAAACAGTAATCGTAGTTTGAAACTGATAAATTTGGTTTTATCATACCTTCATTAAAGGTCCTATGCAACATCTGTAAACATCAAAAAACAAAACTACTGAATTATTCCGAAATACCGCACTAGAGTGCTGTCTTTTTCAAGAAAAGTTTCAATTTTATATTTTCAAGTCCAATGATTATCGACCAACAATCATTGGAAATAGTCTGGTTCCCCGACCTGATAATTCCCAGACTCTATCTATAAATTGCTCAGTTTTGTCTAAAGTAGTTGGGAATCTGACTGCTACTAGTACAAGAACAGATTGTTTTCCAGAATCTGTGCACATGACTTTAAACGGGTCAGAGTTGCAGTATTCGCTATATATCTCTTTTTTAAGTCACGTGTAATGAATTATTCTTGGATATTTAGCGTAAATATCGATGCTTCCGAAGTGTCGACATGTAAAGGAATTCCCTTTTCAGACTTAATTTCATGACCATGTTCAATCGGTTTGCTTGACAAACGAGGGCACTGTACAGTGTAGGTACTAAGGGTAAAATTCAAAATTTGATTTCTTGTAGCAATATGCAGTGCATTGTTAACTCGCTGGTTACTTGGTACTGAAAGCAGGAACACATTTAGAAAATTGCTCCCCCGAAAAGCAAATACTCGAATGTTTATTTAAAGTGGCCGCTACAGAAGGCGAAGCAAAAACGAGTTTAGCGTCCTCGCCTGCTTCCTTTTTGGGGTCCACCTGGATGTTTTAAAATATTTTTTTTGCCAGTAAAAACATTTGAAGCATGAGGAAACTCGCCACAAGAGAGAAATATTTCCACAGCCCTTCGCTATTGACATTTGTAATCCCTTAGCCAAACGATTGCTTGTATTAAATCCTTAGCATGCAAGTGCATGAAGGGCATGAGGTTTATCCCGGTAATTATCGTTCTTTGCTTTGCAGTGGTCGTTTTCCATGATTAAAAGTTTGAGAAGTAGTCACACGGCATACCGGGTCATTCTTATCAATGAGTTCTTGCAGATGTTTGTTAAAACTATAACTCGTATAGATAAGAATTTAATTCAACAAGGGATTAAACCACTAGTCAAGTTTGCCACAAAATATACGATGCAAACGACATAAAAACTAAATAAAAAGGCAGTGCTTTTATCTGAGTTGGAGCTTCCTAACTGGGATGTGTATATATTGGGACTATGTGAAATTTTATTTTTTTTAAATATTCCTAAAATTTAATTTTGTGTCAAAATTTGATTAAAATGTAAGGTTAACCCCTTGCCATTTGTTGTTTTTAGCAGATTTTTTTTTGCAATTTCATTTTTTTGAAATCTTCCCAAACCTTACATTTTTTCCCAAAATTCGATGGTTAACAACCCCTTGCCATTTTTTTATTTTTGGCAGAAAATGTTTTAAATTTCATTTTTTAGAAATCTTCCCAAAACTCAATTTTTTACCCAAATTTGATTAAAATGTAAGGTTAACCCCTTGCCATTTTTAATTTTCGGCAGAATTTGTTTTGCAGTATTTTTAAAGAATATTCCTAAAACTTATTTTTGTGCCAAAATTTGATTAAAATGTAAGGTTAACCCCTTGCAATTTTTTATTTTTGGCAGAAAATGTTTGAAATATTATTTTAAAAAAATCTTCCAAAAACTTATTTTTTTGCCAGAATTTAATGAAAATGTAGGTTAACCAGCCTCTTGCCATTTGTTGTTTTTAGCAGAATTATTTTGTAATTTCATTTTTTTGAAATCTTCCCAAACCTTAAATTTGTTTCCCAAAATTCGATCAAAATAAATGGTTAACAACCCCTTGCCATTTTTTTTATTTTGGGCAGAAAATGTTTGAAATTTCATTTTTTAGAAATCTTCCCAAAACTTTTTGTGCCAAAATTTGATCAAAATGTAAGGTTAACCCCTTGCCATTTTTAATTTTCGGCAGAAAATGTTTGCAGTATTATTTTTTTAAATCTTCCCAAAACTAATTTTTGTGCCAAAATTTGATCAAAATGTAAGGTTAACCCCTTGCCATTTTACATTTTCGGCATGAAAATGTTTGCAGTATTATTTTTTTTAAATATTCCCAAAACTTATTTTTGTGCCAAAATTTCATTTTTTAAAAATCTTCCCAAAACTTAATTTTTTACCCAAATTTGATTAAAATGTAAGGTTAACCCCTTGCAATTTTTTATTTTTGGCAGAAAATGTTTGAAATATTATTTTAAAAAAATCTTCCAAAAACTTTTTTTTTTGCCAGAATTTAATGAAAATGTAGGTTAACCAGCCTCTTGCCATTTGTTATTTTTAGCAGAATTATTTTGCAATTTCATTTTTTTGAAATCTTCCCAAACCTTAAATTTGTTTCCCAAAATTCGATCAAAATAAATGGTTAACAACCCCTTGCCATTTTTTTTTATTTTGGGCAGAAAATGTTTGAAATTTCATTTTTTAGAAATCTTCCCAAAACTTTTTGTGCCAAAATTTGATCAAAATGTAAGGTTAACCCCTTGCCATTTTTAATTTTCGGCAGAAAATGTTTGCAGTATTATTTTTTTAAATCTTCCCAAAACTAATTTTTGTGCCAAAATTTGATCAAAATGTAAGGTTAACCCCTTGCCATTTTACATTTTCGGCATGAAAATGTTTGCAGTATTATTTTTTTTAAATATTCCCAAAACTTATTTTTGTGCCAAAATTTCATTTTTTAAAAATCTTCCCAAAACTTAATTTTTTACCCAAATTTGATTAAAATGTAAGGTTAACCCCTTGCAATTTTTTATTTTTGGCAGAAAATGTTTGAAATATTATTTTAAAAAAATCTTCCAAAAACTTATTTTTTTGCCAGAATTTAATGAAAATGTAGGTTAACCAGCCTCTTGCCATTTGTTGTTTTTAGCAGAATTATTTTGTAATTTCATTTTTTTGAAATCTTCCCAAACCTTAAATTTTTTTCCCAAAATTCGATCAAAATAAATGGTTAACAACCCCTTGCCATTTTTAATTTTCGGCAGAAAATGTTTGCAGTATTATTTTTTTAAATCTTCCCAAAACTCATTTTTGTGCCAAAATTTGATCAAAAACCCCTTGCCATTTTACATTTTCGGCATGAAAATGTTTGCAGTATTATTTTTTTAAAATATTCCCAAAACTTATTTTTGTGCCAAAATTTCATTTTTTAAAAATCTTCCCAAAACTTAATTTTTTACCCAAATTTGATTAAAATGTAAGGTTAACCCCTTGCCATTTTTAATTTTCGGCAGAATTGTTTGCAGTATTATTTTTTTAAAATATTCCCAAAACTTATTTTTGTGCCAAAATTTGATCAAAATGAATGGTTAACAACCCCTTGCCATTTTTCATTTTTGGCAGAAAATGTTTAAAATTTCATTTTTAAAAATTCTTCCCAAAACTCAATTTTTTACCCAAATTTGATTAAAATGTAAGGTTAACCCCTTGCCTTTCATATTTTTGGCATTCGTTGTTTTAAGCAGAATTTTTGTTGTAATTTCTTTTTTTTAATAAATCTTCTCAAAGCTTAATTTTTAACCCAAAATTTGATCAAAATGTAAGGTTAACCCCTTGCCATTTGTTGTTTTTGGCAGAAAATGTTTGCAATATTATTTTTTGAAATATTCCCAAAATTAAATTTTGCGTCAAAATTTGATTAAAATGTAAGGTTTACCCCTTGCAATTTTTTATTTTTGGTAGAAAATGTTTGAAATATTATTTTAAAAAAATCTTCCAAAAACTTATTTTTTTGCCAGAATTTAATGAAAATGTAAGGTTCACCCCTTGCCATTTTAAAAATGTTGGCAGAAAATGTTTAAAATATTTTTTGAAATCTTCCCAAAACTTATTTTTTTGCCAGAATTTAATGAAAATGTAGGTTAACCAACCCCTTGCCATTTGTTGTTTTTAGCAGATTCTTTTTTGTAATTTCATTTTTAAAATAATCTTCCCAAAACTTAATTTTTTCCCCAAAATTTGATTAAAATTATTATTTCTTTTTTGGGCAGAACATTTTTGAATTTCATTTTTAAAAAATCTTCCCAAAACTTAATTTTGCGCCAAAATTTGATCAAAATGAGGCTTTTTCCCTAGACAGACAATGAGACAAACAGACAGACATGAATCAGCCAGGCAGGACAGACTGTGGCTAGAAATCACAATGAAATTTCTTGTTTATTTTAATCAATCGCCACACCTTCGCCGGGTCGTAGATAATAAATATGAGCAACATTCCTGCACTTTAAAAAATAATATTTGACTCTCCATATATTACGGCCGCAAGTTTGAAAATGATTAGGATCCACTGATCTCTATATAAACTGGATAGCTCATTGGCCTTTGCGCGCTGTGCAAGCAACTGAAGTCAGTAGCCGCTATGTTACCACTCCCAACTTACCACTAATCACTATGTAAAGAGAACGAGGATGAAAAAAGACCCTGGGGACAAGGTTGGAAACCTATTGTATTGGGAGTGATAACATGGCGGACGGTGGCCTCAACTCTAACAGCCATGCGCTATCTAGTTTACATAGAGATCAGTGTTAGGATCCCACAACACAAGTAAAGGTCACTACTACGACTTGAAATATTCCCAAAATTAATTTTTTTTTTATTTTGGGCAGAAAATGTTTGAAATCTTCCCAAAACTTTTTGTGCCAAAATTTGATCAAAATTAAAGGTTAACCCCTTGCCATTTTTAATTTTCGGCAGAAAATGTTTGCAGTATTATTTTTTTTAAATATTCCCAAAACTTATTTTTGTGCCAAACTTTCATTTTTTAAAAATCTTCCCAAAACTAAATTTTTTACCCAAATTTGATTAAAATGTAAGGTTAACCCCTTGCCATTTTTAATTTTCGGCAGAATTTTTTTGCAGTATTTTTAAAGTATTGGGAGTGATAACATGGCGGATGGTGGCCTCAACTCTAACAGCCATGCGCTATCTAGTTTACATAGAGATCAGTGTTAGGATCCCACAACACAAGTAAAGGTCACTACTACGACTTGAAATATTCCCAAAATTAATTTTTTTTTTATTTTGGGCAGAAAATGTTTGAAATCTTCCCAAAACTTTTTGTGCCAAAATTTGATCAAAATTAAAGGTTAACCCCTTGCCATTTTTAATTTTCGGCAGAAAATGTTTGCAGTATTATTTTTTTTAAATATTCCCAAAACTTATTTTTGTGCCAAACTTTCATTTTTTAAAAATCTTCCCAAAACTAAATTTTTTACCCAAATTTGATTAAAATGTAAGGTTAACCCCTTGCCATTTTTAATTTTCGGCAGAATTTTTTTGCAGTATTTTTAAAGTATTGGGAGTGATAACATGGCGGATGGTGGCCTCAACTCTAACAGCCATGCGCTATCTAGTTTACATAGAGATCAGTGTTAGGATCCCACAACACAAGTAAAGGTCACTACGACTTGCCACATTGTAATACATAATGCAGAACCAACACACAAATGCTGACCTTGACTATTGCATAATAACCATTCATTGTAAAGTGTATCAACATTCCGTTTTTATATACATGCACATACACTTTGAGAACATTGTGAAGGCCAAGATAGAAAATGCAATTTTACTCGGTGAATTTGGAGACTTGTAAAGTTGTATGTCAGAAGGGGGGGGTATGGATTTCTGGGTTACATTTTTAACCCAGTGTATTTTTTTTTGACAAGATAAAATTTAAAAACCACCATTGCAATATCTTATTTATGTATTAATTATAAACAATTATTTGTGTCAACATGAATATCATGAATAACTTTTACTGAATTCAAGATGTATATATACAAAAATCAACAGGTTTATCTTGTAGACCTTCATGGTTTGCAGCCCAGTACAATTAAGGGGCGGGGCTCGGGCATGGGATTGGGGGCGGTACATATAGCATGGAGGTCCAATTTTATAGTAAAATTGCATTTGATTTCAATAAAATATTATCACTGAAAGACTCTGCAATGTTGCTTTGGCCCATCTATCTATCCTTGCTCCGCCCCTCCATTTTGATAGAAGGCAAACCTCAATTGATTATGCATTGTGAGGGCGTAAGATTTGACCCCTAACATTATCAAGAATTAGTGGTATGGGGGTCACCATGATGTTAACAGTCCATATTCTTGACCAAGAGAGGGCAGTGTTCACTCAAACAGTGAGGTATACAATGTACGCAAAAGTAAATACGCAGTTCATAACGATGAAAGGATCTCAAATTCTTTGTAATTAGAGTACGGCTTTTGGTCGTTAATTTAGCTTTTAATGACATTTAATTTACTACTGCTTGCACACCAAAATGGCATTATTATAGCGCCCTCAGTCAGCCAAAAATATGACCTATAAACTCCGGAGTTTATAGGTCATAATACAAAACTAATTATATTTGTCGCACAATAGAACGGACCTTAATCTATGATTTTAATTAATAGTGTAAATGTATTTGTTTAAGCATGGGCGTCGCTAGGATTTCTTCTAGAGGGGGGGAAAATAACTCATCAGAATGCAGCAAAGGGAGAAATCACCGGCCGTAGAAAAATCAAAAGGGGAGGGGGTGCTGGACATCACTCGACGCTTTGTTCAAGACCGCGATACCTAGGCCTATTGTATATAGCCGCATTTTAGGCACCTTTCAGCAGGTTTCTAGTGTGTTAAATATACATTCAATTGAGTACTGACGACATTGACTTCGCACCTCGTCTTATCTTTTATTAAAAAAAAAAACAATTCAATGGTAGAGAATTACATTTGGGAATTTGTGACCACATGATTATGTATTTGTGCCATTGACCCTTGACCTTAGGTCATTATTTCACATACTAACATACCACAAGACCTCAACCAGAATAATGAGTGCGAACTAATTAAGGCCATGTCCGGATTGGTGGCTATGGTTACGGCTAAGGCTGTTACTAAGGGGTGACTAAGGGCAGCCATTTTGGTGGCTTCGCAACCCAATCAGCAACAGCTGCAGCCATAGCCGTTGCTGCCAATTCGGACATGGCCGAACTGTGCGGCTTTGTGAAATGACCCTTGACCTGCGTCCACACAACCTGCAGATTATGCACTGGGGTCAGAGGTCAAATCCATTAACCTTTGACACCGCCTGACCTCGGCGGCCATCTCGACCTTCTGGAACTCCCTGATGAAGGTGAAGAAGAAGAAAAGGAAGGCGATGGCCATGACCCACTCCGAGGCTGTGCTGGCCACGTGTAGCTCGAAGCCCTGTGAGTTATGAAGAAAGAGTGTTTCAAACATGAAGAATCCATCGAGTGCGAAGTCAAAAAGGAGGAATGTTTTGGGAACACCGGGCAAGTTAGCTTTTGAGGTCAAGATTTGCGGTAGCACCAAGTGGCAACTCTCTCTTTTGTGAGTTTTGTAGGGTTCTGAATATTTGATTTGATTTTTTTTATTTATAGTTTATCTTCTTTGTTTTAGTTCAGTTACTCTTATAGTGCTTGCAGTTTCGTCTTTTCAGCTTTGCGTATAGCATTCATAGTCGGAGTTACAACGTATGCAACTGGAGTTTCCCGACTTGCGTTCAAGTCTCCCAATCAGGGGTGAGATTTGAAGAAACCAAAAATCCACAAAAGAATCGGAGGCAATTAATTTGTACGACGTTGCTGAAAAATGCACAAGAAAACTGCAAAAAGATACGGTTTAAAATTGCCAACAAAAAAAATGGCGTCATTAGAATTTTAAAAAGTCTGTTTCGGGTTTTAGAGTTCATTTTGGAATGATAAAACCCCAAAATGGTAAGGACCAAAATATCTTTGGGAAATCTGGAAGACGTCTTACCGGCAATCCTGAAATCAGGAAAAATCTTAAGAAATCCCATCCCAATACTTATGGGCATTTCTCAAACCCCTGGCTTAGGCTCGGGCATCGGCTTCACGTAATTGTATGTCCCCAGATTTGGCAAGATCTTGGACACCGTTTTTTTCTCTGTATGTACATCCAAATCTTATATGTTAATCTAGAGCCTGAGCCTGTTTATTTATTTACGTATTCAAGGCTTCAGATTGGCAATGGGGCCGAGGAATAGCTGGAGACGAAGCCCAAGCCTAAGCCAGGGTTTGAGAAATGCCCATATGTCTGAGCCTAGTGACATTGGTGTACCTACCCCGTCCTTTGGAAGCCATTTCTTCACGTCGCTGCCTTTCCACTGATAAAAAGCCAGAGTAGCGAACAGGAACGCTGAAGGAGAAAATCTTAAGGGACAACATCACAAATTGAGTCGTTGATACTGTTCACCACAAATGAGTTTATTTCAGTGGCGCATCCAGGTTTTGGTTCCAAGGGGGACAAAATTGGAGAGTTTTCTGAAAAAGTGTGTTCCAATTTTGTTTCGTACTTTAAAAAATATATAAAAAAGGTGGGGCGGGGGGGGGGGGGGGGGGGGGGGGGAGGGGGAAGAGGTCAATGTATCAGTTGTGAAGTGGTACTTATAAAAACAATTAATTAAAAACACTGGAAAAATGTCACCAGGTGGTGGGGAGGGGAAAAGTAGGAAAAAAATAGGAATTTAAAGAAAAAAGTAGGAAAAGCAGGACCAAGAAAAAAAAATAGAAAAAGTAGGAAAAGAAGTAATACTTGAAAGCCTATAACATATGAAACTGGGATTAATAGGAGTAGGAGCAAGATAAAACAAATAGGAAAAAGTAGGAAAAGTAGGAATACTTGAAAGCCTGTAACATGAAACTGGGATTAATAGGAGTAGGAGCAAGGTAACAAAAAATAGGAAAAAGTAGGAAAAGTAGGAAAAGTAGGAATACATGTACTTGAAAGCCTGTAACATATCATGAAACTGGGATTAATAGGAGTAAGAGCAAGGTAAAAAAAATAGGAAAAAGTAGGAATACTTGAAAGCCTGTAACATGAAACTGGGAATAATAGGAGTAGGAGCAAGGTAAACAAAAATAGGAAAAAGTAGGAATACTTGAAAGCCTGTAACATATGAAACTGGGATTAATAGGACTAGGAGCAAGGTAAAAAAAATAGGAAAAAGTAGGAATACTTGAAAGCCTGTAACATGAAACTGGGAATAATAGGAGTAGGAGCAAGGTAAACAAAAATAGGAAAAAGTAGGAATACTTGAAAGCCTGTAACATGAAACTGGGATTAATAGGAGCAGGAGCAAGGTAAAAAAAATAAGGAAAAGGTAGGAATACTTGAAAGCCTGTAACATATCATGAAACTGGGATTAATAGGAGTAGGAGCAAGGTAAACAAAAATAGGAAAAAGTAGGAATACTTGAAAGCCTGTAACATATGAAACTGGGATTAATAGGACTAGGAGCAAGGTAAACAAAATTAGGAAAAAGTAGGAAAAAAAAAGGAATACTTGAAAGCGGGGAAATTCAGCAGGTCATAAATGTACTATATTTCACTTAGCTCAGGGTACACAAAAAGGATACTTGTAAAGAAGAAAAATACGGCCAGTACGGAGAGTCCAAGACGCACTCGGCACACAGCGAGCGAGCAGTGCTGGGGAGATATCTTGTAGGAGATATACGTCATGATGAAGCCATAGATGAATCCTAGACCAAAGCACATCAGGGCACCGATCACATGAAACACGATCATGTTCGTCTCCTAAAGTGGGAGGGATTTCAAACAAATTTCTTTCCAGAAATGTTCATTAATTTAACCCTAACTACCCCAAGCCTTACAAACTCCAACAGCAGGTTGTGTTGAATTTTGATGGGTTCAGTACTGCAGGGCCTTGGAACTATTACTTTAGATGGAGCTACGATACCCCAATTTGTCCAAGTCTAAAGAATGTGCAAATTTGCTGACGGGAAAATCAGCGTTATCTATGACTGTAAGGAAACCAGCGCTTTTACCTGGAAGTTTGCGACGAGGCTCATACCCAGGGCAGCAAGGGAGCCCAGCACCAGGGCCGCCTTGTTCCATTTCAGGACTCTGTATGGCACCTCTTGGTAGTACTCTGCCACCTGCTTGTAACGGACGTAGATTGTGGCAAAGGCTGGCAGAAAAGTCAACATATACAGGAATATCAGAATGAATCTGCATTAGGGAGAATGTCAATTTAAATGGGATTTTGGCGACAGCCATGTCCGCAGTTTGAAAAAGACCACCTGGCCAGTTGGCATCTGTACGCGCATTACTGTACATATTCAATCCATTGTTTACTTATTGTTTGCATCATGCTTGGGTGCACAAGCTTTATTGGCATACCAGTACCCATTAATAACAGCTAGGCAGAAGGGGTTATTTATGCATGGTTGGACTGCTGTACGCAATGAGGTCAGGGGTCATCTTCTTGCAATTAAGAATCTCTTTTCAATCAGGAAACTAACCCTTCCTTTCCTGCACAGAAACTTGGTTTCAAGTTTCATTATTTTAAAATAGAATTTCACTTTTGAAATGGAATTTGGCTTTGAACCAGCAAATTAGAAAAAAATGCGGTTTGAAAAGAGTCGTTTGAACCTATGCATGGGTTCATGAATCACACGCTCGGAGTCAAGTAGTTTCACTGTACATGTATGCATTTAAAGGTAGAGTAGAAGTAGGGAATACGGGACACTTTGTCAGATCCAGCCCGGGCTGCCAACATGACTGGGTCAGGATTGAAATAGCGCCATCTATAGTTCAGGTGTAACCATTCTGCAACATTGCATATTAAAAACTCTCCAAGAAAAACACCACAACCTGACAAGGCAGGAAAAGTTGCAACCTAAAAAAAGGGTCTGAGTGATGTAAAAATAGAGATTTCATGAAATATGATGGTTCAAAAATAAAATTTGGGGTGAGTTGTATTTGATGCATTATTGGCATGTTTGAACTAAATAATGATATAAAGAATCAATAGAAACATGTTAATTTGATAGTTTACCTTCATACCAGTGCTTCCAGTTAGACCTTTATACCAAAAAATGGTTCTAAACACACTGTCCGGTATTCCCTACACTGCAGGGAATACCGGACAATTTATGATGACGTCATTATTTGCATATAACTGCCACACCAAATACGGGATGACCTCCATTTTTTAGTACAATAAAGTTGAATGATGTAGTTAACTAATAAAAATCTTTATCTCCTGTGATTTAATTGTTTTCATATGCAAATTGAGTTAATCGGCTTAAGTGTCCGATATTCCCTACATCTACCCTATGACCAAATTTATTAGTTTCAATCTGAAAGCTTAATGTTTATAAAGATGGTTTCTTATGTAATGTATATGTTGAATCACACAAAGTATGAACACTGCCTGTAACTGTGGTGTCAGCTCAACCAGGGCTATATGTGACCCAATCCAACGAAATGAGTCACAAGTCACCAGAGTTACTTTTGAGTTTATACAGGCCCTTAAACAGCACTTTCAAATTGGAACTGTCAAAGTTTTTATCCACATAATGTCCAATTCATCAGGATATCAACCTGAGTGATATATCAGAATGAAGAGCCAAGTATGCTCCTACTGCAAGCAAAAACAAACAAGTAAAAAATGACCTTACCCCTAACCCTCCAGGGTGTGTGGAAATTCGTATTGATATTGATGGGTTCAGCAGTGTTAGGTTACTTCTGTACTTACCTAGAGCACTCGCGATGTTCAAAAGTTGTCCAAATATACAGCTTTCTGGGGGCTCAGTGCCTGTGTCACTAAAAGGGAAAAAATAAATAAAATATTCTCACTATACGTGAAATGATTTCTTTTTGTCGAGACTGGCCATTCATATAAAGACAGTTTAATTATTCCTGTTGGATGAGATTAAACGTAGCACTGAACATTTCCTTTTGCTGTAATTTTCAGAAATAAATTTGGGGGTTAGTATTGTATAGCATGCCAGCAAATACTGTAACACTAACCTGTTTAAAGTTTTGTGTATTGCAAATGTTGTATACTACGTTTAAATCCTACCCCCATGCCACATTGACCAATCAGACATGTGCGTCAATCGCACGCAGATCTATGCCTGCCAGACTTTTGTCGGACCCTACTCATGGCCGCAATTGGTCAACACTTCTAGGGGGCGGGGCTTAATGGCATGGTCTAGTACAAACACATACAGCGAAAACTTCTCGTTCCACACACCTGATGTAAGGAAATCCTGCCGACACATGGTCCAACCCTACCGCCAGGCAGTACCTGTCAACAAATGGGAACGGCATGCGGTCAAATTTTACGGCGTGATAAAAGTTTTCTGGAGGGGGGAGCCGGGGCCAGCATAAATGTTTGTGTGGCTATCCAGGATCCAATTTCAACCCACTGAATACGGACGACTGCCAGAGCCGCGGTTTGTAAAACACCACCTGGCTGGTTGTCATCTATATGCGCATTCCTGCACATATTCAATCCATTGTTAATGTTTGCCTATTGTGTGTGTAAGCTTGGCTGCACAAGTTGATATTGGCATACAAGCACCGCATTCATAACAGCCGGACAGAATGGGTTAAGTAGACAGAAACCCCTGCATTACACCAAGTTTTCTAGGGAGGGGAGCACTTTAGAGAGAAAATACAGTGAACTGTATAGGGGGGGGGGGGGGTACGACACTGGGCACAGGTCTTAATTCAAAACAAAAAAGGTATGTTAATGCAGTCTATCAAGCAGATCTTGCCGAAAAAAATAGGAGAATAGCAGGATCAAAATTTTGAAAAAGAAAAACAGGACAAAAGTAGGAATTTTATTTTTTAAAGTGGTTTTAGAGTAGTTTTTGTTGATACTCCCTCATGTCCACAGCATCACAAGCCTCATTTGGCATGTTCTGCACTCACAACACTTGTCCTCCATCCTCAACTAAGCTCTTGGAAGTAAAGTTGCAGTACTCCTGCACCCAAGCCCTTTATTGTGTGATTTTTCATACGACAGATTTCATTTTTCGGAGTTGTGGGACAAAAAAGTAGGAAAAAGTGGGAAAAAATAGGAATACTTAACCCCTTGAGCACGGTATTTTACGGGAGACGTCGGGGTGTTGCAGCAGTTCTGGCAGCCAAATCAAACCGCTACAATGTGTTTGTGCAGTCAAGCATGACATACACAATAATCCAACAATGGATTGAAACTGCACAAACAGCGGCCAGTGGCGTCATCCGGCCTGGTGACACTGTTTTTTTTGCGCCCTATGGCGTCATCTGTACGAAGGGGTTAAAATCCCGTTAACCATAACGTCCTAGGCATTCATTTGGGGTAAAGTACAATATACTACACAGTACAATATAATTTCTAATAATACCAGTGTACTAAGAGTACTGCATACTAAAGTTTACTACTAGCAGTATTTAATGAGTAACTGCTTACGGCACAATGATGGCGAGACCCAGGGTCAAACCGAAAGCTATTGGCAACCAGCCAAGACCCACAAACAGCCACGGAGTACACATGCTGCGCTTACTGTTGACCGTATCTGGACTGCTGTTGGAGGGAAACAAAAAATAGAAACTGATTTTTCTGAGTGAGCAAAGAAAACTGGCAAGAGTGAGAATGGAACCTGCGACCTCCAGAGTACCATACTGGCACTCTACCAACTGAGTTATCTTGCCCTTTGTTGGTGGTCCCAATTTGTCGGTATCTTGTTGGGGGGGGGGGGGGGTGGAGGGGGGGGGGGGTGGAGGGGGGAGGTGGAGGGGGGAGGGGGTGGAGAGGGGGTGGTGGAGAGGGGGTGGTGGAGAGGGGGATCCGGAGGCACTAATCAGAACTCATTCATAAAAACATCAACACAATACAACATGTCGTGTAACTCGGACGTCGGGAGGCAAAAAGTAAGCTTTTATAAAAGTGAGATGGCACAACCCGACTTTTATGACTTTTTAGAGTCGGTCGCAGAGGGCAACACAACTTTCTATTTGCCTTTACGGTAACACCAACTACTAACAGTGAATACTGACACACCCCCTTATGTTAACCACACCTGTGATCGTCACGGATCGTCATCGAGCCGTAGGCAGGATTACTGATACGATGTTCTCCATTACTAACACCACCACCATCAGCATTTTTAAGTTGTAGTTTTCCTTCCGGATTCTGCGACATTTTACAAATTTGCTCACAAACAACACCAGAACAACAACGTAGGATCGCAATTTGTCAATGGTACATGTACTACAGGAAGTTCAAATAAGACTGCTTGTACGGGATACAGATACAGGCATGTCCTGTTGCAATGCGATCGTTGTGGCCTTTGATACCACTATAAAGGGTAAGGCCAAATAAAAAAAAAAAACATGTTTAGCGTCCTGCCTTTTTGAAAAATAGGAAGGAGGAGGCCCCTTTTTTTTTTTTTTTTTTTTTTTCAAAATGGCCGCTCGACACATTTTCCAAGACGTCCGGCTGGGCTATTTTTCAAGATGGCCGCCAGCATACACAAGGTGATGCTAAAGTCTAAAAATACGACTTTTTGTTTTGGGATTTTTTTTTTTTTTCGAAAAAGATCAAATATTCTTCATTTTTTCGTGTTTTTTCAAAACAAAAAAAAAACAAAAAAAAAGCAGGCGGCTTCAAAAAAGGAAGCGGGCGGGGACGCTAAACATGTATTTTTTTTATTTGGCCTAAAGGGTAAAGGTATGACCTACTTTTGACAAGATAATTGTTGATTAGCACCACCAGTAGGCCGATCAGCCCCCAAAAAAGAAAATAGTTCTGATTTGGATTACATGCCATTTGAAAATAGGGTGGGTAGGTAGTGAATTTTTTTTGCCACTTTTTGTGCTGATCATATGTAGGTGTCACTGTCTACGTGTTGCGGAAGCAGAACTATTTTTTGTTTTGCCTCAATAAAAAACAACAACCAAATTTTGAAATTATGGCCCACTGTACAACAAAACTCAAGACAGACACGGAAACAGTGTACACAAAACCCCTTAAGTACGGTTATTTACAGGAGGCGCCGGGGTGTGTCGCGCCGGCTCTGGCAGCCAAGCGAAATGGCCACAATGTGCTTGTGCAGTCAAGCGTAACACAATAATCCAACAATGGATTGAAACTGCACAAACAGCGGCCAATGGCGTCATCCGGCCTGGTACCACTGTTTTTTGTTTCGCCATTTGGCGTCCTCCGTACGCAAGGGGTTAATTAAATAGGGCCTAGTAACATATTTAAATTTAGATCTGTATTGATGACAAAAATCCCACTTCATTGTCCCTTTAACCTTTGGAGCCACCATGTAAAAAAAAATCACGCGGTTGATCCTATGGACTGTTTTGGACAGTCCGTTTGTATTACGCGTATATACCCTCGTTTGGGGGACAGAATACAAGTCTTATACTTTGAAAAGGTCGAATGGATGTCCCTGGGCCCACATCTTACTAATTCAAGCCCACTGGAAATGTACATGTTGGTTTTTTTTTTTTTTTTTTAATAAAAGTGAAGGTCGGAATCCATGGCCCCAAACCATGTATAACTGCCATACAGCCAGACTGCCAGACAGCTATACAGGAATTCGCCGACGCCATTTTTACAGTGGTGCCGCGCTCGCGTGCAGGATGTGCGCGTTCTTTAATTTTAGTCGCGCGCGCATTTTGGCAAGTTGTAAACACCCTGTTGGTCGAAGCTGCATCGAGCGCGTGCGTAAAATACGCACGCGAGCGTGATGCCACCGCAGTTAATGCTTCTAATTTTGGTCACCGGATTCGTCCGTAGCCAGCCAACCAGCAACCCCTGAGGCCATTACAGGTCATCAATTGGTTGGAAGCAGCTGTGGTTTACCCAAGGAACTGTTAAAGTTATAAAGTAACAGAGATTGATTGCCAACCTTGATAGCCAGCTGCAAGAGTAGCTGTACACAAAGTGATCAAGTTTGTACACAATTCCATATGGCTTAGTCACACTGTCACTGCCAGTACTTCTCAGATTTATTGCTCTCAATGGGGAATCCCCAGGTTAAAGGTGACCAGAGAACCTCAAACTAGAAGCATTGATTGAGGAATACATGGAGTGTCACCCTTATTGGCCGAAACATTTTTTAGTAATTAATTGTCATGTTGTTACAGTCCCTTGGTGGCTCCGAGGGTTAAGTATAAATAGCGCAATAATGGCTTGCCTTCCTGTGTGTAATGTAATGCACCTATCAACTGTTTCCCCAGCCCCCCTAAACCTCTCCTTCCCCCCCCCCCCCCCCCCATATTGGTATTTTTTAGGGCTGTTCATTTTTTTATAATTTAGTATTCGATTATTCGAGACTGGGCTTGACCAAATATTTGATAATCGCCGATCAAGTCTTTTAGGCGTCTGCTGCAACTGCATGCCGCGCCGGTAAAAAGTTGCATGAAAAGCACGCCGGTGTTTTAAATGCGGCGATCGATATTAGAGACCACCCGATGGACATTTTTGCATTGTATCAAGATCATTACGAGTACGTATAACGTTCTGATAACAAGAAACCAAACTCCAGCCTGAGTTTTTGCAATAATTATTGTAGAAGTGTCAAGGGTTTTACGGTCGGGAACCATAAACCTCTGTCCACAAAAAATGCGGCATTTTGACACTGCTAAGTGCCGTAACTTTTCTATTAAAATAGCATCATAGTCGTATCTGTACGTGCATATATTTTGTTTTTAATATTCGAACCGGCTATTCAAATATTCGGTTGATGATCGAATATTCGCTATATTCAGAACAGCCCTAGTATTTTTCGTGCCGCGGGTCCGGACTTTGATCCTTTGACTAGAGTGTAAATAAAAATCGGCCTTGCTTTACTTTTGAACAAAAGAGTATGCCCCGCCCGCGGAATGGGGTTTTGGTCAATTCCAAAAAATAATTCCCACATTGGGGGTGGGGCAATCCGAGGGTAGGGGTGGGGATTGCCACAGGCTTTTTAGCCTTTACTTAGCATGCTTAGCCAATGCCGCATGATGACAAAATGGGGGGGGGGGGAGGGGGAATTTCCCCCCACTTTTGGCAGTTCCACATAAAGAAAAACATAGAAAATGGTGACAGTAAAAAGCCAGAAATAAAAAAAACAACCATTATTTGTAGGGCTAGGCCGGCACCGGCGTTACTTCGCCGCCCCCCCCCCCCCCCCCCCCCCCCCCTATTAAAGTGTTCTAACGTTAGGCATGTGCATGGAGGAAGCATGAAGGAAGGTAGCCCAGTTGAGCGCAATTTTTAAAGACGTGCATTTTTAAAATTTTCGCGCGCAATTGAAAAAAATGCGTGTGGGGATTTTTTCAGTTAAAGTATGCGCGCGCAAATTTTAAATTCGCGCTTCAGACAACAACTAGGGCACGATATCTGATACGAACTACATGGTAGACATGAATTTTACATCGGCGTCAGACGCATGGCGGCCGTTCCATAGGCAGTAGGCATGTTGACGATTTTGACGAGTTCTCTGTGGATATAGAGGGTATTTTGTATCCGACTCCTCTACAGAAAACAATTATAGCGTTCTTGAAGGGGTTGGAACTGTCTCCCAGTCCTACGACTATACTTTCAAAAATGTTGTGAAGAGGAGAGGGTTTCAAGTTTTGAGTTTTCCAGCTCTTGAGCTACATGATGTCGTGAATATTTGCAAATTCGTATATTACAATGTGTGTGTAGCATTTATTTATTTGATTTGCAAATATGTTGACATTGTTTGTGAACTATATTTTTTATAAGCGAATAAAGTTTACGATGTGAATTTTATTGCATATACTTTGTCGCATATCTTTGTGGTGATGTCATATCATCTGTTGAATTGACCTTCAATTTATCATCTGTTATTATCACCTGAGATTCTGTGCTTCTATCTTTATGAAGTTGGGTCATGTTTGGCTTGATAAGTTGCCTTCGCGTGACATTAAGGCACCGTCGGGGGGGGGGGGGGGGGGGGGGGGGAATACATTTTCGGTGTTTTTTTCATTGGGAAATGATCTAAACCTCTGTGTCTGATCGGCTAACTTCCCAACATTTAAAAGAAAATGGCAGATTAAGAAGCAATCTATAATTTGCATTTTTCACACAGCAAATGAGAGACTACTGGATAAGATTTTTTTCTTCTATGAAATAACTTATATAGGTCAGTATAGTGGGAGATTATGTTGTCACATGCTGGTCATGATGGTGCACCCCGGCCTCACGTACGCGTCCGAACTTTGCAATTTATTTGCATGTTCCTAATAGATTGAGCACTGTTTTATATATTTTCTAGCATTTTTACGAAGTTTTGTTCTTCTGTTTTTGTTTTACACTTTTCTACTGCCGGTTTTCCATACTTTTGCCAAACCTCAGGCTTGAATTGTATCCCAGCCCCGGATCCCAGCATCCCTTTTCAAGCGCTTTGTCACAAGAAATTAAGAACTTACAGTTCGTGTGCAACCCCGTTTACTGTTTGAATAATATAGATTGCGTGATTTTCAAAAATTGCACTCCATCTATAATGCGCAAATTTTAAATTTACGCAAGCCAACTCAATGTTCGTGTTCAAAAATTGCGCAGTGCGCATTTTTAAAAAATGCGCGCCTTTGACGATTACGCTAAACAGCCCTACAACTACAAGTACTAAGTAGGGCTGTACTCCTGTATCGTGCTGGGTCCCAAATTCGCGCTGCCCAATATTCGCGCGACCAACTTTCTTGGCGCGTAACTTTTTGCACGTAGCACGCACTGACATCAAATTTGCTGTCATGATCGTTCGTCACATCATCTTTCTTTTGTGTGCAGTTATGTGGAAAGTAAAAGCTTTTCTCGTAAATATTTTGACAAAATGCAAAAAGAGAGTAAAATCTTACCATATAGACTAAATACAAAACACTGCTTGTTTAAATTTCCCAAAAGACTACTAAAAATTCACTGCGAGCTCCCGGTCAGTGTTGCACGACCAGCTCCGACTCGTAAATGACGTTTCAGTTTACTTTCGCTAAACAACAGAGGGCGTTATCAAAAATATGGAGCCTGAGAAAAGACGTGCGCCTTATAATTTTTTACGATCATTTTGCGTAGATTACCGATATCATCATTGAGTTGTTGTTTGTCGGCATACATGTCTTAAAATTAGGTCTAATTAATATGCATATGACCAAACTTAATACGTTTGTCGTGTCCAAAATCACATGCAATGTACAGGACTAAAACCATTATTTTGTTTCATCTCATTAGAGTTCGGAGACTCCTTTTATTCAACCTTTACCCCGCATGCGCGAATTTTGGTCACTTTTGGAAGAACGAATCCGACTCGATCGTTTGCGTAGGTGGCGGTTCTGTTGCTTCAGTTACTTTCAATATTCCTAAAAAAGAAATTCCAGGTAAGATATTAGTCATACTAAACAATTGTAAATACCAAAACCATGTAAAGCTTAGTTTATACTAATCAAAAAATTAGCTGGCCTGACGTTTCGAACTTAAGCAAGTTCTTTCTCAAAGGCAAATGACAGAGTACAAGAAACAAACATGTAGGGAACACACATGCATGAGGGGGTGGGTGGAGAAACACAAAAGAGGGATGCAAGGGAGCATGGCAGTGGGTAAACATCAAAGAGAGAGGTTTGGGTAAGGATGAATGCGGGGAGGGATTAGGATGAAGGTTGAAGCTGGGGAATTGGACAAAGGAATGTGGTTAGTGGCAAAGATAAACAGGAAATGGTAAGACAACCCCATTTGGCCAAGAGACCCCAAGAGGGTTTGCCAGGAGGATAATCTGTAAACAAATGACAATGGGGGAAAAATTAAAAGTTAATCATTCCCTTCCTGGATATTTAGACCATGTGGTTGAATAGTCCGAAGACGTTTCATCCAAACTTTCTTAGTTTATACTGTTAAAATTTCGGTCACAGTCTTAAGTGCGCGAATAATGGCCACACGAGGATACTCCTGTAGAGTGTAGTGTATAAAAATGGTTCCCTTTTTAACTTCTGGCTTTTTACTGTAATGCCTAATGGTGACACTGACAGTCAAATTAAAAAAGCCAGAAGTTAAAAAAGGAACCACGTACCGTGGAGGCGCATAAGTATTGAATGAGAAAAGCTACTCACAACTTCGCGGATTAAACGGCTGTCCTGGCGGAAGGAAATCACTTCCCGTATTACATTTGCGCGACCATGAATTGAAATTGATGTTGACTAGATGAAATTTAGTGTACACAATTTACATCAGTCTCACGTGCTGCGCAGGTACGTGTTATGAAAAAAATCTAGGGTTATACCATGGAAAACATGGGGGTGTTCATCAACAAATCGATACTTACCAATACAATCTTTCCAAAATCGTCTCAATTTTTTCGCA
This sequence comes from Hippasteria phrygiana, assembly GCA_037893225.1. NCBI lineage: Eukaryota > Metazoa > Echinodermata > Asteroidea > Valvatida > Goniasteridae > Hippasteria > Hippasteria phrygiana. Next base: position 173,193 of record JAZGUH010000179.1, read on the forward strand.
ATAAAGTGGAGTTATTTATTTGCATTATGTTGCAATGCTGTTTTGTTCATTGCAGGATATTTTGATGGCCACTGGAGATTATTAATATATATTTAATGATTTCACTCTCTCTAAATATAATGTGAACTCGTCTTGATAGATCGTTATCGCCGTTGGTGGCGCGCTACTTCAATTATGTCATTGTCACTCGACTCGCTTTCTGTGTGTAACTGTTTGTGTTACTTTATATCTTTAATTGTTTACGTGCATTTTTATGGTGCGTTCGTTATTCCTCCCCGGTTAAGCGAAGGCAGGAAGTGAGGTGAGTAACAAACAAAGAAACAGAACGTGAAATTGGAAAGAATATCGTATCCGAATGCTAATTTTAACATGTTTCAAGAATAGGCCTAACCCATATGCTAGTATTACGTTCATGAAGTTAGTGTTTCCTTGCTATGATTGTATGAAAAGCCGATGGGGCTCCCCCCCCCCCATATTGGGAATTCGCTAATAATACTACTACTAGCTTGGAAGTTGGAAATCCTAACCATGGAGGAATGAATAAACAGGGAAAGATTTTACTTTAATACCCCCCCCCGCCAAAATCGGTCAGGAAATTTTTGGAAAATAACCACATGCTTAGACAGTTGTTATCAAGGAGGGTTGGTTATTTTCTAAGATTTTGCTGTTCTTGATTCATTTTGGTGCGAGTATTAAAAGTAAAATCTTTCCCATTCTACCCTGTTTATATCTACAAAGACATCTCTGATCTTCTTTTCTTATCAGACCAGAATGTTCTTCTGTCGACCGAGGGGTTTGGGCTATGTGCCCGTCAGCCTGTTCCTGCTACTCATCGTCACCATTGGCATCTCGTACCTCATAGCTGTGCTGAGGGGCGACGTAGCCGTATTGTTTCCCTACATCAGGTATGCCTAAACAGCCAGAGTATCCAGTTGAAATTTTTGACCCTTTTACCCGTCCGACCTCTTGGGAAAAATACAAACCTGCCTGTCTGAGGTGTACTTAACTTAATATAGTACATTGGCACTCCTTTATTCTGCAATTCCACACCCTGATCTCTAACTCATCCTAACTGATGAGGGTATTTATAGGTAAAAATAATCAACACATTTTCAATTATAGCCCTGGAGCAGGGCCCGGAATGGATAATTGATCATGCTCGACACGCCTCTAGGGGCATTGGCCCCGGGCAGGGCACGTAGGCCATGTTAGGGCAGGTATGCAAGTTTTAGGTCACTGGATAAACTATTATGTAATTGGACTTGCGCCATGCTATTTGGCTAAGTCTGACTGAGGAACTTGTGAAAGATGAAACGTTTTGATGGATCAATGCAGATGTAATTTTTAAAAATAGGAAAATCGTGCTACAAAGCGTAGTATATATGTATCTGGGTCATTCCATAAATTTTGGGTCCAAAAGTGTGACTTTTTGGTGTCCCTGTTACATAGCACATATAAATTTGCAGTTCAGGACACATTCTCCAATGCCTTCTATCTCCAAGAGTGATTGTGTGAAGCAAAGTACCTGCCAAACAAGTACAAAATAGTGTGAAGTCAATTTTCATACTTGATGGGAAATTACACAGGTCAGGTGTAACAGGGACACCAAAAAATGTCACACTTTTTGACCCCAAATTTCTAGAATGACTTGTCTATTGCCGGAGGGTTAGGCCTAACTTGCTATAGCTGAATCGAAACCTTGCAATGGGCAGAATGTTACACACTATTAGACCTTTTGACAAAAAGGCCAAAAAAAGCAGAAACACAGGGGTGAAAATATTAAAAGTGAGATTTAGGAAAACTCGAAGGTTTTTCTTGTTAGCTAGTCCTTTTTTTCAGCAGTTTCCTGTTTTAAAAATGTCTATTTTCAGTCTTTAAAAAAATCCCACTTTCTGTTTCCCCGAGAGGTTTTAGCACACGTAAACTGTTAAAAAGTTAATTTCAGTTTCATGATGTGGTCATTATTTTTATTTAATGGAAACCGAACATAGCCTTCAAAATTCCTCATAAATGCTTTGGAATTTTCTGCAGTCATTTTTTGTTAAATCTGCATTGTGATTACGGTTAAATTTCATTCATTTTTCTGGATAGAGCTTGATAATCAGTGGCTGTGTCTTTATTTTCTTCATTTTTGCAGTGATGCGGGAGGAAAGCCGCCAGAGAGTTGCGTGTTTGCCCAGTTTGTAAATCTCGCCTCGCTGCTCTGTAAGTGCTGAACTTTTGCTCTCGAACTGCATTGCTCAAATAAAGATAAGAATAAACAGTCACATGTAAGATTAAAAACCAAAACTCCATTTTCTCAAATTAAATTTTCTGTTTTTCAAAACTTTTACTCTTTCCTTAGTATTGCTTTCCAAATTTCTCGCGACTCTCTGGTAGTCGACAAACTTGTACTTTGTCAATTTGCTTATTGCTATTCTGCTAGCTGTGTGGAAATTGGCTTAGTTCTGAAATGAGTAAGGGTAAACATCCTAATTAAAACAAGCGGTATTGTTAGCGGTATGGCTGTTTTGCATGGCAATCTCAATTTTGTAAAATGTAGAAAAGATAACTCTTCATTGGTAACAGGGTTGGCTGATTTAAATCACGTTGATTTAAATCAAATAATAAAAAAACATTAAAATGTTTGATTAAAATTTTTTTTGTAAAAGTCTTATATTTTAGCAATATAAATCAGGGTTGGCCAATTTTAATCGCGTTGATTTAAATCAACAACAAAAAAACTGATTTAAATTTTTGATTTAAATTTTTTTTGTAAAAGTCTTATATTTTAGCAATATAAATCAGGGTTGGCCAATTTAAATCGCGTTTGGATCAGGAAGTGCATTTGTTCCTATTCCCATCTTGTGAATATATGAAGTCAGAATGACAATGAAGGCATGGAACAGACTAAATATATTATGGTAAAAATGTCTAAGTTTCCAAAAACACTCACTGCACATGTTCAGTGCCGTGCCCGGTACTGAAATAGCTAAAATAAGCTGATGCCGGTTCAAATTATTATTTATTTATTAATCACTGATTTAAATCACTTTTTTTGTAAAAGTCTTATTTTAGCAGTGTAAATCAGGATTGGCTGATTAAAATCACGTTGATTTAAATCTGCCAACCCCGATTGGTAATGAATTATTCTGTGACAAAATAGCCTGTGTGCAGTCACAATTCCAGAATAAGGTCGTTAACAGAGCCACCTGGCAGGTTTTGACAGTACCTAAAAAACAAAACGGCATTACCGTTAATAATACCGCCGTTTTAAAGGACATCAAACTAATTTTGAACAGTGCTGGCATTGGTGTACATTCGCTACAAGGAAGTGAATACAGTGGAAGATCTTCCTCCACAGCAGGTTGGCCGTCTCAACAAAGCCAGCTTCATCTTGGGCATTGCGGCAACGTTCGGACTCAGCCTCGTAGGCAACTTCCAGGTATGGGAACCGTATATGTCCAGGCAATGGAATATTAGAGAGGGTGGGGAGGGGGCATTACGAGAACATTGAAGTCAGTCTTGTTGGCAAGTTCCATGTACAGGAACAGTAGGTCAACAGGCAGCGGAATATATAATGGGGCATCTGTAAAGCGCACATATCCACCAAGATCGCAGTGCTCAAGGCGCTATATAATTACCCCTGCTCATCGGGCCTATAATCATTCCTGGAACCTCGGCTCAGTGGAGGGTATACATCCCCAGCTGCAAGTTAAACGCACATGGGCTAATCAAATACTGCCCTCACAGGTACCCATTTAATTACTCCTGGGTGGAGCGAAGCAACTTGTGACAAAGTGTCTTGCTCAAGGACATAAGGCATGCGGGAAATTACGAGAATATTCAGGTATGGGAACTTCCGGGTATGGGAACCGAACATGTACAGGCAGTGACCGACATTGTGTCAGTACAAAATTTTTGATTGGTAAAATTGTGGTGGACATGATGTACAATACGTGCTTCCAGGAATCCTTGTGATGCACAAAATGTCACGGAACAAAAATAACACGTCTTCGGTCTCTTCCTCTAGGATACCAACGTAATTGTGGTCCACGAAATCGGGGCGATGATGCTGTTTATTTTCGGCACTATCTACACTGTCATTCACACGCGCATCACCTACCTTCTCTGCCCCAGTTACACCAGGCTTCTCATCTGCCGACTGAGGCTGGTGCTGTCCGTCATGATGACCGTTTCCTTGGTAACCTGTATCCTTTGCCAGATGTAAACAAAATGTTACCCACAGCCTCTTCCGAAGTATGAGGTCATTTGGATCAGGAAGTGCAGTGTAAACAAATGAAGTGCTCGCGTGCGTTGCTTTACGCGCTTTTCAAAGAGACCCGTGTATGTTGGATCCAGAAGTTAACCACTACCTCCTCGTAAAACCTTATGCAACAAAGCAACTCCATTTAAACCACATTTCAAAGCATTTTTTTTATGGCTATCGCCCAACACAAGGCCAAAAGGCCACTCAAGGTGCGGGCTACAAAAGACAAGAAAAGACATAAATCACAGGGATAGCAGGTATCTATTCACATTTCGTTTGAATTGTGAAAGATTATAGGTGGAAGGGAAGCAAGTTACAGGTAAGGAGTTCCAAAGAGAGGCAGTACGAGGAAAAAAGACTTGAAGAGTATCTGACAGTACTAGCCTTTGGAACAAGAGTGAAAGGATGTGATGAGACAGCCAGGCGAGTAGAGTGCCTGAAAGTTTGGACGGGGGAACTAATGATGAAAGGCCACTATTAATTTGTATGGCCTTCATGACATTACGTGTATTAAAAATAATTTCCACGAAAAGAATTTTCGAAACGATTCCCAGGTCAGATTTGTGGACTGCACGTGTGTTCTTGTATCAAGATGGCTTCCTTAGCAACCAATTCTTGCAGCTGTCTCGTGTGAAATTGTATCGACGATTGAATGGTCACATCACCACAACAAGACGGACACAATGCCACTCTGGAAACCAACAGATGGGGTAAGTTAAAGGTGTATTATTAAACAGTACCACATCTGTGCGATACGATACATACAGGCTTTTTGGGAGGACAAAATCGGGATTGAAGCAGGACTTTTGCGGGTTTACAGTAGTTTTTATTGATACTCACCCATGTCCACAGCATCACCAGCCTCATTTGACATGTTCTGTACTCACAACACTCGTACTCCATCCTCAACTAAGCTCTTGGCAGTACTCCTGCACCAAAGCCCTTCATTGTGTGATTTTATAGAGTACCAAAGTGATGACGTCAATCAATGCAATGTTTGGAACCAGAATATATTCTAAACTGCATGTGTTTGGAACCAGTTGCCACGGCAACTGACGTCAGACTTCGGTACTCTATATGACAGTGTGTAACACTTCAGAAATATATTCAATGAGATTTTATTTTCACAGTTGCGGGACAAAAAGTAGGAATACTTGAAAGCCTGTATCATGAAACTGGGATTAATAATAGGAGCAAGGTAAAAACAAAATAGGAAAAAGTAGGAATACTTGAAAGCCTGTAACATGAAACTGGGATTAATAGGAGTAGGAGCAAGGTAAAAAAAGAAGGAAAAAGTAGGAATACTTGAAAGCCTGTAACTTATGAAACTGGGATTAATAGGAGTAGGAGCAAGGTAAACAAAATAGGAAAAAGTAGGAAAACTTGAAAGCCTGTAACATATCATGAAACTGGGATTAATAGGAGTAGGAGCAAGGTTAAAAAAATAGGAAAAAGAAGGAATACTTGAAAGCCTGTAACTTATGAAACTGGGATTAATAGGAGTAGGAGCAAGGTAAACAAAATAGGAAAAAGTAGGAATACTTGAAAGCCTGTAACATATCATGAAACTGGGATTAATAGGAGTAGGAGCAAGGTTAAAAAAAATAGGAAAAAGTAGGAATACTTGAAAGCCTGTAACATATCATGAAACTGGGATAAATAGGAGTAGGAGCAAGGTAACAAAATAGGAAAAGTAGGAATACTTGAAAGCCTGTAACATATCATGAAACTGGGATTAATAGGAGTAGGAGCAAGGTAAAAAGAGTAGGGAAAGTAGGAAAAGGAATACTTAAAAGCCTGTAACATATGAAACTGGGATTAATAGACTCGTTGCTTTGCAGGGTTACGCCTTCCACATTGTCAGTACGTCCTTTGAGTGGGCGCTCGCCGGCTTTTTCGGGCTGTACTGCCTGACGTTCGTCAGCGAGTTCAGCAAGGTCTCGTTGGGACTCAACATGTTTCTCCACGTGGATCCGTTCCCAGTGGACGGCATGAACAACGAAGCGGAACCCAACGAGTACACCAAGCTCTTTGCGTGAAAGGTCAAAGGTTAACAGAATCACGACTCGGTGTGTGCCAGGTCAAAGTTTGGAGGTCAGTTTGGGTCAAGACCCCCATGTTTCATTGTTTGAAGTGGGTTGACCAAATTTTTTGTTTTTTTTGTTTTGCGGCAGGCAGAATTAAATTTTCAAAAGTAACTCGTTGAGCCCGTGGTAAAGATCAACAATCGTCAACGACATTTCTTAGTTGAAATTGATCCAAATTGTTGCCGAGAAACCTCGTGGTTCAGGACTTATTGCTTTCAGATTGAATACGCATAGATAATGAGAATTAGCAAAGCAGGGTTATTTTGTTTGTTAAATAATTATGGCTTGTTATATATATATATATAAAAATAAAAAAAAGTAACAATGCTCAAGCAACAATCAAAAGAAGTGCAGAATCAATAAAGATTGGCTTTAATTCAATCTAGCTGTACATTTACTTCAAAAAGGTATCGCGCTAATATATTTTAACATTAGCAATAATGTTACCTCATTTTATTTCTTGGTGCAACAAAATAACTAGGGTTTAAGTCAATCCTGTATATAAATCAACTAATTGTGATCTTGCCAGTTGAAGGAAAAAAATTACTATTTAATTAGTGGCCGTACAGGAATTCAGTTCTACCAACACATATCTTTTTGTGCATTTAGAAGCACGAAAGCAAGCAAATCCAAAGGCCTCTGCAAGAGAGTTGTGGAGGTCGAAAACAGAGTTTTATTTCATACGATAGAACTTATAGTTTGTTGAAGACCACGTATATATATATATATATGTCTAGGCAATCCCCATTTTCAAAACACTGTGCTTGCCAATTCATAACCATGGAGTAGATTTCATGTACGAAATGCAGGATAATGTCTTGTAAATTAAATTTGTATTCCTCAAAAATTATTATATCACAGTTCATGTCACATTAAATTGCTATAGGCCACTCTAGGTAAAAGGTTGCAATCAGAGGTGGTTTGATTGGCCACATTTTAGGTTGCCAACCCTGTTCCCAGATCTAAAGAGGATAAAACCTTCAACAGATTATCCTAATTTTTAGACCCATAGACCTAGGCGGGGAAACTTACACCATTGGTGAGACAACTCACCTCCTATTTCCAAAGATAAAGGGGTGTAACTGAGGTTCTTGTCCTGAGCTTGAAAATAATGCAATGGAAGGCCTGATTAGGCCGAGTAAAATAAAAATGCCAGTTGATCGTCCGGGTTTTTCAAAAAGGAGGATGTGGGTCTTTTTATTTGTAATTTTTTCCAAGATGGCCTCCAAGCATTTAAGTTAAAAATGACCGCCAGCTTTTTATTAGCTATCCTACTAGTAAGTTGAGTGAAAATATCCTTGTTAAACAGTGTTCCATGTATTTTATTAACCCTAACAGTCCTGAATCCCCCAATTTTAATATGATTTTCCCACACACCCTTTGGGAGTTAGGGTTAAAGTATTGTTAATGCAAATTTGTTGGCGAAAAGAATTGACAAAAAAGGATGCGGGCGGGGACGATCAACTGGTTTGTTTTTTGCCTAAAGTTAGACCAACATTTAAAAGACATAAAGATGCGGAAATCGGGCTTGTACGCTGATGTTAGAATTTAAGTACTAAAATACAGAATTGTATATTTTGTGTATATTTTGAATCAGCGTTATGTGTACATACCATAGAGCTATATTAAATTACTAGAGTGCTGACTCGATGTACAAAGTGATGCCTGCTGGGCGCATCCATGTTTGTGTACAAACCTATGTACGGCTATTTGCATATCTACGTTTGGATTATCAAAGCCAATACACCCAAAACCGAAACGCACAATCAGTAAATGAGCATCTAATTGTGCAAACAATGCAAACCGCGTGTGCGTATCCGTTGCAGATGTTTTATAACTGTCATGACGCGCTTAAGTTGTTTGCGAATGTTGTGCTTCCGCGTTGGAGTACACTTTTAAAATTCAGTGTCTAATTTTGTTATGTTCTACAAACACGCACACGAATTCAAAATGTCTGCAGGCATGAAGGTTTTAAAGTATCTTCGCGCGTAAGAATGAGGAGGTAGCGTTCTAGTAATTCGATATCGCTCTATGGTACATACTAGTATACCAAATATAATTGTTGAGCTTTTTAAATTAAATTGTAAAATACTGTCATTTGTGGAAATGGCGACGATTTGGGTATATCAATCTGTTCGATAGCCTTTCAATATGAATATTGGCATTTTGTACGTGAAAACATTGATTTCCAATGTGTAAGATTCGTTGAAGTGCACGAGTAAACTCAAAAGTAATCTGGCGACTTCCTACTCATTTTGTTTATGTTGGTCATAATTGACGGAAATTGTTGCTAATTGTCAGTTATTCTGTCAAAGAATAATATTTAGACTCTGAGATATGACTGGGTACTCGAAACTGATAAACTTTACAGGAAATAAATTTTACATTTTTAATGCAATAACTGCAGCCATTGTTTGGGATTTATCGGCGTGTAAAAGTGTGAAATATGTTTAGCATCCCCACTGACCCCCCTTCTCAAAAACAGTAAGACGTAACGTGAATATGAATGGGTATTGTAAATGTCAAGACAATACATTTTAGAATAAGCCTTCTCAGTTTCCAAGCTACATACCCAGGGAATTGACTGGTCCAAAGGCTATTTACGGCCAATTTCATAAGGCCCAAAAAATTGGTGCCACTTTTTCAAAATAAATTGCCGTTTAACACACCCCGTTGTCCCAGACAGCACCTCTCTCAACCTTTGACCCGCTTGATTGCAGCAAGCAAATTTTTCTTCAGGAACGTCTGGTTGGCGTCGGCTAATCTCTGAAGAGCCGACCGGCTTGTTGCTGAGATCTGTTGGCAACAGGATAGCATGGCATGAGACTCTTGCCTTTCAAAATAAGGTACTTGTGTCGGGCATGCCAAGAACAGGCTGTGCACTGAGTGTAAATGCAAACACTCGGCTCCACACTAAATAGAGTGGTCTTATTCATCACACTTGGAGCCCCCCCCCCCCCTTCATGTGACTGAAAGCTTTGTATGAAAAAGCTCCATCTATTCATCACACTCCCATTCAACAACAATATAGTTGAAACATGAATGGATTGAGTATGCGCAGGAATGTGCGGCGAGACGGTCTTTTGCAAACTACGGCTATAGCCATCGTCTGTATTTAAGAGAATAAGTAATGAATGCTCATTGTTTTCAAGTTCTTGAAGAAAGTGACAGGTTTTACTCGGGTGGTGGGAGTCAAGAAAACATGACCTGCTTACTAATGCTTGAGTCCATGACTTCTGCACCACTCAACCACTATCTTAACCCCTTGGGCAAGGTATTTTACGGGAGACGTCGGGGTGTTGCAGCGGTTCTGCCAGCCAAATCGAACCGCTACAATGTGTTTGTGCAGTCAAGCATGACAAACAATGGATTGAAACTGTACAAATGGCAGCCAATGGTGTCATCCGGCCTGGTGGCACTATTTTTTGACGCCATATCCCGTCATCCGTACACAAGATATCTTGCCATGTGAAGATGGATTTGGTTAACTCTTGACCCAAAAAATCCATCTTCACATGGCAAGATATCTTTGTGTTGCACTAGAAAAAAGTATGATAAGAATGTCCCGGAATGTCTACAAGGAATTATAAAAATTACATAATGTGAAGTAACTAACTCTATAAGAAGTGAAACGTGAAACATGGAAATCAACAAAATTAGCTGGCCTAACGTTTCAAACTTAAAGGTATTATACGACATTTGGAAACATAAAAAACAAAACTACTGAATTATAATAAAATACCGTACTAGACTAAGTAAATAGCAGTCTCAAGCATCCTGTGAAATCATGGCACCTGGTGTGCTGTTGTTTTCAAGAAAAGTGGAAATTCATATCGTTTTCCAATGATTGTCGGCTGACAATCGTTGGAAATAGTCTACTTCCCCGACCTGATAATTGACTCTATAAACTGCTCCATTTTGTTTAAAGTATGGTCAGGGAACCAGACTACTAAAACAGATTATTTTTCTGTCCGTTTTCCCAGCATCTATGCGCACAAAACTTCAAACAGGTTAGTGTTACAGTATTTGCTAGCACGCTATAAAATCCTAACCCCCAAATCCATTTATTTCTGAAAATTACAGCAAAAGCAAATGGTGTATACCACATTTAAGTTTTTCTCAAAGGCAAATGTCTTTGCTTATAAGTTTAAAATGTTAGGCCAGCTAATTTTGTTGATTTCTAAAAAGAAGGGAATACTTGAGATATTAACTTGACATTGTAATGCTCTGAATTGTCATCAGGAGAAACATTGTCTCAACATTCTTCATCATTCTACTGACTGAACATTGAATTAAAAGCTCTGGTTCTTCCAAGATCAAAACTTCTCCTTTTTAGAACTAGTTACTTCACATAGAATATCCCCCAAACGTTTCTCTGCAGCCGACAATACCTGTTTGGAGAAACGATTGATAACGGTTAGCAGGAGTTTGGCAAACTTGTTGCAGGAGTTTTGGGAACTCCCATGATGCTCCAGTGCGACGACAAACATCTCCAGCGTGGGGTTATCAAGCTCCAACTGCGGAGGAAAACAGGAAAATGGCCATGGATTTAACCCAGGGCCGGCTGTTATTAATGGCTTGCCAATACAGGCTTGCGCAGCCAAGCGTAATGTAAACAACGGATCGAGTACGGGCAGGAATGCGCATGTACAGTCGACTCTTGTTAGTAAGAACACGGATAGGACGAAATCCTGGTTAAAACAAACATATCGTCGGTCCCAGCAAAACTGCACATTTCTATTGGGTTATTGGATTATACAAAATTCCTGTTAAAACGAAAGGATTTCGTAACCCCGTTGAGTCAGAAAGCATTGTTAGCGACCCATTTATAATGAAAGTTTACAAATCCTGGCTGACGGCTTTTCATTCCGCAGTACTGGTCATCAAATTGATGTCTGTCAGTTGATTCATCTTGCCGACGGAGAATCTATTTTAATTGGTGGACAGTGCACGGTCGTTGATCGCCCGTTGGAAAAATGGTCATGGATTTACAGAGTTACACAGTCTATAATTCTGCATTTCCCCCGTATCGATTTTTGGGTTTGTTTTTTCTCTCGAAAAAGTGGACCTTTTGGGATTTTTAGGGGTGCACAGGCACCCTCGTGTCTGTCTGTACCGTGTATACTAGGGCTAAAGTCAAGTCCCTGCAAGTCCTTTAGCAAGTCCTTTCATAAAGCCAGTCACAAGTAACTGGATGAACAATGACAAAGGAATGCCTTTGTCAAAGCTCATTTGAATAGCTTGTGATTGGAATTAGGACTGGAGGGTTTGTGATGGACTCGACTGCAGCCCTGGTCTATACCTGCCTGCCCACCTTGCAAGCAAGGGTCGTCTGGAAAAGTCCTGTCATTTCCTCTGACCACTGCAATGTCTGGACTGAAAGAACTTTACTGCAACAAAAATGGGTGAAAAAGTCAATTGTTAGCAATTCTGTTGCTGTGGTGAGATATGACTATCATATTTTGAATGCTTTTCGATTCACTTCCGTGGTTCTGAAAACAGTGAAAAACTCAACTAACAAATGCTGGCGTAGACCTTATCGGAGATACCTCCTGGTTGAGTCCGAACAATGGTCAAAAGGGATTGTGGGAAGGAAAAAGGACCAAACATTACTCCTTTTCTTTCCCACGATCCCTTGTGACCATTGTGCGGGCTCCGATAAGGTCTATTGTTCACTGATGAACAAGATTTATTTAAATGGGGGGGGGGGGGGTGTCGGGACAAGAAATCAGCCAATCCCAGCTCACCTTAGAAGATAGACTCGACTCTCATTGGTCAGCGCCTCCTTGATCACCTTGGTAACCAGGTCGCACTGGTGCGACGTGGCTGCAATAGCACAGCCTTCCCTGGCCAACGCCGGCAGGAGGGCTCCATCTACGGTCGGTTTGGGGAAAGCTTTGGCAAGGCAGACAATGGCGCTCAGAAGAGTTCGGGGAGCTGTCTGGGTCAAGTCCTGAACCTGGCCAAAGAAACGGGCAAAAGTAAAGGTTGTGAGGTGCCTTAACCTCTGGAATACAGACATAGCCACGGTTTGAAAAAAGACCACCTGGCCGGTTGACGGCTATAGGCTCATTCCTGCACATACTCAATCCATTCCTGTTTCAATGAAATACGACTTAAAATTCAATAAACCAGTTTCGTGAAACATACTAAGAAAAATACCTGCTTGCCAAAACATCTCCCCGCTAATGTTGCGGCGCTCGAGTGACTAAGCTCCAATGAGAAATTGGACAGTTGCTGTACCAAGGCACCCAGACCTGCGGCTAGTGCCGAGTCTAACTCCAAGACATCACAGAATGCTTCCACCTGCATCGCCAAAAGGAAAAAAGTCATGTGTAGTCTCCAATACAAGTGACTGGACAGTTTCACTCGTTCGAACTGACAAGTGCGTTTTAAATTAATCCTTGGAAAATGAGCAAATACGTATTGGGTGTTTAACAAATTTCCTCGCGACGGCTGCTTACCTTATCTATTGGACAGTAAATGATTACTTCCAGAAGCTCAGGGGAGATAATCCCTCCCGCCGGGTTGTACAGAGCTGTCTTGAGGGACGTCAAGTTGTCCTGAAATATCGGTGAAGGAAAAAAGTGAACAGCCAGGGTGAAAAATTATGCCCATGTCCGGCATAAAATAAATGTCATGACAGGCCATAGTGCCCAGCAGCTGATTTCACGAAACCTTGTGCAATTGCGCAACTCTACTTACGCCACAATTTATTGCGTAAGTTGCGCAACATTTTAAAATTGATTTCACGTAAGTTACGCAGTGCGTAAGTCGCTGACTTGCGCCACAAATTATGGCGTAACTTACGCACTCGTTTTAGGTGGCTTAAGTTGTTGGCACAAAACACCGAAATTACTTAGCTAGCTGAGCGTGAGCACAGCAGAGCCGTTCACTAGATTATTTCAGAGAGTAATTAAATTATTATCCGCTGCAGGTTTACCTGTGAGATATTTCCAAAAGTTGCCATCAGTTTTTTTTTCGGAGCGATGTTTCAAAAGTTAAAAGTTTTAAAATGGCGCCCCACAGTTCAATTTTACGACTGTTCCATGTATTTTTATTGTTGTACTAAAACAGTCGTCGTAAAAGTGGCATTCAGCCTCGTCCGCGATGTATAAAATAAATAAAACATTGCACTGTTTCGTGAAATGGATCGCAAGGATGTAGCGTAGCTGCGCAACATTTTTATAGCGCAAGTCCTACGCCATGGCGTAAGTTACGCACTGTTTCGTAAAATCGGCTGCAGTTGTGCCCACATGATGAAAATTCAGTTATTTCAAACGTGCAGAGAATATGTGCCATTCTAAAGAATTTCTTGTTTAGTTCAGTAGCCTAAGGAATTTTGTGAAATCTGAACCCTGGTGCACGACATACACTATACACAAACTCTTCTCTTTAAAATTTTAGTTTTAAATCCTTGGAACAGCAGGAAAAATAAAGGCACCCTATACAGTGCAATAAGGTGGTCTGCCTCACTGTCGTTTAGCCTGATAGTCAAATCCAAATTTTCCAATATTCCTCCGATATTTCTCAATTCGGATTTGACATTTCCAAAAAAGGGAAGAAAGAGGCCCTGTTTTTTACTCCTATTTTTAGATCGTACCATGCCTATTTTCCAGGATGGATGACCCCAATCAATAAGCCAGTTCGGTATCTCAAAGGTCAAAGGTTATACGGGATAAAATTGCTGACGTACATGTAATGTCACGCCATGTTACGCGAACGCCCATTCTGATTGAATTTAACACGTGCGCGTTGTGCGACCACCTTATTGGCTTATTCAAAACAAACAAACAAACAAACAAACAAGATATTTCTTCTCTTCCTTTTACAGTTGATTTGTTTTAGAAAATACCAAACAGAAACAAAAGGAAGGAAGTGGGAGTGATAAACCAGTTTCTTGTTAATTGGTTTTAACCCTAAGCCTGCTAAATGCAACAGAATGCACCAATGGTAAAAAGTGGTTGCATTTAGCAGTCGAGGCATGTCTCCTGGTCTGATGCATTCTTTTGTATTTAGTATTATACATGTATAAGCCTCCAGCAACAAGGCTGGTACAGATGAGTTCACTGCACAGTGCAACATTGCATTTGACAGGGTTCTTATTTCAGCTGTGTTGCATTCTGTTGCATTTGGCAGGGTGCTCAGAGAATACCGTGGGGGGTTAGGGTTAAAATACAGTTGGATACAAAAGGCTTGGGTTACCATAGTAACTGCATCAATGGCATCATCTCTGTTCTCTTCTCCGTCTCCAATAGCTTTCTTGTTCTCTCTCAATTTCTCTTCACTTTGAATTCGTGACTGTTCTGAAATCTGATCTGGAGATTTTCCAGCAGTGATCGTTGCAACCTCCATTGGAGTTGGCAGTGACATATAACAAATTTCTATAATTTCAGGACTTTCAGGACCCGACTGCTGCAGGTTGATCCGACCACCGATAGCTTTTGCTGAATCTTCCTCTTTACTAGTTAACATTCTATCGTTGCGTGGCGACACCCTTGTTTCTAGGGATCCGAAATCTGCGGCAAAGTATGCGCTGTGCTGACAAGTGCGTGGATTGGTCGATAGGGCTTCTGACAGCCAATCAAATTGCAGCGTGTATCCCTCGTTACTCGCAGCCCGATTAGCATCCTTGTTGTTGATCTGCTGGCAGATGTTTTCAAAAATGGTCCGTGATTCCTGGGTCAAATTTAACCTGTGGCTGTCAGGACGATGTCCTGACCCATAATCTCGGCACTGCTTCTTACAGACAAAGTCCTGTAAGGTCCTCAGGTGAAGTCTGGTCCACTCGTCAGGCAGCGGGCTGTTTTTCAAGGAATCTAGGAGTTTCTCTAGACCCCGAGTGGGAATCTCGGCTGTATGCTGGCAGAGAAACGCAAGCATGTTCCTCTGTATGTTGACTGGGAAGAGAAGAATTCTTGGCAAGCTGAGAACAGTTTAAGAAAAGGTAAAAAAATGTGTAAGTTATTATGTATTAGTCTAAATACTGGAAAGTTTGTCATATAATAGAAATGAAAATTTGAAAGATAGAATTTGCATCGGTGGGGGCAATTGCCTTTTCCACTATTGCCAATTAGTGTAAAATAACCTCTTGAATACAGACGACGGCCATAGCTGCGGTTTGAAAAGACCACCTGGCCGGTTGTCATCTATATGCACATTCCTGCACGTACTCAATTCATTCGTGTTTCAACTATATAGGAGTACCGAAGTGATGACGTCAATCAATGCAATGTTTGGAACCAGAATACATTCTAAACTGCATGTGTTTGGAACCAGTTGCCGCGGCAACTGACGTCAGACTTCGGTACTCTATTGTTCTTGGGAGTGAATAGATGGAGCTTTTTCACACAAAGCCTTTATTCTTAAGCTTTCATTGCAAAGCTGCGCAGCCCGTTCTTGGCATACCAGCCCCCCGCCAATACCAACCAGACACAAGAGGTTATAAAACACTTACTGCTTTCAGAAAGTCTGGGAGTAAGGCTTCATGAGCTACATGTACATAGATAGGTCTAATAGAGAATGATCATTCTGGAAAAGAATGAATGCTAGGCAAGTTTAAGAGGGCAGAATTGAGAGTAATTGACAGATTTGATTACAAATGGTCAAACATTAAGTTCACAAGAAATGTCATTTCCCTGTTTGTGCAATACCCAGAGCAACATAACCTTAAAACTTTTGTTATAACCCATTACTTTCATATATGCTCAATAAAACCAATTTATCACAATACTTCAGAATTTTAAGTAAAAGAAAGTGCTATAATTAGCCATTTTTAGGAATACACTGACCATAAGTGATTTTACGTTTATAAGTAAATTTTCAAATTTCATAATCTTACATGTATTTCACTTTAATTATTTGTGCTTTGAACATTAATTCTGCTTTAATAGCACAGAAAACTTTCATCTAAGCAACAAGGGGTTACCAGCCAAAATGCCACATAATGTCGCTTATGACTGGTACTCAACTGATTTTCGCTTAGTGAATAAATAAGTTCCTAAGCAATATCTTCTGCTTAGATCTCCATGAAACTTGGCCCTGATTGTTAGTCATGACAGTCCAGCTATAGCTAGGAAGACTTACACTTACAAAACAAGCCGACCTTCGACCTCTTCAGGCTCCTTTTCGTACAGACCCTCGATGAACCTGCCCCAGTCTGCTTGGTTGCCACGACTACTGGACTGGCCGAAGCTGCGGCATGTTAGAGCGCCCTCACGGTTCTCCAACAGCCAGGAATCTGCGCCCAGGACAGGTTGACTGTTTTTGGAGAGGGGAGCAAAGATTCCTCGCCAGTAAAGGGGAAATTTCATGATGTAATCTCGGAGCTCCATGTCTGTCCTGCCAAATCCCTGTCTGAACAAAAAAACGGAACAAAACAAATGAAAGACAGTTGGCTCAGTTGCCGTGTACATGATTGGTCATTGTTGCAATTTTCATAAATGGGCGGATTTGGGGGTTAGTATGTTATAGGAAATATCGTTCCACTGACCTGTTCAAAGTTTTGCGTTGTTGGATGGCGAAAAAAACGGCACTTGTTTTCAACCGTCGGGCGGATGATAGCCTTTAGTCAAGGCGCGCGTGGCTACCAGCTGGACACGTGACGCACCCTGAATGCCAGCATGTCCAGCGTGCCACTCGTCTGAGTAGCTACGCGCGCCTTGACTAAAGGCTACAAGGCAGTTTTCTAACGATTTCCAGCTGGAAATCGTTGGAAGACGATATAAATTCCACTTTTCTTGACAATGACGGGGAAAGAGTTCCATTTCCGGCCATCACTTATTTTCCCTTAATATGACTTAAAAACTACCAAAAAGTGTAAATCTGATGAAGAAACATGAATTTAGGAGGGAAAAAAATTCAACTTTTTCTTTGAAAATACTTTTTTTCTGTCATGGCCCATAGACTTTGTGCACGAGGTCCAACTGATGGCCGGATATGGAACTCTTTCTGGTAATCATTACCTTTAGGAATCCTCTATTTTTTGGGAAAGATTTTACTTTAATAATAATACCCCACCCGCCCACCCGCCCCCCCCCCCGCCCCGCCCCGCCCCCCCCCCCCCCCCCCCCCCCCCACACAAAAATCAGTCAGGAATAGCAAATTTTAGAAAATAACCATCCATCTGTGTTCAGAATTGTATAAACACTTGGGACTTGGCACAACCACAACCTTTAAATTGGAGAATTTATTTGGGAATTTTTTGTGCAATAGGGGTAGAAAGTTTGTGTTTTCTGTGTTAAATGTTCTTGGCACAGTATATGGTCACACAAAGTAGTCACATACATGTTAATTTCTGCCTCAATTTTACAGATTCTGCTGACATAAATCTTGAAATAACAGGTTGGTTGTGCCTCACATTTAGATAGTTGTCATCATCAAGGAGGGTTAATTACTTTCCAAGATGTTGCTGTTCCTGATCGATTTGGGTGGGGTATTATTAAAGTAAAATCTTTCTAAACTATTTCATGGCTACAAAATGCAGTATGGAAATGAATTACTTGTAATTTACACACCTTTTCAGCAAGCTAGCTAGCTGTAAACGATGTAGGCGAGCGCCTTTGCAAAGAAAAGAAGCCTGAACAAGTTGAAGGGGCGCGGCTGGGCGGCGCGGGCTCGCACAGGTGCGGTGGCAGAACTATGGAGGGCGCCCTATTAAAGTTCTGTGCCAGGCCTGTGTATGCTGCGCACGTACGTGGGGAACTTAGGACCTTTGAATAGCCCAAAACGTCAAACTATTGGGACATTTAGGGCCAATTTAATATGTAAATTTGTAGTGGTTTTTTAAAAGGCCACTGAACAAAAAGAAAACAATGTCACTATGAATAAAAACCACTGATAAAATGCATACCAACATTTAATCTGCATTGTAAGCCAAACTGCTGGTGATTTCATCACAAAGAAGTCCACAGCCTTATTCAAGTGGACAAATTTGCTTAAAATGGAGATTTGTAGTTTAATTAAAAGTACATCAAATGCACATAGTTGGGCCAATTGCACAATAATTAGCTTTGCATGAAAAGCCTTCCACTGAAATGTGCATGTGTGATACAAATTAAAATATGATTGCTTGATGTGAAGGATATTATGGTTTAGTTGTTACTTGCTTTGCACGAAAATCACAAGGAGCTTTGACTGGTAATCCAGGCCCGATTTCATTTCACAAAAAATTGCTAACAAAACAGGTTACCGGCTTAAACTCCCGTGATTTTCATACTAAGCAAACAGCTGAATCACTAGCTCTTCCCTCAAGTTTAAACAAAATTAATATTGTAAATATTTGAATTTTACAGTTGATTTACTTTGTGCAAACAATTATAATAGATCTCATAGAGCAGTGGGGGGGGGGGGGGGGGGGGTGGAAATCAGTTCGACACGGGGAAGTTAATCAAAGTGACAAATTATCAACAAAATCAACTGATTTCATTGATTCTTTTTAATCATGAAATTGCAAGCAAATTGACAACAGAAATCAACTGATATAAATTCCTGCATGACCATGTGACACACGTGATATACCCACAAGATGTCATGTGAAACCCATGCAACATCCATGTGCCCACTGTTAATTACACCCATTACATTTTGTCAACAAAAAAATATTTAAACAAAGAAAACATAGCTGTGGGCTTCAAATTCTCATAAAATCAAAGAGCCATACAAACAATAGCAAAACAATCTTAAATCATTCTTAAAGCGGCAACAAAATTCTTTTAACACAAAAATGACAAAAAAAAGTGAGTTATCAGTCAACTACAACTCATGTTCGACACTGCAGTCATTACCATGAAGATTGCAGACCTGTACAACAAAGCATCAGTAGCGAATGCTGAAATTCTTCATGGTTTCCATGGAAACATGCTTCTTTCACCCGATAACAGAAAACCCCACACATATACAGGTGGTTTCATTTCCCCGAGCTATTTCAAAGTCCCGCATCTGCCAAGGCATACATTTCTTCGGCACTGCAATAAAATAATGCAGCTTCGAGTTGAAATGTCAAAAGACACAACATTTAGGATTATACAGTTACACCGATTATAATTCTTGCATAATACCTATCTACATATACGATATGATTTGAAATTAATATTACAGATGTCTGTGGAGTGAGGTACGTGTTTAACGGAGCTTTCTGCTGTAATGGGCCCAATTTCATGGCACTGCTCGGACCAGTTCTCTCAGCTATAGCAGGCTTCAACCGTTCCATGGAGACTGTAGGCAGAAAGCAAAGGGAACTCGCTCACTTCAGAAGTAAAACAGTCGAGCATAAACCAGTCAAGCAGAAAAAAGCAGCCAACTGCTTGCTGAATGGTATTCTCAGCCAAAGATTTCACCCTCAAAGAGTTGACCGAAAAGGAAAATGTATATAAAGTTTGATGCACGAAAATTACTCTTTCATTATGGTGTAAACATTGAAAGTCATAACTGCTCTAGACACTGTAGACATACACCTGCATATGGTCTCGATATTCACTGGGCTTTGTAGCATTCTGCAGACCACAGAACTCCAATAATTTATCACTGGAAACAGGGCTGCAGTTTTGTTGTGTTTTTCAAAGACTGTTCTGCAGAATTCCCAAAGCCCGAGGGCATTCTGCAGAATTTAAACATGTTGTGCAGAATTGAAATTGACAGTGACAGAGACAGAGGACCAAATTCAACACTGGACGAGAGTAATAATACAATGTATTCTGCAGACATCCGACCAGCATTTGTCATGGTCAACAGAACTTGAAAATATCTGTAGAGTCTGCAGAATATTGACAGCAGAGGCTGCATGTACACACAAATGAACAAAATGCTAAAGCACCGTTTATGAAGTCTGCACAATTCCGGCGAACAGTATCAACACAAGGCTCGTGCACTTTCTGTAGAGTTTAAAGAATTCAAACACAGTACGCCTACAGAGTTGAGCACTTTCTGTAACATATACATGTACAGAAAAAGGCCTTGGTAAAGTTTGCAGAATCCTCTTGGCAATGTGTTGCTTCTACACTGGAACCAGAACATCTTCTGCAAAGTTTTGCAGAATTTAAGGTGATGTAACCACAAAGGCCTGAGCAGTTCCTATGGTGTCTGCAGAATTCCAGCTAACATGGACACTCAAATGGGGGGTCTACGCACTTCCAGCAGTATACAACGGAAGCAAAACAATTTCCATAGAGTCTGCAGAATTCCAGCAGCCAGCATATTCCGAAGGGGCCTGGGCACACTCTGCAGTTTGTAGAATTCAAGTGACAAGAATATTATGAACTGAGAAACAAGTACTTGCTGCAGTCTGCAAAATTCCGCCAGTGTACCGAGGAATAAAGTCAATTCCTCCTGCGCAGAGTCTGCAGAATTCTGGCAGATTTGTATGACATGACACAAACAGAATATTATTAAATTTGCGTTCTGTAGTTTGTAGAACTGTAGTTTGTACGAAGAGCAAGAAAATCAGTGTACAGTCTGCAGAATTCCAGCAAACTGGCTGGACACTTTCTGCAGGTTCTGCTGAGTTCCGGCTCACGGCATTATTACCAACAATGTTTTATTTCAATAACAAATATTGAATGCTGAATATTGATTTACAGTATCGTTAAATTGGCCAACTTAAAGTGGTAGTTAAACCACGCTGTAGAAAGCATGTACAACTCACACAAAAAAGAACAAAACTTCACACTTTGGACAAAGGATAAATGTACACAAATACAGTCAACAAACACACGAGTAATAAACAGAAATAGGCTCAAACCTTCGACATATTTAACCATTTTACGATCAAACAACATATTTTGGTTGTGCAACGCGACTCTTGTGTAAATTATAAACACATTTTTCTTTATTCTTGTAAGAATGTACAAACACAAAGGGTAAAATTTGGAGTGAAGAAACTCGCCAGCACAATTTGGAGCTTCCAAAACCAACTTCCTCCAGATCAAAGATTTTCCCATTTTCGTGAGAAGCCTTCTTTTTAATCTGGAGACACTTCCACATGGCTTGTCAATACAAATTACAATGAAACTATTATAAATAAAAGCATGATACCTTTACACAAAGTTCAACAACATTTTATATGTAACTTGTCCGCCTACAAATCAAAGTTGATACGTATTAAGACACAATCTGTGGGAAAAATCGGGGGAAAAAATTTGATTAACAGCTACTAAAAACAAAATTTCATGGATCTTCTATACAGCAAGCATTGCTTAGCAACGTAACCCGCTTAGCAAAAGTCAGCTGGGAACCAGTTACAAGCAAATCACATAAACATGGTAGTTTGGCTGGTGACCTGATTTTGCTAAGCAGCTTTTTTTGTGCTTAGCAGCCACACAAAAAATGCCCCTCTTCACAAAGAATTTCTAGCTTAGCAAAACCACATTACCAGCCGAAATATCGCATGGTGCCTGGTTCTCATCAGCTGAGTTTAACAAATTGCTGAATATTTTCTGTTAAAGAAACATCCAAATTTCCTGCACAAATACTCTTACCAGGGTTGACAGCCTAAATCTTAGGCAGTATTTACTGCTCATAGTTTTTACTCGGTAAACAACTTGCTGAGCCCTAAAATTTGCTTTGTGCCATTAAACGCAAACCTGAAATTTTAACCGGAGCATCGGGAAAAACCAAGCTGTGCCCCATGATGCATCGCAATGGAAACTGCATCGGTGGAAAGTTCAGAGTGTTGGCATGGTTACAAAGTGAGGCTCAAGTCACCCATAGAATAGAAATTGCACTTTGTGTAAAGGTAGCAGACCTAAGACAGTCATTCGGATGCAAGGATGAAAAACTACAAAATAAATGGCTAGTAACAAAAAATACTCTTGAAAAATCCAATCACTCAACAAATGATTATCAAGAAATACGAATTAAAAGTAGTGCAAGACAAATCAATGAGTGTCCTCACCGAGGGTGGGTTTGGCTATATAAATTCAGTGATGATGAAAGCATCAACTCGTATCTTACAGCGGAACACAGACATGTCCTCAATGTGACATTAGATGTAGTCTCTACTGGTTGATCTGTGGTCAATTTCTTGGTGCCGCTGAGCACATAGCTCACGAAGCACAGACAAGGGCCCAATGTTATGAAATCCGCAACGGTAAGTGAAAAATTCCTCTTAACTTTAGCAACAAAAATATATGCCAACGATTAAGGAATTCTGGCTTGTGCACATGTGTAAATTCGTAACTAAGTATTTTGCGCTTGCGGACAGAATTGCTCAGCTACCTTGGTTAGTACAGAACTGCAGGCAGTTAGCACAAAATTTGGCGTTACGGATTCCATGAAATTCAGCCCAGACTTCTCATTCTTCGAAATATCAAAATACATGTACATTGTACCTAGGGTCATTTTTGTGAAGCTATTAGCCAACAGTTCCACGAAGAACAGATTTTTCTTAGCCAAACCAGGTTACCAGCCAAAATGATTGAATATGTATCGCCTTTAACAGGTTCTCTGCAGGACAATTTGCAAAGCAATTTTTTGTACTAAACAGCTCCATGAAATTGAACCCTGGTACATCGAAATAAATAACGGACCAAAACTCGTTTCATTGTATTCACTGATTTTTGAAGCATAGGAAAACAGAAAATATAGGTCCGTATATCACATGCAGGTTCACAAGTCTCACTTCGTACTGACATGTGGTTTGTGAGAAAAGCCGGGTTAAATTGTATTCATTGGTACGGTTTTTATTAGCGGCAACGTTATAAATTCAGATTTTTATTCACCAATGCATCATAAAAATGAATACCCTATGAGACTCGACACCAGTTTTTCCCAACAAAAAAGTTATCTGGGATAAAGATGAACAAATTACGTAGACACACTGTTTTCATAAATAACTATGATACCTACGTGCACGGTGAACTACGCTGCTATTTGTGTATCGCAAAGGGGTCACTAGAATGTTACTCCGATTATAAATAGGTTTTTTTTTCTATTCCCAAGATCAAAGATGAAATGTCTTTTGCATATGGTCGTTTATTGCTTCCCCTTTTCTTCTTGGAAATGAAATATTGTTTTTCTTCTTCAAAACTGTACACGCCAACGCCATATTAGAGAATTTTGCCAGACTTTTGTTCCAAATTTTTTTGGGGAAAAACAAGAAATACAGGGTTCCCACTTAACACAGGCTAGCAGGGACGCTAACCAAGTAAATGTTTCTACTCGGCCTGAAAGATTTCAAACGCAAAAGCAACTATGAGCACGTTCGAGCAAGACCTTTAGCTAACCATTTATGAAAACTGTCGGACTAACCTTGCCCAAACCCCATCTAGTCAACCGTGTCTAGTCAATCATCCGGAACCAGACTACAGTGCATCGTTGCACTGATTATCTGTAGCAACAATGTGAAGAGGGGGACCAGTGAAGAGGGGACCACTGACAATAGTTTGACTAGCTATCGTATGCACTTGGACGCTATATCAACCACAGTTCTTTGCTCGAACATGCTGTAATACTCTGCAACCACATTTCATAAGTCTGCCGCTGTCAAAATGGATGAGCAAGATTTGTTATAAAATAGCCAAAGTTAGTTTGGTGTTTTTTTTGGTCTAAAATACCCGATTTCATGGAGCTGTTCAGACCAACATATTGCTTGGTAAATTTTTCTGCTCAGCGGAACCCAGCCGAGAACCATTAACGAGCAATGTACATTATATTCAATTTTGGCTGATCACCGACCGACTTTTGCCGAGCAACTTTTCCAAGCTTAGCAAGTCTTGTGTGCTTTACAGCGCCATGAAAACAGTCGGAGTACGAGTACAATATTGAGACTTGGGTAACTTAAAACAGTTTGACCACGTTTTTTCTTTTTATCGAAAAAAAGAAAAAAAGTGTGTTGTGACGCAACTGGCTCCAACATAAAGGCGTAATTGAGCACGATACAGAAAGAGTCGCCCTCGGACCAAATAGCCTGGTGCCAAAGAATACAATTCACAACCATTTCAAATAGAACCCGGGGAACTAGTCCAATATGGCCGCAGCATGTGCGAGTCCATCCATCCAACAACAAAAAATCTGTAAAGGTGCTATTTCTATAAAACAGAAAAAAAAAAGTGGAGTAATATATATGTATTGAAGGACTGCTCACGAGGGGGTGAGTCCTCCGAAATTTGTTGTCTCGGAAGTTTGCTTTTCGATGGAGTTTTCGCCTTTCTCCGGGATTATTTCATGTTGGCGTCTCATCTACACGGTGACTTGGGACGATTGCGGCTTGAAGCCACTGCTTCCTCCCCGACCTCGGAAGTTGGCCTGACCTCTGACCCCTCCTGGTCCCCCGCGCGTTCCTGGAGGTAATCGAAATGAACAGGTTTTGATCGAATCATACTAATTTCTGGATATCATTTTTACAGGAGGTACTGTGAAACAGGTATTGATGGATGTAGTTAAATCTCATGTTTGTTTTTTTATTTTGGAATGTTAAGTACAGAAAAAAATAATTCAGTTTGACATGAGAATAAACACAAAACCTTCAACCATAATCACACAGTATCTGACAAATTCCAATACCCTGGGTTTTCTTTGATTCTGATGGATTCGTTTGATTTTTCAGTCATGGTCATGCTCGTGGTCTATTTATAGTTAATGGTTACGTGAAATCCAATTTACCATCACTTTCAACCTTCAGTTTGCCATCCTGGAGGCATTTTAATCAAACAGAAATCTTACGGTTTTTATGCTAATGTTAATTTAAATATTGATGAGCACAGGTCATGGTTTTGCTTACCGTCATGGCTATGGTTATGCTTATATTCATGGTTATGCTTATATTCATGGTTAAGGTTACTTCATGGTTACAGTTACAGTAATGGTTATGTTATGGTCGTGGTTAAGATTACGGCCACGGTCACGGTTACAGTCACGGTCATGGTCACAGTCATGGTCACGGTTAGTCACAGTCATGTTACAGTCACGATCATGGTCACGATTATGGTTATGGTCATGGTCATGACATGGTCACAGTCACTGTTGATGTTATAGTTACGGTCATGCACTGTTATGATCACGGTCATTGTTAATGTTATGGTTATGGTTATGGTTATGGTTATGGTTATGGTTATGGTTACGGTCATGGTTACGGTCATGGTTACGGTCATGGTTACGGTCATGGTTACGGTCATGGTTACGGTCATGGTTACGGTCATGGTTACGGTCCTGGTTCAACTACAACACTGCCTCTCACCTCTTGGAGAGTTTCGTGGCGGTCCTATCCTCCGGTTGTAAACAAAGTTGGGATCCTGGGGCCTGTTGAAGGTGTTGAAATTGGGGCTGGTGTTGCCGAAGGGGAGGTCTGGCGCCCTCTGTTGAAAGTTTTCCCTGGGGATGTACGCATTGTATCCACCTGGGCCTGCTCAAAAAAGGGAAAGAAAAAAAGGTGATTTCTGAAAAATTAGCACAAAATCGGGCCCAGGGATTTCTAATATACCAGAGTTTAACAAAGCTCAAAAATGGGAAAAACACCTTTCAGAAGCACAAAATTTGTGTAAATTTATAGACCAGTGTAATATAAACTTGATTCAAAGTGAACAAAGAAACTGGCAGGAGCGGGATTCGAACCTGCGACCTCCGGGTTACCGTACCGGCACTCTACCAACTGAGCTATATTGCCCTAAGTTGGCGTCTCCAAAATTGTCAGTATCTTTGTTCGAGTGGGCGCTAGTCAGAAGTCATAAACCCAGAATGCCTTATAGCTAGGTATCACACCCCATTTTACGATACAACCTGGGAAGCGACATTGTGGGGATCACTCAATGAGGATACGACTTTTTAACTTATAATTCATCAAACAATCCACAAGGGAAACTGACTAAGTAAATTTGAATACATTTTCAAAGTGAACAAAGAAACTGGCAGGAGCGGGATTCGAACCTGCGACCTCCGGGTTACCGTACCGGCGCTCTACCAACTGAGCTATCTTGCCCTATGTTGGCGGTCTCCCAAATTGTCAGTATCTTTGTTCGGGTGGGCGCTAGTCGGAAGACTTAGTGGTCTCTTGTCTAACGTGACCGTGCATCGCAATGATTACTCACCCCTCGGGTTTGGATTAGGATTTGTTGGATACCGCCCTGCCGATCGACCGCCCATATAAGGCATACCACCTCTGTTACCACGGTAACCCGTGTTCATTGCACCTCTGCCGCCTCTCAGGTTTCCCCGGCCGTTGCTCCGGTAGGACGAGTTCGACGATTGGTAGGATGGGTATGGTGAATAGGACGATTGCGCTGGGGATTCACAAAGAAAAGAAACACTGAAAAAATATTGACAAATCGGACCTTTTCCCAAAAACACTTTTTAAACAAAGAAGGTCAAAGGTCAAGCAGGCTTTCAAGCAGACCCAGGTGAAAACAAAGAATAGTAGGACAAAACATTTTTTTAAAACACAACAAAAGTAGGACTTTTGAGGACAAAATCAGGATAAAATCAGGACTTTCGTGGGCTTTTAGGATTAGTTTTCATTGATACTCAACCCATGTCCGCAGCATCACAAGCCTCATTTGGCATGTTCTGTACTCACGACACTTGTGCTCCGTCCTCAACTAAGCTCTTGGAAGTAAAGTTGCAGTACTCCTGGGGCCAATTTCATAAAGCCGTTAAGCACAAAAATTTGCTTAGCATGAAAATGCTTCCTTGATAAAAACTGGATTACCAACCAGATTTCCATGTGTGGAATATTGCTTTTGACTGGCATTCAGCTGTTGTTTGCTTAGCATGAAAATTACATGGACTTTTGGCTGGTAACCTGTTTTTACTAAGCAAGACATTTTCATGCTAAGCAAATTTTTGTGCTTAACAGCTCTATGAAATTGGCCCCTGCACCCAAGCCCTTTACTGTGTGATTTTTTATCATGATAGTGTGTAACACTTATGAAAAATATTCAATGAAATTATATTTTTCGGAGTTGGACAACAAAAAGTTGAGATAAGTAGGAAAACAGGAATTTCAAGAAAAAGGTAGGAAAAGTTGGAATACTTGAATTGAAAGCCTGGGTCAAGTCAATTGGAAACTGTTCATTCACAGTTTTTCAGAGCATACATGATCTGGCACAACGGAATGGCTGGAATGTATAAATACTTGAAAATTTGCTATTTTTCTTGAAGGTAGGGGGGTCATGAGCTCTAACTCGATGTACAATGTATTGCGAGTTCCTGTAGATATTTCCCAGCCCAAGCTGTAACTTCAAAGCTGGCTTTGAAGTTACCTTTCAGGGGTTTCGCTAGGATCAAAATGTCAAGTTTTATCAAGTATATATTCCAGATTGTTCCAGTCAGGACAACTTGTTTTGAGAAATGAAGCTCAAAGACCGTTAACGTCAAAACTACTATATCCCTAACCCCCACGAGGTATTCTGTGAGCACCCTGCCAAATGCAACAGAATGAAACAGCTGAAATAAGAACCCTGTCAAATGCAATGTTGCACTGTGCAGTGAACTCATCTGTACCAGCCTTGTTGCTGGAGGCTTTTTATATACATGTATAATACTAAATACAAAAGAATGCATCAGACCAGGAGACATGCCTTGACTGCTAAATGCAACAACATTTTTACCATTGGTGCATTCTGTTGCATTTAGCAGGGTTAGGGTTAAAAATCACAGCACAGCATATCACCCCAGCAAACACTTTTTCCCCTATTTTGATTCTAAATCTTTAGGATGCGACAGAAAAAAAGGCTTTTTTTGTGGCACTTGACTTCGCCAAGTCAGATATCACAGATATCACAGTTGGACGCACAAAGCGAATACAAACATACCTGTCGTGTCGGGGGACTGGTGGCCAGATGGCTGCTCCGTGCTCTCTGTCCTCTCTACCTGCTGGGGAGGCGTCGTCGCCCGTGGCGTCGTCACTATATTGGGGCTGTCTCTCCCCGTCGGCTTCTCCACCGCCGGAGGGGAGTCCACTGCCTGGAACACCATCTCCGTCTGGGGCTGGTCCGGCACGATGGCCGACTGCTGCATGGCCTGCAACTGTGGTGACGACCGCGACGAGTTGGTCATCTGAAACGGTGGGGCGCTGGCGTTCATGGTAGACTTCTGGGCGAGGGCGTTGCCCCCTTGGGCATTGGGGTGGGCGGGAACCGTCATGTCGTGGTGCTGCATTGGGGCCGAGGGGTGATCTGTGAGGGAGGAAGGGGACACCATCTGGGGTGAATGCTGACTTGTGGGGTCCGCTGATGAGGGGGAAAAAACCAAACAAACAGTACCTTTTTTACTGCAGATAAACTTAGTTTTGGTAAAAGAGTTTATACGTTTGGTCCATGCTTACAAAATTCTTTTTCAAAATTCTTAACCCCGATGAACAATGTTCGGCAACATACCTGATAACGTTTGTGATGATAATGGCTGTGAGTAGCCGCTTCCTGTTGCCATGGCAACAGAATGCTGGCCATGCATCGATGCTTGTAGACTTGACGTCTTTTCCTGTTGAGCCACGTAATACATCAAAATTAGCATTTCTTATAAACCTGCTCTTAAACAGTTGTGGCAGGATTGGGAATACTGTAGGTAAGTGACTGAAAGGGTCAACTTTTGCCCTTCCCCGATGTAATACATGAAGCACTGTATGCTCAGTGCTTTCCGAGTGCCTGTGTGAACAAAAAATCACAGGCTTACTTGGGTGGGACTCGAACCCACGACCTCCTGCTTACTTGTGCAGATGTCTTGACCACTCGACCACCGAGCTGGCAGGGGTTGGCTGGCCGAATCGAATCAATGTAGCAGCGGTTACTGTGAAATCAGTGTGTAGAAGGATTTTTTTTTTTTACATTTAACAAACCTCGGGATTTAAAAGTTGTGCATCGACTGGCGCACTAGGAAACTCAGTTACTTGTAGGTCGTTCAGTTGTTGCTGCTGCTGCTGCTGCTGCTGCTGCTGCTGCTGTTGAGCTGAAATAATCGTCTGCGACTGCGACAGTGCTTCCAGCGTCTGTTGGACCCCGAGGCCGCCCTGTTGGTTCGGGTGCCCCCGCTGGGATGCTAGACCAGCCGTCTGTCCTAAACTTGGCTGGCCAAGGCCACCCTGCCCAAGCCCTTGGTGGCTGAGAGACTGCTGCTGCTGCTGCTGCTGCTGTGCCAAACTAGCTTGCTGCTGTTGTTGGGCTTCGTACGGTGACTGCATCGCGTATCCAGAGTCCGACACCAGACCTGTCTGGGATTCGTAGCCGGGGTGTGTGGGAAGCTGTGAGGGGTGGGCGGAGTCTGAGCGGGGGTGGTCCATGCTTTGAGCGTGGGAGAGTTGCTCCATGCTTTGTTGCTGCTGCTGCTGCTGCTGCATGGCTTGATCTGGAGCGCAGGGTAAGGCACAAAGAACACAATGATCTCATGTCGTCAAACACAAAATAGAAATCATTCTCAAATAAATCTTGTGCAAATATCAATGCTTTCGAACTGTGTAAGCATAAAGGAATTCCCTTTTTTGGACTTAAAATAAAGATGAATTGTTCTTTTTCACTATACAAAATGTTCACGCAGTTTCCTGACATGTGAGGGCGCTGTTACTAAGACGTCAATCAAGGTACTCACTGTTACAGTTTAGGCACTTGCAGTACCCCAAAAAAATGTCAAAATGTGACTTGAAGCATTTCAAGATTGAATTCAGTTTTAAAACTTTAGGATATGATAGAACAGGGCTTTTCAAATGTAAAAATGTTAAAATCCCAAAATCGATTTTTCAGTAAAAAAAAATTGTTCTGCTTGTTCATTTTATGCTGGTAGGTCACTACTATAAAAAAATAATAAAATAGAGCGTTTAAAAAAATAATAAAGTTTCATTTGGAAACGACAAACAATGCAAATTTACCATTCACAGCTTGTTGATGAGTGAGGGCGCTATATCCTTGGGACGGGAGGTACGACTGGCCGGTAGCAACAACGGCCGGATCCATGTGAGGAGCTGCCAAAAGACGACATTAACAACACAAATTAAAATACCCGTGTCTCGCAAATAAGGTACGAGAACTCAAATGTAAGTTTTGAGTCACAACTGTGGTCTAGCAGAGATGCTCGCAAACAAAGTCTGGAAATCCAAATACAAGCCACTCACAATTGTAGTTAGCATGGACTCACAATCGAGTTTGGGCAAGTGTGACTCACAATTGTCATCCAGCATGGTCGCTGGCAAACAAGGTATGAAAACTCAAATGTAAAAGTGAGCACAATTGTAGTCCAGCCTGCAATTCTTGCAAACTAGGTAAGAGAACTCAAATACTAGCCACTCACAATAAGCCAGTTCGGTATCTCAAAGTTCAAAGGTTATTCTGGATAAAATTGCTGACGTAATGTCGCGCGATGTTACGTGAACACCCTTTCTGATTGAATTTAACATGTGCGCGTTGTGCGACCACCTTGCACGTTTATACGCACGCGTTAGGTCACAGGTCATTCGGGATAACTATGTCATTGTGCACATGCGCAGTTGAAACTCCGCACTGGCTTATTGACGTTAACATGGACTCACAATCAGGTTTGGATAACTCAATTGAAGAGTGACTCGCAATCGTAGTCAAGCAGGACTTTCGAAAATGCGGTACAAATATAAACTCACAATCGTAGTCCAGCATGGAGTCCTGCATGAAGTTGAAGCTGCCCTGCTGGACAGACGCCAGCACATCGGAGCCCTGGGTCTTGAGAATGGCTGGTGGCATCTCAATGGGTTTGGGGAAGGTTTCATGCTCAACCGTCGGCACTCTGGGCAAGGCCGGCTCCTCCTGGGGAGGCGGGGCAGCAGGAGGGAGGGATGGCATCACCTACAACGGAGATTGTAATTAGTCAGTATTGGTCATTCCACCAAGTTGAAACACGGTGTCCACGTTACATCCAGAACCTCTTGTGAGGCAATTTCAGTACTTGAAATATGTAAGGTTCTATTTTTTGGTCAGTTAGTAGTATTTAAGCAGAGGTTTGTACAATGAATCTTGCAACATGACAAAACGATGTAAAAGAGACATGGTGTCCCTGTTACATCCGAGTCCTAAATTGTTCATGAAATGTCAAATTTCTCATGCAATGAATGGTGTTTAAAGCATAGGAGGATTTTGGAGGATTGAGGACGGTTCCTTGCAAAAAGGGTCTAGGGGGTTAGGGTTAAAGGTAGTATACAACATTTGCCAAAAATAGAACCATAAAAAAACAAAACTACTGAATTATTACGTAATAATGCAATATACTGTATGTAAATAGTCTCAAGCATCCCGTGAAATCATGGCACCCGGTGTGCCGTCGTTTTACAATGATTGTCGGCCGACAATCATTGGAAATAGTCCAGTTCCCCGACTTGATAATTCCCCCGACTGTAAATTGCTCTGATGTCTAAAGTAGGGTCAGGGAACCAGACTAATAGAACATAATTTTTCCCCCCATTTTCCCAGCATCTACGCACACCAAACTTTTAACATGTCAGTGTTTACAGTAAATACTAACCCCCACATACATCTATTTCTGAACATTACAGCAAAAGCAAATGATGTATACTACATCGAAGTACATAACAGTCGATAAGTGAGGAGGGCCCGGCATTTTAATCTTAATCTGAACGTAGCCTTGGGGGAAGATCCTGCCAGGATCAAATTGTCCGACTCTCCTCGTACATCAACAGGTTGACTGATTGCGTGACAGGTGGAATACTTAATTGAATTACCTCAGGGACCTCAGGTGTAGGCTCCCGATCCTGTTGAACCGCATTGAAATCCTCCTCGGGCGTTTCCTCAGCATTACCTAACACAGGAAATCAATCAAAGCGTTTATTCTAGGCAGTCGAAAAAGCAAACGGGTGTAGAACTTTCTCATATGTCGTCATCAGTCCATACTGGAGAGTCTAGTGTAGTGAAATTAACCCTCCTATACTTATAACTATCACAGCCTATCAAAAGCTCTTAACACCAACTCTCACAGTTTGTGTGTTTCAATCCGTCATTTGATAGGTTTTGATCTGTACAGCAGCTGGGTCGATTTTGGCCCTGAGAACAGAAGGGTTAAATGAAGTGCTTATTGCAATAAACCGGTCAAACGCGCAGTGTTCAGTGGTGAGATTGGCCGAAAAAGAAAAATCCACAAAAAATCCACGAGGACCCCAGATTAACATGGTTTGTATTTGCCTAAAGGCACCCCCTTAAAATATCCGTTTTTATTGGTCTATATCCACTTTTACACTATAAACACCTTCAGGACAGGTCATCTTTTTCAAAACGCGTTGATTTCACCAACGGTGGAAGTTACCCGGCCTGGGTCTATAGGTCTGAAAATTGGGATAATTTGTTTTGTACCTATTGAAGATTTATCCCCTATTTAGATCTAAGGGGAACTAAGGGCGACAGGCCTGGCAACCTAAAATGTGGCCAACCCCACCACCTCTCTTGTAGCCTATTACACAGAGCGACTTTGAGCCTTGACATGGTATCTGCAGGTTTCAGAAAGACAAATTTAAGACTTTTTAAGACCCTTTTAATGCTGCCCTAAACAAAATTTAAGATAAAAAATAAGCCGACCGACACTAGATGTATGGGTGGATTTTGGATCCCGGGATTGGAATGCTCGGTAAATACATTGTGTTGGCGTCCGTCACGTGCGATCAGCTTTCCGGAAAAATTTGCTGTGCACTCCAATAGCTGATTTTTTATACACACTGTGTGATTGTTATTTACGAGCCGATCAAAAAAATCATTACTCACTTCGTCCATTTTTTTAAGACCTCGGGGAACTCAACTTAATACTTTGTAAAGCTTTTTAAGGCCTTAAATTGAGAAAATTCAATTTCAGACTTTTTAAGACTTTTTAAAGACCCGCAGATACCCTGCTTGAATTGGGTGAACTTCCAAATAAAAAATAAGAAAGCTTTGTGAAGACAAGTTGCTCCAGTATCTTTTGCGCTACCAACCTGTGCTTTGAGGGGGAGGGGGCGGGGCATCCTCCTCCTCTTCACAGGCAGGCTCTTCTTCGGGCGCGGCCGGGATGTTGTCGAGGTAACCGCATTTGTTTATCCCGTGGACAAGTTCCTTCAAGTCTTTGTCTGTTCCAAGCTCGGTTAAGAAAACGTCACATGCACATAATACTGTGCTGATACTTAGACCGCCCTGGATAAGTTCCAACACGGACGAGTGGAAACACTTGATTATGGGCGGAGAGAAACAAGTTCAATAAAGCATCTTGCTCAAGGACACAAAGCCAGAGTTGGTCTCACCGATCGTAGAAGTTACCCCGCCTGGGTCTATAGGTCTGAAAATTTGTATAATTTCTCTGGAATTAGTAGAATATTGTTACCAGTAATAATTTTTGTATCATTTTACATATACTGTCACTTCAGTTTGGTCTCATAATATTTGTCTCCTCGTCCCACGTTTGTAGAAATATATATTTGTCCTCCGTCCTCACAGGGAGAGCATAAAAGCTTGCTTCGCTCTTCCTACATGTTGGTATCGCAGTGTATGATAATTGTTATCTTATATTGTTATATTAGATTACTAATTTAATTATAACAACCAATTAACTGTATGGATGATTAACTTCATGAATTATTAATTATCAACTTACATGTATTTGAGAATTGTATGCCAACATGAAAATAAATGTGTGTGTGACTATAAGAATTATCCTCTATTGAGATCTGGACCCAGGAAAGCAGTAAGAGTGGTAGGGTTGGCAATTCAAAATGTGGCCAACCCCACCGCCTCTGTTGTAGCCCTTTGCCTAGAGTGGATTTTAGCCTTGTATTGGGCGACTTCAATACAAAATAAATCCAAAGATGTAGGGCCCCGACTGAGTAGGGGTTTAGCAGTGCAGCGATACGCTTTTGAGAAATTATACAAAAAGGGTATCAATGTAGTTCTGTTGAATACTCTGAAATTTCGTATCACAATGACGTTATTGCAGCATTTTACTATCATGATTAATCTACATATCAATGAATCTTTTTAGGCCCAATTCTGAGCAAAGAGGATACAAGTCGTTCCAAGCACCACCTTTTCCTCCTCCTTGATGTAGCTGTTCATGTGTTCACTGGCCTCCGACAATTTCGTCCCAAAGCTAGCGGAACTTAAAAGCGGGAAAGGGTTACAATTGAATTTTTATTTCTCTTCTGTAACTGCAAATGGTTTTAAGCTAAACTTAAGGATTGAAGAATGCAATATAGCATGTGGGGATTTTAACGAACCATGAAACATAATTCCCTGATTTTCCCCCGAGTTTTCCCTGATGAATTTTCAAAATTCCAGGATAAATATTTCGACCTATATCCAGTTTGACACGTCTTCAATGTTGGAGGTTTTAGGTCATGCACCACAGCTACTTGGCTAAAGAGAGATAAAGAGGGATTTCCACCAGGGCTTGTAGGCAAGTCCATCACAAGTCCCTGCAAGTCCATCACAAACCCTCCAGTCCTAATTCCAATCACAAGCTATTCAAATGAGCGTTGACAAAGGCATTCCTTTGTCATTGTTCATCCAGATACTTGTGATTGGCTTTATAAAAGGACTTGTGACTGGACTTGTGAAAGGACTTGCAGGGACTTGACTACAGCGCTGATTTCCACACTAAAAAACCACCATAGCCAATAATCCAGTAGATATATGCTGTTTGGCCATGAGACAAAATATAACAAACTTAGCACTTTCTGTTTTGGGTCAATCAAATTCCCCGACTTTCCCCGACTGGAAAAAGTGAAACTCATTTTCCCAGATTCCCCCCATTTTCCAGGATGCGGTGGGAACCATCTAGAACCTAGCTAGAAAGATGAACTTATCTACCATGGCGACCGAGGCGAGGTACCCAACGATAAACTCACCTGGTTTCTTTATCTTCTTTCTCCTCTTCTCTCGAGGGATTGACGAGCTTGTAGAACTCATCCAGATGGTTCACTTGATCTTCCGTCAATTTCTGTGCCAAGTGGTAGCCGAGACGAGAAGGATTATTAGTCACAAAGAGAACTCGGATTGAGGTTTCTGCCTACTTCATAGCCTAGGGCTGAGTTGTTGATGAGCTTCAACCTTATTCAGTTGAATATTGGCACTATTACCTTAACTCTAATGTCCTAGGCATTCATTTGGGGTGAAGGACAATATATTACAAAGTACTACATAATTTGTTAATATGCCAGTGTAGCATAAGTGCTGTGTACCGGAGATGTAGTCGAGTCCCTGCAAGTCCCTTCACAACGTCCTTTCGCAAGCCCAGTCAGAAGTCCTTTCATAAAGCCAGTCACAAGTAACTGGATGAACAGTGACAAAGGAATGCCTTTGTCAAAGTTCATTTGAATAGCTTGTGATTGGAATTAGGACAGGATGGATTGTGATGGACTTGCAGGGGACTTGCAGGGGACTTGTGATGGACACGCCTACAGCCCTGTGTTTGGCAGAGTTGTATTCGAGTCCCTGCAAGTCCTTTCACAAGTCCCTGCAAGCCCATCACAAGCCCATCACCAGCCCTCTAGTCCTAATCATAATCACAAGCTATTCAAATGAGCTTTGGCAAAGGCATTCCTTTGTCATTGTTCATTGGGTTACTTGTGAACGGCTTTATGAAAGGACTTCTGACTGGGCTTGCGAAAGGACTTGTGAAAGGACTTGTGAAAGGACTTGCAGGGACTCGAATACAACTCTGGTGTTTGGTAGCTTTAGGTGACGTTAGGGTTCGTCAAACATGCTCTGCGAATCAAGCGAGGTTTTTCAGCATCTTGAAATTTAGTCCAGAGGTCTGTAGAGGGATGGCACATGTTTTCTTCAAACAAACTGAATGTTTTCAAGGACAAATTTCCTTTGAGGCGCCCAACTAGGATACAAAATTCACCCATCCTAAAATTGCTATGGCTGGGAAGATCAAAAGAATAATGTTATGAAATGTAAGACCATCCCGTGAAAATTGCCATTTGTCTGTTAATCACCGGGTGAAAATACTTTTCAGGGATGAAAGTTTGGTTCAGACTGTTCAGTCACACCAGATATTACACATTGCTTTTTGTCGATTTTCAGACAGATGTCACATTTCCAAGGGACAGTCATGTAAAGTAGATCACGTTTTAACGATCAGGCTAAAATAGGATTTTTACAACTCACCACGGCACCGTTTTCTCCAGCTAAGAAGTCGTTCCGTACGTGGTCCATGCCCAGGTTGTTGAGGACGTTGTTGAGCAGAATGATGTCCCGGATTCGTTGGAGCTCCTGCTCGTGCTTGAGGATGTTCTCCCTCTTGGCCTGCTTCTTCTGCTGCTTGGTATTCTGGGTAAGGTCGTACGACAACAAATGCGTTATATTAGCTGCTCGAGTTAACCCCTTGAGTACGGGTGTTATAATGGGTGACATGCCGACTTGTGCAGCCAAGGAAAACAGACACAAGAGGCTTGTGCAGCCAAGCCGTAACATACACAATAATCCAACAATGGATTGAAAATGCAGCAATTGCGTGTATAGAAAGGTGGTCATTTTTTGTTTTGACGTGTATTGACGTCATCCGGATGCAAGGGGTTAAACACGCTTTTATCCACTCATTTTTCAAAGTATATCTGGGGTGCGTTCCACTCACACGGACACCACAAACGTTCCCCAAAATTTTGTGCACATCATAAAATTGTTCGCGTCGTTGGCCAACGTTGGCAACGTTTGCACGAGTGGAACGCACCCCTTGTTACAAAAAAGGAATGTTTAAAAATCACAGGAATTGTCAAAACATGACATGATGGCCGAGGTACCTCGTTGAGGGCAGCCTGAAACATCTTCTGGAGATCCTTGGCGAAGTCCAGGTTGCTGCTGACCTCATCGTAGTGAGAGGCTGCCTGCACCTGGTCATTGGTCAGCTCTTCTCCGCTCTTGACCATGTCCCGGTACTGCTGCAACTTCACCTGCAAATCGGTAAATCAACTAAAAATGCAAATGTTGCCCAAAGCCGAGACAGATGCAAAACATTGGCAGGGAAGGGGAAGGGGAAGAGGGAGGGGAAGGGGGAGGGGAAGAGGGAGGGGGAGGGGGGAGGAGGGGGAGGAGAAAGAGAGAAGCCACATTTGTTTTACCTGCAAAAGCAAACAAGGAAATGGGAAAAATGTCCCCGACTGAGCCTAGTCCGAGACTGTTTGCATAAATGAAAACAGGCTAAAATTTCACTTTAACCTTAACCTTCCCAAATCCCCAAAATCCTCTTTGCCAAATGAAGGAATTTGGAGGGTTGAGGGTCTTTGGAAGTTAAAGTATCGGAGGATTTTGCCAGATTGAGGGCATTAGGGGATTTTGCCTCTGGAGGAAAATGGAGGATCCAGGTCATCAGGCCCAATCTGATGCTGGATGATTTCGGAGGATTGAAGTTACTGGGATGTTTATCCAAAACCCCACTGGATAATTTTGCAGGATTCAGGCAGTGGTCCCCAGTAACAAACATTTGAGGATTTTGTAATCGGAGGATATTGGAGGATTCAGGTTACATGTACATGTAAGAAAATGATGCAGGGAGTTACGGTCAAGAAAATCCCCACACTTGATCTGCCCCTGCAAATGACCCATCCCTATTTTTGTGGCCCAGATCCTCGTTGCACTGTATGCTTAGCCACACATTTACTGCTTGGGCAAATGATCTACATTTATTTGTTCAGATCACACTTTTCAGATAAAAAAAAAAAACCAACAAAATTGCCCACCAGTGTTCCAGCCAGGGCAAAATTTAAGCGTCGGGGCATTTTGCTCAAGGATGGACAATGCGAACGTGGATTTTTGATTCTAGATGCTCTGTGGTGCAATCTGAGGCAATTCCTGGCCACTTTCCCTTGACCGTTTTGGGCAAAAGTTTTTAAGATTATATAGCAAAAATTTAGTTCATTTGAAATTGTTTAGAATATACTCTTGCTCTTAAATTTATTCATGCTCAATCGATTGAAATCCTATTCTCTTAAAATCCATGTGGTCTAAACTGAACAAATTATGCAAGCGCGGTCCTGGTATAAAAGGTCATGCACAGTGGCCACACTCATGGTAACACTTATGGTACCAGTATAAAATGAAGCAGTGATCACTGATTGGACTATTCCACACAGTGAAATATATTGACCTCTGTGACCTTTGTTTTTGTAGTGCCTATTTCAATACTATTTGAATAACACACCCAAGGATCAAATTCCATGCAAACGTTCGTTCAAAGTTTGTAAACTTAAAGGGCAGAGGCCGCCTTAATGTTGTGGTTTGGTTTGGTTTGGTCATAGGTTTGGTGCAAAGACGTATCTGGGGTTTGGTAGTTTGTCAATGATGTTAAGGCGCCCTCTGTTGACAACAAGCGATGTCAATGTGGTGAATCCTGTGGTCTTGGTAAGCGATATTCTCGCGAAATTTCACCACTTCCAGTGACATTTCAAGGAACTGAACCTTACCTACAAAATGTACGTGTCCAAAACAATATCAAGATCAGGCAAAATGTTTGGGCAGAAAAGTTCGTGATAAGTGAGTTCCGGATCATTAAAAAAAATGGAGAAAAAAAATTCCACGGCATTTGATGTGTCTCTCTGTAAGGTTTGTGAAAACCTTACAGTTCTGGAAGTACGTCTATTAGACCTCATTTCCGGATACGCAGATACGTGGTCATGGTTGATTTCCTTCAACACACCTTCTCACTCTCGCTGCGTATCCACGTATCCTCGTATCCACTTTGGGGGAACCTCATTTAGACTTTGCCATATCCATGTCCACGTAGCCTCCCTGGTAAAACGCGGCCTGCCTCAACCGGTCATGCTATTTAGCGTCTACAAGCGTCAACAAACCCGATCAACGTCAACAAAGCGTCAACAAGCTCAAAATGCACATTTAAGCTTCACAAAAGCTATACTTGTATTCAACAAACTCTCGCATCTCGTATGATGTAATTCTCGTTCACAATCCCACATAAAAACGAAATTCTATAACGACAAAATTACGATGAATGGGCGCCGCCATCTTTGTTTTCTCTTTTGCGCATGCGTGATTGCACCATGTCCCAGAAAAACAAGATGGCTGCCGGGAAAAAGCACCGTTGATGTCGTACTTTTTCGCTTAAAAATCACACATTTTAAGATACTTTTAAATACTAATGATACTTTTAAATAATCATAGGAGCCCACTAAATATTGTGAATAACATGTTTAAGCTTAACAGTGCTTTTATAAGTTGTTGATGCTTTGTTGACACTTGTTGACGCTATTTAGCATGACGCTATTTTTTCGCCTGGATGAGACGTCACAATGGTTATTAGGGATTTTGGAAAGAAACGAGCACAAAAATCGATCCCATTTCCTTCCTACAATCCCTTGTCACCGTTGCGACATCTCAACCAGGCGGTATTTGCGATAATTATGGTCTATGGACCGCAAACAGTATACAACCATGACAACATGCAAACTTATTTTCTCAAAGTCATAATCATATGCTCCTGCTTAAATGGAAAACTGTAAAACTATTTAACAAATCAAATGGCAAAAGTGTAATTTGTTTTCGTCTGTTATGGTAAAAAGACAATGCCAGGCAAATGTCTGAAATGAGTCATGTACTAAATGTAGCACTTTGTCATTGTTTGTCATGTTTATGGTCGATGTTGGTCACAACTTTGTACAAAACTAAAAAGATGTTTATTGATATGAATACACGTTAATCGTCAACATCAACAAGAATAATATCATTACAACTGAAATATGCCCAAAAGAGGAATATATATCTCTCGCAGTGCAAAATTTCGGCGTTATTTCGATCAAAGCCTTGTCCCAGAATGCGCGTGGTCACCTTTGTCACGCACAAAACAATTGGATACACGCGAACGCGCATCCTCTTCCGGTCTTCAGACGTCACTTTTGGCCGTCCGATTTTTGTGACAAATACCTTCAAAAACCCACCTTTCTCTTGTCCAAATTCCTGATCTTCTTCTCTATCATCGCCAAAAGTTGTGAGGGGAAATCCTCTTTCGGGGCATTTTGAGGGCCTGGTTTTGACGAAGCTGCGGGCATGACTGCGCACGATTTAGCATCAACGATATGGAGACTGGCTTGATTTTGCCAATTTATTTCACGTGTTTCGCGTTTCGTGTGCTCGAAATGGTCACCTCGTCCCCGTGAGTCTACAAAATTACCCACAATGCGCCTGACAAAATCTGGACATTTTCGAAGAAACGATAACATTTAGCAATTATTTGATCTAAATTAAATAATATTAAAGATTTGAAATTATATAATTATATTTGGTCATGTTTTGTTTCGATAAAGTACGTAAAAAAGGAAGCCATAAACGAACGGTTGTGAGAGTTGCAAACTTGGGTAAAATGACGTCATTTTTAAAGGTGTTTCCTTCCCTACGCATTGTGTAGTGTGTCCCGTGTGAACGGTTGTCGGTCACTTCGCCCAAAAACCACATCGCCCTCAACCACTTCGCCCTCAACCACTTCGCCCAAACGCCACTTCGCCCAAACCCCACTTCGCCCAATTACCCCTTCGCCCAAACGCCACTTCGCCCAAACGCCACTTCGCCCAATTACTACTTCGCCCAAAAACCACTTCGCCCATAAACCACTTCGCCCAAAAACCACTTCGCCCAAAAAACACTTACCAGTGTATTTATCAGTTCTAACTGAATGTTACTGAGACTTTTTAAAAAACATGCACCGCCACTGCCCTGGAAGAGTTTTAAGCCAAAAAAGGATAGGGCCTATCCGTGTTTTTCGAAAGTACAAAATGACTTTCGCGGTGTTTTTTTCGCCCTTCCCGCCCGTACGGTAAAGCAGGAATCACGACAATACTGGAATAAGTTAAAACCTAAGTTATTGTATAATATGCAGATTTAATTTATTTGTGTGGGTACTTGTATGCGTGTAAATATTAATGCCATATATAGTCGTGTTTGTAATATAGGTTTTCCTGGCGGGCAATTTGCCGTTTTCGTTTATTTGGTCATATTCAAATCATGGAGGTATCCTTTTAATACCTCCATGTTCAAATTATGGTGCATTCAAGACTGTTTTTGCGTTCTTAAATTGAGTTTTGTGACATCCTTTTTGTGACCATGCTTTTCTTTTCTTATTAGTAATATGCCTTATATATGGGCAATTATTTTCATCAAGCATGTGGCGGATCTACGGGGGGGGGGGGGGTGTGGGGGTTTAAACCCCCCCCCCCCCCCCTTGGGCTGAGAAAAAATTTAAAATAGTGTCGGGTGTCGAAAATTCGGCACGCTGGGGTGTGTAGGCCAGCGCCAATCACCTCAGGTAACCCCCCCCCCCCCCCCCCCCCCCCTTAGTGAAAACCTAGATCCGCCCCTGTCGAGTGGTCATTCAAATGATTACGATTTTTAAAATTGATATATTTTCCAAGAGGTTTTTATAAAAATTGCGTGAAATTTACAATGTAATTTTTTACAAACATTTATAATGTAACATCTTAACTGATATGAGGGATTATGATGTATGTAACGAACTAATAAAATGAAAATAAGGCATACGGATCGGGCATGGGCGAAGTGGTTTTTGGGCGAAGTGGTTTTTGGGCGAAGTGGTAATTGGGCGAAGTAGTAATTGGGCGAAGTGGTTTTGGGCGAAGTGGCGTTTGGGCGAAGGGGTAATTGGGCGAAGTGGGATTTGGGCGAAGTGGCGTTTGGGCGAAGTGGTTGAGGGCGAAGTGGTTGAGGGCGATGTGGTTTTTGGGCGAAGTGACTGTAAAGCGTGTGAACATATGTGGGGTCGCTGTTGTAATTCTGCGGGGCGATTGGGTTTGACCATGGAGGAAGAAAATGTCATGGTTTGACGAGCAGTGTTGGAGGTCTCGAGACCGGCCTCGGCCTCGAGGCCGGCCTCGAGGCCGATTTTTATGGCCTCGGTCTCGGCCTTGGCCTCGGAGTGCAAGGCCTCGGCCTCGGCCTCGGCCTCGGAGCCTTCCGGACTCGAAGATCTGGTCGAGGCCGGCTCGAGGCCGCCAACTTTGACCAATTTTCCCACCAATTCAGATGTGTTTTCTGTTTCAATTAATTTAAATTGTTTACCGTCATGAAACTTTCGAGAAGCTGCCACAGTGAGTTCCGTGAAAAGAAATAAAGTTTCAAGCAGATACGCACGAATTAATGAACTGGTATTTGCATTATTGCACCATGGAGCTATAGATAGCTCCCCGATTGCACGTACTACGTACGTACATTATATGTATTATCTTCTTGTAGAACCAGTCTACTCCCGGTAATAGACTACGTGTAGTTCCTGGTCCAGCACTTCACTCGCCCCATGAACTGCCACTATTGTGTTACACGTACTCAGGTACGTAACTCAGGTAACGGTAACCCGGAGGTCGCAGGTTCGAATCCCGCTCGTGCCAGTTTCTTTATAGGGCAAGATAGCTCAGTTGGTAGAGCGCCGGTACGGTAACCCGAAGGTCGCAGGTTCGAATCCCGCTCGTGCCAGTTTCTTTGTTCACTTTGAAAATGTATTCAAATTTACCTAGTCAGTTTCCCTTGTGGATTGTGTGACGAATTATAAGTTAAAAAGTCGTATCCTCATTGAGTGATCTCCACAATGTCGCTTCCCAGGTTGTATCGTAAAATTGGGTGTGATCCCTGGCTACACGGCATTCTGGGTTTATGACTTCTGACTAGCGCCCACTCGAACAAAGATACTGACAATTTGGGAGACCGCCAACATAGGGCAAGATAGCTCAGTTGGTAGAGCGCCGGTACGGTAACCCGGAGGTCGCAGGTTCGAATCCCGCTCGTGCCAGTTTCTTTATAGGGCAAGATAGCTCAGTTGGTAGAGCGCCGGTACGGTAACCCGAAGGTCGCAGGTTCGAATCCCGCTCGTGCCAGTTTCTTTGTTCACTTTGAAAATGTATTCAAATTTACCTAGTCAGTTTCCCTTGTGGATTGTGTGACGAATTATCTAATATTTTTGTTAGATAATCTGTCTACTCCCGCTATAGACTGGTTCCTGGTCCACCACTCGGCCCTGAACGAGTGAACGTTAAAGCGATAATCATAATGGCCGGCAGTGAAGTTGAGGGAACCAACCTGTTATTCACGCGTGCTCGCGCAACGCGAAGCCTGTCACATGTCTACTAGTCTATGTACCCATAACTGCATGCCCTTGCAAAGACTGTCCTCTCTGTTCCAGCTAGTCTTGGTTCAAAGACGTTACTATTGTACTTTTGTACTTTCGCAGTTGCAATGCACAGGCAGCGCGATCAGGTACAGTGTAGTTGCAATAGGCCGACAGCGCGATAAGATTTTGGATCTGTAGTAAAGTCTTGGATAAGTTGGCATTTCGGGGGCGCGACCAGACTGTGGACTGTGATAATGATGGACGGTTATGCAATAGACCGATCCAGTGAGGTCGCCTGATGGTGTTCTGACCAATCACATTCGTGGTTTATGTCCGACATGCGTGCACGCGCATGTGACGCGCGCAGCTGCAGATCAATGGTCATGATGCCTCGTCATGTCCTATGTATTTGCATGTAATGAATAATTTATGATAAGGCCCAAACTCGGTCACTGTTTGGATCCCTCGGAAAAGCGAGGGAGAATCATCGAAAAGTAAAGAAAAAGTTAAGAATTGCCTGCCAACTTATCCAAGACCCTTGTGGCAATCCAAAATCGTGCACGTTTGACAAACACCGGCTGCGGATTCGGCTGCATTTTGTAAACTACGCATGCGTGAGGCCAGAACGCACGTACGAAGCCGGGATTTCGAGGACACAACGTTAGTGAATCTGGCGCGCGGGCGCTCCGAAATAACAACACAAGGGTCTTGGTCTTGTTCCAGCCAGCAGTGCTCCAGTGGAGCGCATTTTTAGCAGAGGAGGGATTATTATGAGGCCACACCGTGCAAAGCTATCCCAATAGATGCTGGAGACCCTTATGTTCTTGAAATGCAATAAACATATCCTTTAAGGAACCTGCCATTGACGTGACTTGAAAATAGAATATACAATCCAACAATGAAGGTAGTGTACACGATTGGTAATCCTCTAATTTGTTTTTACTGAATTATTACGAAATACCTTACTAGCCTGTAAGTTAATAGTAGTCTCAATCATCGTGTGAAATGATAGCACCAGGTGTGCTGTCGTTGTCAAGAAAAGTGAACATTTATATTGTTTTCAATCGTTGGAAAACTGCCCTGTAGGCTTAAGTCAAGGCGCGCGTGGCTACCCGGACGAGTGGTGCGCCCCGGACATGCTGGCATTCGGGGCGCGTCACGTGTCCAGGTAGCCACGCGCGTCTTGTTGACTAAAGGCTATCGTCCGCCCGACGGTTGAAAACGAGCGCCGTTTTTCTCTGTTTTTCTCGCCATCCAACAACGCAAAACTTTGAACAGGTCAGTGGAACGATATTTCCTATAAAATACTAACCCCCAAATCCGCCCATTTCTGAAAATTGCAACAATGACCAATCATACACACTGCCTTTAACCTTGATTGAGTGGATTATTAGTTTATTACGTGTTTAGTAACCGGCCTCGGCCTCGGCCTCGGACGTTGTGGCCTCGGCCTCGGCCTCGGACGTTGTGGCCTCGGCCTCGGTCTCGGCCTCGGAGGTTGTGGCCTCGGTCTTGGCCTCGGCCTCGGAGGTTGTGGCCTTGACTACAACACTGTTGACGAGTGTATGAACTTATTGTGAACAAATTGTTGGAATAAATCAAATGTGCCAGTAACCAATGCTGTACATAGATCACGGCAACAGAGAAAACGGGACCTTTTGAA
Organism: Hippasteria phrygiana; assembly: GCA_037893225.1. Taxonomy (NCBI): domain Eukaryota; kingdom Metazoa; phylum Echinodermata; class Asteroidea; order Valvatida; family Goniasteridae; genus Hippasteria; species Hippasteria phrygiana. Next base: position 218,170 of record JAZGUH010000179.1, read on the forward strand.
TCACAAAAAAATATTCTTAGAAAAGTAACCCCAGAACTTGGAAAATATCAAAATATCTGTTAGTGTTAATTGGGATTTAGTTGATGCATGGAGAAATACTTATTTCTCCATGGTCGATGGGGTGGGGTGGCCGGGGTGGGTGGCCGGGGTGGGTTGGGGTGCTGGGTTATTGAGCCAGCTTGGCGGTCAATCAACAAAGCATACAGCAATGTGCTATTGGAACATTTACTTCCTCTATGAGAGTGTCTCACAATAAAAGTGACACAGGGAAAAAACATAAAACAAGACAAAAAAGTGACTTTTGAAAAAAATCATTGTCTGTACTTTCAAGAGAATTAAAAACACTGTTCATAGTCGATCCCACCCTATAGCCAGAAGCCTCGGTCCAAAAATTGAGCCACAGAGGAGTAATGCTCACAGCGATTTTTGGCAAGGTATGCACACCTAGAGTTGGAAAATGTGTGACAGCGTTGCAGCGTGAGCGGTGGCAGCTTTTTGGGTGTTATCACTTTTTAATATGTATTTTTTCAAAATGGCCGCCAATATGCTTGTTACCGGATTAATTATATGTGGTCACAAGCATTTTGGCGGTCATTTAAAAAAAAAAAAGTGATAACACCTAAAAAGCTGCCACCGCTGCAATGCTATCACATATTTTCCAACTACAGGGGTGCATACCTTGCCAAAAATCACCATGAGCATTATTCCCCTCATTTGATACCGACCAATGGGATGGCCTACTATGGGAAATTTGGGTTTTCAAATAGAATCTGTTGCAGGTGTATTAAAATCCCCCCAAACAAAACTTGTTCAGGTATTTACAAAAACCTGTTGCTCAAAATTATATACTCCTGATCCCCATCCTACCACCCCCACCTCCAACAAAAATGAACCCTTTCCCCAGTGAAAAAGGGGCTTTAAACTAGATTTCCCCACCACTACACACTCCCCCCAAAACAAACAAAAGAAAAACATATTGTTAAACGGGTACCAGTGACCCAACATCATTCCACAGATCTTATATTAGGCTCAAAAGTCGTGTCGCCCTCCACGACAGACCCCAAGTCACAAAAGTCGGGTCACGTTTGTTTTTTTATTGAAATTTTCAAAATCTCACCATTTTAGTTTTTTAGGGGGGGGGGGGCCTTAGCAATGGATGCAATAAATACAATTAACAAAACCCACACAACTACATGTAGTTTGCTCGTTTCTCCACTCAAAATAAATTATTTTATTATTCACAGTAATGTAAGATTTCAGGAACTGTTCTAATAATGTACAATAGTTCATAATTCATCACTCCTCAACCCTAATAAATAACAGTCTATTTAGATGGTTGTTGGGGACAGAGGTATATAACAATCTTTAGAGTTAAATTCCGCATACATTTACACACAATAAACCTTACAATTTATGAAATTCAACCGAACATGTCACTGCCGAGTCTCGTATTCACCATTTGAATCGAATAGTGTTAATATCAAAGTGCAAGTGTGTATTAAAATCAAAATTCATGTAATAAAAACACCCATTTTAATAAAACAGTACTTTTCAGTATTAGACTCAAGATTTTTAAAGTGCCAATTTAGTCAAACCATGGCCTTAAAGGGACACATTGCCTTCAAATGTCATGAAATTTTGCTGTTTGGAAATGTTCCTTATCTTTTATAAGAGTTGTTCATGCAAAAAAACATGTATAATGTATTGTTATTAGTGAGTAGTGATTACAAAACAAAAAATTGGCCTCTGATCCCTGACATCTGACCCGCGAAGCATAGACTTATTTCCAGTAGTAAATACCACCGTCTAAATAATGCGCAAAATACGCTGTAAGACTTTTTAGGCTGGCGTCGCAGCCATTGGCCTTGTAAACCTATCAGATGATCGCCAGGTACCATTCTCTACCTTGCGACACATATCGCCAGTGCTGCGTGCCGTGTGCCACAGTACATCAAAATGGATCAACAGAACGTACTTCAACCAGCTGCGACTGGAAATACGACTGGTGAACATGGTCCGCCATTTTGTGGAGTCAAAAATTTGGTTCTACAAAATGGCGGACCGTTATTTGTCACGAAATTGAACAAAAACCACGCAATTTGAAGGGATAGTTATGTGAATCTTTATATTCTATTTTTAAAAAGGCTTCCCAACCATATCCATTTCAGTTTTATAGCCCAAATCGCAAAATCCAAAGCAATGTGTCCCTTTAACTTCCTCCACTTGAAACACAGCCAACTTCTCGTTTCCTTACGTGTTTTCCGATTCGTCCCAACTGCACAAGTCTGGAATACAAATACACATGTACTAGAAATACCATTCAATCAGTGGCAAATTAAAAGCCCGTGTGAACTATCAATTTTGTCAGGTCGCCGTCTTAAAGTCACATCAAAAGACCACCACTATAATTAGTTGCTGATCGCAAACAGCTGCAGCGAACTTAAAATAAAAAATTATAGACATATATAAAAACAATACTATTTTATTGGAATTGGGAGATTACATTTTTTTAACAGGGTCCTTCTATACAATATTTAGTATAAAACTTGAACACAAAGATATGGTCTTGCTCATCATTTACATATAGTTGCTTCCTTATAAAATGAGAGAAAATTGGGATATTAGAACTGGGAAAACAATTATGGTATTAACCTTGAAAATATTAATACATGAACTAAAAAAAACTTCTTACAAGCATCATGAAAGACATGTGGTTTCCAACTCCTAAACATCAGGGCTGTAGTCCAGTCCCTGCAAGTCCTTTCACAAGTCCTTTCACAAGTCCTTTCACAAGTCCTTTCACAAGTCCTTTCACAAGTCCTTTCACAAGTCCTTTCACAAGTCCTTTCACAAGTCCTTTCACAAGTCCTTTCACAAGTCCTTTCACAAGTCCTTTCACAAGTCCTTTCACAAGTCCTTTCACAAGTCCTTTCACAAGTCCAGTCAGAAGTCCTTTCATAAAGTCAGTCACAAGTAACTGGGTGAACAATGACAGAGGAATGCCTTTGTCAAAGCTCATTTGAATAGTTTGTGATTGGAATTAGGACTGGAGGGCTTTGCAGGGACTCGAATATAGCCCTGCTAAACATTCGTGATATGTAAATGAACATTTCAATTTTACTTCCATGCTTCAAGTGGTAGAGAAAAACCATGTACATGAATATACATGTACCTCTGTTTCAACATGGAGGAAGGATCTATATCCTTCCTCCATGGTTTCAACAAGTATAACCTTAGTCTTGATTCATCATTTTCACGAAGAGACAGGCATGTCCATTTTCAAGAAAAACACAATTTGAAATAAACACACTTGAAGTTCTTACTTTAAGATAATTTTAGGCAGGGAAAAACACTCGTGTGGTTCTTTGAAAGCGATTTTTTGTTGTAACTACATGTATCATAAAGACGGGGGTTAATTAACGAAAACGAAAATCCCAGTTGATCTATTTTCAGGCCCTTTTGCCAGAGTGTTTTTTCCCACAAGAAAAGGGACACGCATGTTTAATGCAGCTGCACGCGCCAACGCATCACAGATGCCCGTCCCTTCGTAAAACCTAAAATCTCAGCTGACCCGCTTTTAAGAATTTCCGTGCCATGCGTTTTTGTGCATGTTCAAGGAGCAGGCGTGTTCGCGTCTCTTGTGAAAAGGCTTGAGATTTTTTAGCACGTCGGCCCCCTTGCACAATTAGTCTTATCGAGAAATTAATTTTACTTCATGAAAGTAAGTCAGAATGGTTAAGTACGATGTTTATAAGCAGAAAGTGAAAATACTCAAAATAAAAAAAATAAACAAATTTTGACATCCCTTCCCTTCGTGAAAATAGTGACAACTTGTTACTAAGCAATATATTCCACTTACCAGCTATATACAAATTAAGTGCCGACTTGATGTGCCAGGGCCTACATGTATTTTATGGCCTTGCTTACCCATACATGTAAGCAAGAAATCATGGTTAGCATATTTCATGGGTTAGCAGGGAATTTTGGATTGTGTACAATGTACATGCGTTTGTTCTCCCAAACAAAACGTGCACGTATAACAAAGGGAACAATATCGTCCGCGATTCCCAAAATACGTCCGCGATTGAGATCGTGTACCTATGGGAGTCTTCCGAAAAAGTTAAAGTACAAACAAAAGAGGGAACAATAGGACATCCGCGTTCGACGGTGGATACACACCTACATGTGTGTAACTATGCACCATGCGCTTGCGGGGGGGGGGGGGGGGGGGGGGGGGGGGGGGGGGGGGGGGGGGGGGGGGGGGTAAGCCCAGAATTTCTCTGTAGTTTTACTCAACAATATTCATGAACAGGCTTGCCAAATAGTCACAAGAGGTTGTGTGGGGATTAGGATGGGGTTGGTTGTGCCTTTTCTGAACAGGTGCCTGGGTGCTGACGAGGCGCTAAGAGATGGTGCATCTAACAGGTTACAATGGGAAACATGTTTAGACAACTGCACACACTTAGACAACTGCTGCGTAAGTTGACTTGTTCGGTTCTGGAACTGACCAGTAAAATCCGGGATTCATTCCACGTATTCAACAAGGGGATATCAAACCCTAAAGGGATGAATCAAAGTGTCACCAATTCTGACATGATCTGTCAACAAGGACAGATCTTTTAGGATTATCACTTTGAAAGTCTAAATTGCTGGCATTGATACAAATGTACAGGTATTCACATTATTAACACGACAGGTTTTTCTGGTTTGCTTTTCGGAAATCCTCTGACCCTCCATTTGGGGTCAGAAATGCTGATAATTTACCTAAATGCTGGAGGACTAAGATGCTAAATTCACTCATAGCGGCTTTACTTTTGTAGGATACCTTTTTTCAGTTTTGGGGACCTGAAAGTCCATTGAACGCTGACCGAATATGAGCCGCACTTTGCGAGTGTTCCGGTTCTCGAATGGCTGCACTGAAGCTTCCACAGGAAGCCTTGTTTTTTGATCTTCTGAGGAGGGGGCATAGAATGTTTTAACATCACTGGAGTTGATGTGTTTTGGAGGTACGACTTGGTCAGCCTTCTGGCACAAGGGGTGGGGCGGGATCTCATAGAGGTGCCTTAGCTGCGACATGCGCGGCACAAACTGGTAGTTAGTCTTCTTGTGCTCGGGACTGTCAAAGTTTAAGTTGGCACAAGCTTTGTGAAGACTGGAGGAAGTTGGAGGGGAATCCATCTTGGAGGATGAGGTAGGTGAGTGAGGAAGTTTGGGCCCAGGGATGAGGACACGCTGAGCTCGCGTCAGCCGACTTGGTGAGTCGGGCACGTCAGGGATGAGTTTGTCTTGGCTTGTGGGGAGACTGTCCTCGCAAGTCCTTAAAGACTGTCTGGGAGATACCTCCTCCTCTGAGGAGGTCACCACTTCCTCAATGCAACCATTGGTGTCCTTCATTCGGATTTTCAACTTTGGAATTTTCTGCACGGCCTTGGCTATTAATTCCGCATCGTATTTTGTCATCTTACATTTCGGCAAAACAAGGGGTGGCACCTCTAACCCCTTTTGCCTGCCATGTGTACCATATATGTCCTTTTTGTCATTTTGTGCTTCCGTTTCTCTGCATTCCCTCTTCCCGCCGTGCCGATTAGTCCTCGTGTAGCTAGTGTCCAAAAGGTTCCGCTTCACTGCATTTACCCGATCCCGTGGCACACCCCGGATCTTTAGCTTCATCTCACAGTCTGAGATCTCTGACTCATACATCAGGTCTTTTTCGATCGGCTTTGGGACCTTTAAGGAGAGACTGGGTTTGACATTGAATGTCACCTCCGTATCGCAGCTACTGCAGTTTGATTGTTGGTCGAGGGCTAATCTCACCGCTGCAACCATGTGAGTCCTGGACCTTAAACCAGGAACCTCCCTGACTTTTTCATCCACTTTGTTTAGACTTAAACAGGTTTCTCGCTTCAATTCAGGTATTTCTTCTGCATCCTCAGCCAGGGACATCCTTCTCTTACGGCATTCACTTGACCGCCTCCGCTCTCTCCTGGACGCAGCTGCACACTCTACTGCCTCATCCTCGACTGAGCCGTTTAAATGTGCTTCCTCGACTCGGGGTGAGGGCACAGGCTCCTCATTCAATGACATTCGCCTCTCACGTCCACTGCTAGACTTCCTTCGCTCCTCCCGGCGGAGTCTGGAGGCATACGTCACCCCTCCCTCCTCTACCGTGAGAGTGCCATCCTCCTTGATCTTGTGGGGGGTCAGGACCACCTTAGCTTCCCTGAGCTTGTAGCCCTCTGCGACCAGCAGCTGGGCGTCATACTTGGACAGGCACTTCTTCTCAGCGATGAGGTCCACAAGGGCCTGGTTGGCCTGGAGGGAGGGGGAGAGAGGCTGAGAGGCTGAGCGAGTTCGGCTCCAAGGACAGCTGTTGCCATCAGAACTGCCACTACAATCTGAATCTGTAAGAGCATAAATATACATCATACGAATCAGGGCAACTGATAATTTAGGGCACCAAGAAAGAGTGGGAATCTTGTCCAATATCTATCTGTCTTCGAATTCTGTCAATGTCCTAATTCAGGGGGTGATATTAAATGAGGATAATTCATGACCTACTTGAGCGATCCTAAAACTGCTGCTTCCCAAGTGCCATGACTTAAGAGGACCCCGATCAGTGGTTACAGAGCATTACAGGTTTTTGCATCTTCCAACAAAAATCAGCGCAAACACCACTAGTTACCAAAAACAAATTTGGACGAGGGCACTGCCTAGAAACCTACCACTTCTACGCAGCAGCCGAGAGGGCAGCACCGTCTTCATCAGACTGCTGTCGTCCTGGCTGGCCACGCCCTCCTCCTCGTTCTTGGCTTTCTGCCAGCGAAGACGCCGGTCGGTGTCCCTCAGGCTGTACTTGTTCTCATCAATCTTGACCAGCGTGCCCTTTGGCGTGAAGGCACCCGTCTGCCTCCTAAAGAAAAGCAACAAAATGCATACATATCAGGGCCTTATTTAACCACCTGTCCAATGTACCCACAGTTTCCATTGCAGAAAATGTTCCCCCTTTTTACTGGATTAATTTGTTACAATGACAAAATAATGTTGTAATTTGCACCCCCGCACCAATACAACTCCTCCTTGGTTGCCGATTTCTTGACAATTTTTTTCTCAACATACCTCTCACAGGTTTCACATTCACAGTAACAGTTTCCCTCCCCGAAGAATCCGTCACCATAGAAACAAGTGATTTCCTCTCCAGGCTCGATGTCACGTAGTACTTTGACACAGGCCGTATCGCGGCCTGTAGACACAAACTGCATGGAAGACAGGGGGTGGAATTTTTTATCAAACACTGCTGTAACTCCATTTTTTCAATACCATAACTCTTTCAGAATGTCAACCAGGGACCAATCTCACGGAGTTGCTCAGCACAAAAATTAGCTGAGCACCAAAAAGTCATGCTTAGTTAAAACAGGTTACCAGTAGTGCTCAACTGCTTCATGAGTAATTTTTTTACATAATGGAATTCAGGTCAGTTTTTAGTTGATGATGTTCAAAATCTAATTCAGTGACCAGGAACAAATGTCATGAAGCTGCTAACCACACAAACCTGCTTAGCAAAGAAAGTCTGCGACCCAAAAATAGGTTACAAGACAAAATTGCAGGTGTCGTACATTTCTAGTGACCAGGAGCCAATTTCACAGTGCTGATTAAGCACAAAAGTTGCTTAAGCACACAAAAAAACTTGCTTAATAGAATCAGGTTACCAGCCAAAACTCCATGTAATGTATATTGCTTGTGACTGGTATTCAGCTGTTTGCTTAGCATGACAACAAATTGAGTTTTGGCTGGTAACCTGATTTTACTAAGAATTTCTTTGCTTATGCAACTGTATGGAATGGGCCCCAGTTCTCAGCCGAGTTTTCCTTATTAAACAGAAAAAAATTGCTGCTAAAGCAATACTTTGTGTTAAGCGGCTCAATCAAATTGAGCCTTGGTTTCTTGGGCGTCCTTAACCCCTTGAACCCGGGCATACCGGGTATTTCATGGAGGCGTTGGGGTGCCAGGCCGGGTTATGCAGCCAAGTGAAATGGAAGCGAGGTAAGTGCAGCCAAGCATAACGTACACAATACCCCAATAATGGATTGAAAATGCAGAAATTAGCAGGTACTGACGTCAACCGGCCAGGTGGCAATTTTCAATCTGTACATTATTTGTGTCAACCGTACGCAAGGGGTCAAAATTTGCCAAAGCTTTTCTTTCAAAAACATTTCTTTTTCCCTTTCATGGTTCTTCGATCTCTTGAACTACACCGACAAGACCACTTTGGAGAAATGCTTACTTCATTACCAGAAATATACAATTGACAAAAGGGGCACTTACCTTACAGTTAGGCCGGCAGTCTGCAGAACATAAGTAGAGAGAACGAAGAATTAGTCCAATGTACCAAAATGAATTTGCAGTTTTGTAAACATTTTTATGAGTGTAACAGGTTGTTTTTCAGGCTTGCGAGGGACAGTGCAATATGTGCTTTTGAGATATCCTTGGTTTCAGCACCAGAAATAAAAACAGAGAAAAGTTCTCACATAAAAGTACTACAACGCTTAGTTTATCGTGACGAGTTTGACAAGTACAAGTGTGAGTACAAGTGTAAGTGCGAGTAAAGAAAAAAGTTAAAACCAAGTACAATAGACTGATCCAGTGAGCGTCGCCTGATGGTGTTCTGACCAATCACATTCGTGGTTTATGTCTGACATGCGTGCAAAAAAGTCAGACATGCGTGCAAAAAAGTCTGACATGAGTGCAAAAAAGTCCGACATGAGTGCAAAAAAGTCCGACATGCGTGCCAAAAAGTCTGACATGCGTGCACACGCATGTGACGCGCGCGGCTGGAACATGCAGTGTGGCATTGGAGAGGAACACGTGTTAATTGCCCATGTGCGTAATGGGCAGGGCTTACTGGATCAGTGTATTAACCTAATGCGGGAGAAATCATGCCAAATCAAATAGCTTGCTTCAAGGTTAGCAGAAAAGCTGTGCTATCTATAGCAGGCAAAATTTGCTAAGTTAAGCAGCATTTCATGGCCAAATCGTGCCGACACCTGTGCGTGCGTGGAGATTTCTACAGTAGTATCATAAGTGCTTTTTTTGTGTTTACTGCTAATGGTCTCCGTGAAATGGAGCCAGCCTGCATTTTTGCAGTAATTATTTTATAAGTGTCGAGCGTTTTACGGACGGGAACAATAAACCTGTCCACAAAAAGTTACTGTCGACGAAAATGCGGCTTTTGACACTGCTAAGTGCCGTATCTTTTTCTATTAAAATAGCATCAGAGCCGTATCTGTACATGCGAATATATATATATACATATGTATTTTTTTTATATTCAAGCCGGCAAAAAGGTATTTGAATATTCGGTTGACGATCGAATATTTGGTATATTCGGGACAGCCCTAACAAGGAGGCATGAAGATAAGAACGCAAATTTACCATGATTGATGAAGGCTGCCGGTCCAAGCCACAGCTGAGCGCAGTTCTTCCTGGTGGAGAACATGACGCTGAAGTCATTGACACCCGTCTTGAGGGAGTTCTCCTCACACTCTGTTAGCTCGGCGATGCAGCCCACCAGGTTGGGGATGGTGTCGTTCTTACTCCTGCAACAGCCAAATCATCAAATTTACCCTTTCGCTTAGCAGTTTAATTCTAAAGGGGGTCTGCATGTACGGGTAATAAAAGAACCGGGTACCCAATTGAAAAAAATACGGGTACCCGTTAAAGAAACCCAACCCAAAACTTCCAATCCCAATATCTTTCTCTGAGTTTCAAAAGTCTGAATTCTGACAAAATTCTGAAAATCTCCAGTCATGCCTGTCCAGTAAACATGGTCACTTCTCCACCTTTGTGTGTGCCGGCACGCGCATGCACCGGCATCATCACAAAAGACTTGTCCGGAAGCTTTATACAGTTGTATTTATTGTGGATTGAGGCATGCTATTATGTCTTGTCGAGGCTCTTACATACCCAGACTGCAAAAACCATGACCAGTAAATTCCCTTTATTGTCAACTTTCGTGAGCGTCATAAACATGAAATCTGTGCTGTTTTCCCACATAGTCCGGTTTTACTTTTGAAAATTCCAGACAAATAACATTTAAAACCTTTCTTTTTTCATTGTCTGGGAAGTAACTATGCGATATTGTAAAGTTGTACGGGTACTCGATTCCATAATCTGGAACCGGTTCCTGACATGAACGGTCGGGTACTCGGGTACCCGGTTCCGATGCACACCCCTAATTCTAACCCTACTGAATCAAACAATATCTAACAACAGGAAATGTCTGTCAGATCTTGTTGATCTGAGCAGTAAACAATTACACACGGCATATAATTTTATGTTTAGTATTTATACCCAAGTAATTTTAACAATGTGAACTGTGAAATGTTTCTTTGTTTTAAATGTACAAAGGACCACAATGGAGGTAAGCCAATGGTGGTTTTATTGTGTTATCCGTGACAAGACGCCCATTGAAATGTTCAACTGCTTTTTGGTTCTATAATTTGTTCTGGTTGAATATTGTATATTTTTGTTAATGATGTTTTATCAAATAAATAAATAAATAGACACGTATACATACACACAGTCGTACAATTTACTATACTCGTGAGGACAATGCTTTGTGTTTCCTATTCTTCCTTTAATATCACCCAACCCCATAGACTAAGCACGAATCTTTACGTTCGAGGACCGATTTTAACGAGAGACCGACTCTCGAGGACAAGAAAGATTCTTTTGTATTTTCTTTCTCCTCTTGTCCTCGAACGTAGTATAATACAAGAGCACACACTCATACAAGTGTGTAAATACCGACAATCGCGGAACTCCTATTGTCCCTCTTTTGTTTATACTTTAACTTTTTCGGAAGGCCTCCCATATGTTTTGTACACGATTTTCAATCATGGACGTTCGGTCAATCGTGGACCCTTTGTCTATGCACTAACCCTTTTGTCCTTAGTCCACGATTGCTGGTATTTACAAACGCAATGTTGGAGCTGTTGGATATTGCTGGAAAAAGCAGTGACCTTACAAAATATCTGAAGCAGGCCAAGGAGAAATGAAATGTGCCAAGAGTGAGCCGTATCAGACCACACTGTGCTTACCAGTTTTGAGTGGCGACAATCTTGCCCCCTTCTCCTTCTAAAGAGTACCGGAAGCAGGGCTTAACCTCAAACCCAGAAGTCTTGTCAAACATCGCTAGATAGCGGAACACCTATGCATAACAGACGAAAGTATTGGTCATTGAACGTAATGAATGAGTACCTTCAAAATTATTCCAAATATGAAATACATGTACATGTATGTCAGTTTCTTTTTTTTTATGCCAAATCGCCCATCACAAGCCCTAGGGCACTCGAGGTGTGGGCTACTTAGGAATATGTGGAAGAACCAGCCCCCTCACACTGAAACAAGATAATCTAATCTCTTCACAGCATGTATAGGGTCGGGATGGGTAACTAGTCCACTGCAAGGCATTAATAATGCCTCTACCCATATTAAGCGTAGAAGTGCCAAAGCCCAGGACTGGGCTCGAACCCACAACCTGCAGAATTACCCACAGACCTTGAATTCAATGTGCCAAAACCACTAGGCCACAGCACTTCCACGCATAAAAAAACGTCATAAAAGCTTACGAATACCTGTGAAAAAATATACAGCTGAACACTACATGTAAGTGTGAGTACCCCAAGCAATTAAACATACCATGAAAATGCTGTCCTGCAGTAAAACTACATGCATGGCATGCCCTTAACAAGATGATGGTATAAAACAGATTCACACACTCTTACAATATCCCAAACTCTGCACGCAACACTTACATCTACTTCTCCGCAGAAGACAGCAATAAAAATGTGCTCAAATGTGCAACCGAACAGCTTCTAACCATTTTGTACAAACATATTCATCTTTTCATATACCGCCATGGATGTATCGGTTCCTGTATATGTCCACACGAGGACACACTCAAACAAAAAAAGATCAACCGATTGCCACATGTTTTACATCCTGCAAATGTATAATTTCTAAAACATACACGTATCTATTACAGAGGCTAAACCGACCATCTGCGTAATCACAGGAATTTCTGACTGTTGCCGTGGGTTGATCATTTACATACTTCCATGTCGAAATAAAGAGGGGGATTCCCTTTTATTGGTATCACAATTCCTTTGCTTTCAACAGAGTGCTTTACAGAGACCAGGAAATATAAAAAACATTGTTTGTTCTTCAGTCCCCCGTCCACCCCCCCCCCCCCCCCAATTTTTTTTCTTCAAATATTACGTAGGCAAAACTACTTCCTGTTAAAAAACAGACAGAATGCATGAAATTTTTGACCTGAAAATGAAACTGGATTGTGAAATTGTGCACTGCTTGTGCAGGGCATGGACTTTCAGACTGAATGCTTTCAAATAATGCTGGATGGATGGAGGGAATGAAGGCATCTTAACCCTAACAGCCGAAGCCTTTTTACTAGAATCCTTCCCTAACCACAACAAACTCCAACACTGTGTAGTAAACCAATGGCACATTCTTTGTACTTGGACAAAATCAGGGCATCAAGTCCCATGCAAAGTGATGGTGCCAAGGCTCTACAGTACCCAATCACACAAAATTCAACACAAAGGGGTGTTTGATTTTGGCAGGTTAGGGAAGGTTAGGGTTAAACTTGCTGAAGACGGTTCACAAATTCTTAACCCTAACAGCCCAAGGCTTTTTACTAGAATCCTTCCCTAACCACACAAACTCCAACACTGTGTAGTAAACCAATGGCACATTCTTTGTACTTGGACAAAATCAGGGCATCAAGTCCCATGCAAAGTGATGGTGCCAAGGCTCTACAGTACCCAATCACACAAAATTCAACACAAATGGGGTGTTTGATTTTGGCAGGTTAGGGATGGTTAGGGTTAAGGAAGACTGCTTGAAAATACTGAATTAAATCGTTAAAAAGTAAAGGGTTTTCTGAAAGGGCTCATATTTGGGGGGGGGGGGAAGTCTACTAGACCGAAACAAAATTGCCAAGATCAGTGCACAATAAACAAAACATGAAGAATTCATTTAAGCCCTACTCTATGTATCAATGAGCAAAACTGAAAGACACAGATAAAGTTTTAAGAAACTGGTACTTGCTTTGGTGCTTTCTATAAGAGGCGAGTGAGTGAAACTTGCTCAAAAATCACTAGACCGTTGACGTGTTAGTTAATGGAAAAATTCTGCAGGATGCCACCCCCCCCCCAAAAAAAACAAAAACACCCAACAAACTTGGGACCGGTACACTAGACCACTTAACCCCTTGCATACGGATGAAGCCATATGGCAAACAAAAACAGTGCCACCAGGCCGGATGACGCCATTGGCCGCTGTTTGTGTAGTTTCAATCCATTGTTGGATTATTGTGTATATGTTACACTTGACTGCACAAACACATTGTGGCGGTTCGCTTGGCTGCCAGAGCCATCGCAGCACCCTGACGTCTCCCGCAAAATACTGTACTCATGGGGTTAACCGAAACTCACGTGTTGCTTAAATATCATCAACTGGTGCTTGGATTTGTTGAGGAAGAAAACCCTGGCCCAGTCACCAGAGACCAAGCTCTTGTAGGTCCTCTCGTAGTTCTGGGTTTTCTTAAAGCGCAGGATGATTTCCCTCAGGTAGTCTTTTCTTGCATCCGCGGGGCGAAACCTGCGATTCAAATTGGGGAGGGGGGTTGTTAAGGCCCTGTCCGAATTACTCGGCTGCGGCTTCAAATTACACACGAGGCTATGGAAAGTGGCTGCAGCCACTACCATAGACATGTGTGTAATATCCAGCCGTAGTTAAGTAATTCGGACAGGGCCGTAGACATCAACCAAAAGTACAGTGCACAGGAATAGATTGTACAGAACTAGAGCTGTAACCTGGCATGCAACTTGGAGTTAACAAAAAAACGAGGAAATTCCAATCTTTTACAAGACTTTGTACAGTGTTTTTCAATTTTAAATGGCATGAGTGTGAAGTGAAAAACGAGGAAATTAACTGATCCGAGGAAAAGTTGCATGCCTGGGTAACCTCTCATTCCTACATGACTAGACTTGAGATCATGTTCTTGGATCGGATGTTGTCCGAGGTTTAACCCCTTGCGTATGGATGACGCCTGTGGGCGCCAAAAAACAGTGTCAACAGGCCGGATGACGCCACTGGCCGCTGTTTGTGCAGTTTCAATCCATTGTTGAATTATTGTTTATGATACGCTTGACTGCACAACACATTGTAGCGGTTCATTTTGGCTGCCAGAACCGCCGCGACACCCCGACGTCTCGTGTAAAATACCACTCCACTGATGATTACTGGCATGCACATGCAAGGTCTTTTGCGCTTGCCCCCTAAAGACGGCGGTGTCAAGCAAAGATGGCAGGTATCCGTGAAACAGCTTATTTACATTGGCCTCGGCTGGCCTGTTATGTGATCATACCTTGTGTTCATCTTGTGTGTGGCAAAGTTGAGGTAGGGGTCCAACACCAGGCTAGTTGCCAAGTCATCGTTCTCTCCCAGCTCTTTCCAGTTCATACCAGAGCTGGGTTTGAGCGGCCAGCCGGGCCCCATTCCATCAACACCCATCCTGAGGCAAAGATAACACAGAAATAATCGTCAAAGACATGGATGAAAATATATACTGAACCGATGGACTGGTCCCCGTGGGAGTTATTTGGTACCAGTTGCAGGGGGAGGTGAGTTGGTCTCACTGACGGTGGTTGTTACCCTGCCTGGGGTTTGAAAATCGGGAACATTTTCTTTGGTATCTGTTGTAGAATTATCCTCTATTTAGATCTGGCACAGGAAAATCGTAAGGGTGGTTGAGTTGGCAATTCAAAATGTCACCAACCCGACCACCTCTAACCGTATCCCTTTACCTAAAGTGGCTTTTAGCCTTGTATTGGGTGAATGCAATAACAACAAAAATTACCCGAGTCTTAAAAACTACGTGTACAGGTAGTTATTCATTGTTATCAGAATATGCTTAATATAACCCGTATCATTTTCATTAATTGTGATATATTTGAGTTATGATTTGGCATAAATTAGTTGCTGGGTTCTAAGCTTCTCACTGGGATTCTTTGACAGTGCAACGTGAAAAAGTGCTATCGTTACACCTGGACCCCAATTAAATTCGGTTTTAAATATGATAGGGCCTACAGGATATAAAACAATATGGACCCAGGTGACAGAAAAATCCAAATGCAACAACTTTTGATTTAGAATGAATTCTCTAAAAAGTGGACTACTTAAAATATCCGGCATGGCCGACATTCTTTTTAAAATATCCGACAATCGTAGGCTTTTCAACTGTTCAAAGATACAAAAAAGGAAGAGACATGTTGGACAAGAGAATTGAACATGTCTACAGTGGTTCTAATATGTGTAGTTTTAGTAAGCTTCTATTTTATTTTCCGATGGATCGGTTGACATTTTGGTGGTTTTTTTCACCTCATTTCCACTTTAATTTTTTTACATTTTTATAAAAATCCAGGCGGCCTCCAAAACGGAAGCGGGCGGGCACACTAGGCCAACATGAAGGCCTGATTTCATAGAAATCAAAACATTATCATTGATATGAGAAGCAAGCAGTTAAGGCGAAATAAAAAAAAATGTTTAGCGTCCCCGCCCGCTTCCTTTTTGGAGGCCGCCTGGATTTAAAAAAAAAAAATTACCACAGAAAAATTATGTATAAAAAAACAAAAATGTCAACCAGTCAATCAGGAAAATAAATACTTGCGAGTCGGATTTCTTTTTTGTTGTTGCTGATATGGTGCTACAAACATACTAAAAAACACTTTAAATATGTTCAGTTCTCTTGTCCAACATGTCTCTTTCATTTTTAATGCGTCTTTGAACAGGGAAACACCAACGGTTGCCAGAATTTTTATTAAATGACGGCCATCTTGAAAATTAAAAATAACAAATACATAGCCCCTCTTCCTCCTTTTTTTTGAAAACCCGGATGTGAAACATGTTTTTTTTTTTACTCGGCCTAAGGAGCATCGTTTCAAAATATCCACTGCCTTTGAAAAAACTTGAACACGATGGAAAATGTTCAATGTTCGAGACTTCCCATCATGGCCAAAGAATTTGTAACGTTACACAGTCACAGCCAACAATTTGCATAAACCAGATTGTCATTGTCAAAGATGATTCTTTTTACATTCCATTTCCTCATCAAACATGTTCAGATGTTAAAGATCAACTGCTTATAACAATTAAAATCCTGGCCTAAACAAAAGCCTTGTTTACACACCCATCCAAAGACAAGGTCCAGCTTGAAATTTTCATGACGTCATATGGACGATCGTTTTCCTTTTTTAATCTTTGTCATGTTCCCGTTCGCCGGCAGACGTCACTAAACCGCAACGTAAAAAACGACGCCATAAAACGACGTCACCACTAGCACTGACGCCAGCGAAAGGGGATTCCCAAAACTTACAATTTTTGTTCAGTCCGGAAAAACGCAGAACATGAAGTTTATAATCTAACAAAATAAAAACTACTGAACTGATACAAGTTCTTCGAGAAAGTCAGCCAAAACAACCATGTCAAAATTTGGAATTTTGGCCGTTAATTTATGCAAACGACATTCTGCTCTGCATGCAGGGCGCATACGCCGCGTCGCTTTTCATCGACAACACCTCACAAATAAAACAACTATTTTACCCAAAATTCTCTTCAAATTAGATTAAATTCCGACAGTTTGAAAGATGAAGACCCTTACCTTATTGTAGGAGGGTTTGGCAACTGCAAACCCTAATCTAGTGGAGTAAACAGCGATGAATTTCTGAGAATTTTTTTTTTAATTTGCCGGATTTCTCCAATTTGAAATACACGGAAGATGCAAAATGGCGGAACGTTGGATCACTCATTTTTATGCGTGCGCACAAGAATAAAAATAGGCCCTATTCTGTCTCTCAAATTGATATCACTCACATACTTTCAAAAAAATAGAAACTACAGAAAGTGTCAATAATAAAGCTAAATCATTTACACTTATTTTTTTATTCTAGTGTATAGCAGCGTTTAAACTTCGATTCATGTCGGCGCATTAATATCTTCAATAAGATGTGAGTCGGTAGGCCAAAGGGCAGAGGTGAGTGTACACAAAATGTTGTGTGTTAACTGTTAAGGGTAACCCCGCCCATTCTACCGGCTTTGTTATGATTCGATCCAATACGCAGTGAGAGCCCATTTAATTGAATAAGCAGCATTTGTTCAGTCTTTCCCTGTCACGCCCTATCAAAGAATAAGGATCTGGGCAACAATCCTGCGGAAAATTGTTGCCAATCCTCAGAAAAATGCCCAAATTACTTATCATTCGTCAAACGATCCACAAGGGAAACTGATTTGAATACATTTTTTAAGTGAACAAAGAAACTGACAGGAGCGGGATTCGAACCATTTCATCTTCAAAATACTTTGTAAAAAAGGCGGAGCGAATTTAATAACGCGATGTAACAACTAAATTGTTGGGGGGGGGGGGGGGGGGGGTACAAAACCACTGAGGTAAGTTTACATTAGTCATGGGACATGCAGGCCGTTTAGTTATTTTTTAAATGCATTTTTTTAGTGGTTATAAGGGTTATTAAATCTAAAAACAAAACTCAAATCACTAAATATGTACCGTTAAAAAGTGCACATTCTACCAAGTTCAACCATGGCATAGGCAAATATTTTTTATCCATCAAATACGGGAAGAATACATCATTGACTGAGAACAAAGGTATTTACAAAGTAGGAGACCACACATAGGGCAGGACTGTTTATAGTATGTGTGCGCCGTAGGCCCGGTACGGTGTAAAAAAAAGTCTAAATTAATCAATGCAACTTAATCAATGAAGATTGCTTAATTCCTGTAGCGTACGTCTCTCATGTATCATGAGGAGGAGCAAAAGTGTCCGAGTGTTTACAAAGTCCCCCCCCCCCCCAAAAAAAAAAATAATAGAAAATTAAGATGATTCAAAACTAGCAAGTAAACAAAAAATGGAACCACGTCCCCTGATTTTTTTTTTTTTTTTAATACGGCGCAGGTCGCGGCTCAAACTGTATCCCACCCATAGAGTTGGATATAATAAGCCTGTACCCAGTGACCCGAACCTTCGTACCCGAACCTGTACCCGAACCCGTATAACCCGAACTTGTACCCGAACCCGTTCCCGAACCTGTACCAGAACCCGTACCCAAAACTCGCACCTGAACTCGTACCCGAATTCGTACCCAAACCCGTGCCCGAATTCGTACCCGGTCGAACCCGTACCTGAACCTGCACCCGGAGGAATAAGACATTAATTCCTCCATGCTGCACCAGAACCCGTACCCAAACCCGTACCTAAACTCGTACCGGACCCGCGTAGCAGCCGAACCAGGAGCGGAGGCTCATGGAGAAAGTGCGCCCTCTACAGGCGAATATTTAACGAAATCTAGAAAGACAATAATAGAGATCGACCCAACAACTAGTCTTGGTTCCAAGACGTCCTTAGCGCGGTGCGACGTATAGCGGCCGACAGCGCCCTCTCGCTACACACACACACGCCACGCCCAAATCGCTAACAATTTGGCCTTGGCGTGTGTATGTGTGTAGCTAAGAACGTCTTGGAACCAAGACTAACCAACAACCAGACTATTGAACCATGGAGGTATTACAAAGGATTGAACAAACAATAAGCTGTGCACAGTGAAAGAATCCATCAGAATTAGTATTCCAGTATTGATCTGATAGTTGAAATTTCCATCATCAAGCTCGATGAATCGGTTCCCTGGCTGGAGTCGGAGTCTTGGCTTACTTGGTGCGTGCATGATGGGAACCAGCGCGCCTTTACGTTACCGCGACTTTAATGTTATTTTTAGCCGATCGGGAACAGATGGTTGGATCCCCTCCAAAGGCCCGTCAGCTAGCGCTCATCATTCGTGGACTTTGCATGCAGTGTTACCCAAAAAACGCTCTCTCTGGATCACAACCAACTAATAATTTATGCGTCGTGACGGTAGAATACTCATTCTGAATAAATTCACTATGTGCGAGTCATCCGCTAGTCGGCATTTTTAGTTTAAATTATATGGTAAGCTTTGCCGCATACAGTCAGCCAGCTTCGTTAATATTTTGCCAGTAGACATCGGAGAGATCACCAGGCGTACATGTGTTAAAACAATCATCTGCATGCTCTTATTGTTTTTCTCCTAATTAAAATGAAAAGATTTTTGGAGTGAGTGCGAGGTTTGTGTTTCTCTGGCTTCTGAAGATGTCGAATACGCCAGGTCTGACAGATATGTTCGAAGCATCCTCTTCAAGTGAAAAGGTAAAATCATTTCGGATTTCTTCTTCTGTATAATCGCCTCATCTGATTTTGTGATTTTATTGTGTATGTAAGTTGCAGCTTAGTCATTTTGTCCTCCATGCAATTTTTTTCTAATGTAAAAATTACCGTTTCATGTGTTGTGAAGTTTGTTCTAATTCTGTTCTTAAAGATGTTTTGCGCGTGTTTTTTTTACTTTAATCCTGAGTAAAAGATCAATTTTTTAAAGATTTTATAAATTGCTATTTTTGTAGCAATAAAAAAGTTATCCGCCTTTGAAAGAGAAGTCGAACGAAAATACATCCGCCCACATTAGGCCTGTCGAATAATATATTCTGCAAATTATTGTCGAATTATTTTCGGCCCAATAATAATTCAGTTCCTGCAGGCAGGGCGCATCTTATGCGTAAGGCGGCAAAGCAACCTAGAATATAACTTTTAGGAGTGTTGTGGACGCCTAAAGAAGGAAATAGTTTTATCGTTAAAATAAAACATATATTTCGGAAAAAATTCCCGCCGAACTTCATGCGAAATGTAAAACTTATAGTAAATATCTGAAGTAAGCAAAATATGCATCGCTATATTTACGGATTGTTGAAAATAAATTAATGTCAACGCCCAATTTTGTGAACTGGATAAATTTGAATCGTGGTAAACGAGATTCAACGTCTTGTTTCTCTTCTGCTATACCAAGTTCAGTCTGTGGGATTTATAACTGCCAAAAATATTACCGGTACCGGTATTTTTTCTATTTGTTTTAACGATCGTGATCAGCAATTAAGTACCCTGCAAAATTATATATTGTTACTGATTCGAGGTATTCGTTGAGGGTTCTTTGCATAATCCACTCGGTGTTGAATGATATATTTTTATCCAAATAATTATGGTTTATATACCCGTGCATTTTATCTGCTTGTTTGTTCATTTCACATCTATACTCAGCGGCATTTTGTGTTCACGTCATTTTGTATTCAGCATAATGACGCGCGACACCATTGTTCCCAATATACTAGCACCATTGAGCATTGTCATTGCAAGCAACATACGTTCTTTGCACGTCATAATGATCAAATATACATCATTGGAGTGGCTGGATTTTGTCTCCACGGGTTTTTCAGGTTGTGTGAGGTATCAATAATAATACTAATCATCATCATCATAAAATAAAATAAAAAAATTATAAAATTAAAACTAACTCGTTTAAAAAAGAATTATTTTCTTTTTGTAAAAATACAAATCTGGATCCTCCTCATCGTCGCCCACTTTTCGACAAGGATTTACACCACTGTTTAGGCCTATTTCGAGCTCGGAACCCCTCCCCACCCCACCCCCATGTAAAAGACACCTTGAGTTAATTGATACATTATTTCATGCTTATATCCCCTGGTTTGTCTGTTAATTAACCCTCTTATCCCTTCCAAACACAAAACTGGTCTTTTATACCAATTCGCCAACACGCAAAATATTTACAGCATTAATTATTAACGCGCCTGCTAATATCTCACAACAAACGGACTGACAGCTGTTGCTGTACAGTTCATTGTTTTCAATATCGGCCCAGTATTAACAAATGTTACAAAACCTGATATTTTTCTTTACCTTTTTAATCTGTACTATTTTTAGCTGGTATTTGCTTTACAAACGTCACATCTGTGCGAAATGACCCGTGGTGTCGGTATATCATGGTGGTGGTGTGGACGGCTGACATTTTTGCGAACTCGCACGGTTAATATATGTGCATTACTCATTTCAAAGGACTGTTGTTAAAGGTAATATACAACATTTGCAAACATAAAAAAAAAAACCGAATTATTATGACATACCTTACTTGACTGTAAGTAAATAATAGTCTCAAGCATCCTGTGACATCATGGCACCTGGTGTTCTGTCACTTTCAAGAAAAGTGGAATTTTTGTATCAATTTCCAACGATTTTCGACCGACAACCGTTGGAAATAGTCTAGTTCCCCGACCTGATAATTCTCTGACGTCTATAAATTGCTCCGTTTTGTCTGAAGTAGGGTCAGGGAACCAGACTACAAGAACAGTATTTTTGTCTTCTGTTTTCCCAGCATCTATGCACACAAAACTTTAAACAGGTCACTGTTACAGTATTTGCTATAAAATGCTAACCCAAAAATACATTCATTTCTGAAAATTACCGCAAAAGCAAAATTATACCTTATATAAGCATATGGCCTATGAAATAATTCAACTCGTAGTTATTTTGATATCACTGTCCTGGGGGTTGTTTTGGCAAAAACGTTTCTTCTTATTCCTCCCCGACGCAAGCTTCCATCTTCACAATGTCCCCATTTCAGTTGGTAAATGTTGTAAACAGGGTGTGGCGTCCTGTCTTCGTCAGATGCATTGTATATGTTAATAGAAGATTTAGAAACAGTTCATGTTGTCCCCACAGTCGTTCTATTTACCAGGCCGGTGAAAATGTGTAACCGAACCTTGCTGGGATCCCCATATCGATGCGATACGCTATAATTGTTACTCTGAACTGAATACTTAATGTTGAGTGCCTGTCGTGTTATCGTTGCGAAGGAATGTCACGTTCAGCTTGTATGATGAGCAAGATTATAGTCTAGGCTAGTAGTAGGCCTACGTGTACGTGGCGGTACGGTGGGTCTGTGAAAACGGGCTTTTTATCCTTAATTGCAGAAGACCGTTACCCTATCATTATCGTTGCACGAACTGGGTCGCCTGCTTTGTCCCATGTCTATGCAGTACTGTAATATCCTACATTGTCTTTGAAGCGCCCAATTGGGCTACGAAAAGCGTTCGTCCTAAAATGTCTATAGTTGTAAAGATCATTTAAAAGTAGAATATGATAATGTACACGACCATCCCTTGAAAATGCGCCGTTTGTCTGAAAATCAGTGAAGAACGTACTTTCGGGGACGATAGTTTGGTTGAGAAGTCGGAGCGTTGAAAACGGATTTATTTATGTCTAGTATATACGCGGTCTTTTCGTCAACGATTTTCGGACAAACGGCGCATTTTCAAGCCTTGGTCGTGTACATTATTAGAAACCACTTTTTACGGCTGTCATCATGGGCGTCGCGGGGGGTAAGCAAGGGGGGGGGGGATTTCACCCCTCCCCGGATAATAAGAAAAGAAGGAAAAAACCCCCAAAATTGAATGTATATTTAACACTAGAAACCTGCTGAAAGGGGCCTAAAATACGGCTACATATGCCTGGGTATCGTGGTCTTGAACAAAGCATCGACTGATGTCCAGCACCCCCTCCCCTTTCGATTTTTCCACGGCCGGTGATCATCTCCCTTTGCTGCTTTCTGGCGAGTGCTTTGACACCCCCCCCCCCCCCCCCACCCCGGCGACGTCCATGCCAGCACTGTCTCTTAAAAATTGTGACCGTAAACTCGAAACAACCCCAGCTTGCAACACAAATGGCATAATCTACCCATGTAAAATGTAAACCATTCTCAAAATAGACCTAGTGCTTTATAAGCATCTGTTGAGTTTTATGCCTCACTCACTGACAGTTTAATCCAGCCAATAGCCTGGGATCCATACCAAAACGGCCGTAGGAGCCAATACTTCCCTTTATACTGTTCCAATAATGCACGTATTCACAGCTAGCTGTGCATATGGGTACCGGTAATATATCGGACACGGGGCAGAAACGGCTGACAGTACAGCGTGTTTATTCAAGTCGTAGAAGCTGAAAAAACCGTATAGGGAGGGAATGCAAACGCAGGGTTATCTCAGGGGTGAGGAAAGCATTCTATATTCAGCCGATGCAATCATTTTATTTGCTCCAACCTATATGGATGGCATGACCGCATCCCAATAAAGTCACAGAGGTTTAACACAATTACGAATGATAAATTTCAGAGAAGAGCAGTTGCGCAAAGCAGTACCATATAACGTGATTCTTTACTGTTGTAAAAAAAATAGGCTGTTAAATAAATTGGCAAATTTAAATTTAAGGTGTGATACGGCTCTGGTATATATGATCAAAATCCCAAAATGATAGTTTCGATTCGAAAACCTATGTGTATAGAAATGATACTAGTTCCAATCATCCTGAGAAATATTTCAGTCTAAAATGCTGCCATCTTTGAGAAAATTGACGTTCTCTATCGTCAGATAAAAATAGTCCTTTTCGCCAGAGTATCCAATCTTCTGAGTTGTCTGCGTGCGTGCGCGGAGTGCAATCCTGCGAGTTTTCTATTATGCGCGTGTATAGTACGTACAATCTTGCAAGTTAAAATTGCCATACGCTGTGGCCGGTTTACGTCTATATACGCCAATCTCTGCATTTTCAATCCATTATTGGGGTATTGTGTACGTTATGCTTTGCTGCACAAGACTATTGTTTCCGTTTCGCTTGGCTGCACAAGCCGGCATGGCGCCCTAGCGCCCCCATAACACCCGGGCTCAAGGCAGCAGTTATAGAGTGAATAATTGCAAATTCTAACTAATACGCATCATAGCAGGTTACACAACAGTTTCTGACGTTATTATATACCAACAATTTGTATGGTTTTGGGGACCGTGACCTGCGTTTCCCACCTCCCCCGATCCGCCCTTGGGTGAAAAGCAGCCATATTTTTTTTATCATAATAAATACAACAAAAAGGCATGTATGAAAATAAAAAGTTTGAAATGAACGTGTTTAATATACTTCTTCAAACAGTGTGGCAACTGAAAGCGCCTGAAACATGATTTTGTAAGACAAACTTTAAACTTTCGTTTCAGTGTTTTTGCATTGTATTTATTTTTCTTGTCATTCGTCCCCTTCCTTACCCTTAAATGTCATTATCCTCTCCCCCTAGTGATGTTTGAAATCTTACACGTGACGCTGAAAGAGGGACAGTAGAACTCGTATCACAACCGGGGAGGTGTTACAAAGATCGAGTAACTTTTTCTCCTCGGCCAGGCCATTTTGTTGGATGCGACACAGAGCGAACTCTCGTGGGATCTGCCACGCGAGAACGCGCAATCAGTAAATTGACGCAATACGATATCGCGCCATTAATGTTGGCCCAAAGAGAGCCTTCTCTGAAAAGAGATTCAGAAAGAGAAAATGTCTCAAAAGCGTATCGATTGCAGAATCTGACTGAAGTGGATACTGTTTTTTTTATTAACAAAACAAGCAAGGTCCCCTGGAGAATGTTTTTTACACGCCGATTGGCCAAGGGAATTCGTGACATACCGGGTAATTTTGCATTTGCTGCGCAATAAACGTCAAAAGCGCGAACGATACCACAGACGAATTTTGTGCCGCTGGTTCCCTTTTCTTTTGTCATAGTTTAGCACGAAAGATGTTGCTGTTGATCACCAGTGCGACAATGCCATGTACATGCTGGGTGGGATATCTTACACTGCGAACCTCGCCTCGGCACTTTTAATGCACAGGCGTAAAATATCTCACAAATCAACCACAGTGGTTGACTATGGTCGTAGACCATTGACATAGTAAGGTCATGAGTAATTTGAATGAAAAAATAATAGTAGTACCATGAGCGTCGCGAGGGGGAGGGACACTTTCCCCCGCGGAAATAAAAAAAGGAGAAAACATATATGAAAAATAAATTAAAAAGAAGACGAGGTACGAAGTACTGGTATGGTACTTTGAACCAGTCACAGCTGAAATGCTCGACCAGTTAAAGAGTAGATCAACCAGAGTAGGCCTACATGAAGACGTCAAAATCTGTAAACAAAAATGTACTTGTAAAAAAGTAGGCCTACTCGGCGCGTAGAATTAAATGACTTGACCTAATCCATCTCGTGAATTCTGTTAATCCTAACCTGTTGATTCGTGAATTCTTCTCAAGTGGGGCCGGTGGGCAAACTTTCGAAAAACACACTCGTGCAGCACTAGTATAAGGGGAAACATTGGATTCTAGACAAATCGTTTGTAACAAAAACCGTAGTCTCCTACCCCCATGGGTAGAGACGATAATTGAACGGGACGGCACGCTCCTAATCCTCCCGGCCAACTTAAAGACTCTGCACAATGTCAGGTTGCTTTGGGTCTAACTGGCATCATGCCTGACCATCGGGTGAATTCTTTCTCTCCTCTGTTGCTACGGTAATGCTTTCTCATTGAAGCGCGCGGGGTTGAGATTAATCAAACATGCAGCAGAATATTTTCCCGCTTTTAAAGGTAGGGTGGCGAATTAGCCATCCTTCAAGAAGAAACACAATGTATTATTCATAGAAAAATCTGATATTTTGTTGTTTAACTACAAACCATAAAATTTAACGAGAGAAATATAGAATTAAGCTAGGTTGCCATACATGAAATATTTCAATTTGCACGATTTCGTTTATATTTGATTTCTAAATCTGTCAAGGTATCTTCGTCTTTCATTCCCCCATGGTCTTTTACAGGATCACGAGAATAGCGACAACAGTAACGGATGCTTGCATGGGTATTCTAAAGAGGGTAGTGACGTCAGGAGGACTGGTGACGTCAGGCAGAGCGATCCCCATGAAGAAGAGGGTAATTAATCTGAAGGGGGGGGGGGGGGGGGGATCAACCCTAAAAGTTAACGTCCACAAAAATGAGGCATTTGACACTGCCAAGTGACGTCAATAGCATCAGAGTCGTGTCTGTACTTGCATATTTCTTTTTCGAATATTCGAACCGGCAAAAAGGTATTGAATATTCGGTTGACGATTGAATATTCGATACATTTAGGACAGCCCTATTCGGTAGTATAGTAAAACACGACTGAACGTGTTGGGGTATTCAAACCGCGGATGAAAAATTCCGGAGAACAAAAGAGAACAATATCGTCCGCGATTCTTAGCGTACGTCCGCGATTGAGATCGTGTACAAAACCTATGGGAGTCTTCTGAAAAAGTTTGATTACAAACAAAAGAGGGAACAATAGGACGTCCGCGTTCGACGGTGGCAAGGGCGGATCCAGAACACAATTTTGTTTGGGGGCCAAACATTTCTTTTGGGGGGGGGGGGGGGGGGCATGGCCCCTTTGCCCCCCCCCCCTCCCCCCTGGATCCGCCCTTGGACGGTGGATACGCGTTTGTGTGTGCGTTTGTGTCTGGAAAGTTGTATGTTCTCTAACTTCTTAAAGGTCGTTTCCACGATTTGCTTTTGCTGTAATTTTCATAAATTGTACTGTAATCCCTAATCCAGTGTCCAAAGTCCTCGGTCCTGATCCTAATGTATAACCTGTACACAAACTCATTTCAATATCGAATATCAAATATCAATACGTGTCAAATCCATCAAATAAGAAAGAAAGTGTACATGATTGGTCATTGTTGCAATTTTCAGAAATGGGCGGATTTGGGGGTTAGTATTTTATAGGAAATATCGTTCCACTGACCTGTTCAAAGTTTTTGCGTTGTTGGATGGCGAAAAAAACGAGAGAAAAACGGCGCTCGTTTTCAACCGTCAGGCGGATGATAGCCTTTAGTCCAGGCGCACGTGGCTACCTGGAGGCGTGACGCGCCCCGAATGCCAGCATGTCCGGGGCGCGCCACTCGTCCGGGTAGCCAAGCGCGCCTTGACTAAAGGCTACAGGGCAGTTTTCCAAATATTTTTCAGCTGGAAATCGTTGGGAAACGATTTAAATTTCCACTTTTCTTGACAACGACAGCACACCTGGGGCCACCATTTCACAGGATGATTGCGACTACTATTACCTTACAGTCTAGTAAGGTATTTCGTAATAATTCAGTAAAACAAAATAGGAGGATTACCAATCGTGTGCACTACCATGGGCCAATTTCATAAAGCTGTTAAGCACAAAAATTTGCTTAGCATGCAAATGCTTCCTTGATAAAAACTGGATTACCAACCAGATTTCCATGTGTGGAATATTGCTTTTGACTGATATTCAGCTGTTGTTTGCTTAGCACGAAAATGACATGGATTTTTGGCTGGTAACCTGTTTTTATTAAGCAAGACATTTTCATGCTAAGCAAATTTGTGTGCTTAACAGCTTTATAAAATTGGGCCCAGAGGTGCAAGTACAACCAAAATATAAGCAGTCCAAAACAAACAAGAAGCAAACAAAATCTGTAAACAAGCAAGTATCTAGGCCTAACCAGTTTAATCAACAACCAAGCAAAAACGAATCGATGCAATGAAGCCCCCCAAAAAAGTACACAAAGTCAAGCAGGGAAACAAACACGCCAACAAATAAATAGCAGGCGCAAACAAACCGGAGTTACTGACAGTAAAAGCTTACGGGACTGAAGCCGTGATTTATACAGCTAGCTGCTGGCTCTCTGTACGGAAAACGTGACTGCTGGCCTAAAATGTTGCTAATGGCGATTTCTCGGTGAAGAATTTGATGGATGGACGTCTGGTTAGGCACGAGTGGAGGAGATAAGTACAGGGTGCACTTAAAAGAAAACGTAGGCTACATGAGAAAGAATGATGAAATGGACCTTCAGGCAGAGAGAGAGAGAGAGAGAGGCCAGTCGTGCATTGCACACAAGACAAGTTTTTGCAGAGATGGGTGGGAAAAAACACTCCTCTCGCTGTTATCTAGGGCCGTTTTCCGGATCCGAACCCCAGCTTCGGCTCCGTCACCGGCTCCATCACCACTGCCAAACTGCATGAACGAAGCCAAAGACGGAGACGAAGCTGGGGTTTGGAAAACGGCCCTAGAGTCTCGGGACAAGGCCCGTTTGCCCAACCTTTTCCCCTTAAACGAATCGTAATGCACCTACGAATATCGTATCCCCCACCCCCAGGCTGCCCGACCCCCAGTCTAGTTATCCAACCTGATAATTCCCTGACGTCTATAAATTACCCCGTTTTGTCTAAGGTATGGTCAGGGAACCAGACTACCAGAACATAATTTTTTTCTCCGTTTTCCCAGTATCTGCACACACAAAACTTTAAACAGGTCAGTGTTACAGTATTTGCTAGCACGCTATAAAATACTTACCCCCAAATCCATTCTGAAAATTACAGCAAATTACATCCATTTCTGAAAATTACAGCAAAAGCAAATCGTTAAGGCAAGTTTAAGGGGCTGTAACTGTAAGGTAATTTTGAACGTGTTAGGTATGCATGTACATCGGTTTTTGCTTCTAAGATACCTCTCTAACTGCAACTGAGAATGCTACAGGCCTATGACGGCCTAGCCTGTGATACTCTGGCAACACAACCCAAACTGTTACATGTGCTTTAGTCTGGGATGTTCTGTTGTCTAAAAGATTTCCACCCACTCCTTGGTACAGGTCTGGTTTCTGATTCCCTGAGGTCACCCATGCAGACCCGCGTGCGTCGCATCTCAGCCGAGCTTCGGTTGTCAGCGAGCTCCAACCTTGACAACATCAAGAAGGCGGGCAAGGGTCTGTCCTCCGGCCTTTATTCTGTGGCCAACAAGCTACCCCTGCCAGCCATGCCCAAGTCCCTCCGCCGTCGCAGCTGGCACTACGAGGAGGTGGAGCAGGACAACCTCCTAGAGCCGGACTCCCCGGCCGGTGAGGAGAGTGACGATCCCAAGCTGGGCAAGTCAAAAAGTAAGTCCTCCGAGAACTTGCGGAAGGCCAATGAGCAAAGCGACGCGGAGGCCACCCACGGTGAAAAGTCATTCTTGCTGAGGAAGTGGGAGGCAAGGAAGAACAGGGATGGGGAGAGCAAGACTGACGAGAAGAAAGATGCAGCTGCACCGCGAGATGAGATGGAGGGTAGTAACCAAGGCAATGAGGCAGTGTCTGTGGATTCCATTCCCATCGTCTTCGAGTCCCTCGCGCTCGGACAGCGCCCTCTAACGCCCACAGTCACAATAAATTTTGATGAGGATCCGCCAAAGAAGAACACGAACCCATTTTTGGATTAGGGAGCACGATGGGGGAGCAAGAAGTGGCCTTATGAGAAAGGCCTTGGTTTTTTTTTTGCATATTGCTTGGAGTGGGATAGTGAGCTAACACTCACAGCAGTTGGACCATGGCCAGAGCAGTTGGACCATAGCCAGAGCAGTTGGACCATAGATGGGTCAGGCAGAACATATTATAACCAGGCAGTAATTACGCCATGGCCAGGGGCCAGTTTTAGGTTGGCCATGGTTTTTCATGGTCAGGCCATCATGCTTTCTCCATACACAATGACTGAGCCATAACTTGACCATGGCCTTTCTGTGATTAGCTGAGTCAGGCCTTGGCCTTTCTGCGATTAGCCGAGTCAGGCCATGGCCTTTCTGCGATTAGCCGAGTCAGGCCATGGCCTTTCTGCGATTAGCCGAGTCAGGCCATGGCCTTTCTGCGATTAGCCGAGTCAGGCCATGGCCTTTCTGTGATTAGCCGAGTCAGGCCATGGCCTTTCTATGCCTGACACACCAAATGTAAATATATGAGATATAAATTCTTTTTCTAAGCACAGTGCAAACTGGTTCCTTTTGACTTAATAGACCGATCCTTTAAGCCACGCCCCTTTGTTGCATTGACCAATCACAGCCACACATACGCACACGCACACATCAGCCATTTGGTGTGAAGATGGAATTTGCGTCGGGGATGATGTAAATTAGAAGAGACATTTTTTGCCCTTTTCCGATGCAGTGTATGAAGCACTGTATGCTCAGTGCTTTCCGAGAGCCTGTGGCTCAGTTAGGCTCTCGGAAAGCACTGAGCGTCGGGAAAGGGTAAAAATATCTCTTCAAACATTAGACTTTTGTTGGAACATGGTCGTGGCTGTGATATGCAATAAATTAACGGGTGGTGCGTAATGGATGGGTCTAATGGTGGGTCTAACGAGCAACCTTCCTCCACGCCTCGTCCGGAGGTTGTCAACAATCATGAGATCAGTGATTTCTACCGAAGACAACATGGACCAAGTGTGATTAATCATTACTTCAAATATTAAAACGATTCACCGTGAAATTTGGACCACTCCAATACACAGATGTGATCCAGAGTATTGTCAGATGACAAATTAATAACATTCACGACCCGGGAGTTCCAAGAATTTTATAATTGTTGCCTTGTAGTGTATTTCATAAAGGCCGCTGATAAAAAAAGGAATTAACGTCTGGAAAAGCCATCTAAAATGTAGTCAGTTGTGCAAAATTGAAGGACACATCTTGCAGTACCAGATGAGACACAGACCACATCGTCTGCAATGCTCCTGATGATAATATCCAAATTTGTTTGATATTCAAATGATCCAGTGCAGGGGGCTAAGAGCGGCTAGTGGTAGCGAACGTCTTGATCGCTGTGGGGACAAGACTGATTAGCCCCTGCTCTATGTAGAAAACAAAATTCTCATCATGAATCAAGACAACGACAAACGAGATCCGATTAAAAATAATTACATCAGATGTACTTTATTACAAATTTCTATAAAAAAAAAATCGATATTAAATCGAGTTGGTGCTGGTTTATGACTTAAGTGTTGCTTTGATAATATATCTATAGATGTGAATTGTTTAAATATCCAATATTTACTTAATTGTTTTTAAATTGTTCATTAAGTTCCAGCTAATTGAAATAAAAATTTGCATGCTCTGTCAGGGATCGAAATATCCACTGGACCGCTGGACCGAGTCCAGTGATTTGAGCATTGGTCTAGTGAACTCTTGACCAAACTAGTCTGGTGGTCTAGTAATTTTTTTCATGAACTGTGTGAAATGCTATCACTAAAGTTCATTTCTTTTCTAAATCTGGTGAACTGAAAAAAGCCCCATAATTTCTGGAATGGCCAATTTTAGTTTTGAGGCAGGGAGTTTCAATCAAAACAGCATTTCTAACCCCTCCCTCAACAAAGTCGGCAAAGGGAAAACAATTTAAACAGCACACTCATTCAAAACACTGTGTGTTCTTATTTTTACCATTGGTCTTGTGAAATACCTTCCGGTCTAGTAAAAATTCTGTGCTACTAGCCCAGCTGTCTAGTAGATTTTTACCAGAAATTTGACCCCTGTCTGTGCTTTCCGGGAGCAAAACAAATTAAGAGACAAGGCAGGGACTAATTAGGCTGAACTCGAAACCATAACTGGTAAGGTCATTGGTTCAGTGGTTAAGATGCCTGCACTATAGTAAGGATAATGTTATGGGTTTAATTCCCCCCGTATTTATAATTAGTCATCTTTAAATGTCAGTGGAAAATTTACATTACAACTTAAAAGTATTTATATTTTCAGAACAAAACATTGTTTTTGTTTTCCTTGTTTATTTCTATATTAAAAAAATCATTGTACAAAACATGAGAAAAGTATACTATGAATGGACTCTATTTTCATCAATGATCTTTCAATGATGAACGATAATTCCAAAGAGGGAGATATTTGGATGCATAATGCAACATGAGTTTAGTTCTGGAACTTCCGTTTTGATGAGGTTGGGCATTTTTCCCTTGGTTATAACTGTACAGGAACGCTTCAAGAGGCAAATAATCGACAATGGAGGCAATTCGGCTAATTTCAAATACGGTGCACCCCCAAGGTTTTTACTTGGAGAGGCCACGTCTCGCAACATAGCAAGGGAAAAGGTCAACGGGGAAAAGGTCCCTGCAAGTCCTTTCACAAGTCCTTTCGCAAGCCCAGTCAGAAGTCCTTTCATAAAGCCAGTCACAAGTAACTAGATGAACAACGACAAAGGAATGCCTTTGTAAAAGCTCATTTGAATAGCTTGTGATTGGGATTAGGACTGGAGGGCTTGTGATGGACTTGCAGGGACTTGTGATGGACTCGACTACATCTATGGAAAATATTCTCGAGATTGTTAATGCTTGCTTATATTAATGAGGGCTTCCGGAGGCTTTACAAATATGGTAAGCTACAATATCCTGAGAAGTACCTTTTTGGTGAACGTCGTGATGGGGACAATCTGTCAACTTTGAAGTTTGAAAATACTGTATCTCGTGTCACTTTTTGGTAGCGCAATGTTTTGTGAATCGCTCAAATTGCTCCCATTATGTTCCAGGACCGATAAGTATGCTGTTCGAGCTTGAACAATGGCATAGGGCAATAGCAAACGATCAATGTTTGTTGTCAATAAGCCAAGGTCAAAGGTTATTCGGGATAAAATTGGTGACGTAATGTCACGCCATGTTACGCAAACGCCCCTTCTGATTGAATTCAACACCTGTGCGTTGTGCGACCACATTTTGTGTTCACATGCGCGCGTTAGGTCATGCGGGTCATTCGGGATAAAATGTCATTGTGCACATGCGCAGTTGAAATACCGAACTGGCTTATTGCTTAGCATACTACAATTAACAAGCCACAATAAGCCAGTTCGGTATTTCAACTGCGCATGTGCACAATGACATTTTATCCCGAATGACCCGAGTGACCTAACGCGCGCGTGTGAACGCAAAAGGTGGTTGCACAACGCGCACGTGTTAAATTCAATCAGAATTGGTGATCGCGTAAAACCGTGACATTACGTCAGCAATTTTATATCGAATAACCTTTGACCTTTGAGATACCGAACTGGCTTATTCATGGTCAACACTCAACACAGACACGAAATTGGGTGTTGTACCATACGCTGCTTGTATTTTGACAACAATGCTATGGCACGATGTATTAAAAAAAGAATGTCTTATCAATTTCTTTGTGCAATGTCTAATTAACAACCTTCTGAATAAAAGAAATTGTGAATTTTCATCTTTTCTGGTAAGTTCTGAAGTACTGTAGGCTTCTCAAAGATAAAGCCCTGGGCATTTTAAATGTGGATACTGTGAAATCCCTGGATGTGATTTTTTGTACTCGTACTCACATGAAAAAAATTTCCATGTACTCGTACTTGCGGTGAAGTACTCGTACTCATGGAAATGTACTCACTACAACACTGCAAGGGGTTCGCAGTGGCAGTCCTTAATTGAGAATTTTTTTGTTTGGATGATCGAACCCTGCATGAGATATTCCCTCACAACTTTTTCAACAATAATTGTGACGATATATCTGCACTGCTCTGTGGGACAAAAACCCCACAAGCTTCTCTCGGTTTTTCTAGTCACTAGTAACAGCACCCTCTGTTGGTTTACACGATATCCCCACAGAGACAATGTTCGTTACATTTGCGTGACCAAATCAATGTACAGAAAAGTATACTCACATTAAAATAAATCTTTCATGGAAATATTCCTATTATTTCTGCGCGACTGAGTTTAGCTGGTCGCGTATTTTGCCCAGTCCGTCAAGCATCGTGTCTAACGTCTCTTTGCTGAGCTCCACATTCATGGTCGACGTTTCCGGAGCACTGTCAACCTTCTTTGCATTTTCCTGTACCTGTTGAAGTAAGAAGGGCGATAACTGTGTAAGTGCTGTGGCCTAGTGGTTTGGCACATTGAATTCAAGGTCTGTGGGTAATTCTGCAGGTTGTGGGTTCTATGCTTAATATGGGTAGAGGCATTATTAATGTCTTGCAGTGGACTAATTACCCATCCCGACCCTATTCATACTGTGAAGAGATTAGCTGGTCTTGTTTCAGTGTGAGGGGCTGGTTCTTCCACATAATCCTCTGTAGCTCACACCTCGAGTGCCCTAGGGCTTGTGATGGGCGATTTGCATAAAAACAATTTAAAAAATATAAAAAAAACTGTCATTAAGATGTGCCCTGATCCCACAAAATTATTCCATATAATTGACAAACATACATACTACACAGAAATTTACCCCACCCCCCCCCCCCCCCCCCCAAGTAAAAGGGTTATCTAGGCTCGTTAGTGTTCGGCAGAAATAATGAATTCTGTCTGACCTTGAGTTGAAGCACACAGGTGGGCACCGACATCCTAGCAAGTGTGTCCGATGATGTCTTGATGTCGACCCGCCAGTCAAAATCAACCAGGCGTGGCAAGGAAACTGGGAGGAAATGGAAAGACATTGAACATACGACAAATGTTAAATGTAACCCCCGTGTTTTCACTTTGGCAAAGATCGGGGAGGCCAGAGGGGTGGACGGGAGAAGAGAAAAATAGAAACAGATTGGGGTATATACTGGTCACCAGTCATTGGTTTTTATAGGTACTTTATAAACCATTTTCACGTGATCAGGTGCGGATCCAGGGGGGTGGTTTTGGGGGTCGAACCCCCCCCCCCCCCCCCCTGCTCGTTGCCAATTCTATATTTTTCTTGTAGGGGCCTACACCTTGCAAATACAGGTCTTATTTTGCCTATGGGTGAGAACAAAACAAAGATGTTAAATGGCACCACCAACGGTGAAAAAGTGACTTGCGAAGTGACTTGCAAAATGACTTGCGAAATGACTTGCGAAGTGACTTGCGAAGTGACTGGCGAAGTGACTTGAGAAGTGACTTGAGAAGTGACTTGAGAAGTGACTTGAGAAGTGACTTGAGAAGTGACTTGAGAAGTGACTCGCGAAGTGACTTGTGATTGACTTGATTACAACCCTGCCTCAAACTACCCTAACACTACCCTGTCCCAATTTCTCACCCTAATCCTCACCTTCAGCCTTACTGTATATTTCTCATTTTTTGTTAGATGGGGGGGGTGGGGGAAACTGATCTTGCGTGGTATATCCAACAAGTCGGAATTTCAGGGAGTCTGATATTCATGTAACATCATCGTTCCATCATCGATCCATAACAGTGCCGTAACTGGGGGAAATTTCGGGGTGGGGGTGGGTGGGGTGGAGGGTGCACACATTTCTTCAAGGGACTGAAAGTACATGAACTGCAACTTGTTAATTTGTTTGTACATTTCAAGATTTCAAATGGGGAGGGGGGAGGGGGAACG
Organism: Hippasteria phrygiana; assembly: GCA_037893225.1. Classification (NCBI taxonomy): domain Eukaryota; kingdom Metazoa; phylum Echinodermata; class Asteroidea; order Valvatida; family Goniasteridae; genus Hippasteria; species Hippasteria phrygiana. Next base: position 253,147 of record JAZGUH010000179.1, read on the forward strand.
GATGTCAGCTAGGGGACCACATGCCCCCCCCCCCCACGTAATGAAGTGCTTATTCAAATAAACCAATCAATCGTGTCGCATGGTTTAACCTGTCCAATACTATGGACTTTGACACTCCATTGTTAACGTCAAGCGATACTTCTCGGTTAAAAGGCTCTATATTTCTAGTGGCAGCATCCAGAAAAATAAAATTCTATGGGAGGGAGGAACCAAAACAAATCTGTTTAGCTCCCCTTCAAAGTAAGATACCATTTTATTTATTTTCAGTCATTGGAAAAACAAGTCGGACGAGAAATAATGACAGACTCACTTTGGCTGTTCACTGATCGATTTCGCCATGTAGTTCTGTCAACAAGAATAAACAAAAATTAATGAAACCAAACAAAAGAGTGTGAACTGAAGAATTTTGTTATTATTTTTTTTTTTGGGGGGGGACAACAACATATTTTTCAAATAGTAAAAATTCAGAATATTTAACAGAGGTGCAAGTCATCAAATGTCACTTATTTACGAGTCAATATACATATATTTTGGCTACTGAAGGTCACGCTTGGTGACGGACTCAACAAACACAAACATAGAAATCTGTCAACAACAAAAATCAGAGATCAATTGTGCCTGAAATTGAAAATATTTATATCCTTTCTTTCATTGGTCAAGAGCCTGTGCATATCAGGTTTACAAAAGTTAGCTGTCCTCTCTCGCATACACACGTTACTTACATTGCAACGTCAATTTTTATATCTTTTACATTTTTTACATAATTTCCATCACATTATCACCTTGCATGTTCGTGTTGACTTACAAATTTTCGGCGAAGATTCTTGTGAGTAGGTCTTTAAGATTTTTGTGAAAATCACCTGGAAATAAAATTGCCACCAAAAAGGAGTAAGACTGCATTCGCTTTATAATGCATTTTGATTGACACAGATCAAATGTCCAGCTGTTATTGATGGGGGGCTGGTATGCAAAGAACAGGCTGTGCAGCCAAGCAGAAATGCAAACAATAGGCACCACACTGAATAGAGTGGTCCTATTCATCGCACTTGGAGCCCCCCCTTTCATGTGAATGAAAGCTTTGTTTAGAAAACCTCCATCTATTCATTACACTTCAATTCAAGAACAATATAGTTGAAACATGAATAGATTGAGTGCGTGCAGGAATGCGTGTGTAGACGTCGACCGGCCAGGTGGTCTTATTCAAACTACGGTTAAACGGGGAGGTGAGTTGGTCTGACCAATGGTGGAAGTTACCCCACCTGGGTCTATAGGTCTGAAAATTGGGATAATTTCTTTGGTATCTATTGAAGATTCATCCTCTATTTAGATCTGGACCCAGGAAAACTAAGGGTGGTAGGGCTGGCAACCTAAAATGTGGCCAACCCCACCACCTCTGTTGTAGCCCTTTACCTAGAGTGGCTTTTGGCCTTGTATTGGGCGACTTCCAAAAACAAGGTGGTTCTCGAACCACTAGTGTCGCCAGCTTGCGCGGTTACCCTTAAGGGCGAGGTAAGTATTGATAATTGGTTGGCTTCAAATGTATAACAAAGGCATTACATGTATAACCCACATTTGTTTCCAATTGGACTTCAGCTTTTCAAATGGAGCCAATTTTACATGTTCAGCCCATTTTACAACTTGACCTCAGATGACCCTTGACCTTGGTATGTGACCTTTGTCCTCAGTAACATATGAAGGTTCCCATGTTACATGTATAACCCACACTTGGTTCTAATTGGACTTCAACTTTTTAAATGACACCAAATGAGAGCAAAAACTTAACCTAAAACTTTAACGTACGGTCACAAGGGCACACGGACAGAATTCATGACTGGTAAGTGCCCCCTAAAACATTCGTTTAGGTGACACAAAAAAATGTGTATTCCTTTCATAGCATGATCTAATGGAGCTAAAAAAATAGGCATGGACGACATGACCAGGGATATAATGGGTGCAGGATTGAATGAAAGGATTAAGGATTCCGTACCATCACAAATGAGATCAAATGCTGGGACTTACTCGGAAAGACGGTTTGGACGGAGGTAGCATCTGTGCAGCCAATGAAGAGAACATTCCGGATGAGTTTACCAAGGGAACGCAACAACTGTTGGCATGGCAACAAAAATACATTCATATTTAACCCTAACCTACCTGAATCCATCAAAATCCGTACCCCTGTTTTGGAGGATTTCGGCGGATTCAGGATACCTCCATATTGAAAACGGGGGGGATTTTGATGGATTGAGGATTGTAAGCCTAGCGGTACTGCACGATTTTGATGGATTCAGGATACCTCCATATTGAGCAGTCACCAAAACCAACTTTTTGTGCTTGACAAAATAGGTGGATTTTTGGGGATTCAGGATACTTTCTAGTAAAGTTACCTAAGGGGTTAGGGTTAATGATCGACCTTTGACAATAGACAACAAAAGGGTCGAATGTTGAGTCAAGATCCACTTGAAAATCGTGTACAAAACCAATAAAGGTCCTTCTCCAAAACTTTAAGTATAAATAATAGGAGGACAATAGGAGGGCCCACAGTAAAAGGCATTTACAAGTTTGGGTATTCACATAGGTGACCCCCTCTACAAAAAAAGGTACTATGTCCCGCTATGCGAAAACACACAGGGTTGTTCCATGTGAAGAGAGTGAACAAAAACGTGTTTTTTCGTTGTGTCCGATTCTATTATATCTATATCTATATTTTTATAATTTATTTTCAGAAACGTTAATATTGATGAAAAAAACAATTGCGGTTAGAAATTACTTCTATTTCACTGCTTTACCTCCCCCCCCCAACACACCAAAATCTGTCATGAACAGCTAAATCTTGAAAAATAACCGACCCTCTTTGATAACGGTCTAAATATGTGGAACAACCTGTTATTTCAAAATTTATGTCAGCAAAATCTGTGAAAAATGAGGCAGAAATTAACTTGTATATGAACACTTTGAGAGACCATACACTGCACCTAGAACATCAAACACAAAAAAACACAGACTTTCTTTCCCTAAAATGCACGGACATTTCCTGAATAGTCACAAAATTAGAGGTTGTGTCAAGTGTTTATACAATTCCGAACACAAATGGATAGTTATTTTCTAAGATTTTGCTGTTCCTGATGGATTTCGGTGAGGGGTATTAAAGTAAAATCTTTCCTAAATATCAGCAGGGTTTAAGACATCTATACCTTGCTAGCTTCAGCATCCGTGGTCGTCAATCCTTCAGCGATCTTGTGTACGACCTCAGCGGGAGGCTGGATCAATTCTCTGTACAGAAACGCCTGATCACACAAACGCAGAACCAAGTCTTTGGAGCTCGCCTGTTTAGTGTAGAAGAAAAGCATTAATACCATGCCATTATGATATGCGAAGTCACTCCGGGTCATGACTTAAACATTAAATGCAAGCAATGTAGGCGCGGCATGACGTGACGTTGCGTGATCATGTGATCATAACAATAGCTATTACTGAACGAGCGCTCATGCAATGGGGCCGCGTGCCACTTAGAATTGAACAGGTAATTTCACTTTTCATCCGGTGAGTAAACCTTACCTCTATTTTAATCCTCGAACTCTGCTCTACTTGTAAGTTGTATCTTCTAATTTTGTGGCTGTTTTAAGGGTAAAATCTAATGTTTTTGTTGGGTCTTCAGATTTTTAAAATACGCAGTGGCTATTTTTACGGCAGCCCTCGTTACGGAACTGCCTAGTTCCCAGACTATCAACCAAATGGTTCTCGGACATTATTTTCCTTTAAAAAAGAATTCTCCAAAACCACTGAAATTAAGGAAAATTAAATCTACTTAAATAAAAATAACCATTTGATTAAAAACCTAAAACTTAAGAAATCTCGAAAAAGAATCGGGGCAGCGCGGCAGGGATTAACAATCAAAATCAGATGCCTAACCAAGGCCAAGCGGAGTGATCTGGCAGGATGGGCAGTTTTAAATCTGATATACGTTCGTATTGTATGCCGTAACAATAGCATTTGAAAGTCGCATTACGGCTGCCGTAAAAATAGCCACTGCGTTAAATAAAAAGGTCGATGGCACTGTACTGACACTAATGGCAGGCATTTGCCATGTTCTTTGGCTTGGACTCTAGCATGATAAACTACTGCTTGTCACTCACTTCATTTACCCGCTCATGCAAAGAGTACTGTCTGTGAGCATGCTGTGAGGTACACATACACTTTCTCCAAGCTCACCTTCAAAAGTAAATTTAAGCTGTCGTACTCCACCACTTCTGTCATTCTCACAAAATTAAAGGGCACAATAAAGCCTTGGAATAAAAAAATTAACACTGGATTTCGGAAAGACAATCGACAACACCTATATTTCGAGAGAATGTTACCCAGACGTAAACTGTGACTTATGGAATAAATCAACCCCAAAGATTTGGGTATCTGACTAAATATTACGTTCAAGAGAGGGCGCTCTACTCAACAAGTACATGTACGATGTTGTTCCCCTACATTTAACCCCTTGACCCCGGGTTTTAGATGGGAGGCGCCGGGGCACCAGGTCGGGTTGTGCAGCCAAGCAAAACGGAAACAAGAGGCTTGTGCAGCCAAGCATAACGTACATAATACCCCACTAATGGATTGAAAGTGCAGAGATTGACACAAATAGAAGTCAACCGGCCTGGTGACAATTTTCAATCAGCACGTATTTGTGTCAACCGTACGCAAGGGGTTAATTATACTTTTAAAATGTCGTACCCGTGCTTTTTGGGCGTGGCACCCTGAAAAATAATGTTTCAAATTGAACTGCTAATTAGCATTAGATAAGTAATAATCTTTCCAAGGAGACATTCCACAAACAAAAATCAATTAAAGATAAATTACACAGTTAATCCATGTTCCTCCATGGTTAATCAATGATTATGTTTTTCAATTTTCGCAATAGAAGTATCAAGAAAAAAACTTTCTCACATGAGTTTTCCATTGAGGTGGTCTGCAGAATCAAAAGGGATTAAGCCCTTTTTGAACTTTAGGGTGCCATTTCATTTATCATATTTTATTCAAACCCGCTGCACCAGGCGCTTTCAATACACAGCGCCCTCAATGGCCAAGCACATCTACGTATAATGTCCATCTCAAACGCCACAGGTCGATATGTGTTTTCAAACGTCAAACCTATTATATCGTTGCAATTTTGAAAATTTGAAACTGTAGTCACTGCAACAATCATTGTTTGATACTGAGGGTTGTCCATCGGACGGCAGAAATTGATCTTCTGCTGTTTTTTTCCGTCAAAAACATGGGACTCGTTGTGCACTATGCATTTAGTGTACACAAACCATCTCAAACGCCACAGGTCGATTTGCGTTTCTACCGCCCCACATATGATATCGTTGTAAATTTTGGCAATTTCGATTCAAACCGCACTCACTTCTACAATCATTGTTTCATACTGAGGTTCGTCCATCATAAGATCTATTTTTTTCGATCGAAAACAAGACTTTGAATTGTGCCATGTACAGAAACCATCTCAAACGCCACAGGTCGACTTATGGGCACTAATCGAGACCTCGTCCTTGATATTTTTGTCAATAAAGTCATGACAGTCTGGGAGCTTTCTCCTCTATTGCATGCAATGTATTTTTGGGGTAGTTTAGATAGTTTTCCCGAAATTCGACGAGATTAGACACTGGAAACAGGTCGATTGGCAAAATTCGGAGGTTGCCACCGTGTTTAAATGAAAAAAAGTATAAAAATAGCTGGTTTTCATTAAACGGCATGCACGATGATCACTCTGACAGGAAATGTTGAAATAAGTTGCAGATTTAGTGGCTATTTCAAATTATCCACCGCTGCACGAGGCGCTTTTAATGTGCCATTTATCACACAGCGCCCTCAACGGCAAGTACATCTACGTATAATGTCCATCTCAAACGCCACAGGTCGATGTATGGTTTTCGACCGTCACATCTATTATATCGTAGTAATTTTGAAAATGCAATACTGTAGTCACTGCAACAATAATTGAATACTACTCAGGTATGTCCATCAGAGGGCAGACATTTATATTCTGCTGTTTTTCCGTCAAAAATAGGACTCGTTGCACTATATGTATCTGCACAAACCATCTCAAACGCCACAGGTCGATTTGTGTTTCTACCGCGGCCCAACATTATAATATCGTTGTAAATTTGGGCAATTTCTTGAACCGCACTCACTGCAACCATAGAACAGATTCCTTGCTCTATGCTGCAACAATCATTGTTTCATACTGAGGTTCATCCATCAGAGGGCAGAAATTAATTTGCTATTTTTTTCCGATCGCAATGTGCCCTGTACGAAACCATCTCAAACGCCACAGGTCGATTTTTATAATGGGCACTAATCGAGACCTCGTCGTTGATATTTTTGTCAATAAAACAAGGATAATATCCGAGGAGCCGAGTCAGACTTGGAACTTTGTACTCTATTACAATGTAGTTGTTGGTCAGTTGAGATAGTTTTCCCAAAATTCGACGATATAATATTACGGACACTGGAAACGCTATACTTTAGAAAGTACCATCTCAAACGCCAGCGCTACAGGTCGAGTCGCAAAATTCGGTTGACGCCATGTTTACATGAAAAATGTATGAAAAAGCTGGTTTTCATTAATCGTATCTCAAAGGTCAAAGGTTATTCGGGATAAAATTGCTGACGTCATGTAACGCCATGTTGCGCGAACGCCCATTCTGTTTGAATTTAACACGTGCGCGTTGTGCGATCACCTTTTACGTTTACGCGCGCGCGTCAGGTCACGCGGGTCATTCGGGATAAAATGTCACTGTGGACTAGAAATTTTGGAAAGGATAAAAATGTTCTAATAATGCGCACAAGTAAAATAACACTGAATACATTTTAGCATATACTGCATGGCGCCTCGAGCCAAATGATTTCCCGAAGGACGATTTTCCGGTCACTTTTGCGGTAGATTTTTTTTTTTTTTCGTTTTTTCGTTTTTTTTTTTTTTGGGGGGGGGAGGTGGGGGCGGCGGCCCACCTACCAAATAACAAATCCTGGGCCCGTTCGAAAGTTTCACTTCATGGGCAAAACAACCATTGGGCCGAAACAAAATATGCTTTTAGATGTTAGGTCCGTGCACCGCCCTCTACTCTATAATAAAACGAACAAGAAAAATCAATTTCTTTTTAAAGAGCAACTTCGATTTTGTTCATGGGATGATGCGTGAAACACAAATGGATAGTTCAGTTAATTTAATTTGAACTGCAGTGATGGGACAAAGGCATGATTCAGCCCACGCTCTTCCACTGACCAAATTGGTATTGTGACTACAGAGCGGAATCCCCAGTTTCACAACCACAAAATCACACTCTGACAATACATTTTTCTTAGAAAACTGTAAGCGTGGGCGGGTCATTGATGTGTGGGAAAATGAGTTTGGAGGACTATTCACCTGGTGCAAGAACACCCAATCTAAAACATTTGACAGTATCGATTTCAACATATTCGGAGGAAATTTAATTTAAATAAATCACGCTGAATCGTATGTCATTAAACTGATTAAATATGGCCTTTTTTATGATGGCTTTCACCTGAGTCGAAAACGTGGAATCTGGGCGGAAATTAAAATACGTCCACCAACAAATAAAGTTCCATCTAATATAGGCCCACTCCAACTTTACAAAATTTGGAAAATACTCATACATGTAACTCTCCAAGATTACTAAATTATACACCAATATAAAGCTGTATTTATCATCTTTCACTTTCTTTTCAATTTCCTGAGGAATAATATATGACTTTTGGTGATATTTCGCTCCAAAGAAGACCCCCCCCCCCAATTAATGTTTACAACCATTCACACTTATAGTAGCACTGGTTCCCGACCTACTCGATACGCTATTCTAATGTAGAGGCAATGGGAACCAGTCGCGGCACCATGATGGCTGGTTAAGTCTGAAATTTACGTGTGTTGCGGACCGCAGGGACGAAAGGTTACCGGGAAGGCTTACTTTGGGGGAGAATTTCACTGCTTTTTTTGTACCAACATGGAGTCCAGGTGACGGAATCAGGTAAATGAGTTTACCAGGGATTCGTCTGATTGTGCATATCGTGGTGAGGGTTGGGTAAAGGAATTATAATGGATTGTAATTTTGACAGTCATTTTCGACCAGCGTGACTGTGAGTCAGTGTGTGTGTACATGTTCTGTACTACAGTGCATCATAGAGCAAGGTGAGTGCATACATGTACATAACTAAATAGTAGGTTGTTTGTGTACAAATGAATGGACATACATTTTCAGGCGCTAATGACAGAACTCACGTGAATGTATACCCGTAGCGTTGGAAGAAATTAAAGATTAGTTCAGTACTAATCAGTACTACTAGTACTAGTAGTAGTACTACTAATCGACTGCAATGCAGGAAGTTTAAGCACTGGCTGGCTTAATCAACCTTTCGATTTGGAAATATTTGAGCATGAATCTTGACGTGATCACAATCAATGTCATTATTACTATTACCAACGAGGAAATTAGCCAGTTGGCAATGACTAGCGATTTTTGAACGGCGTCTGAAGTATCTGGAATTATTTGCTTGGGCCTTGGTAGGCCTATTTAAATTCTAATGATTGAGATATATGCCATTTGCCGATTTTGACGACATCGGATTTGACCGTTTAGTCAACCCCTTTGGAATTAATACCATTACTCTAGGCACTAGGGTCAGTCAAGACAAGGACGTGATAAACGCCATTGGATTCTAAGACATGATGTGCGACGTAATGCCAACAATCTCCGAGGATGGGAGCCAGCGCGGCTCCAGCTACGGAGATGACTCCAACTTTGAGCAGCTGATGGTCAACATGCTGGACGAGCGGGACCGGCTGATGGAGTCGCTGCGGGAGACGCAGGATGCGCTGAGCGGAGCCGACATGCGGATTGGCGAGCTGGAGCGGGAGCGGGAGATGCTACACAAGCAACTCTCCACGGGTCTGCCAAGGGTGAGAGTTTTAACTTGCGAGTACAGGGGCCAATTTCACGTAGCTGCTAAGCACCAAAATTTGCTTAGCACCAAAAATTCTTGTTTAACCCTAACCCTCCAGGGCATTTTTGCTAGAACCCTGCCAGACGCATCAGATTGCATACTTTGTCATATTGACTTGTGTGGAGAGTCCAGCAAAGTGGAGCTGTCAGCACAGATGCACTGTGCTGCATCTGGCAGGGTTAGGGTTAATAAAAACAGGCTACCAGCCAAAACTCCATGTCATTTTCATGCTACATGTAAGTAAACAATAGCTGAATACCAGTCCGAAGAAATGTACATCACAGGAAAATCTGGTTGGTAATTCTGTTTTTAACAAGGAAGACTTTTCATGCTAAGCAGATTTTTGTGCCTAACAGCTCAAGGAAATTGGCCCCATGTCTAGCAGAAATGCAGAACACAGGTAAAAAATGGCAAATGGCATTTGTGTTGATTTGGTCCTGTGCAGAATACCAGCCAGGCTACACAGCATGCTTTTATAATGGAGTGCAATTTGCCATTTTTTCATACATTTACGACTGTTCTGCATCCTATTATAAGTACGGGTAACGATGTGGATTATCCTATTTTGTTGTAACCCAGCCCGCTAGGGCAAATGTCATGGGTCTGCCAATCACTCAATTGGTCTATTGCTGTAGAATCCCGTGAATAAGAGAGTTTAACATTCCGCGGCCATCTTGGATTCTGAGGGGAATAAACAGGAAGCCATGTGCTAAAATGGGTTTGTTGTTCCCCTCAGAATTTACGGCCTACAGGAGGTGTTCTGCTGCACATGCGCAATTGGAACGCGAAACAGCCTTATGTTGATTGTGAAATCCTGTCCAGTCACATCAGTTATAATTTGTTATGAAACATGCAATAATGAGAAAAAATGCAAAACAGGTTTATAAGATTGTCTTAAAGGGCCGGTCACACTGGCCACGATAAACGATAACGAAAACGAAAACGATGTGAATAAACGCTCTCTATTGGTGGATGAAACGCGCGGTAATACGCTCGCGTTTCACCCACCAATAGAGAGCGTTTATTCACATAGTTTTTGTTATCGTTATCGTTATCGTGGCTAGTGCGACCGGCCCTTAAGAGTGTACATGTGTAGTTAAATCGCAAACTGTGATAGATCAATTCAGCACGAGTTACACAGTGCTACTGAGCTAACACAGAAATTCTGCACTAAACCCCCAAAAGCAAACTGTACATTATGTATGTATTCCTTAGTATTGGGATGTGCTATAATTTACCCAACGTCCCAGGCATCCATAGCGGTAAAGTACACTATACTACAAAATACTACACAATTTTCCAGTGTAGTAAGAGTACCGTGTACTACAGTGTACTGCAGTATTTTGTAGTTTTAGGCGAGGTTAGGTTAACAGAGATTCTTTGCTAGCAACAGTGGCGGGAAGCAGAACCATGACAGTGAGCCCAGTGTGGCTGTGCTCTATCATTGCCTCATTGGCAGTGTTCTAGCCAGGCATTAAATAGCGCATTCGCTTTAGGGAATTAGCACTACGCTTGAATCCTGCCCCTACGCTGCCACCACACTATAAATTTAAGAGCAAGTTCTTAAACATCTTCAAATGAACTAAATTTTGCCTGTATAATCTTAACAAACTTTTGCTCAAAACAGTCAAGGAAGAGTGGCCAGGAATTGCCTCAGATTACACCACAGACCATCCAGAATTCATAATTTTTTGGGCCCCTTAGATGGTCCCCCACCATGGCCCCCCACCATGGCCCCCCAACCCCACGCCTCCATCTCCAGTGCCTTGGTCTCTGACAGGCTGGTCTCGACTACGGCATTGCTACAGACTGAAGAGTCCGTCGCTAGACTAGTCAGTGTTTGGTACCAAGACTACTTTTATAAAAGTGAATGTGAAATGGTGAGACCTGCACGCTCTACATGTATTCCCCCTTGCTGTACACTTGAACTGAGTCCGATCATAGAATTCTAACACCAATATAATCCAAGTGCAGTACATGTATGTTTCTAATGAAAGATTTACGATTCTCAGAGATCTGTATCTTTATGTGCAATGTGTAATGGGTGAAATTCAGTATCCGTTGCATTCAATGTCTGAAGGATTGTACAATGTACATGTATCTGTGTCTGTCAAACATCAAGGGGTTATCACCCAACTCAGACAGGATAATGATTATCTCAGACCGTGACGCAAGGATTGGGGGGGGGGGGGCAGAGAGTTAGTTTTTCCCCCTCTCTGTACTTTGTATTAACAAGTGATGATTCAGCTCTGGAGAATCTGTGCACAAGAATTCCAAGTGTGCTTTCTAACCTTTCTTTGACCACACTAATCCTGAGACTCCATATTTTTTATCTCAATATCCCTTGGCCGATAGCCTGGGCTCATCCCTCCTGGCACTAGGAATCCAAAGCCTTTATTGTCGGTTTGCATGCAGAGAGTGATACCAGGTTGTGGGTTAATAAAGGGGAAAGTCTAACATCCATTAGAGTCTGGTGCTGATTTCCTAAGCACTCGGGGCCACTGTGCCCTGTAGCCATTTTCACACTGTCTCGTCTGGTTCCTTGAGCTATTGAGTCAGTGTGACCTCCATTGTAGTAAAACCTACATGTACAATGTACTTCGGTCATTCCATAAATTTGGGGTCCAAAAGTGAATTTTGTTGGTGCCCCTGTTACACCTGACCTGTGTAATTTCCCATCAAGTATCATTAAAATTGACTTCACACTATTTTGTACATGTTTGGCAGGTACTTTGCTTTACACAATCGCTCTTGGAGATAGAAGGCATTAAAGAATGTGTCATGAATTGCAAAATCTTATACATGTCACTATGTAACAGGGACACCAAAAATGTCACACTTTTGGAAACCAAATTTATGGAATGACCCACATGTACTTGTACACGTCAGCCACTGTAGACGAACACACTTTCTGTACACATTGCAGTTAACTGTAAAAAAAATTTTTTTTTGGGGGGGGGAGAGTAGGTGGGGGGAGGGGGAGAGTAGGTGGGGGGAGGGGGAGAGTAGGTGGGGGGAGGGGGAGAGTAGGTGGGGGAGGAAGGAGGAACAGGCAGGGGGAAGTTTTTGTTGTATTATTATCACAGTGATTAAAAGTATTGACATTAATTAAAACCCTCCTGTTCTCAGGGCCAAAATCGACCCAGCTGCTGTACAGATCAAAACCTATCAAATTTCAGATTGAAACACACACAAACTGTCAGAGTTGGTGTTTAGAGATTTTGATAGGCTGTGATAGTTATAAGTATAGGAGGGTTAACCTTAACCCTCATTCTGGGCGTTCTTGCCAGAAAACTCACGAAAACCTCCAAAGTCACCATTTTGCAGTAAACCAAAGTTGGCATCGTCTCTGTGCTTTGACTTTCATTGGACATCAAACCCGAAATGTAACGAGGACTTGACACTTGCATTCTCATTTCATACAAAATCCTGCAAAATTTCGTGGTGGATTTTAAAGGATCTTGACGGGACATGAGCACTGTTTCTGAATTATTGAACCGTTTCACGTATCATAACCTCAACAGGTTTATACAATTCTTGATGGGTTAGGAAACATTGATCATTCTTTATAATAACAACGAATTGTCCATGTATTACATCAAGTGGAATATTACTCAACGCTTATTTCTTAATACTTACTGTATTTCTCTGTGGAAATTAGATTAAACCATGCCAGATGCAGCACAGTGCATCTGTGCTGACAGCTCCACTTTGCTGCACTCTCCACACAAGTCAATGTGACAAAGTATGCAATCTGATGCGTCTGGCAGGGTTTCTAGCCAAAATACCCTGGAGGGTTAGGGTTTTAATGTTAATTTAAAAGTAGGCTACATGTACATGTACATCTTGGCATTTAATTTGTAAGCATAACTTGCCCCCAAAACATTTTCCCAGCTTATGAATGAACATGCGCAGTGTAACACAATAGATTCCCCCCCCCCACTCCTTCGTTCGACATGGCTGAAATGTACAATGTACATGCAATAGACTCGTAACATTATCCTGAACTCGATGCTTACGAATTTAAATGTGCAGGATTAGTGGCACTCTGCCCCAGCTCTGGTGACCTTAAACGACCCCAAAGGTCACAGCTTTCAACAGCCATCCTGGTATTGGGAAGTATGCCCTGACGCTGATGGCTTTCCCAGATACCCCATGCCACAACCGAAGTATGGTAGTATATTTCGTGCACAATCTACAAGGAATGCTGTACATGCGGATGATAGGGCATTTGGTTTTAATGGGCCGATATCCCATACAATGAGTTGGAGGAGGAGGATGGGGGGGGGGGGGGGGGGGGGTGGGTCGGTCGGATATGGTTGGTTTGGGCTTTAGCCACAGGAACACATCCACTCTATATTTACAGTACTGCAGGAAGTAAATGTTGTAATTGTCAGTGTTACAGTATTTGCTAGCATGCTACATTTATAACATGCAGGGGTCGAATTTCAAGTAAAAATCTACTAGACAGCTGGGTTAGTAGCACAAAACAATTTCAAGACCAGATGGTATTTCACAAGACCAATGGTAAACATAAGAACACACTGTTTTTGAATAAGTGTGCCGTTTCAATTATTTCCCCTTTGCCGATCTTGTTGGGGATAGGATTAGAAATGGCCATTCCAGAAATTATGGGGCTTTTTCAGTTCACCAGATTTAGAAAAAAATGAACTTTAGTGAGACCACCGGACTACATGTACATGTACATACATGTAGTTCAGTCATGAGTTCACTATACCAACGCTCAAATCACTGGACTCGATCCCTGAACATGTATAAAATACTAACCCCCAAATCCATTTATTTCTGAAAATTACAACAAGCAAATGTTGTATGGTACCTGTACTACTACTACATGTACATGTACATGTACATGTACATGTACCTTTAACTATTATAAGTGTACAGTACATGTATGTATGGTAATGTGAAGCTTTCAAGGATTGTGTACGTGAAAATCTGTGACCTCGATTGTGACACTAAAGTGAGCCTGGAATATTGGAATTTTGTTTGTTTGTCGACTTGTTGTCCGAGTAAAGTTGTTTGCACTCAAATGCAATTTCTGGTTTCCCCAACTTGTGCACCTATATTTAAATCAGGCTGAAAAAAAGTCCATGCCTCCTCCAATACCCAAATGAAAAAAAATTGATTTTTTATTCTTTGCTTTGATTTCATATTCATGTGAATTATTTCCCTATAAGAATAGTGATGTTGCAGAAAGGTTTCGTTCTTGGAAATTGTTGAGATAAAAAAAGTCTTTGTATTTTGGTTCACAGGCTTCCAAAGGTGTATAATTCAGGAAGTATGCGTAACATGCGTAACTGGCAATTATACATGTACATGTAGATTATCTAGTGTATCTGCAATTTAGACGGATTAGTTTGACGTTCTGAGATCTTTAAACTAAGTGACAAATTCAAAGGTTGTGACATGTACATGTAGTATCTAGGGCTGGGCGATACGGCGATAAAATCGCGATGATGCGATATTCGCCGCCCAAAAATCAAAATTGGCTACACGATTTTTAAAATCGAAAAATCGAGATATTGCCGATATCGTTTTTAAAATCGGCAATTTTTTTCGGAACCCCCATTTTTCCTTTAAAAATCGGCGATACTTTCTTTTTACCAGCAGATTCGCTACATGTAGGATTTCGTGAGTAATTAACATTGTGTCATGAACGGTTACCTCCCGGCTTGAATAATTCATGAGATTATAATGCATGATTCATTGGGCCGCATGAATGATTCAACAATGATTCAGCAATGGGTGGCCTACTGGTACGGGCGATCATCAATTACATCTCATTAGTCAAGTGTAGAGACTAACTTACAAAATGACCTCCCGGCATGAATAAGTCAATCTTGTAATTCATTGAACATTGGGTCATTAGTCTTGGGTGACCTCCAGGTATGAATAATTCATAAGGTAATAATGTATTATTCATTGGGGCATGAATGATTCATTGGGTAAATGAATTATTCATCCGGTAACAGTGAGGGAACCCATGGGTAATAAATGAATAATCCAATTATCCTGGGAACAGATCCATGATCTAGTTAACGCATTGTACATGTTCTTATGTACATGTGTAATGCATCTTGTACATGTAATCTTGTCATAAATTTGAAAGGTTCTCTGATCTCATTACATTGTACATACGCTCATCTGAAGTGCAAATGGTACTAGTACATGTACATGTACATCTCATTATTGTTCATTGCTAATAATGCACACTCAATGTATAAAACAGGGGTGAGATTTGTCAGGATTTGTTCCTGATTTCAGGATTTTTTGGTCAGGATTTCAGAATTTTTAAAGAATCTCTGTTGCAATCTGGAATTCCTAAGGTGTTGTCCTAAAGGTGTTTTTATCTGTAAAAGTGGATATGGACCAATAAAAAACGGATATTTTAAGGGGGTGCTCTTAGGCAAATACAAACTATGTGTTGATCTGGGGTCCTCGTGGATTATCGTGGATTTTTCATTTTTTGCCAATCTCACCCCTGATTGATTCAAAACATGCAATAGATGGACCACTAGGCATTTCCTCTCTTCCCCTTGTATTTTTTATGGCAATATTTCGAAAAAAAGGAGGTAGCCTCAAAAAAAGCATTTGGGAGAGAATGTTAAAAATTTCTGTTTTAATTTGCCAATACATGTACATGTTTTCTTTTAACATACTGATTTTTTGTTTTGCCATTGTACAATACGAGACACATTTCTAGGAACAAAAAGAGATAATCACTTTACTGTTAAAAATATACTGCAGAGGTACATCTGTTCTGCAATATACTGTACTTGTACATATGTACGTGCTCTTCAAGATATTTTTCTTCCAAAAAGGCTCAAATTGTATGTTTTATTGCAGCACTGAGAAAGACAAGTTTTCCCTATATTGTTCGTGTGAAACCCAATTTTTTGATTGCTGTCGTGTTTCTCAAATGCAGAAAAAGATCCGTCCTGCCACAACTGAATTTTTGTTGAGCTGCAAATAATTTTACATAATTTGTACAATAATTATTTGTACATAAGTACATGTAAGTGCGGTCAGATTTTGCGTTCGATATCACATTCAAAAGGGAATAAATTTTGTTTTGCTAGAAAAAAAACAATAGAAATAAAACGCCAGAAAGGCACAGACAGTTCAATTATGATTTAAAAATCAAAAGTTCTGTCAAGATATCCATTTGGAATAAGGACATACATGTACAATGTACATGTATATAATAAATTTGTTTAGTGATGGCCTATCTTGTAAACCAATCCATCATCTGTTAAGCTAGCACATCTGGCAGATGTATACATAGTTCATCAAGAACAAGGCAATGTTTGGGTGACACAGTCTCTGAATTTATGCTCAGAGGTGGTATTTTATGAGTTTTGCATCCATAGACAAAATGTAAACAAGTGGGTAAACAAGAGCGCTATCATCCAAACATCCGTGCTTCTCTGTTAGTGTCTGGAAGTTTTTGATCTCTACAATCCACGCGGGTCTGCCCGGAAAAGAAAAATATATCATCCCCGTCCATGTTTGCTCATCCCACGAGTTGTAAACCACACAGCAATCTAAAAATAGCCCGGCAGCGATTGGCGATGTGACACCATTTAGTAGTTCTCTGTACTGGATCGTCGGACTCCATACTAGCGAGCATGGCGGGCTGGCAGAGCAGGCAGCGCTGCGCCTGACGTTAATATAACAAGTACATGTGTGTAAACGTTTGGTGCTCGAGGCCCGCAAAATTAATCAGGGGGAGCTCGAGCTACACCAGTGCCAATGCAAAATGAAGGGCCTCCGCGATGTGATCAACGCGCGGCAGCAGCATGGGTCGTTTGAGCAACGGCCGGGCCTGTGCATTTCTGACGCCAGGCCTTGAATTTGGTAATTTTTAGGGCAAGGCCACTTTGGCCTTGGATAAAGCAAAATTATGGAGGGCACCAAGGCCAGTAAGTAGGGCACCAAGGCCAAATTATATCTGCAGAAAGGGCACGGAGGGCGCGGCACTGTTGATGTTTTTCCGTTCAAAACGTATTTAACTAAGAGTAAGAGTAAGACTATGAGGCCAAAAACATACTGCTTCTGATCACATGGGTATTCAATTATATGTGAATTCCAGCCTAAACTATTTCCGTTTACGCTACGAAAGCTATAACAAAAAATTGCCAAAAAAATTATCAAAACTTGCCCTAATTAATGTCAAAAATATTTACGGTCGATAATTCTTAAAAATCATGGAGAATTTAGGTCGTACACATCACTATGCACAACGCTAATTTATAACCATAACGCTAACCACGATGGGAAACTGGCCAACACTGTCCGTTTATCCATGGAGAAATAAATTTCTCCATGGTTTATCGTACGGTGGTAATGCGTGCGTGATGCACTTTGTGTGGCGGGCGATAAACCTCGTGTTGCGGCAGGAAATGTCGGGGAAACACGCTGCGGTGTATAAGCGGTACAACCTCGAAATAAATTCATGAACACGGAAAATGCATACACAGACAAAATAGATCAAGTTCTGTGAATTAACGTGCAGAAATCTTCTTTCTCTATCGATTTTTTGGGCCTAATTATTCATCGAAACTTTTGACAATCGGAACACCGCGTGTTGTGACCAAAGTTCATGAAGTTACTGTACGTATGTAGCGCGCCGAAGGCGTGCTTCATAGCACCGCCTACAGGGCGCGTTTCCTCGTACACGAACATCGATGCGTATTGTGAGGCGCACACGTGCAAAGTACTGAGAAAAAGAAAGTCAGTTGACTGCACGTAAACGTTGCCGTACATGTACATACTCCTGCTGCTTTGTGTGTACGTACGAATACACACATTTAATCTTGCGGTGGGGGTGTTGATGCTTGAAGTATCGGCATACTCCGAAACTGGACCAGATTAATAGTTTGTGTGCGACGTGCAATGCATGAACTGTGATTCTGTACGCGCGATCGTCAACGTGTTGTGCAGCGAGATTTTATGAAGGGCTGGCATGACATCGAAAAAACAAATGATATGAAGGATTGTACTTGTAGTGGCTGTGTTTTTGCAAAAAGGGCACGACGGCCAAGGTAAATTTGGGGCAAGGCAAAACTGGCCGTGAAGACGGAGATTTTGTGTGGGGCACCGCGGCCAGTAAGAAGGCAACGACGGCACTGGCCGTCGTGGCCGTCGTTCATTTCAAGCCCTGTGACGCGCATACGGATAAGTGACGGGGCGCATCTAAATGAGCGGAGTGTCGCTCTGTGGCATTCTGAGTTATTAACGGAATTTTTTTTCAGTGGGAAATCAATTATTTGATCTGCATTGATGAGCATTTTGAAAACTCTTTTGTATGAAAGCCCAAAGTTCTATTAAACAAATAAGGGAAGAGAGGTTTACAATATGAAGGACAGTATCGCGCTGCATGGTTTGTATGGGTTCATTGACTGAGTTTTATTTTATCCAAACGAGGATTTATTTGCTCTGCCAGCCTCAAAAGATTACAGTGTGGGCTCAGAATAAGCTACATTAACTCACAATAATCCAATTAATCATTTTTCCTACACTGTACATCATTTTTCCTGCATCAGTTTTCCTACATGTACCTAACCCGAATCCTCCAATATCCTCCGATTCCAAAATCCTCCAATGTTTTTTACCGGGGACCACTGCCTGAATCCTGCAAAACCCTCCAGTGGGTTTTGGATGAACACCCCAGTAACCTCAATCCTCCAAAATAATTCAGCACCAGATTGCGCCTGATGACCTGATCCTCCATTTTCCTCCAGAGGCAAAAACCTCTAATGCCCTCAATCCTGAAAAATCCTCCGACGCTTCAATAGACCCACAATCCTCCAAATTCCTCAGTTTGGTAAAGAGGATTTGGAAAGGTTTGTGGGTAATGTCATAACCTGTACTTTTAGGAAATACCATCATCTCAATTTTCAAATGTACTTTCAATCTGTTTCGTGGTCGCAAGTCTGACTTGGGGGCAATTTAGATGCACAGCTGTGCTTTATGCACACCTTGTCCGGGGTTGAAGATAATACTGAAGGACTTGGCCGTGGACTGATATCTGAGTAGCAAAGTGAACTCATACAAAATTGAAAATTGTTTTCCGTTCAGATTTATTTTCCTGAAGATTTCTTCTCAATAAAGAGAATTACTTATTAGGTTTTTTCCATAATTTTTCGTTTCCAAATCTTCCACCCCAAAAAGGGACAAACACCTAAAAAAATCTTTTAACCTACTGTACAATGTACATGTACATATGTAAATTTGTACATGTACATGTATAGTGCATGCACATGTGTTCCCAGATTTCTGAGGAAGAGCCTCACACCAGCTTGAAACAGAGATGTTTCAATCACTCACCAGTCAACAATGAATGAATCTGTTTTGTGCTGCCCTCTCTATGCAATTTACATATTTTACACTTCAGTGTACATTTTGGTACCACATTCCAACAAATTACATGTCTGAAACTTTGAACATGTACACAAGCTACATGTTGTTTGTTGAAGTTCTCCTGTTCTCAGACTACATGTGCATACATGTAGATGTACATTGTATACATGTATGCACATGCACCATGTACATGTGTACATGTGTAGGTCTGTGCACAGACCTGTCATACACCTGTACATGTATCATGTAATGGTACTTAGTAATTGATTGCTTCCATCTGGACTCTATCCCCTGTCAGGACAGGTGACCCTGGTCAGGTGACCTTATGAAAAGGTCAGTGACCTGTGTCTCATTTTTCATGCATCAACTCTTATGGAACAATACATCAGTGTATTATAGACCCCACAGTGTATTTAAAAAAATCGGCAGGAACAACATGTACATGTAGATGTTTGTACTGGTAGTGGCCAACATATACAGTATGTTATAGCACGTTTTATTGCAAGTGTTGGAACCTCATCGGTTAAAAAATTTCCAAGAAGCTTTGCATACAGCAAACATATGGAGTATCCTAGGAAAAAGATAATATTGCAGAATTATGCCTTTAAATACATGAATATATGCATATATATGTACATGTTTGTGCAATTAAGTGTGATGTCATTTTGGTCAAAGTTTATAGCGTTATTTACTCATGCCTAAAAAACATTTAATGACTGTGGATTTGTCTTAATAATTATATTAATTTTCTGAAATGTTTATATTTCCTGGTTCATTTAGTGTTTGGTCACTAAACAAACTAAGTGTATGAAATGCCGGAGTGCCCAAATCTTAATCAGGAAATTGCATAATATTTATACATTGTGAAAAACCCACTTGTGTATTATTTCAGGTCCCCAAAATCACCCTGCTCTGCAGCCACAGTTCATAAGCATGGGTCTCTTCTCAATATGTATTTGAGTATGAAAAGAGGCCTTTAACCCCTTGCCACTGGTTGACACAAATACAAAATGTATGTGCGGATTGAAAATGGCCACCTGGCTGGTTGACATCTGTACACGCCAATCTCTGCATTTTCAATCCATTATTGGGGTATTGTGTACGTTATGCTTGGCTGCACAAACCTATTGTTTCCGTTTTGCTTGGCTGCACAAGCCAGCATGGTGCCCCGGCGCCTCCATACATTGTAATACCTGAAGTCAAGGGGCTAAACGTAGTATACAACATTTGTAAACATCCAAAAACAAAACTACTGAATTATTACAAAATACCATACTAGACTGTATACATACAATAGCAGTCCCAAGCATCCTGTGAAATCATGGCACCTGGTGTGCTGTCGTTTTCAAGAAAAGTGGAAATTTATTCTGTTTTCCAGCGATTGTCGGCCGACAATCGTTGGAAATAGCTCCCTGACCTGATAATTCCCCGACTCTAGAAATTGCTCCGATTTGTCTAAAGTAGGGTCAGGGTACCAGACTGCTGGAATATAATTATTTTTTTTCTGTTTCCCAGCATCAATGCACACAAAACTTTAAACAGGTCAGTGTTACAGTGTTTGTTACATGTGCAGTATACATGTAGCACGCTATAAAATACCAACCCCCAAATTCATTTATTTCTGAAAATTACAGCAAAAGCAAATGGTGTACATTTGTATGTACCTGTATACTACCCATAAAACCCTGCCCAGACGCAGCACACAAGTCAATGTGACGAAGTATGCAATCTGATGCGTCTGGCAGGGTTTCTAGCTAAAATACCCTGGAGGGTTAGGGTTAAGCAAATGGGATGCAGAGGTAGGATATTGAATGATGTACACATGCATGCTATCTGGCTATTGTGAAATTCAAGATAAAAAAACCTTGAAGTATGGTTTAGCTCTTGTCTTCCCCTTCGGACAAATTGGCATATTGCACCCATTTCCTGCCCATACTCTACGTACACGATGAACTTCCGTACCAAACTGCCTCTGGGAGAAGCAATTTTGTCTTAATCATTTTTTTTCTTCAGTTTTGCGTTTGGAAGTGCGCTCACACAGAGCCGGTGGTCTTCTTTCTGAAAAATGTCCATTTCTCTGTCATCGGTTTCAGCCATTTTATTGTGGGAAAAAATAAATTTATCTCCAAATGTAAGTTGTGTAAATCATGGTAATTTAAAATGGCCATTCTGTTCTGTTCAGGATTTTCCCACAGAAGACAATCAGTCTTTTTGTAAACAAATACTTCGCTTTCTAATGTTACGTACGATTGCTAATTTACAACATTCGAAACCTGGAGTTTTTTCCTTTAAAATCTTTTTAATTGGGGTGGAATGTTCACAAAATCTGAGAGATATTGACATCAGTGTGAACCATCGGCCAAACTGCCAGTAACAAGACTATCGCCCCGTCCACTTCAGAAAATCCAAGTTATCTCATTCAAGATTCCAAAGAGTGACATTTTCAGGGGGGGATAGTTATAAACTGGAGATCTCTTTAAGTGTTGGGTAAACGCCTGTTTACCTGAAGCACACCCATTGAATCAGGTCCTGAAGTGTACATGTACAATGTATGTATGCTGTGACTACTATGAGCTTAAAGGCTCAAAATTGTTAAAATCAACGTCGATTTTGTTGGATTTGACAGGGTACCTGCAAAATGCCAAGGCTGGTGTGTATTATGTAGGTGGTACACTGCAGAATCCAACAAAATTGTTGGATTTCATTGTAGCAGGCTTCTCATTTAAGTTTTGTTGGAAATTGTCAGATTTAGCAGGGCCATATGAAAAACATGGAAGGGGGTTAGGATTAAAATTAACCCTAACCCCCTAGACCCTTTTTTGCTATGAACCATCCTCAATCCTCCAAAATCCTCCGATTACCCTGCCCCAAAAAATGCATTCATCCTCAATCCTCCAAAATCCTCATGTGCTTTAAACACCGTTCATCCTCAATCCTCCAAAATCCTCTGCTTGAAACACCATTCATCCTCAATCCTCCAAAATCCTCTTTTAAGAAAAATACCATTCATCCTCAATCCTCCAAAATCCTCCAAAACTGCAAGGAGGATTTTGGAGGATTGAGGTGGGTTAGGGTTAAGGGACGTTACCATTTACAATTGAACTTTGCCCTACATGTACATGTACTTGATACCCTATCATGTATCCTGTGTTAAACGTACAGTCTGAAAATTAAACGAGAGATGCTCGAGATGCTTGCCTCTCTGATCTCTTCTTGACAGTTTTGACCCTCAGCTGCCACAGTTTTTGGCAAGACAAAGTTATCATCCAGCTTGAAGATCTGGGTCACCTTGTTTGGATGTGACCTTTGACCTGTTGGATCAGTGATTGGCAGACAGGAGGGCCCACACAGCATGTCGTATGGGACAATGGTTACATGATCTGATTGTAATGACTCTCTGTCATCTTGTTGCACAGTTGCAAACGAAGGGGCCATTTTATTATTTATTTATTTATTTAATTCTTTCTGGTAATGAAACCAAGGATTCCTCAAAAAGCGCATATCGCACTGTAGCTCGAAAGCCTGAAGAAACCTGTAGGAAGACGGCGAAGAAATGTTCTGTTTTATTTGTTGTGAATTGCCCCCCCCCCCCCCAAAAAAAAAAAACACCATTATTATTAGTTTAGACCATCTATTTTTTAACATCACAGCTGCTGTGGTGATTAAAAAAGTCTGCTAATAATTTGACGTTCGTAAAGTAAATATTTGATTTACACATGTACATGTACATGTACATGTACATGTACATGTACATGTACATGTACATGTACATGTACATGTACATGTACATGTACATGTACATGTACATGTACATGTACATGTGTACATGTACATGTGTACATGTGTACATGTGTACATGTAGGTTTTTGCCTCTGATCTCTAATTCAAAAGTAATAACTTTTGTATAGCTAGAAAAAGAACCCAAAAAAAGAAAAATGAGTTGAAACTCGAAAAGAGTACATATCTTTTGTTCAGTTTGTATGCAGGGGTGAGATTTCTGTGGATTTTTCCTAATTTCAGGATTTTTTTGTGAGACGTCTTTCTAGATTTCCAGGAGATTTTTTGGTCCCGCAACCTGAAACAGTCTTCTAACGACCCTATTTTTGGCAATTTTGAACCATATATTTTCAGCAATGCCATACAAATCAAATGCCTCCGAATGTTTAATTTTCCTCAAATCTCACCCCAATTTATGGGAAGGCAGTTGAGTTAGTGCAGGTGTGATTGCTGAGGGGTTAATCTAACAGCTTTTTTTTTTCACTCTTCACATTGTATCCAACTACACACCACACTTTTATTGTCACCCACTGGCGCAACTTGGTTTCGTTTCACCGGATCCTGCTATCCCCAAACCGCAGCATTCCTGCCATAGCTGGCCGTGGAGTGTTTGCCCATAATGGCTATTGTTGCCAACCAGTGGTGTTGAGCATAACAAAATAACAATCTGGGTTGACCTCATTTCAACAAGGTTGAGCACATAGGCCCCTGCTTTTCAATCAAGCGGTACATGTACAAAATGATGTACATGTACTCATTGTACATTTGTATGCGCTTGGGCATACATGCACAGTGTGTCATTCCTTCCAAACGTTGATGGGATGAACAGTGGGTACTGTGGTGGGTAACTGGGTAATGGGTATGGTATGCATTGGGGTGCGTCGTTATGTTGTAGCTGGGGAATAGAGTGCCGAAGTCTGACATCAGTTGCCGCGGCAACTGGTTCCAAACACGTGCAGTTTAGAATGTATTCTGGTTCCAAACATTGCATTGATTGACCTCATCACTTCGGTACTCTATAGTCTATACATGTAGTGTTGACAACTGACCCATGTCTGTGTACACGGAAGCCATAAACTCTGCAAAAATGAAAAACAACATTTAAATTTGCTGAGAGGCACACATTAACCCTACAACAGTCCTGAATCCTTCAGTTTTAATATCATTTTCCATACACCCTAGGGAGTTATGAGTTTTAATGTTGTTTAAAGGGTGGCTGCAATGGAATTTTTGTGTATTTATCGATAAAATAAAGTTTTTGAAACACAACTGCGTGTTGTTTGTATTTGAAAATAAGCATTTGAAAATATTTTTTTTAAGGCGGGAGGGGGTCAGCCCCGCCCATCAAGTGGTAACGCCGATGTGACGTCATCCTGGGAACCCGGCTGGCTGGTTTATGGTCGGCCATGAATAGCTCGACACGACATGTACGTACATGTAGTACAGTACACCGAGCGTGTGTTGCATTGACATGCACGTGTGTTTTCGCTGTGTCGTGGAAAGCTTACAGTGTTTTGCGAATGTTTTTCGTCGATAATACTGCGTTGTGTTGCTGCTGGATTCAGCAACACCACTAAGGATGGTGTCAGTCTTTACCGCTTTTCAGTAGAACCGAAATACCGTCGTATTTGGACTCGAGAGTGCTAGCAATCGTTGTTTTCAAGTCTTTCACCGCGTTCGAATCGGACTTCAGTCTTCAGTAGTTTCGCTGTTACTCTCACCTCCTGGCTCATACATGTACGGATGAACTCCAAGATCCTCATCTTCCTCGCCCCAATAATGTTCCGAAGAAGTGTCTGAATCATCAAGTCTAAAATCGACACTTGATTGTCAGATTCAGATCCAAAAGATTCTGTTTGAAGATTTTAACGCAACGAGAAATGTTTCCCTGGTCCCTTCATCCAAAGCTATTTAATCGCGTGTGGCTGGTTCCCTCAACAACGGCATACATGTACATCCACATGTACACACACGCACACTGTGATCAAACTACTCTCGCTGAGTTTCCGTGTTCCCGAGATGACGTCACGCAGTTAGGGGCGCGGGAAACAATAGAGAAAGGGGGGAACTTTATTCCGGGAAAACCGAAAATGGGCAGAAACACGTAAAACACATTTTAATCACATTTCTTATTGTAAAAGAGTTTTGAAACACAAAATTAATTTCTTGGTACAATTTCATTGCAGCCACCCTTTAAACATACACGGCTCGATTTAAACTTAAAGGTATACATTTTGTAGCTTGGTCCAATTTCATGTTTAATTTGCTACCCTGATTCAACCCAGACTTGACTGTAATACTTTTCGGGGATCGCTTCATGAATTTATTACTTTTACCCCTGCTGGCTGAAGTCAGCCACTCACTGTGTAAGGAACTGCCATAAATCACTTGCCTACTCCAGTCACATTTATTGCCCCCTCACAGAGCTGGAGAAGAATCATGTTCAATGTATGGATACGAGTTTACAGTGGAGCAAGAATGAATATTGTCACATAAGTCGCATTCGCATTGGACAAGTTTACAATTGTAAAAAAGTTCCCGCGCATAATTGTTAACATTCCACTGTGGTTATTCGTCCGTGCGTCCGCACTTGGATTACAATGCTTGCGGAAAGTCCTTGGCATGAGACCTTTGCAGTGTTCAAAATATACGTTTTACATTTACAGTGGCTGTCCGCACTGGACTTTCAGCGATGTAAAACTGGCCATGTTACTGCACTGTTGGCCCTGTAAAAGTTCCTGCTGCGGAAGGATAAACGGACAACGGACGATCGACAATTGACAATTTGGACAGTTTACCAGCTGTCCGCATTGGACTTAATTTGGTAAAGTTGACAGCAGTCTCCGTACGTTTTACCAAAACAAATTCCAATGCGGACACTGCTAAAGATGTATTGTACAATGTACACGTACAGTGTATCGCAGAATGAAATCCTGTATTTTTGGCTGTTTTGGAAACTTTTCCAAAACAGCCCTTGTTTTCGTTAAGATTTTTTTTTTTTGGCTGTTTTGGAAACTTTTCCAAAACAGCCCTTGTTTTCGTTAAGATTTTTTTTTTGGCTGTTTTGGAAACTTTTCCAAAACAGCCCTTGTTTTCGTTAAGATTTTTTGGCTGTTTCGGAAACTTTTCCGAAACAGCCCTTGTTTTCGTTAAGATTTTTTTTTTTTTCTTTTTTTTTTCTTTTTTTTTTTCTTCTTTTTCAGCCAAATGCCCATTGCATTTGTACACGTTTTCTTTCTTACTGGCACTTTGGCTACTTTTATGGTGCCGATTGGCTTTAAACTTGGCAGGCACTTAGACCAACTGCTCAGAATGTATGCCGAACATTTACGTCATGATGACGTCATCACGTGATTTTTTATGAATTTTTGAAATTTCAAAATCGTAAAATTCTGTTCAATATATCTAGCGAACAAAACAAGATATTTTCAAAATTCTTTTTGTTATAGCTTTGGTATGTCTCAAAGATATGCCCTGAAAGGGAGAAAATGTGTGACGTCATGATGACATCATCAAAAATGTGCTTTTTTAAAACACATATAAGGATAGGTCCGATCGTCATGAAAATTGGTGGGTAGGTAGATACTGTCACTAGGATGCTGAATCCAAAGTGACGTCATGATGACGTCATCACATGATTTTTTATGAATTTTTCAAAATTTTAAAATCGTAACATTCTTTTCAATATATCTAGCAAACAGAACAAGATATTTTCAAAATTATTTTTGTTATAGCTTTGGTATGTCTCAAAGATATGCCCTGAAAGGGAGAAAATGTGTGACGTCATGATGACATCATCAAAAATGTGCTTTTTTAAAACACATATAAGGATATGTCCGATCGTCATGAAAATTGGTGGGTAGGTAGATAGTGCCACTAGCATGTAAAATCCAAAGTGACGTCATGATGACGTCATCAGCTGATTTTCTATGACTTTTTAGTTTTATCCCAAATCCCATAGACTTTGTACACGAATTTTGTAAGAGCCACTTTGGTCACTAAACAACCTCAGATCTTAATCAGGTTTAACTCAAACAGAGACCCTAAGCTAAGAATGTATGCCGAAGAGTGACGTCATGATGACGTCATCACTTGTCATGTGACGTCATCTTAAAGGTGCATTTTTCAAGGGCACATATCTAGAGAACCGTAGGTCCGATTGCATTCAAACCTGCTATGGTGGTAGACAAGTACGTGTTATAGATGAAAATTGAGGTGACGTCATCATGACGTCATCATGACGTCATCATACGATTTTATAGTAATTTTTAAGTTTTTTAACCTTAAAGTTTCTTAAACCCATATCTCATCACCAGAACATGCTAAATTCAAAATTCTTTTTGTAATAGCTTTGTTAGCTTCTATATTCTTTCACATAAATGAGAAAATGTGTGACGTCATCATGACGACATCAAAAATATATTAAAAAAAAAACACATATAAGGGTAGGTCCAATCGTCATAAAAATTGGTGGGTATGTAGATAGTGTGCCACAAGCATGCGGCAGCCGAAGTGACGTCATGATGACGTCATCGGCAAATTTTCTATGATTTTTTTTATTTTGTAAATTTTATGTTCCTCCCAACAACAACATCCTAACCCCTCCGTCTTTAACTAACAAACACCTTTTACTATTATAAGCATATTACACATCCAAAATAACAAAACAACCCCGAAACAGCCCTGTGTTTGTCATAACGTGACAAACACATAGCATGTCTAGTTTTTTTTTCTTTTTTTTTTTTCTTTTTTTTTTTTTTTTTCTTTTTCAGCCAAATGCCCATAGCATTTGTACACGTTTTCTTTCTTACTGGCACTTTGGCTACTTTTATGCTGCCGATTGACTTCAAACTTGGCAGACACTTAGACTAACTGCTCAGAATGTATGCCGAACATTTACGTCATGATGACGTCATCACGTGATTTTTTATGAATTTTTGAAATTTTAAAATCGTAATATTCTTTTCAATATATCTAGCGAACAAAACAAGATATTTTCAAAATTCTTTTTGTTATAGCTTTGGTATGTCTCAAAGATATGCACTAAAAGAAAAAAAAATGTGTGATGTCATGATGACGTCATCAAAAATGTGCTTTTTTAAAACACATATAAGGATAGGTCCGATCGTCATGAAAATTGGTGGGTAGGTAGATACTGGCACTAGGATGCAAAATCCAAAGTGACGTCATGATGACGTCATCACGTGATTTGTTATGAATTTTTGAAATTTTGAAATCGTAACATTCTTTTAAATATATCTCGCAAACAAAACAAGATATTTTCAAAATTCTGTTTGATACAGCTTTTGGTATGTCTCAAAGATATGCCCTAAAATGCGAAAATTGTGTGACGTCATAATGACGTCATCAATTGTTTTTCTTTTTACGCATGTAAGGGTCGGTCCGATTAAAAGAATTTATACATTGAATTTTTCTCCACCTAATTCAACAATTTCGTGATCGTGGCTCACTCAAGTATTAAGAAATAACAGGCATCTGAAAATTGTGACCAAATTCAATATAACACAAAGGAATTCTGGGAAGGACAGAAACCATGGCTTTCATGTGGCATGCTGTCTATAAAGAGTTGATCTCTAGTCTTTTTTTCAAGTCGTTAGACAAGTCGTAGGCAGACACTTACACCAACTGCTCAGAATGTGCGCCGAACTTTTACGTCATGATGACGTCATCACATGTCATGTGACGTCATCTTAAAGGTGCATTTTTTGAAGCCATATATCTACAAAAGTACAAGTCAGATTAAGTTAAAACGTGGTATTTAGTTATGCCAGCATGTGTTAGATGAAACTTTATGTGACGTCATGATGACGTCATCGGCTAATTTTCTAAAAAAAATTTCATTTTTGAAATTTCATTTAAATCACATAATTTTACACAAAAAAACAAAACAGCCCTGTGTTTGTCCACAAACACTGCACCATACATCTAGTTTTTCTTTTTTTTTTTTCTTTTTTTTTTTTTTTTTCTTTTTCAGCCAAATGCCCATAGCATTTGTACACGTTTTCTTTCTTACTGGCACTTTGGCTACTTTTATGCTGCCGATTGACTTCAAACTTGGCAGACACTTAGACTAACTGCTCAGAATGTATGCCGAACATTTACGTCATGATGACGTCATCACGTGATTTTTTATGAATTTTTGAAATTTTAAAATCGTAATATTCTTTTCAATATATCTAGCGAACAAAACAAGATATTTTCAAAATTCTTTTTGTTATAGCTTTGGTATGTCTCAAAGATATGCACTAAAAGAAAAAAAAATGTGTGATGTCATGATGACGTCATCAAAAATGTGCTTTTTTAAAACACATATAAGGATAGGTCCGATCGTCATGAAAATTGGTGGGTAGGTAGATACTGGCACTAGGATGCAAAATCCAAAATGACGTCATGATGACGTCATCACGTGATTTGTTATGAATTTTTGAAATTTTGAAAATCGTAACATTCTTTTAAATATATCTGGCAAACAAAACAAGATATTTTCAAAATTCTTTTTGTTATAGCTTTGGTAGGTCTCAAAGATATGCCCTAAAAAGGAAAAAAATGTGTGATGTCATGATGACATCATCAAAAATGTGCTTTTTTAAAACACATATAAGGATAGGTCCGATCGTCATGAAAATTGGTGGGTAGGTAGATACTGGCACTAGGATGCAAAATCCAAAGTGACGTCATGATGACGTCATCACGTGATTTGTTATGAATTTTTGAAATTTTGAAATCGTAACATTCTTTTAAATATATCTCGCAAACAAAACAAGAGATTTTCAAAATTCTGTTTGATACAGCTTTTGGTATGTCTCAAAGATATGCCCTAAAAGGCGAAAATTGTGTGACGTCATAATGACGTCATCAATTGTTTTTCTTTTTACGCATGTAAGGGTCGGTCCGATTAAAAGAATTTATACATTGAATTTTTCTCCACCTAATTCAACAATTTCGTGATCGTGGCTCACTCAAGTATTAAGAAATAACAGGCATCTGAAAATTGTGACCAAATTCAATATAACACAAAGGAATTCTGGGAAGGACAGAAACCATGGCTTTCATGTGGCATGCTGTCTATAAAGAGTTGATCTCTAGTCTTTTTTTCAAGTCGTTAGACAAGTCGTAGGCAGACACTTACACCAACTGCTCAGAATGTGCGCCGAACTTTTACGTCATGATGACGTCATCACATGTCATGTGACGTCATCTTAAAGGTGCATTTTTTGAAGCCATATATCTACAAAAGTACAAGTCAGATTAAGTTAAAACGTGGTATTTAGTTATGCCAGCATGTGTTAGATGAAAATGTATGTGACGTCATGGTGACGTCATGATGACGTCATCGGCTAATTTTCTATGATTTTTTTCATTTTTGAAATTTCATTTAAATCACATAATTTTACACAAAAAAACAAAACAGCCCTGTGTTTGTCCACAAACACTGCACCAGATGTCTAGTTTCTTTTTTTTTTTCTTCTTTTTCAGCCAAATGCCCATTGCATTTGTACACGTTTTCTTTCTTACTGGCACTTTGGCTACTTTTATGGTGCCGATTGGCTTTAAACTTGGCAGGCACTTAGACCAACTGCTCAGAATGTATGCCGAACATTTACGTCATGATGACGTCATCACGTGATTTTTTATGAATTTTTGAAATTTCAAAATCGTAAAATTCTGTTCAATATATCTAGCGAACAAAACAAGATATTTTCAAAATTCTTTTTGTTATAGCTTTGGTATGTCTCAAAGATATGCCCTGAAAGGGAGAAAATGTGTGACGTCATGATGACATCATCAAAAATGTGCTTTTTTAAAACACATATAAGGATAGGTCCGATCGTCATGAAAATTGGTGGGTAGGTACATGTAGATACTGTCACTAGGATGCTGAATCCAAAGTGACGTCATGATGACGTCATCACATGAATTTTTATGAATTTTTCAAAATTTTAAAATCGTAACATTCTTTTCAATATATCTAGCAAACAGAACAAGATATTTTCAAAATTATTTTTGTTATAGCTTTGGTATGTCTCAAAGATATGCCCTGAAAGGGAGAAAATGTGTGACGTCATGATGACATCATCAAAAATGTGCTTTTTTAAAACACATATAAGGATATGTCCGATCGTCATGAAAATTGGTGGGTAGGTAGATAGTGCCACTAGCATGTAAAATCCAAAGTGACGTCATGATGACGTCATCAGCTGATTTTCTATGACTTTTTAGTTTTATCCCAAATCCCATAGACTTTGTACACGAATTTTGTAAGAGCCACTTTGGTCACTAAACAACCTCAGATCTTAATCAGGTTTAACTCAAACAGAGACCCTAAGCTAAGAATGTATGCCGAAGAGTGACGTCATGATGACGTCATCACTTGTCATGTGACGTCATCTTAAAGGTGCATTTTTCAAGGGCACATATCTAGAGAACCGTAGGTCCGATTGCATTCAAACCTGCTATGGTGGTAGACAAGTACGTGTTATAGATGAAAATTGAGGTGACGTCATCATGACGTCATCATACGATTTTATAGTAATTTTTAAGTTTTTTAACCTTAAAGTTTCTTAAACCCATATCTCATCACCAGAACATGCTAAATTCAAAATTCTTTTTGTAATACCTTTGTTAGCTTCTATATTCTTTCACATAAATGAGAAAATGTGTGACGTCATCATGACGACATCAAAAATATATTAAAAAAAAAACACATATAAGGGTAGGTCCAATCGTCATAAAAATTGGTGGGTATGTAGATAGTGTGCCACAAGCATGCGGCAGCCGAAGTGACGTCATGATGACGTCATCGGCAAATTTTCTATGATTTTTTTTATTTTGTAAATTTTATGTTCCTCCCAACAACAACATCCTAACCCCTCCGTCTTTAACTAACAAACACCTTTTACTATTATAAGCATATTACACATCCAAAATAACAAAACAACCCCGAAACAGCCCTGTGTTTGTCATAACGTGACAAACACATAGCATGTCTAGTTTCTTTTTTTTTTTTTTTTTTTTTTTTTTTTTTTCCTTTTCAGACTTTTTGCCCATAGCATTTGTGCACGTTTTCTTTCTTACCGGCACTTTGGCTACTTTGGTACACCCGATTGCCTCTAAACTTGGCAGACACTTAGACCAACTGCTCAGAATGTATGCCGAACATTTACGTCATGATGACGTCATCACGTGATTTTTTATGAATTTTTGAAATTTGAAAATCGTAATATTCTATTTAATATATCTAGCGAACAAAACAAGATATTTTCAAAATTCCTTTTGTTATAGCTTTGGTATGTCTCAAAGATATGCACTAAAAGAAAAAAAAATGTGTGATGTCATGATGACGTCATCAAAAATGTGCTTTTTTAAAACACATATAAGGATAGGTCCGATCGTCATGAAAATTGGTGGGTAGGTAGATACTGGCACTAGGATGCAAAATCCAAAATGACGTCATGATGACGTCATCACGTGATTTGTTATGAATTTTTGAAATTTTGAAAATCGTAACATTCTTTTAAATATATCTGGCAAACAAAACAAGATATTTTCAAAATTCTTTTTGTTATAGCTTTGGTAGGTCTCAAAGATATGCCCTAAAAAGGAAAAAAATGTGTGACGTCATGATGACATCATCAAAAATGTCCTTTTTTAAAACACATATAAGGATAGGTCCGATCGTCATGAAAATTGGTGGGTAGGTAGATACTGCCACCAGCATGCAGAAGCCGAAGTGACGTCATGATGACGTCATCACGTGATTTGTTATGAATTTTTGAAATTTTGAAAATCGTAACATTCTTTTAAATATATCTCGCAAACAAAACAAGATATTTTCAAAATTCTTTTTGATACAGCTTTTGGTATGTCTCAAAGATATGCCCTAAAAGGCGAAAATTGTGTGACGTCATAATGACGTCATCAATTTTTTTTGTTAACGCATGTAAGGGTCGGTCTGATTAAAAAAATGTATACATTGAATTTTTCTCCACCTAATTCAACAATTTCGTGATCGTGGCTCACTCAAGTATTAAGAAATAACAGGCATCTGAAAATTGTGACCAAATTCAATATAACACAAAGGAATTCTGGGAAGGACAGAAACCATGGCTTTCATGTGGCATGCTGTCTATAAAGAGTTGATCTCTAGTCTTTTTTTCAAGTCGTTAGACAAGTCGTAGGCAGATATTTACACCAACTGCTCAGAATGTGCGCCGAACTTTTAGGTCATGATGACGTCATCACATGTCACGTGACGTCATCTTAAAGGGGCATTTTTGGAAACCATATATCTACAAAAGTACAAGTCACATTAAGTTAAAACGTGGTATTTAGTTATGCCAGCATGTGTTAGATGAAAATGTATGTGACGTCATGATGACGTCATCGGCTAATTTTCTATGATTTTTTCATTTTTGAAATTTCATTTAAATCACATAATTTTACACAAAAAAACAAAACAGCCCTGTGTTTGTCCACAAACACTGCACCATACATCTAGTTTCATGCATTTTTGTTCATGCATTTTTTCATTCTCATATTATATAGACTGTCAAATCTTAGCATTTACACATGAAGCGCTTTTGCCACGCAAATTGTCAACAAAAGGTGGCTAAATCTCGTTTCTTCTTTTCCTTCTGCCCACCTTGGAAGAAAATCAGGCCGGACGGGATTAGGATCAATACTGCACTTTCTGTACTTACAAAATCAATGGAGCAGAGGCTTACATGCAAATGTACCCTCGACGTGTCGTACCCGACATGCACAGGTATGCAGAACCTGGCGCTTTGCATAAAGGTGCTTGCACCGCGCACCGAACGGTTAGGGTTTTGTCTGCCTGTCCATTTCTAGCGAAGCTTAAAGCTGCCCATCCACCGGTCATCGATCAGTGGTTGGAGCAGTGTTTAGTTGTGATATTTTTGGCCGAGTACCGGCGTGGAAGAACAGTCGAATGCATACATAACAAGCATCACGGGTCCATTAGGGGTGACCATCTGACTTTTCCACACCAAATACCTAAAAGTATTTTTTGTCAATTATTTTGTGACTTGGAGAGCTCACTTCATTGGCCAGCTTTTGGAGTTGTGTGGTTGTGATATTGCAGCATGAGTACTGTAGCTGGTTGATAGTCGTGTGGCTCGGAGCTCATTTCATTGGTCAATTACTGGAGTTGTGGACCCATGTGATAATTTTAAATAACATCAAGTTCTGCTGGATAGTCATATGACTTAGGAGCTCACGCTCCATTGGCCAACTGTCTTAAATGCAGATTAACCCTAACAGTCCTGAATCCTCCAATTTCAATACGATTTTTCACACCTCCTAGGAGTTAAAGGGTTAATGCAATGTTTGACAACTGACTTGTACATGTAGAGTCAAAAGACTGCAGGTTCGCATGACTGCACATTCTTCGATAGTTGACAAGGTTTGAGAATACGTAACGTGCATATTGCATCGTGGATATAATGTACATTGTACCAGTACAGTGGTTGCATTTTTGAATGCTCAGATTCAGACTAAACGCAATGCACTCTGTACTCGTAATTGGACAGCCGAGACAACTTAAAACTGTCTGCAAAATTTGTTTGTTCTCTAGTAGAATATTTTACTGTGATCATGGGCGTCATGGGAGGGGGTAGGGGGCACTCCTCCCCCCCCCCCCCGAAATAAAAAAAAAGGAGAAAAATAACAAAATAATAAAGAAGACGAGGTGCAATGTCAATGTTGTACTAAATTCGGTCGATTCACAACTCAGTGCGCCGCCAGCGGCAAGCCGGGAAAGGCCAATTTCTCACTTTCGGGGTCGACATCGCGTCTATCGGGTTGTATTAGATGGTGGACAGTACAGCAGTATGGAGATCGCGTGAATGCGAGTGGATGAGTTAAAGCAATTTTTGACTAATCAGGAAATACTTTGTGCGGGAAAGAAGAGAGAAGAGTTGATAGATTTAGCGGAGAAGGGGTGTAAGAAGTACGGTCGATGCATTGACGATACCCACTTCCGGTTTTGCGATGTCGACTTTTTCCCATGATGCACTGCGTAATTTGGCATTTTTTTCCCGGCTTGCCGCTGGCGGCGCCCTTGTTGTGAATTGACCGAATTGAATGTAGGCATTTTTACTAGGAAGTGTCCTCAACCTGTCAAAATCTAACACTGTGCAGCATCGTGGCACATTCTTTGTAGAAATTCGGGCATTGTACATGTAGCTCCATGTAAAGTACATGTAATAGCGCCAAGGCCCTACAGTCCTGAAACCATCAAAATTCAACACAACCTGCTGTTGCATTTTGTAGGGCTTGGGGTAGTTACATGTAGCGTTAATTAACCCTAACCTTCCCTAACCTGCCAAAATCAAACACCCCTTTGTGTTAAATTGTGTGTGATTGGGTACTGTAGAGCCTTGGCACCATCACTTTGCATGGGATTTGATGCCCTGATTTTGTCTAAGTACAAAGAATGTGCCATTGGTTTACTACACAGTGTTGGAGTTTGTGTGGTTAAGGAAGGATTCTAGTAAAAAGGCTTGGGCCGTTGGGGTTAAAGGAAAAATGCACATTGCAGTTGTACAAGTGCAGGTAACTTAACCAAGTTTTCCACATACTCGGCTGTCAAAACAGGAAAAAACCTCGTAAACCCACACAAATACATCCCCCGCCTCACAATTATCATAAAAAAACCTACGAGGCAGAGCTCACAGTGACATCACATTAAGTCATGCACACGCACTGCACGGGCACCAATTCTGGCTAGTAACTATCACACCTCCACCGTGTGCCTCCAAAGCGCGACACGCGGGTGGCCGTTCCCAATCCCCACAGGAAGGGCCGGGGAAACTCACACACTGTCCTCTGCATTTAGACTATCGTAACGATCCCGATACCCGCTGGACTGAAGCAGATGGCGCAGACTGCGCGCAGTGATGTCCGTAACTTATTCCGAACCACACGCTGAGTTTGTGGGTCGTAATATCCGCGTAATTCCTCTGTGGGCGAATGGTGGGCTGACTTTGTTTTTCCCCGATGAGTAAAAATAATCCTGGGGGTGAACCGAGCATTGGTAAATTCGGACAGAAAGAAAAACTACTGAACTAAAAATATTCCGTTCATGTGCAGCCAAAATTAGCTAATTCCGGAATCGGTCAACCGTAAATGCTCTTCTGCCGAAACTGACTGCATTTTATTTAAAAAAATAATTTTTTTGTTTAAACACTCAGTTATTTATTTCGTGTTACTTTATCAGGGTAGCACCCATCATTTGTTATTGTACTGTTCTCCCATGGGGTCCTGGGTTACAGGTACATAAAAATGAAATAGAATAATGTTTAGTCAGAAACACATTAATTTAAAACCCTCCTGTTCTCAGGGCCAAAATCGACCCAGGTGCTGTACAGATCAAAACCTATCAAATGACAGATTGAAACACACACACACTGTGAGAGTTGGTGTTTAGAGTTTTTGATAGGCTGTGATAGTTATTATAAGTATAGGAAGATTTTAAGGACTGAGATTAAAACATTACCATACAACATAAAAGGAACTAAAAACCACTAACAATAACTAAATTAAACATGATGTACAGAAACTTTACAAATGGTATATATATATTTGTTAATTAAAGTATTTAATTGTCACTTATTACATGTACTTGTCGTTAAGAATCACATTTTTTTAATAAGTAGAACAATATTTGAACATTGAACAGTTTTTTAGCTTGTCATGTGCATGCTCAGAATGAAGAAAATTTTAATATTTCCCCCAAACTCTGGG
Source organism: Hippasteria phrygiana (assembly GCA_037893225.1). Taxonomy (NCBI): domain Eukaryota; kingdom Metazoa; phylum Echinodermata; class Asteroidea; order Valvatida; family Goniasteridae; genus Hippasteria; species Hippasteria phrygiana. The sequence goes on from JAZGUH010000179.1 coordinate 290,104, forward strand.
TAAAAAGGTAACAGGGTGGTTAAAAAAAAGTTAACCCAAGTTTAAGGTGATTGTTCACCCACCAACTACAATTCCTGAGAATGTGTGTTTACCTACATGTACATAGTGCTGATGAGTAGAGCGTTTAGAAATAATCCTGAAAAAATGCTAGGTCTAGCTTAATTGGATCTCAAAATATGGTCCATTACAGATGGCATGTACAAAATTGGCTTGTCCAGAGGAGCTTCTCACCTTTTAGTTTCTGTCTTCAACATGCTTCATTTACAATGTTTTCATGAATTGTTAAAAAAAATAAATAAAAAAAATCGGACGGACCGCTCCTCCATCCTGATTTTGACCCCATGGGGGTCAGCTGATGTAGGGCTCGTCTTCCACCACTGTGACCTCGGTTAATCCTGGCCGGGACAAATATGTGGAGTGGGTTTTCAATCCCTACCTGATTCTGTGGGTTCAATCCAGAATTATTCTCTGGGGTTTTCCTCCCACGTCTAAAACTGTAACTTCCTTGCTCATCTTCTCCCAAGGGACTCAACTGGAAGTACGATTTTTGTGGGCTATCCTGGCCGTATGCCCAATACTAATAAATTAATACTCCGGTAAGTCCAATCCCTCACTTTCGAAATATTGGTCCCTCCCCTACATTTACTCCTAATGTAGCAGTTGACGACCATGGTTCATTGCAGTTTAATCCACAAAATGGGTTTTCATACACCGCTTGGTGTCCCACAATAGGCCGTACACAATTTGCCAATTTCCCTTGCCCTCCCGGCGCCATTCATACACGCCCGACCGGAAACACACAATCGACAAGAGGTGACTTCTGCCATCATGTCGCGCCAAGAAAACAGTACCGCGGCAACGCCATACAGGTGACGTGACTCCTACTGGATAAAGCATTCCGTGTGTGCAAGGTTATGTCATTCGGCGGTCTCCCTAACGACATAACATTGATGTATTGTATTAGTGTATGCATGGTACATTGTGTACATTATTGTACCACCAGCAATTTTAGTACAAAATGTCACTCTACCTGTGTCTACGTACATTGTATGATAGACTGATAATTTGTTCCAGTCGTGTCTCAGTATGGGAAGAAGTGGTCAACCATAAAATCATGCAAAATCATGGATGATTTACAATACTTTTGAAGGGATATTTTGATAATTTTAATGCTCTCCTTATGGTGTTGGTGGTATTTTTGCCACAGCTACAATGTAAACATTGTGCATGTACACAAATGTACATGTACATGGTGAATGTTTATTCACCTACAAATGTACACGTACACTCATAATCTACAGGTGACTGGACCAATAAGCCAGTTCGGTATTTCAACTGCGCATGTGCACAATGACATATTATCCCGAATGACCCGTGTGACCTAACGCGCGCGTGTGAACGCAAAAGGTGGTCGCACAACGCGCACGTGTTAAATTCAATCATAATGGGCGTTCGCGTAACATGGCGTGACATTACGTCAGCAATTTTATCCCGAATAACCTTTGACCTTTGAGATACAGCCAAAATGCCATGTGACGCGTATTGTGTGGGACTGGTTCTCCGCAGGTAAATGCATAACATGTACATGTACCTGTACACACACGTGTGTAAACACCTTCAATCGGGGACCTATTAATTTTATCCTCCTATTGTTCATATTTTAACTTTTTGGCAAGAACCCTCATTTTTAGAACTGGGACCTTTCTCAACCAGAGACCCTATTGTCCTATATTGTTAAAGGTCCACTATTGAATGGATTTATAAACAAACCCACACAAACGCATATCTACGCGGACGTCCCATTGTTCCCTCTTTTGTTTGTACTCTTAACTTTTTCGGAAGGCTCCCATAGGTTTTGTACACGATCTCAATCGCGGACGTTCGCTGGGAATCGCGGACGACATTGTTCTCTTTTGTTCTCAGGAATTTTTCATCCGCGGTTTGAATATCCCAACACGTTCAGGTACATGTATACATGTACTTGTACATAAAATATGCTGAGAAAAGCTTTATTCAACAGCTTCATTGATTATACCTTCTTTATTTATTTATTTCGTATTGTTTTACCAGGGTAGCCCCATCAGTTATCAGTGAACTGTTCTCCCTGGGGACCTGGGAAAAGTATTCAACGGGAAAATTATGCACAGGGTATGCACTTCCCATCGACTTACATGTAAGATATGAACCCGTCAACTTTTTATGGCCAAGATATCTTTCGTTCCAAAGTAAATTTGTTTCAAGTGTGTCATATGATCTCATTGGTACAGTCAGTAGTGGTACTTCTATATGTTCGGGGCGGTGCCAGGATTTTGAAGCCAAGGACACTATATTGTAAAAATGTATGAAGACTTGGCATTTTTTTCTTGGAATATTTTTTATGTTGGGAAATTCTTTAGCATTGTGAAATTGGATGAGAGATATGTTTTTGTCATGCCGTGCAATAAGCCAGTTCGGTATCTCAAAAGGTCCAAGGTTTAATATTCGGGATAAAATTGCTGACGTAATGTCATGTGATGTTCTGTGAACGCCCACTCTGATTGAATTTAACACCTGCGCGTTGTGCGATAACATGCGCACGTTAGGTCAAGGGTCATTCGGGATAACTTTGTCATTGTGCACATGTGCAGTTGAAATACCAAACTGGCTTTATTGTCCACTATGTACATGCCAGGCAGTGCAAAGAATATTTCCTATAACATCTGCTTCTGAAGCATGCCCTTAACAACCCTACGTGTACTCTTGACCCCCCCCCCCCCCCCCTTCCTGCTCACCGATGCATGAACGTTGCAAGCAAAACATCATGATGATAAAGTGATATCACATGCACACCTTGACCAGGCTATAATTGCAGTAGGGATAACCATGGAGGAATAAACACACGATGACTGACTGGTGAAATGTGTAGTTGTGATAGGAAAAGGCGGCAAGTGCTTGGGGGGGAGTAGATTTATTCCAGATTTTTTTCCAGTGAGCGTGACTCTTGCTATAAGCACAGGAAAGATTACCTACCTGTAATTGCCAAAGCAGGCCACCAGCCAAAATTGCATGCAGCGTGTATTACTTTGAGTGGTTCCCTGCACTAAATTTTGACTGACTGTACATTACTCAATTCACCAGATATTGCTTGAATCCAAGTTGCATATCGTCTGGTACTCAATTAATTTTCATTATCGAGAAGCTGCCTTATGACTCGGACACTGAGTAGTGACTCTTCGACTTACAGTCGACCTTGGGAACTCGGATTTAGACTCCAAGATTTGTGACTCACGAGTAATAGGGCCAATGATTTTCCGTTTCAGAAAAGTGCAAATTCCGTTTTCAAAAAATCCTAAATTCCATTTCAGGGTGAAAAATTCCATTTCACATTTTTTCAGTACATAAAAATGCATTTAAACATTATGTACACAGGCAGTTCAGTTGGAACGCAGGAAAATTGCCAAAATAATTGCTATTTTATCAACGACTGATATATTTACAGACGTTATTCCTACCGATAAATGTTAAGAAATTATGTTTTTTATCAATAAAATTGCAGAAGTTATTCTCTTTAGATTCAAATCCGGTTTTCTGTTTCGAGGAGCAGATTCCGTTAATTCCGTCAGTTTTCCGCTATCACGGAAAACCATTGGCCCTAGGGTAAAAATCATATACGCTGCAGCTCTTGTCCGGCTTTTTTCTGATGGCCAAATAGTGTTATACATCCGTTGTGGTTGCCCTAAAGCATAGCATATGTTTGGTGCATGCATAGCATTCTAACCTGTGTAGCAGAATGCGGAACCAGGCCGGATTCTGTTACCCCAACACGTTATTTATGCACGTTGGAAAATAGGAGAAAAAACACGTGTCAACACCAGATGTATGTCGAGTCATCCACATCAACATATGTACAAAAATGTACATGTAAACTCTGGCCAGTGAAAATATGGTCTTTTGCTATTAATACAAAAACCAATAACCCTTAACCCTAACCCCCTAGACCCTTTTTGCTAGGAACCATCCTCAATCCTCCAAAATCCTCTGATTACCCTGCCCCAAAAAATGCATTCATCCTCAATCCTCCAAAATCCTCATGTGCTTTAAACGCCGTTCATCCTCAATCCTCCAAAATCCTCTGCTTGAAACACCATTCATCCTCAATCCTCCAAAATCCTCTTTTAAAAAAAATACTATTCATCCTCAATCCTCCAAAATCCTCCTTGCTTGAAACACCATTCATCCTCAATCCTCCAAAATCCTCCAAAACTGCAAGGAGGATTTTGGAGGATTGAGGTGGGTTAGGGTTAAAAGGAAAAAAATTAATTATCTTCATTAACCCTCCTACTATTATAACTATCACAACCTATCAAAAAATCAAATCCTCTCCTCTCCCACAGCTTGTGTGTCTCAACTTGTCACTGGATAGGTTTTAATAGATAGGGTAGTTGGGTCCAATTTGGCACCTGGAGAGGGAGGGTTAATTTAAGTCTGTTTTTGGAGGGTAAATACATGTACTGGTACTAAGGCTTCCAAACTATTTTCTATATCAGCTTCGGTTATAAAAAAAACAAAACAAAAACAGGAAATTATGCTTGTTGTGAATGTGATTGTCAAATTTTTGGCTAACTTTTTTTAAGTTCAGTATCTACTCACAAGACAAGGGTCGCTTTAGCGGTCATGCTATCAACAATGTAGAAAAAAGGCAGCCATCTTGCCTGGCACTGCAGGCACTAAAAATATAAATAAAAGATGACTGCCTCCTGCCTTTACACGATGCTGAATGCATTAATAAAAAAATACAAAAACCAAATCACAATATGTCGTGCTAAAATTATGAATACATGTACATACATGTATGGGAAAGTGCACGACAATGCTCGCAGAACTCACTTGTACAATAGCAGACTGGTACTTTGTAATGTGCGCCGGTGTACACGTGCATTGTTCATGTCCATCGTAGCACACGTAATGAATTGCAAATTTACATCGGGCACCCTCCCAAAGGATTGGCGATATCATCGTAGAAAATCCTCATTAATTCATTGACTTGACCTATTGTAGTCCTTTCACTTATTCATCCCATACCTTGCGAGATCACGAAGATGATAGTGTTTGATTTTCGGGGGGGCATTTTCTGCAACCGTGTGAGAAATGATTTCAGTGTTGGAAAAGAAGTCCTGTATTAACTTGAAAATAACCTGGAGTGATTGTCCGGATAACGAAGGGCTCGATATCAGCGTGAGCATACAAATAACCAATACATACATGTATGTATTACGCTTGACAAATGACAATGACAGAGAAAACTAAATTGATAGGGAAGAGGCCTCTAAAGTCAATAAACGTATAATTGAATCACTGGCTGTGTGAATTCAATGGGACAATGTATTCAACATTATTAAGGCCAAACTTAATGGAGTCCCAGAAATGTCAACCGCTGATTAGATCTTTGAGGGGGGGGATTAGGCACATGATGAGGCAACGATTACTAAGACCGCTAATAACCAAGCTGGCACGGGAGGGATTGTTATCTCTGAAGGTCAGAGGATGGTAGCATTTTGTGTGGCTAGCAATGCGGCTACCATCACAACTACTGATGCAGCTGCTGATGCAGCTGGTGTGGCTACCAGTGCAGGGACCAATGCAGCTGTTGATGTGGTTACCGGTGTGACTACCAGTGCGGCTGCTAGTGCGGCTGCTGGTGCGGCTGCCAGTGCGGCTGCCAGTGCGGCCGCCAGTGCGGCCGCCAGTTCGAGTGCGGCTGCCAGTGCGGCCGCCAGTTCGAGTGCGGCTGCCAGTGCGGCTGCCAGTGCGGCCGCCAGTTCGAGTGCGGCTGCCAGTGCGGCTGCCAGTGCGGCCGCCAGTTCGAGTGCGGCTGCCAGTGCGGCCGCCAACGCGCAGGTGTTAAATTCAATCAGGCGAGTGCGGCCGCCAGCGCGGGTGCGGCCGCCAGCGCCAATGCGGCCACCAATGCGGCTGCTGTTTTTGTCTACCGATTCAGATGATGGTAAAAGTGGCCAGAGTATACTGGTGGCCAGAGGCTAAAGTGCGGACAAGTTGCCTGATCCAGGGACATTATTCCTCATGTGTCCTCAATCCTGCAAAATCCTCCGAAGGAAGGGTTAGGATTATTATGTACAAGTACCTGAATATATCCAAGACATACCAAATTAAGGCATACATGTACATTGTACAATCAGTTTATAAACCATTTTTTTTGTTTTCACTTGATTAATCTTATTAATTTTATTAAAGCAGGTTACAAGTATCACATTAAAAATAAATAGGTCATAACCTTTTGTTTTTACTGTGCATTAAATAAACAAACAACTGAATCAGGTAAATTGTGTATGGCAAAAGGATGTCTCGAAATTTCGAGTGTCTGAGGTGACACAGCATAAAGAAAGTTGTCCAGTCTACACGACTGAATATTTGGACAGTTTAATTAACCCCATGCGTACGGATGACGCCATAGATTGGCCGCTGTTTCAATCCATTGTTGGATTATTGTGTATGTCATGCTAGACTGCACAAACACATTGTAGCGGTTCGATTTGGCTGCCAGAACCGCTGCAACACCCCGACGTCTCCCGTAAAATACCGTGCTCAAGGGGTTAAGGAATAAGTGCCCTCCAGAAAAGCAGTTACGATTTCATAATAAAACACACCTAAAAAAAACCCAAAAAACAGTAACTGATAGAACTAAGTGATTTTTGGCTGAATATTTTAAAAGTTTAAAGGCCCAAATAGTGAGTGAGGCTGTACTTGTCCTTTGACCTTTGGGGAAAAAATTCAGGGCATGGAAAGTCATTGTCTGATGGGAAAAAGAAAAATGACTCGTCCATTCGCAAATCGCCCACGGCATAAAACATGATGAGGTAACGGCGCCCTTTTCTCATCTTTTTTTTGGGATGTAGGCGGGGCAGGATAAGTGTGAAAGGACGTGTCGAGTTGCTGGTCTCAAATTGCAGAGCCTCGTCAACAAACAAGCTTTGGAAATGTGTGGGGTTGGACAGTCTGGGCGTGTTGACGTAACGCTAAGCTTGTTGAGCTTTAGGGGAAAAGAACATGAAACCCGTATTAGCTTACGGCTGCATTGTTTTTCTTCAGGTTGTCCCGCAGCTGATTTGAGAAGTTGTTTCTGTAGATTGGTGGAAGGGTTTGAAAGGGGTCTAGCGATTATTACATGACAGGTAGTGAGTTACTTTGTAAGGCATTGTTGAGTAGGGACGTTATTAAAGCCTTGGGAAAATACAATGGGGGCGTTGGTGGGCAGACAGCTTTCGTGGTCTTCATGACGATTTGAAAGCCATTCTGTTGAAATTTAAAAGAAAAGAAAGTGCAGGAGATCGCTCGACAAGAAATCACTCAAATTTCAAAGGCACATTAGTTTGCATACATACATGTACATGTACGTGGTGTAAAAAGCACACAATTTTTTTGGAACCTGCAGAAAGTTATCCAACATTAGGTGCCTAATTTACGTGTACTCTGCCAGATTTGACCAAGTTGCATAAAATTAGCACCCCCTTCGACAAAAAAAACCCCCACAGACAGCATTTCATTAATGCCGCCGGGCGGAAAACCAATAACGGCTGCCTGTACGGTTTAAAGCGCGCAGTCCATCAGAGTTTAATGAAACCCCACTTGAGTGTTGTTTTGGCTGGGGACCGTCTCCCCTCCGAAACGGCGTGGCGCTTGAGTGAATAGAGTGTGAGAGACAAAAAATGTGATTAATAATGAGCGACGATGACCGTAGACAGTCATGTCAACATTGTAGTCATTACTGTTGCAGAACATAGTGCCCTGCGGGTATAGAGACAAGACGACAGTCTTGGCCTGCTGTACGCAGATATGATGAAGTGTGTGCAATGTCTCAAGTGTGGTCATGGCTGATGTGTCTGGCAGGGTTCTAGCAAAAATGCCTTGGAGGGTTAGGGTTAAGACAACCATGTCCGTGTACACAAATGTGTAGACACTGCACAATATGCATACATGTACACACAGTCGTACTTTCCCAATACTTCCGAGGACAATGCTTTGTGTTTCCTATTGTTCCTTTAATATAACCCAACCCCATAGACTAAGCACCTATTTCTACTTGCGAGGACCGATTTCAACAAAAGACTTGACTTGCGAGGACTGAAAGGTTTCTTTGTATTTTCTTTCTCCTCTTGTCCTCGGAAGTATACAGAACCTGTACACACACATGTAATTATGGTACTGCAGAGTGTACATACCTGTACAGGTTCTGTATACATGTACATATGTTCGAGGACAAGAGGAGAAAGAAAATACAAAGGAACCTTTCTTATCCTCGCAAGTTGGTCTCTTGTTGAAATCGGTCTTTGGAAGTAAAAATACGTGCTTAGTCTACATGTATGGGGTTGGGTTATATTAGAGGAACAATAACAAACACAAAGCATTGTCCTCGGAAGTATTTCGAAAGTACGACTGTGTGTACTTACATGTATGCATCCATCAGAATCAGGAAAAAGCCAAAGCTTGGAAGGCACTGAACGACCTGAAGAAGATCTGGAAGATCTCCTTCTTTCTTGCCACCGTCGAATCAGTCCTTCTCTATGGGTGAAGGATGAGTCGCTGACCCATTCCCTTGAGAAATCACTCAATGGCTGTTATACCTGCATGCTGCGGTCAGCTCTCGGCATCTCCTGGCCGGAGAATGTTGTCCTTTACGGCGACTCCCAAGGGTGGGTGACAAAATAGCGGCATGCCGGATGCACCTAGCGGGACACTGTAAGCGCCACCCTGAACTCAAGGCTCTCCAGGTGGTTCTGTGGAAGCCGAAACTAGAGCTGTTAATTTTCGATTTAATTCAGTATTCGTTTACTCGAAACTGGATTTGACCGAATATATGATACTCGCCGATCAAGTTTTTCACGTGTCAGCTGCAACTGCATGCCGCTGGTGTTTTTACGTGCGGCGATCGATATTATGGACTGCTCGATCAACATTTTTTTGCATGCGCAGTTGTATAAGATCATTACGGATACGGTACGTTCTGATAAGCTGCGTTTTTGCAGGAATATTTTTTGTTACAAGTGTAAAAACAAGGGTTTTTACGGACGGGAACAAAAACCTCTGGCCACAAAAAAAGTTACCTTTGACAAAAGTGCGGCATTTCACACTGCTAAGCTCCGTTACTTTTCTACTAAAATAGCACCAGAGTCGTATCTGTACGTGCTTATATTTTTTTATTAGAATATTCGAACCGGCAAAAAGGTATTCGAATATTTGGTTGACGATCGAATAGTCAAATATTCGGTATATTCGGGACAGCCCTAGCCGAAACATGGCAGGAAGAGGCGGGGTAAGCAAGCTCTGTCCTCCTACGTGGGGGTGCTGAAGAAAGACACTGGAGTGGAGACAGCTGGCGAGCTTGCCACCCTTATGGAGGACCGGAGGGAGTGGGGCAGTCGTATCGGAGCCCGGCTGCGGCCGACTGAATGAATGAATGAATGAATGAATGAATAGTGCGTGAAAAGAAGCCAAATTCATAAAAGTACAAGTGTGATTGTAATAGACCTTTATCATGGTACAGCCATTTTGTTTTTCTCCTCTTAAAATCAATGTAACCAAACCGAGGCTTCAAGGAAAAATAGTCTGGCACCTTCATTCAATAATTGGAATCACTATTCATAATTGCTAATGCGTACAGGGAACAAGACAAAAATGGCGACAGCATGATAAAGGTCTATAATATTACATGTACATTTAGCGAGAAATGTGCTTTAACCCCTTTTGTCCGGCTGTTATTGATGAGGTACTGATATGCCAAGACAGACTTGTGCAGCCAAGCGTAACGCAAACAATGGGAAAACAATGGATTGAGTACGTGCAGGAATGTGCATACAGATGACTACCAGCCAGTTTTTTTCATCAGACCACGGCTCTGTATTGAGTATTTGAAAGTGCATTGACTAGAAATTGTAAATTGTATTCTGCAAACAGTTGCAGAATACAATTTTAATTAGCAGTAAGGGTGTGCATTGTGTACGCTGCCACGTCGGTGAAATTGACCACTGCAATACTTTAATGCAGGCATAAACATTGTCTCTTGCCTGTTGGATTTAACGCCTGCACGTACTTCTAATAAAAGCTTCATTTACATTTGCGATTTGGTCTCTGTGGATCTAGTTTTTGTAAATGTTCCACTTGACATTTTGACTTGTCAATCAGGCTGTCTGTTGTGTAGAATAACCATCAAGAATTCTTCGACTGAAATCAATTGTTTCCGCACCATTGCCAGTATAAATGGCAATTGCGGGAAGGGGAATTTATGAATGATTCCTTTTTGACTGTTGACCTTATTGACGGGAGAGAGTGTCCTATGTGAGACGAGCACAACCTATGAAGAATACCCTCCCCGCTAAGGTTAGCGGCGCTAACCAATTACATCCAGTCCGTTGCACTTCAGCCGGGGTAGGCAAGGGGAAAGCATGAACGATTCCGGTCGACGTTTGAATTGCTGTCACTGCTTCTAATTATAAACCTCGACCTACCAGCTCTATCCTGCCTGCCTCGTAAAATGCCACGACTTTATGAAAATGCCAGAAAAACTTCCGACCGTGACGAGACGGTTGTAGAAGAAAAGAAGGCGAACTTTTGGTTTCCCCTTGTGCGAGTTAGCCTTTCACCTCCATCTTGATCTAGTTTGGTTATCATACAGATTAGTGTGTAAAAAGTGAACGTGTCACAGGCGCGAGCCTGTTAAACTTGCTGTGTGTTGTACTTGTAGGTTCACAAAAATTCTAGCTTTTTAGATCATGGTTTATTGGAAACAGGTCAACTGTGTATGCATGCCAACTCGTGCATATTTTGGCCAACTTGTACACATGCAAACTTGAACGCATGCCAACTTGTACACGCACCCCAACTTGTACACGCACCCCCTTGAACTCGTATGCTGGTCAATGCTTTTTGAACTCTAAATCACGTTACCTTTCACCAGAGTTTGAAAATACAATTGTCGGGAAAATCACACCATTCAAAGCTTTGGTCTAACTTTGCAATTCAAGCGCAAGAACGTTCAGTAATTCCCGAAGAAATGAACAGCATTCTTTTTACCTGAAAAAATTTGAAAATCCGACCGAATGCCGTGCTGAGCGCTATGTGTGCAATGTAAAGGCCGATTCATACTCGCTGCGACTGCGTGTGCGTATCCACACTTTCGATTGTTGGATGGAGCGTTCATACTTGGCCAAAGTATGAATTCAATTTCATGCGTGTGCACATACGCATTATGTTAAATAATTTCAATATGTCCGACTAGGCATACGATCAGTGTGTACGCACTTTCAAAATCTTTTCAAAAGTGCGCGTGCACATACAAAGTTTGCTTACGCACTGCATGTTCTTTTGCACACTGAACACCGCTAAAAATGGAGTATGAACCGGCCTTAAAGCATAGGTTCTGCCGATAGTGTACATGTACATGTAGATGGAACTGACGTACATGTATTCCAACTTGGTGTTTCTTCGCAATATGAAGATAACGTTCTGAAACTTATAATGGACAATATTGATTGCGCCAACTGTTGTCCGAGCACTTGTATGACTACATTTACCCACTGGGACTGCGTACGAGTTGATGTGTGTACAACTTGGCGTGTGTACGTGTTGGTTGCGTACGCATTTGCATGCATACAGGTTGACTGAAATTCTGTCTAATTGGCTGTTTTCCTTGGCTCCTCTGAAGTAGGTTAATGAATTGCTACAGTTGGACAACTCAGTCACGCATGCAGTGTATACACTGCTGTAGGTTACCTCAAATTAATGCGCGCTCATACATGTAACCTCTCTTCAATATGATTGTGCTGCAAGGTCAACAGCTTCATAACACACACACACACACACTGGTTGGTAGTCAGAGACGCAATCTCAGGCCAAGTAAAAAAAACAAAAAACAGTTGATCGTCCCCGCCCGCATCATTTTTTGAAGCCGCATCCTTTTTAAGTAATTGTTTAAGGGTCAAGTAAGGTTAAAGTTTGTCAGGCAAATCGCCCATCACAAGGCCAAAGGCCACTCGAGGTGTGGGCTACTGAGGAAAGTGTGGAAGATCCAGCCCCTCACACTGAAACAAGACAAGATAATCTGATCTCTTCACTGCAGTATGCATAGGGTCGGGATGGGTAACTAGTCCACTCCAAGGCATTAATAATGCCTCTACCCATATTAAGCGTAGAAGTGCTATATGTATAGCCCAGGACTGGGCTCGAACCCACAACTTGCAGAATTACCCGCAGACCACGAATTCAATGCTCCAAACCACTTAGGCCACGGCACTTTCGAATATCCGGTTTCCAAACTCCAAACTGGGGCCAATTTCATAAAGCTGTTAAGCACAAAAATTTGCTTAGCATGCAAATGCTTCCTCGATAAAAACTGGATTACCAACCAGATTTCCATGTCTGGAATGTTGCTTTTGACTGGTATTCAGCTGTTGTTTGCTTAGCATGAAAATTACATGGATTTTTGGCTGTAACCTGTTTTTATTAAGCAAGAAATGTTCATGCTAAGCAAATTTGTGTGCTTAACAGCTTGATGAAATTGGCCCCTGAATGCGATTCAAGCCGAATTTGAAATCCACCGAATTTTAATCCCACCGCTATCCAAAACTAAAGAAATGATTTGGTCTGCATACACATGTACATCTGCAGGTAAAGGTCTGTGGCCGAAGCATTTAAGCATTATGCAGTTGTTGACAGGCGATATGTGGGAACTTGGCCTTCAGCTTGGGTAATTGGGGAGTGAATGAATTACTTCCATCGAATGGCGAGTGACAGGGTTTAGGCTGGGCAACTGATTCAGGGCAGCAAGTTGGGCAGCGGCCAAGTCACCCATTTGGCCCAAATTGGGTTTTTCAGGTCAATGAGTAAGTCAGCGGCTTGTGATGAGTAAAAGCAACTTACTGTTTTCAAGCCCAGATCAACTATACCGTCTATCATTCTTCGCAAGTGCACATAAAAATGTATTTCAGGAAAACCAAAACGAGAGCTTGTTTTGTCCTTCAAAATACATTTGTCTTCCATAATTCGTCAGCAGGCCTCAAATTTAAGATTTTCCAGGGCACGGTATTACCATGTACCTGTCCCACAATATGGCTGCCTATTGTTGCTATGGCCATGTGGCTATTCGGTACAGTCTACATGTGTGGTATTCAGGAATGTTTAAGTTCTTTTAAGCTCTCACAAACAAGCTTTGAAATACATCTTATTAGGATAAAAGCAGGTAGCTTTGTTTTTTTTCCATTTAAAGACGGTGGCCTATCTGTAGTTGGCTGCACCATCCCTAACCGGATCCGAACGTGTGAATGAGTTGGCTAAGCGCGGGGTACCGGGACGGTTGGTGCCTTAGCACGGCTCATTAGTCTGTGCTAATTTGCATTATTGATGAGCTTAGTATTAACACGCGTGCCTAGGCCGGACGGCAAAGCACGTCATACCCACGGTTGCTTTGATAGCAATTACCGGACATGCTCGGAAATTAAAAACAGTATGTTGACTGCTTTTTTTTTTCATTTTTATTTTTTGGGTGCTTTTTTTAAAGGAAAAAGTGGTGTTGTAATGATAATCACTTTGGTGTTTTGTTTGGGATTAAAACCAGAAACTAAATATTTGTTCAAGTCTTTTTCAGTAAAAACATAAATCGTCAAACAATCCACAAGGGAAACTGACTAGGTAAATTTGAATACATTTTCAAAGTGAACAAAGGAACTGGCAGGAGTGGGATTCGAACCTGCGACCTCCGGGTTACCGTACCGGCGCTCTTACCAACTGAGCTACATTGTATCTTGCCCTATGTTGGCGGTCTCCCAAATTGTCAGTATCTTTGTTCGGGTGGGCGCTAGTCAGAAGTCACAAACCCAGAATGCCGTATAGCCAGGGATCACACCCAATTTTACGATACAACCTGGGAAACGACATTAGAATGTTCAATAGATACTAAAGAAATTACATACAATGTACATGTACAATGTACATCCTAATTTTCAGACCTACAGACCCAGGTGGGGTAACTTCCACCATTAGCCCTAACCCCCTAGACCCTTTTTGCTAGGAACCATCCTCAATCCTCCAAAATCCTCCGATTACCCTGCCCCAAAAAATGCATTCATCCTCAATCCTCCAAAATCCTCATGTGCTTTAAACACCATTCATCCTCAATCCTCCAAAATCCTCTGCTTGAAACACCATTCATCCTCAATCCTCCAAAATCCTCTTTTTATAAACATACCATTCATCCTCAATCCTCCAAAATCCTCCTTGCTTGAAACACCATTCATCTTCAATCCTCCAAAATCCTCCAAAACTGCAAGGAGGATTTTGGAGGATTGAGGTGGGTTAGGGTTAGTGAGGCCAACTCACCTGCACGTGTATGTATGTGAACAGTTTGAATACATGTACATCCTGCAAAACTGAGTAACATGAGATAATATCGGCGTGGCTGTTTAGCCACGTCTAATTTCCCAATTGCTTTTGCTAATTAACTCCACAAATGAGCTGAATAGTTGCTAAATAATGTGCAAGAGCCATTTGCTGTTTGTCCATTAAACTGAGTGAATAAAATCTGTTTTTTCCATTAGAGAAAGAATTGCCTTCAGGGATTTTTAATTTAAGAAAAGGTATTGTATAGTTTCTGCTGTCATGTCTTTGAAGATTTTGCAGTTCTGATGCAGGGAGACTGAAAGATTTTAAAAATCTTGGATGCTTGGGAATCTACCAGAGAATATGTTTCCTTTTTTTTGTATCTTAACATACAGGTATTCCTCCCACAAAATTAAAAGAACAAAGTCTTTGTCATGGGTCTTGTGATTCTATGTGACTTAACCCTAACCCTCCTCAATCCTCCAAAATCCTCATGGTGGTTTTGGAGGATTGAGGAGGATTGAGGAGGAATGGTGATTGAAGCACCGGAGGATTTTGGAGGATTGAGGAGGAATGGTGATTGAAGCACAGGAGGATTTTGGAGGATTGAGGAGGAATGGTGATTGAATGGTGATTGAATGGTGATTGAAGCTGAGGATGAATGGTGATTGAAGCACAGGAGGATTTTGGAGGATTGAGGAGGAATGGTAATTGAAGCACAGGAGGATTGAGGAGGATTGAGGAGGAATGGTGATTGAATGGTGATTGAAGCAAAGGATTTTGGAGGATTGAGGAGGAATGGTGATTGAAGCACAGGAGAATTTTGGAGGATTGAGGAGGAATGGTGATTGAATGGTGATTGAATGGTGATTGAAGCTGAGGAGGAATGGTGATTGAAGCACAGGAGGATTTTGGAGGATTGAGGAGGAATGGTGATTGAATGGTGATTGAATGGTGATTGAAGCTGATGATGAATGGTGCTTGAAGCTTTGGAGGATTGTGGAGGAATGGTAATTGAAGCACAGGAGGATTTTGGAGGATTGAGGAGGAATGGTAATTGAAGCACAGGAGGATTGAGGAGGATTGAGGAGGAATGGTGATTGAATGGTGATTGAAGCAAAGGATTTTGGAGGATTGAGGAGGAATGGTGATTGAAGCACAGGAGGATTTTGGAGGATTGAGGAGGAATGGTGATTGAATGGTGATTGAATGGTGATTGAATGGTGATTGAAGCTGAGGATGAATGGTAATTGAAGCACAGGAGGATTTTGGAGGATTGAGGAGGAATGGTAATTGAAGCACAGGAGGATTGAGGAGGATTGAGGAGGAATGGTGATTGAATGGTGATTGAAGCAAAGGATTTTGGAGGATTGAGGAGGAATGGTGATTGAAGCACAGGAGGATTTTGGAGGATTGAGGAGGAATGGTGATTGAATGGTGATTGAATGGTGATTGAAGCAAAGGATTTTGGAGGATTGAGGAGGAATGGTAATTGAAGCACAGGAGGATTTTGGAGGATTGAGGAGGAATGGTGATTGAATGGTGATTGAATGGTGATTGAAGCTGATGATGAATGGTGCTTGAAGCTTTGGAGGATTGTGGAGGAATGGTAATTGAAGCACAGGAGGATTTTGGAGGATTGAGGAGGAATGGTAATTGAAGCACAGGAGGATTGAGGAGGATTGAGGAGGAATGGTGATTGAATGGTGATTGAAGCAAAGGATTTTGGAGGATTGAGGAGGAATGGTGATTGAAGCACAGGAGGATTTTGGAGGATTGGTGAGGAATGGTGATTGAATGGTGATTGAATGGTGATTGAAGCAAAGGATTTTGGAGGATTGAGGAGGAATGGTGATTGAAGCACAGGAGGATTTTGGAGGATTGAGGAGGAATGGTGATTGAATGGTGATTGAATGGTGATTGAAGCTGATGATGAATGGTGCTTGAAGCTTTGGAGGATTGTGGAGGAATGGTAATTGAAGCACAGGAGGATTTTGGAGGATTGAGGAGGAATGGTAATTGAAGCACAGGAGGATTGAGGAGGATTGAGGAGGAATGGTGATTGAATGGTGATTGAAGCAAAGGATTTTGGAGGATTGAGGAGGAATGGTGATTGAAGCACAGGAGGATTTTGGAGGATTGAGGAGGAATGGTGATTGAATGGTGATTGAATGGTGATTGAATGGTGATTGAATGGTGATTGAAGCTGAGGATGAATGGTAATTGAAGCACAGGAGGATTTTGGAGGATTGAGGAGGAATGGTAATTGAAGCACAGGAGGATTGAGGAGGATTGAGGAGGAATGGTGATTGAATGGTGATTGAAGCAAAGGATTTTGGAGGATTGAGGAGGAATGGTGATTGAAGCACAGGAGGATTTTGGAGGATTGAGGAGGAATGGTGATTGAATGGTGATTGAATGGTGATTGAAGCAAAGGATTTTGGAGGATTGAGGAGGAATGGTAATTGAAGCACAGGAGGATTGAGGAGGATTGAGGAGGAATGGTGATTGAATGGTGATTGAATGGTGATTGAAGCAAAGGATTTTGGAGGATTGAGGAGGAATGGTGATTGAAGCACAGGAGGATTTTGGAGGATTGAGGAGGAATGGTGATTGAAGCACAGGAGGATTTTGGAGGATTGAGGAGGAATGGTGATTGAATGGTGATTGAATGGTGATTGAAGCTGAGGATGAATGGTGATTGAAGCACAGGAGGATTTTGGAGGATTGAGGAGGAATGGTAATTGAAGCACAGGAGGATTTTGGAGGATTGAGGAGGAATGGTGATTGAATGGTGATTGAAGCAAAGGATTTTGGAGGATTGAGGAGGAATGGTGATTGAAGCACAGGAGGATTTTGGAGGATTGAGGAGGAATGGTGATTGAATGGTGATTGAAGCAAAGGATTTTGGAGGATTGAGGAGGAATGGTGATTGAAGCACAGGAGGATTTTGGAGGATTGAGGAGGAATGGTGATTGAAGCACAGGAGGATTGAGGAGGAATGGTGATTGAAGCACAGGAGGATTTTGGAGGATTGAGGAGGAATGGTGATTGAATGGTGATTGAATGGTGATTGAATGGTGATTGAAGCTGAGGATGAATGGTGATTGAAGCACAGGAGGATTTTGGAGGATTGAGGAGGAATGGTAATTGAAGCACAGGAGGATTGAGGAGGATTGAGGAGGAATGGTGATTGAATGGTGATTGAAGCAAAGGATTTTGGAGGATTGAGGAGGAATGGTGATTGAAGCACAGGAGGATTTTGGAGGATTGAGGTGGAATGGTGATTGAATGGTGATTGAATGGTGATTGAATGGTGATTGAAGCTGAGGATGAATGGTGATTGAAGCACAGGAGGATTTTGGAGGATTGAGGAGGAATGGTAATTGAAGCACAGGAGGATTGAGGAGGATTGAGGAGGAATGGTGATTGAATGGTGATTGAAGCAAAGGATTTTGGAGGATTGAGGAGGAATGGTGATTGAAGCACAGGAGGATTTTGGAGGATTGAGGAGGAATGGTGATTGAATGGTGATTGAATGGTGATTGAAGCTGAGGATGAATGGTGATTGAAGCAAAGGATTTTGGAGGATTGAGGATGAATGGTGATTGAAGCACAGGAGGATTGAGAAGGATTTTGGAGGATTGAGGATGGTTCCTAGCAATAAGGGCCTAGGGGGTTAGGGTTAAAAGGGGTTAGGGTTAAAAATAATATGGAGAAAACTACATTGTACACATCTTTTTTTGGTAGTTAATTTCAGAATGCAGAAGTGGTTAAGTCCTGCATGCATAAACGGAATCATGAAAATCAGAGAGGCAGGAAATTCCAAAAGAAACCAGAGGGTTTCTCATAATTTATTTAAATTATCATTTGAAATTGTACAAATACACCAACTGAATGAATTAAGTGTAAAAAGAGAAAAGGCTTACATGTACTTATCAAAGAACCAGTTGGCAAGCTTTACATGTAGTTTCTGGTTGTTTCTAAAAGTAAGTTTCTTCTTATTGAGAGGTACCGGTAGTTTGTTAAAAAAGCATGTTATTGTACCTTATTTAAGACACCCCCCCAAAAAAAATGTTTTAATTTTATTGGGGGGGGGGGGGGGGCGGTGGGGGAATTGAGTTTCTCAAAAATTACTACATTATTACTAAATTACAAATACTAAACATGACATAGTGGGCATACAGTTAGGGCTGTTCATTTTCGAATAATTTACTATTCGAATAGTCAAAACTGGGTTTGACTGAATATTCGAATATTCGATACTCGCCGATCAAGTTTTTCAGTGCATGCCGCATCGGTAAAAAAAAACATTGCACGTAAAAGCACGCCGGTGTTTTACGTATGGCGATTGATATTATGGACCGTTCAAATGGCATTTTTTTGTATGCCCCTGTTGTATCAAGGGTTTTACGGACGGGGAACAATAAACCTCAGTCCACAAAAATTTACGATTGACAAAAATGCGGCATTTGACACTACTAAGCGCCGTAACTTTCCTATTAAAATAGCATCAGAGTCGTATCTGTACGTGCATATATATCTTTTTGAATATTCGAACTGGCAAAATGGTATTCGAATATTCGCTTGACGATCGGATATCGAATATTCGGTATATTCTATTCGGGACAGCCCTACATACAGTATAGAGGTACACATGCTCATTAAATTGGTAATTTTGAACTTGCAACAAAAGGTGCCATCGCTGTGTAATTGAGAAGTATGTAGGCCCGTCTCACTGTGTGCCCGGCTCATGAACTCGTGATTGCGGGATTTGGTTTCGTGTTCTGGAGGTATTGGTTTCGCTCTGGAATGTACCGGGGGTCTTCTTCGTTTATCGATCATTGACCCTCCTCCCCCCCCCCCCCAAGGGGAAGGTGAACAAGAGTCAGAATAATTTGGTTGGAATATTAACCTGTTTGAACCTACTGTGGGGGTGCGAACTCAACATAAATACAGTACATTGAGTTTGCTTGGAGCCATTATAACTGTTTGGGGCCTTGCCGTACGAGGCAACTTATATAAGTAACTTGGCAGCACCTAACAGAGTTGCAAGCTAAAGAAAAGCATTTTTTCCTGACAATAAAGTGAAATTCCACAAAAACAAACTGTCAAAATTGAAAACAAAATCCAACAATGATAAAAAGATGTTGTAATTTGTTAAATTTAGCAGTCAACACAAAATACATGGTGTTGGATTTTGTCATATTTGGCAGGATACCTTAAATTTGTTTACGGACTGTCTACTGAACATTCGAAGTACAAATACAAACATTAAAACAAAATTACACCGAAATTCTTAAACTTCTATGCACAAATATATTATAGTACTGAAGCCTACGCTGTGACATCACTCCTGTGCTCATGAATATGTAAATTTATATTAGCATAAGATCCATGCGAGTGCCAAAAGAGGCATAAAACCTTCTGGAATGACTAACCAAAAATTGAAAGTGATGGTACATGTAAATTGGATGTAGAGGTGTATGGTGTGAATTGAAGTATTTAAATTTCCCTTTTATGTGATCTATAAAGGGAATATATACTTTTGCAAACTTCAGAAAAGAAAACTACTGAATTATTGTGAAATACCTTACTTGACTGTAAGTAAATAATAGTCTCAAACATCCTGTGAAATCATGGCAACTGGTGTGCTGTCATTTTCAAGAAAAGTGGCATTTTTGTATCAATTACCAGCGATGGTCGGCCAACCATCGTTGGAAATAGTCTAGTTCCCCCGACCTGATAATTCCCTGACATCTATAAATTGCTCTGTTTTGTCTGAAGTAGGGTCAGGGAACCCGACTACAAGAATAGCATTTTTTTCTCTTTGTTTTCCCAGCATGTACTGTAATAACTGTATGCACACAAAACTTTAATCGGGTCAGCGTTACAGTATTTGCTATAAAATACTAACCCCCAAATTCTGAAAATTACAGCAAAAGCAAATGTTGTATGCTACATGTAACCTTAAAAGATGCATACATGTACAGTATAGAGGAATTTGGGAGGGGTGTAGCAGGGCTGTTCATTTTCGAATAATTTAGTATTCGAATATTCGAAACTGGGTTTGACCGAATATTCGAATATTCGATACCGGTACGGCACCGATCAAGTTTTCCTGGGTCAGCTGCAATTGAATGCTGCGCCGGTAAAAAGTTGCACGCAAAGCATGCCGGTGTTTTATGTGCACAATTACTGGGCTTTTGCAGTAAATTATTTATAAGTATTGGAGGTTTTACGGACGGGAACAATAAACCTCCGTCCACAAAAAAATACCGTCGACAAAAATGCGGCATTTGATGCTACTAAGTGCCGTACCTTTTCTATTAAAATAGCATCAGTCTTATCTGTACTTGCATATTTTTTTCTCGAATATTCGAACCGGCAAAAAGGTATTCAAATATTCGGTTGACAATCGAATATTCGAATATTCGGTTGACAATCGAATATTTGAATATTCGGTTGACAATCGAATATTCGAATATTCGGTATATTCGGGACAGCCCTAGTTGTCCAAGGAGGATTATCTTTACATCCGGATAATGAACCAAAACAAGTAAATCAATAACGTTTGACTGTGACATGATTACACCATTGCACATTCTGGTCTTGACCTTAGAAGTCAAATGGAACATTAATTGCCCTGAGCTGTTCGGAGTTTGAACCCAGAATGTTCTCAATGTGAGACCCGTACATTGATACATGTAGTCAGCCGCATACTCTGAATATATAAATTATGTACAGATTGTTTGTACACTCTAAATTTTAGTCGCCCCCAGCAACGAGGTATTATTTTGTCAGGATAGTTGGGATAATAATTGGCTGTTTTGGAAACTTTTCCAAAACAGCCCTTGTTTTCGTTAAGATTTTATTTTATTTTATTTTATTTATTTTTTTTTCTTTTCCTTTTCAGACTTTTGCCCATAGCATTTGTACACGTTTTCTTTCTTACCGGCACTTTGGCTACTTTTATGCTGCCGATTGGCTTTAAACTTGGCAGACACTTAGACTAACTGCTCAGAATGTATGCCGAACATTTTCGTCATGATGACGTCATCACGTGATTTTTTATGAATTTTTGAAATTTCAAAATCGTAAAATTCTTTTCAATATTTCTGGCGAACAAAACAAGATATTTTCAAAATTCTTTTTGTTATAGCTTTGGTATGTCTCAAAGATATCCCCTAAAAAGGAGAAAATGTGTGACGTCATGATGACATCATCAAAAATGTGCTTTTTTAAAACACATATAAGGATAGGTCCGATCGTCATGAAAATTGATGGGTAGGTAGATACTGGCACTAGGATGCAAAATCCAAAGTGACGTCATGATGACGTCATCACGTGATTTGTTATGAATTTTTGAAATTTTGAAAATCATAACATTCTTTTAAATATATCTGGCAAACAAAACAAGATATTTTCAAAATTCCGTTTGTTATAGCTTTGGTAGGTCTCAAAGATATGCCCTAAAAAGGAAAAAAATGTGTGACGTCATGATGACATCATCAAAAATGTGCTTTTTTAAAACACATATAAGGATAGGTCCGATCGTCATGAAAAGTAGTGGGTAGGTAGATACTGTCACTAGCATGCAAAATCTGAAATGATGTCATGATGACGTCATCGTCAATTTTTTTTAATGATTTTTGAAATTTTTGAAATTTCATTTTAATCACAATTTTACACAAAAAAACAAAACAGCCCTGTGTTTGTCCACAAACACTGTACCAGATGTCTAGTTGTTTCCTCGTAATTTTTAATGATATTTGCCGAGGTCATTTAAAGCAGATGAGCGTGAAATCGTAACTCAAGGTTTCTTCTGTACAAAAACCATACAAAAATTATACTGGAATTATGTATGCACAGAATTTCTTAACTAAAATGGGCAAGTTTTTAACTCGGCCTGTATTTGTTGTACTGGCTCATGTTTTTTGTTTTAATCTCATTGCTCTATTTGTTTATCATTCATGATTAGGGGAATAAAATATAATGAGAAGAATGATTTGTCTATATATGAATCTCAAATATGGATTATTGTTTGAGGCAGTCATGGTAAAAAGGGGATGTGGCTAATTGATTGGTTTTTTTTGGACGTATTTAAAAATAAAACAATTTAATTTACATTTTTTGTTTTTATTGTTAAGTCCTTTTATATCTTATTTATAATGGTCTTATTTGGTATTTATCTTTTAAAATAAAATCAAAACAAGAAAAACGAAATCGTGTGAAAATTACCTCCGTTTGCTTTCACATAGACTGCATCCCGAATAATTTTGTGTCCAGATTTGGACGTCATTGTCGAAACTGCCTCCGACAAATGCTCTGTTCTTTAACCTGGCTTGATTTGACAGAGAGAGGGCTCCCTCCTGTATTAGAGAAAGGGATGCCAGTATGAATTGTTAATGTTTTCAAAAGGTACAAGTTGTATTGGAGATTATAACGGGAGGCACCTAATTTGGGCCACTACAAAAAATAACTTTGTCCAAAAATTGCTTTGGTTGGAAGGATCATTTAAAAGTAGAATGCAATAGTGTACATGAACATCCCTTGAAAATGCACCGTTTGCCTGAAAATCATTGGGGAAGTTGAACCATTGCAATTCAGTGTGGTGCTTTGGTTGAGTGGAAGGCTGCGCTATGGGCTCCGTGCACAACTACCCCCTCATCGGAAAGAAAAGGCGAGTTGGGGGGTCAATATCGACGCCATCTTACCTGACTTCAATTTAAGTGTCTGGTTCCCGCTATGATATTCTTATTGAAAAAGCAATTATCGAGAGTCGGCAAACAGACAAAGCAATCCCACTGGTATACAAGTATCAAATGAACGAGGAGCGCAGTGCGTAATACCAGCGACGTACTCCCCATGGAAGTGCGGTTGCTATGTGGACACCGCCCTCTTTTGGTGGCACACGGAGCCCATATACTGCGCCAGTCTGAATGTTCAGATGTCGGTTATTTTTTTCCCCTCAATTCTCTGTAAATGTTATAAATGATGGTAGAATTTTTACACTCACACCTGGGAAATAGGAAAAACCAAAGAGATTAAGTTTTTAGGATTTCGGAGCAGTGTGTGCCTTTATACTTGTACTAACTTTGTTCTTTTTTTCCTTTACTTTTCCATGTTGTCCCTCCATCATCTGTCTTGCTACTTGTCCTCATGCTACATGTATCAGGTAAGAACAAGTAAAAATATTTTATCTAAACCTGCAGCCCAAAAAAAATAAAAAAATGATTTCCCCTCACAGTTTGAGACAGGTTTTCTATGTGGTATCCATTTAAAACTGTTATACAAGGTCTGTTTATAAATCTACCGTACTTGTGAAGAAAACACTGGTCAAACTTTTATTCAAGTCTGCACAACTCTGAGGATCACGAGGGTGGTATTTATGGCATCCAGTGACCCTGAATCCGTTTGCTATCCCCAACAGAGGGCTCCCTTCACATTGTCTGCTGCTTTGGTTGGGAGAGTTGGCAAATCTATAAATGTAGAGGGGGCTGTTTATCCTGTCCAGAGAGGTGTTTTTGAGAAAATGGCTCATTGTGGTCAACAGAGGGCGGAATTTGGGTAACTCCAAAAGTGAATTGACTTGATGTTGCAAGCAAGAGGCAATGAATTACGGATCGCGAGACAGTGGAAATTGCACAAGGCCCATAAAAAAAAACATTATCTCACTGTAACAAGGATTACACGGGGCTTTAAATAGCAAGAAGAAAAGAGTGATAAATTTATTCTGTGTTAAATGGTTTACGTGTGTTTCAAATGATTAAAGTTACATGTAGATTTTTGTCACTCTGGAAGCTACATAACATCCCAAAATCTTGTTTTATGAACTCGGTGTGAAATGTAATGCGTAAGTGAGACTTTCATCTGAAAGAAGTGACTTCTTTGTTCAGTTTTTCCAGGAGTTTCTATGGCAAAGTTACCTTTTTGAACCGTACAAAATTCTCTAAATATGGGAAATGTTTTTTAAGTTAACAAAAACATTATTTTTTTTATTATATTATTTTTATTGCATTTGGTGTGATTTCCATCTCGTGAATTAAATACAAAGTCGGAACGACAATGAAGGCTTTAGGGCTGTTCATTTTCGAATAATTCAGTATTCGATTTTTCGAGACTGCGCTTGACTGAATATTTGAATATTCGATACTCGCCAATCAAGTCTTCCAGGCGTCTGCTGCAATGCCGCACCAGTAAAAAGTTGCATGCAAAGCACGCCGGTGTTTTACATGCGGGAACAATGAACCTCTGTCCACAAAAAAAATGTGGCATTTGACACTGCTAAGTGCCGTAACTTTTCTATTAAAATAGCATTAGAGTCGTATCTGTACGTGCATATATATTTTTTTCGAATATTCAAACCGGCAAAAAGCTATTCGAATATTCGGTTGATGATCGAATATTCGAATATTCGCTATATTCTGGACAGCCCTAGAAGGCATGGAACCAGATGAAATTTGTTATGGTAAACATTTCTGAGTTCCCCAAAACGCTCACTGCGCATGTTCAGTGCCGTGCTGGTCAAATAGCTAAAATAACCATTGCCTAACTACATTGTACATGTACCCCAAGCCTTACAGACTCCAACAGCAGGTTTTGTCTAATTCAGTACTGTAGCGCCTTGGCACCATTACTTTTATGGAGCTTTGATGCCCCAATTTGTCTAAGTCCAAAGAATGTGCCATAGGACTATACTGCACAATGTTGGATTATGACAGGTTGAAGAAGCCTCCTACATGTAGTAAAAATGCTTTGGGGGGTTAGGGTAAATGTTCATTTTCATCATTTATGGTAAAAGCCTGCATTAAAGGTCTGTTTTTCAAAACTCTGAAAGCTGTCCCATCCGTAGTCCATTATACTTTTTCGAAGAATCGGTTACAAAGGCACTACAATTGTATATTCATTTGTCTGAAAAACACCCTCCCACAATCCTTTGAAAAGCCCGCGGCCGAGTTGCAATCCCTCAAACAAAAGCACTTCACCGGGCACAGGCAGCGAAATGTAAAAACATGGCGATATTTTTCTCGAATGTCCTCGAGTTCCAGTTCATTTCCTGATGTGTCACAAGACACGGCGGTGTGTTTCCATTGGCCGAAGGGTGAAAACGACAAGCAGGCTTGGCCCGATTCCGACCTGAAAGTTCATGTAATGAGGACAGGCATCAAACCTGATGGAAAATTTGGAATTTTTTTTATCTGAATGTAGTAAATGTACATTGGTTTTGTGTTATCTGGTGTGATCTTCGTCCAAAGAATTTACATCAAATTTCTCCTGAACCCCCCCCCCCCCCCTTAAAAATATTCTACAGGCGATAAAAATTATCATCTCTCCACGTTTGGGCATGGATTTATGCCACTGGTACCGGCATTCTACCGACTGAGCAACATGTATAGTCTAGTGGCAATTTGTATAAAATTCAAGACCTGCTACATGTACATCTTGTACATGGGCATTAATAGATACAGTGAAATTATCACTACAACAACCTCAAGATGAGTACTTGTCCATCCTCAACTCCTCTGAACCCGAGAAACCCTTCTCTCATCCCCCTTCCCTCATTTCCCGTCTCCCATCGCCTCTCGTACTGAGGTCATCTCAGGATCCTGTCTTGGGTCCTAACGGCAGCTTGGACGCTCCCAGATCGATTAACCGGGCCGTAATTGCATTAGGTGGGTCCGTCCATGATTAAATACAGTAGCGGGGGATGATTTAACCACATCAAATGGTCAACTCTTCCCTTCCATTGAGGTCAAAGGTCAGTCACGCGGATAATTAGTTGTGGATGGTTGGAGGGCTTTTGGATTTCACAAACTGTACAGGTGAACGCTGTGCAGTGTACAACAGTGTTAATACTAGTCAATAACTTCCAATACGTGATGTTTTCTTTCTGGATAGTTTTTAATCTAAACCTTCCCAAATCCTCCCAAATCCTCTTTTCCAAAAGGAGGAATTTGGAGGATTGGGGGTCTTTGGAAGGTAAAGCATCGGAGGATTTTGCAGGATTGAGGATTTAAAAGAGGATTTTGCCTCTGGAGGAAAATGGAGGATCCAGGTCATCAGGCCCAATCTGATGCTGGATGATTTTTGGAGGATGGAGATTACTAGGGTGTTTACTAAAAACCCTAGAGGATTTTTGAGGATTCGTGCAGTGGTTCCAATTTATAAAAGGATTTTGGAGGAATCAGGTGAAAGGCAGCTTTAACGATTTGAAATCAGAGGATGTTGGAGGATTCGGGTTACTTAGAGGAAAAATGATGTAGGGAGTTACGGTTAATGGATGCTTGATTCAGGTTTAAATTTTTGTCCATTGAAGATAAGTAACACAGTTGGTAAGTTTCAATTTTGGCAATACGAACACGGCGCTCCTTTTCTTACAGTGTTAATGTATTAGGGCAATCATCGCTCTAATTTGATCAAAACTAAAGAGGGGCCCTACACTACACAATCGCCCACAAGTTAAAAACAAATAGATTGTAGTGAGTGTTTATTTGTATTCAAAAATGTTTTTGTCTCCCATTATTCATTTGTAGAAGGAAATATACATTAAATTGAAATTCTTTGCATCTTTAGACTATTTCTGGACACAAATTTCAAAACAGCAAGCCTATAACCCTCTCGTCCGCCTGCTAATAGATTTGTTTTGACGACTCTTCACTGGCTCCGAACAGCTCAAGTGTCGGAAATTAAGTGTGAAACTGTTTCAATCTGGCCGTAAATACCCAATTTAATTGATGAGCACACAGGCGGGAGAGAGAGAATAAAGCCAAGAGAGAAAAAAAAATTCCTGCTCCACTCACCCCGATCGCGTCATCGTTGGACTAATCATCCGATATTGTCCCAGAATCGCTCCTCGGTGCAGTGTCAACTCCCTAATGCAATTGTCTCAACCATTCTTGATTAGTTAACGCAATTTTCGGGGGCCTTGGTGTGTCCTCGTGGGAGCTCTAATTCCCCGATCCGAAATGAGTATTTTTTTTTCTTCTTTCCTCCAGAAGATCGTTGCCTGGTTCTCTCTCCCTCTCTCGATCGCGATCTTGCCTTGGTACTCGGTTGCTGCCGGGCACTGCCAAGCTCGCCAGCGCGGTCCAAGCGAGAGGGAAAGAAAATAACGGCCGCAGGTTTCTTAATTAGATAAGTTTTGGAAATTGGTGTGGCGTGGCGCGCATACCGATGTTGTGCGATTTCTTTGGTTTTTTTTTTCCAGTGAGGGCGATAGTTTGTGGATTGGGATTGTGAATAAATGAAGTTAGGACGGGCTGACTTGTCGGGTTGGGAAAGTTCGTTGCAAAACAGATGCTCTCATGTGGGGAGAGACCATGTTTAACCCTAACATCACCGAATACTACAAATTACTACTTGAGTAAACTGTAGTATGCAGTACTATTACTACACTGGCCTATGAGAATTGAGTAGTATTTTGTAATACAGTGTACTGTACCCCAAGTGAATGCCTAGGACGTTAGGGTTAATGGAGTCACTCAGTCATCAAAGTGTTAAAGACTTGGTATTGTGGTTGCGGTTGCGGAGGTACAGAATCTGAGGTACACGTTTAACCCTAACGTCCTAGGCATTGCTTTGGTACTACAGAATACTACTTAGTACATTTTGTATTTTGTAGCACTAAGAATTGCCTGAATTACTTGAACTATGCGAGGACAGTTTACCACTTTTGAAAATTATTTATCTTTTTACAAAAAAAAAAAAAAAAAAAAAAAAAACCTCAAACTTTTCTCCGTCTTTAACACCCTGCCTCCTGTAGGTTTTATTTGTAAACCTTTTCATGGTTTTCGTCTGGGTTTTTAATAATAAAACGACAGAGAATAATGCTGATATTAAACCCAAAAAAATTGAAAATTCAAGAAAATATTTAACGCATTTGTTCACCCGGTAACAGAATTGGAAAGTCTGCAATCAGCCAGGATGAAAATCCAAGAGATCTTTTGTGCCGAAATTCAGCTCGGGCAACTGAAAAAATAATTACTCTAATGCTCTTTCCCCAACGTAAGGCTGGTTGGAAAATCTTATCAGGAGATGGCCTCTCCAAGCTCCTCTTGCCCCCCAGCACAATAAGTTTGTTTGCCCTCTGTTTTTAATTTCAATCCTGCTGTCTTTAGGAGAATGTTCGACCCGACCTGCAATTTACTACCGGGACCAACAAATACAAAAAAAAGGCCACTCAGATTTTGTTCTTCTTCTTAGTCTTTCCATTCACCATGGATTGCCTGGAGCGGATTGTGTAGTGACTCCTGCTTCGTTGGAAGGGAAAGCCGGAGGGACTGAAGATGGCCGGTATTGTTATTAATAAATATTTTCATGAAATTGTTATCGCAGCGTGGGATGATGCCCCCCCCCCCTTCCCTCTTGTGGTTTTTGCATTCGTGCCCACGTCGTCGGCACGCTGGTTTCAGGGACAGTCCTGGCCATCTGGTTAACCCGACAGCCTCCGCGGAATGACAGGTCTCGCAACCCCTTTTAGAAATTTCACAAGTTGCGAGCTGACTTCACCTCATACATGTAGCTCTCTTTCTTTCCGTGAGAATTTTTTATTTTTTTACTCTTATTGGTGCTGTACCTGGTAATAATTAAGGTTGTTTTTTTAGTGTGGTCATTCAAAATTTGAGAACTTTGTTTTTTTAGATAGGAGATTTTCGGTACTCTCTTTTAGGAATTCTCCAAAGTGGAAGTCGAGATTTACAACATGAAAATGGGGTTACCTTGTTTTGTTTTTCTTGTTGAATAATATAATTCATTTGAACATTTTTATGATAGGAGATCTTGTCAACTTTTTAGAAATTGCAGACTTGAGAGTTTTGTTTTCTTCAGTCAAAGGTACAACTCAGAAGTTGGTATTACAGAACAGAAAAAGCAAAATATTTTGTAAGAAAAATAGAAGTTTTCAGGCAATGAAAGACAGAAGGCGTTAACCCCTTCCTGAAATTCAAACAAGACTGTTTTTTTTGTAAGTACCGGAGACTGCAAATTATAGTACATTGCTGATACAGAAAAAATCACTTAGTCGGTACATGCTAGTTTTGTAATCTCATAAAAGCCCGTTAAAGCTGTTCTTTTGTAGGAACTGCGGATTGAAGGTTTCTAACCCCTTTTAAATAAATGTTATATGTGTCGTGGTTTGACTTTCTTATTCTGGGAAAATTGGAGCTGTAAAAATTATTGACTGAAACGCATGTTATATTGGTAAAAATTGATAGGTTATAAAAGTAGATGTTGGAATTAGAGGGCTCTAACCCCTTTTAAAAATTATGTAAAACGGCAGAGATTTTTTTTTTGAAGTTCAAACAGATTTGTTTGTTATGCCGCATTTATCCACGTTTTTTTTATAGTACATTATTAATTGTTAAACAGTTGAAGGTCCTCAGAAATCAAAATAGGAAAATGCTGTATAGATAATAATAATATTAATATACATGTAGATTTGCAAAGTGCACAATATGCTACATTATTACCCCTGCTCATCAGGCCTATTAATCATTCCTGAAACCTTTTCCCGTTCTAAGTCTTAGAAATATATTAAAAAAAAAAAAAAAAAATTCCATTTACTTCTGACATATTCATGATTATTTCAAGCCATTTACAGCATTTTTCCAGATCTGATTTCTTTAAAGTCTTTAAGTTGACAAGTACAGCGAGAGTGGAACGGCCCTTGAAATTGACGCATTGTAACTGCTGCAAAGATACGCAGCACCCCAGGCTACCGTTCATGCACACATGAAAAGATGGATTTGGGATGTTTTATTTCCTGCGCTGAGTGATGTTACCAATTCAATATCAATTAGGAAATTAGATAGATGAATATTGAACTTGACCAAGTTTCTTTATTCTCTGCAGTACTAAAAACGATTGAAATTTTTTTGAACAAAGAAAATTGATATAAGAGCACTGTTTGAATCTACAATTTTAAATTTTAATTTTTTTTTTGGGGGGGGGGTGGGGGTTCGTCAGAAAACAAACCCATAATGTTGTGTAGCCAGGGATCCAGCCCCAATATACAATTATATGCAGCAATGTTTGTATCACTCAATGAGAATACGACTTTTGACCAGATCAGAATATAAACCTATGATAAAAACAACAACATAAATAGGTGTTGAAGATGCAGTTGGTGAGGTTTTGATGACTGATTTTATTGAATTTCTCTGTCTGCTATAGAAGGGTGTTTGAGGGCGGAGTGGTATTTGCCACGCCCTTGGCCTTCGGGAGGTTTGAAGCCACATTTGTTTTGTGGATTTTCTTTAAACTTTTTCTTTGGATTTCTTCTAGAATACTTTCTGGAATTTTCCCCCAACCTCTAAACCCAACACTTGATCTTCACAAATTTGCGTCCGACTTACAAGCTATTTCTGATAGTCCATTCTGTCTGGCTGTTAAATGGGTTGCTGGTGTGTCATTAAAGCCTTGTGCGGTCAAGCGTAACGCACACAGACAATAGGCATTGAGTATGTGCAAGAATGCGCATATGGATGACATCCGGCCATATTCAAGAGGTATTAATATTTATGCAAATTTGAACTGAAAATGAAGCTGGAGGTGCCTCTCGGCGAAAAGCTCTTCCGCGATGCATATTATTATCTCTAACCCCCTAGACCCTTTTTGCTGGGAACCATCCTCAATCCTCAAAAATCCACCTCTTGAATCACCATTCATCCTCATTCCTCCAAAATCCTCTTTTTCTTAAAAAAACATTAATCCTCAATCCTTAAAAATCCACCTCTTGAAACACCACTCATCCTCAATCCTCCAAAATCCTCTTTTTCTTAAAAGAACATTAATCCTCCATCCTCCAAGATCCTGCTCGCTTGAAACACCATTCATCAGCAATCCTCCAAAATCCTCTTTTTCTTGAAATACCATTCATCCTCAATCCTCCAAAATCCTCTGCTTGAAACACCATTCATCGTCAATCCTCCAAAATCCTCTTTTTCTTGAAATACCATTCATCCTCAATCCTCCAAAATCCTCCAAAACTGGAGGATTGAGGTGGGTTAGGGTTAAAGCATGGAGGTTGCATATTATACATTGTACATGTATGCTCAAAATAATGCACCTATCAATCGTTCCCATAGGCACTGATGGCACTAATGAGGAATTCCCGTGTTTCATTATTAGAATTATGAAAAGACCATGCTCGTTAACATATCAATCAGTTATAGCAGAATTGTACAGCAAGGAGATTACACACTACAGTACATTGCCAGATGGCTGGTGTACAATGTATAGTGTGCATTATAAATATTTATAAATTTGCTACCCGCAATATTCCGCATTGTTTTTTTTTTACCCAAACACAAAGTACAAGGATGCGTGTACACGTATGTGCATAGAAACAGAGGAAGTACAATTTGTTGGTTTTGTAATTCAGTAAACATAATTGATAATATTGTAAGCATTGTATCATACTGCAGAATTGAAGCGCTAAACTAGAAACTTGAAACTCGTAATGCTAATATTTGTGTTTTTCTACGGAGTAAGGTGTTGAGAATGTGGAAAAGATGGCAGTTTAGTTTATACTGTAGTTTCCGTGTTTGTTTTTAGATTGTCCGACTTGAAATCTTGCTAGGGTACGGTTCATTGCTTAACCTCTTGAATATGGACGACGGCCAAAGCCGCAGTTTGAAAAAGACCACCTGGCCAGTTGTCGTCTATACGCGCATTCCTCCACGTACTCAAGCCATTCATGTTTCAACTATATTGTTCTTGAATGGGGGTTGTAATGAATAGATGGAGCTTTTCAAAACAAACCTTTCATTCACATGAAAGGGGGCTCCAAGTGCGATGAAAAAGAACCCTCTATTCACTGTGGTGCCTATTGTTTGCATTACGCTTGGCTGCACAGCTAGATTTTGGCATACCAGCCCCCCCCCCCCCCCCCCATCAATAACAGCTTGACACAAGGGGTATACAGTTGGCCATATCTTTAAAAGAAATGACAATTTTTTTCAAAACACCTTTCTTTTATTAAATAAACCTCCAATAATAAACCTGAACAGATACCAAGATTATAATTTCAAATTGCAAGGCCAAACCCTGTGGTCCGGTCTCATGTAGACTGGAATTCTGCAGAAACCCTTTTTGAATATTCATGACTTGCTGAGATTTAATTGGGCCCCCTTCTGGTGTCAAGTCTGGCCGTATAATTAGCTTAGCGGCCAATAGCCTACATTTTAGTGGCCCAGATTAGTGTTCAATTCAGTGCAGGCTGCCGACATCCCATCTCACGTCTCACGTACAACTGTCTTCCATATGAATGCATGTGGTACTAAAATTAGGCCAACAAATTAGTTGTTGCCATCCGCGACCGACCCTAAAAGTCACAATAGTTAGTCGTTTTTTGTTTTTTAAAGGTATTTTTAGAGAAATTTTCAGAATCTCACTCGAGTTTTATTTAAATCATTGTCTTTAAATACAGCTACGACAGTACAATCCTGCCTGATACTTCCCAGGTCTGTTGATGTGCCGTACTGAACCGATGAAATAGTATTTTTCGGATGTAAATAGATCTATTTACATACTGTAAATTTTTACGTTTGATAAACCCAGTTATGTACGCATTCGTCTACAGCAGCTGTGCTTAACTTGAGTAAACATTGATAGGAAGACAAACCAGCGATTGTTGTTGGTTTTAGCGTCAACTCTGATGAATGTCGCCTCTTTCGAGTTTTTGCAGCTCCTCGAGGGGGAAATGTGTGTTTGTGTTTGTGCGCACAAGAAACATTTGATTCCACCGGGGACATCGGGTATAAGCGTGTGTCGCTTTGCAAAAACAGTTTGAGATCTTACTCCGGCCCAAGTACCTTTTTTTTTCTTCTTTTGGACGGATAAAATCTGATTCTTGTTGCAGATCAATACTTCTGGTCGCTGCCTGAGTGGGTTGCCACTGTGGAATTGATAAGAATCTGTTTGCGTGGTTATTTTTTATTTTAATTTGTTATTTTTTTTTTTTTTTTTTAAGAAAAAGCACTTCATTTAGAAAATAATCCATGGCTGTACATGGCTGTAACAGTGGCGCATTGACCTCTTGGATACAACGGCCATATCCGTGGTTTGAAAAAGACCACCTGGCTGGTTTGTCGTCTGTATGTGCATTCCTGTACATACTCGATCCATTCATGTTTCAACTGTATTTCTGGAATGAGAGTGTAATGAATAGATGGAGCTTTTTCAAACAAAGCTTTTATTCACACGAAAGAGGGGCTCCAAGTGCGATGGAAAGGACCACTCAGTGTGGTGCCTGTTTGCATTTATGCTTGGCTGCACAGCCCGTTCTCGGCATACCAGCCCCCCCCCCCCCCCCCCCCCCCATCAATAACGTCAGGACACAATGGGTTAAGGCAAAACAAATGTTTTAAGTGTCCCCCATTTTTTTTCACGGCAGTCACTTATTGGTTTGCTTTTTTCTCCAAAGCGAAGAGTCAACCTATTGAATATTTTGAATTGATTTGGTGGTCTTTAAACAAAAGTTAGAAAGGGTTCTAAAAACAGAAGTTAGAAAAGGCCTCTTTCTTGATAAAAAGACGGTGCTATTAAACATTGCGTATTGGGGAAGGCAGCATTTTTATTGTTTCGTCTTGCCCACGACATTAATTAATATGAAACTGAAAGCATTTCTCCCAGCACTGGTGATTTAGATCACATACTCGCTCGGGGTTGTTCTAACAAATCAACTTCTCGAACCCCCCTCCCACCCCCCCCCCCCCCAAAAAAAAAACCCTCATCCGCAGCGAGAAATAATGTAGGCTACTGTGCTGTTTAAGCGGCCACTGCAGGTCTGTAATCTCGTTTCTTCGCCCCTGTAATGAAAAAACGTTTTGCATTTCGGAAAGACAACCCGGGCGTTTTTAATACCATGGATTATGAGTGCCACGTCAGTCTCCGCCCCTCGGGGGGTTGTTTACAGAGTGCACTACCCCCGGGGGAATGTGACTGACTCTCGAGGTGAGCGGCAGACTCCGTAATCTTGTTTCATTCAAGCTTGTCGAAAGCTTATTAAAATTTGCTTCGCAAATTATGTTGACAAATTACGATTAAAACCCTCCTATGCAAAAATACATTCTGAGCCATGTTGTTGTATGGGTCAAAATCAGTCGAGTGACTGTTTGTGACCCGTTGGGATTCTATGCAGAGAACTTTATTTTTGACCTGTGATGACTGCTTCAGTAACTAGCTATGAGAAGGATTTGGCAAGCTGTGACCCATCAGAAAGAGTCGAATCCAGTCCACTGATTTTGCCTGCCCATAGTACTAACCACATAAGTAATTTGACCATTGGTGACTGGTCTGTGTTGAAAGTACATGTACATGTATAGGCAGGGGAGGTGGTTGAACATTTTGACTGATTTTGAACTTTTAAATAGGGTTAGGGTTTTAATAATTATCTCCCACATACAGACCTGTACATGTATCTTGTTGTAGTCGAGTCCTTGCAAGTCCTTTCGCAAGCCCAGTCAGAAGTCCTTTCATAAAGCCGGTCACAAGTACATGTAACTGGATGAACAATGACGAAGGAATGCCTTTGTCAAAGCCCATTTGAATAGCTTGTGATTGGGATTACTGGACTGGAGGGTTTGTGATGGACTTGCAGGGACTTGTGATGGACACGACTACATCCCTGTCTTCTTGTGTGTCTGACTTTTTGGCACATTTTAAAAAGGTTCACTGACTGAGCATTTAAACAAATAATCTGGAAATTGTGTCGAAGTAACATTTTCCTTGTGTCCTTGAAACGGGTCGGTAAACTAGAGATTTATGGACAGATATTTTAAACTCGGCAGAATTTCACTTTCTGTGCAATTTAGGGTAAAACTATTATACAGCAGGGGTGAGATTTGTCAGGATTTTTCCTGATTTCAGGATTTTTTTGTCGGGATTTCAGAATTTTAAAAAGAATTTCTCTTGTGCAATCTGGAATTACTGAGGTGTTTTCAAAAAGGTGTTTTTACATTGTGTACCTGTAAAAGTGGATACAGACCAATAAAAATGGATATGTTAAGGGGGTGTCTGTAGGAAAATACAAACTATATGTTGATCCGGGGGCCCTCGTGGATTTTTTGTCGAATTTTTGTGGATTTTTGGCCAACATTACCCGCCATCAACACTGTCAGTAACAAAAATGTAGGATTTGCACCATAATGACCAATTATGGCCGCAACTGGTCCGACAAAAGTCCAACGTACGTGACTGATGTACGCAGTCAGGATTGTTCAATACGTCAAGGGGCAGTGTTTAATGTAACTACGCCCCCCAACCAGCTGAGATCTTCCTCGCAGTTCCCCCTCCTATTGAAAATTGCAGTTGTGTACATGTACACACAAAATGAAGCAATGTTTTTCTACCAGAAGTGTACCTCTGGGAAAACTAAGTGCCCCCCAGAGCCGCCGCCCTCCCCCCCAAAAAAATAAAAAAATTGTAAGACAACCGCTATCGGTATACATGTTCACCTACATGGCACTGCTCTGTAGATGTAAAGATTCATTACTCTTGTCTTAAATTTATTCAGGTTTTTTCAAACACAATGTTAAGCCTGTACAGGCTGTATGGTTCATGTACAAGACCACACAATTTTGTGCTTGCCGTGACATCCAGTCATCAATACGGACTTGAAGCAAGTCTATTGCTCCCGTGTACGGCGCTCCGTCGTCGGCATTAAGTATACACACGTTTTGGGGAAAACCGGCGACCGATGACATTACCTGTCAGCATTGTCTATTGTAGTGGGACGTCGAAGCAATCCATGCACAGTACGCATGCAGAGTTTAGGTATTAAATGCTAAAGCCATCCGTGTGTAATGATCCACATGCAGCTTTATGACAGCGTAGAGACACAACGTGGCTGGTTTCGGGACTGATTAGCCGGCCCTCCGTGCACGTTTGAGTAGGCAGCATCCTGCCACACTCCACCGAGCAAGGCAGGCAATGTCAGGGATACGGCGCTCGTAATTAATCCCGTCAGAAGACCATCTGTGCATTTTACCAGGGGAGAGCCTCTAGTCTCCGCACAGGGTACCAGTGTGGATATTTGTTGTAAAACTGCATGCGGCAATCGAGGAATGCCCGGTACTCGGCGTTGAACACTCGACCTATCGGGTTGTCATTTTTGTTTCGAAAATATCTGGGTTTTTGAATCAATTGACATTCGTGGAGTTTGTACTCGCTGATTATTCTGACATGAACTACATGAGTAATATTTAACAACTTGTACACTGACAGCATTGACTCTGTGACTACATTGCATGCTGTAATAATTATCTCTACTTTATATTGATCACCTGTGTGGTTTTTTGTAGAGGCGTCTGATTATTTCCAAGATCTGTGTGGCTCGGTTATATTGTAATCAAGGCACTAGATTTCTGCATTGTGGAAGAACTATCGGTTGTGACAGATGTGGAGTTTTGTGAGGCACATTGTGCTTGATGTCTGGTAACCGTTCTTCAGCTTCGGACGATAATTGGCCTTCGGCGTTCACCAGAACTTCAAGGGACTTTGTTTGTGAGCTTCAAACACGCATGTACTCAGTGATAGGGCAGTCTGCCAGTGAAATATCCAACACATTGTCATGCTGGTTTTTAATTGGTAACCAGAGTTTCTCCTTGTTTCTGGTTCGGGCAGCATCTGTTCTACAAGTGGATCAGTCCGGGTCGGTTTCCATCCAGGCACTTCAACTTGGACTTTGAAAGCGGGACGGCATCACTGCTAAAACATCCCAGGAATTTTGTGGTTTTTTGAGATGGGTGTGCTAGCACCATCTGCCCTGACTACAAGGGCAATACCAGACATGCCTACTCGATCGTAGGATTTCCAAACTGGATGCACTGTGAATTTCCTGTGGATGGTTTGAGCATGTTGTCGGCGATGCACATATGTAAAGAAGACCGATTGGATTAACATTGGATCCCGCTGTTTACTGGGGATGATAGCAAAACATGTTTGCAGGAAAGGTGGATGGATTACCTGTGTGATGTTCAGCTTTCACAGCCGAGTACATGTAAGTTATGCAGTACAGGTCCTGCTGTGACTGGCGACGTACATGTATTCACCGTCGTCGGACCATTCATGTTTGAAAAATGCCGGGAGGGACAAGCCTGTAGAAGTCCAAGCCCTACAATTCAGTGTGTGTGTGGATTCAGTGAGAAATATCACACGGACGCAGACACGGGCCTCACGGATATGTAAACCGGCGTATTCTGCTGCGACGCTACGTGCCAACGTCGCTTGAAAATCTTCAGGGGGGGGGGTAAACCCAAGCAATGAATGCATCATTGTGAATTTTGTCACAAAATGTCAGGCAAATGCTAATGTGGCCAGCGTCGGGGGTTGAAGCATTCAAACATACCTGTTTTCCTAGCTCGCTGAAGCTCGCTCGAGGAGCAGCGGAGGAATTAACGACTTAAGGTTTAACCGATGATGGCGACATTTCCTCTGCCTGATTGAATTAACACCTGATTCTCCTTGAAGACGGTAGACAAGGTTGCCTTCATTGTACTTCGAGACTTTATACGAATTATACAAGCTGTTCCTTCAGAGTAGGTTCTCTCTTCAAGACGTACATGTACTTCTGAGTAGTTGATTTAAAGCCTGTGATGAAAATTTGCTGTCCGCTGCCGAAACTTATAGTCATGGTGATGGTTCGATTTCATGAGCTGTAAAACCCCTAAAAGAAGGTATAGTGTCTGTCTTCACAGCTGGCAGATCAGAATCTGTTCAATATCATCAAACAAGCTACTAGGAAATCTGAATGGGTAATTTGAATTTGTTTTATTGTGAGCGAAGACAATTTACAACAGTGGTACTTGAACCCGCAACCTCCGGATGACTGTGTCAGAATTACCAACTGAGCTACAATGTATCTTGCCCTTCGCTGGCAGTCTCCCAGATTGTCTTGTTTCTGCCCTCCAATCAAAGATGACAATCTAGGAAGTGGTATTATGAAGATTAAAGATTCTCTTTAAAGCAACACCCACTCTGACTGGTTTAACTCCATTACTGTCATCTGTGACTTGCTGCATTTTTAAAAATCGTGCCCAAAAGGTTGAGCATCTTTATTCTGGGAGCGGTATTAAAAAAAGTGAAGTTAAAAAGCACCCAGTGACTAGGGGGAGAAAATGAAACAAGACACAGCTTGTGTTTGGGATTAAGAATAACGCACCGTGATTTACTGTGGAATTCCAGCGCTGCCGTGAAGGTGGCATTCTGATTTGATACATGGATTATTATTCCCATCATCCGATCAAGATATATGGCCCAGGGTGTGGCCATTAATCACGGAGGATCCAACAGCTTTTTAATCCACGGTGTTGGGCCAAGAATTCTATGGTTTGTTGGCTTGCTGGAATTGATTCTGCCGGCACGACGAAACAAAAATGTGCTGCTCGCGCCCGAAAGAATTCTGCCAGTCGTTGCCGGCTTTTTTCAGTAATTGGTGCGACTTAAATCATTGTGCTGTTTGACAACGCACGGGCCGCGAGGCGTTCGGCTGGTAAAATTAGCGCTCGATTCCCAGTATCTAGAAAGATTGGGTGTCTGTCGATGTATGTTCTATTCGACCATTGCGGATAAAGTGGTAAATGCTTCAACTGAAGTCAATTCTGAGCCCTCGGCCACGCGATGTGGTCATTGGACCATTGAAAGCACTGGTGTGTGCTCAAGCAGTTAGAGTAGTCCATAGATGATTGTTAACGGAGATTGATTAGCTGTCGACTTTTTAAAAATTTGACTGTGTGCCTAGTCCATCTCAACAACCGTAGACTGATTGTTGCAGCTCTTCCAGTAACAGAAAAATTACCTCTGTGGATTTCATTTATTTGACAATTACTCCATCAATTAAGGTACAGCTGAAGTTCCCGCTGTGTCGAGAACTCTGCACAGAGCATTTGCTCGACTAATCAGTCCGTGTCGTTCACGGTATTTGCGGCGTATCAGCGTGACATCAAGGATGCTCCGATAACCAGTGTTGTTCCGCATACCAGTCTGGCAATCCAAAACCATCTCAGCCGGGTGTTACGCCAGCCATCTGTAGCGGAATTCATCTCGTGTGACACCAGGAATTTTCATGTGTGTGTGTGTGTGTGGGCTTGCCTGGTCAGTACCCTCTGCCGACAAATTAATGTGTACATTATTTTACCGTTGGAAATTGGCATCAGTTTCACAGCGAGTGTCCTCGCTCCACACTGAGAAACAAAATATCGGGTTTTATTTATCTCGCTTGTTCTGCAACATGAATCCATGTGTGGTATTCACATGAATCAACAGGAGCTGCCTGGAAGATACATGTAGTATCGCTTAGCGAATTTTCTTGCTTTGTCAGATTTAGCAGGGAACCAGTCACAAACAATGTACACCATTTGGCATTTTAGTCGGTAACCTGTTTTCACTAAGTAAAACTTTCCAATGCGATCTTGGTTCTGACTTTTTTAGCTGGGAATCTGCTAACTGAAAATTGATGTGCTTTAAGCTAAGCGAAGGACCAGTTAAAAACTCCATATAAAGTCTGACCCATTGAAATTTTAGCCGATGACCTATTTCTCCATAGCAACCTCTTTTCGCTCGGCGGAGTGTCTGCTGAGATAGCTGCTTGAGCCAAAATTTATTCAAAGATTTGCCAAGCCAGAAATTTCTTATGATAGACAAAGAACGTGAATAACAAGTTTGGTTCATGGCCTACATGCTCTTCTGCTTTACAGTTTGCCAAAAAAATTTAGGAGATTATCAGCTTCGTAAAATTGGCCACGTAAAAACATACATGCTCTGTTAACACATTTTTGGACTGCAGACGGCTCAACTTCACGCACATGCGGACTGGTTGATCAAATTAACAGATTTTATTACCCTATTTTTTTTTTATACTGCAGACGTCTCAACTACACGCTTATGTAGACGGCTGATCAAGTTAGCACATTTGTATTGGCAATACGTCTCAATTAGACCTACTCGGGACTGCATTTTACGTGTACATGTAGATGGCGAGACTTTGATCCCCTGTATTGTCTGTCTAGAGAAATAGAAACTGAAGTGAAGAACACGCTCCTAGCATTTGAGGGAGACTGAACTGACTGGCACCTGATAGGACGTGAAAACCCGTCTACATCTGTATTTTGTTTTATTATAGAGACTTGGAGTGCCGACATGAATTATACACATAGTACATTGTATTATACAATGTGTGATGTACCCCGTAAGACAGTTCGATACTTCAGAGAGGCCTGCCTTTGTTGAAAACTCAATTTCAT
Organism: Hippasteria phrygiana; assembly: GCA_037893225.1. Classification (NCBI taxonomy): domain Eukaryota; kingdom Metazoa; phylum Echinodermata; class Asteroidea; order Valvatida; family Goniasteridae; genus Hippasteria; species Hippasteria phrygiana. The sequence goes on from JAZGUH010000179.1 coordinate 330,711, forward strand.
TCGTCATCAGTTAGGATACTTGCTGCATAACAAAGATCTAACCAGCTACGCCAACAACCCAGTTCAGAGTGGAGTGGTTCAGGTACCTTCACTGTAAATTAGGAGGTCTTGGGCTCGAGTCCCACTTCAGGATGATTTAGAGTGAGCACAAGTAAGAGCCAAAGCTTCGTAGTTGATTACTCAAGACATCTGTGCTAGTAAGCAGGAGGTTTTGGGTTCGATTCCCACTTGAGCCTACAGTGGCAACTCTTATCAGTTTTGTAGTAACTTAATAAATAGATCCATTGAGATCTTGCAGATCTCAGCTGCCTAGAGAGAGACGGTGGAAGTTACCCGTCAATAAACCATGCTGACTTCATGATGCAATAAATTGTTGACAACATTATAACATTGTCTTGATAGAGTCATCAGCCGTGTCACTCGTCCGCAAGAATGAAAGGCATTCCCGACGGCCGTAAACATTCAGCGGTGATGAAACCCTTTCTTGCCTTTTATGGTTACAGGGGCATCAAAATACCATCTTGACAGATGTGACATTGGTGCCGATTAGGAAACTGATTGAAGGGATTTTGAGATTTTTTGGCAGATGAGCATCGCCTCGCAAACTGTGGTTTCCTATTCGCTGGAAGGATACATTGCTTATGTCACTTTGTTTATATGCGGATATCACTTTTCTGCCGACTTGTGACGGCGCTGAATTTCATCTCCGGAGTCTTTGGTGACAAGAACACCAAAATCCTTATCCTGTGTACTTTGGAATTATCAGAGCACGCTTTTCGTCCAGTGTGAGGAATAGATAAGCAGAGGAAGAAAAAAAAGAATGAAAATGGCCGCTTGACATTTCAACTCCGCCTGAGCAGTCGCCGTTGTAATTTTTTGTGCAAATGCCATTTTGCGTGAAGTTACACGAACTCTAATTGAATTGGGAGGAGGCGATTGGTAAACAAAAACCCACACGGCACGGGGGATGAGAGCGCAACTCTGTGGATTTGAATACGAAGCATGGTAGCCAGAAAGGTCAAAGGTGAAACGGCAAAATGTCAACCTGCGCTTGCACTGCTGGAAGAAGTAGGGTAAGGAATTTTCTTCAGTTTTGTTCGTTTTTGAAAAAAACGCTTGATTACAGACGACCGCCATGGCCACGGTTTAAAAAAAGACCACCGAGCCGGTTGTTGTGTATTTGCCCATTCCTGCACATACTCAATCTATTGTTTGCCTTACCCTTGGTTGCACAAGCCCATATTGGCACACCTGCACCCCATTAATAACAGGTGGACAGAAAGGATTAAAACTGCCAAATTAAACTGCTAACTTGTTAGTATTAGTTAAGTTACAAGCTAAAACGTTCCACAAACAAATCGACCGACGATAATTACATTTTGAATGAGGAGTGGGACGCTCCTAATTGCTGCAGTATAGAGTCCCCGGAGTTACGACGGTCAATGCAATGTTTGGAACCAGAATACTTTTATTTTGTGTCATTGTGTTTGCATGACTGGCTGTTAACAAAGGAACAGTCGAAATCTCCCATTTGTTTGGAGCCAGTTGTCGTGCCAACTGACGTCACACTTTTATTTATGTCTTATTCATCCTGGGTAACCTGATCAGTGCAAATGCACTGTTCTCCCTCAGGGCCCAGTTTGAATTGAGAGAAGATGCCGAAGGGAATTTCAGTTTTAGTAGTGGGAGGAAACAAAGCCCAAAACAGTTAATCATGGGGAAAGCCCACGCAATCAGGTAGGGACTGAAAACCCAATCCACATGGGAAATTTGTTTTTTTTGGCCCATCATGTGATGAAATGCAACTGCAGACAAATTACATGCTTCGGAGTCAAACATCTGAAACAGTTTCAGAAAAAGCCGAAACTCATGTTTTTTTTTTTTTAATTCAACTTGAAATGATGGTTAAGTGTCACTTTAAATAGTCTGTCTGAAATCCCATTTCTGGTCACCCATATTCAGAGCAATATAATGTACATTGTAAAGTCCCAATCCACATGAAAATTTTTTTTTTGGCCCATCATGTGATGAAATGCAACTGCAGACAAATTACATGCTTCGGAGTCAAACAGCTGAAACAGTTTCAGAAAAAGCCGAAACTCATGTTTTTTTAAAAATTCAACTTGAAATGATGGTCACTTTAAATAGTCTGTCTGAAATCCCATTTCTGGTCACTAATATTCAGAGCAATATAATGTACATTGTATTAAGTCCCACACCCTAAAACCTACGACCCATATTCAAATATTTCCTAAGTGCAACTTGTTTGTTTTTACTGCAGCCACTGAATTTCCCAAATGCAATCAAATATTGGAAACAATCCCAGACTTGCAAACAACAACCGGCAGAGTCCACCCCCTGCTTGTTTTAATTAAAAAAATCGTTTGTCGAGAAATTTGTTTACAAATTGAATGCCGCGCCTTCCACCTGTGTTTTACGGTTCCAGCACCAGGGACAATTATCAAGCACATCGTTCTCTTTTCTCCTCCAAGTAATCAATAACGTCAATATTGTTCACAATTTTATTGAGGTCAGTAGCTAGACTCAAGAAATGCTGCATATAGCGCGTCCTTTTTTTTTGGGGGGGGGGGGGCAGTCAGGTTGTCGTGGTTCTTCCTCGCCTGCCACCTCTGGTGACCCCGGTTTGTGGAAGTGCCGTGGCCTAGTGGTTTGGAGCATTGAATTCATGGTCTGTGGGTAATTCTGCAAGTTGTGGGTTCGAGCCCAGTCCTGGGCTATAGCACTTCTACGCATAATATGGGTAGAGGCATTATTAATGCCTTGCAGTGGGCTAGTTTTAGTTACCCATCCCGAGATCAGATTATCTTGTCTTGTTTCAGTGTGAGGGGCTGGTTCTTCCACACTTTCCTCTGTAGCCCACACCTCGAGTGGCCTTTGGCCTTGTGAGGGGCGATTTGGGGGGGGGGGGAAATAAAAAAAATTTCTGTCTAGGTGCACTGTGTGAATTGGGTTTTCAGTCCCTACCTGGCTGTGTGGGTTTCCCCAAGAATAATTGTTCTGGGTTTTTTTTCTCCCGATACTAAACCTGACATTTACTTCTCTGTCTTCTCTCAATTCAAACTGGGCCCCGAGGGAGAATGGTGCTAATGCACTGATCAGGCTACCCAGATAAAATATAAATAAAAATATTAATGAATTTTCAAAGTGAACAAAGAAAACTGGCAGGAGCGGGATTCGAACCTACAGGTGTACGAAGCGCTTTGAGACATTTGTATGGAAAGCGCTATGTATATAACCACTACATTATTATTATTAGGTGTTGGGCTTCAGCCCAAAACCTATTGTTATTGTTAGAATTATTCTTATTATTCTTCCTCTTTTTCTTCTTACCATAACTTTCTTCTCCGGAATTGTTTGACTACATGCAAACTCATATCAAGTTCATATTTGGTACATATATGTACATCACATTGAAGATTCCGGAAACTGTAATGACGTCATGATGACGTCATCAGGTATCAAATTACAAGCAATTAAACATTTCTATTTTTAATCTTTGAAAATCGATATAAAATCAACCGTGAAAGACCGGAACTTGATTTTTACGGCAATTGATAGGATAATATTAGATCTTCAATTTTGATCGTGCGTGCAAAATCACATGACCCTTCCTTCCGGTCGAAACCGGAAGTGCCTTATAATTTGAAAGTGGAAAAAGATTTGAACTTGCTTTCAGCGATGTTAGTCCTTGGCCAGGCTGAACTTTTCAAAAATGTGAGCTGTGACGTCATAAAATTTTTATGCGCCCTCTAGCGGCAGGTTGAAAAATGTTCAAAATGAACTTTCAGTCGATGTATGTGGCGAAGTTTGCGGTAATCACTTTATAATTAATATATATGATGACCTTCATGCAGGCAACACGTGTGCGAGGGCTCAGATTGATGACGTCATCAGACCGAAAGTTGCAATGAAAAGACCTTTAAACCTTAAAAAAAACGCTGAAAAATCAACCGCGACAGATATAATTCAGATTTTTGCTTCAGATGGCACAGTTGACATAGCTCTCGAGCTTTGTGATAATGACGTCACGATGACGTCAAGTATCATATTACAAGCAATCAAAGATTTCTTGATTTAATGTTTGAAAATCAATATAAAATCAACCGAGAGAGATCTGATTTTGCTTTTTACGGGAATTGATGGAATAATGCAGGGTCTTCATTTTTGATATTACGTGCAAAATCACATGACCCTTCCTTCCGGTCCAAACCGGAAGTGCCTTATAATTTAAAAGTGGAAACAGATTTGAACTTGCTTTCAACGATGTTAGTCTTTGGCCAGGCTGAACTTTTCAAAAATGTGTGCGGTGACGTCATAAAATATTCGAGCGCCCTCTAGCGGCACGTTGAAAAATGTTTAAAATTGACTTTCAGTCGATGTGTGTGGCAAAGTTTGCGGTAATCACTTTATAATTGATATATATGATGACCTTCATGCAGGCAACACGTGTGCAAGGGCTCAGATTGATGACGTCATCAGACCGAAAGTTGCAATAAAAAGACCTTTAAACCTTAAGAAATCGCTGAAAAATCAACCGCGACAGATATAATTAAGATTTTTGCTTCAGATGGCACAGTTGACATAGCTCTCGAGCTTTGTGATAATGACGTCACGATGACGTCATCAAGTATCAGATTACAAGCAATCAAAGATTTCTTGATTTAATGTTTGAAAATCAATATAAAATCAACCGAGAGAGATCTGATTTTGCTTTTTACGGGAATTGATGGAATAATCCAGGGTCTTCATTTTTGATATTACGTGCAAAATCACATGACCCTTCCTTCCGGTCCAAACCGGAAGTGCCTTATAATTTGAAAGTGGAAATAGATTTGAACTTGCTTTCAACGATGTTAGTCTCTGGCTAGGTTGTACTTCACAAAAAAAATACCGGTGACGTCATAAAATGTTAGAGCGCCCTCTAGCGGCAGGTTGAAACATTGTTTAAAATGAATAATCGGCTGATGTGTGTGGCGAAGTTTGGTGAAATCACTTTATATTTAATATATATGATAATCTGTACGCAGGCAACACGTGTGCGAGGGCTCAGATTGATGACGTCATCAGACCGGAAGTTGTAATGAAAAGACCTTTAAACATTCAGAAATCGCTGAAAAATCAACCGTGAGAGATATAATCCAGATTTTTGCTTCAGATGCACAGTTCACATAGCTCTCGAGGTTTCTGGTAATGACCTCACGATGACGTCATCAAGTATCAGATTACAAGCAATCAAATATTTCTAGATTTAATCTTTGGAAATCAATATAAAATCAACCGAGAGAGACCTGATTTTGCTTTTTACGGGAATTGATGGAATAATCCAGGTCTTCATTTTTCATATTACGTACAAAATCACATGACCCTTCCTTCCTTTCCAAACTGGAAGTGCCTTAGAATTTGAAAGTGGAAAAATGTTTGAACTTGCTTTCGACGATGTTAGTCTTTTAGCAGGCTGATCTTTTCAAAAATGTTAGCGGTGACGTCATAAAATATTCCAGCACCCTCTAGCTGCATATTGAAAAATGTTCAAAATATACTTTCAGTCGATGTGTGTGGCGAAGTTTGCGGTAATCACTTTATAATTGATATAATAATTATATCAATTATAAAGTGACCTTCATGCAGGCAACACATGTGCAAGGGCTCATATTGATGATGTCATCAGACCGGAAATTGCGCTGAAAAGACCTTTAAACCTTAACAAAAATTATGAAAAATCAACCGTGAGAGATATACTCCAGATTTTCACTTCAAATGGCAGGGTAAACATAGGTCTCCAGCTTTATTGTAATGACGTCATTATGACATCGTCATGTATCAAATAACAAGCAATTCAAAATGAATATTTTTAATCTTTGAAAATCAATATAAAATCAACTGTGAAAGACCTAACATTTCTGTTTGCGGCAATGGATAAAGTAATAACAGGTCTTCATTTTTTATATCGAGTGCAAAATCACGTGACCCTTCCTTCCTGTCAAAACCGGAAGTGCCTTATAATTCAAAATTGGTAAAAGATATGAACTTGCTTTCCACGATGTTAGTCTTTGGCAGGTATGTGCTTTTCAAAAAGCTACCAGTGACGTCGCAAACTGCAGATTAACTGCGTTGGTAATGTGCACAGATGTAATAGTGTCATGATGACGTCATCAAGGTCAAATTACAAAAACCTAAAAAATCTACATTTTTGAGAACGTCATGCTTCATGAACTGCAGCACACAAACTTTTCACAATTAGTGATTACATACATGTGGATCTATTCTCTTATGTAATCAAACTGAACAAGTCCAACACCGTGTGTTTGTTCCACAAACTCTAGTTATTCTTATTATTCTTATTATTCTTATTATTATTATTATTATTATTAATATTATTATTAATATTATTATTAATATTATTATTAATATTATTATTAATATTTGGGGCATCCCCAGTCGGGGAGACATGTTACATAAATATGTATTGCTTAAGTGCATCATATTGTAATACCAATCGGGTGTAAATGCATGAGTACCATTTTCAATAACATATTATAAAGAATGACTCAAGACGTCGGGACAGAAACGTTTCTAATTTGAAGAAATGTTTACACTCTGTATGTCACACCTAGCGTTGCTCACATTTAACCAAATTAGCGATATGGGCGCAACATTACAAGCATACTTTGCACTCGCTGCAATGCAAATTTAATTAGGTTCCTCGTGCCTTGTGTCCTACATACACCTTTGCCACTTCTGCCACCCCTCCAGTTAATCTGTCTCCAAAAAAAAAAGAGAAAAAAAAAAAAAAAAAAAAAAAAACCCAGAGTAAACGCCCCCAGCTCCAAACAGCAAACTATGAAAACACGGCCGTCATTTTTAATACCCAGAAAATGATGTACAAATGTAGCTCCGGTAGCCCCGGGCCACATTGACATTTAGCCAATTGATTATCTTAGCTGTGCCTTCGTCCGCCGTGCCCTCGTCCGCTGTGCGCCTACTAACGTTAAGATAAACAGCGGCTGTGTTCTTAGTTTTATTGGACAGGCTGAGGGAAAAAAAAAAAATTACGTGGTGAATAATCGGCCTGTTTCAAGTGGGCCTTATCTTGCTGGCTTCCTACGTTTCAGGTGTGGAAGCGCGTTGACGGTGTAATTGAGGAGTACTAAATTGCTGTGTACGTTTCGGGATTAGGCGAAAAACAAAGGCCAATGTTGGGGCGGGGAATATATCAATTTGATATTAACATGGAGCATAAACAGTAATTTGAGTAGAGCTGCTCCTTGCTGCCCTTTAGGAGAAGGTGCATGTACATGTACATGTAGGTGTGATGAAAGTTTTCTCAAAGGTGTGCTGCAAATTCTCCTTGCTCTCAGTTGTTTGCTCTTGCACCGTATAGAGCTGTCCCGAATATAGCAAATATTTGATCGTCAACCGAATATTCAAATAGCTTTTTGCCGGTTTGAATATTCAAAAAAAAAAATATATATACACATACAGGTACATGTACGACTCTAATGCTATTTTAATAGAAAAGTTACAGCACTTAGCAGTGTCAAATGCTGCATTTCTGTGGACAGAGGTTTATTGTTCCCGACCGTAAAACCCTTGACACTTCTACAATAATTATTGCAAAAATCTCAGGCTGGAGTTTGGTTTCTTGTTATCGGAACGTTATATGTACTCGTAAAGATCTTGATACACTACAAAAAATGTCCATCGGGTGGTCTATAATATCGATCGCCGCATGTAAAACACCGGCGTGCTTTGCGTGCAACTTTTTACCGGCGCGGCATGCAATTGCAGCAGACGCCTGAAAGACTTGATCAGCGAGTATCGAATATTCGAATATTCGGTCAAGCCCAGTCTCGAATAATCGTAGCGGTTATCAAAGTAAATATGGCATTCCCGCTCTGAAGATTTTCCAAAAAATAGTTAATATAAATGCAAATTAGTCTGTCTTAACTCATTCTGTCCGGCTGTTATTAATGGGAGCTTGTATCACTGTAAAACTAGTAACAATAAATTTAGTGCCAAGTAACAATAGATTTCCATTGTTAGTGCACCGTTTTTCTTTTGTTAGATGTTCATAGTGTATGCCAATACGGCTTGTGAAGCCAAGCGTAACACACTCAGCAGGCAAACAATTGATTGAATGTGCAGGAATGTGCATATAGACAACAACTGGCTTTTTCAAATCGTGGCTATGGCCGTCGTCCGTATTCAATGGTTTACGGTGGGTTTACTGTTAATTGGTATTTTTATTTTAAGAAAAGAGACGACTAATTTAAGTCAGGCATCCCTCTTTTGTGTTTCTCCACCCACCCCCTCATGCATGTGTGTTCCCTACATGTTTGTTTCTTGTAATCTGTCAGTTGCCTTTGAGAAAGAACTTGCTTAAGTTTGAAACGTCAGGCCAGCTAATTTTTTTATTTGACTAATTTAAGGTTTAGAGATGATTTTAGACCGTCTAAAATCGCAGTCCGACTCAGACTGACCAGAGGTAATGAAGCCACTAGTTGTATTTCATTGATACAGGATTAAAGACATGTAATTCCAAGCCAGCTTAGACGAGGCTTATTAAGTTGGATTGTACCGCTGCTGCATATCGATCCGAGTTGGTGTACAACCCGGCCCATCCCCCCGGCTTCCGGTAGGCGAGTGACTCGGAGCTCAGCCGGCCCAGACTCACCTCACCAGTATGCACTTTCGCCACCCGTTTTGTAAACCCCCGCCCTGTGCTCGGCACTTAACAACATTAGAAACTTAGCTAAACAATTTCTCCAATTATTCGCACATTTGGAGTGTCGAGAGACCGAGGGGAAGGAAGAGGAGACGATCGAGGCACTATTCCTCCCCCCCTCCCCCCCCCCACCGTGTTGGAATGGGAAAATTCTTCGTGCACTGTGAACACCTCGGTAAACTAATGCACACTATCGCCCTGATTAGTAAACCAGGTTTGAATCGACCAGATAGCGGGTGTTTTCAGGCATTCTACCAATGCAGGGTGATAAAGCGTACAGTCTCGAGCGTCTGCGTGCTTCGCTATCGTGGAAGGGAAAAGAAATGGATTTTAATCGTCAACGTGTGGGGGGTAGAATCCGCCCTCTGTAGGTGTTCCTGTAATTGTCACATTGCTTTTTTTTGTCCGCCAAGATTTTTATGCCATATTCTTAGGGACATTTTTAGGCAGTCAAAAGTGGCTTGCCATCAATTTTGGTCTCTCTCAAGGCCAGCTGGTTAAGAGGCCACCTAACAAAAATCTCTGACCGGACATGGTTGCCTTTGTGGCCTGATGTCCACAGCGGCCGGCTCTCTGGGCCATCTAGTCAGAGGCCACGTGCCAAAATGCTTGGTCACATTGGCCTGTCACTTGCTTGAATCGGTCTCCCTCAGGGCTATCTATATAAAGAGGCCACCTGCTAAAAATGATTGGCCTTTGACAGAACTTGGCTGTCATTAGGGCCTGCGGCCTGCAGTCAATTGTGACCCCTCTCATCGTTGGGGCCGTGGTTTTCACCGCACCAGTTCGCAGGTTTTCTCAGTGGATCCGATACATCATAAACCCCAAGCAAATGTTGACCGATGCAACGCGACTGCAAAATGCCATTACAGCGGCCGAGAAATCAATAAGAACTCATCCTGTCTTATTGACTTTCTTCAGGAACCAAACCGCGGCATCCGTTTGTCTATTTTGCTATCTCCTTTCTTCTTCTCGGTGCGTTGAGCAGAGAGTTGATGACATTGTGTTGGTGTGGTTTAGTAGCTCAATCCTGTACATGTAGTCAGTGCGGTATAATTAAACCGTCCTACGACCTCAACTTTTTAGCATTAGTTATGATAAAAAAACATATTAATTAGTTTCAATTTGAAAGCTTGCCGTTTATAAAGATGGCACCAGTACCAATCCTCCTGAGAAATATTTCCATCTGAGATGCTGTCAGAAGATGGAATTTTTGTCGGGGATGACGTAAATTAGAACTTAGATTTTCTCTTTTGCCCCTTCCCGACGTAGTGTATATGTATGAAGCACTGTATACTCAGTGCTTTCCGAGAGCTTGTGTGAACAAATTCAGAGGCTAACTCGGGCAGAACTCGAACCCACGACTTTCTGCTTTACTAGTGCAGTCGTCTTAACCACTGGACCACCGAGCTTGCCGGGGTCGGCTGGACGATTCGAATCCTCTGTTACAATGGGTACCATGTAATTAGTTATGGAATTTGCCTCGGGGATGATGTAAATTAGAACAGATTTTCTCATCTTCGAGAAAATTGTATTTGAAGACCTCCAAATGTGCTGTGGTATGTTTGGATTTCGACAATTAAAATAACCCAATATGAATGTGCACAAAATCACCTGTTAAAAAAGAATGTTTTTTTTCTTTAGTATTTTCTTGTGACTTTGTTGATGGATTGAGCTCAAACTTTCACAGGCTATTTCAAGTGCCTATGGAATCTCACAAAGTATGAACACTGTCTGCAACTACATGTACATGTTTGTTGTCAGTTCTGCCAATGGGTCATTCCATTAATTTTGAGCCCAATTTTGGTATTCCGGACACATTCTTTATTGCCTTCTATCTCCAAGAGTGATTATGTAAAGCAAAGTACATGTACCTGCCAAACAAGTAAAAAATAGTGTGAAGTCAATTTTAATGATACTTGATGGGAAATGACACAGGTCAGGTGTAACAGGGACACCAAAAAATGTCACACTTTTGGACCCCAAATTTATGGAATGACCCAACTACATGTACACAATGTATATTGCCAGCTTTGACAATGCTATATCATATCTTTAAAATTATACAGTGGAGAATGCAAAAATTGATAAGTTATTCATAGGAAGTTTATTTGAGTTAGGATCTTGTGGTTTAATAAATCCATGTCAAGGAAATTAAAAAGGAAATTAATTCAAAATGTGCCGAATGACGAAGGTACGTGACCATAAATCTTTAATCAGGCAATTTGGGGAAAATTTATTCTGAAGTGTTTAGAGAATTAATTCTGAAAAATCCCCCATAAATCCTTAATAAGGCAGGAAAAATCAGTCATGAATCTTTCATGAGGGGATTTGGAAACAATTCCCATTTTTGCAGAGTTGTCCAAGATATCACAAACGGTGAAAGGTCAGTTGGGTGAAAATGGTGAACGACCACATCGTGGTGTTTTTTTACAATGATTTTTAAATGGTGTTTGGATTATTTTAATGTTGTTGGGATAGTGTTGGTGGTTCAATATATTTTTTTTTCACAGGTACATGTATGTCATGCTTTCAAGTATTGCTACATTACCTACTTTTCCTATTTTTTTGTTTTACTTGCTCCCACTTTTCCTATTTTTTTGTTTTACTTGCTCCCACTTTTCTTATTTTTTTTTTTTACTTGCTCCCACTTTTCCTATTTTTTCTTTTTACTTGCTCCCACTTTTCCTATTTTTTCTTTTTACTTGCTCCCACTTTTCCTATTTTTTTTTTTTACTTGCTCCCTTTTTCCTATTTTTTCTTTTTACTTGCTCCCACTTTTCCTATTTTTTCTTTTTACTTGCTCCCACTTTTCCTATTTTTTTTTTTTACTTGCTCCCTTTTTCCTATTTTTTCTTTTTACTTGCTCCCACTTTTCCTATTTTTTTCTTTAAATTCCTATTTCTTCCTACTTTTTCCTACTTTTTTATCCCACAACATGGGGAGTACAGAACATGCCAAATGAGGCCTGTGATGATGTGGACAATGGGCGAGTATCAACGAAAGCTACTCCTGAAAGCCTGCAAAAGTCAGTCTACATTTATCCTGATTTTTGTCCTCCAAAGTCCTACTTTTGTCCTGTTTGTTATTTTATTTTGATCGTACTTTTTCACCTGGGTCTGCTTGAAAGCCTGGTAGGTGTGAAAACAGGTTGAAGGGGATCTTTATTGGAGATTTTTTTTTTTTTTTAAGTACTCGGGCCAATTTCATCGAGCTGTTTAAGCACAAAATTTGCTTCAGCACAAAAACCTTGCTTTAGTAAAATCAGGTTTACCAGCCAAAATTCCATGTGATGTACATGTATATTGCTTGTGACTGGTATTTAGCTGTTGTTTGCTTAGCATGACAATCACATGGAGTTTTGGCTGGCAACCTGATTTTACACTAAGCAAGGTTTTCTTTGTGCTTCTAAAAGCAAATTTTGTGCTTACGCAGCTCCATCAAATTGACCCCAGGTCAGATCCCGATGACAGCCTCAGCTATTTCTCTTCACACATTATGTAGAGTGAATGGGCTTTTATAGAGTACCGAAGTCTGACGTCAGTTGCCGCGGCAACTGGTTCCAAACACATGCAGTTTAGAATGTATTCTGGTTCCAAACATTACATTGATTGACGTCATCACTTCGGTACTCTATTAGGAAAGCAGATATATTATTCTTGTAATAAGCGCTCTCAGCTGTTGGTCCAAGTTATTGCCGTTTACTCCCCGGGGAGCCAAGATGGGTTTTGTTTTGTTCCCGCAGCGACGGGTTTATATTGAGTTGGTGATTGGTAGAGGCTTTCATGGTGTTACACAATACCTTCATGTGGTTGCTAGGAGACGAACATGGGGTTGCTAGGATTTTTGTGCGTTTGTTGCACTTTGTAGGATTGTCTGAAATCTTGTAAGTGTGATGACCCGATCTGTACCGAGTCAGTCATGATCAGGGAGGGGGTGTGGCCGCTATTGATACATGTAGATTGAGTCGATGGCGGGTCCCATTAACAGCGTCTACACCCTTCCGAGGCTGTACACAAGCCAAAATTCCTTGCTCAGCTTTTACATACATTGTATGTCAACCATTAGTGACAAATTTTCGGCTGTAAACGTAGAGATTCTTCACAGCCGTGAAATCTGGCCTGCAGTGTCGTTGCAAAAAGTGTACGGTGCAAAATATTGTCTACTGGGCATGTGCAGTAGATGCGGGACATCATTTGGCATGTAATACGTGCCAAATGGTGTCCGGTGTGAAATAGTGTCCGAACGCAGTCACGCAAACATGCATACAGGTATGCAAGTTTTGCAGAAAATGGATAGTATTTGACAGAAATTGAGATTTTCTGGCCAGAGCAGGCACTATTTGGCAAGATCGGTACACGGACAGTATTTTCCAAAAAAGGGATTTTTTTTTCTAGGAACGGGCAGTATTTGGCAGGATCGGTAACTGGCAAATCACACAATAAGATGCATGCTAAATGCAGACAGGGTGATGTCATAGGCACACGACCAATCATATGCCAATATATACTAATAGGCAGACACTTTTCGCACCAGATAGGATTTGGCTTGACACTGTATCACCTGTATGAAGTACAACAAATAATTTAGGACAGGCAGGTTTTTGTTTATCGTTTGATGTGCTTGGATAGGCAGTTTTAGATCTTTGCTCCGCCTAACCCATTCTGTCCGGCTGTTATCAATGGGTGTAGGTATGCCAATACAGGCTTGTGCAAGAATAACTATACACAACAGGCAAACAATGGATTGAATACGTGCAGGAATGTGCATAAAGATGACAATCGTCGTCTATATTCAATGGGTTAAACAGGCATTTTTGACCATCATTGCTGGGTTTGGACTACATTGGAAGCCAGCTGTAGTGTGGTGCGGTTCACTGGTTATTCATCTCAGTATCATGTTGATGATGGGTGCCCCTTTAAAGCTCCTTCATGTTGACAGTGCCAGTGACATCACGTTGTTGATGATGGGTGCCCCTTTAAAGCTCCTTCATGTTAACAGTGCCAGTGACATCACGTTGTTGATGATGGGTGCCCCTTTAAAGCTCCTTCATGTTAACAGTGCCAGTGACATCACGTTGTTGATGATGGGTGCCCCTTTAAAGCTCCTTCATGTTGACAGTGCCAGTGACATCACGTTGTTGATGATGGGTGCCCCTTTAAAGCTCCTTCATGTTAACAGTGCCAGTGACATCACGTTGTTGATGATGGGTGCCCCTTTAAAGCTCCTTCACGTTGACAGTGCCAGTGACATAATGGCATCATCTTACCAGATCAGCCCGTCAAATGATTTTGCAGCCGGATTTATTTTTCATCAGGGATGGTCTCGGAAATTGCCCAGGGAATCTGTGCCCAGCCGATTGTATTGTCCGAGTGACACAGGTTCGTGTACACCACAAGCTTTAGTTTGGGGTGTGATATATGCTGCAAAGACGGTGCTTTGTCATGGTCAGATCTGAACGGCCATTGTGCTCCTTTGCTTGCTTGTTTTGATGCCGTCTCCCTCTAGATGCAGTGCGAAGATAAACCAGGCTTGTTATTGAAGGCCAGGTAAAAATATGTTTAGCATTCCCGCCGGCTTACTTTTTTAGTTGCTACTTTTTTTGTTCTTTTATTAAAAAAAAAAAAAAATAGGAAAATTGAGAAGAAGAAATGCCTCCGCGATTATTTATTCGGTAGACTCCACAGTTAAATGTTTTGAATCGATTTTAATGCACTCCCCTGGACTTGTGAAAAAATTGCCACTTTCATTAAAAACATAAACGTCATTTACATTTAATGCAGATCCATCCTGGAGCCAAGGCCCAATTCCAATTTACAGTTTAATTGGTTCGTTTTTGGATGATTTCCTTTTAACAATGGCACTCTCTGGGAGGCGGTAATTGGCGCTTGCATTTGTCAATGGATGTAAAGAAAAGCGATCGTCACAGTCAAACAAATTGCGGAAAAGTCCATTGTGCATCGACAGTGGAGATAAATATGCCAGTAGTCATTGTAATTGTTTTTTTGTATTTTAGCTAATTCTACATACGGGAAATCAGGTGGATGGAATCAAACCTACGCTGGATTGTGTTCCAGGCAAATTTTTGACTGTTCATCTTGGCTGCTGTCTTGAGCCGTGTCCGCAGTGGACTTTTTTGGGTAAAATGTACAGAGACTGTTGTCAACTTGACCAAATTAAGTCCAGTGCGAACAGCCGGTAAACTTTCCAAATTGTCAAGTGTCGATCGTCGGTTGTCGGTTTATCCCTCTGCAGTGAGAACTTTTACAGGGCCAACTGTGTAGCGGAAGAGTGACGTGGCCAGTTGTGCGCCGCTTAAAGTCCAGTGCGGACAGCCACTGAAATGTAAAATGTGCATTTTGATCACGGCAACAATTTACGTGGCCAAGGACTTTCTGCGAGCCATGTAATCCAAGTGCGGACGCACGGAAGAATAACCACAGTGGAATGTTAACGATGATGTGTTGTAACTTTTGACAATAGTTAGTCCAATGCAAATGCGGCTTTGGGCAGAACTTTCCCACTTTATGTGAAGATTTAGAGCAAAAATATATTTATTCTGCGGACTACGTCAAGTTTACGGAGCAAGGTGCAGTAGATACTGGCTCTGCAATTATGTCGATTCAAAACCGAGGATCGGATGTCTGCTAACAGGTATCCTGGGGGAAAAATTTTTCCCTCTTCTCTCTCTGTGGAGAGACTCTCATTACCCGTCACAAGTTAATAACTCCCTCCCCCTGGCCGGCCTCACACCTTTTGGCTGAAGCCTGATCACAGAACTCTCTCCCTGGGGTAACTTGGGTTGCCAGGCTGTGTGGCCGGAGTCACCTCGTCACAGAGTTGACTGCAAGATGACCCCTTCATCGTCCCACCTCCTTGTCTTTTTCCAGTTCTACTGGTGGCCAGTGAACCGGTCGTAAAATTGCGGGGGGGGGGGGGGGGGGGGGGGGGGGGGGGGGGGGGGGGGGGGGGGGGTTGGGGGTTGGGGGTTGGGGGTTGGGGGTTGGGGGTTGGGGGGGGGGAACCCAGCGCCAAGTTTTACAAGATTGTCATGGGAAGTCACGTAGTCAAAATAAACATTCTTAAGGATGTCACTTGACTTCTGCCTCTTCTTGAGTTGTGTATTTGCTTATAAAGACACCCTTTGAGCCTCCAAGGAGAAAAAATGGTGTATCGTGTCGCAACTCATCATCGCCTACTCCAGAATTAGTTAATAATAATAATGCAAAGATTGAGGATGTGTGTTGAAGGATTGCAAAGCTGTCCACACAGTACACAATGCTTGGTGTGGAATTTGCACTTCATTTGAACATAAGCAAGAAATGTTGAACATTTTGGAGGATTGGGGAGGGGTCTACATATTTCTTATGGAGAGGCAATCAGAGGATTTTGAAGGATTGAGAATCCATCCTCGTCCAAAGTGCCTTGAGACCCTTTTCACCAGGAGACCAGGTAGCGTGAAAATCATCATGTGTGGACTTTCATGGACTGATCGTAATACATGTATCATATGAAGCATGCTAAACCGAGTGCGTGCATGCGGTGTGCGTGACTCGTTTACTTGAGTAAGTACTTTATTAGCATCACGACACTAATGCCGTCCATGGCCCACGTGGTCTGTAGTGTTTTAGGGTTTTAAAGGAATAGGAATTCATGTGCCAAGATCATTATGGGTACATACATTTTGATAACAATAAACCAAACTCTAGCTTGCGTTTTTGCAGTAATTATTTTATAGGTGTCAATGGATCTACGGACGGGAACAATAAACCTCCGTCCCAAAAAATTAGTCGACAAAAATGCGGCATTTGATATAAATGTACATGTACTGCTATGTGCCATAACTTTTCTATTAAAATAGCATCAGAGACGTATCTGTACATATGCATATATTTTTTTTAGAAAGGTATTTGAATATTCGGTTGATGATTGGATATATACAAATATTCGGTATATTCAGGACAGCCCCACTCTGCAAGACGTTAGCACCATTTTCAACAGACTTTGGTGTCTTAACAGTGAGGCCGATGATTCAGTTAAGTCTGTCCTCAAAAAGTCTGTCCTCATCTTTGTTTCCCACCCCTTCTCCCGGCAGCCGAATGTAATCGATAGCCGACAAGTAAAGCGGGAAGTAACAGGTTCGATTCCCACGCAACTGTCTATTCCCACGGGCTGTGCTGAATACGTCTTACGGCCGATTCCTTCTGCAATCGGTCTTTGGCATTTAGAATGCTACACTCCGGCCTCCGGTTTGCTTTACATCGTATTGATTCTTAAGTGCTTTATTTGTGTAAATTTGACATTAACTCATGTAGACATTTTTTCTTAACATGTGCCAAGCAACTCTGTGCTGCCCGCGTTTTTTGACATGAACGCACACAGACAGCGCATGCCATAAAATGGGACTCAAATCCCACTGGATTTCTAAACATTTGTAGAAAAAAAAGAACACAAAAGATCTGTTTCGGTGTGAAAAAAGTGCCCCGGCATGAGAGCGATTTTGAGGGCTCTGTCCGCCCACTTTCCTGAATTTATTGGAGGATTAACGACAGTCCAAGGACAAGATGGTCGTTGTTGTGTATATACATGTACATCCATCGTGCCGTACATGTAGGTTGGCACAGTGGTTTTTTACCGACTTCTGTGTGAGCAGTGTTTTGTCTGTAGATTCTAATGCAGTTTTCCCGTGTTGTGGCTGAGTGGGTGGTCAGAAATCGGAATTGATAGCGTTGTATTTGAAAAGTCCAGTTTCCAAACTGACAAACATCATGATAAGAAAAGAGGAGAAAATAGAAGCTTTTATCTTGTTAGGAAAATAGGATCTTCACCTGCTTTTGGAAGAGCATTGCTTCATGTTCAGCATGAGGGGAGGATTAGAAAATCTGAAACTTACTTTTTAAATTCTTTTTTAATTTTTGCTGTGAATACTAAAATTGGATACCTGCTAAGTTTTTAGGTAAACTGCCAGGGGAATGATGATGTAAGCTCACTGAGTTTGCAACACGCCCTGAAAATTTATGAAAATCACGAGTGACGTAAAGTCCAGAATTACATTTTGAATCCAATAAAGCCTTGGAACAGTTCTAAGTTTGAAACGGGTGAATGTCTTTTGTTTGGCCTGCCTTCCCACCCCCCCCCCCCCCCCCCCCCCCCCACCCAATTTATCTTCGAATTTTACGGATTGAGCAATTTGATGTCAATCTCAAACGAGAAGAAGGCATTTGAACATTTGAACAGTGACCAGAAGCTGAACTGAAAATCCTTCAGGATATACCTCGAGTGTCTGAGTCGGTGATGAAAATTTGTGATAAGGCGGCTTGTATTACGCACGATTCCTCAAGCTGTTTCCACGTTTTCAAATTAATATATTTTTTTTTCTGTGATCGTCGGGATAAAAACGGATAAAAACGGCTGCTTGAAGCAGACACTGCCCACGTGTCGGCTACTGTTGCCATGGCGCAGGTCACAGTAGTACCAGAGCTTCTTGTTTGCTGCAAACACTCATGCATTAATCATGTTGCCTAATACTATCGCCTGCAATTACTGGGTCCCGGCCTAATGGATGATGATTGTGTGTCGTAAAATGCTTTGTGCCTTTTTTTTTTTCCTTCGTTTAAAGGCTCGGACGATTTTTTTTGGTTACTCGCAAATGCAACGTGAAATCGAATCTTGATTGTTTTTGTTCAGCTTGATCAGATTTGTGGGCTGGAGTAATTCCCGAAGGGGGAAGAATTGCTTGGAAAGATCACAATGACGGGATTTTGTAAAGTTTCAAACGTGGGAGGAATACCTTTGGGGAAAACTGTACAAGCTTTCAGTGGCCTTTATGTACATGTGGACATACGTAGGCACTATAAATTCCAGCCATTTTGTGTGGGATATTTCATGCGTGAAAAAAGCAACAACAAGTATTGCAATTCCATAATTGTTGCATTGGGTTTGAAAAAGACAACCTGGCTGGCACATTCCTGCACATACTGAATCATTCATGTTTCAGCTATATTGTTCTTGAAAGGGAGTGTAAAGAATAGTTGGAGCTTTTTCAAAGTTTTTATTCATACGAAAGGAGAGGGGGGTGGTGAGCTCCAGCTCCAAGCGCAATGAATAGGACCGCTCTATTCAATGTGGTGCCTATTTTTTGCAAGTTTACGTTTGACTGCACAGCCCGTTCTTGGCATACCAGCCCCCCATCAGTGACAGCCGGAGACAAGGGATTAGACCCACACCCGTATGATCTTCCTATTGAAGGCAACGTTCAGACATCGTTATTAGTTAAAACGGTAAAAGTTAAAAAGGTCATTCACCACGGGTGGCCGGTCGTAAAATTAAAACGTACCGAGCGTTCAGACACCGTTTTATCTCCATTCTGGGGTCACATAGAAACTTCCGCTCATTTACATAAAGCGCGCGCTAGTTCATGTGTTACATCATAAAATTGTGTGTATGGGATGCATCATGTATATTATTGTGCGTGCACACATTTCAACTGGTTGCCGGCATACGTGCTTTCGTTCGTAACCGTTGATCTCCATTGCATTTATCGCTAGGATTGCGCGCACCACCATTACATGCATTACTGTCAACATGGCGCTGTCACGAGAGTTTCTTGTTCGAATAATTATGAAGTCGAAGCAGTGGCCATGATGCAGTGGTGAACAGTTTTGAAAAAAAGTTCAACAGCTGCTTTAAAAAATGTCGGAACAATGAACTACATGTAAGGGCAAGAGCAGAGAGACGGACGTGAAGGCTTCACACTGTTTAGCAAAGATGGCGACTGATGGACCATGCTAGCGCGTGCGTGCTGTGCATTAGCCTTTTAGAGGTATGGCGGACACAATAGAAGGGCGCTATTTGATTTGGGTAAACCTTTTGTATGGCACAAAAGGTTTACCCAAATCAAATAGCGCCCTCCTATTGTGTCCGCCATACCTCTAAAAGGCTAATAGAGCGTGCACTGACGTGCAACCACGTTGTTTACACAACAAAAGGCGCGCCACAAAAGGGGTTACGTAACACCGGGTCAACTGTGCTGACTAAAACAGGAAGCGTTTTAGCTGAAACCGTTCAGACATCGTTTTAAAAGATAAAACTGTTCTGGTTTTAGCTAAATCCTCCCTCCAAGGTGTTTTAAATCACCGTTTTAGCGGCGAGATAAAACCGATTCGGTGCAACTTGAAAACTATTCAGACACCGTTTTAGCTAAAACTTTAAACCAAATCGAGGTCAACTAGTGTTTGAAGGGAATTTAAAACGGTGTCTGAATGTAGCTGAACAATCAGAAACAGTTGAACTGGCCGAGGTTGTTTCCACCTCTTCTCCTTGCTGTTAACGATTCTGCGTTTGCGTACGGGATTGTGACCAGGCTTTTTCCTTGTCCCGTCACAGTACTTGTAGATCGTACATGTTTACTGGAAAAATCCACGGCAGAAGACGGCAGGTGGTATTGTCATTGTCATCAAATTGCACCAGATTACAATAATCCCCTCCCCCAAGCTTCAGGTACAGCTTTGATCCACAGCAGTATTAGTAATTCTCGGCAAAGCCTTGACATTTATGCATAATATTCATGGATTTACATTGTGCAGGTACATTCAGTAAACAACTACGTATGCACCGTGTGGTTAACTGTGCTTGCATACACAAGTGTATCTGAGAATGATGCAATGTAATGTATGCACAGTTCAATACAGCACTAGATCGTAGCTTTAAACCAATAGAAATGCCTAAATGCCCCACACCCTGTGGGGTATTCCATAACCTGTGGGATACCCCATACCCTGTGGGATACCCCGTACCCTGTGGGGTACCCCGTACCCTGTGGGGTACCCCGTACCCTGTGGGGTACCCCGTACCCTGTGGGGTACCCCATAGCAAGTGGGGTACCCCGTAGCCCGTGGGGTACCCCGTAGCCCGTGGGGTACCCCGTAGCCCGTGGGGTACCCCGTAGCCCGTGGGGTACCCCGTAGCCCGTGGGGTACCCCGTAGCCCGTGGGGTACCCCATAGCCCGTGGGGTACCCCGTAGCCTGTGGGGTACCCCGTGTACCCCTGTACATGTACATCTCTGGCTCTGCCCATTCCAACGTCACATTCACACCTTCTGCACCGCGTATTTTCATCTCTCATCGTGCTTCCCATTTACTTCCGATCAATCGTGAACTTCATAAATATTGCATGGCATGTGACACCTGGGCCAACTAGACCAGGAATTACATGTAAGGGGGGGAAGAGGTTCTTACAATGTATTTCGGCTGGCTTTCTGCGGGAGATTTACCGGTCATTTCGTGGGATGAGGATGTAAAGATATTACAGCCTTTGCAGAGCAGTATCCGAGTATTTGGCGGGGCAACTGAAGCAATTAACTGCACAAGAATGCTGAAGTTGTCCTGAAATGAAGTTGTCCTGATTACGGGAAGAGACTGGTTGGCAGAAAGAATTGAAGGAACTGAACAATATGCCCGTGATATGTGAATTAATTGAATATTGAATATTGAATGTTGAATATTGAATATTGAATATTGAATGTTGAATATTGAATATTGAATATTGATACACTTCCTTGTACACGTACGTGTACCAAGAAGGAAAAATTGAAATTTATTATAAAATATATTGGTTACCAATTCATGTATTTGACTTTTATGCAAATTTAGATTTTTAATAAATTTGAAGCATACACGTAAGTTTCCTTTTTTGATGTATGAAATAAGATTTAAATGTAGGAACAAAAATTGATTGTATACTTGTGGAAACTCTAACTATCAAATTTAACTTTCTGATTTTTCATAAAACTTCCAGACATTGCTTGTTATTTCACCGCTGTATTTAATTTCCTACGTGCATAGAATTTAGCCATGCTAAAACAAGGTAGACCAATTCAAGTCTTTGATGCATATTACTTACAAATATCAATTAGTTTGAAATGTAATTGATACTATTTGTTTAATCCATTCGTCTCAACAAATCTTGTTCTTAAGACATCGCCGGCCCATCCTTAACACTTCACCTGCTCACATCGTTGCCCACAGACAATATTGATACGTTCTTGACCTTGATATTTCATTACCCCGCCGCATGTCTCCCAGACTGCGTCTGGGAATAGATCGTCCACGCAAAACGGGGGAAAAAAAGAGGAGAGACAAGATTGCGCTCGGGTGAGCATGTAACTTCATTACCCAATTTCGCTAGTCTTTGATCCCGCCATAAGCAAGAAGCCAAGCCAAGGACCGCGCTGATCGACTTGCAGTGGATTTCTTCGAGGGCTGCTATTGGCGCTGCTGTGGGTTGAAACGGTACCGGTACTGGATATATACAGTGGTACATGCAATGACATTCTTGGCTTCGTTTCTTGCAATGAACCATTTACAAGCATACATGTAGATGCCACTCAGGGCAGGGCCATTGCGTGTACTTATCCAACTGATTTTAGCATTACAACTGAAACATCTCTTAACCCTAAATCCTAGGATTCTTTACTAATAAAATGGAATACATAAACACATGATGTACAAAACCCATCAAACTCCAACAACCAACCATTGCACCAGTGATGTAGTCAAAACCAGGCACAAGACCAGGCACAAGACCAGGCACAAGACCGGGCACAAGACCATTCACAAGACCATTCACAAGACCATTCACAAGACCATTCACAAGACCATTCACAAGACCATTCACAAGACCAGCTTGTTACAGGCACAAGTAACAGACATAAACCATGACAAAGGAATGCTTTTATTAAAGTTCATTTTAATAGCTTGAGACTTGAATTAAGACTGAAGGTCTTGTACGGTCTTGTGATGGTCTCAACTACATCACTGCATTGCACACATATATGGGAATGTACTGAACCTTCCATAGTCCAACAGGCTGTGCCAAGGAGGGGTACTGGGTATGCCAAACTCCAATATCCCTGTACTGTTTGATTTTGATGGACTGAGGACTTGAGACCCTGTGCTAAACTCATCAAAATCTAACTATACATTTGTACAATTTGTTTTTTGGACTCAGACTCGTGCAGCAAAGTTGCAATCTTGACCCTCACATTTCTCCACACCTTGGGCTGTTGCATGTGGTGCCACCCCAGTACCTATTCACTGCAAAAACTTGTCAAAACCTACTGTTGGAGTTTGATGGGCTTGGGGTAGTTACAATGTACATGTAGGGTTAATCCTTTCAGTTCTTGCACATACTACGACCATCAGCGCCCAATTTCGTGGTTTCTGTAACACCAGATTCTGTGCTAACAACCTGCAATTATGAGCTGCATGTAACCTAGCAGAGAAATTCTGCACTACATGTAACCTGTATTAAAGGTTAGTGCAGAATAGCTGGGATGTAGTCGAGTCCCTCACAAGTCCCTGCAAGTCCCTGCAAGTCCCTGCAAGTCCCTGCAAGTCCATCACAAGCACTCCAGTCCTAATTCCAATCACAAGCTATTTAAATGAGCTTTGACAAAGGCATTCCTTTGTCATTGTTCATCCAGTTACTTGTGACCGGCTTTATGAAAGGACTTCTGACTGGACTTCTGACTGGACTTCTGACTGGACTTCTGACTGGACTTCTGACTGGACTTCTGACTGGACTTCTGACTGGACTTCTGACTGGACTTCTGACTGGACTTCTGACTGGACTTCTGACTGGACTTCTGACTGGACTTCTGACTGGACTTCTGACTGGACTTCTGACTGGACTTCTGACTGGACTTCTGACTGGACTTGTGAAAGGACTTGTGAAAGGACTTGTGAAAGGACTTGTGAAAGGACGTGTGAAAGGACTTGTGAAAGGACGTGTGAAAGGACTTGTGAAAGGACTTGTGAAAGGACTTGTGAAAGGACTTGTGAAAGGACTTGTGAAAGGACTTGTGAAAGGACTTGTGAAAGGACTTGTGAAAGGACTTGTGAAAGGACTTGTGAAAGGACTTGTGAAAGGACTTGTGAAAGGACTTGTGAAAGGACTTCTGAAAGGACTTGTGAAAGGACGTGTGAAAGGACGTGTGAAAGGACTTGTGAAAGGACGTGTGAAAGGACTTGTGAAAGGACGTGTGAAAGGACGTGTGAAAGGACTTGTGAAAGGACGTGTGAAAGGACTTGTGAAAGGACTTGTGAAAGGACTTGTGAAAGGACTTGTGAAAGGACTTGTGAAAGGACTTGTGAAAGGACTTGTGAAAGGACTTGTGAAAGGACTTGTGAAAGGACTTGTGAAAGGACTTGTGAAAGGACTTGTGAAAGGACTTGCAGGGACTAGACTACAACTTTGCAGAATAGAGCATGGAATCCTAGTTTGGGATGTCCGTATGAGCACGAGTCATAATTCCATGATAACCAATGAAATACGCCAACCATAAGTGCAGAATTTTCTGCCATACTTTGTGGCGATTACTCACTTTTGGTATTAAAGCAGATCCGTGATATTGGGCCGGGATTAGCTGCTTCTACAAAGACCAGTCTTAAGTACCTTTTTAAAGAAAGTCCACAGCAAGAACGCTCTCGCTCTCTCGTACTTGAAAAAATTGATTCTGTCAGTAATTACGAAACACAACTGTCCAGAGTGTTCGTAGTGGTTTGTCGTTGACCCTGACAATTCCAGGAATTCTGCTGAGACAAGATATGAAGAAGATTGATCCGTGTCTTGTGGCATTGGAACATCCTCTACTTCAGTTCACTCCAGAAAAAAAAAAAATGGTTTCCGAGCGGCTGGTTTTATAAGTCCGTAGATTGCGTTTGAGAACCTGGTTTACCTGTACATGTGGCGCTTTCATGCATGTGTTCAGTTTTCAAGTTGATGTCAAGTGGTTTATATAGAAATAAATGAAAGATTGCCGGTGACACCATCTGAAAATAATCTCTCTAAGGAAGATGTGTGGTTCTGAAAAGAACCGCGGTGAGAATGGATCTCTACGTTTCGGACAGTGTGCTCTGTCCGTTGTCAGAAGAGTGAGTGAAGGGCTGCGGGGGTTGCTTGCAGCTGGTTTATATAGATGAATATGTAGGGGGGGGGGGGGGGGGGGGGCTTAAATCTGGGCCCAGGTAAACTAAGGGTTGGCAATTCAAAATGTCATCAACCCTACCACCTCTGATTGTAACTCTTTACCAAGAGTGGCTTGTATTTGGTCATTTCAAATACAGTTTTTATGGGCAGGATTGAAAATGCAGAGAATGGGGTGTATAGACGTCATCCGGGCTAGTGGTAATTGTTTTTGGGCGCCTGTAGACAATATCAGGCTTCAAAGGGTTAATGGGGTGTTGGTATGTCATGAGAGCTTGTGCAGCCAAGCGTATTGCACGTAATGCCAAGCGTATATGCAAACAATGGATTGAATACGCACATGAATGTGCATTATAGGCTTGTGAAAACTATGGCTTGTGAAAACTATGGCTTGTGAAAACTATGGCTTGTGAAAACTATGGCTTGTGAAAACTATGGCTTGTGAAAACTATGGCTTGTGAAAACTATGGCTTGTGAAAACTATGGCTTGTGAAAACTAAGTGTTCATTACATTACACATGATGTTCGTTATCGTGGCGTTCTATTGTACTTGCACGCTTATTTGTTTTCACACAGTTGCTGCAGGTAATTCTTGTTTACAAATCCTATGCTAGCATTCTGCCCTGAAGATTTTACCAAGAGTAATATGTTGATGTCCGTCATACAGTGCGTGTCATCATCATTATCATTTTTAATTAAGCTGTCCTTGTTATGCCTGTACAATTAGTTGACAGACAGCTCCACTGTGCTGGCCTTGAGTATAGACAGGCAATTACCAGACTCCCCCGTATGGACATTGTTTTGTAGCAATCCTTGGTGAAAAATGGGCCAGTGTTTAGCAGGGGTGAGATTTTTCAGGATTTTTCTTGATTTTTCTTGATTTCAGAATTTTTCTGTCGGGGTTTTCAGATTTTTTTTAAAGAATCTCTTTTGCAATCTGGAGTTCCTGAGGTGCTGTCTTAAAGGTGTTTTTACCTGTAAAAGTGGATATAGACCAATAAAAATGGATATTTTAAGGGGGTGCCTTTAGGCAAATACAAACTGTATGTTGATCCGGGGTCCTCGTGAATTTTTCATGGATTTTTCGTGGATTTTTCATTTTTGGCCAAGCTCACTCTTGGTTTAGATAGATGGGTTCCCACCCCCAAATACACGGGGACCGGTATCGAGGACAGATATGCTGCTTTTGATTCTCCCGTGTACATATACATTTATGTAATAATTTCCCTTTATTTATAATTTTTTTTGTGGAGTTGGGTGCTTTTTGTTTTATTCGCATTGATGGGAATCAATCGTGGAGAAATTTATTCTGTTGAGTGCAAGTGTGTTTTGACAAGTTTTTGCAGACGTTGGGAACATCACAATGCATTATGGGTATATTATCCTCTTTAAAATGGACGACGGCCATGGCATTGGTTTGAAAATAGACCATCTTGCCGGTTGTCGCCTGTATGCCCATTCCTGTGCATACTCAATCCATACATGTTTCAACTATATTATTCTTGAATAGGAGTGTAATGTGAATGGATGGAGCTTTTCCAAACAAAGCTTTCAATCACACGAAAGGAGGGCTACAAGTGTGATGAATAGGACCACTCTATTCAGTGTGGTACTTATTGTTTGCATTTACGTTGGCTACACAGCCCATTCTTGGCATATCATTCCCTCATCAATAACAGCCGGACACAAAGGATTAATATACAAATTGTAATTAGCATACATGTACGTTTACATCTGGGTGTATGCTAATTAGTGTAACTGGGTCATTCCACCAGGTTGGGACATAGTGTGTGACATTTATCCATATCTTCAAAAGTACTATTACATTACTGCCGTAAAAGGTGTTTCATTGTTGCATAGTGTGTCCTTTAATTATTGTACATAATAAATTTTCCATATATATTTATTAAAGTGTTAAAAAACCACAAAAATGTAAATGTTGGACACATGTTGGTGTCCATGTTACGTCTATTTTACATACAAAAAACACACACTTTTTATCATATTTTTGTAAAAATATAACTTACATGATTGAAACTTTCTCAAATAATCTCACACCCAAAGACGGATGTCACATGAAATAACTGAATTAAATGTAATGATGGTTTTAATGATATGGTCAAATACACACTGTGTCCCAACCTGGTGGAATGACCCAACTGCTATCGGCCCCCATGTTCAAATTCAGAGTAATGGAGGAACACTGGTACCCATTTTTTGACTTTACTTTTGCAATATTGAAACGTGCAGCACTTTCGGTGGCACGGTTAGTGTGGCTAAACCGCTTGGTGTTCGTGCATGCGTTTTCTCGTAGATCAACTCGCTACCACACTGCCGCGCGGCACCTGTTTGTTCTTTTAATTAGGTCTTGTCTTGGCAGGTCACACCCTCGCATAAAACCGAGTTAATCAAATGAAGTCAGAGCGTATGGTGTACGTGAATGAACAATTAGTGAAAGTGCACACACGTTACCCGTCGCACACTGTACACAGAGGGTTGACATGCCGGGTTGGGCTTTGGCAAAACCAACCCTATTAGAAGTGTCCCTGTGTAACAGACTGTTTTTGCATTTAGCAAGGTTCACACGCCTCCCGGAAATTCCTGGAAATTCCTGGAAATTCCTGGAAATTGTAGTAAAATAAATATTAGTTTCAAAATAAGACAAAACGGTCTAATAAGTTGCCATCGAAATTTACTGCAAATGAGTCCGCGATCCCGCGCAGCGTCAGCGTAGCTGAATTAAGTCCTGGAAAAATCAAAATCTTGACCTGGAAAATCCTGGAAAAGTCCTGGAATTCTTTTTTTACAAGGGTGTATGAACCCTGATTTAGTTTACTTGATTACGATGGAAACCAGTCGTAGACTTGAAGCACAATGTCTATATACATGTACATGTATGTGACCGGCTCTGCAAAATTTAAAAAATGAGTTATAAACATACATGTAGCTGAATTTGTCACATCCTAAGCTTTAATTTGGTGTAGGTTTGACCCCTGTGGCATTTTGTGTTCTCGAGATATCTTGACATTTGTATACTCCTATTTTCCAATTTAACGGAAGTGCGTTTAGAGATATAGCCCTTTAAACACAAAAAAAGTGCAAAGAAATAAGATAGAAGTAATTTTTATCAACATTTATTTTTTCATCTATCTTTATTCATCAATATTAATGTTTCTGAAAATGAATTATGAAAATATAGATATAACAGAAGCCGACAAACCCACAACAACAAAATCACTTATGTGAAGATTTTTTTCGCCCGCTTCACATACATTGTAGAACAGCCCTGTGTGTTTTCACATAGTGCGACATAATACCCTTTTTTTGTAGAGCGGGTCACATATACAGGAGTCCATTGCATAGGGAGAATTGCACCAAAGTGTCCATAACAGAAAGAAAAGAGCCCATTTTATTAAATCTATGCAACGACAGACACCCAGAAATATTTTTTCAAATTGGGACTTATATTTTTCTTTGAGAAAAGCCGGTTAGCTGGTAGCCAGAAAAGCTGGAGCTGGTACTGTGATACCTGTATTGATTGTTTCCTTGCTTATAGTCTTTTCCATTATTGAACACCTTGAGTAGCTACACGCCTTGTGGCGATGATATTAAAAAAAAAACTAGCCATGCCCACAACCACCCCCAACAAAAAGAACAAATAATAATAATGATACACAAAAAGGGGAACAAATTATAATGGTTATTAACAGCAGAGTTATGTATAAATAAATAAGAAAATATAACTAAAATCAAGAAAACCTAATTTGCCAGAAGCTTTCCCCCCCCCCCCTAATATTGGGCCCAAGGATTCCAGCACTCGGAACATGGCTAGAAAAACAAATGTGGTTTATTCAGGCTAAATTAATAACTCCAGATGGTCCAGTATGTTGGACTGATGATTGTGCCAGACATGAAGAGGTGGTTTTTTTTTTTTAATACGTGGGCACAGACTACCTGATTGGCACAGACGAGGCTAGGGAAATGTCATACCGTACATGCTGAATCAATAATAGCCATAAAAGAATGAATCGAGAGAAGGGAGATAGATGGCAAATGAAAGAATAACGGGAATTAAAGGAATTATGTGATGCATGTCCAGTTCAGATTGTTTCAACACAAACAAGGTCTTACAATACCAGCAATACATTGTACCTCATTGAGTGATCCCCACAATGTCGCTTCCCAGGTTGTCATGGTTGTTATCGTAAAAATTGGGCCTCTAGAAATTACCTTTTATTCTGCAGTCTACAGCTTGGACTTCTGCACACTCTATTTGACAAATGATTTAAATTAATAAAAAAAACCTTTGCAACATGAATTTTTCCCCCCGATTGCATTTATTCACATACATGTACATAGTTTGTGCATCTTTGATCTTGCCGACTGATTTATTTTTCTAGATCCATTTGTTTTTTTGTCTCGTCAATTTCGGTTTCCTGCCCTAGTTCATTTTGTTTTCTTCTCCCCTGAATAACTCTATTCACTTGCCATTCTTTCAGCATGGAAACAGACCTGTCCATGACATACTTCTTAATGTATTCTCGTCTCGCCTTTTACGGAAAAAAAAGAGGAATTCGTGAAGAATTTTCTTCGTTCGTGAAATCCAAATCTATTTATCCGTTGGATGAGGTACATCCTGCGCAGATGGCGTCTTGTATCCGAGTAACCTTTCCGAGATAACCTTGGATGTCTGCTGGGTGTTACAAGCAGGGTATCAAGTATTCCTATTTTTCCGAATTGTTCCAAATTTTTGTTTTACCTCGCTCCTACTTTTCCTACCTTTGTTCTTGAAATTCCTATTTTTTATTATTTTCCTACCTTTTTCGTAATTTTTCAAAAATGTTTTTGTTTGCCTCGCTCCTATTTTTAATTTTTTTTTTTCTTGAAATTCCTATTTATTCCCTATTTTTCCTACTTTTTGTCCCACAACTCAGAAAATTAAAATCTCATTGAATATTTATTTTATAACATTTTTACATTGTCATATGAAAATCACACAATAAAGGGCTTGGGTGCAGGAGTACTGCAACTTGACTTCCAAGAGCTTAGTTGAGGATGGAGCACAAGTGTTGTGAGTACAGAACATGCCAAATGAGGCTTGTGATGCTGTGGACATGGGTTGAGTATCAACGAAAACTACTCCTGGAAACCTGGAAAAGTCCTACTTTTAGCCCGATTTTGCTCTTCAAAGTTTTGTCCTGTTTTTACATTTTTTTTAAATTATTTTGATCCTACTGTTCTACTTTTTCAGTGGGATCTACTTGAAAGCCTGTCAATGCTACTACCAGAACAGAGGCGTGCCTTTGGTTCATTCTGTACAATGTAAAAATGAGACGTGTGAGACTCTGTAATCCACCACGAAAATCCTGCAATCTGTTTTAAGTTGTGATATTATTGAGTGTTTTTCTAATTTTTATATCTAATTGCTGAGATGGTCTAATGAATGTTTTAAGGGCCTGATGAGCAGGGGTAATAATAATGTTATACCTCATGTACATTGTACCTTAAGCACCATGTTGGTGAATATGTGCGCATTGTAAATTTGAGTTGGTTTCCAATTCATAAAGAAGAATCAGTCTATTGAATTGCTATGAGTATGTGTCCATGCATGTGAGTGATTGTTAAATTGTTTATGTGAAAAATAAATAAGATATGTTTGCTGAGGAGGAAAATATCCGCAAGTTTCTAATCATGTTACACCTGCTACCCTAAGCCAGCAGCAGCTGATACATTGCATCAAATCTTAATTGAGATCAAGATTTAGGCTCCCCTTTGCTATGAAATGACCAGTGCATAATGGACGGTCCTCAAGCGCTAGCCGGTGACCGCATCATCATTCTTACCTACACGTGCATCAGCCCACATAAACAGAACTGGCTTTCTGGAGTCACCGGTCACCAGCCGTTTGGCCGTGCAGTGGGGCAGCACTAACTGATATTGGCTGTGTGTATAGCATACGGGGTGCTTGTAACAAGACACATGTGTATGTCTGTGCTCGTGCGGCACTCACAATTCACCGCACGCTGAGCTACAGAGCAGACTTATCCCCGAGTGCTTTACAGGCATGGAGTAATCCTATCCTAGTGCCGGTACCTTCCAACTCGACGTCGGTGTTTGGCCAGATTAGAATAATCCCCGTCATCGCGTCTCACAATTTGCACGGACGTGTACACACGGAGTTCATAACATTTTTTTGGGCAGCGGAAGGGGAGGGGTTGCTTGCATGCACCCGAATCTACGCATTGGATTTGCATCAGTGCCTATTCAAGTGTCGGGGTACGGTGATTTTGAGGTGGCAGTGAAACCTGCCATGGGGGTCAGCTATAGCTCCGGCCATGTCCTCTTGCGTCAGAATCCCTGAAGCCTGATCATAAACTCGCCTTGGAACATATTGAAGGGACTTTAAAGAACAAAAAAATCGTAGACTTTCTTTCCTAAAAAGACCATCAGATCGGCGACGTGATTGTCACATCTGGCAACGGGAATTAATGGAATCGCTGACATTTATTTCTGGGAATAATTCATAAACATCGCCATGCCGATTCTCCCTGGAGATAATTAACTTGCAAGGAAATCGTCCCTGCACAGATTGTCATGGATTTCTCTGTGCTCGAGAGTGAAAGAGGCGTGGATTTCAAAACATCAAGAAAAATCTGATTTAGTTGACGAGGGTTCCTCAGCTGTTCAGGAGGAGTGCGATGATCGCTCTTGCCACAGTTATGTTGGAGACGACACATCAATATTGTCCTTAAGATGGAATTTAAACAATGCCTCGGGCGTAAGTATCCATTTTGAATGGCAGTTCTCGTAACCGGAGAATTGCGCGAGCCGGTGTCTGATGGAGTTAAGCTTACACCCTGACCTCAAATTGCGTAGTCCATCGACACCTCTTTCTCAATTCCTGAAGCGGATTAGCTCTTCAAAAATGGATCTGCGGAGGCAGAGATCCTTTCTTGTACAATCTTAGGTAATTGCAGATGTTGCTACGGCAACAGCTCTCACAAGACAGCGTCATCGAGCAGGAAACGCAGACGATATTTTCATCTTCAGGGCAGACCAATTGTTCAGCCGGTCTCGGGCAAGACAATGAACCCTATCCCAAATGGGGGGTTGGAAAGTGCTTGAGATAAAACTAATCTGTTACCCTGGTGACATTACTTTTTCTGAAACATCAACTTTACAATGTTTCTGATGTAATTGTCTTTATTTTGAGAGCTGAGTGTTGATGAAAGTCACAAACATTAGACAGCACTTTGCCATCAATTATGTACATTTCTCTTATCCATGTTATCCATCTAATTGCATTTGCCTCCCATTGGAAAAAAAAAAGGAGTATTGACTTGGTCATCACATGGTAGTTGCCACGGTAACAGCTCATAATATAATTAACCATGGTGACTGGCAAGTCAGTGAGGCCGGAAACCTGACAATAACGCTTCCGTATACAGTGGGAATTACGCAAGTGGAGGCGGCACCTTTCCGGGGTAGGATGTGCAACAACATGTACGTATTCACCTGCTGATGTTTACACGCGCGACAGACATTGTCATCTCGTTACTGGTGTCTGCCCTGTGTTATCTGCCACAGAGGACATGCAAAAAACTGTCTTGACGATTACGAACAATCCCCTTCACGAGGATAATTCAATTTACGTCCGTTTCATGTTCATGTGTCGCCTTTTCTTTTATTGAGCATTGTCTGTACAGACACTCCATTTCTCTTCTATGAACCATTTTTTTCCACCTCTAATGCAAAATAGTTGATCATCGCTAATGTTGTTTTTTTATTGCAAAGTCTGGATGCTAGACTATTTCCAAAATTCTCAAATGCTGAGAAGTTGTTGAAATACAAAATCGTGGGGATGCAGCACCTCTTTAAGAAGGTAGCGACGGTTAACACAAAAAAAACCTCACAATCGGATTCATTAAAATTGTGTGACGTGCCTACAGAAGGCAGTACATGTATTTGTGCGCTTTGTATGCAAGGATGTTGCCGACGAATCAGACTGAACTGGATTAGGGACCTGTCCTGAAAGCCATCTGAAGCAGAGTCTGGCTGTGAGATTCGATTCCCACTGCCGTGTCTCCATGCCGGTCACCGGCTTGTGCTGACGAATTCTGCCTGAGTGCCCTTTGTAACGCTAGACCTTACCCCACGGCCCCCACAGCTCGGGGGATAGTTGTGCGGTGGGAGAGCTTACAGCCCGGCCCGACTGTGTGCGATTTTTTTTGAGAATGATGGAACATTACTGTTACTACAAGCAGCGCCGAAATCCTTCATCTGTCTGTCTCCAGTGTCAAGTAAGAGCTTAGTAGGATGTCTTGGAGTTCGTAAATCTCATTTGCTTTTGCTTTTTCAAGATTTCAATTTTTGTTATCATCGTCTTGAGGGTAATATTGGTTTAGGCTTTGTGCGCATTTCCACACAGTAAAAAACAGGTACACTGCCAGAATGTATTAAAGCCCAAGGTTTTAACTGTGTTTTTTTTTATAAACTGGGTTTGATTTAGCCAGACAACGCTGGTAAGCTTGGGGTCAAGTGGTTAAGACTAGTAAGCAAGAGGTTATGGGTTCAAGTCCCACCTGAGTACCGTAAGCCTGTGATTTGTTTCTAACACGGAAAGCATTGAGCACACAGTGCTAAACACTTGTTGGGGAAAGTAAAAAAAAGAGCAAAAACAACTAGAGATCAAATCTTCAAGTTGTTCTAATTTGTATCAACCTCAATGCAAATTCCACCTGCTAACGTTGATTGCTAAGTCTCTTGTTGTTATGCTGGGTTTAAGTTTGACCAGACAACTCTAGCAAGTAGCAGTGCGTGTAAGATAGTGGGATTGAGTTTCACCCGAGTCAGCTCGTGAATTCATTCCCGTTGGCTCCTGGGAAAATCTTATCCCAAAGGCTTCCAGAATGCATTGACCTTGCTGTCGGGAGAACGAGTCCAAATGATTCTTTTTTAACCCCTTGCGTACGGATGCCGCAAATGTGCGCAAAAAAACAGTGCCACCAGGCCGGATGACGCCATTGGCCGCCGTTTGTGCAGTTTCAATCTATTGTTGGATTAAACAGTGCCACCAGGCCGGATGACACCATTGGCCGCTGTTTGTGCAGTTTCAATCCATTGTTGGATTATTGTGTATAGGTTACGCTTGACTTCACAAACACATTGTAGTGGTTCGCTTGGCTGCCATAACCGCCGCGGCACCCCGACGTCTCCCGTAAAATACCGTACTCAAGGGGTTAACAATCATCCACCCACTTACACGTACATGTATCACATTTAAGACCAGCAAAGTCCCCTGTAAAATTCAGAACGCCACGAATATTAAACTAAAGGACAGAAAGAAAGGTAGTAATAGACGAATCCCAAATTGACGAAAGTAGCACCGATCTGCGCACTTCCTGGTTTGAAAGCGAGGATCTCAGTGCTAAGTAAACAACTTGCTGAACGTGCGCTGCGCTGCCATTTATCGCATTATTCATTCATGCATGGATGAATTTGTTGAATAGCACTGTGTTTGTTCAGTACTGAGATCCTCGCTTTCATCCGGGAAGTGAAGGTGTGATGGGCAGTCTTTTGTTCTGCCGAAGTAATAGCTAAAAGTGGTGTTTTTGTGCATGGGGCCCGTCCCATGATTTTTTTTAATTAAATAGATTTTTTTGAAACAGAAAATGCAACATACATGTAATAATGATTTCTTTGGTATTTTTTTAAATTGTTTTAGAACCATTTATAGCTTCTATTTTTGTGAAGGAGACCTTTGAGGAGACAGACCGGATCATCCCAGTGTTGTTTTCCCTCAAAATTCATAAATTTTCCACCCAAATCGAAAACAAAAGTGGCACTCAAGATGTTCATCATCTCGCCGTCAACATCAAGGGCCACTCTTGCGACTACATCGCGCAAGCCGGCGTTGAAATATTCATGTCTTGCTATTAGTGTAAATAATGTCGAGTATAATACAACACGCTGGGAGAAAAGGGTTCATCGACTTGGCTTGCGGGGGACCGGTTTTTCATCCTTTTCATATTGTTGAAGCATCGGCCACTTTTGACTGGTGTACAGTGTTAGCTCATCAAGACCTTCCGTGGTGTCATACGAGAGATACCATTGATTGGTGAGATGTCTGGAGAGTGCGTTCAACTTTCATGAAGATATACATTTGTGACCTGCTCTGCAAAAAGGGCACTTATGTTGCAAAATTTGAAAATAGTGTATTAGATATAGCTGGAAAGGCCATTTTATAAGCTTTCATATGGTATATGTCTGAGGTCTCTAGCATTTTGCAATCACGAGATATTTGGAAATTTGCATGTTTGTTTTCAGGAATTTCTTGAAATGACTTAAGGAGAAACAAGCCATTTAAAAAAACAAAAAGCAAAGCAATAGATGGAAGCACTCGACAAAAACACATTCTTTTTCCAACTTTATTCACTGTATTCAAAGATTTTGGTTATGAAATAGAATAATATAGGTATCTAAGATGCAAAAAATTCCCTCCCTTCAAAATCACTTGTTTGAAGAATTTTTCACCCTCTTCACATTGAACGGCCCCTAACTCGTAAAAGCATACAGCGACTTATGTGCCCTTTTTGCACAGCGGGTCACATTTATGCATTCGACTCTTAGAATGTGTTTTTGTTTCTTAAAGGGAGTATTATACATCATTTGCTTTTGCTGTAATTTTCAGAAATGGATGGATTTGGGGGTTAGTAGTTTATAGCAAATACTGTAACACTGACCTGATTAAAGTTTTGCGTGCATCGCTAGATGCTGGGAAAACGAAGGAAAAAAAAGCCATTCTTCTAGTCTGCTTCGCTGATCCTACTCAATAAACAGAGCAACTTATAGATGTCAGGGGAATTATCAAGTCGGGTAACTGGACCATTTCCAACGATTGTTGGCCGACAATTGTTGGAAATTGATGCAAAAATTCCACTTTTCTTGAGAATGACAGCACACCAGGTACCATGATTTCACAGACTATTTTATAATCATTCAGTAGTTTGGCTTTTGATCTTGCTTGTTGGAAGCCATTTGTAACTTTTCTTCCAAACATTGTTTGGAATGATTTTTACGACAAAACAAGTTGAGTTAGATATTTAATTATTTATTTACAGTTAGACACTCTACTGCAAGAAAGATCAAAATTTCAAGTATATTTTTTCGACAAACCAGTCAAGAGAACATCAGTTTTTCCCCCGACAGCACTGCAGTGCTCACAAATGCAACAATAAGAACAAGACCTGTTTCGGCCGAGTGCCGAAACAGCTAATTAGCATAAAAACCACAAATTTGACCGTAACACTTGAAAAAAAAAAGGATTTTTAAATTGCAGAACAAAAATAACACGATCACAGAGAAGTTGAAGTTGTTTGTCACAAAAAAAAGAAAACAGAACCATGCACAGCTTACTGACTGGTTTTAGATTTTCCGATGGACATGACAACAGGAAGATCAAATTCTCTGTGAAATGTAAGCCCGCCAAAAATGTGTTTAAAAATCAAAAAATTAGCT
Organism: Hippasteria phrygiana; assembly: GCA_037893225.1. Classification (NCBI taxonomy): domain Eukaryota; kingdom Metazoa; phylum Echinodermata; class Asteroidea; order Valvatida; family Goniasteridae; genus Hippasteria; species Hippasteria phrygiana. The sequence goes on from JAZGUH010000179.1 coordinate 366,959, forward strand.
GGCCTGACGTTTCGAACTTAAGCAAGTTCTTTCTCAAAGGCAAATGACAGAGTACAAGAAACAAACATGTAGGGAACACACATGCATGAGGGGGTGGGTGGAGAAACACAAAAGAGGGATGCAAGGGAGCATGGCAGTGGGTAAACATCAAAGAGAGAGGTTTGGGTAAGGATGAATGCGGGGAGGGATTAGGATGAAGGTTGAAGCTGGGGAATTGGACAAAGGAATGTGGTTAGTGGCAAAGATAAACAGGAAATGGTAAGACAACCCCATTTGGCCAAGAGACCCCAAGAGGGTTTGCCAGGAGGATAATCTGTAAACAAATGACAATGGGGGAAAAAATTAAAAGTTAATCATTCCCTTCCTGGATGTTTAGACCATGTGGTTGAATAGTCCGAAGACGTTTCATCCAAACTTTCTCTCGGCTGAGGCGAACTGAGTCCTTGCGGTGAAAAATGTGTTTAAACGGAAGAAGAACGTGTGGCCGACTTTGAGGAAGGTTTTAGCCTTTGTTGGGAGTCTGTCACAGGAGGATTGTCCTAGTCACGAATTCATGAGCACTCCGTATCAAGTTTCCATGATGGCTCTTAATCTTACACTGACAGTCTTTCAAATCAAATTTTTGGGTTTTGGATTTCGTCGGACGGCAAACCGTGATGTTGCATCCGAGATTTCATCCTGTCTGTGTAATGGGCCGTCTGTCCATGTTGTCAAGTCCCGGTGTGTGTTTTTTGTCGCATGTTGGTCCTGCAGTAAAAAAAAACCAATGTGCTCTCTCGGAGAGACTTTTTAGTTTAATCTTAGATTATAAGCAGCCATATTGGTCTAGTGTCCTGAGGCTGACATGCTTGGTTAGTAGTGTCACAAGTCACCACCACATAAACAGGCACCAGTTTGTAATTTTTAGGAACCTTAAAACCCTATAAACCCTGCCAGACGCAGCACAGTGCATCTGTGCTGACAGCTCCACTTTGCTGCACTCTCCACACAAGTCAATCTGATGCGTCTGGCAGGGTTCTAGCAAAAATGCCCTGGAGGGTTAGGAATACAATTATATTAACTTCTTTAATACGGATGACAGCCATGGCTGTGGTTTTTGGCTATAATGCACATTCCTGCATGTACTCAATCTATTGTTTGCCTATTGTTTGCATTGCGTTTGGCTGCACAAGTCTGTCTTGACATACCGGCACCTCATCAACAACAGCCAGACAGAAGGGGTTAAGATAATGGATAACTTTAATGCAGTGTGTACGGTGCACATGTACATGGGTCATTCCATAAATTTGGGGTCCAAAAGTGTGACGTTTTTGTTGTCCCTGTTACACCTGACCTGTTCTAATTTCTCATCAAGTATCATTAAAATTGACTTCACACTATTTTTTACTTGTTTGGCAGGTACTTTGCTTCACACAATCACTCTTGGAGATAGAAGGCAGTGTCCGGAATTGCAAAATCTTATACATTAGGGACACCAACCAAAAATGTCACACGTTTGGACCCCAAGTTTATGGAATCACCCACATGTATGCCGCGTTTGATTGGCTCAGAACTTGGTCTTTGATTAGCTCAGAACTTGGTCTTTGATTAGCAAATTTGCTTAGTAACATTGTCTGTCTAGCAACTGCTTGTCGGAGCTTTAACTTCTGAGGCTTATCGGTTGGTAAGAAGCATTAAGCTCTATTTATCTTGATTTAATCAAGTTCTCTGGGGCGGAGGGGGGGTTTGATTCTTGCCAGATCGTGACACGGCATCTGAGCTCTCCGCACTGCCGAGCCATCATGAGTCTTTGCCGTGTATGTATCGTATCCGGGAATCCGGTTTCATGCTGTCGCCTCGTGCTCCGTGATTTATTGCTCCTGTGAGCCAATTGCTGTTATCTCATGTCTTCACTCTAATCACCCCCCAAATACTAATTACAGATAAGGATTTTTTTAATTTCATGAATGTGCGTGTGGATACCTGGAAATGTATATGGTGATGACACGGCAACTGAAAAGTGTAGTTACATTTGCGCCTTGTAATGCTGCAGTTGTGTGCGACTTAGAAAGTGCAAGTCCCTCGTCCTTGATAAAAATTGAATTACGTAATTGAGTGAGCCATTTTCAAAGAAATATTCTTTCTTTAATATTTATTTGTGGTTTTTTATAACGGACTGTGGGGCCCCCTAGCTTGTTTGTGGAGAGTGGAATTTAGTAGAGCGTGGATTTTGTTCAAGGTTTGCGATGTAGACATGGATTATGTATTCGGGGGTATCCGTGGAGTTTGAAAACAACTCCGTGTGTGCGTGTTTGTTGTGGAGTTTGTTGTTAGTGCTGACTACATGTAGGAGGAACAGTTGTGGAGAAGTAGAATGAAATGTTTTCTAAGAAGATCATTATTGGTCTTACTGCACAGACTGAATGGTTTTCAGTGTACATTCTGTAGAATGAATTATTCTCAGCCTACAGAATGCACGAACTTATGAGTCTGCAAACTGACCGGGTCTGAGTCTGCAGAAAGAAAGGTTCAGAGTCTGCAGAATAATTTGTTTGTGAGCCTGCAGTGTGAATCTGAGGGAAGGATGATTGTCGCAAAAGTCTACAGAATGAGTTAGCAGAATTCTTAGGCAGCAGAATAAAGGATTCTGTGAATTTGCAGGATGAAGGATTGGTGGTTGCAAAATGAATAATTTTGATGTCATTCTGCAAAATGTCATGTTGTGAGTCTACTCAGTAACTGAATCTGAAGCTGCAGAATGAATTGTTTTGAGTCGGCAGAATGAGTGATTCTGGGTCTGTCAAGTGAATGATTTTTTAGTCTGCAGGATAAAAGATGATTGAAGTTTGCAGAATGAAAGAATGAATCGGGTTCAATTTGCAGCTAGTGAAAAATTTCAAGTCTACAGAATGTGTGATTTTGAGTCTGTAGAATGCACACCACGTATGTTTCCTCCGCCAACTTAGTTTTGCTCATTGTGCAGATCTACAGTTTATCCTTTGTGTTGTACAAGTGACGTTAGATCAGTTTTTTTTTAAGCAATGAGGCGCTTATTTGCGTTTGAATAGGCATAATGGTGTTGCGTAATTGATTTGCATAGTAGTCTTTTACAAGCAGTGATATTCGTTCCTCTATTGCTGTCATAGTTTTCAGGAGATTCTTTGGAAGCGGGGTTTTTACAAGAATGCAAATCCCATGGAAGTGAAGCTAACGACCAACTTGAAACCTTTCTGGTGATTACTAGTGTGCAAAGTTTTTTTTGGTCAGATTCACGAGTTCAAACCCGGTGTAGGCTGTGCTTCGATTCTGTTGCATCAATTGATAAACTGGACCAGCGATCCCGGTGATTTTCGAATAGTGCATAATTCAATAGCTTTTAATCATATCGATACCAATCACTATATAAATATGCCAAGAATCGATACTATCTACTTCCGACGTTACCTGACAATGTTACAAAGAAATCAATAAATATTACTTTAAAAAACCTTTGCACGCCTGATTTTATAATGTGTGTCTTGGGATACTTCTTGTGCACACATTTCTGGGGTACATCTGACAGAAAACCCCGTTAAGAGACAATTTGAATGGTTCGTGTTGTCATAGCATTTGTGCAGTATTTTGGCAACACGCCTAGTAGCATCCCGATGTAAGACTATCTCACAGACATTATTATCAATGGCTACGGCTCTTCACTGTAGCCTGTCAATGGCCAAATTCGAAGCCGTAGCCACAAAAGACCCGATCCGGGCAACGGCTTAAACTATGCGAGTGCAGCAGAACCAGCCTGTGAATAAACCAAACTGATACACCCGCAATAATACGTCAACATACGTGACACACAGACAGTTAACTTTTTTGTCAGTTTTTATTGAGAGGCTCTGGAAGATCTACATGGAGCTCCAGTACAAAATGCTATTTTACTGAGCCAATGATTTTTCCCTTAATTAAACTGCAAAAAGATTGGTTGAGTTAATGAAATTGGAAGTGAGCCATGTACATGCAAGTGGTGTAACCATGGAGGAAGGAACAAACCGTTGTCATTTTTTTTTTCTTTCTCCGGAGACCAAACACGGTGAATGCACTTTCACCAGTCCACTGAGTGCCTTATGAAATTAGTAATTCATTAATGATTTACAGTGCATTACCGACCATGCCCTTTAGAGCTGTGTAAATAATTCATTCATGTCCGCAATAATTAATACGTGCCTAACGGCACTACGTAAGTGCTGAAAGCTGAAGGGGGGGGATTAAGTATCATGTTTAATGGCCCTGAGTTTAGTGCACATTTGTACAGTACACAAACATGTGTACATGTGGTGATTCTATAAATTTGGGGACCAAAAAATGTGACATTCTTGGTGTCCCTGCTACATATTGACATGTAGGCCTATAAGATTTTTCAATTCCAGACACATTATATAATATCCCTCCTATGCAAACATACATTCTGAGCCATGTTGTTGTATGGGTCAAAATCAGTCAAGGTGATTGTTTTTGACCCTCCTGCCATAGTACAAAACCACATGTAATCTGATCATGTCTGTGTAAAAGTATAGCAGGGGAGGTGGAAGAAAATGTTGACTGATTTTGACCTTTTAAATAGTAGGAAGGTTTTAATGCCTTCTATCTCCAAGAGTGATTATGTAAAGCAAAGTACATGTACCTGCCAAACAGGTACAAGAACGAATAGTGTAAAGTCAATTTTAATGACACTTGATGGGAAATTACAAAGGTCTGGTGTAACAGGGACACCAAAACAATGTCGCACTTTTGGACCAGAAATGTATGGAATGACCCCATGTACATTTCTACATATGCAGATACATGAAAAATGCTTTACATCTTTTATGAAGTTGTCAAATATTAGATTAACAGCTACTGTGTACATGTACATGTAGGTGCACAGAGGTGGTGGGGTTGGCCAAATCTTGGGTTGCCAGACCACCACCCTTTTCGGTTTTCCTGGGTCCAGATCTAAATAGAAGATAATTCAACAGCTACTGGAGCAGAGAAATGGTCCTAATTTTCTGACATGTACATGTAGTAACTTCCATCGTTAGTGACCGGTGAGACTGACTGAACTTGATGTCTCAGTTTTGTCCAGGTACAAAGAGTCTGGTTTGGATTTTGGTAGACTCGGTGTGGGTCCTTGGCGTAAAGAAGTAAAGATTAACCCTAAACCATACTAAATCCAACAATATCCAACAGTGTGGGTATACTTCCTGTTGGATTTCGTTTTTGTGAGAAGTGAACAAAAGATCTTTTGCTCTGTTGGATTCTGTCTGATTCAGCAGAAATGAAATTTGAAGGAGGTACATGTAAGGGGGGGAGGTGAGTTGGTCTCACCAGCGGTGGAAGTTACCCCGCCTGGGTCATTACAATGTAGGTATGAAAATTGGGATAATTTCTTTGAAGATTTGACGAAAATGGAAGAAGATTTTTATTCTCTGTTTAGATCTGGACACAGGAAAACTACATGTAAGGGAGGTTGGACCGGCAAGCTAAAGTGTGGCCTTTTTTTGGTAAAACATACAGAGACTGTTGTCAACTTGTCCAAATTAAGTCCAGTGCGGACAGCTGGTAAACTGTCCAAATTGTCAAGTGTCGATCGTCGGTTGTCAGTTTATCCCCCTCCGCAGCGGGAACTTTTACAGGGCCAACCGTGTAGCGGAAGAGTTACATGGAAGTTTTGCATTGCTGAAAAGACCAGTGCGGACAGCCCACTGTAATGTAAAACGTGCATTTTGATCATGTGCTTTCCGTGTTTGACCACTGCAAAGTTTACATGGCCAAGGGTTTTCCGTGAGGTAATCCAAGTGCAGATGCACGAAGCTTAACCACAGTGGAATGTTATTGGTAACATTCTCGCACGGTTACTTTTGACAATAGTTAGTCCAATGGGAACGCGGCTTAAGAGTGGCTTTTAAGCCTTGTATTGGGCGACTTCTACAAAATAGCAGAAAGAAGGAGGTACACTGGGTAATTTTATTTGCCAGTTTTGCGAGAGTAGTAAAAGCCAGTGAGGAAGTCAATATTTTTTGTAGTTATCCCGACCCGTGGCTCTACAATCCGCTGTTACCAGGGTGACCACTGCATGTATTTTCTGTTGTTGACTACTCGGGGTCCAATTTCACGGAGCTGTTAAGCACAAAAATTTGCTTAGCATGAAAAAATCTTCCCTGGTAAAAACGGGATTAACAACCATAATTTCATGTGGTGTATATTGCTTGTGATTGGTACTTTGCTGTTGTTTGCTTAGCATGAAAATCACGTGAAGTTTTGGCAGGTAACGTGTTTTTACTGAAGCAAGACTTTTTGGCGTTAAGCAAATTTTTGTGCTTAACAGCTCTATGTAATTGGACCCTGTTCTGTAGCAAGTGTAAAGTCTCGAATCGCAGTTACCATGGATCTACCTCAAAAATGTTTTTTTTAAAGCTCGGCCGTTCTTTTTTTTTTTTCTGTCCTGAACACTCGGCAGTTAAAGACGTTCTTGAGCAATTGAAATCAATTTCCCACCTCGTGGTTTCCCCCATTGAGAGTGAAAGATGACTGTCAGGATTAGGGGAGACAGATTGCCGTGACTCTAGAGGAAGGCGAGGAATCAACGGGACACCCTTTGAGGGCTCTTTGGTAAATGATTGTACGATTCCAGCCGAACAAGTTGAGACGAGGCGACGGTCTCGGCCCCAGTCGTTGTTGATTTGGTGCCGGGGAGTTTGATGGGTTGGTAATAGTGTGCGGATGCTTCTACAAGCACTTGTCGGCTTAGGAAGATGGCATTTTTTTTTTTTATGGAAGTCACCTAATACAAGGCTTAAAGCCACTCTAGGTAAAGGGCTACAACAGAGGTGGTGGGGTTGGCCACATTTTAGGTTGCCAGCCCTACCACCCTTACAGTTTTTCTGGGTCCAGATCTAAATAGAGGATAAATCTTCAATAGATAGCAAAGAAATTATCCCAGTTATCAGACCTATAGACCCAGGCGGGGTAACTTCCAGCGTTGGTCAGACCAACTCACCTCCCCCTTTAACTGGATTGGAAGTACATGTACATGTACATGTACATGAACATGAAGACCTGCAGACCTGCATATACATAGACGTGTACATCTTGTAGGGTGCGTGGAGGTTTCTCTATCAGTGAATCCGAAAATGGGATGGCTAAAATTTTGATGCTCACAAGTTGGTCATTTTTCCTTGGAAAAAATACCTATAAATATCCATGGAATAGAAATCCAGCTCAACTTGTTCTTACATTCGTCGTACAATTCAAACATGATCTAAATGCTTCTTTGCATTTGAAGTATTGATCTCTTAAATACGGACGACGACCATAGCCATGGTTTGAAAAAGACCACCTGGCCGGTTGTAGTCTGTACGCATTCCTGCACGTACTCAATCCATTGTTTGCCTGTTTTCATTACGCTTGGCTGCACAAGCCCGTCTTGGCATACCAGCACCCAATTAATAACAGGCAGAGTGGTTAATAAACATGAAATAAAAATCCGGCTTAACTTGTTTTAACATAAACCGTGTCTTTCAATACAAACCTGATCTAAATGCTTGCTTGCATTTGAAGTATTAACCCTTGCGTACAGATGACGCCATATGGCGCAAAAAGAACCAGTGCCACCAGGCCGGATGACGCCATTGGCCGCTGTTTGTGCAGTTTCAATTTATTGTTGGATTATTGTGTATACATGTATGTTATGCTTGACTGCACGAACACATTGTGGCCGTTTTGCTTGGCTGCCAGAGCCGCCGCGGCACCCCGACGTCTCTGGAAAATACCGTACTCAAGGGATTAAAGAGGGTCGTGGTGTTCAATTCATTAAACAAATTTTCTTCTGCAAAAGAGTGCCGTTTTAATCTGGTAATATACAAGGAACTCGTCATTCCTCCGAAATAACCGACCGACAGGAAATGATGGTTAGAAATGGGTTCGCTTTACAACTCGGCCATTCACAGCGGGGGATTACGTGCACATGTACACAATGTATTTTTCGCTTCTCTCCCCCAAAATCCTGTTAATCGGTTGAGCTGAAGCCACACTGCTGGCTGTCGCTACATCGCTAAGCATGCCAATTCACGCTGAGCGGGGGAAATTTACTGGAAAGAAATTGTGGAAGAAGGAATCTGGGGTGATTGGTGCAAGAAATCTCTCCCCCCCCCCCCCCCCCCCCCAATCACACTCCCCCGCGCTATTATCGGCGGAGTTCATCTGTGCTTGGGTCGGTGTCAGCCTCTGGGCAAGAGCGATACGGATAGCTGGTCGTTATGGACCAATATCAGAGATCCATATTGGGCATTATTCACTCACACCGGTAACTCTTCAAAGCGAACAACAGGGTAATACGCTGGCTTGACACCCACCACACCCACGCACTAACTGGCAGCGAAACCTTTTGGGGGGAGGGAGTCAAATACGAATGACATTACTGAGACTTACAAGGGGCAATTAGAGAGGAATGCACCCTCACATTTTGAATATCTTAAAAAAAAATAAAGTTTCCATTGTGTTTTGACTGTGGTCCATTCAGTGCTTTACATTGGTCTTCCATGGGTGCTGGTGTCTATGCAATAGACAGTACACACAGTCGTACTTCCCAATACGTGCGAGGACAATGCTTTGTGTTTCCTATTGTTCCTTTAACATAACCCAACCCCATAGACTAAGCAGCTATTTTTACTTCCAAGGACCGATTTCAACAAAAGACTGACTTGCGAGGACCGAAAGGTTTCTTTTTGTATTTTCTTTCTCCTCTTGTCCTCGGACGTATATATACAGAACCTGTACACACAGTCTTACTTCCCCAATATATGCGAGGACAATGCTTTGTGTATCCTATTGTTCCTTTAATATAACCCAACCCCATAGACTGAGCACGTACTTCTATGTGCGAGGACCGATTTCAACAAAAGACTTGACGTGCGAGGACTGAAAGGTATATTTTCTTTCTCCTCTTGTCCTCGGAGATTATACAGAACCTGTACACACTCCTTTAAAAATACCCTACAAAAAAAAAAAAAAAAAACAAACCCCTCCCCCCCCCCCAAATTTGTTTTTCTTAAATCTGAGAATATATTTAGAAGAAGGAAAAAAAATTTGGCACCCAATTAAATCATTGCTGTTTGTTGGGACATAGCCATCTTTCATTAGTCCCTATAGGAAAAAACGACTAAACAAAACACGCTTATAAATTACTCATAAAAATGTATTTACATGTACTCTACTACTTGATAATTTTTTTTGACGAGAAAATTTCCCCAAATCTCTAAATACATACGGACAGTTAAAATATAAAACAAAAACAAATTCAAAAGGAATGGAAACATTTGCAGAATGGTTGACTTGATATGTAGTCTGAAACAAAATGTCTGATGCTGTTATTATGTGTATTCAGCATTCCTTCCTCACCATATGATTTTTCCCTAGCATCTCAGGCCGAGCCGTCTCGCAGCAGCCGCAGAATCATCAACAACAAGTTCCGCACGCCTCAACGTTCTCATATTCACAGCCTGCTCATATTGAAACGGCAAATATTGAAACGAATAATTGAGGAACGTGCTCACAGAGCTGCCCAAGATTGCGCAGAAAATTTGTTTTCCCTTTTTTTTGTGACCAACAGAAAGGCAAAATTAGAAGGTTATTGCTACAGTGCATGCCCGATTTCTGATCAGTTAGTTTTATACCTGCATGTGTGTCTATTTTGCTCTGTAACGTGAATGGTAATTTGGAATTATTGTCCGAAAGTTGTTTTTTGAGTAAAGGTTTGAATTGGCAAAATCTATTGAAGGCTAATCTAATTTTGTGTAAAATTATTTTTTTTTGGTCAGTTCATTTATTGTAGACACGTTTGTTTTGTTTGAAATATCAAATCTTTAAATGTGAAAAGAAATTAAAAAGCAAAAGTATGAAAAAGCAAGGATATATTTAATGAAATTTTCTATACAGGGTTTTATAAGTCCTGTATTAAATCTGTCCTCAAGTTTTTAAATTTTTGGTATAAGAATCACCGATTCTTGCTGAATGTTTTCCTGTACATTGTGTAAATCCTTTTAATATTTTTACTGATGGTTTAGCATTCATGTTTTCAACTAATAGTCATTATTTTGGGACCAGAATCCCCTCCGCTTGCTTGTGCAAGTTACATGTAACTTGAGCTGTTAGAACGCTAGCTTTCATTTTTTTTGGTCACCTTGATGTCTTGCAGTAAATTGTAAACAATAGATACACCCCGCCCACACATTGTGCACACACAAAATCTGCGTTGTTTAAACACTGTAATTTAGAGCCCAAAACTTTGTCATTTTTGTGTGGAAATCAATAGAAATTGCAACCCAATTAGGCCTGCCATGGTGTAGACAGCTGCAGAGTAAGCGTCCGCTGAATTTAAGAAGAGGCTAAAAACATCCCTGTCTTAGTTTGCGGTAGAATTGCAAAGAAAACAAATCAGTCTCCCGTTCCCTGTGGGATGAATCGCAAGGGAAAGTGTGTAGTTTATTTTTCTGTGTAGGAGGTCAACTTGTTCGGTGAATTTTGCTCCCCACCTACTGTACATACATGTAGGCCTTAAAGGTAGTCTACATGATTGGTCATTGTTGCAATTTTCAGAAATGGGCGGATTTGGGGGTTAGTATTTCATAGGAAATATCGTTCCACTGACCTGTTCAAAGTTTTGCATTGTTGGGTGGCGGGAAAAAAAACGAGAGAAAAACGGCGCTCGTTTTCAACCGTCGGTCGGATGATAGCCTTTAGTCAAGGCGCGGCTGGCTATGTGGGCGTGTGACGCGCCCCGGATATGCCATGGCGCCATCATGTCCGGGGCGCGCCACTCGTCCGGGTAGCCACGCGCGCCTTGACTAACGGCTACATGTACAGGGCAGTTTTCCAACGATTTCCAGCTGGAAATCGTTGGAAAACGATATACATTTCCACTTTTCTGGTGCCATCATTTCACAGGATGATTGAGACTACTATTAACTTACAGTCTAGTAAGGTATTTCGTAATAATTCAGTAAAAAATATTTTGGAGGATTACTATAAATCGTTTACACTACCTTAACGATACTGTACATGTACACTATTTGCTCTTTTTGATTTTCCCGCTTTTATTTTTTAATTGCTGGTTTTCTAGCAATACAAATGTTATTTATGATCGAGACAGCAAACCCTCCATCCAATACCCCACCCACGTTTAGTTGTTGAATAATTAATTTACAGATGTTGAAATATTTGCGGCCCTACAATAATTCAGGTGCATTCAGGATTTTTTGTCAGGATTTTTACTGATTTCAGAATTGTTCAAGAAAATTTCTTTTGAAATCTGGAATTCCTCAGTTGTTACCCTCAAGGTGTTTTTACCTGTAAAAGTGGATATAGACCAGTGGAAACAGGTATTTTAAGGGGTGCCTTTAGGCCAAAACAAACCCTAGACCCTACGTTGCTCTGGGGTCCTCGGCGACCTCCAAACACTGCAGATTAAGTGGATTTTTTTATTTCTGGGAAATCTCACCCGCAGTTCCTTTAAATTGTTTTGTATTCATGTAGTCCTCTTGACTCTTGACTGTATCTGATCAATACACCTGTGCTTATCCCCACGTCCCACGTCCCACTTGTGCACATCTCGTTATCATTCATATCATCATCCCCCAGACATCTTTGTCTCATCTCAGCCTCGGGAGGTCAGTCACGTCTCGCGTGCTTCAAATCTAGAACAGATCAAACAAAAGCCACTGCTGAATTTCTTGTAGGACACCAGCGTCCACTCATAGCCCCATGCCACACCAACGCTAAAGGTCGATACGGCCGTAGCCAGTTTGCTAGAGGATGCTGATACAGTCTCCAATTGAGTCTTCGTGGATATACCTTCAGCGTGTGTGTAATCCATGTACATGTAAAGACGCGGTGGACGGTTTAATTCATTGAAGCCCTGCAAACAAAGTCCCAATTTCTCCTAAAGTTGTTGACCAAATCTAAATGATTACACATGCACGAGGACAGACTTTGGAAACATTTTTTTGATATGCATGTACATTGCACAGTGGAACGCCACCATAATGAACATCACGGGATCCATAAAAATATGTTCACTATAGTGGTCGTTCATTATAGTGGATAATGGTATGTATTGAATACAACAATTTGAAAGCCAGAGAGGCTGTTATATCTAAATGTTTGGGTTATTGGTGTACGTTATTCCAAAGTTGGACTGTACTGAGAAACAGAACAGATGTAGGAATAACGGAGGGAACCATTTCCAAGTGTTTATAAACTTTAGACCGCACCTGTACATGGGTCATTCTATAAATTTGGGGTCCAAAAATGTGACATTTTTGGTGTCCCTGTTACATAGTGACATGTATAAGATTTTGCAATTCTGGACACATTCTTTAATGCCTTCTATCTCCAAGAGTGATTGTGTAAAGCAAAGTACCTGCCAAACAAGTAAAAAATAGTGTGAAGTCAAATTTAATGATACCGGTACTTGATGGAAATGACACAGGTCAGGTGTAACAGGGACACCAAAAAATGTCACACTTTTGGACCCCAAATTTATGGAATGACCCACATATCTGTTGTCATTTTGTCATCTTGATAACTATCATTTTGCCTACTTTCCTGTACATGTATGTCTCTCCACCTCTTCAAAATTAATGGCCAGAAAGATTTTACTTCAATTAATAACCCTCCAAGGTATTTTGGCTAGAAACCCTGCCAGACGCATCAGATTGCATACTTTGTTACATTGACTTGTGTGCAGAGTGCAGCAAAGTGGAGCTGTCGGCACAGATGCACTGTGCTGCGTCCCCCACCCAAATCGATCCGGAACAGCAAAATCTTGGAAAATAATTAACCCTCCTTGATAACAACTATCTAAATGTGTGGCACAACCTGTTATTTCAAGATTTATGTCAGCAGAATCTGTACAATTGAGGCAGGAAATTAACATGTATGTGAACACTTTGAGTGACCATATACTGTGCCAAGAACATCTAACACAGAAAACACAAACTTTCTACCCCTAGTATTGCACAACAATTTCCCAAATAAATTCTCCAATTTAAAGGTTGTGCCAAGTGCTTATACAATTCTGAACACAGACGGATGGTTATTTTCCAAATGTTGCTATTCCTGACTGATTTTTGTTGGGGGGGGGGGGGGGGGGGTATTAAAGTAAAATCTTTCCCCATGGCCATCTTCCAGACTTGAAATCACAACGGACATTGCTTCTTTAGATTTCCTCGGTGCCCAAGGGGGCCTGCTTTAAAGGCCATTCTCTGCTTGTAGGGGCATTGGCCACGGAGTCATCACCGGGCGTTGGCGTTAAGATCATGCCGTGTTTAGCGTGGCCTCTCGACATCTTGAGCCAGTTCCATACTGTCATTCACAGCCTGCTTGATAATCCTTGCTTCTATGTGTAGAGGGACTCTGCAATAAATATTTGGGTCAACTTGGTTTCACTTTTGTATTCAAACCAGGATTTGGTCAATTTGAGCGTGATCTAAATGTTTGTTTCTATTTGAATGAAAGGGAAAATGGTGGTTTTCTACTCTAAGAGGATACTGTTTATTTGGTAATAGAAGGAATTCTCTATCAAAAGAGCTGATGTACATACAATTGTACATGTTGGTATATAAAATAAAAAAAAAAAACATCAAAAATGTTTTGAAGAAAGGTTGTATTGAAATGGGTTCCAAGCCAGCTATTTAACCCCTTGCGTACGGATGACGCAAATATGCGGAAAAAAACCAGTGCCACTAGGCCGGATGACGCAATTGGCTGCCGTTTGTGCATTGTGTATAGGTTACGCTTGACTGCACAAACACATTGTAGCGGTTCGCTTGGCTGCCAGAGCCGCCGCGGCACCCCGACGTCTCCCGTAAAATACTGTACTCAAGGGGTTAATATACAAGTTGACAACAAAATCATAGAACCTTCTCCAAGAAGATATAAAAAAGGATATTTTGTCTACGAAATACTATAGGGACGTGCCTCTGATGACATCATGCTCTGGCTCATGAATATGCAAATTTTGTGTAATTTCAAAAACCTACTTTGTAATAAACCAGTTCGGTATTTCAACTGGGCATGTGCACAATGACATTTTATCCCGAATGACCTAACACGTGCGTGTGAACGCAAAAGGTGGTCGCACAACGCGCACTATTAGAATGAATCAGAATGGGCATTCCCGTAACATGGCGTGACATTACGTCAGCAATTTTATCCCGAATAGCCTATGACCTTTGAGATAAAGAACTGGCTTATTACCACTAAGACTTGCAACAAAGGACCTTGAAATGTACATGTAATGCTTTACTACATGTTTTCATGTCATGAAAATCCTATTGCCTGATCACTTAACCCCTTGAGCACGGTATTTTACGAGAGACGTCGGGGTGTTGCAGCGGTTCTGGCAGCCAAATCGAACCGCTACAATGTGTTTGTGCAGTCAAGCATGACATAAACGCAATAATCCAACAATGGATTGAAACTGCACAAACGGCGGCCAATGGCGTCATCTGGCCTAGTGGAACTTTTTTTTTGGGACGCCATATGGCGTCATCCATACGCAAGGGGTTAACCCCCTTCTAGCAGGCTGCTTTTAATTAACCCTAACTCCCTGGTGTAATTTACTAGGAACCATACCATCCTTGCAAATTGGGAGGAACTGTACACCAGTGTTGTAGTCAAGACCATCACAAGACATCACAAGACCCTGCAAGACCAGCACAAGACCAGCAGTCTTAATCCAAGTCTTAAGCTATTCAAATGAACTGTAACAAAAGCATTCCTTTGTCATGGTTTATGCCTGTTACAAGCTGGTCTTGTGCATGGTCTTGTGCATGGTCTTGTGCATGGTCTTGTGCTTGGTCTTGAAATGGTCTCGACTACAATACTGCTGTACACACAAATTGTTGGACTCTGATTCTGGTGGTATGCCAAACTCAGTTTGGGGTCCAGTACCCATCCTAACAAATTCCAACCAAACATGCTGTTGGGTTTTGATGGGTCGAGTTCTGTTAGGGTTAATGGGGTGCTGGTATGTAGCTAGGCATACTGCAAACAATGCGCAAACAATGGATTGAGTACGTGCAAAAATGTGTGTATAGATGACAACTGGTCAGGTTTTTTTTTTTTTTTTTTAAACCGCGGCTATGGCCTTCGTGTGTTTTCAAGAAGTTAAGAGTCTGACTGTGTCTGGTGACAGGGTTCCTGCCAACGTGAATATCTGTATCTCATTAGAATAAATCTAACGGCTTGGATGGCGTTGTCAGATGCATGCAAAAAAGGTCTGAATTGTGCATTACGTATACACCAGGGGCCAATTTCATAGAGCTGCTTAAGCAAAAAATTTGCTTAAGCGCAAAAGAACCTTGCTTAATAAAATCATGTTGCCAGCCAAAACTCCATGTGATTTGTATTGGTTGTGACTGGTATTTAGCTGTTGTTTCCTTATCATAAAAATCACATGGGGTTTTGGCTGCTAACCTGATTTTATTAAGCAAGGTTTTTTTGTGCTTAAGCAATTTTTTTGCTTAAGCAGCTCTATGAAATTGGCCCCAGGATGTAATGATCATAGTGCTTACGAGTTCTCAGTAGTTTCTCGGCAATCAGATTACTGCATTTGTATTCATGAGTCTGATTTGATTAGGGTTTCAAAGTTGTTGAGGTTTTTGTCCTTGAATGGACTTGTTCTCTCACAAAACTTGTTTGTTTATTTTTTATATCGAGAAATTGTGATGGCATAAAGTTGAAGAAGTAAAAAAGGTTTTTAAAAGTGTAGGGCTACTGACATTCTCTGAAATCTGGAAAATTAATTAATTCACAGAATTAATAAAATCACTTGTTTGAGCTACAACATGTACATGGCAGTCGTCATTAACCCTAATTCCCTACATCATTTTTCCTCCAAGTAACCTCAATCCTCCAAAATCGACCAGCATCAGATTGCATTTAGCCACTCTGGACATCTACATTGTAATTTAATGGTGATTTGATCAACTTTAAAATTAGTCATTGTACTCATAGAACTCCTTTTTCCATACGGAATTGCCCATATATTTAAATTTTAATAGAGAGTTGTCCATGCGTGGATAAATTGTGAACTTCCATGAACTTGCTGAAAATCAGAATTTCCAAAGGACTGAGTCATTTTCTAAAGTTCCCTCGGGTGTCTATGTAAAGTTACTGCAGCAGTCTGGGACTATTTTTTTTAACACCCCAATGGATCAGTTACCGTCAGCTCACGGACTACGTACGGGAAGATGACACGACCGATTCTGATAGCAGTAATCAAAGTGCATTGGGTTGCGGTCTTACCTGAAGAAGATTT
Source organism: Hippasteria phrygiana (assembly GCA_037893225.1). NCBI lineage: Eukaryota > Metazoa > Echinodermata > Asteroidea > Valvatida > Goniasteridae > Hippasteria > Hippasteria phrygiana. The sequence goes on from JAZGUH010000179.1 coordinate 383,280, forward strand.
GACAGTCTTAATCATAAATTGTAAATTAACGGTTGTCTAGGGTCCGATGAAGGGGAATTGGGGGGACGGGATGATCGCATGTTTATTTGTCTAGCTGTGGACTGGGCTGGGTATGATTAAAGGGTAACATTCTTCGCGCGTCTCATCGGCAGAAATGGGTTGGCTGGTATTTTTGTAGCAGGGTGAGGAAGGAGTCCGCATTTTTAGCAGCGGATTTATTAGGAACTCTGAGCATGCTTAGTGGATGGGAGTTTAGTGGAAATTTCCGATGATCAAGGTGGCGTACAGATTTGGACCCAAGTTCATGAAAGTTAGCAGAAAGTTGTTAACTATAACATTTGTGCATGTGTGGAGAATTCTGTTGTTGCGTCACTATTTAAGTAATTTTCAAAGTGAACAAAGAAACTGGCAGGAGCGGGATTCGAACCTGCAACCTCCGGGTTACCGTACCGGCGCTCTACCAACTGAGCTATCTTGCCCTATGTTGGCGGTCTCCCAAATTGTCAGTGTCTTTGTTCGGGTGGGCGCTAGTCAGAAGTCATAAACCCAGAATGCCGTATAGCCAGGGATCACACCCTTTTTACGATACAACTTGGGAAGCGACATTGTGGGGATCACTCAATGAGGATACGACTTTTTAACTTATAATTCGTCAAACAATCAACAAGGGAAACTGACTAGGTAAATTCTAATACATTTTCAAAGTAAACAAAGAAACTGGCAGGAGCGGGATTCGAACCTGCAGCTACTATTTAAGTACATTATACTTCTGAGGTTGGCAAGCTCATTCCCGCACTTGCTACTCATGGTCTTTATGAAATGGACGAGAATTTCATTGGCAGAAAACTGGTTGTTTAGCAAAACTATAAAAATTGGGCCGTAGACAGTCCAAAACATTATGGAAAAACAGCAGTTGGAAAAACTCCCTTGATTGCAGGAAAACTTTGAGCAGGTTGTTTTAATAAGAAAATCATCTTAAATTGTGCATTTGTAACTCATGACCAATCTGGTGAACACTCCCATTGCCAACCATGGCAATTCAATGCATTCTTGGGCATGTGGAATTTCCTTATTTGGTCTTGGAAAACCTGGAAAGACCACGGAATCGGTTCCTTATTGCGTTAGGAGTACACATATACATACAAAGTCACCTTTTTGTATTTCTGCTTGTTATGCATGAATTATTGAAGCTATGGGGAAGTTTTCACATAATGCTTGTCCTTTCTTTGTTTATATTTTGCAGGAATTTGCGACTCTAACAAAAGAACTGAACCAATCCAGGGAACAACTTTTAGAACGGGAGGAGGAAATAGCTGAGTTGAAAGCGGAGAGGAATAACACACGGGTAAGGACCTCACCCGGTCGTTCCCCAGCCCCTCCCCTTGCCCACCCCTAGCCCCTCTCCTGGACCTTTCTTTTCCCAGCCCCTTCCGGCCCTTCCCTATAACCCCAGCCCTTTCCTATAACCCAAGACCTCCCCATAACCCCACAAAAAGATTTTCTTTTTGTGCAACACTTATCATGAAAAAAGGGCATTCGTAGAAATTCTGGTTCTTTGAGGGTCATCTGTTTTGACCCTGCTGGTGAAAATGCTAATAGCATTTATTATCTTCAAGCAAACCTGAATCCTCGATCCTGATTGGTCGATCCATGGCAACTGACAGTGTGATATTGTCCCATATTGCATCACACTCTGCATATTGAGCTATACGCAAAACACTGAAACTGTTATTGATGCGCGCGCGTGTGTTGTTGTACATTCTTGGGTGCGTTCCACTCACTCGAACAACACGAACGTTCGCAAACGTTGGCCAAATTTCTGTACACATCCAATGGAAAATTGTTCGCGTAGTTGGCAAACGTTTGCATTGTTCGTGTGAGTGGAACGCACCCCTGGTTTTGTGTACAGCTGGCATGTTCCATCTATATTGTGCATCAAGTTTGCTCGAAGATAAATTTGTTAAATCGCGAGTGGAACACAGGATAATGTAGTGCGTCTGTGTCCGAAATGCCACGAGGCCATTGTAGCCTTTCTGATTTCAGTCATCACCTCAACTCCTCCTTTTCCACCTTCTGTCTCTTCAGCTGCTACTAGAACATCTTGAATGCTTAGTCTCGCGGCATGAGCGCTCTCTAAGAATGACCGTAGTCAAGCGACAAGCCTCGTCTCCGGCGGGCGTCTCCTCAGAGGTGGAGGTTCTCAAGGCGCTCAAGTCCCTGTTTGAGCACCACAAGGCACTGGACGAGAAGGTCCGGGAACGGTTACGGCTAGCCCTGGAACGAGTGTCCTCATTGGAGGATGAATTGGAGCGGTCCAATCAGGAGGTTAGTTTCAAATTGGTCCAGTCAGATTGGTCCAATTGTAGAAAGGGTGTCTCATTGGAGGATGAATTACGTTACTAGGCACTCAAGTTTTGGTTGTCAACCAATAGTTTGTGGAATGGGTGTTCTAATTGGTGGATGAATAGAAATGGTCCAATCAGGAGGTGAGGTTTTGTTTGGTTGTCCAATCAGGAGGCTTGTAAGTATTGTTAACCAGCTGTTTGTAGTAGAGTTGTTTTCATTGGATGATGAATTATACTGATCCAACCAGGGAGTGACTCTTTGTTTCGTGGTCCAATTGGAAGGCTTGTTAGTATTGTCCACTATTACTTGTTTGTAGAAGGGGTGTTTTCATTGGAGGATGAACAAGAATGGCCCGATTATATGATTCCTTGCATATCCAATCAGAAGGCTTGTTAGTGTTTTCATTCGGGAGATGGTTTTGTTTGGCTGTACATTCATGAGTCTATTCAGGATGTGAGTATGCACATTGAAAGGGACATTACACTTTGAAGTGTAATGTCGGTGACAAATTGATGTTTTTGCAACTGAGAAAAAGAGGAAAGTGCTGTACCTGTATACATGGGTGTGAATGTGTAAATACAGCTCAACATCTTCATTTGGAGATTAATGACTTTGATAATGTAAAAACCTAGCATGCTTAGCAAATTCTAACAAACGTGGGACAAATTTCAAATTCCAATTTGGTTTTAATTTTTGTTTAACATGATCGAAGAGAGCCACGAGAAAGCATTATGTGGTATTCACACGCGAACTTTGTACGAACCTCTGTGTACACATGCAGTATGCCTCAATGCCGCTCCGAAACCGAACAAAATGGTAATTTAGCACGGGCATATTGGTCGCCAGTGTACGGTCAATGGTCCAACGGTCAACCAGATCACAAAAAAAAAAATGTTGACTGAAAAACAAAAAAAGGCCGGGAGAATCTTGTTTTCTGAAATGATTGATTGATTGATTGATGGTGCGATATGCACCATCAGCATCAAAAGTAAAAGGGATCAATCACTCATTTTCCGAAAAGCCAAAGACCGGCACATAGTCACGAGCCTTGTTTTTTTTTCTGTAGTACTAGGGATGGGTTTTAATGGGGCATCATTTACATACAAACGATGGTTTGGTAATAGGCTTGGCATTTGATGACTTTCCCCACCCGAGCCTGTAGTTAAATTGTTTACGGTCCACACGATCCATTTTCTCGGTCGTTTCTGAAAACACGGAGAGCTGTGCTTTGATGGGCTTTTCAAAAGTGGAGTTTATTATCTGTGGGGGTTCATGTTACAGATAACGGCTACAGAATAATAGGGCAGATCTGTCAGTACTGGTAATTCATCATGGGCCTTTTTTATGAAACTGGGACACAAAATTAATAACGAACCACAAGAAAAGGAAATTAGGTAGAGAATTTTGAAAGAATTTTCCCCGTCATCAAAGTTTGGATTTACCTGCTCTGAAACATTCCCAAGGTGTGTAACATTTAAGCCACAAAAATTTACAATTGTTATACAATGGATACGAGCTTACAAATGTACATGATTTAAGGGGGGGGGGGGAATTAAATAAAAAAAAATTTTAAAATGATTTCCCCAGTTTCGGTCAATAACCACTTGGAAGTGTGCTACACACTCAGCCAATTTCACGAAAAGCACGCGCCCTAGTTCATCAATTGATACATTCGCTGGAATTTGGCAGGATCAGACACAAATGTCCCTAAAGCCCCAGTGTATCAGTTTCTCCGATTGGATGTGGCGACGCGCCCCGGCCAATCAGCAGGCAGAACACCCCAACCTTCATCCAATTAAAAGATCTGTTACAGAAGCGCTGCAACCCTAGTGAGGGGATAGTGTTTCAGCCGCGGCTTTGTTCGACCTCTTCCTGCCGCGGGCTTGGCAGTGAATTCCCCAGATGAATTTGTACTTTTTTGGGTCTCTTCCTCTGGCCTCGGACAGTACGTTTTTTTATGCACAGGAACCTCAGATTTAATCAAAAAGATAAAATCCTCTGAACTTGATATTGCATCGCTGGCATGACTAGAATTATTTTTGTCTGTTCACCTTTCAGGTACTGTCCCTTTTTCCATTTTTGATTATATATTAGAGTGCAGATGTTCACTTTTTAAAGAAATTTTTCTACGTTCCTGAGAAGGAAGTAAAATGTCAATTTGTTCTTTCTCAAAATATTTACATTTTGAGGGCTATGCACTGAAGCGTTCCTGGGGCTAAAAATGAAGACAGAATTTTAGCTTGAAATGGGTAATACATAAACAGACCAATAATTCTATCGAGTTTTTTTCCTGTTACAACGTAAATTAGAATGTCATAAGATTATCCCTAACTCCCTGAGCATTTTTACTAGAAACCTTCCTCAACCTATCAAATCCCAACACCATGGTTGACTGTTGCTAGTTTACAGTACTCAACCCATGTGACTGGACTTGCGACTCGACTACAGCCCTGAAGATTAGGCATATGTGATTTCAAGAATGAGCGTCCAAAATCACATCCAGAGCCCAGAATCAGAACGAGGTTTAACCCTTTGAAGCCGGATGACGTCTACAGATGCCAAACAATTTTTTTTTTTATTATTGTGTATGTTACGCTTGGCTGCACAAACCTCTTGTGTCCCTTTTGCTGGCTGCACAGGCCGCCCCGGCACCCAGGCACCTCATTATAAACAACCGTACTCAAGGGGTTAAGCTGTTAAACCCAGAGGCGCAATGTACTCTTTATCAAAGTGGTATGATAGTTTACAGGCTTTACATGTAGGTATGACTTTGAATAGAGTAGGATTTTATTTTGGAGCTCTTTGGTTTTAGTTAAATCCACCTGATCCTCCTGTCCATTTTGAATAAAAAAAATCACATCCAGGGGTTTCACAGTGTTATCGTCGTTAGCAGTTGTTGACAGTACATGAATATTGAACATTGCTGCAGTGGCATTCTCCAGTTGGATCAGGCCTCCTCCAGTTACAGAGATTAAACCGCATTAAACCAGATCAAACCAGAACAATCTGCTTCAAACCACATTCAACCCACATCTGCTTCAAACCCTCTCTCCCTTCCCCCACAGCCGAAATCAATGGTCATTTAGATTCGTGTGGTCACTCGCCGGCATGGGACAAAAACGAATCTAGCGACCATCGGCACGATGCTCGCTTTCTCATTTTATGGCTCACGTACATGTCTGGTTTGCATAGTATCGAGTGAAGCAGGGCAGTGTTTCGGTGGAATTCAGGCTGTAGGTAGTGCCGGATCGGATTCTAAAACCTTGGCTGTGTTTTCGTGGCAAAGAGGGTCGTGTTTTTCTAATCTGGGAGGCTGATCTTGGGAGTCTTGTCATCTGGATTTATATGATAATGACTTGATTTCAATATCTTCCAGAATTAAAAGACACCGAGCTGATTCACATGAATAGTTTGTAATTTGTTACTCTTTTTTTATTTTGATTGTTTTGGGGGGATCTTCCAAACGTTGCAATAGCTCCTAACCGCAATTAATAATGTGATGCTTACAGTGTATAATGCTCTATCAAATGCATCAAAGAGCTTCACAATTATTACCCCTGTTCATCAGTCCATGAGGTAAGTTTTATGATAGCAGCTCGAGATTGGCGCAATCTGTTCTCTACCCTCATACATGTAGGTACCCATTTGTACTCCTAGGTTGGGAGAGGCAATTGTAGTAAAGTGTCTTGCTCAAGAACACAAGCACCATAATCCCACGGGCAGGATTCAAAACCCGCGCACTACCACACATGAGTCGGACACTGTAACCATTGGACCACGGTGCTCTACTACAATTTGTAGAATCAACTTGTTTTTCTAAGGAAACCATCGTCTCTTTCATAGATAAAGCAGTAAGCACAGTAAAGAGCACGCTGACTTCAGAAGCAGAATTTGCATAAAATAGTGAGGCAACAATAGATATCTCCATGCACGCTCAAGTATTAGCACAATTTGGTCGTGAAATATGCTGAAAAAAATATGAGCACAACTTTTCGACGGTAGATTTTGACCACTAGGCCCACGGCACTACCTCCTGCCATGAACATGTGTTTTGGGTCACATCGTCGATCAGGACAGCTTTCTTTAGCATGCCTCGCTGCCCCAAGATTGCGTAATTGGCTTAGCAGCTCTGCGCCGACAGCCGGCGTTCCCTCGCCGATCCAGGAGTGAATCAGCCAATAAACCGACAGCAGGGTTAGAATAGGCAGGGAGGAAACTTCATGATTGGGAGAAAAACAAGCGATTATATAAGCAACAAAATCCAGTTAGTGTTGCAAGGGAAATCTGTGCGATTGTACTTGCCTGAAGGTGTGTTGGGTAATTTACAGTTTAGGTCGAAAGTTTCCGTGCGCTTGGAAATTGTTCTTTCAATTGTCAGTATGTCAATAACCCCATATATTGAATTTCCATCATCCTGAAGCAAATTCCATCTTATGAATAGTTTTGTTGCTGTTCCCACTGTTATATCAGATTCGAACCAGCTCACCGACTCCGGCAAGCTCGGTGGTCGAGTGGTAAGACGTCTGCACTAGAAAGCAGGAGGTTGTGAGTTCGAGTCCCACCCGAGTCATTTTTGTTTCCCCAAATAATCTCTCTTGGCAACACTGAGTATACAGTGTTTACAAAATACGGCGGTGAAGAGCAAAACCCCATATATTGAATTTACATCGCCCCAACGCAAATTCCATCTTATGAAAAATATAAATCATTTTTCAAAAGTCTGTATTTAATCATTTGGATTTCTTTCTCAGCTTTGGGAAGAATGGGGGAATTTGTTTGCAGGACTGCGTTGTCTGGAAAACCAGAGTTGTAGTCGGGTCCCTGCAAGTCCTTTCACAAGTCCTTTCAGAAGTCCTTTCATAAAGCCGGTCACAAGTAACTGGATGAATAATGACAAAGGAATGCCTTTGTCAAAGCTCATTTGAGTAGCTTGTGATTGGAATTATGACTAGAGGGCTTGTGATAGACTTGCAGGGACTTGTGATGGACTCAACTACATCCCTAAACCGTAGATGTTTATGAAGCTGAGTTGAAGACACGGAAATGTAACTTGAGTCATGCACAAACAGTACACGGTCTCCAACATGTCTCCAAAAATACTGTATTACCATTTAGCAGCACTGTTGACAGCCTTAATTAATGGAAATTTAAATGATACATTTTATGTACTGATTATTGTGATGTGGGTTTGTAGGGCGGAATCGACATTTTATGCTGCCGTAGATGTACTGCAATTTCTCCCCCCATAATGCTGCTGGCAATTAATGGTCCGAGAAATGTTCACTGTTCTGTTTTGTCTGTCGTGCGCAGGTTTGACATTTTCCCGGCACAAAATGCCTTTAATGTTTCGGTAGAACATTCACCCTGTCCTGTCGAAATCCTTCAGGTTCGGTTTTCAACATGAAAGAGATTGATTGTGGTATGCAATGGTGATTCGCTGCGAGGATTAAATTGCACCTATGTCGGTCTTCTTTTACGTGTAGTGTTGATCGATCGATATTGCTTTATCAACATTTGTGAAAGACCGTCCTCGAAATAGTGACAACTTCAATATATGTCGGTCTTTCATTTCATCACTCTGCCGATAAAAAACAAAAATAAAATGAAAAACGAATTTTAGGTTGCTCCACAATTGAAATTGCAGCTTGTCCAAGCCGCAGGGTAGAAAGCACTCAGCCCTAATAATTGTTCTCCATCCATCAAGCGATTTCGTCAAAATGTGACTTTATGGGATTTTTTCCCCGGCGGGCAGAATGTATTGCAAGTGACAATTACTTTATGTTGAAGTCACTGTGAAATCTGTTCCTAATAAAAGCCAGGCCTGCTGCCTGGCTCATGAATAATTCATCAGTTGTGGCATTTTTGCAGCATGCCCGGGATAGCTGAAAAAAAAAAAAAAGCAAAACCCCAGATGTGATTTGATTTGTTGCATTTTGTCTGCAAAATGCTACTTGCGTTTGGGGAAATTTTTTGTCAACTTTTCACCTCCTACGTCGCGTAATCCATTTATGCATCTTTCTACACTTGCAGTAAACATGCTAACAAAATTATCACTTGCTTGAAGTTTCTTGACCTTTTTGGGGATTTTCCATTATTGTGGAGGTAGAGAGGAAATTGGGTGAGGGAATAGGAGGTCTCGATCCCTGTCACGAAGCGCACGGGGAACCAGGTGATACACTTTCACACGACACGGTATCCGTGTATTTATGACATTGATGCAGTTTCATCGCACGGGACCCGTGTTTCCAACACTCGTGTGAAATGGGTGGTAAGACCGAATTACTGAGAAGTACATGTACACCCCCCCCCCCCCAATTTAAAGTTTTACAAGGAAAAACCTAGGAAAGATGGTATAAACGGTTCTGAAACTACATGTATGTGTATGATGGATGCAGAAGAAATAAAAAGATTGTTGTATTTTTGTTTATTTATTTTTGTTTATTTATTAAGACTTACGATGAAAAAAAATTATGGGGTGTGTCGCAACCAACTCAAAATTTGGAGGCATACACCCTAATGGTTGCACTCTGCCAAAATAAAGTCCCCCTGAAAGTAGTGCTTAAGGATACCCTGCAGAGCATCCCTTTTGAACAAAGGTCCGCTTTGCTCCATGGTCAGATAAGGTCGATTCTCGGAACTGATGTATCCAGAATGTATCCAGAATGTATCCAGAATGTATCCAGAATGTATCCAGAATGTATCCAGAATGTATCCAGAATGTATCCAGAATGTATCCAGAATGTTAAGCTCACAATGCCTGTCTGATGTACAAATGTAGTGCATGTACATTTTGTACAATGTGTTACAATCCCTCAACTATGTGTAACTGGGTCATTCTTTTAAGTTGGGGTCCAAAAGTGTGACATATTTGGTTTTCCTGTAATACACAGTGAATGTACATGTATAAGATTTTGCAATTCTGGACACATTCTTTAACCCTAACCCTGCCAGACGCAGCACAGTGCATCTGTGGTGACAGCTTGACCTTGCTGCACTCTGCACACAAGTCAATGTGACAAAGTATGCAATCTGATGCGTCTGGCAGGGTTTCTAGCCAAAATACCCTGGAAGGTTAGGGTTAATGCCTTCTAGATCCAGGAGTGATTATGTATTAAGCAAAGTAAAAAATAAAATACTGTAAATTCAATGTTTATGATACTTGATCGGAAATTACACAGGTCAGGTGTAACAGCGACACCAAAACAATTTCAAACTTTTGGGCCCCAAATTTATGGAATGACCCCCACATACGTGCAGCTCTCAAAATGCATGCAAAATGTGATCAGGTCGGTGCAGGCAAGTTTGGACAGATGTGCGAACCTGCACCCAATGTGGCTCTGTACAGAAGTGGTTTGAGGCGCCCCAAGAGGCTGTGTACAGACAGGATGATGAACTGCTCAATGCATCAAAATCTTTGAGAGTCGACAAAAAGCACTTGTGAATGCACCTCATGACAGTCAGTTTACTGAAACCTACATGTAAATGCAGGCCCGGGGTTCTTCTTCCGTTTTATATTTTGGCCCTGTTCCACGTTCCCCACTTAAGCATCACCTGCCGCTCACCACTCAAAATATTTACCCATCTTAGTCACACCCCTGTTCTCCCCAAGTAAACGCAAGAGCGCCGGGGAGAATGTATCTATGACAGCAGCGACTGCGAGGTACTAAGAGAAGAAGAATCTTGTTGGGCCTCCCCCTCCCCAACAAGATGCTTTCTTGATGGGGCCAGAAATCACCACTTCGGTTCGGCGGGTAACTGGAGAGATGTACAAATAGGCTTATGCAAGGTCTACCGGCTCACCTCTTGACTGGCTGTCATTCAGCGAGATGAAACAGAGGGGTTGAAAATCAATCAGGCTCAACGTCTTTTAGACAAATGCTCCGGCGAGTCGGAAGTTTTTTTTGTTGTCTTTTTTTGAAAGACGAGAATGCTCTTAGCTGAGGCTTTTTTAGTTGCCATACGAGAGATTGTAGAGCAAGGCTTTACCTGACGCTACTTCCTTTAAATCTGTGAGGGAGTGTCTTTATTATTTAAGAAATGCTTTTGAAGATTGAGAGGTTGGAAAGGAGAGATTGCGCTTGGAAAGGCTTTGTTTAATAGGGTTCGCAATATACATGTCTGCGACTTTTTCTTTTGTTGCAAATTGAGCAGGTTTATATTTTACTGGAAAATGGCAATTATGAAATTGTAAAATTTTGGGAGAGTATTATGGTGTTGGGTACAATTTACATGTTGCAGAGATGCAGATTTCGGAAATAAAACACTTGGTGGAAACATAAATTAACTTTTTTCGCTTTTTTTCCTCCAGAGGCTATCATGTGGACATTACATGGATATCACAAGAATATCAAATGATGTGTATACATGTTTGTGGGTATCCCAAGTTTTGCTGCCTCAAATCCTGCACCTGTGGTATTGAGGGCTGTGTGGATAGGTGCTAAGTTCAGTATCTGAATGTAAACTGTTTTTAAGGTGAAAATGCAGAATATGAAATGGTAACTCGAGGTTCAACTCTGCGGTCAACCTCGAACCTTTACATACTGAAGAGACAGTGCCCCTGTCGTGTCAACTTTTCCCATGTGCTCTCGACAGACTCTATCTGTTTGCACCTTTATCAGATGTCGTTGTTCGGAAGAACCGATGGCCTTAGTTTCTTTATCAAAATGTGTTTTTTTGTACCTAGGGTGAGATTTCTGTTTTTTCCCCTGATTTCAGGGTTTTTGGTGAGATGTCTTCCAGATTTCTGTAAAATTTGCTAGTTCTTAAATTGTTTAATCTTTCCAAAATGACCTCTGCAACCTGAAACGGTCTTCTTTTAATTCTAACGGCCCTCTCTTTGGCAATTTTGAACCGTATTTTTTGGTAGAAAATGTAGTTTACTTGTGCATTTTTCAGCAACGCCATTCAAATTAAATGCCTCTAAATCAATTATTATTTTCACGCTCCGGGTTTCTCACGAAACTCATTACATTTATAGACTTCAAATGAGTTTGTTTTTGGGTTTGTACAGAATCTGGCATTGAGGGAGCAGAACTCCATCAGAGGTCAAAATGGTGAGGTTAAAACAATCAGCTCGGTCAATCACGAAGATGTGGCTAGCACCAACAGGAGGAACTCCAAGGTAAGGAGGATGTAACCGAAACACTAAAAAATGCACAAAAAATTCTCAAAAATCCACAAAAAATGCACCAAAATCCAAAAGAAAAAAAATGCACCCCAAAAAATGCACCAAAAATGCTTCAAAATCCAATACTTGGTTCTGTTTGACTTTCATGGACTCAGGATTGTAGATCCTTGGGAGCTGTGTTCTTTAGGGCTTGATGTCTTGATTTTGTTTGAAGAAAACAGCACAAACATGTGCCATTTTTGATGGATTTTTTTACGAATGTTCCCAGAAAGAACTTCGGCGTGAAATGTTAAGCCATACAGTATCGAACCCATTTACCATTTTTTTCTTCAAAATTCATTTTTCTCTTTGTGTGTAAAAAATATTTGTAAAGGGGGAAACGGGATGGGATTAGGCCTCTTTTGATGACATTCGTTAAACATGCATTTTAAATAACCATATATATGTCGCCGCAGATTTCTTGGACTAAAACAACTTGTGGTTTGCTTGACAAAAAATACAAAAAACAATTGACAGGCTTTTTAGAGGGCTCAAGCCTAATCTGTTGATGAACATAAACTGATTCCATATTGTCCATAAACTGTGAATCACTTCATCCCAGATCTTAACACTTTCCTCTTGAGAAACCAATCAATTCATTGAATTCCATTTGTTTTAAAAGGTGGCTCCCAAATAACCAATTTACATATTTTGTCACATATTGTATTGATCAATCGGTCAACGGTTCAATCCCACCAAATTCCAACAGAGACTTTCCAATGGATCGATTGATCCGGACGACGACGTGTCGAGGGTCATCGAGCTCCAAGACACTCTGGAGAAGCAGAACAACGAGCTGAGCCAGTCAAAGGAGCGAGTCTCGGAGCTGACGCTGCGAGTAGCCGGTCTGGAGGAGGCGCTGGCCAAGACACAGAAGGAGGTCCTGAGAGCGCAGGAGTCGGCCACCAAATTCCAACGAGATGCCCGGGAGGTACTAATCCAACCCTGAGCTTTACAGGCTAATAATGTTGTGTCTATTTGCAAATTGTACTGAAAATTTATTAATTATAAATTTGGTATCCCAGGTGGCATGGGTGGCATGGGTGGCTTGTGCGTGAAAAGCACTTGTCTCTCACCAATGTGGCCCGGGTTCGATTCCCGGCTCGGACCAAATGTGAGTAGAGTTGTGCGTTGGTTCTCTCCTGTGCCACGAGGGTTTTTCTCTGAGTCCTCCGGCTTTCCCCCCTCCGGAAAAATCAAACACTTTCGATCTCTGGCTGTGCTCCGTGGTCATATGTGGGTCGATGTAGGCCAGCTGCCAGAGGCGCCTTTACGTGCCAGCGACTCAACCACGTTGTAGCTGCGTCCTTCGCAATTCAGCACCCCAGCTGCGAGTAAGGATGATTAGCCTCCCAAATTATTAATTATTATTATTATATTTACCTAGAATAATTTCTGGAAACCAGAACCGTGGTATACCAGATTTATCACTAAATTAATATGGAAGACACCAAATTTATGACCAAATAGTAAATTTGCACTGAATGACCTCCAACATTAATTATGTTATTCGGTTTAACTGCAGAATTCTGAAAGTGGGGTCGGCAAGTTTTGATTTCGATTCAAGGATGCAGGTGTGTTTTTTTCAAATCGTTTTTAGGGAACTTGTTCATTAGCCACATGTTATTTGATTTAGGAGATATCACTTGTGGAAAATGTTTGTTTTGGTTTCCAAGGCGATGTGCCAAAAGGAGGACATGGAGGAACGGATAGCGACGCTTGAGAAGCGTTACCTGAACTCACAGCGGGAAACTACCTCATTACACGATCTCAACGATAAACTGGAATCGGAACTGGCCAACAAGGAAACCTTGCTTAGACAGGTATGGCATTGTCATCAGGGGCCAATTTCATAAAGCTGTTAAGCACACAAATTTGCTTAGCATGCAAATGCTTCCTTGATAAAAACTGGATTATCAACCGGATTTCCATGTGTGGAATATTGCTTTTGACTGGCATTCGGCTGTTGTTTGCTTAGCATGAAAATTACATGGAATTTTGGCTGGTAACCTGTTTTTACTAAGCAAGACATTTTCATGCTAAGCAAATGTTTGTGCTTAACAGCTCTATGAAATTGGCCCCTGGTGTTGTATCTTGGTTTTGGGTCCAAAAATCCTTTCTTTTTTTTTGGCCCATAGAAGTATTTTGAAAAGTTGGGTGGGGGTGGGGGGGTTGGGGGGTTGGGGGAGTGTTAAAACTGGCTATGGAGTGATGGCAAATCCCGTGCACATGTTTGATTGATTTTGATGGAGTCGGTACCACCAGTCTATTTTTGGCAATTTTCAACCGTATCTTTTGGTGGAAAATGCAATTTTTTCCTGCGCATTTTCAGCAACGCCAGACAAATTACATGCCTCTGAATCTTTCATGGATTTTTAATTTTTCTCAAATCTCACTCTTGGGGAAGGCACAACTGGAAGTGAGAAACAGAAAGAGAGCGCGAGAGTTAGAGAGCAAGCAAAAATAAAAAAAGGAACAAAAAAAGGAAGAGAACAAAGGAAGGGATCAGAAGGGGAAGTTGAAGAAACAAATTTGGTCAAATCTAATTTGTGAACAAAGTGCAGAATGCCAAATCTGTCTATTTTTGCATTTCATCTACAGAGCGAGGACAAGATGCGGCATTACCAGGAGAAACTAGACTTGTCGGAACAGAAGCTGTCCCAGACGTTACGGAAAGCTGAAGAACTGCCCAACGTGGAGGCAGAGCTGGCCGAGAGAATGGCAGCATTGTCACAGGTATTGAAGAGTTCCTGGGGATAGGCAAGTCCTACAGCTGTTGCTGTATAGAATCCTAGAAAGGTCATAGAAATCATGGAAAAGTCATGGAAAACACCTGGAAAACACATGGAAAACACATGGAAAAGTCATAGAAAAGTCGGGGAAAAGTCGGGGAAAAGTCATGGAAATCATGGAAGAGTCATGGAAGAGTCATGGAAAAGTCATGGAAAAGTCATGGAAAAGTCATGGAAAAGTCATGGAAAGTCATGAAAGTGTCCAGGTCTGGCAGAACCACTAACATTATTAAAGTTCTAAATGCCTGGGAAAAGTTGTGGAAATTCTGGGAGAGCTGCCAGTACCCTAAAAAAATCATAGAAATCTGCAAAGTGTGATATATGTAATGGAAATGTCATGAACATCTGGGAAAAGTCAAAGATGTCTTAGAAAAGTCTGAGATATCCTAGAAAAGTTACAGAAGTTTATAAAGGAAAAGCCTATTTTATAGAAGAGTAGAAGATCATATAACCTGGAAACTTTAACAGAAAACCTGGTCAAGTGTCAAGAAGTGTCAAGAAGTTGTAATCAGAAGCCATTAAATGAAATTATGTACCTAAAAGACGTTGTTGGGGGATAAACTGATTTCTACATTAGTGTACAGCGCAAAGGCTCAAGACAAGAAGAGACGGACAAGTAACTAGTGTACAGAATGAAAGGTGGGAACAGAGTAAGGGCTACAGACCGGGGCCCATGTGCATAAAAGGCTACTAGGCCTAGTTGGCAACTAAAATGGACTTAAGTTGCTTACTAAGCCTAGTTGATTACTAATTGTGATGCATAAAACCCAACTAGATATAGTAACATTCTAAAATTCTGGCAAAAGTTAGAGTTGATCTGGGGTACCTCTAAGTCACTAGATGACAACTAATCAGTCTGCCTTTGGACACCGTCCTGACAACATGGCTCGTAGAATCATGGAGCTAGTTGAACTGCGTCGTCAAATAAGAAAAGAACGCGTCTTCCGAGACAGGAGAAATCCATTAGACTTCTTTGATGATAAGGTGTATGAGCGGTATAGATTTAGCCGTGAAGGCATAATGCAAATTACTGACATAGTGGCACCAGACATTGAACATGACACTGTCAGAAACCATGCGCTGCTACCATATCAGCAAGTGCTAATTGCGCTGCAGTATTACGCAACTGGAACATTCCATAATGTAGTTGGTGCATCTATGACATGTTTAAACTCTTCATATTTGTCGGCCAAAAATAGGTTTTCGTCTTGGGTAAAATTAATTTTTCTTTCACGCTTGAGACTCATGGTTGTAGTTGTAACTTTATGTACTAGCTGTAGCAACCTTGTATAGAGAATTTATGTAGTTCTACAAAATGTAAGTACTGGGCAGTAATGCAATGTTACAAAGACCTTTAGAAAGGAGTTATGCTAATTTGGAATGTGATTCGAAGCTCAAACACAATAAACTTGTCTACAAGCCTATTGTATCTGACATAATCACCTCCTCTCCAAGGCCATAGCACCCAAATCAGTTACAAACCAAATTGTCCTAGTATGCAACTAGTAAGCAATGTGCCTAGTGAGGTTTTATGCAACACAAATTAGTTGCCAACTCCGTAGGTATAAACTAGGGAATTTATAATCTTACTAAGCACTAGTTGGCAGCTAAACTAGTAGCCTTTTATGCACATGGGCCCCGAAGTACATATGTGTAACTCAACAGTTTGTGATCTTTTTGATCTGAAAGACAGACAAAGAGAATGTTTACAGAATAAAAACTTCAGACATGATAGGCTTACAAAGAGCCGGTGTACAGAATGAAGGCTAGAGAGCAGTTAGAGGACACACATGCAATTTGACAGGTTGTGATACACTTTTGGTTGTTTGTTATTAACGCTTGAGCAGGCGGAGGAGAGACAGGGCAGCGCGGAGGAAAAACTCCGACAGCTACGATGCGAGCTTGAAGAATGTAAACAAGAGTTGGAGAGGGTGAGCCTTTGCTTTGTTTTTTCCCACAAAAAGAACATCCAAAAGAAATGCAATTGTATGAGGTACATGTATGCTGTGAAGTTGGAAAGGAGCCCCGCTTCGAATTGAAATAAATCGCAGATGTTTGGCAGAAACCCGATCGCAACTGCTGACTTTGTGCTTACAGTTTGACAGGCTTTGCTGATCTCTTGGTCCAAGACTGGCACTGCTTTAACCCCTACTGGTCGGCTGTTATTGGTGGGGTGATGGTATTCCAAGACGGGCTTGTACAGCCAAGCGTAATACAAACAATAGGCAAACAATGGATTGAGTATGTGCAGGAATGCGCGTATGGATGGCAACCAGCCAGGTGGTGATACCGAATTGTGGAGAAGAACCACACCTTTTTCTCGCTATCTGAAAGTGTCATAAAATGTCACTTTTTCTGTTAGTCCATCTTGAAAAAGTTATTTCACTTTAATAACACCATCACAAGACCTTCAGTCTTAATTCAAGTCTCAAGCTATTCAAATGAACTGTAATAGAATCATTCCTTTGTCATGGTTTATGCCTGTTACTTGTGCCTTTAACAAGCTGGTCTTGTGAATGGTCTTGTGCATGGTCTCGACTACATCACTGCCGCCTGAATCACTTGAATGATTAATTCAAGTGATTCATGCAGCAGTGATATTTCAAATACGATGAGAGATTTACGCTGAAAAGAGCAATGACACAGCCCACCTACAACTCGACCAAAGAGATGTATGCTTTGCTTATTTATCCATCAATAAATTCAAAAAAATCCAAAAAAACTCACCAATTATTCCATCAACTGGAAATTCATTTATGCGTTCCCATCATAAGTCTTCTGGCTCGGGCACTTGAAATCAACTTTTAAAAAGTTTGATTGATTGATTGAAACAAGAGAATAGTTGCGGGTCCATCAATTTGAATTTGTGAAATCAATCATGTAGCTTTTTTTTCTTTCGCTTCAGGCAAGAGAAAGGGAGCGCATGAACGAGGAACACAATAAACGTCTTTCCAGTACTGTTGATAAATTATTATCGGAGTCCAACGAGCGACTCCAGCTGCATCTGAAGGAGAGGATGGCAGCGCTAGATGACAAGGTCAGAATCTCTTTTCATCCTCTTTGATTTTGTTCTGTTAGTCTTGAGAAGGATTCTGCTAGGATGAAAATGTCAGGCCCTCGTAACTTTTATAAATACATTTCAGGTCATTCTAGTTAGCAATGACCTTGTGGGAGGTGAGTTGGTCTCGCTGACCGGTGGAACTTACCCCCCCCCCCCCCCCCCCCCCCCCCCTGGGTCTATAGCTCTGAGAATTGGGATAATTTCTCTGGAATATGTTGACAAATTATCCTCTTCAGATCTGGGCCAAGGAAAACCGTAAGGTTGGTTGGGTTGGCAACCTAAAATGTGGACAACCCCACTCAGGGTTCCCACGGGTCATGGAAAATCCTGGAAAATCCTGGAAAATTCTGGAAAATCCTGGAAAAAAAAGTTGTCATGGAAAAGTCATTGAAAATTGGGAAAAATAGAAAAGTCATGGAAAAGTCATGGAAATCAAGATCATGGAAATCAAGATCATGCAAGAGTTATTTTTGATGGGCCGCTTTTGATGTGAGGAGGAGGCCGTTATTAATTAAAACTTATTTTCAAAAGCTAACAGATGCTTAGCCCAACATCAGCGGTTCATCAGTATCATCATACCAAACAACTTTTCTCTGCAAAATGGCGTTAAATGTCATGAAAATTGTCATATTTTAGTCCTGGAAAGTCCTGGAAAAGTCATGGAATTTGGTTTTCAGATTTCTGTGGGAACCCTGCCACGTTGTAGCCCTTTATCTAATGTCGGTTTTAGCTTGTATTTGGTGATTTCAATAAAAAAAAGGCAAGTGCACGTATTTTATTATTTCTTCTTTTAAGTTTTTGTTGTTATTGGTCTTTTATTTATCTAGGGTTAAATCCAAATAATAACAAAATTGTTTCCATTAAAAATGCGAAATAAAATAAGATACAACTAACATTTGTAGGAAAAAAAAAGCAGAGCTAAATAAACCGAAAATATGCAAAAGTGCAAAGGGTAAAATAACAGGAACTTTTAAGTGCACGACCACAAAAACATGAAACTGAAATGTTCGAATTAACAAAAAGAAATAATTACAGTTATCATGAACCATTTAGGATGCAAATGTCAGGTCATCCAAACCAATTAAAAATTGGTTTCATTATAGAAAATGTGTAATAACATGAGATGCAACTATTCTTTATAAAGAAAAATGGCAGAGTAAAATAAAAATATGAAAGTTAAAGTACAACTACGTTAAAAGATAAAATAACATGAACTTACATGTAAGCGTACCACCACAAAAACACCAAACTACAACATTCGAATTATAAAAGGTCATAACGGTTTATCTAAAGAATTTAAAATCAGAGAATAAGGAAACGAGAATAATACATGTATATAAAATGGTATAAGATGTTAACGTCAATAAAAGTAAAAGACATGAAACAATCCGTTAATAAAAGTAAAATCAGTGAGCTAAAATATTTCAAAAAAGTCACGTTGAAAGTGTTCCCAACCGTGCTACTGCATTTTTTAATCAGTTATTGCTTTTCTGAATTTCTCCCCGACAGTGTTGTCAATTCACACGTCATAGTTTTCTGAAAAGCTTTTTGCATTACGGACTTCTATGCCAATATCTAAATGACATTGGCATTATTGATTCCCCCCCCCCCCCCCCCACTCTCCCAGACTTGTTTTAGTCTCAAATTTCATTTCAAGTGGTTCTTTCGTTAGTATCCATTTTGTGGACGTACTCTAGTGTCTGCTGCATGAATATATCGTTTAAATTTGTTTTAATGGAAAATTACAGCTTCGGGCCTTCATCATTTCTGAATCTCTGGGAGTTTGCATTAGATTTTGGATTGATCTTTTGTGTTTTTTTTAATTTAAGTACTCTTAGGAATGGAGTTGACTTTTCACTTGGATTAGAAAGAAAAACACCTGTGTAAATGGCAGGTGCATAATGAGGAATTAGAGATGTAAGCCATTGATGAAAATGTGGCTTCAGCCTCTGGCTTTATGACGCGGCCATTGGCTTCAGGAAGCTCTTACTAATAAGTCAGACTTTTTTAATCTACGTGTGCGTCAAAGCCTAATACTTGAAACCAGATATGCTGGAGCTTGAGGCATTTAAAACAAGTTTTGAGCATATTAATCAGCACAGGAAATACCACAGGGTTTTTCGGGGGGGGGGGGGGGGGGGTGGGGGATGGGGGATGGGGGATGGGGGATGGGGGATGGGGGATGGGGGAGGGGGAGGGGGATTTCATGGGACTGCTCTAACACAAATATTTCATTAGAATAAAGTCTTCCTTGGTAAAAACAGATTACCATTGAAATGTTCATGTCATGTTTGTTGCTTGTTACTCGTGTTTAGCTGTTGTTTGCTTAGCATGAAAATCACATGGAGTCCCGGCTGGTCAGCTATGTTTAGTAAGCACCAATTTGTGTGCTAAGCAATAAGCCAGTTTGGTATTTCAACTGCGCATGTGCACAATGACATTTTATCCGGAATGACCTGGGTGACCTAACGCGCGCGTGTGAACGCAAAAGGTGGTCGCATAACGCACACGTGTTAAATTCAATCAGAATGTGCGTTCGAGTAACATGGCGTGACATTACGTCAGCAATTTTATCCCGAATAACCTTTGACCTTTGAGATACCGAACTGGCTTATTGGCCCACTGCTTGTGATTGGTCCTCAGCCGATTTTTGCTTAGCATGCAGATATACTAAGCATTATTTGTTGGTTAAACAGCTTTCTAAAATTGGGCCGTTTGCTGTATACCTGATAACCAAACTGTTCAATTCTTGCTTCCCAGAATGCACTTACACATGAACTCGACAAAATCAAGAAATTCATGGACGAAATACAGCTGCAGAACAAGAGAGATAAAGACGAGCTGGAGAGGTACAAAGTGGAGCTGAAGATAACGAGGGAGAGATTGGCTCAGCAAGGAGCCCAGGGTAACACAAGCAGTATTAGGTAGGTGTGACTGGATGGAACCGGTCAGGACTGGTTGGAGTCAGTTAGGGTTCAGTTAGAGATTGGCTCAGCAAGGAGCCCATGGTAGCACAAGCAGTATTAGGTAGGTGTGACTGGATGGAACCGGTCAGGACTGGTTGGAGTCAGTTAGGTTCAGTTAGAGATTGGCTCAGCAAGGAGCCCAGGGTAGCACAAGCAGTATTAGGTAGGTGTGACTGGATGGAACCGGTCAGGACTGGTTGGAGTCAGTTAGGTTCAGTTAGAGATTGGCTCAGCAAGAAGCCCAGGGTAGCACAAGCAGTATTAGGTAGGTGTGACTGGATGGAACCGGTCAGGACTGGTTGGAGTCGGTTAGGTTCAGTTAGAGATTGGCTCAGCAAGGAGCCCAGGGTAGCACAAGCAAGTATTAGGTAGGTGTGACTGGATGGAACCGGTCAGGACTGGTTGGAGTCAGTTAGATTCAGTTACAGATTGGCGCAGCAAGGAGCCCAGGGTAGCACAAGCAGTATTGGGTAGGTGTGACTGGATGGAACCGGTCAGAACTAGTTGAAGTCAGTTAGGTTCAGTTAGAGATTGGCTCAGCAAGGATCCCAGGGTAGCACAAGCAGGAAGTGCACAGACGGGTCTTAATTTGTCTATTCTTTATACTTTTTCTCGATAACTTTCAACAGTGAAATGGGCCCCAGTCAGGCAGTCCCAGATGTGGTCATTGCAAATGCCACCCAGCCGCCCAGCTCGCTAGAAGATGACGACTACGATATGGCCGGAGTGGTCAGACGGCAACAGCCTGGACGGCTACAGGCCCTCAAGTCCGACCCGGCAAAGGTAAACATGTCAGTCGGGGTTTAAATTTCACTCAAATCAGGGTGAGATTTCTACAGATTTTTCCTATTTTCAGGATTTTTGGTGAGACGTCTTTCAGATTTCCAGAAGATTTTTTGGGTCCTGAAAATGTTTGTAATCACTCCAAAATGACCTCTGGAACCTGACACAGTCTTCTTTTAATTCTGATGACCCTATAACTGGAAATTTGAACCATATCTTTTGGTAGAAAATGCAGTGTTCTTATGCATTTTTTGAGCGATGCCGTACAAATTAAATGCCTCCAAATTTATGGTGGAAGGAACCATGGTAATTTTTGTTGGAATCGTGTATGATCGCTCTGTCGTGCCAAAGGTGGTGGGACTGTTTACCTTTACACTATTTGGTCAGGTTGATGAAAAAGCTCTGTGCGTAAATAGATCTGCGGGTGCTGTCCAGATACGGTTTGAGTTTTGGGTTTAACCCCTTGTGTCCAGCTGTTATTGATGGGGGGCTGGTATGCCAAGAACGGGCTGTACAGCCAAGCGTAAATGCAAACAATAGGCACCACACTGAATAGAGTGGTCCTATTCATCGCACTCGGAGCCCCCTTTCGTGTGAATGAAAACTTTGTTTGAAAAAGCTCCATCTATTCATTACACTCCTATTCAGTCTTCTTTTAATTCTGATGACCCTATAACTGGAAATTTGAACCATATCTTTTGGTAGAAAATGCAGTGTTCTTATGCATTTTTTGAGCGATGCCGTACAAATTAAATGCCTCCAAATTGTTCGTGGAAGTTTCATTTTCCTCAAATCTCAGCAGACCTTGGTTTAATAAAACATCCAGTACACCAGAGTAATTCTGAAGACCAGTGTCAATCAAACTTGACTGAGGACAGTTAGCAGGGATTTTAGGAAAGATTATGGCCACAAGAGGGCAGCAGACACTTATCTTGATTGCTGTTTTCATGAAGCTGAAGATATGATCGAACAAACCACAAGGGAAAGTGACTGAAATTTCACGGTACATTATTCCAAAGGTTGCACGTTCAAATCCCGCCCCTGTCATTTTTCTCTGTTCAATTTGAAAATTGAAGACGATTAATTGAAAGAGTAAAAGGAAAGATACTGCTTCTTTTTTTTCTCTCATTTTTATTTTGATCTTGATCTCGCATTTATTTAAACAGAAATTAGAAATTGAGTTATCCTGCCTCCCCTACGCTTCAAGAATGGACTCTTCCACTTCCTTGAGTCTGAACACTCTTCAGCCATTTCTCTGGCTTGTTCCATTATTTTGTAGTGACTGTTTCTCTCCACATTTTTTTCTCTTGCATCCCACATCTCATCACCCTCCCCCTCCTGTGTGTATTCCCCCCAAAGTGTTCTCCCCTTAAGGTCTTTGCAGTGGAATCACCCAAGGTAATTTGACAGATGCATGCCACATGTGCTCGGTTCGATTAATTTTGTAGAGTAGGGTAGAATCCCCAACTCGGCATTCATTTCATTCTTTGAAAACTTCATCGCATGCATTCTGCATCTTCCCCAACTGTAAGTTGATGAGTTGCTCATGTTTTGCAAAAGTAGAGAATGTGGCTAAGCATTTTTTTTTGAGGCGAGACGGTAATAACTAAACAAACGGCATAAGTCTTCATGAAAAATTAACATTAGTACAAAATTACGTCATCGGTACAAATTTTAACACAAAATTTCCTTCTAAGGAAAATTTGTTTCCTCAGAAGGGATCAAGAAAAGAAAAAGCTGGTATTTTTTATATTTAATACTTGATAGTTCCTTAGTTGATTTTTTTTACATGGCCAGTTAAAGTGGAACACTGTAAATTGACTTGTTTAACCCCTTGCGTACGGATGACGCCATATGGCGCCAAAAAGAAGTTGCACCAGGCCGGATGACGCAATTTGCCGCTGTTTGTGCAGTTTCAATCCATTGTTGGATTATTGTTTATGTTACGCTTGACTGCACTAACACATTGTAGCGGTTTGCTTGGCTGCCAAAACCACCCCGACACCCCGACGTCTCCCGTAAAACCGTACTCAAGGGGTAATAACAATTAAGTTTTAAAAAAAATTGTTCTAATTTTTAAAGATTGTGTTTATGAAAGTTCTTGATGTACATATACATTTCAAAGCCTATGGAGTGTGATGCAGCAATGTTGAATTCATTATTTTGAATACAAAAAACTTCACTGGAAGATTCAAATTTTTTGGTTGCATTTTTAGATGTTCCGCGCTGTTGAATTGATGAAACTTTTTGGTTTAAAAAAACACTATAAAAAAAAACTGTATTAGTAGTAAATATTGTATCTAGTTTGGTTGAATGTCACCACATTGTCAGTTCCTAAACGCATTTGTGTACAGGCATGCTCCAATCCTTCTGTTGTAATCCGGCATTCAATTAAATTCCGTTCTTTTTACTTGTCGTTTTTGTTCCTCTAGAATTGTTTCAAATTTCCTTTCTTTTTGTTTGCGTTCTTTTATCTTTCCTTCTGTGTAGACATATTTTATTATTTGCTACCCAATGTAAACTTTGGGTAGCAAATAATAAAATAAATTACACTGTCCTGACTTAGAATAGATTAATATTCACAGCGGTAAAATGTTCATCATTTTGTGTACACAGAATGAATCTGAATGGTTTATAAAATAAGTACATTGTATTTAAAGCTGACAGGAATTTGAACACTGTAACAAAAGCTCCTCATATCTCAATCCCTTCGAAATTTATTTTGATGTTGTGCCCATGTATTTTTTGGGCAATATAGCAACCCCAAAAATAAATGTTCAAAATATATTGTTAATTTGTTAGACATTTCACAAAAAAATCAGCCCGTGATCAGTGACAGATGTAATTAGTTTCAAATTTAGAACTGGAGCGTGGCATTCCTAATTCTTACAGTATTAATGTATAGGGAAATCTTTGTGCATAATAAAACGGCAGGCAAATAGAGTGCTGAATGTCGTATACTGGTGGGATATAATTCGGTTTGAATCCACTCTTCGGTTTCGATTTTGGTAACCGGATATTCAAAAGCAACTTTTAAAAGAGGTTAAGCCTTCCATTTTTTTTGTGACACTGGGTAAAGAAATGCTCCATGGTCTCTGATAATACATGTACACGTCACTGCATTCACTCGCTAGTCGTCTTCTTGGTATACAAATAGCCTGCCCATCCATTTTTTTTCAACATTACAGCTCTGGAGTGTTTTTGTAATGACAAAAAAAACCTTGACTACACGTAGACACCTACATATGCTCAGCACAAAAAAAATGATAAAAAAAATATTTTCGAATGCCATGTAATTGGAAGCAGAAAAACATTTGTTTTGGCCTAAAGCCCCAGTGGTCACTGAATCCTGCAAACTATATCCATTCATTGGGAGGGCTTTTCATGCGGCACCTCACTTATCATTTTTTGTTGGCATGACTATGAGCTAGATGGGAACAACATTAGGATAACCAGATTTTGAAATATCTGATTTCTCTTACCACGAGTGTAGTAAGTGATTTTTTTCGTTCAATAAAAGTTTTCTTCCCTAATTTGTTCGAAAGAGAAATCCATTGATATGAATTTTGTCAGTCAGAGCACAGACAGCAGCTTTAACGTAATTTTTTTAATTTGTGGAGAGCAGATTTCGCGTAAATGTTTAATTTGTGGGCTTATCATTTCATCGGCAGCTCTTTCAACTAATATTATCTTTTGTGCGGCCAGTGAACGATTGTTAAAATTGTCAACAAGATTTTTTTGTTTTGTTGGAAGTGGTCACGCAAGAATGTTCATTGTATAAAGATCATGACCACTATTTGTGTACTTTGATGTGTAACTTGTTTTTATGGTGGGAGGAACCATGGTAATTTTTGTTGGAATCGTGTATGATCGCTCTGTCGTGCCAAAGGTGGTGGGACTGTTTACCTTTACACTATCTGGTTAGGTTGATGAAAAAGCTCTGTGCGTAAATAGATCTGCGGGTGCTGTCCAGATACGGTTTGAGTTTTGGGTTTAACCCCTTGTGTCCAGCTGTTATTGATGGGGGGCTGGTATGCCAAGAACGGGCTGTACAGCCAAGCGTAAATGCAAACAATAGGCACCACACTGAATAGAGTGGTCCTATTCATCGCACTCGGAGCCCCCTTTCGTGTGAATGAAAACTTTGTTTGAAAAAGCTCCATCTATTCATTACACTCCCATTCAAGAACAATGTAGTTGAAAAATGAATAGATTGAGTCGGCACAGGAATGTGCCTATAGACGTCATCCGGCCAGGTGGTCTTTTTCAAACCGTCCTCCGGAATCAAGAGGTTAAAACCTTAACAAAAACAATTCCAAATGGTTTGCATAACATTTGTAAAAAAGCAAGCTTGTCTTATTGTTTGGGTTTTGTTTTTTGTCAACAGGTCAACACTCTGAATGAGCAGGAGTGGGAGAAAGCTGAACAGGCCAACGTCTTGGCCAACATCGCCCTGGCGTTTGAGAGCGACGAGCCGGCCGCTCAGTCTGAGGATGAGTCGGAGTCCATCTTTGGAGCGGTTGATATGCTGTCGCCCCAGGGACACACGGATGCACAGACGCTGGCCGCTATGCTACAGGAACAGCTTGATGCAATCAACAACGAAATCAGGTCACGATATGTTGGAGAGTTTTTCCTCTGAAAATCCTTGTCTTTTTCGTACCAAGATTTTGTTCCCGATGTAGTATACATGTAAAGCACTATGTGTTCAGTGCTTTCCGAGAGCCTGTGGTGAAAAAAAATCACAGGTTTACTCGGGCGGGACTCGAACCCACGACCTCCCACTTGCAAGTGCAGACATCTTAACCATTCAACCACTGAGCATGGTTGCTGATTCAAATCCAATGTAGCATCAGTTACCGTGTAATCAGTGACAAGATTGCATCAGGGATGAAATAAATTACAAGAGATTTGTTTGCCCTTTCCTGACGTAGTACTTGAAGCATTGTATGCTTTGAAAATGCCTGTGGGAAAAAAATTCACAGGCTTACTTGGGTGGGATGTGAACCCACAAACTGCTGCTTTGAAAGTGTGGAAGAACCAGCCCCTCACACTGAAACAAGACAAGATAATCTGATCTCTTCACAGTATGAATAAGGTCGGGATGGGTAACTAGTCCACTGCAAGGCATTAATAATGCCTCTATCCATATTAAGCATAGAAGTGCTATAGCCCAGGACTGGGCTCGAACCCACAACCTGCAGAATTAACCGCAGGCCACGAATTCAATGCTCCAAGTCACTAGGCCACGGCACTTCCACCACTTCTTGTAATTTATAATTTATAATTTTACTACATGTAATCAGTACTTTAGACAATAACCAACTCGACCTCCTGCAGGTACTAATGAATGCTTCGGTGAAGGGTAATCACTGAAATTCCAAACAGTCCGATTTGATAACAGTTTCTCTCTCTCTTTTTCCCAATCGCATTTGCAAACCGTTAGACTCATTCAAGAGGAGAAGTTCTCAACTGAGCAGCGGGCGGAGGAGATCGAGCATCGCGTGGGCACCGGCAGCGTGGACAACTTTGACCTCTTCGAGTCCAGCACGGACCGGAGCCGCTACTACTGGTCTACAGAACCCCGCAACCTGACCCGGTCACTACCTGGCAGCATGGTCATGCATACTGACCAGGAGAGAGTGTCTCCACCGGGCAGCGAGGATTCCACGCCGCGGGCCGAGCGGCGTGGCGATGCGGCCGACGTCCTGGGAAGCCAGTACAGCTACAGTCAGCCTCAGATCCCAAACCTAGCAGGCCTGGAAGGGGAAGGGGAAGGGGAGGTGGGTGGAGCCATGGCCCAGGTAAGGGGAAGCTTCATCGACTGTTTGCCAAAACAGAAATAAGATTGTTTCACTTTTTTTCACTTTTATAAAAAGCTTCTTTATATGTCATCGGAACTGATTTGTTCGCAATGTATGAATTTTTGTATGTAACCGTTTTCCACAAATTGGAATCAAAGCCCCTAGAGCAATCTAAAGCAAGTTTGATCAACTATTTAGCAGTGATATTTGCTCGAACTTTCTCGTAGATTACAGTTCATTTCAGCTAATCCACCCTTGAAAGCTGCGTCCTTGCAAAGCCAAAAAATCCCCGCTTCCCCTCTGTGAGCAGAATGACGCCTAACCGCAAAGAGCCGTTGGAGTGAGATTCGAACCCGCTAATGCAACGGATTGCCATTTCAAATGCCCTCCCCATTACGCTAATCAACTCTTTAAATCTGCTGTGTGCAATTCTTCTAGTTTTGCGGTTTTGTTTAGAATTTGAAAGATCCCAGCTTCTGTGCTCGAGTTTTGAAAACTGAAATTGTCCCAACTTGTCAAACTACACCGACCTGACACAGTTTGAAAAGAGTTTGATAATGCCTTTCACCATTATTGAAATTCTCGGTCTATCCCAGGGCATTTTAAGATTAAATATTGATTTTTAATGGCATATGTAGCTGCTTTAAGAGCCTTTTTGAGCACTCTGCACAAACTGTCAGCTTCACCCGTTATTTCAACATTTTTCTTGTGCCGTTGTAGAACTTGGTGTGGGTAGATTTTTGCTGTCGCTAATAGTATATTTGTCCGTGTTTTCCTTCCTCCCCTGATTATCTCCCTCCCTCTTTTTGCCCCTCCCCCCCCCAACGTGTTTTTGACTTCGTACTATGCTTTTTAGCGCAAAGGCGTGCACAGTCGTTCAATGTCACTGTCCGAGTCGCAGCTACACTATTGGCAAAGAGGCAGAAAGGTTTGACACCCCACGTTTCTTAGCTCTCGCACGTTGTTTGCCGTATGAAGGCATGGTGGATTGACAAATGAAGCACAATCATGAAAAAAAATACCAGATTGCCTGTTGTTGCACGGGATGTCTTCATAATCGTCGGAAGTCTGAATTTGAACGGAAGAACATGAAGAGGAAGAATCTGCTTGAAGCGTGATTTTTGTTTTGTTTTGTTTTCATTTTGAGTAGCGGAGTATGTGGTTTTAATAATCCGTTTGATTTGTCAAGCTTGCTTTGTAATGCACTCGGCCAGCCCCGACTGGTCTTTTCTTTTTCTGTCTGTCTGTTGGTTGCTGTGTCTGCATGCTTTTCACATTCTGGCATTAGTCTCTCATGCACATTTATTGCATGGTTACATTCTGTGGATTGTAATCTTGACGAGTTTTTGAAAAAATGTATTCCAGTGCCAAGTTGTACAGAGACTTTCTACACCCTGAACACAGGCTGATTCAGAACAGTATTTTTTTTAGGGGAGGGGCTAAAAATGTTCCCCCTCCCCCAACAAACAAAACATCAATCCCAGGTGATTTAACTGGGAGTACCCTGGTAATGAATCGTCCAGTGTATACCAGAGCTGTAGTCGAGTCCCTGCAAGTCCTTTCGCAAGTCCTTTCGCAAGTCCTTTCGCAAGTCCTTACGCAAGTCCTTACGCAAGTCCTTTCGCAAGTCCTTTCGCAAGTCCTTTCGCAAGTCCTTTCGCAAGTCCTTTCGCAAGTCCTTTCGCAAGTCCTTTCGCAAGTCCTTTCGCAAGTCCTTTCGCAAGTCCTTTCGCAAGCCCAGTCAGAAGTCCTTTCATAAAGCCGGTCACAAGTAACTGGATGAACAATGACAAAGGAATGCCTTTGTCAAAGCTCATTTGAATAGCTTGTGACTGGAATTAGGACTGGAGGGCTTGTGATGGACTTGCAGGGACTTGTGATGGACTCGACTACATCCCTGTTGTCTAGAGTCTGCAAAGTGTCCAAGAACAAAATCATTATGCCGTGTTTAAAAATATCAAAGAACCCATCTTTATTGGATTCAGTTGCTGTGGCTTTCATCAAACAAATCACTTTTTTTTACTCATTAAAGACTGTCGGACGCCTAGAAATAGTTTGAAATTGTGAATTGAATTCAGAACGCCGTAGTGTGATTTCACATGATGCCTGAGACTATTATTTACTATTAGTCAAGTCAGGTATTTCATAATAATTCAGTAGTTTTCTTTTCTGTTTGCAAATGTTGTACATGTATATTACCTTCAACTGTTTGAATGAATATAGGTTATTGGAAGGGTTCTAGAGGTCATCAGATCTTGACTTTTTGCAGTGCAGGAACTAGACTATTTTTTTTTTTTTTAAAGTGCGCCCTCTTGCAGTGCCTGTTTGTCGCTGTATTTGCTCAAGTGGCCAAATCCATCAGTGTAGTTTTGAGCAGAGCAAACAATAACGGAGTGATAAAAAAAACGTACATGATTTCCGGTTTAGTTGTGAGCCGATGGAATTTGGTACAAGCTTAGAATCTCACAAGATAGCATTTTTAATTGTGAATTGAAAACTCGCTACTTTTTTTCTCACATTCCTGTCAAATCGGCGTTTGCAACCTGCATCCATTACATGTGTGCTGTGATGAGGACTGGTGTGTCACACGTTGTGTTTCTTTAACCACATCTTTCAACTTTACTCGTTTCCTTTTGACCAAAAGCTTCTATGTTCTCCATTTAAACTGATGCATTCTAAAATGTCTGTGTATCACTCGCTCCATCATATTGTTTCTAGAAGCTGAGGAATCCAAACTTCTCTCAAATGTAACTTACTTTCCATGTGACTCCCATCATGATATTCCCCTAACCCCTTGTGACAGGATGTTATTGATCAGCTGGTATGGCAAGAACGGCCTGTTCAGCCAAGTGTTAAGGCAAACAATAGGCACCACACTGAATAGAGCGGTCCTATTCATTGCACTTGGAGGCCCCCTTTCATGTGAATAAAAGCTTTGTTTAAAAAAAGCTCCATCTATTCATTACACTCCCATTCAAGAACAATATAGTTGAAATATGAATGGATTGAGTACGTGCAGGAATGTGCGTATAGATGACAACCAGCCAGGTGGTCATTTTTAAACCAAGGCTGTAGCTATTGTCCGTATTTAAGGGGTTAATCCCTTGAGTACGGTTATCGTAGTGAGGCGCCGGGGTGCCATGTCAGCTGTGCAGCCAAGCGAAACGGACACAATAATCCAACAATGGATTGAAAATGCAGACGTCATTCGGCCTTGTGGCAATTTTTTTGGGTGTCATTTGGCGTCATCTATCTGCAAGGGGTTAACCCTTTGAATACGGAAGACGCCATATGGCGCAAAAAATAACAGTGCCACCAGGTCAGATGACGCCATTTGCCGTTGTTTGTGCAGTTTAAATCCATTGTTGGATTATTTTGTATGTTTCGCTCGACTGCACAAACACATTGTGGCCGTTTCGCTTGGCTGCCAGAGTCACCGCAACACCCCGACATCTCCCGTAAAAAAACGTACTCAAGGGGTTAATAATCTCAGGAGTCTGAACTTCTCTCAAACAAAACTTGACTGTGCTGTATTACCAGTAGGGCATGCCTTGATATCAAAGACAAAGAAGTCAGCATGGACATGACACACATTGTTCATTTTTCATTTGACCTGGTGTTCATTCTCGCTATCCCCGACATCACGGACCTTCTTCCATACTAACGCAGCATGATACTCAACTATTTATATGCATGCAAAGTTGCCCAATACAAACAGTTCAGTGGTAATCTTAACAACTGAGAATTCAAGAATCTTTGAGAAGTTTTCACAGTATGCAAGTGTATCACAATGAGACCTTAATCCTGTGATTAAGAAAATCATCTTTACCTGTCAACGATGTGGGGGATTTGATGTTTAAAACCTGAAATACATTTTTATATAGCAGCAGATTTTGTAACTTGGTGCTATTCAGGAAGGTTACGAGATATTTAAGCAAAGTTATCAATTCTTTATTTAAACATGCTCTGAAGATGGAATTATAAAAAAATTAATTCTTGTAAGACCCCAAAATTTGGCCCATTATGGTATTAAATGGAAGACAATTCAGAATCCTTTAACTAAATTTCCAAATACACAATTTCATTTCTTGAGTTAGCCCATTTTTGTGAAAAGGCTATGTTTATGAGTGAAATAGGGTGCCGTAATTGAACCATTTTGGGGTCAATAACAGCAGTGATTTGTTTATCGAAGTAAATATTTAATATTTTGTAAACTCAAAAACAGATTTTTGAATTAATGCACTATGTGAAGTTAACTGAACAAAATATTCAATTGTGTTCTTACTCGCAAAATTTTGTCATCACAGCCCCCCTCTTTAGCCTAAAAAAAATGGCCTGTTGCATCCTGTTCAATGGCTAATTAACACTTTTTGGCAATTTGTTTGGTTGAATAGCCAATCAGAACTGCGGAGGAAGGGGCAGAGGAACAGTCGCAACAGCGTCAGACGATGCCGCTGTCCCCGAGATCACAGCAACTAGAGAAGATCGCGGCTGCTATCACTGCCCAGGGAAACGAACAAGAACAGAGAAGGTACACACTATTGGCAAACTGGATCGATCCGGTTTGATCTTGGGTCAAGTCGTCAACAGGACAAGAACAGGTTTCTGTAGATCGACTGGATTGATCCGGCTTAATCTGGTATCTAGTGATTTGTGTGTTTGTGAACAAACTGGATTGATTCAGTTTGATCTGGTTTGAGCATCATGTATTTTTGAACTGGATTGAACAGATAATATGTTCCAGTTTTATCAGGTTTGAACTGGTTGGAGCATGCACTTTTGAGCTGGAATGAACAGACTTGTTCCAGTTTCATCCGGTTTGAGCAGTTAGGCATTTTCTTTGGAGCTGGAATGAACAGACATTTTCCTGTTTCATCCGGTTTGAGCAGTTAGGCATTTTCTTTGGAGCTGGAACGAACAGACATTTTCCAGTTTTATCCGGTTTGAACTGGTTATTTTTTGTCTTTGCAATGCAGGGGTTCCCTGGACAGTTCCCACAGTACCCCGAGCCCCCAATCCAGCAACAACAGTAGCCAGGATTCGCTGCATAAACAGCAGGCCAAGCGGCCCGGCCTGAAGGGCTCGTTAGGTAGGTTATTTGGTGGCAAGAGAGGCGACAAAGCCGGCTCACTGCGCAGAGGAAAGGAAGGCAATTACAGCGAGAGCGAGAAAGGTAAACAAACAAACAAATTTACCAACAAACACTTCGGCCAACAAATGAAAAGAAACAAGATTGAGTGAAATGCTCCTTTGTTTTGTTGTGTTCACTTCTTTGCAAATGCACTTTCCACCCTTATTTTCGTTTATTTGTGCCATTTTTTTTTTATACATAAAATACCAGATGTTAAAGTCGTTTTGGTTTGGGGTAATGTGGTGGCCCAAGATTGGTTTAATTGTGATTTTCAAACGTGAGAAGTTTGTCTCGCATCTCGTGGTGCTTTTTTTATTTTAATTATTTAAACAGTTGTCGTTTTCTATAAATGTATGTAATTCTGTGTAGTTCCAGTATTATTACTTTTCTGAAAATCATTTTGCAGCAAGCATGTTTCTCTTGTTTGCGTTTTATGTCGTGTAAACACTTTGATAGTACATTGACAACTTTGCAGGCCAGCAATTTTGTTGATTTTTGGTTCAGAAAGAAAACATATCCCCATGAGGGGATTTATAATGTTCTTTTAGTAGCCATTGCCCCTCCGAAAAAAAAGACAGCAGTGATTATCTCTGCAATCTGAATGAGAATGGAAACATTCTAGCAGCTTTTTTGTTCTTCAATCACAGTTTTACTGTCACTGAGGCCGACCCAGTTACCCCAACACTGAGACTATTTCAATTCAACTCGCAGATAAACTTTGCAGCATTTCAACTTCTTATGCTTATCTAAGGTGCGGTTCTACATGTGTACCTTAGGGACAAGTGCAGAATTAAAGAAGTGGTAACTCTAGGTTTTAAAGGTACCACAGTGCACGGCACTTCAACTTTGAGGGTGACTTTGATTTACCTCTTCTTCAATTCTGCATTTACCCCTGACTTTGGAGAGGAGAGGAAGGGGAAAGGCATTTTATTTATTAAAATTTTTTTTTTTTTTTTTTTATAAAGCAAAAACATACTGAGGTAAATGTTTGGATCTTTCCGATGCAAATTGTGTTTTTGTTTTCTTTTTTGGCGGGGAGGGCTTGAGTAACTGTTAAAGTGACAGAACTTGTCTTCGACAATTCTGTTGTGTTTTTTCTCTATTTGTTTTTTGTTGTTTTGCTTTCAGAAATGTTTTTTAAAATTTGTGAGCACATTTTTAGAATTGGAACTTAGAATTGGGATTTCCATTCAGATGTGAAAAAAGAAGGGGAGGGGCAATTTACAGTCATCCTACCCACCAGTAGAACCGTACCTGGCTCATTCTTGAGGCTGTCCCTATCTCTGAATCTGTTTTTGAAAGGGGGGGGGGGGGGTTCTGTGGAATCTTTCATTTGCTTTTATTAATTGGACCATCCCACGCGGCTCCAAGGCATCCCATAATATTCCAATTGCTTTTACTAATTCCTCCTCGTCGCAGCAACTCATCCTTAATTCAACTGCTGAATCTTGTATTCTGTGAAGCTTGTTTCGTTCAAAAATGTATCATTACGAGCAAAACTAACAGCTTGTCTTGGGTTTAACCAAAACTCCTTAGTTTACAGGGGTGAGATTTGTCAGGATCTTTTTTGTCGGGATTTCAGAATTTTTCAAGAATCTCTTTTGCAATCTGGAATTCCTGAGTTGTTGTCCTAAAAGTGGATATAGACCAATAAAAATGGATATTTTAAGGGGGTGCCTTTAGGCAAATACAAACTATATGTTGATCTTCTCGTGGATTTCTCGTGGATTTTTCGTGGATTTCTTGTGGATTTTTCATTTTTGGCCAATCTCACCCCTGAGTTAAACCAATGTGGCTTCTTATAATTTAATGTATTAAATACACGGTCCTTGATAAATAGATTCTGACATTATTGGTCTTATTTATTTAATTTTTTATACATGTATCTGGTTTTTCATTTGTGAGGATAAATTATAAATTTTCTGTGCCTTGAACTTTTGCGCATCGAAGTGATTGTGTAAATAATTTTGTAAAAGTTTAGAGATGACAGACGATGGATAAGTTGAACGGTCATTTCTACAATGTATAAAATGGTATTGAATATACTGCCTAAAAGTCTGAAAATTGGGATAATTTCTCTGGAATCTGTTGAAGAATTATCCTCTATTTAGATCAGGGCCCAGGAAAACCGTCAGGGTGGTAGGGTTGGCAATTACAACCCTTTACCTGGAGTGGCTTTTAGCCTTGTATTGGGTGATTTCAATTAGAAAAGAAACTTTTTTATTGTTATGAAAAGCAGTCATTTCTGTTGCTAAATGTGTTTCCATGGCAACAGAATAAGACAATTCTAGACTCCAAATTTTGGCAGGCTAAAATCATTGTATGCTTGGTGATCAGTTGTTTAGAGTACGATTGTTTCAATTTTGTTGGGGGGTAATATGTGACCCGCTCTGCAGAAAGGGCACTTATGTTGCAAAATTTGAAAATAGTGTTTTATATATAGCTGGAAAGGCCATTTTATAAGCTTTCTTATGGTATATGTCTGAGGTCTCTAGCATTTTGCAATCACGAGATATTTGGAAATTTGCATGTTTGTTTTCAGGAATTTCTTGAAATGACTTAAGAAGAAACAAGCCATTTAAAAAAACAAAAAGCAAAGCAATAGATGAAAGCACTCGACAAAAACACATTCTTTGTCTAACTTTATTTACTGAAATCAAAGATTTTTGTTATGAAATAGAATAATATAGGTATCAAAGATGCAAACAATTCCCTCCCTTCAAAATCACTTGTTTGAAGAATTGTTCACCCTCTTCACATTGAACAGCCCATAACTCGTAAAAGCATACAGCGACTTATGTGCCCTTTTTGCAGAGCGGGTCACATATAGAGTTTGATCGAAAGCAAACATTTCCGAGAGCCGTGGCATCTTTTTTGTGCTGTACAGTCCGTCCCCTGCAAAAACGTAACCGACTACATACTGCTAATTTTATAATCTAAAATGCCGTGACCCTTAGTTTCAACTGCAACATACATGTAATAATGTGAACTGATTTTATGCACAACTTGTCATTGTATTTGTGGCATTAAATGTAAACGTATGTTAATATTTTTGACGGTATCGTTGAATGTCCTGTACTCGATTTATTTCCTGCTTCCCCTGCTGTTTAGCATTTATTTATGTTTTTTATTTTTTTATTTATTTATTTTTTTATTTTTTTTTTGCCAACGCACTGCCGCAAAGTTATAGCCAGTAAAACAAATTCAGAAGTGAAATTCGGTGAAACGTTAACAGTTGTTGAATTGACCAGCTGGAAGGGAAGCAAAAGGTGTATGCAAATGTGCATGAAATTGTTTGGCTGTTTTCTTTTTTTAAACGTGCTGCAATGCTTTGAAGCTCCAATTTTAGCTAAATTTCCCTTTTTTTTTGTACACAGCCATTCAGTAGCAAGAAAATGCAGTCACAGATTGCATGGGATTGATCGAACCAGAAAATGTGGCAGCTTTTTATACTGGATTGAGAAGCTCATTTTGTGTATGTTTGTTTACTAAAAGAGATGGGGACAGCCTAAGCGTGAACAAAGTAAACAAATAGAACAACAGATCATGAATATGCATGATCCGCTTATCCAATGCACATGTTGCTCTTCCAAAATAGTTATGTTCCTACACTTTACTGATTTTATGTTTTTGCAACGATCTGCCCTGGTTCAATTGCCTGATATGAATTCTAGCCCCTTGTTGAATTTCTCGCCTTGGCTTGATTGGAATACTGATTTAAAAAAAAAAATGCCCTGCCTATTTTTTGTATTCAGTATGACCCCAACTTGACCCCATCTTGACCCCGTCTTGACCCCAACATGACCTTTGGATTTGTCACCTGATTCTATTCCATCTTCATACCTTTCTCGCAAGGACAAACTCGCCTGTATTTGCCTTTCTTTCATATTCTCATCTGAGCCTGTACCGGTTCCATCCGGTACGAACTGGTGTGAACTGGTTTGAACTAGTCGGATATGGACTGTGATCTTCACTCCTTACAATCTTGTAAATTTCAACTGTCTGTGGCCAAATAAAGGCTCAAAAATTTGCAGAGGGCACAGATACAAATATAATATACAAAAAAATAAGTTAGATGGAGCCAGTAGGAACCGGTTGGAACCGGTCATAACCAGTTCAGACCAGTTCTTCATATTTCTGTGCATGTGTAACATTTCTTCCCCTCTCTGTAACATCTACTCTCACCATTTCTTCTCAAACTTCTGTCAAAGGTAGTTTCTGGTCTTTTAATCATTGTTGAGTTGTTTTTATCGAGCTGAAGGTAATGGAGTTATTCAAGATCTGTTGGAAGAATTCTTTGTGCCAAAATTAATACTGCCTAATACATTAATTATACATTTTAAGTACAGGATTGGGTAATATTGGATATTTAGTTAGTCAAAACAAATTTTTGAAACTGCAATTTAATGGATTGTAACAGGAATAAGTATTTTTCACATTGGGCTTGGAAAAAAAAACACCAAAAGCTAACAGCTTTTGGCTGTGCATGTCAAGTGCACCAAATTGAGCCAATCCTGTGTTCTCACATTTTGTCATACCTTGTGTACTAAAACAACAAATATAGTGTGTGATTGTTCGCTAACATTTTAACAGTGTTAAAAGTGAAACTCAGTTTGCACTGTTTTGAGCTTAAGATGCACTTAAAAAAGAAAAAATGATTATATGCACAGATTAACACTTTTAATAAACACTGGGCTCTCCTATCTTTGCTGATTCTCACGTCACAACCTTTGCCAACAATGACTTTTATTCAGATAATTTGTAACTGTACATTAAGTTTTCTCACTGCTAATGAGAATTATTTGAAACATTTAATTCTTAATCAAATCGTGTTCTTATCATCTTCACTTTTCATTTTTCTTCCACCCACGATTTTCACATTTTTTTCTTATCCTCCCCCAAACATACACTTGCCCCTCCCCTTCCTTTTCCTCCCGTCCGACTTGCACCGAAAAAAAACCACCCCAACTTTCATTTATTCTCGATGAACCTCGACTTAAACTGCTTCTTTACCTTGTTTCATGAACTCACCCAATAAAAACAACACCCACCTCCCTCACTGCATATACCCATCTCGCCCGTTTTCATGTGTGACCCCTGGTTGACCTCTCCCACAATGCAGCTGCAATGCTGTGGAAGCGCTACGAAGGTACTGGGATAGCATTTACCCATAATGCATCAGTCAACTTTTTTTTCTCGAGCCTGTATTTTGTGTGCTGTTTTATGCAAGTTGTGTTTGTGTGGCATGCCAAGTTGAATGGATAGGTTTTAGATATTCATCTCGTATTTGAAGAGATTTCCCGCTTTATAGACTAATTTTAATACATTAAAGATTGATGTGAGCCCAGTATTAAATGAACTTTTGTCTGCCCCAACCCAAAGCTTTGTTAAAAAAAAAAGTACAAATATATTTTCAGAAGTTATAGTTGAATGTTTTTCATTTTAAAACGGTTCTAAAACTATTCTAAAACTATTCTAAAACTATTCTAAAACTATTCTAAAACTATTCTTTGTAATAGTCTGTACACACTCAAGCTTCTTCGTTCTAAACAACAAAAAATCACATTACTTCCCCTGAACTCTGTTATTTCCAGGTTCCAAAAGTTTGAATGAATAGGACTCAATTAAACTTTTCTTCATTGCATTTTAGTAATTTTTACGATGACTCTTTTTTATACCTCCAGTAGACTTTTCTTTATTGTTGTGGTCGCGAGTTTCTAACTGTTGGATGAACATTTTTGGTAGTAGCAGTTTCTTTAACGAGTCATAAAAGTCGCGATGTATTCTCCAAAATATTTAGTATAGAGCTCAATGTCCAGTAGTGTTCAACATTTGGCATGATTTGTGACTTAATATCTTTGGCAGATTTTTGTTTTTATCAAATGATTGGCTGCTTGGCTTTAACCTCTTTTGTTTTGAGCAAAACTTTTGATGTCGCCTAAGCTAAATTGTTTTTAAAATTTTTTATTGGCTTGCCATAATCCTTTTCTTTGCAAATTAGAGTAACACAGCGTCCTCACAACAATGCACATTATTTAAACTAAAAAAAAAATTTAAAAAAAAATTATTTTGGTTTTATTTGGCAGTGTGGCCTCCACCAATCTTGCTGATTGTTTCCAAGACAAAACATTTCAGTCGGTGTTGTAACAGAAATAGCCCAGTTGAATACATTTTGAATGAAATACCAGCAATTTATGACTAGTTTTTTGTCTGCCATGCAGCCCAGTACATGGATGACACCAGCTCCCAGGATTCTATAAGCGTGGGGTCCGGCGGTCAACAACGGGACTTTGACAGAAGAAAGAAAAAGAAGTAAGTCCACTGTGTGGTTCTCGTGTAGTTAACCCCTTGAACCCGGGCATACCGGGCATTTCATGGGGGCGTCGGGGCGCCAGGCCGGGTTATGCAGCCAAGTGAAACGGAAACAAGAGGCTTGTGCAGCCAAGCATAACGTACACAATACCCCAATAATGGATTGAAAATGCAGAAATTGGCGTGTATAGACGTCAACCGGCCAGGTGGCAATTTTCAATCTGCACATATTTGTGTCCACCGTACGCAAGGGGTTAATGCCATTGCTCGGGGATGGCCACGATCATTGTCTGTTCTTTTATCAAATTCAATACAATTCCAGGAACTGATTTTGCAAAATACGAGAAAATACTAACATCTTGAATACGGACGATGGCCGTAGCCGCGGTTTGAAAAAACGACCACCTGGCCGGTTGATGTCTATAGGCACGTTCCTGAATGTACTCAATGCATTCATGTTTCAACAACATGTATATTGTTCTTGAATGGGAGTGTAATGAAAAGATGGAGCTTTTTCAAAGAAAGCTTTCATTCACACGAAAGGGGGCTCCAAGTGCGATGAATAGGACTCTATTCAGTGTGGTGCCTATTGTTTGCATTTACGCTTGGCTGAACAGCCCCGTTCTTGGCATACCAGCCCCCATCAATAACAGCTGGACACAAGGGCTTAACCCCTTGAGCACGGTATTTTACGGGAGACGTCGGGGTGTTGCGGCAGTTCAGGCAGCCAAGCTAACCTCTACAATGTGTTTGTGCAGTCAAGCATGACATACACAATAATCCAACAATGGATTGAAACTGCACAAAGAGCGGCCAATGGCGTCATCCGGCCTGGTGGCACTGGGTTTTTTTGACGCCATATTACTGCAAAGAATTCCATGGGGTTGTCTAAGGAGCATGGTTAACTCGTAAACAACGATAGGCCAGTAGGACTGATTGGGTTCATTTTCATTTTGTCAGGCACGAGCTCTTAGCAGAAGCCATCAAGGCAGGCACCCCTTTTGCCCTGTGGAATGGCCCTACGGTGGTGGCCTGGTTGGAGTTGTGGGTGGGCATGCCGGCCTGGTACGTGGCGGCGTGCCGAGCCAATGTCAAGAGTGGGGCCATCATGTCGGCGCTGTCGGACACCGAGATCCAGCGAGAGATCGGGATCAGTAACCCCCTGCATAGGCTGAAGCTGAGACTGGCCATTCAGGAGATGGTCAGCTTGACCAGCCCCTCTGCACCCCCAACCTCAAGGACAGTGAGTTCACAACGTAGAGCTGTATTAGATTTACACTAATCTGCCATATGTGTCACCATTACAGTATTTTCAGAAAACTATCCGAACTTTCCCTGTACAGTTATTTGTATGGAGTGCCATTTGTTCATGTGACAAACAACTTTCCTGTTTGATAAAGTTGTCCAGAAGAGAAAACAGCCGTAACTTTGCTATTTTAGCAGTTATGACTTTCATTTTTACAGCATACGAACAAATTTTACACACAACATTTTCCTTTTCATTCAACTCTTGTGGGTGAAATCGTTCCTTGAAAATACAATCATTCAGCAAGCAGTTGGCTGCTTTTTATGCTTGAGTGGTTTATGCTTGACTGAACAAAGAATGTGGTACTGGGAGAAGTCATAAACCCTAACCTTCCCAAACATCGGAGGATTTTGCAGGATTGAGGGCATAGGAGGATTTTGCCTCTAGAGAAAAATGGAGGATCCAGGTCATCAGGCCCAATCTGATGCTGGTTGATTTTGGAGGATTGAGATTACTAGGGTGTTTACAAAAACCACTGGAGGATTTAGGAGAATTCATGCAATGGTCTCCACAAGAGGATTTTGGAGGATTCAGGTTACATGAAGCTTTAACACTTTGAAATCAGAGGATGTTGGAGGATTCAGGTTACTTGGAGGAAAAATGAGGGAGTTAGAGTTAAGCAATGGTACTGAGAGGGTTAAACTGCTTTTATTTCCTCTCCCACCCATCCCCAACCAGACGCTAGCCTTTGGTGAGATGAACCATGAGTGGATTGGCAACGAGTGGCTGCCGTGTATCGGCCTTCCCCAGTACCGATCCACCTTCATGGAGTGTCTAGTGGATGCACGGATGCTGGACCATCTCAACAAGAAGGACATGAGAGGGCAACTTAAGATGGTGGACAATTTCCACAGGTAAAGACGCTTTGTATACTACTTGGAGTAATCATAGGGGGTTTTCGAAACGCTGGCTTCGTCTCGGCTTCGGCTCCGTCTCCGACTTCTGAATAACTGAGAAGCAAACCAAATGGAAATATTCTAAATTTTGGTGCATGTTCTGCTTCAGGAACATTCATTCGGTTGATTATGAAAGCAAAAATTAGAATACTTACATTTTGTTTTGCTTCTCAGTTATTCAGAAGTCAGAGACGAAGCCGAAGCCAGGACGAAGCCAGCGTTTCGAAAACCCCCATAGTACATGTCATACGCAATTTAAACTCTGTTGATGGAAGTCACCCAATACAAGGCTAAAAGCCACTCTAGGTAAAGGGCTACAACAGAGGTGGTGGGGTTGGCCACATTTTAGGTTGCCAGCCCTGCCACCCTTATGGTTTTCCTGGGTCCAGATCTAAATAGAGGATGAATCTTCAATAGATACAAAAACAAATTATCCTAATTTTCAGACCTAAAGACCCAGGCGGGGTAACTTTCACTGTTGGTGAGACCCGCTAACCTCCCATCGAAGCTGAATATTTAGCTCTTTCTGCCTTGTTCAACACCTGCAAGGTGGCCAGACAGACGGGTATTTGTCATAATTTTATTTTATTTATTTATTATTTTTATTTAATTTTTTCTGGTAATGAAACCAAGGATTCTTCAAAAGCGCATTCCGCACTGTAGCTCAAAAGCCTGAAGAAACCTGTAGGAAGACGACGAAGAAATTTCAGTTTTTGAGGTGGGAGGAAAACTCAGAATGATTTTCAGGGAAAACCCACAACTGCAGGGTTTGTTAATTGAATGGACAGAAGATATCAGATCCATATACCATCCCGAATGCATGATATTCAGAGGTTTTCAGGGTTCTCTGTGAGGCTGTTTGCGGGGCTACTTGTGTTAATTTTTCCCTGTGGCAAACCCTGCAGTTGTGGCTTGTAAATCGTTAATCATGAAAGTCTCACACAATAAACAAACAATTGATTGAAAATGCGGGTATAGCCGTCAACCGGCCAGGTGGTAATTTTCAAACCGCAGCTGGGTTCAAGGGGTGAATTGGCTTGATGGCTAAAGTCATGAGCAAAAGACTAGGACAACAGACGGATAAGACGTGTCCTCAGTTTACTGGCACTGATCTTATTAAGTAGAAGTACTCTCTGATCTGGCCATTTTCTCGTTATTTCCAGAACCAGCCTCCAGTACGGCATAATGTGCCTCAAGAAAGTCAACTACGACAGGAATGAGCTCAAGAAGAGGAGGGATCAGAGTGCTAATGAAATTAAAGGTGAGACCTTTACGTTCCTGTCGCAGGTTCAAATCCTACTTCTGCCAGTTTTCTTTATTTACCCTAGAGACTGATTGAAAATATCTAATTTGTTTCCCTTGTGTTCTTCTTGGAACGTTTTCTAACATTTCAACTATTGACACATTTCTTTAATCGCAATATGTTTTAGCTGCAACGCTAACAAATTCCCATCGACTTCTGCCGACAGATGTACTAGTGTGGAGCAACGACCGAGTGATCAAGTGGATCATCTCCATCGGTCTCAGGGAGTTTGCCAACAACTTGATCGAGAGCGGGGTACACGGGGCCTTGATTGCCCTGGACGAAGCCTTCGACCACCAGGCCCTGGCGTTGGCCCTGCAGATCCCCACTCAGAATACACAGGGGCGACAACTGCTGGAGAGGGAGTACAATAACCTGCTGGCACTGGGTACCGAGAGGAGAATGGAGGAGGTGGGTAGCTGCTCCGTTCACCCACTGTTGTAGGAACGTCTTGCGTCTTGCTGTTATTGATAGGGTGCTGGTGTGCCAAGAACGGGCTGTGCAGCCAAGCGTAAACACAAACAATAGGCTCCGCACTGAATAGAGTGGTCCTATTCATCACACTCGGAGCCCTATTTCGCGTGAATGACAGCTTTGTTTATAAAAGCTCCATCTACTCATTACACTGCCATTCGAGAACAATATAGTTGAAAAATGAATGGATTGAGTAAGCACAGGAATGCGGCTATAGACATAATCCCGCCAGGAGGTCTTTTTCAAACCGCGGCTGTGGCCGTCGTCCGTATTCAAGATATTAAACCACTTGTGACATGTCTTGCACCTGCTCAGTCACATCCATTTCATAACCTATTCTTTACATCAGTGGTCTCTTCTTCACTTGTCACAGTAACCAACGTAAAATATCCTCATCGAGAGTTTATATGTCAGCTTTGAAGATTCATTAAAAAGAGGCTTCGTACACTTTGTTCAAGAAATAAAACTTGATTGATTGAATTATATTTGTAATTCTTTCTGTTAACACTAACTCCCTAGGTGGTGTGAAAAATCATATTGAAATTGGAGGATTCAGGACTGTTAGGGTTTTAATGAAACTTGGCATTCCTCAAAAGTGTGCACAGCACTGTAGCTGGGAAGCCTGAT
Source organism: Hippasteria phrygiana (assembly GCA_037893225.1). Lineage (NCBI taxonomy): Eukaryota > Metazoa > Echinodermata > Asteroidea > Valvatida > Goniasteridae > Hippasteria > Hippasteria phrygiana. The sequence continues at coordinate 426,247 of JAZGUH010000179.1, forward strand.
GAAGAGACACCTGTGTAGATTAAATGCCGAGGAAATGTGCAGTTTCCGGGATGGAAGGAAAATCCTGGAAAGATATTCTAAGGGAATCCTCGAAATCAGGCAGGGACTGAAAACCAGATCCACGTGTCGGCCACCACGCCACAGAGGGGAAAGGCAAGGAACGTCAACCTGTCACCTCCTACCTGCAGAGATGTAGTCGAGTCCACCACAAGTCCCTGCAAGTCCCTGCAAGTCCCTGCAAGTCCCTGCAAGTCCCTGCAAGTCCATCACAAGCCCTCCAGTCCTAATCCCAATCACAAGCTATCCAAATGAGCTTAGACAAAGGCATTATTTTGTCATTGTTCACCCAGTTACTTGTGACCGGCTTTATGAAAGGACTTCTGACTGGGTTTGCGAAAGTACTTGTGAAAGGACTTGCAGGGACTCGACTCCAACTCTGCCTACCTGCCAGCATCAACCTGGGCCAAATTAATGAACCTGCTTCAGCTTGAACTACTACATATTTGTTTGCTGAAGCAAATATGAGCCGTTGAACCACTCACAAGTTGTAAAGCCCACGTGAAACTTTCGCTTGTTCAAATTGGTCCTGATGGTACCTTGTCACTCTTCTTTTCACAGGATGGGGGCAGCAAATTCAAGCGAGGTCCCTCGTGGCGGCGGATGTTGAAACTCAAGGACGGGGCGTCACCGAAAGGGAAGGAAGCAGGGGCCGCTTCTCAGGACCCCGCGGCGCCCGGGTCACCGAGTCAAAGGTCAAACACAGCTCAGAAGGCTCAGGGGTCAGCGGCAGAGGCGGACCAGCCTGACGTGCAGACGTACTCCTGTTGACAGGAGTAGAGAAACCTTAACAAACCTCAGGTGAATTGAAGGAGAGAAATTTGCACTTTGGCTATTCGACTTGGTATTTGTGACTTGGAACGTGTGGCTCATCTCCTGATTGAGTGATCCATAAACCTCCTGAATACTGACGACGGCCATAGCCATCTGGCTGGCTGTCGCCTATACGCGCATGCCTGCACAATCCCATCTTGGCATACCAGCACCCCATCAATAACAGTTGACCAACCACAGTAGTGCGCGCACAAAGTCGTGATTTCCTATACTACTGAACACAATGCTTTGAGTTTCCTATTGTTCCTTTAGGAAAAAAATTCTCATAGACTAAGCACATATTTTTACGTCCGAGGACCGATTTTTAACAAAAGACCGACTCCCGAGGACGAGAAAGATTCCTTTGTATTTTCTTTCTTCTCTTGTCCTCGAACTTAATGCAGTACATGTACACATGGACAAACACAGGCACGTACGTCGGACTTGACAGACACGCATGTCGGACTTGACAGACACGCATGTTGGACCATAGTCAGGGCTGTGATTGGTCAATACTTAAGTGGGTGGGGCTTAATGGATTGGTCTATATATACCTGTAGAATCACGCCAACACAGCCTGTTAAATACTTTCCGGAATTACAGAATTTTCTGCTATTGTAAGCATCGATTCTTCACCTATGATAAATATTGCCATGAAATTTGACCTTCATTTTGGTTGGATTAACTAACTCATTGGCCTGTGACTGGAGTCAACAGACTCTAACTTTTCCTTTCTTTCTCTACCCATTGTTTTCATCTGTTTGTTTGTTTGTTTTCATCTGTTTGTTTGTTTGTTTGTATGTTTTCATCTGTTTGTTTGTTTGTTTGTTTGTTTTCATCTGTTTGTTTGTTTGTTTGTTTTCATCTGTTTTCATCCGTTTGCCTGTTTTCATCTGTTTGTTTTCAGGTGGCAGTTAGCATACGTAACAACTATTTGGGACCAACAGGGTGGTACGCCAATATCGACCAACCCTCCCCACATTCCAATATGACATCCTCACTGCCAGCAGACCGGTCTGAACCGGTTTAGGCCAGTCCTAGCTGTAACTGACGTGTGCTGGCCAAGATGTGCCAGAAAAAAAGAGTATCTGGAAGTATTGAAGTAAACCGGGGCAGACTGGTTCGAACCGCTTTGAACCGATGGGCAGAAGCTGATGATGGATCTTGCTGAAGGAAAAGTGCCGTTGATCCAGTTTAGACGAGTTGAAGATCAGTTACTTCTGATTGTGATCTGGGCACCTGATCGATAGTGTTACCAACCAGTTCATGACAAGATCCAGTTTAGACCAGCTTTAAACAGTTGGGCACAATATTGGCTGATTATCTGGACTGTGGAACAATGACGGTCCAGTTCAGACCGGCTTTATTCAATTGGAAGCAACCTGCTGTTGATGATGTTGAAGCCAGACCAGTATGCTGTTCCAGTCAAGACTGGTTTTAACCAGTTGAGACTGGTTCTAACCAGCTGCCGATCAGAAGTGGCCCCATCTTGTAAACTTTCTAGACCAGTATGCAGATAATTCCCCAGTCTGCTAAGTATCCAGCTTGGACCAGCCGAGACCAGATTGATACTACATACATGTATAGTAAAGATAAACTGGTTTTGACTGGTTTACTGGGCCGGATCAAACCGGTCTTCAAGAGCAAAGTGATGACCAGTTTAATCCAGCTGAGGTCATCTGGTATGTATAATACACATAGAAAGGGAGGTGGATTTAGTTTCTCTTCTTTCTTGTATTAAAAAAGAAAACCTAGCTGGTGCTCTGAACTTCAGAAGAACAGAGACCCATTTTCAAAACAAAAAAAACGAGGTGAAACTGGTTGGATCAGGATCTACCCAGCTGAAACCACTCACAACCAAGCTTAAGTAAAACTTTTGAAGAATAGCGTGTTTTAGATTGGTCTGTCATGTCAGCTTGGACAGTATCACAACTGTCCACCGGTATTAAACAGAACTGGTCTGTAGTTGAGTCTGGAGGTGATCTATCTAGTTCAGACCAGTTCAGACCAGTTGAGACCAGTTCAGACCAGTTGAGACCAGTTCAGACCAGTTGAAACTATCCCGAGTATGGTTTTGGGTCAAGCTAAAAGGAATGTTATCTCAAAACTCATTATCATAAGCCTTTCATTCCAGCAGGTTAAAGTAACAAGCTATTTAACAAACTATCTTGAATTGACTGGCCCAGCCTAGGGTAAACTGGTCCAAACCGGTTCAGACCGATTTAACAGAGCAGGCTGGATTTATATGTTTTAAATACCGACTAGATTTGTAATGTCTATCGCAAATTACATTTCTATTGCCATTTATTAGAGGGCAAACCCACCCGAAGATTTCACACTCATGCATATTTATTTATATTTACTAGAAATATTTTCAAAGAAAAATTAGGAAATAGCGTAATTTCATTTTAGTTCAAATATCTGGTGATATTTAGAAACTAAGTTCCGTGCAACTATGGATTTTTCACGTAAATTCTATTTTTAGTTAAGCCAACTGCATGGTTACATGGAGACAGTGGACTTCTCTTTTTTTTTTAAATCAAGACAAATTTCAGATTTTGCTGTGAATTGGGGACAAATTGTACAGATTGATGATGGAGGACCAGAGCAGTTTGATTTGGTTAAGTTATGGGCGGTTTAACCCTAGCCCTGCTAAATGCAACAGAATGCACCATTGGTAAAAAGTTGTTGCATTTAGCAGTCAAGGCATGTCTCCTGGTCTGATGCATTCTTTTGTATTTAGTATTATACATGTATAAGCCTCCAGCAACAAGGCTGGTAGAGATGAGTTCACTGCACAGTGCAACATTGCATTTGGCAGGGTTCTTATTTCAGCTGTGTTGCATTCTGTTGCATTTGGCAGGGTGCTCAGAGAATACCTCGTGGGGGTTAGGGTTAATAATAAGGTTCTGTTGCCAGGTTTGGCCGACCAATTAAAGAAAAACTGAAGAAGAGCTCTTGCTACATCCGCAGAGCATTCTTTTTGTTTTAGTGAAGCTTCTTCCTGTCGTAAAATGTTTAATATGCAAACATGGTTTCAAGCATTAAAACGGAGATAGAAAAATAGCAATCTACTGACACATTGTCACCTATTTTGAAAATAGTTTCCTCTTTCTTTTCTTTATTCAGCTAAATGGAGGAGTTCATTTTTGGATCGAGTTGTACAGTATGCTTTTGTAAATTATGAAACAATTACTGAGTCTATCATAGTCAAAGAAAGAAACAAAATAACTTTCTTTTTTTTATAATGAAAATACCGTAAAAAATTTCTTCCTTTCGTGTAAAACAAAATGTACAAACGAATATCTCTGATTTTCTTCGTTCCTTTCTGAAATGCTTCCTGAAATCTGCCAAAAAATGTTTGAACTGCAGTAGACCTGTGGTATTCTGTACGCGAATTCTGGGCATTTTAAAAACACAATTCTGCAAAGCATTCCAGGCCTGTAGAATATAATTAAAATGCTATTCTAGGAAAATTATTTTGTCGTATCTAATATCCATTAAATATGATACGTGAAATTTGTTGAGAATTCTTTAAAATAGATTTGAAAATTCTGTAACAAAAGATAATTTGACGCTGGTTGATTCTATAGAATTGTCGCAGAATATGGCAATATTCTGTAGAATTCTATGATGTTTGCATCAAAATATATTTGAAATTTTATACCAGAAATTGTTGGCGTGTTTGGTTCTGAATAAAATGTTAGAGATCTTTAATACCCCTACAAATCCCACGGACCTTCATTAAGTTGCGAGTTATTCTACAGTAGGTTAATACTTCAATTTAAAAGCATCAGGTTGCTTATTCTAGGGCTTTCATTCCTGGTTGGACGGCTACAGAATTGGTTCATTTCGGATCTGCAGGAAGCATTTCTCAAGGAGGAATATAATCTCAGTGCCACCGTGCACAAATACTTAAATCACTTCTTCCCTATTGTTTCGGTCATTTACCCTCTATAAAATATATATCAGGGCCCAAAATAACTTTGTTTCCATCTCGGTTCAAAAGCTGTCTGGATGGAAACAAGAAAGCACTTTTAAAAAAAAGTGTCGGCTATGCAGCAATAATACATTGTACAGAATTTAAAAAAGAAATCACTGGTGTAAATCATGCTCATCTTAAGTTATGTATGCACTGTATATATGAATACATGTTCGTATTTGTAGCCCGGGTCGTTTCTTTTTTTAAATTAAAGAAAAACTATTACGTGTATAGGTTACTTTATTTGGGCATTCTTGGTATCTTGAATGCAGATGACATTAATGTCCATTATTTTTTGTATGAAGGAGTTTATGCGATTTATTGTGGGGTACCATGCATTCTTTGTGGGGTACATGCATTCTTTGTGGGGTACCATGCATTCTTTGTGGGGTACCATGCATTCGTTGTGGGGTATCATGCATTTGTTGTGGGGTATCATGCATACATTGTTTTGTTAGTGATGAAATGATCAAACGTAGTACTAGTACTAACACGTAAAGCGATTAGCAAACTATTAAGGACCGAGTATAGCGGAGGTGCTTGACTCTGAGAAATTTTAACCTCCCCTGGCCTCTATGGCAAAAAAAAATTACATTATAATTCGGATCACACAATTCATTTGGGGGCCAATTTCTTCGAACTACTGAGCCGAAATGTTGCTTAGCGGCAAGTTTGTTACTGGTCTTGGGAAAGACATCGCGTGTTTATACCGGCTAGTTGTCTGAATTTACTTTGGAGAAGTCAGGGCTGCGTTCCAATAACGCGAACGTTACCAACGTTGGCTAACTACGCGAACAATTTTCCATTGGATGTGCGCACAAATTTGCCGAACGTTTGCGAACGTTCGCGTTGTTCGCGTGAGTGGAATGCACCTCGGCAAACTCTGTGTGCACTTGTGCAGCTTTATCAAATAGACAACGACGTAATGACGTCACGCTGTTTTTATCTCGTTGCATGCGTGGAGCCAGGTGGGGACGGAACAGCGTGCTGTGATATCACGTCTTTCAATTTATATATCCCCGTGTTGGCGATTTTCGCGCACCTAAAAACTCCACAACGAATTTTACTCACGTGAACGAAATAAATGGAGCCTTTGACAAAACTTATATCCTCCCAGTGTTGCTGCCTGCCAGAAAATACACTTCCAAACCGAGTAAGTGTCATCCGTACACAGCGAGTCTCGTTGTCTTCAAACGCACTGCCTCCGTGGTGCCGAAATCGATGTAGTCCATAATAGACAACTTCCCAATTACCGTCTGGTTGAGACGTCACAATGGTAAAAAGGCATTGTGGAAAGGAAAAAGCATTCTCATTCCTTCCCACAATCCCTTTTAACCATTGTGACGTACGTCTCAATCAGGCTGTATTTATATTTGCGAAGAAATCTATTCGCGCATAGCGCAAAGGTCATTTCGTCACACTCTACGAGGGCCCTGTGGAACCATTACGTTTCAAATGGAGAAAGGTAAGCCCGCGAATACCGGTAAGGTGCCACCGATACCGGTAACATAAGTTGGGATTATGTCAATTTCTGCCTGTTTTGTGTGGCAGACACAAAGACTACGTTTTAAAATTCATAAAGAAACAACAATGATTTCCTTTTGGCCCCTGATACGAAGTAAAAAATAATCCTCAAGTATTCTAAGTATCATCTACGTACAATGTACATTTCATTGGAGACGCCCATATACTACGACGTGGTAATCTTTCGGTATGTCACCATTTAGCAAACGTGGTAAACACAGCGTGACGTCATTACTTGGTAGGTTTGTTTGGGTCTGGATTTTTGGCGGGAAAAGTCAATTATTGTTGCACGTTCTTTTCCCAGTCGCTGTTTTGGATACACTCGGAGACGACTGAAAACACTGGCAATTGTTTGTAGAGACTGTCAGAAACCACACTGCATGCAGTGGGGTGCGTTTTGGCGCTCATAAATAGTAATAACCAAGAATTAGTTCGGTTGTTTCTTGTCGGTGAATTTTAAAAAGGTGAGAATTACGCACCATAATGAAATACTCAAATCCCCAAAATGATTAATCGAAGAGAAACAACAGAACCAGTTTTCGGTTATGACCGCCAAAACGCAGCCCAGGTTATGTTTCACGGGCTAACAGTTAAATTCAACACGATATGCATTGGTTTTTCGCTGGTTTCAGCTTTATCTTTCTAACCACATTAACCTCTCAACATATTTTGACTATCGGCTGTTGGTTTATTGTTCTGGTTCAAAATTTCAATTTCATTCACTGTGATAATATGCCGTCAGATATAGCCTACGTATACAAACATTATCAGTATTGTAAAACCCGTAAAATGTAAATTTAATCATATTATTGATATCCATTTGTGAGTTTATTTTGTTTCTGTATAAAGAGAAGTACTTTTAAAGTAGTATTTTTGTTAATTTGTTTGCGTCGTTTTCGTATAGTACTGAACTCGGTTTCTGAATTTGTACCGTCCTGAGAAGGTGATGCAGGCCTAATTTTCATTTACATCTGGCTGACGACGAAATAATTTCAGTTTAATTTGACTAAAAGCTCAAAATCGTTTGTTGCGTTTTTACTCTGAATTTATTTTAAGTGCACAAAGAAATTAACTGCAGCGGGATTTGAACCTGCGACCTCCGAATACAGTACCGGCGCTCTACCGACTGAGCTATCTTGGCCTATATTGGTGATCTACAAGTGCATTTTGTCAGTATCTTTGTTCGGGGCGCTAGTCAGAAGTCATAAACCCTTTATTGATGTAGATGTGACTAGAGGGGAAGATGTCGTACTTTGCTGTCAAACATTCATTTGCGAAGGGCAAATCACACGAAAGGCCCGACAACTCAAATTAAATTGTTCTGCTGTCCGTTTAGCGAATAACGTCACGACAATGTATGAGGCGCCTTAAGTGGTTGCACAAAATGGATACACATGAAATGGCCGGAACTTTCTGATGAAAACGTCACTTTGAACACCATTTTTTTCCCGTTGGTATCAATATCCCGTAAAGAGGGATTGTTTAGCATGTCACAGCAAATGTATTTCCAATTTTGTCTCAAACGGACAGTTGTTCAGCAAAAGTGATAGATAACAAATACCGATGGGGTCAATCACACAGCAATCAGTTCTGAAAGAGTTCAAAACACCAGTGCCACGTTTTAATTAACAACATAAGGTATTACGAATGGGTTTCCTGATAATGGTACAATTGACCCAGGTGTATTTATTTATTTTCAAAACGTTTGAAAAGCCGTGGTTACTTTGAATTATAATCATTATTTTGTGTGTGAATACTTTTTATGGTTTTGCTAACTGTATACGTTTTGCATCGAAGCTGGTATGACAAACATTTACCTAATGTCACGACACAAAGAGCCATTTTGTTCCTTTCCTGTTTATGTTTATTGTTTATTTTGAGAGAGACAATTCAGAAGAGAAACAAAAAAACAACGGTTACATAACGTTACACCTAACACAATCGGTAGAATTGGCGAGATAATAATAGAGATGATGCGAAGTAGAATAACGAGAGGGCCTAGTTTTTCTTCCCCTAAACTGATGAGTGAACGTCATGCATTGGACATTCCCGGCCCATAAGAAACGTTGCTATAGTTCCGGTGAGATTTATTGAAAATTAATAGCAGCATTACGGGGTCAGTGATTTTTGTTGCTAAGTTCTTTTTAAGTTGCGGCCGTTGAAAATGTGTTGTAGTAACCGTCTTTGCGTACATCTGAATATGACGTCATTGTGACGTCGAGAAATCTGGTTCTTATTTGGCGTGTAGTGTCTAAATCGGCTGTAACAGGGAAATGTTAACATGTGTCTCAATGCTATTGGCAAATGGGATGAAAATGTACCGGTTGTTGAACAACATTGTGAAAAAATTGAATGTTTTAAGTACCCTTTTTTGAGTGGAACATGTATGCTTTGGTCTTTTTTTACGCACACAGAATATAGCTATGGCTTATTGGAATACATATTCACAAAATGAAAGTATTTATGAATTTTAACTGAAAGGCTTTTTTTTTTGCAAGGGCCCAATAATATTAAGCTGCTAAGCACAACAAAAAATCTGCTTAGCACGGTAGGTATTAAAACAGGTTAATACCAGCCACAATATCGGAAAGGGGTCAATGTGATCAGTTTTTGTTTTTTTATTTGTTTTTGTTTTGTATCAAACCGCCGGCCATACCAGGAAGCCGGACTTTGTACAAACAGGAGATAATGAAATCATTATATAAACTGTAATTGAAGATATTTGTAAAAGTTATTCTCCTCCTGTCACGTAAACCAAATAAATGATGTAAGTTATTCTTTACTATGAATAGCGTTGTGGTGTCCACTGGTTTCTTAGTCCAAACCACTTCCCTTTGTTGTAGGCGCAAATCTAAATGGGAATTTTTTTTTGGGTGTTTAAAGCCCGGTTCATACTTCATGCGAATGCGAATGCGAAGCGAATTTATGACGTCACCGCCAAATATTCGCGCTGCGAATTCGCAAAAGTTGAACACATTTCAACTTGTGCGAATCTTCGCTGCGAATGTTTCATGACGTCAAATTCGCTTCGCATTCGCATGAAGTATTACCCGGGCTTAAGGCGCTCAAATTAGCGGCGTTGGTTATTTTTTTGGGTGGGGGGGGGGGGGGGGGGGTCGACTTTTGACAAAGCCTAACTTTGGCTAAAATATTTGGCGATGATAAAACAGATCAGATGAGAAAAAATGCAAATGGAACATATTAATCTATTATTTTATGGAAGGGGTTATTAGGCTATCGTAATTCGGGGGTTGGGGCCTATAATGTTCCACCACTCGTGGAACCTCATGCAATTGCTGCGTGCCTGTTTAAATGACTATTTTGTTTGCTTGTTTGAAAATGTTTTTGAATCAGACTGAGGTAATTGATATCAGATGATTTCCTTGTGATTTCAAAGCCAAGGCAAACAAAATATTTTCTCTATAGGAGCTAATTGCGTTCATTCCAGTATGGGTGAATTAGATGAACATTGAACCCTGTAAAAGTACTACAAATAGAAGTGTTTTCACAAACGGAAATGCTCCCCTCGATCTGTGCTTTACCTTCAATGGTGATAATCTCCTTCATGAGCTTTACGACCCCATCCCATTCCTGCCACCACCGTCCAAGACCGGCCTTGATAACGAGGGTTTTACAATGCAGGAATTATTATAAATGCACATGTTGTGGTTCTTTCACGAAGACTTAATTTTGCAATGTAGGTCTACATCACCGTCATAACATTCATGAGGCGAGTTGAGTTGCTTTAATTTGATAAGTTAATTTTTTTTATGAAAAACGCAAATCACGGTAAAACATCTCTAGGTATTTAAGGGCTATAGAAAGGGGGTGGGTTCGGCTACATTTAGGTTGCCAGCCCTACGGTTTTCCTGGGTCCAGATCTAAATAGAGGATAAATCTTTCGTCGATAAAGGAAATATCCCAATTTTCAGACCTATAGATAAACCAGCCGGAGTAACTTTCACCGTTGATGAGACCAAAAGCTAGGCAAAAATATGTATGCAGTGGCAGGACTATGGATTAACATATTGCATGGTTTGGGCTTTCATACGACGCCGAAAATTTACAATTGCGTGCACAGACGAATTAAGCTGAAAGATTTCACTTACCTCTCACCCATGGGTGTCCTCGTCACCACACTGACACTCTCCTTGAGTCCAACAGTTACACCGTCAACTTCCCAAGATTACTTCGCCAAATTTGGAACTCATGTCGTACTCCGTGTTGCCTGTTTTGTCGCGGCCAGCTAGCCTCGTGCTGTATGTTTTGTTTTCATATTTCTGTTGTCATGTAATTCTGAGTTGCGCAGTGTAGGTCACGTGCGTTGTAACGATTTTGACGTCAGCGTATGTTGCTACGGGGACTTCTGGCGTTTTTTTCACCGCGTTTATTTGGAACAGTTTTGTTTTACGCGGGCGCGCGTGAACGTCCGTTTCTTTTTACGGACGTGGGCCATAGAACTAGAGAGACGTATAAAATGGCAGCCCTGAAGTTTGCGAAAAATTTTGAAGTTAATTTGTAATCCTTTAGTCATTTTGTCATGTCCTCGTGCTGCTCACTTGTCAATTTTTCTTCGAAGCGTACCACATTCGGGAATTTTTTTTAAAATCGTGTTTGCCCATTTTTCGCAACAGTAATCCTGCTTAATGGTCTGATGGTCCCAAAGGTAGGCAAGAAGATTGTTCTTTCATAATAATAGTCGTCAACAAACATAAACTTATCCTCGATTTTCTCACATCTTAACTTGATACTCTGTTTTTTGTTCTACTTACACGAGGAAATTTAGGCCTTTAGGCTTGTTTTTAATAGGCCTATGTAGAATTTGTTTAATTATTAATGGCCTGAAAACATTAATTGTTGTGTGATGCAGAACTCGGAAATGGATAATGTTAGTAATAGCTAGTATTCTTTTTTCTATTGTCCTTGCCTTAATCACACCGCAGGATCCTCATTTGCTTTTCCTTTTGACTTCCGAATTGTTACAAAGATTGTTTTTTCTCCCATCTCTGAATTGTGGTAAACTTTTTCTCTCTTGATACACAGCTCGGACAGTTTACTCTCAAAGACAAATACCTCTATTACGTGAAGGTTTGTAAACTTCGTATAATGGTTTAAAAAGAAGGAAAAGGTCACCTACCGGTTAAAGGTCAAGCTCCAAAAGTCCCTCGGTCAATGTCACGATGTCTGCATCTGAAACCACAGAGCGAAAAGGGAAGTTCTTCAAGGCCATAGTCGCTACTCCCCCGGACCTGAAAAAGCCCAAGAAGGCCACGCCACGGACTCTGCCTGCTCTTCATTCCAGACAGTGCCGTCCCGTAGACCGAGAACCAGCCAAGGCAGCCCTTGGTCCAACGGGGGAGGCTGGGGTTCAAGGCGATGATACCCGAGAAACACTAAACATCCTTGGAAAGTTGACTGGAGCCACCGACGTCAAGTTTGCAGGTACAGACCGGTGCAGTGATGATGTGAGGAATCTGACCAAGCTCTTGTTCAGCAGGTAATTAGGGAAGGAATTAAAAAGAACTTAGCCAAGCATTTTACCTATATATACAAAATATAAATTAAAACAGAGATTTTTTACCGATGGGCTAATTCTGGCAACGCTCTACCTAATTAATTACCTCCTCCAATTCCTAGACGGGCCTATACACTCTAAAAAACAACCAGATTTGACTAAAACAGTCAAACTTGCACCCAGCTGACTGTTTTACTGTTTTCTCGTCAGATCCAACTACTTTTTGTTAGGTGTACTTTGGCAGTATTTGGTTCACAAGTTTAGCCCTTTTTTATGTCCTATCCCCCAATTGCCCCTTAGAAAAAAATGGTTCCTGTAGTTAGCCTACCCTTCGAAACTGGAAGTTGTTTGTACCAAGAAGTGCTTTTTTCCGTTGTGGAGGTAACATTGCAGAATTTGGATCAGATTTTGGCAGAAGAGCTAATGGCAAATGGAGCTGAATATAAATTTCTATACCTTGATTGTATCAGCTGAGCATTCAAGATGCTTGATCCAGTACGACTGAAGTTGGGAGAGGATGAATAATATTAAATTGTGCTTCCGTGAAAAAGGTAGTGCATGGATCATTCCAAAAATAAGTGAGATTGCTCTATCTTTGGGACATAATTTCCGAAAAGATATTCTAGCTTCCATAATGCAGAATCAAAAGGCCAAACATACATCACGCAGGAATTGTTTTTATCTCGTCCAGAAATATCACAGGGTACTTGGACAGAGGCGAAAAACTGGAAGACATCGCAATCATCCAGACAATATTCAATGCCAACAACAGGCCTCATCAACCAGATACAGGAGACTCATCTACTGTCCACACCCCTACTCACCAACCTATAGCATTTGGGACGGAACCGGTTGTACCCGGTTTAGACCAGCCTGTTTCAGTCTGCTCAACCCTGTCGGATCCCACCCAGCTCATCAACCAGTCAACTGGTTCGGCAAGTCGGGCTTACAGTCCCCTCCTGGTACGGGGGAAGCAGAGGAATGTCCTGAGGCTGGCAAAGTCGGAGGTCAAAGACGAATCAGGCCTGAAGAGTGAAACAAGGGCGACGGACAGGAGAAATGCTGGACGACAGAGAACAGTACGACTGCCAAAGCTCTCCGTACATCAGAGGGAAGCGGAGAAGGCTGGCAGTTGCGGGAGCCAAGACGGGGCTCACAGCTCAGACATGGTGTCCTGCGGAACCACAAACGCCAAGCGGTTCAGATGCAGGCAGGTGTCCAAGTTGACAGGCTCAGCAGAAACAGGTAAACATCCTTCCCACCCTACCCTCCAGTTGGTCACACCCTTACTTTCTTCCAATTATTCCCACAATACAGCCAAACATATCTAATTAAAAGTGCAAATTTTCAAAGTGAACAAAGAAACTGGCAGGATAGCGGGATTCGAACCTGCGACCTCCGGAATACCGTACCGGCGCTCTACCAACTGAGCTATCTTGCCCTATGTTGACGGTCTCCCAAATTGTCAGTATCCGATTTGTTCGGTTGGGCAAATGTTAATTCCAGCTTACCGTAAACCATGTATAGGATAAAGCTTCAGTGATGGTTAACATACGTTAACATACTCCTCCACCAACTATGGGCCCACGGTGAATCTTTTCAGAAGTTCAGATAGTCAAGTCGACACAACAGGCCCTAAGCAAAAGAACATTTCTTTATCTTTTTAAAATAGAAAGCAAAATTTACAAAATACTGCTGGGTAAATTATGCTGGCGCTTTCTCTCACCCCACAGGTACCTCTGTCTCCTACCCCTGCCCTCGCAACCTGACCGTCATCCAGCGGCGAGGACGCCACACCATTACCCGAACATCCTCACCGATGCCTAAGCTGCGGAAGCCCCTGCCACCTATCAGAAGGCGCCACCACTCAGACATTTGCACCGTCTGCCCAGAGGTCCACGACTGGAAGGGTTTTGCGCGGAACCCGCACTGGTACCCCCAAAAGACAGTCGAGCAGTGTTCATGCGAGAAGAGAACCGATTTCGAAGATGAATCCCATGTAAACAGTGAGGTTTGCAAAATGGAAACAGTTCCCGTGGAAACGGTTGATGGTAAAAAAGTTCGGACTGTGAGTGGGAAAGAGGATTTGAAAGAAAGGAGCGAAGGGGTTGATGAAGTGATTCCAGACAAAGTTGAGGAAAAGAACTGGTTTCCGAAGAGCAGCAATGCAGTGCAAGACATCAGGGACCAAGAAGTTGAGGCGGGAGACAAGACAAAAGATAAATGTATCATGGGTGAGATTTGGCAGAATTTGTCCTGATTTCAGGATTTTTTGTCGGGATTTCATTTCTTGGTAAAGAATCTCTTTTGTAATCTGGAATTCCTGAGGTGTTGTCCTATAAAGCTGTTTTTACCTGTAAAAGTGGATATAGGCGAATAAAAATTGATATTTTAAGGGGGTGCCTTTAGGCAAATACAAATTACATGTATTCGTTGTTCTGGGATTTTTTCGTGGATTTTGTGGATTTTTCATTTTTTTGCCAATCTCACCCCTGAGGTATATGATAAGGATAAAAAAACCATCTCCGAGATCTTGTAAGGGACCAGACGGGTTTGAGTTTGTTACAGTTACCTGCAAAAATCAACCATCTGCTGTATTTGCAGAATGTTTTGTAAGCTTGCAGCCAGCTCAACCACCCTCCCCCATGGTGGGCCCGCCTACTGGAAATCACTGTTCTCCATTTACATTGAGAGTACATGTACACGTCATATGTTTTTTTGTTCACCAAAGCGCCAGGTAGAAAAAATGGTGTACTGGGCCCAGATTTCCTGTGCAAATTAAACCCTGATGACGCTGCTGCTCATGTCAATGTTTTTGTTTGCACCTCTTGAAAGAAACAATCCCACATTCACTGTTGTAGTATACCCGCTTCTAGTCGGGTAACAGCTGAAGAAAAGCTTTATACCGAAAAAAAGGTCAGCAAAGTGTTTATTTTTAAGTTCTTTCTCCGAATTCAGATGAGAGCTACATCGAGACTGGCCCGGAATGCGACGCCCTCCGCAGCGCCCACTGTCCATGGCTGGGTGGAATTGCATCGCTCGACGACAAGAAAGACGGCTTGGATGAAACTGAGCCAAAGAGCTGTCACACAAAGGATGGTCATGATGACCATCAGCTTCAGACAAGACTCATGATGGAAGGTATGGACTTTGAATGTGACAGCAAAACAGAAATTGAGTTCCTAGATGACAACATTTTACTCCAAGCCGTCCTACTCCGAAACCGCGCTCTTCATCACGGGGTCGTGTCCGAATCTGGTGACCCAGAGGCACCGCCAGAGGTCAAAGTTCGAGCTGTCAGAGTCGATGATAGAAAGCGATCTATTGGTCCTAGACCAAAGAAGCGTTTTGAGGACCGCAATATGATCCTGAACTACTGCATGCGGCTTCTTCATGAGGGCTCTGAATCAACTAACCAGGCAAATCCTGGTAAACAAATTAATACACAAGCATCACAGATATTCTTGACACCACGAGCAGAGGTCATCATGACTTCGAGAGGTCAGCAGAAGGTCGTGAACAGCAGCCTGGTGGCCGTCGGTCAAGGTCAATGTGCGAATATGAGTAAAGTCATCAGCAGTGAAGACGTCTCCAAAAATGCCAACGTCGAGGCAAAGAAGGATTCCTCCGAGGCCCTCTTGAAGCAGGAAATGGATCGGTACCTCCACTCCTTGAGACACGAAAATGCCAAGGAGATATGCCGCCACAGCTTGTCCTCAGCAAAGAACGTCACCATGAAGGTGCAGAACCTGACGGCCGTCCGACCAATCACGGCCGGCCTTTCGAACACGTCGATGCTGGCGAGCCAGGTCACCAAGGCCGTGGGGTTCGTCCCGATTCTGACGAAGGAGGAGTATGAAACCCTATGCAAGAAAACCACTGGCCTGTCGTCCAGGCTTCCCAAGGCGGCTTGCCTGCCACCCATTGCGGGTAACCCCAGTGAGATGCTGCTCATCAAGAAATTTGACGGAGAGGTGAAAGGGAAGCGGTTGCCACGGCGACGGGAGGGCAAGAAGAAGAAGAAATGATGTGAGATGGTGTGTGAACCTCAATTAAGGTAGTTCAGTTTAACAAGTAAGCCACTCGTTTTTGGAGAAATTCATGTTTGAACCATACTGACTTTATGTTCTTTGCCGACTTTGACAGCTTGGTAACGCTGTTGATTTAAGATTTGGGTGCAGTCAGTATGAGATTATCAGAAAAAAACTAGCTCACGCCATTGAGGGAATGAGGGAAAGGCCAGTTACAAGAGGTGAAACCGATACAGGAGACATTTAGAAGCGAATACATTAATTTGAGGTCACTTCGGGAGTTCCATTTTGCAAACAGATTTAAATAACGTTTTACATTTTGAAACACATTTTTTTTCTTTTATAGATTCTGACTTCAGCGTAACATTTTCAAAATTTGATTGAAAATGATTTATAAGACATTTAGGAGTGCTTGGAGGGCATTTTGGGATTATCATTTGCAAAACATCGAAATAGTTTAATTTTAATGGAATCTTTTCCTGGAAAGAAAATGACAAGGGGTGCCCCTTGCTGTTTTTGCTGATTTGACCCTAAAATGAATTTTATTAAATGAAAATGACCCAGGAAAGAAAACAAACTAGTGCTCTGAACTCATTATGAAAGTTCCATTACCCAGCAGATTTATTTTCTTTTTTTCTTGTTTATTTTCTATAACACTTTTTTTCTGGGAAAAAATGACAAGGGATAACCCTTGCTGTTTTGCCGATTTAGTCCCCAAAATTTCATTTTCAAAATTCAGTTGACGTCTCAGAGTAATGCGAAGATATTTGGGATTATCTTTGCAAACAAAAATGGAATAATTTGTTAATTTTTGAGGACACTGTTTCCCTGAATTTTTTTTTTACAGATTTAGTCCCCAAAATGACATTTTCAAAATTTGATCACAAAAGTGTTAATTGACGTCTAAAAGTGCTGCAAAGACATTTTAGGTCGAACAAATTGAATAATTTAATTTTTGAGGACACTTTCCCTTAACAAAAATGACAAGGGGTACCCTTTGCTGATTTTGACCGCCAAATTAAATTTTCCGAAATGGATTGAAAATGATTTTAAAAACATCCAGGAGTGCTTGGAATTCATTTAGACTATTTCGAAAATGTTATGACAATTTTATTCATTGTGTTGAGGGCACCTTTTCTGTAGTCCCCAAAATGACATTTTCAAAATTGGATCGCAATTGTGTGAGTTGACATCTAGGAGTAATGCGAAGACATTTAGGGTTATGCAAACAAATAAAAAGAAAATTTTGAGAACACTATCCCTGAAAAAAAGATGACAAGGGGTACATACCCCTTGAGGTTTTTGCTAATTTTGACCCCAAAATGAATATTTTTTTTATTTGTTGCGGGCACTTTTTTTTCTGTAAGATGATAAGGGTTACCCCTTGCCATTTTGCTGATTTTACCCCAAATGACATTTTTCAATTTTGATTGAGAAATGGTCGAGAAAAACAGAGATAGGGCGTTAATGCAAAAATGAAATATGACAATAGAAACATGTGACCATAGGAATAATTGTCAAAAGTTTATTTCAATGCATTTGCATCAAAAGTAACAATGAACAAACATATGAACGTCTTTTCCCGAAGAAAGATAATAAAAATGGTTTCAATATCTCGCCAGAATTTAGTTTTTTTCTCAATACATGCGTTGGGTTCAAAAGCACACACAAACACAGGTTGTACACCTTAACATTACTGTTACTACCGAACTCATTGTAAACACAAATCCTAATACAAATATATTACCTGTCCAATAAAATCAAAATGATTTGTTTGTAAACTCTTACACGTAGTTGCGCACAGACCCGTCACTTTTTAAACGTACAATCAGAGCATTAATAACGTTCTGTAAATGACATTTCTTTTTTCTTAATGTGATTTATTTCACCCCGAGTTCCACTTTTTACAACTACTTATTCCTCCAACAGTTTCTGGTAAAGAACTCAAATTTTAAGCTTGGGCATTAAAATCTGCAAATGAAGTGCTTCAAAAACACAATAAAAAAAAATAAAAAAGAAACTTTTCTCTGAAATTACCAAAACAATTCATAAGGGTAACCTCTTCACTAAACTTGCCATGAATTTCAAACCAGATTGCAACACTTGTTTTCAAAAAAAGGGATTGACCTTGACATTTATCAAAATATGTTTGACTAAAAAGGGAAATGTTTTTGAACTGTATTTTGAGATAAGATAGGATTTATTGAATATTAATATGGAAATTCGCAGTATTTTACTTATATTATTTCATATAGTTTTTAAAAATGTGATATTTTATTTTTAGGCAACCCAATATTTTAAAAATTTGTGACAATTCTTTCAACAGATCTAGGGTCACTTTCTGTGAAACTTTTCCAGTGATTCAAAATTTCAAACCCAAATTTCAAAACTGTTAAGGGGTTAACCTTACATTTTAAATTATTTTTTCTCAAAATTTGGCCAAATTTGGCAAAATTTTGACTTCATTGGTTGTAAGCCAAAAGAGGTATATTTTGAAATTTTGAAAACATTTGTATTTTTTTTAATGAAATAGATACATTTTAGATTGTATTTAGACAAAGGGTGCTAGGTTTGTGCTGAGAACAAGAAAGTGGAGCTGTTTCATTAAAGATGTTTCCACGACAGTGCATGTACACCTACAAATGTCTTAAAAATTTGAGTATTACTTAATATTTCAATTGGAAGTCAGGAAAATTTCATTAATTACTATTCATATATGCACAATTACTCATTAATATTCATGTCACATAAAGTACAACGGTTTGGATAATCAATTAAGCTATACATGCACATGTACAAATATAAGTCTTTCGTGAAGTCACTTCAGAAAAGCTCAAGTGCGGAGTTGATTCAAAAACTTCAATTTCGTGAAGAGTTTAGTTTATGCTTGGATTACAGAATCAATAAGTTGGAGGGACTGAGTGATCAGATTGTATTTAGTCTGGAAATCGTCCTTTATGCAGCTAACATGTGGTTTTAAAGAGTATGTCGATTGTTGAGAGAAATCTGCATTATTACAGTAAGACGAGCAATTATTTCTGCCATGAAATAATAAAGTTACTTCTGAGAGCCGTTTTTATCAAGCCCCGTCTAGCCTGCTGATGCCTTTTGTCTAAAAGTCGTTGCCTGGTGGTAGGCACGAAAGGGGAGGCCCTTTTAAGACGTCAGATTTTGTTTGCTGCCCACAGTGACGACTTTTAGACAAATGGCACCAGTGGGCTAGATGGGACTTGATATAAAAACAGCTCTCAAAAATAACTTGATGATTTCATGGCACAAAGAATTGCCTGTATCATTGTAATATGCCATAATCTACATAGAACCCCAAAATGATGCAGATTAACTCTGCGGTGTGCCATGGCGCTGTTAAGTACATGTAGGTCACCGCAGTGTAACAGTACGTGTACATTGTCATGCCACACCGCAGGGTTAAACGTCGCAGCTATCGACCATTTGATTGAATCTTCGAGGTCACAGGTTAAACAAGCTCTCTTGTGATAATGAATATGCATCATTTGCTAAAAAAAACCAGATCACCATGGAAACAGGGACATCTGGTTTCAGACTTATTACGGAAAATTTTTGTTACAAACTGTATATTGTATTTACAAATTGTGACCTTTGACATCAGTGTGTTGCGTATATTTTTGGGTCGTGCCATTAAGTGGTGTACTAAACTTAAAAGTAACTTTAAAGTAAATTTACGTCAAATATATTGTAAACAATGTCAACAACTATTGCACTCAATCTTTACTTTGTACATACCGATATCTGTTAAATGAAAATAAATTAATATAAAGGTAGAATAAACATATTATAAATAAATCTCTGTATATATGAATTGGTCGCATCTCTGTAGTACCGTACCTGTCCAAGTTTCATTGCACATAATGTGTTACAAAGTACATTTATTTACACACCAATGTGGGAAATATCGTTCAGAAAAGAAACTGGTTCAAAAGTTGAGCCACTGGTTTCTTCCCCGATGTCCAGTTCCTCACATTCTTCATCTCTCAGACAAATTTCATTAGTCTTCTTGGGATATGGACACATGCGGGAAGGGTCTACTTGAGTCGGATAAACCTTTTCTCTTTTACCCAACTCAAATGGCACCCCCCCCTTTTACAGTGTCTGACATACCTCAAGAAGGCTAACTGACACGCTTAGCAGAAATGTCTGCTTAATACCAAATCAATCTAGTAAGTAAGTTTAGACAAAGAGTACATAATTCAGGCTTGACTTGAGTTAGCAATATCGTTTCTTGGGGCTTTGTCACACGAGGCAACTTTCACAAGCATCTTGGAGGCACCTGGCAGAGTTGCAGGCTAAAGAAATACTTGGGTGGCACAAAAGACATTTTTCTGGCAGTGTCTTGACCCCTTGAGGGGGGGGGGGGGAGGGGGAGGGGGTGGGGGGTGATGGGCTGGTATGCCAAGACTGGGCTGTGCAGCCAAGCATAAATGCAAACAATATGCATCACACATCTCTCTTTCCTGTGAATGGAACCTTTGTTTGAAAAAGCTCCATCTATTCATTACACTCCCCATAGTTGAAACATGAATGGATTGAGTACGCGCAGGAATGCGCCTACAGATTACAACCGGCCAGGTGGTCTTTTTCAGGTTAACATTACTGTTAACAAATGTGGAACTGATTGCCTGTGAATGCCTTGTGGGACATGGCCCCGAAGGAGCTTGGAACGTCCAAGAGCACTACCTGGGGCCAATTTCACGAAGCTGACAAGCACAAAAATTTGCTTAGCACCAAAAAGTCTTGCTTAGTTAAAACAGGTTACCAGCCAAAAGGCCATGGGATTTTCATGCTAAGCAAACAACAGCTGAATGCCAGCCACAAGCGATACACTTCACATCAAAATTGTTGGTAATCCTGTATTTACCAAAAAAAACTTTTCATGCCAAGCAAATTTTTGTGCTTAGCAGCTCTTTGAAATTGGCCCCTGTTCCAATCGGGAACAGGTCGAGGACACCACGCGATCCTGTACAGGAAGAGCAGTCTATGCGCGTGCCTGCTATACTCGGGATTTCATCAAGAAATCTTCCCTCTTGAAATCAAAATCAGATTCTAGTATGTTTATACAAAATAGGCCGATTGTCTTTTAAATATCATGCTGCA
Source organism: Hippasteria phrygiana (assembly GCA_037893225.1). Taxonomy (NCBI): domain Eukaryota; kingdom Metazoa; phylum Echinodermata; class Asteroidea; order Valvatida; family Goniasteridae; genus Hippasteria; species Hippasteria phrygiana. The sequence continues at coordinate 447,302 of JAZGUH010000179.1, forward strand.
AAATTGCCCAGTTCATGAACAAACCAAACAGACTCTGTCATTTATATGAATCTGCTGAAATCCAACAGGACTCGGAGCCTTGGAGCTATTTGTCTAAGTCCAAAGAATGTGTCACAGGTTTACTGCACATAGTGTTGGATTTTGACAGGTTCAGCTGGGCCCGATTTCACGAAGCGCTAAGATGTGTCTTAGGAAGAGTACCGGTCGTATTTGCTAAGCAACGAGTGACACAACAATACAATCACTATGGTGATTGTGCAAGACCATAACAATAAAGCCAGTTCGGTATTTCAACTGCGCATGTGAACAATGACATTTTGTTCCGAATGACGCGCGAGTGTGAACGCAAAAGGTGGTCGCACAACGCGCACGTGTTAAATTCAATCAGAATGGGCGATGGCGTGACATTATGTCAGCAATTTTGTCCGAATAATCTTTGACCTTTGAGATACCGAACTAGCTTTATTAAGCTGAGCTTAGTTTTGTGAAATACGCTCTCAGGACTCCTCCGAGTAAAAGTGCAACACGGGTTTTAGGGTTATAAATTTAACACCCAGTTACATGTCATTTTTACGAGTCTAAATCACACTGTGCTGTCACGTTTTTTGGTTTTTGTCATTTCCACAAAACAGTTGCAAAAATCTTCACCCACAATGAAAACTAGAAACGGTATAAAATAGAGTGGTTTCTTACAAAAGCAACTGTAAATTTCAAAAGACGACACGTTTTGGGTGACACGTACGAATCGGTCGACTATCAGTGTCACAGTAACAATGTCTGGTTCGGTCTGCACGTTTTGACATTTTGAATTTGTCATTATGTACGCCATTTAACACTCCCCCAAACTTTTCATTTAACAGTCTGCGATTACAACTTGCAATCCTTTCTTCAAACTATCACTGATTCGTGTTCCTCACAGGAAAGGGGTAGGGCAGTGGTGTGTGTGAGTTTGTATAGCTATTCAAACCGTGGACCTTTCACAAAGAGGACAATAGGGTCCACGATTGAGTCAAGGTCCACGATTGAAAATCGTGTACAAAACATATGGGAGGCCTTCTGAAAAAGTTAGCGTATAAACAAAAGAGGAACAATGGGACGTCCGCGTTTGGAGGTCGGTACACGACTGCGCGAGTTTGTTTTTGCATTCAATAGGGGACCTTTAACAATAGAGGACAACAGGGTCCCCGATTGAGAAAGGTCCCCGTTTGAGGGCCCTTGCCAAAAAGTTAAAGTATGAACAATAGCAGGACAATAGGAGGTCCCCGATTAAAGGTGTTTACACACTTGGGTGTGTGTGTGGGGGGGGGGGGGGGGTTTAAAATTGCCTTTAAAAGTGACCGCCAAATTAGATTTTTTTTAATGAAAATATTTTGAAAAACGGTGGGGAGGGGAAGAGGGTAGTATGGTTGTGAAATGGTGACACTTTGAATAAAGAAACGAATTTTTTATTAAATTGTCTCCCCCCCTCCCCACCCCAGCCAAGTGCTTTTCAATACTACTTTAATATCCTAAAATATCCTGAGAAATAACCCTTGTTTAAAAATGGCCTCTTCGGTGCAACCGCTTGGTGGCAAAACTGAATTGTGAATTTCCCCTATTGGGCAGTTTCACAAAAGTTCCTTTTTTCCCTGCACAATCCCTTAAGTTCTTAACCCTAACCCCCACGAGGGTATTCTCTGAGCACCCTGCCAAATGCAACAGAATGCAACACAGCTGAAATAAGAACCCTGCCAAATGCAATGTTGCACTGTGCAGTGAACTCATCTGTACCAGCCTTGTTGCTGGAGGCTTATACATGTATAATACTAAATACAAAAGAATGCATCAGACCAAGAGACATGCCTTGACTGCTAAATGCAACAACTTTTTTACCATAGGCACATTCTGTTGCATTTAGCAGGGTTAGGGTTAAACTGAGAAAGGTTGGAGCATTACAAGCCCTTGGTAACCTTCGAGTGTTTGGTCTGAGATTTATTCTTCGGAAAGCAAACCAACTCTTTAAGGCACCAAGCCCTAGCCTATACTTCTATCTCGAGCTCAAAATGCTCGGAACGACTACACTCGGTCCAGTCAACCGTTACTCTGGAGCGTTTCGTATAACTGCAACTTGTTTGTCTCTGCTAAATTATGTATCAAAACAAACATTAAAACACAGGGAAGATTATTGGACGTGGCATCCACAAATGTAACCCAGTACGTCGTAATCAGGAGTAAGTCGCGTAACGTCCCAGTCAACTGGGTATTATGCGTTAAAATCATGACAAAGTCGATTTTCAGTTTTTTTTGTAATCTGTGATAACTGCATGTACACTTCCTAAACTACAACAACCTGAAAATCGACTTTGTCAAGATTTTCACCTATTATGCCCAGTTGACTGGGCCGTTACCTGAACGGCCACAGCGACTTATTCCTGATTACGACGTACCGGGTCACAAATTCCCTTCTCTCACTCAACAGTGTCCGAAGTACTTCAAACAATGGAAATTCAGAAATTTGTTTAGACCAATGAAAATTTCTGACAGATCTGATTTTACTTTATGGACGACATGTTGGGCATAAGACCACACGACCCAAACTTCTACCAGGCAAGAGCAAGCCATGAGATTCAATACTGTTTGCGAGTTGATGTATCTACTCAGTTATATTTGTGCAAATGGGTTTCACTGTGCCAGTATCTCAATTACCGTAGGCCTTTCAAGACTATAATATATGGCCAGGGCCCAATTTCATAGCGCTGCTTAATACACGATTTTCTGCTAACGGAACCCTCGCCCATTTCATAGAGACTGTAAGCAGTAAGCACAGCAAAGAGCCCGCTAACTTCGGAAGCAGGATTTCCTTAAATTAGTGATGCAAACAATATAAACTCCATGCACACGCAAGCACGACTTGGTCATGAAATACGCTAATGCTTAAGCAAAATTTCCTGCTAGAGTTACCACAACTTTTCTGCTTACCGTTAAGCAGCGCTATAAAATTGGGCTCAGGTTTGCTCTTAGCAAATGTTTTAAAACCTGTCCCAGTTTTTCGAATTGCAAGAACAGGATGAAGGAAATTTCAGTTTCAGTGGAGGGATGGGAACCCCGGACAATTATTCCTGGGGAAAACCCACGCAATCAGGTAGAGACTGAAAACCCAGTCCATATAGTGCACCTGGACGGGAATCGAACCAGGGTCACCAGAGGTGGAAGGCGAGGAAAGAACCACTACGCCAACCCGACCGCCCGCGACCACCAAACTTGCATATCAACTACTCAAAGTTCTTCCAGGGAAACCCTGGTGGATACGCCACGTCCAATACTTTGAAATCCATCTTCGTCAGTTAAACGATGCGTTACCGTTGGTTACGTCGCTGATCGCCCGGTTCTTTCTCTCTCCCCGTAGGAGCCCATCGGAGGGCAACCCCACGCGGTCCGTGAAGACTTCATCCGCGTCGTCCTCGCTGAAGGACTGGGTCAGTTGGGGTTGCACGGGATCCCCGCCTCCCGTGCAGGGGGCAGAATGCAGCATGCGGAGCGAGGATTCCGAATGACCTCTCGAAGTCGTCATGTGAGACTGGATGTCCTCTATGAGACGCTTGAACCTCCTTGACGGACCTAGAAAAGGGGGAAGGCATTTACACAGAAATATAATTGCATTTTTAAACTTCTTTTGCTCCGAGAAAATTGGTGGCAACTTTCGGAAATACCTCATAGGTATTAAAACCTGCTGCGGATGATCATTTCATTCCTCCATGAAATAATCTAGTGAATTAAATAGAAACCTTCAGCAACTAACGGTTCTACGATGTCCAAGTCATCATTTCGGTGTTTGTGCGGACAACTTACATCACCTTAACCCTAACAGTCATGAATCCTCCAATTTCAATACGATTTTCCACACACCCTAGGGAGTTAGGGTTAAACGAGTAAGTTACGCCATATTTTGTGGCACAAGTCGGTGACTTACGCGCTGCTGAACTTTCATGAATTTTTTTTGAATGTCACTACTCATGCAACACAATTTGGCGTAAGTTGAGTTAATGCCATTGCGCAAGGCTTCATGAAATCAGAAAGATTTTACTTTAATACCCATCACCAAAATCGGTCAAAAACAGCAAAATCTTGGGAAAATAACCAACCCTCCTTGATAACAACTGTCTAAACATGTGGCACAACCTGTTATTTCAGGATTTATGTCAGCAAAATCTGTAAAAAATGAGGAAGAAATCAACATGTATGTGAACACTTTGAGTGACTTTACATGGTGCCAAGAACTTCTAACACAGAAAACACAAACTTTCTTCCCCTATATTGCACTAAAATGTCCTAACAAAATTCTCAAAATTAAAGGTTGTGCCAAGTGTTTAGACAATCATGATCAAAAATGGATGGTTATTTTCCAAGATTTGCTGTTCCTTACCGATTTTGGTGGGGGGGGGGGTGTATTAAAGTATAATCTTTCTGTGAAATCGGCTCTGGGCTTTACGAGGCGACAACGATTTCTGACACACTAACCTGAAATCAGCGTGAAATGAACCACAAGGACTGGATTCTCCTTCCCCGAGTCCCTGTCCGAGTTGAGTATCTCCACGTGGAACTTCATCGGTTTGGCGAAGACGGCACTGCTGCCCCCACGCTTGAACTCGGCCTTGAAAGCGTGCGGCGAGAGTACGCTGTGACTCAGGTCGTGAATCTTGAGAAGCGAAGGAAAGGAGAGCTTTCGTTATGGACTTCAAAATAAAGAACTCCTTGAAGATGTTCGTCTCCAAATGATGGGACTCCAGGTTTAGGGCACCCATTGGTACTTCTCTGCTTTCCATTTCCGACTCACCGTAGGTTTTTACTACTGACAACTAAAAACCCTTTTTGGCCACTGACCCTGTTTAGTAGGAGGAGGAGGAGGAGGAGGAGGAGCAGCAACAACAAACAGAGGTGAGATTGGTAAAAAATATATGAAAAATCCACAAAATCTGCAATGTTTGGGGTCGCCGAGGACACAAGAGCAAAGTAGGGTCTATGGTTTATATTAAAACCCTTAAAATTCCTGTTTCTATTGGTCTAATATCCACTTTTACGGGTAAAAACACCTTTACGTTAAAACTTCGGGAAAAGAGATTCTTTATTAAAAAGAATCAGAAAAAATCCCAACAAAAAATCCTGAAGTCAGGAAAAATTGTGACAAATCTTACCCCTTCACCAAAAAAAACTCAAGCAAACAGGAAAGAAAGAATGTGAGAATTACAAAGAAAGTTACATCAGCTCTATGCTTACTATGCAATTTGGCAAAAAACAATGCCACTGAACACCAAGGGCTAATTTCATAGCACTGCTCAAACATTTATCAGAAAACCTCAATTTTAAAATAACTTCTTAACATGACCAACTGCAGGGTCACGGGAATGTTTGCAACGCATACCACACATTACGACTGCATACTGCATATTAAGTAAACCCTAGCATTAGTTAAAAGTTGACAAAGGGCCTGGCTAGCACGATAATGGCAACACAATAATATTAAATACCCACTTCCCGCCACCTACTCTCTCTCCTCTTTTTTGGACGCGAGACTTACCGATAGCAGAGCTTGGAGGAGGTCGGCTTTGACCGAGCTAAACGTCCGATCCCTGATGGCCATAGAGAGCTCATCCTCGTTACGATCGCTGGTGACCAGACTGCTGAACCAAGACTTCTTGGACATTCTGCCAGGAAATATTAAAAAGACCAGCAGAGTCAAAACCAGGACATGGTAGCCATCAGTGGAATCCAGCAGGGGAAAATGGGCAGTGATGTAGTCGAGACCATCACAAGACCAGGTGCAAGACCAGGTGCAAGACCAGGTGCAAGACCAGGTGCAAGACCAGGTGCAAGACCAGGCGCAAGACCAGGCGCAAGACCAGGCGCAAGACCAGGCGCAAGACCAGGCGCAAGACCAGGCGCAAGACCAGGCGCAAGACCAGGCGCAAGACCAGGCGCAAGACCAGGCGCAAGACCAGGCGCAAGACCAGGCGCAAGACCAGGCGCAAGACCAGGCGCAAGACCAGGCGCAAGACCAGGCGCAAGACCAGGCGCAAGACCAGGCGCAAGACCAGGCGCAAGACCAGGCGCAAGACCAGGCGCAAGACCAGGCGCAAGACCAGGCGCAAGACCAGGCGCAAGACCAGGCGCAAGACCAGGCGCAAGACCAGGCGCAAGACCAGGCGCAAGACCAGGCGCAAGACCAGGCGCAAGACCAGGCTCAAGACCATGCACAGACCATGCACAGACCAGCTTGTTACAGGCACAAGTAACAGGCATAAACTATGACAAAGGAATGCTTTTATTACAGTTCATTTGAATAGCTTGAGACTTGAATTAAGACTGAAGGTCTTGTGCTGGTCTTGCGTGGTCTTGTGATGGTCTCGACTACATCACCGGAAATGGGGAAACTTTCCCCTACTCCTCGTAACATATTTCAACAGATTTAAAACCCATCAATGATTAGGAATAGATTCCAAACATTTAACGAAAAATAATGATTTATGAAAATCAACTAAAAACGTGAAACATTCTCCAAGGAAATTTGATACTTTTGTAATAATAATAATAAAAATAAATAAATAAATAATAATAATAATAAGCATTTATAAAGCGCTCTTACACATGGTATCACAGCGCTTAACAAAGAATAAATGATAACAATGAATGAATTAACAAAACAGTTTAGAGACAGTTCTTGATCCCTTCTACGACTGTGCTGAGTGGATGTCCTCGGGAACACTGACGCCTGCCTCTCAGGACATCGTGCTTTTGCTCATAATTAACCCCCGTTATTAATGAGGTGCTGGTATGCCAATACGGGCTTGCGCAGCCAAGCGTAATGCAAACAATAGACAAACAATGGATTGAGTATGTACAGGAATGCGCATATTGACGACAATCGGCTAGGTGGACTGTGTCATCCGTATCCAAGAGGTCAATAATGTATGCAGGGCTCCAATGGAAACCAATTTTAAAATGTTTAGGCACACTCTGGGTAAAGAAATGTAATAAATAAATCTGTATTACGAGGTCAATTCACAGTAACACGGAAACAACACTGTCCTTCATGCAGTTATTCTATCAAATAAAAGGCGACTCACTCTGGTGAGCTATCCGGTGTCAGCGTACTCTCCTCCGAGTCCGTAGGCTGCAACATCTTCCGTCGGTGGAACCGCGGCGAGCCCAGGATGCTGTTCTTGATGCTGTTCAGCCGTGCCCTCCACAGCGACTGCTGCTGGGGTGGGGGCTGAGGCTGCGGGGGATGGTGGGGTGAACTGGTGGGGCTAGCGGGGGGCGTGGGGTGGGGTGGGCTGTTAGTGATGGGCATCATGGCCCCGCTGGAGTGCTGGCGAGGCAGGTGGCGAGGGCTGTGCTGGGGTGAGGGCAACGGGCTGTTGGTCATGCTCCTGCTTCTGTGGACGGATGCAAGACAAGAGTGAACGCAGTGAGTTTCTCAACTTGTCACCATTTTCATGTAGGGGGGGGGGCATGTCAAGAGTTGGCTGACTAGTAGGGCGCTGTAGTGGATATTTGTGTGATACTTGAGCCCTGCGTTTGTGAACGACCGCCTTGTTAGTTGGTTGTTGAGTGGGTGGGTGGGATAGGTGAGCAGATCAGTGAGTGGGTTGGGTGGATGGGGGTATTCTTACATTAGTCTCCTTATGGGGTACCGGGAAGAAAGGGTAACGGGGACAATGGTACCCCACAAGGGAGTCTTTAGAAATTGAGGTACCCCACAAAGTTAACGCTATGGGTTTTGAGATTTCAATAGGCACAAAGGAGAATAAAAGAAGGAAAGTCTACAATAGATGTACTCCGTATGGGTGCATATATGAGGATGCGTGTGTGCGTTTGTTTTTTGCATTCAATTGGGGACCTATAACAATAGAGGACAATAGGGTCTTCAGTTCAGAAAGGTCCCTGAAAATCGTGTACAAAACTAATGCGGGTCCTTGCCAAAAAAGTATGAACAATAGGAGGTCCCCAATTGAAGGTGTTTACACACTTGTGTAGATTGGTAGGAGTGGGTCAGTGAGGGTGGGATGGTGGGCATGAGGCTGGTGGGGGTGGGCCGTTTGGGGTGGGGGTGGGTTCAAGTGGCATAGTACTCACCCACTAAAATGATGCGCTTTCATAGCTCTCCTGGCCGGCGACATTGAGAGATCGGCGGGTGGGTCAAGCGTCTTCCTCTCAGCCGAACGCCTCCTGTAGGAGTCCACTCGCTTCCTGGGAGGGTCAGCTGCAGAAGGGGGAAATGTCAAGGATGAACAGAGATTTATGTGAGCCCATTACAGCATGGAAGGACAGATTAAAGGAATGATAGCAGTGTCCAGGCTGATTTAATTGGCTCAAAGCGCCCTCTATTGGTCATTAGTCAATACGAAGACCATGTCACCTTATACAGGGGGGCCCAAACAAACCTGGCATACTTCCACTCTCTTTAGAGTCAAACCACCTGTACCGATGGATGGAGAATCTTTTTAGAAGAAAAATGATACTAAGACCCCCCAATTCAGTCCAGTAGTTTTTGCTCCAGAGCTAATTTTGTGAAGCAAAGTCGGGTCACTTGGCCATTTGTTCCATGCAAAAAAAGAGCATGATGATAGCATACTTGTGTTTATGACCGCTGACTTTGTTTCACAAAATAGGTTCTAGAACAAAAACTACTGGACCGAATCGGGAGGTCTTGGTATCATTTTTCTTTTTCACAAAATTACCCATGCATTGGTATAGGTTGTTTGAGTCTCAGGGTAGCGTAAGTATGCCGTTCCATTTTTTTTTTTTTTTTTTGGCCACCCCGAATAGCCTGGCAGACGAAACCCTCGTGATCAGAAAGGGACTGAAACTCAATCTACACAGCGCACCTGGACGAGAATCGAACCAGGGTCACAGAGGTGGAAGCCGAGGAAAGAACCACCACGCAAACCTGACCACAAAAAAGTCGGATGGTATTACGGAAGGCAAACAGAACCAGATAAACATGCAAGCCGGACAGAGACTGGCGGGAGGGCCGACCAATATTTACCCGAGTCTGATCGTGACCTCGACGACACTTCGCTCTCGTCTTCAAAGCTGGGCTTTCTCTGTTTCCGATCTAGCAGTAAAGAATAAATGACTTTCTCTGAGCTGTGACTGAAATTAAACAGGAAAAAAAGAAGTTTGTTGAGTCAATGGGCACGGTTGTGTGGGAGCAGCAGAGATGTATTCGAGTCCATCGCAAGTCCCTGCAAGTCCCTGCAAGTCCCTGCAAGTCCCTGCAAGTCCCTGCAAGTCCCTGCAAGTCCCTGCAAGTCCCTGCAAGTCCCTGCAAGTCCCTGCAAGTCCCTGCAAGTCCCTGCAAGTCTCTGCAAGTCCATCACAAGTCCATCACAAGCCCTCCTGTCCTAATCCCAATCATAAGCTATTCGAATGAGCCTTGACAAAGGCATTCCTTCGTCATTGTTCATCCAGTTACTTGTGACCGGCTTTATGAAAGGACTTCTGACTGGACTTGCGAAAGGACTTGTGAAAGGACTTGCAGGGACTCGACTACAACTCTGGGGAGCAGTGACATCAGAGAGTTTGTCGAATGCTGGTACGTTCTTGTCGCCTCTGGAACTTTCTTTTGAGATTACTTTGTTTAGCATCTTGTTCCAAGACCAAGCGAAGCTTTCGGCTGTGGATGAGGGGGGGATGGCATAGGGGTTCAGGAATCGTTGCTACTCTACGTTTAAGACTCACTGTTGTCCGAGCAGATTCCTGATGAGTTTATCCCTGTCCTTGAAGCAGCCTAGCGAGCCCATACTCCCTAAGACGTCAGGGTCAATGTCCTCCTCGCTCATTAGTACTGGGATCTGAGGAAACAAAATCAGTTTTGGAATTTTCTTGTACAGAGGCTTTCATTATTTTTTTTCTGACTGAAGGAGTTACACCCACTTAGGATTTCAAATATCTTCATTTTCAGTTCTGAATTTGAAACATATTTGATGTCTTGGTGGAAAGATCTCTTGGTTTAAAGTAAAGTTTATATAAACTGATCTAATGCTAAAAAAAATAGCAATTCAATATGGCAATCTATTTTATGGGTTGCCACACTCCAAAACCCCCGATGCAGCATCTTTAATAGTTTAAAGATAAGTTAAATGTTTTTGCCAAATCATTTTCTGACTGTCCGATGGCTGGAAGGCACAAACATTACACATTAATACTCATGAGTTTTCGCACTGAAAATGATAAAAATGTTTAACTTCACCTTCACTGAGGTTTTCCTTGGTAATTCTGTGTCGTGTCCGTCATTCTTTGAACCACTAGATGGAGGAAAAATTGTTTAAAATTCAAGTCAGAAGTAAAAACAACAGAAATATATTGGTTTGTCACACTTTAAAAAGAAATTGTTTAAGTGCAATTAATCCGTGGAATGTTATAACAAAGTTTACAATTTCAAAAAAAATTGCCAGTTTTGAAACACCAACGCAACGCATGACAATTACTGAAGAAAAAAAGTCCATGGACGTTTGTTTTAGAATAAGTACATTTTTTTACCTATAGAAAATACTTTAAAATAAAAAAATAACACCAAAAGAAATTATGTATAATCTGTGCACATGCATGTAATTTGTGGTGATGCACATACATTTTTGATGCAGCATCTCAGGAAAATTATGTCATAAAACATGCAAAAGAATTTCAGAAATTTCATTTTTAAAATGTCAACAAGAACCCCAAAGTCTTCCCAGCGGAGGAATTCGGTAAATCATAGACACGAAGAAAAACATTTTCCTCTCATTGATCACACGGATATATCTCGAGAGATTTGGCTGTGTTTATTTGCGCCCACATTCCATTTGGCCAGTTAGCAGTGTCGGCCGTAACTCTGTTTTCCAGCTATGTGGTTTGTTAGTTTAACTCTGTTGACCTACGCGGATTCGTCCCAATGCTCTTTGATGCACAGCAATCCACGCTGTGAATACAATCAAATGCTTTTGGGTCCGAGGGGAAGGGGAGGGGGAGGAATGGATTTTGTTTTCTTCAAAATGTTTGAAAATGTCACTGGATTTGAAATTTTTTGGCACTGGAATGCTTTAAAAAGGTGAGCTAAATTTTTTTTAATCTGGAAATAAATTTTAAAGTGCGGGGTTAAGTACCAGTTGACCAATGGTTGCGCTTTCAATTTCTGGGGGGAAAAATGGGGGAAAATGGGCAAAATGCCGCTAGTACACAATTTTTTTCTGAAATTTTGTTATGGTGCATAAAAAGGGTGTAATGCTACACTTACTATTACAAGTTCAGGAACTGTGTGTATGCCCCCCCCCCCCCCCCCACCCTTCACTGACAAAGTTTGGCAATGCAACTGTTTATCATCAGGGAATATTTTTGCTGGCTTTAATTTTTAAATTTTGAAAAAAAAAAAAGGCATATTACAAAATGTTACATGCTCTAAGACTAGAACCACTGCAGCCAAGACAAGGAAATTTCAGCAGAATTTTTTTCCTGGGGTCATATTTATTTTGGGAAGAATTTTAGTTTCACCTCAATGAGAAATACAAGTCCGTCCTTTTTATCAAACTAGCCCATGGGCTGGTTTTGAATCTTTTGTATAAGTATACTTACATTAGGAACCATGGATGTCGCTGTATCTGTGATATCTGCGGAGATAGAGGAGAAAAAGCCCCATAAGAAACAAATCTGAGAAAAAATTGTAGGACAGATGCAACAACTAGATACATTGTACACGAAAAAACTGGAAACACGGAAAAACTGGAAACACGGAAAAAACTGGAAACACGGAAAAAACTGGAAACACGGAAAAAACTGGAAACACGGAAAAACTGGAAACACGGAAAAACTGGAAACACGGAAAAACTGGAAACACGGAAAAATGCCTTGCTAACAAACCGTGAAATAGGCACACTTTCAGAGCAGAATTATCTGCTTTAGTTAGTGGAGATTTTGGGCTAATCATTATGGATTCCATGAATTGGAGCCTGTATTTTCAGGAAATACCATCCTCTCAATTTTCAACTTTTGCTACTTTAAACCCGTTTCGTTGGGCCAGGTCACATACAGTATATGCTCGTTCACTTTTTACGTGATAATTAACTAGACTAGCCGTGGCATCATTTGAAAATGAAAGGACGAAAGGTTGGTTTGGAAAATTCGGACCATTGAAAACCAGTACTGTGCATAGTTCTTCATCAATGCTTTTTAGACAAACAGCACATTTTCAAATGATGGTCGTGTACAATATTATGTACCGTCATGACCATAGCAATCTAAGGAAAAACACTTTCTCCACCACCAAGGCATAGGGCTGTCCCAAAGGCACCGAATATTCGATCGTCAACCGAATATTCGAATACCTTTTTGCCGGTTCGAATATTCGAACAAAATATGCACGTACAGATATGACTCTGATGCTATTTTAATACAAAAGTCACGTCACTTAGCAGTGTCAAATGCCTCATTTTTGTGGACGTTTACTTTTTGTGAGGTTTATTGTTCCCGTCCGTAAAACCCTTGACACATATAAAATAATGACTGCAAAAACTCAGGCTGGAGTTTGGTTTCTTGTTATGAGAATGTTATACCATAATACGTACCCGTAATGATCCGGATACAACAGGAGCATACAATAAGAAAGGTTAATCGGGAAGTCCATAATATCGAACACTGGTGTGCTTTGCGTGAAACTTTTTACCGACGCAACAAACAGTTGCAGCTGTTGAGCAGCGAGTATCAAATATTCGAATATTCGGTCAAACCAAGTTTCAAATAATCGAATACTAAATTATTCGAAAATGAACAGCCCTACCAGGGCAATACATGTAATGTCCCTTTGAAGTCATGACTCATTCTTTCATAATGAGTAAAAGGTAAACAAAATACATGAAGTTAACCCTGACATCCCGCTGGCAGGCAGAACATACATGCTAAAAAATGAAAGTGTTGAATCCAACATTTTAAATATTTGGTCAGCGACTACTCCTACAAAATCAGATTTAACACCCAGAAAGTGCTCATTACAACCTACACTTTATATTTAACAGTGTGGTATGTAACATTCAAAGACTATCTGACCGATGTCAATTCAACACTCACATTTACACTTTTTTTTACTGAATAATTTTACACGAGAAAAATTCTGCTCCCCAAATTGTTTTTGAGCATATTGCTTTATAACGATTAGCAAATTTCAAGGTCTCTTGTTGCACGTTCCTATAGTGTACATAATGCGCTACACAGCCAAGGCCGTTGAATTTGTTTGCACTCTCCATTTGTATTCATGACCTATTTGCAAGCACGCTGAAGAACACAGACACAAACCAGGTCGTGCATACATGTCATTGTTGACTAAAAAAAAATTTTAAATCTAAATCTGCCTGTTTACTCCTAGTGCAGATTCAATATTGTCTGTACTCCCCGAGCAAGGAATAAAAAATCTTGCCAGATTCTGCAGGCTGATCGGGGCCAACGTACAACCATCACTCCTTTTCTTTGGGAGGGCGGATTTCAGATTTAATCTGTCCTTTAGCATTTCTCAAACTCTGGCTTGGGTTCGGGCTTCGCGTAATTTTACGTCCCCAGATTTGGCGAGATCTTGGACACTGTTTTTGCTACATGTATATCAAGGTCTGACGTTTTAATCCGGAGCCCGAGTCTGTTAATATATTTACGTATTCAAGGCTTCAGATTGGCAATGGGACTGGGGAAAAGCTGGAGATGAAGCCGAAGCCCAAATTGAAGCCAAGGTTTGAGAAACACCCCTTGTTAAAGGTTAAACTTGACCCTTTGGGCATTTTTGAAAGAAACTTTTCTGAATACTGAAAAATCTAACACTGTGCAGTTCCACGACAGCACATTCTCTGCACTTAACCCCTTGCGTACGAATGACACGTATATGTGCGGATTGAAAATTGCCACCAGGCCGGTTGACCTCTATACACGCCAATCTCTGCATTTTCAATCCATTGTTGAAGTACTGTGTACGTTACGCTTGGCTGCACAAAGCTCTTGATTCCGTTTCACTTGGCTGCACAAGCCGACAGGGCGCCGGCGACCGCATGAAATAACCGTACGCAAGGGATTGAAAAAATCAAGGGACTTTGAGCCCTCTGTAAAGTAAGAATAGCTAGGTTCCACCCTCTTCAATCCTACAGAATCCCCCACAACCTCTCGGCGGATTTTGAAGGAAGTGTTTGAGTTTGGTGGGTTAGGGTAAATGTTAAACAAATGTAACATTTTACATTTTACAAGCAAATTACTTTTGCTTTTCTATTAGACTGCTAGACAATAGATAAAATACTGTACGGACTCAACCTCCGAGTATTACATCGTACACTGAAATGCAAACGCACGTAGGCAACAAGTAACAAATCCTGAATGCAGTAGCACAACGAACAGACAGACAGAGGGGCAGATAAACAAACCAACAAATTTAGTCGAGAGCAAGCAGACACACAGTCCTACTGCCCAAGTGGATATAACTGAATACATCTCTCGACCAGTCAAAAAAAAAAAAATCCTGCATATTACAGACGAATAAATTCACGACCTCAGCTGATAAAACTAATATTTCAAATTTGCATTGATCGGTCTTGCACAATATCAATCCAGATGAGTGCTGCATCAAAAGCACTCCGGACAATTTATAGAAATGTTATGTAAGCATCCAAATTGAGGCAGGAGAGCCGAACGACCCAAAACAATTATCACAACGGTTTCTTTTTTTACAAATGCTGTGAGTTGTAACTGTCTCTCAGAACCGCCGTGCTAGAAATACGATCACTTGCAAATATGTGACCAACTACAACAAAATGAGTCCTAAGGCAGCAGAGCTACCGTTGAGCTACACACCCTCAAATGTGATTTTTCAGTAGAAATCTATCGGAACTGTCAATTTTTTTCACCAAAATAACGTTCATATTTATCAGGACGTAAAAATGGGCGATATATCATAATTAAGAGACAGGTTTGCTCATCCTAATGAAATAAAAAATCAAAAAAAATCAGAAATTGTCCTCACGTCTCTTTTTGTAGGATCCGATCAAATAATTATAATTGGTAGCCCGCCCCCCCCCCCCCCCCCTCCCCCTCCCTCAAGCAACCCACGAAGGTGGAAACATACATGTATGGCTAGCACTGGGCAGCTGGTCTGGATGCCAAATTACTCGGCATGGATGGACGCATTCTAAAAAAGTCTAACTTGCTCTGACAACCACCTGCGTGTTACGACGAAGCCAACCTGCCACGGGTAATTGTTGTACATTAATATTCTCCCCATGTTAAATGTCTGCTCTCGGTGACCAATCAACAAACTGTGTAATTTAGGGGAACGAAGTTACAAATTGTTTTTACAAAAATTTAAAAAATATGAATTGTGCATCCCTACAAAACCAAATGCACCAAAATGCAATCTTTTCAAAATACTAGATCTTCAACCTCTTGCATACGGACGATGGCTTTAGCCGCGGTTTGAAAAAGACCACCTGGACAGTTGACATCTATAGGCGCATTCCTGCACATACTCAATCCATTCATGTTTCAACTATACTCTTCTTGAATGGGAGTGTAATTAATAGAAGGAGCTTTTTTAAACAAAGCTTTCATTCACACAAAAGGGGGGGGGGGGGCTCCAAGTGTGACGAATAGGACCACTCCATTCAGTGTGGTGCCTATTGTTTGCATTTACGCTTGGCTGCAGTCAGTTCTTGACATACCAGCCCCAATCAATAACACAGACAGACACAAGGGCTTCACCTTGCTGGACGCTGCAATCAGTGATCTGATCTATCAGCAAACAAGGTCATGGGTACCACCACATCAAAAAAACCAGGACATCCTCACACCATTCTTGCCAAGGGTTCTACGTACGATGTGGGTGCATGTACTACCAAAGAGCTAGCCAGCCTCGTGATGGATCAAGACGTTTAGTACTGCCGTCATCCGAGGCAAGTGGTCGACGGAGTAGCAGTAAAACACTACGAAAAAATGCCAACTTGTCTTACCGTCAGTCGTTTCTCTGCGTGCGTCTCAACCATCCCTCGTAGCAGGTTCTGACAGTCGGGTGGGACAAAGTGGGGGATGTGGAACACGCCCCTCTTGACTTTCTCTAAGAGATTCCTGAGATTATCGTCGTCGAATGGTAACGCTCCCTGAAAGTCAATGATATAAAAAAAGGAATAATAAAAAAATAAAAAAACAACAGATCTTGGTGTTCCATGGGCAGAAATGGATTAGGGGGTGTTGAGAGTCGCCCGTGCATTTTTGGGGACCTCAACATTTTTTATATTTTTGTTCAACTTCACTACTTCCTAACTTTTATAATTTTTACAGATATCAGGTCATTCTAGTTGCCAATCAGCTTGTAACATGCATATTTATCACTTTATATGATGTAGGGCAATCAGAGATTATATTGTTATTTTTAGATGAAATTTCTGTTTTCTTTAAACTCCCTAGGTGGTATGGGAAATCATATTGAAATTGGAGGATTCAGGACAGTTAGGGTTAAAGAAACGTGCAGTCTGACGATTTCTGTTCCAATGGTTTAGATCTACTTTACAAGAAGTCTATTGCCAACTTCACGAAGCTGTTAAGCACAAAAATTTGCTGAGCATAAAAATCTGCTGAGCATGAAGTTTTGTTTGGTGAAAACAGGATTACCAACCAAATGTGCATGTGATGTAGATTGCTAACGACTTTATTCAGCCCGTTGTTTGCTTAGCATGAAAATCAAATTTTTGTGCTTGGCAGTTCCATAAAATTGGTCGCTGATAAGTTTGGCTTGCCAGTAAAACAGTTACAAAAGTTAGCTCCGTCTGGCTTGATATTGCATTCATAAATACCTAATGCAGTTTACCCGTCCTTATTGGTCGATAAAACACCAACCGGTTTTAAACCCTTTTTTTCCTGGTGTCACATGAAATTTAGACTCCTATGAAATCTGGTTCTTTTTATTAGTTGAACACTTGTGCGACCAGTCACTCTCCCAATTACGCAAGTGCAATACTACCGTTGCGTCCGTATTTAGAGTCCATGATTTAGAGTCTATGATTTCACACTACACCGGCACTGCTGGGTTCTGTGTCAATTTCCATATACAGACATTTTTAGCACTACTCGCGTCAGGCACGAACCATTAAAAAGCTAGAGGACGCTGATAATGACCCTCGCCTTCTGCTCAGGTCATTATCAAGCGCCCAGGCCCCAAGGCGGTTTTAAACGTACATTTAAAACCGGCCCAGCACATATTTATTCCCTTATTACGTCATACTCACTACAAGTAGAGCGTAGAGTATAACACCAGCACTCCATACGTCTGCCCTCCGACCGTCATACTTCTCTCCCTAAGATGTAACAAGAATTTACAGAACAGAAATTCAAATCGGCCAGTGAACTCCAGCAAGCTCACCGGTTAAAGTATTTTTTTTTTTATTATGGATAAATGTTTAATGCATCTAAAGTCTGTATTTGGTGATTGCAACTAAATTTATCATAAATGAGTGCAACTGGAGAAAGGTTTTTGCGGATTTACCTTGTGAAGTACTAAAAAGAGAAATGCAGTTCGTACAAGAACCAGCGGTTATAAACTCGACGTTTCAGTCAGTATGCACCGACAGTCATCAGCAGAATACTGACTGGATTGTCAAGTTAATAAATACATGTTCCAAGAGCGGATCTAGAGGGGGGGGGGGGGGGGGGGGGAGGTGTTGCAACCCCCCATTGGGCTGCCGAGCAAAGTTGTGATAAGCAATGCAAACCACATCCTTGTTACCAGTGGGTATACCGCTGGTCCATACACTGTACCGGTATACATGTAGGTGGGTACAACCCCTCCCTAAATGAAATTCTAGATCCGCCCGTGTTCCTCTTGTTCTTTTACGTACATAAACCAAACAAATCTCCTTTTTTAGAGTTAATGTTGCTGCCTCACATGGTTCACCCACAAAACTTTACAAGAAGTTAACACCATAGTGATTTAACTCTGTGGTGTGCCATGACAATATACACGCACTGTTACACCACGGTGACCTACTTAACCCCTTGCGTACGGATGACGGAATTTGGCGCAAAAAACACAGTGCCACCAGGCCGGATGACGCAATTGGCTGCTGTTTGTGCAGTTTCAATCCATTGTTGGATTAAACAGTGCCACCAGGCCGGATGACGCCATTGGCCGCTGTTTGTGCAGTTTCAATCCATTGTTGGATTATTGTGTATAGGTTACGCTTGACTGCACAAACACATTGTAGCAGTTCGCTTGGCTGCCAGAGCCGCCGCGGCACCCAGACGTCTCCCGTAAAATACCGTACTCAAGGGGTTAACAAAACAGCGCCATGGTACACCGCAGAGTTAAAGCTTTGATAACAGCTTTAAAAATTTAATTTCATAGCCAAACCGACAATAACTCTGTTGCTACTGAATACAGGACTTACTAAACTGCATAATATCATCCCACAGACAAACGGGCAAGTTGTCTAGTGATCCACTAGGCTGGAGTAATTATTTTTATGACTAGTGTCCATCGAAATTCACTCGGGACATTCTCTTCTGTTAACCGAATTTCACAATCGGAGTCCACATTTGATTATAATTGAAAAATTGGTCCTGTAAATGAAAATATACAAGGCAGACTTCAAATGCTCAAAATGCCACATTAACCCTAACCCCTTGGGTAACTTTACTAGAAAGTATCCTGAATCCGCCAAAATCCACCTATTTTGTCATGCGCAAAAAGTTGGTTTTGGTGACTGCTCAATATGAGGTATCCTGAATCCATCAAAATCCTGCAGTACCGCTAGGCTTACAATCCTCAATCCATCAAAATCCCCCCGGTTTCAATATGGAGGTATCCTGAATCCGCCAAAATCCTCCAAAACAGGGGAAGGATTTTGATAAATTTATGAACGTTAGTGTTAATCAATTCAAAAATGTAAGAAGATGTGAAAGTAAACAATCTGGGCTACATTGTAAACGGCCTTCGAGTCTGTTTGACCGATGGCCAAATTACTGGACATGGACATGGTCCATTGGTAAATGTGAATTCCAAGCCTTTTACAGTAAGATGTGATTTTGAACGCCAATTGTTAAAACCACATGCGCTCATTCTTCATTTCCATTTTGAATAGAAAACCACATCAATGTTTTGCACAGTGCTTGCCCTAATACAGAGAGTTTCCGGCCTGCATCACCACTGCACAACTTACAAATCAACGTACCCAAACAATACTGCAACACACCATTACACAAGAAGCACATGTACAAATGAACCTGCATTCATAAATGCCTCGGCGAGTTTCACTGTCCCTATTGGTCGAGAGCCTGTCACGCGGGTGTGTTTAAACGGTTGTTTAAACACAGCGCATCATAACCAGCTGTTCTCAGCCGATACGCAACTGGGAGAGCGTAGTACATTGTAGGTGCACCCACAAGATATACATGTACTGAACTTCATAATGTAAGACAACGCTAATGCACGCGTATAAAAAGCTGCATCTCGTGCGTGTGCATACCGTATATGCGCACGCGACAGACAGGCACGGAGCACCTTCACGCGCTCACAAGGCCGATAGGTACGCATGTGTTTTGTACTGAGCAAATGGGAGAAAAAGTGGGGTGTAAAAGCTTTGCATTTTGTCCTTTTTACGGTAGGTTTTTGCATTTTTCGTAAGAAGGCATTTATGAATGGGGATAAAAATGTGATGACCCGGTCTTGACCAGTCAATAATAACCTCGAAGGGTCGTGACCGCTGTTAATGGACCTCACCTTCGGCTCGGTCCATTAACAGTGGTCACGCCCCTCCTCGGTTATTATTGACGTGGTAAAGACCGGGTGATCACACTTTTATCCCCTTAATTTATCCCCTTAATTTATCGCCTTGCAACATTACCTACTTGGATTAATTTATCAGTTTCCGTATACTTTCATATTGTAATCTATTTTTCATGTTGTTGATAAATAATCGCAAACAGGCAGTCAGCTGCAAAGACGACTGAGATCTGGGCCCGGGAAAACTGCAAGGGGGTAGCGTTAGCAACCCAAAAATGTGGCCATCCGCACCACCTGTTTGTAGCCTTTTACCTAGAGTGGCTTTTAGCCTTGTATTGGGCAACTTCTACAAAAAGGGTGAATCAGCCTCATGCTCTGTAATTTAGTCATACATCTTGCGGGAAATAATGAAGCAATGCACTTCCATGGGACTACAGATCTGGGGGCAAATTTCACGGCGATGCTAAGCGCAACAAATTTGCTCAGCATGAACATTCTTGGTAAATACAGGATTACGAACCAAATTTTGATGCGAAGTGTATCGCTTGTGGCTGGCATTCAGCTGTTGTTTGCTTAGCATGAAAATCCCATGGCCTTTTGGCTGGTAACCTGTTTTTTAACTACATGCAAGCAAGACTTTTTGGTGCTAAGCAAATGTTTGTGCTTAGCAGCTCCGTCAAATTGGCCCCAGGTTTGGGGGCGAGTCCATGCTACATTTGTAAGTGGGCGTGGCTTATGCGGCAATTTCACACAAAGAACACCGAGATCCTTTGTACACATGTGGAATAGAATCCGACATGCACGTATGCACATGTATACATACGTAATGTCGAAACAGAACCAGCCCTGTAAAATCAAATGCAATGTACACAAATCCAGTCTACGTCGTCTACAAATGTACTTTCCCGCTGTGTCGTGAACACACTGGCATGACGGGACGAAAGTCGTGCATTAAACGCCGCCATGCCTCGACTACTAAATTGATAATATTTCCCATTAATTATTAAGACAGTCGATGTGTAACACCTACGACGAACACAGGGACTAGAGTGTGGGCCAGTCAGCTTCTGGTTTTTGTTTCTAGTTTTGGGGTTTGACGAGGGATAAATTCAAGCAATTGGCAAGAACTTTTTTTGAAAAGCAAAAGTGGTTTGTCAAATTGGCGTAGGACATGGCGCTATCTTACAACGTACTGGCATGGCATAGAAATGAATTTTCACAAATGAAATTTCTGTTTGAGCTATTCAGTTATTCCCTTGAAATTGTAACTTTTGATTGTTTCGGGAGTTTTTGTTTCAACTCTGGATTTTTTTAATTTCATTTTTGTGTGTGTTTTCTTTTTTTACTTTATTTCTTCAAACGTAATCCAGAAATGCAAAAGTGTTCGTATACAGAACAGAAATGCACTGACAAAATTAAAAAAAAACCCGAAATATTTCACAAAAGAAATGATGTACAAAATTCCTATACCGCACTTTTTACCAACTACAGGTAATTTGTAAACACAGTAACAGTAACTAAAACTGCTGTCATATTAATGTAGAATACCTGTACGTATATGCACACATGTACATATATACGTGCTGGCACAATTTTTTCCCACGACCAATGAGTAAAAGTAAATATTCTGATGACAAAGCGGATCGTGCGCATCACCAAAACTAGGTTTCGCTATCGATTTCAGTCTATTTATACAACAAGCAAGGCTGAGACTGATGTATGGGTCTATGTGTGAATGTGAGTCGGACTGACCACAAGGTGAATACATTATTAGTTATCCTAAGAGCGCGTGTGTCGGACATGGAATAATGTCGTGCGTCTGTCACGAGGCTAAAGGCCAAGTGGCATATTGGACACAGACGCCCTACATTCTTCCGTGTTCAACGAGCGCAAGTAGGATAACATATTTATCTTCAAGCAAACCTGACACACAGAACAGAACCTCAATGAATGCAGCATGCAGCGCCAACATGTACGTGCATTGTGTAAGTACATATACTGCAGTAAAACGTGTGCAACTTAGAAGAGCGAGCAATGCACGCCGACGCGTGGTGCCATACAGACCATGCAATATGGGTCAATATCACACTGTTGTTGCTATGGATAGACCAATCAGCATCGAGGATTCAAGTTTGCTTGGCTGTACGAGAATTTCAACTAATATTATACAACGTCAAACAAACCACAAGGGAAACTGACTAGGTAAATTTTGAATACATTTTTAAAGTGAACAAAGAAACTGGCAGGAGCGGGATTCAAACCTGCGACCTCTGGAATACCGTACCGGCGCCCTACCAACTGAGCTATCTTGGCCTATATGTTGGCGGTCTCCCAAATTGTCAGTGTCTTTGTTCGGGTGGGCGCTAGTCCACTTTAAAAATGTATTCAAAATTTACCTAGTCAGTTTCCCTTGTGGATTGTTTGACAAATTAGGAGTTAAAAAGTTGTATCCTCATTGAGTGATCCCCAGGTTGTATCGTAAAATTGGGTGTGATCCCTGGCTACACAGCATTCTGGGTTTATGACTTCTGACTAGCGCCCACTCGAACAAAGATACTGACAATTTGGGAGACCGCCAACATGGGGCAAGATAGCTCAGTTTGTAGAGTACGGTAACCCGGAGGTCGCAGGTTCGAATCCCGCTCCTGCCGGTTTCTTTGTTCACTTTGAAAAATATTATAAAACAACAGGGCTTGAAATGCCCATTTGGACTATAGGAGCGAGTGCAGTAATCACACGTCATCCTTGAAAACCCCATGTGAATACGACCTTTGGTTAAAAAGTTACAAATATTTGAACACCGGCACATAAAAAAGAAAGAAACTGAGAAAATCAAGTTTAAAGTTACAGTACTTTAATTGAGTCATTTTTTAGCACTAAGGATTGCCGAGTTCCGACTGATTTTGCTTGATCGCATCACATTATTGCTGGCGACTGGTATTCAGCTGTTTGTATACTTAACGTGAAAAATCACACAAAGTTTATACTAAGCAAATTGTTGTGCTTAGCCTCTCCAAGAAAAAAAGTTACCGGAAGAAGTTTGGCTCATAAAAGAACCGGGGATGACTAATTATTCAATCTTAAGGTTTCGGACAGTGTGCTCTCTCTCTGTCTTCAGGAGAATGTCTTCAGGAGAATGTTGTGAGTTTCCCCAGTAAGAATGTTGAAGTCAGTTTCCGTTGTGATTCCGGAAGGGTATAAATCTACCGGTACAAATGCCAATTACTGTGCCGAGCATTCATGAAAGGTTTCTAAGCGGAAACGTTGAGAGGAAGTGGACAATGTTCGACTCAGAGGTCACAGCCAACATCCTGATAGTGATACACACACGGTCCATCATAAGGTTGAGTTTACATGATAACACTTTTATGACACACTTTCAGTCTCGGGTCAATTCTGGTTACCATGGTTAGTGAAAAACTAGAGAGAAGGGAACTGACTTAAATACAAGTGAAAATGTACATGTGCACCTATGTACGTGTACACCTGTGTGGATTGGGGGGGGGGGGACAGCATCTAATTTCCTTTTTTTTTCCTGTTTCATTTATGGATAACACTCAGCCACATCCATTCACCCGATAGATTTTGATTTATTTTTGTGTAAATATTCATGTTTTTGTGTAACTATTCATGTTTTGTGTAACTATTCATGTTTTGTGTAACTATTCATGTTTTGTGTAACTATTCATGTTTTATGTAACTATTCATGTTTTATGTAACTATTCATGTTTTATGTAACTATTCATGTTTTGTGTAACTATTCATGTTTTATGTAACTATTCATGTTTTGTGTAACTATTCATGTTTTATGTAACTATTCATGTTTTATGTAACTATTCATGTTTTATGTAACTATTCATGTTTTTGTGTAAATATTCATGTTGTGTAAATATTCATGTTTTTGTGTAAATATTCATGTTTGGGTGCAAATATTCATGTTTGGGTGTAAATATTCATGTTTGGGTGTAAATATTAATGTTTTATGTAAATATTCTTGTATTTGCAAGTATTTATATTCGTAATCCGTCTCACAGATGTACGTTTTGGTTGTGAATTTCACTTTACCCAACTTTAATTAAAAATGTATGCAGAGCCCCAATGGAAACAGTTTTAAATGGTTTGGGCACACCCTGGGTCAAGAAATGTAAGAAATAAACTGTTTTCCCTTAAAAAAATAAAATACTTTTGGGGGTATAAATGTCACGCCTGACATTCCCCCCCGCAAAAAAAATTCTAGATCCCCCACTGTTTATGTGTGGACACAAATGTTTATAAAATATTTCGCACTGTGTATTAATATTATAAAGGCTAAGAAAATTGTAAATGAGCTTGGAGCATATTTCCACCACATGGGTCATCTTGTCGATTGCTTCAAAGGTTATTTTTTTGCACAGTATGCACAAAGCCAGATACTGAAGAAAAAAAAGTCGTCTATGAAACTACATGTGCTCTTCTGCCACAGACAACCACTCTTAAAACCGAATAGTCACAAAGGAAAGGTTTTCTGGTCCAGAAAAGTTCCATTGCAGGGGAATCTTGTTCACGTATTCCCATGGCGATGGATGCCCACGCCACGGCGACGCAAACAGCAGGCTCGTTGGCCAGAAAATATCTCCAAATGCTATCCCGAGGCAGAACTCGGAATCGGTGTATTCTCAATACGGCGTGCAGCGGCGACAGACACATTAATGTAGGCATTAGCCATTTGTGTTGATCAGAGAACAGTAATGGATAGCTTGCAGACACCCACACGTTTTCTTTCTTGTCCTGCCGCTTCCATTATCATGATTGTTTTAAACCTCTGGGAAATGGCAAAAACTAAATGATGTGATATTTTTATGTTCTACTTCTACACTGAAGTACATGTAGTATAAAAAGGTCAATTATGATGTTGACATGACAAACAAGTTTAGAATTAGCATAACGGTTTTGTTCATCAACTACATGTAACTCTGTCGAAGTGCCGTCCGTTTATTTATGAATCCTGGGCGGCAGATATTTTTTCCAAAACGACATCCGATACAGCACCTTGGTTATTGAAAATTGTTTCTAGATGGTTAGTGGTTGCTTCAACTTGCAAGACTTTCAAATGCTTTTCAAATACTTTTAACTAAAAACTCCTCAGATGTACAATGTACCTCAAGATGAATGACACGATACAGGTGATTTGTCGACAAAGAAAAGGATCTCTTCGGAGCAACAGCTTGGTGGCTTACTGTACTGTAAATCACCAACTGATATTGCGCACTACTCTTAGGAAAAAAGACAAACTCAGGAGTCTGTGGCTAGACTAGTCAGTGTATGGTGCCACGACTTCTCACACAAAATTTGACCATGAAGTCATCAGTGTTTTCCAACCTGTAAAATGGCGAAGCTTCGCCACTTGTCCGACCACGCATTAGTTACTTGCCAAGCTTTAAAAACCGACCGCCACATTAAAAAATTCTGAACTGAGTGTTTGAGATAAAAGTAAGATTGATTTGAATAAAAATCAAAATAATCTTAATGTAGTGGAAACAAAGGCATTTTTAAAGTGATTCTCGAGAATCACTTTAAAATCTAAAACATTTTTCACACCCCATTCCAATACCCTTACAAGTACAAACAATTGAAAAAATAAGAAAAGTCTGCAACTTTAGCAATACAATTAATTAATAGTCCGCTTAGCTAAACACCTCCAACATCAATCTGTCCATTAATACTTTGCAAGATCTCTTTTAATATAAGTAGAGGCATTATTAATAGAGAGGTTTCGTTAGCGCACGGGTAGTGCATACGCCGACGACTAGCTCTAAACGGTATGCAGCGAAAATTGGTAAACAATGTTCGTTGGTTTTATCCGTTTGTTACTTACATGTATTGCGACCGCTATCCGTGTAAACAAGGTGATTTAGTTGAGGATGATTGAGAAAAATGTCAAACAAGCGCAGAAACTGATGAGGTCGCGGGAACTAAATGTAGTCGTTTCTCTAACCGTGCGCTGTCGAAACCTCGCTAATGCCTTGCAGTGGATTAGTTACCCATCCCGACCCTATTCATACTGTGAAGAGATCAGATTATCTTGTCTTGTTTCAGTGTGAGGGGCTGGTTCTTCCACACTTTCCTCTGTAGCCCACACCTCGAGTGGCCTTTGGCCTTTGTGATGGGCGACTTGCATAAACAAATTTTAAAAATTTAAAAGTGCCCTAAGGTTCTGTTCCTTACCCCCCTTATCAATATTGGCCATCAACCTCAACATTTCAAACTTGGAAAACACCGAGTCAAGGTACCAGACTTGCAAACTCTGTGGGCATTTCTCAAACCCTGGCTTGGACTCAGGCTTCGGCTTCGCGTAATTTTACGTCCCCAGATTTGTCAAGATCTTGGATACCGTTTTGGCTACATGTATATCAAAGTCTGATGTTTTAATCCGGAGCTAGCCAGAGTATGTTAATATATTTACGTATTCAAAGCTTCAGATTGGCAAATGGACTGGGGAATAGCTGGAGACGAAGCCCAAGCGCAAGCTGAAGCCAGGGTTTGAGAAACGTCCCATGTTGTCCCTTACCCTGATGACCTCTGGGCATGCATAGTGTGGCGATCCACAGCTGGTCTCCAGTAGAGACTGCTCCAACTGTAGCGATGCCATGCCGAAGTCGGCAACCCTGATATTATTCTTCTCGTCCAGAAGGAGGTTCTCTGGCTTCAAATCCCGATGGCTGATAACATTGAAAAACAAAAAATGATATGTAGTGGTGACAATGAAGTGCTTATACAAATACACCACTAACAGGCTTTCGAGCAGACCCGGGTGAAAAAGTAGGAGAATAGTAAGATCAAACTTTCAAAAAACAGAACAAAATAAAGTAGGACTTTTGGGAGTCTTTTTCTTTGATACTCACTCAGGTCCGCAGCATCACAAGCCTCATTTGGCATGTTCTGTACTCACAACACTTGTGCTCCATCCTCAACTAAGCTCTTGTTAGCAAAGTTGTGGTAATAATAATAATTTATTCATATCTACTGCGCAAATTTCATAATAAATATGTTCAAATGCGCATTCCATAAAAACACACATCAAAACATTAAAATACGTTAAAATTCCACACAGATAAATAATATTAGAAAATACAGCAAACAAAATATAAATCACAAGAGAAAAATGATATATAAACTATTACTGGTATTCCTGCACCCAAGCCCTTCATTGTGTGATTTTCATATGACAGTGTGTAACGCCGTTATGAAAAATATTCAATGAGATTTCATTGTTTGGAGATGTGGGACAGAAAAGCAGGAAAAAATAGAAATTTCAAGGAAACAAATACGGTAGGAATAATTGAAAGCTGCAATGAAGTACGCCACATGATAACCTGCCTCATACTGCGTACTATGATCATGGTGGTCGACACAAATTCTTTTAAGCCTTAACCCCTTGAGTACGGTTATTTACAGGAGGCGTCGGGGTGTCGCGCCGACTTTGGCAGCCAAGTGAAACAGCCACATTGTGTTTGTGCAGTCAAGCGTAACAAACAACAATCCAACAATGGATTGAAACTGCACAAACAGCGGCCAATGGCGTCATCCGGCCTAGTGGCACCGTTTTTTGTGTGTGCCATATGGCGTCATCCGTACGCAAAGGGTTAGGCCTTAAACCGCTAACAATGCCCGATAAATTTGACTCTTTACCAAATCGAGTGGCAGTGACAGAAGTCGATCGCTGAGATGATTTGCCGGAAGAATTTCCTGGCTTCTCGCGGTGTCAGGCGTCCCTTCCTTACTAAGTAGTCAAACAGCTCCCCGCCCGAGACGTGTTCTAGCACAAGATATCTGACGAAAGAGCATTGTCAAAATTACATTTTCCCTTTTAATTAAAATATCACATTAAACAAATGTTTACACTAAATGTTTACACCAATGTTGAGATGTGATCCACCTAAAAAAAAAAATGTAATCTACCCAACAAAAAAAAAGATTGACAAAAAAAGTGCACTTATTGATTTAATACAGGGAAATGACAAATGGAACAGGTAAATGTTTGCTTACAAGTATTTTCTGTTTTCGTAGACATCGTACAGGCCGAGCACGTGAGGATGCTCGATCAACTTCATGATTGCAATTTCCCGTTCGACCTGTTTAGATGTGAAAATGGAATGGCATGTTACTACGTTTACCCGTGCTGATTGTATTATACATGTACTCTATTACATATACAGGTACATGCATCTAAATTTGTCTGCAATTTTCAATGAATGTGGAAAGTAGTGTTTCTGTTTTGGTCATAAATATAAATATGTAAACAAGTTCAAATTAGCCCCGTCTGTGCACTGCTGGGTTGAAAGCGAGGCTCTCAGTGCTAAACAAACTAAAAACTAAAAATGCTATTCAACAAATCCATTCATGCATGCATAAATCACGGCGAATGACAGCGTAGCGCACGGTCAGCATGGTCAAGTGGTACCGGTTCATCGTGATAAAAATCGCCCAAATTCATCCTTAATCAAAATGATGTTCAACCATTTCACAGAATAATGATTCTCAAAAACATGTAAACTCAGATTGTTTCTGGACGACTCGATCAGCGACTTTTCAAAATTTGCAGGTTGTTTACTTAGCACCGAGCCTCGCTGTCAAACTCAGAAGTGAACTAGTTTCATTCATGTGAAATTCTTCTGCAAGAAATGTAAACTTCCGGATAAAAATGAATATAAATCACAAGATAAATACACTAAGTAGGGAAGAAGGTTTTGCAAGTATACCATGGAAAAATCTCTTACGTGAGAAAGTCTTGGCTCTGAAAAGAACTGTCGGTGACAACAAAAAAGCACTAAATGAAGTTGCTGTCAGGTACCTGGTACAAACCGAGGCAATTTGCAACAGTGCACTATTATAAATCAAGACATCGATTATTTGAAGTCATTTCTAAATTCCGTTTACATTGAATTTTAGATACCACTAACCCGACTAATGGAACATTAATTTTTCACGCCTTCCTTTGGACACTCCTGCATCGTAAAACTTTAATCATGCAAAGTGTGTGTATGAGTACAGTGTATGTGTCAACCGTATGAAGATGAGTGGGTATTAAAGGTAGTGTACACGATTGTTAATCCTCCAATTTTTTTTACTGAATTATTACAAAATACCTTACTAGACTGTAAGTTAATAGTAGTCTCAATCATCCTGTGAAATTATGGCACCAGGTGTGCTGTCGTTGTCAAGAAAAGTGGAAATTTATATCGTTTTCCAACGATTTCCAGCTGGAAATCGTTGGAAATCTGCCCTGTAGCCTTTAGTCAAGGTGCGCGTGGCTACCCGGATGAGTGGCACGCCCCGGATATGCTGGCATTCGGGGCGCGTCACGCGCCTAGATAGCCACGCGCGCCTTGACTAAAGGCTATCATCCACCCCACGGTTGAAAACGAGCGCCGTTTTTCTCTCGTTTTTTTCCGCCATCCAACAACGCAAAACGTTTAACAGGTCAGTGGAACCATATTTCCTCTAAAATACTAAACCCCAAATCCGCCCATTCCTGAAAATTGCAACAATGACCAATCATGTACACTGCCTTTAAACTGTAAATTAACAATACACCAATCATGCAATATGTACATGTACGACCTTCAGTGCTGATTGTACCAAATGTCACCCAACCACGGATCCCCTCATATCTCCACCCCCCCCCCCCCCCCCCCCCCCCCCCCCCCTCCACACCAGCCAAGCCACACAAGGCTTTCCAGCGCCTCCTTGCCATCATTATCCAATTATTCCAGAGGCAATCTGATTTTCTGGCCAGGCCAGGAGTTACGTTGTCGGTTTCAGCTGGTCTGAGATCTAAAGGGGGATTTCTGGCCCTGAGAATTAAACCGTGCCCATGTATGCTCGCGTGTTTGATCAGGTCGGGCCCAGTTGATGGTTTTTAATTGAGGCAAGGTCATTGCAGGGACCGATTATGCCATCATAGTTAGAGTGGACTGTGTGGACACTGGACTGATTAGTCACATTTTTATTTGCAGAAATCATTATTCCCGTTTTTTTTTTAAAGCTTAGTGATGAGGGTTTTCTTTTAAAATTAAATCATAATAATCCAAGTGTATTTCAGGGGGTGATATTTGAGGAAAATGACAAATCCACGAAAGATTCGGAGGCATTTAATTTGTATGGCATTGCTGAAAAATCCACACATGTAAGAACACTGCATTTTCTACCAAAAGATACGGTCCAATAAGCCATTTGCGAGTTAAATTTGAATAACATCTGGTACACTGACGTGTTTAAAATGCTTTGCACATTTTAACTTTGAATTCTCCAGACCAAAGAGACTGTTACTATATCACGTGATTCGGGGCAAGCCTTATACCCTAACCCTGCCAGATGCAGCACAGTGCATCTGTGGTGACAGCTTTACCTTGCTGCACTCTCCACACAAGTCAATGTGACAAAGTATGCAATCTGATGCGTCTGGCAGGGTTTCTAGTCAAAATACCCTGGAGGGTTAGGGATTTATGCTAGCAACCGCCAGCTTCGGAATGGTCTGGTGTCTTTGTGTCATTCTCACCCATTGTGAACAATGTACAATGTATTGGTGCTAAGCGTCTCTTACGTAACTATGCAAGAGCTTGCCCCGAATCATGTGATATAGCAACAGTGCCAAGCATTTGGAGCAAGTCAGTGTACCAGATGTTATTCAAATTTTACTCGCAAATGGCTTATTGCAAAAATAGGGTCATTAGACTTAACTGGCAATTTGGAAGATGCCTCACCAAACATCCTGAAATCAGAAAAATCAGAAAAAATACGGAGAAACCTGACCCCTGGTATTTTTAGTACTTTTACCATAAAACCAATTTCTCCTCTTTAACATCTGATAGAGATTTTGTTTTAAAGGAGTCCACCACAACCGCTTGTCGGTTTCTTGAATTTTACATCATGGCCATGGTAACTTAACAAGTGCTGTGGCCTCATGGCTCAGCGTTCCAAACTCAAGATTTCAGTGATACTGTAAGATTGTGGGTTCGAGACCGGCTGGGGGTCATGGTGCGTGTGTCCTTGAGCAAGGCACTTTGTCACAAGTTGCTTCTCTCCACCTAGGAGTAAATGGGTACCTGTGAGGGCAGTGATGGTAATGTGTTTGATTAGTCCATGTGCGCTTAACTTGCAGCCGGGGCTGTATACTCCCCAGGGAGTTGAGAAGGCTTCAGGAATGATTAATGGACCTGAGGAGCAGGGGTAATAATATTGTAAGTGCTCGGATATAGTTTACTATTTGAGCTTTCTTAAATGCCAATTATTATTATTATTATTATTATTATTATTATTATTATTATTTTCCTCAATTGCCGGTTAGGGCGACACATAATCCTGGAAAAGAGTGGGTTAGGGTGACCTGGTCGAATAGGGCGACAATTTGGTGTCGCCCTATTGTTAAAGTCGCCCCTTTGGAGTGTTTTTTAGTAAGGCGCGTTGGGAAAGTGCTCTAAAAGGGCGACACTCGTGTCGCCCCAATAAGGTTATTTCGGGAAGAGTCGCCCATTTGCCGCATCCAGGAGATTTCTAATTATTATTATTATTATTATTATTATTATTATTATTATTATTATTATTATTATTAAGGATGTTAGTTTTCCATCCATTCCGACTGGACTTTTGTTGTAACTCTGCATGTACATGAAAAGTCACGGTAGATTAATAAAAAATAAAAAAAAGCACGAATTCTTGCAGGAGCTGCGTCATCCACCCATAAATCAGTAAAGCATAGTAAATGTTGTCGCGCCCTCTTCTGTTGAGCCGTGTCGCGAAAACAAATTTGGCACAAGAAGAAGAAGAAGAAGAAGAAGAAGAAGAACGCTATGGTGCAAGTCCAAAGCTAACACGGCTTTAGGAAAATGCATGATACATGTACATGTACTTCCACCAACTTCTTTTCAAACGGACCTTCCGAAATAATGAGAGTACTACTCGAAAACGGCTGAGACCATATGGCCCTACGTAGACACGGCCAATCCATTCATGTAAATTTTAATGCTTTAGAATTCAATATTTTCCAGCGAGGAGGGATATGGATCAATGTGAATTGCTGCTTCCTCGGTCGCATTTAATGATTTCCGGCTGGTGCTCCGTCGTCGTCACGACCCATCTGATTGGGATACCATCTGCTGATACATGGGCAATGACGGCACGGTTACCGGTGAAGAGGTTTAATTAAGGGAGACGATCCTAGAACGATCGCAACTTTACTGTGCCTGCAATGGTCATCATTTTGGATAAATTACAAGGAGCATTCACAGAATATTAAAACAATGTTTCTCTTCCCAACACTGTAAAGCATGTAGTCCAAATAGAATTTAAAGTGCATCTAGGCACAAACGAAAACAAAAATATTAAGATATTATAACCAAAACTTTTGCCATATATAAATTTACATGGGTCATTCTTTAAATTTGGGGTCCAAAAGTGAGACATTTTTCGTGTCCCTGTTAGATAGGGGCATGTATAAGATTTTGCAATTCAGGACACATTCTTTAATGCCTTCTCTCTCCAAGAGTGATTGTGTATTAAAAGCAAAGTACCTGACAAACAAGTAAAAAATAGTGTGAAGTCAATTTTAATGATACTTGATGGAAATTACACAGGTCAGGTGTAACA
Source organism: Hippasteria phrygiana (assembly GCA_037893225.1). Taxonomy (NCBI): domain Eukaryota; kingdom Metazoa; phylum Echinodermata; class Asteroidea; order Valvatida; family Goniasteridae; genus Hippasteria; species Hippasteria phrygiana. The sequence goes on from JAZGUH010000179.1 coordinate 479,673, forward strand.
GGGACACCAAAAAAGGTAGTATTTACAGCATATAGAAAAATTAGGGTCGGGGCTGTTGAAATAGGGTAGGTAGGGTAACCGGAAGCAGGATATATATATTTTGGCCCAAGTAAACTTTATTGACCTTCTGACCTCTAAACAAGACTGGCTTTGATCAAGTTGGTTCTCCTTTGACTTACCTATCCTACCCACTGTATTACATGCATTAGTTGAACTTTGACCTGGGTCAAATTCCTGGAATCTGTAGCGAAAAATCGCTGCTAACTACAGTGGAAATTCTGCAGTTAGCGTATTTCACGGGTTAGCAGGGAATTTTGACTTGTTTGCATGCGTACATCCCATAACCAAGGATTCTGTGCTGATGGGGTTAGCATATTTGTTTTTAGGCAAAGAAACTGACATTCCATGAAATAATTTCAGTCATTCATTCATCCTTCTTGTAGTCATGTCATGTGAAGTGTATGCGACTGCCAGCAGAAAGGTACAATAGATTCCATGCACGATAAATCAATACATTTAATTGAACAATGAAGAACTAGCGGAGCTGCAGAGCTCAAAACGACAGTGGCGTTGACCACCAACCAATGGCCCGCTAGTCATGTAATCTACAAACTGACATTACAGAGAAACACTTTAATCACCCAGAATCTGTGAGATGCTGGCTTGATAAATGTATGACGTATGTTGCTATTTTTAGTGACAGAAAAGTGACACATATGCAAAAGTAATTACAAAATGTTTCAGGATTATCTGATATGGACGTTTACACGTTGTTTTTCCTTCAAGTACATATTTCCTTTGAACAAAATGCGAAAAAGGTTTTGGCACGGCAGAACAAACGTGTTCACGAAGCAAACGGACAACTGAATACAATGAGCAGATAAAAACGTACACAAAAATTTACTTTCTCAACATTGTTGCCTAATTTCATACCGACAGATAATTTTTGTCCACAGTGAGGATCTTGATTGACAAAATTTTCCTCAATTGCCGGATAGGGCGACACATAATGCTATAAAAGAGTGGGTTTGGGTGATGCGGTCGAATAGGGCGACACATAACTGTCGCCCTATTGTAAAAGTCGCCCCTTTGGAGTGTTTTTTAGTAAGGCGTGTTGGGAAAGTGCTTTAAATGGGTGACACTCGTGTCGCCCATTTGGGGTTATTTCGGGCAGAGTCGCCCATTTGCCGCATCCAGGAGATTTCTAAAAACCCACAGTATTAAGTAACGCTAGTGAATGACAAAGAAGAAAACAGTGAAGAAACAAAACAAACCAACAACCATAAACAAAATGTCTGTGCAAAGATTCTAAACCTTAAACTTTATCAACCGGTAGTAACCCCAAGAAGTGTTGTACAATGTACATGTACATGTATATGTATATTTCTGGTTCTAACCCTAACACACAATTAATAAGCAAAACACCAACCCCCCCAAAACAAATTTTAAAAATAAATAAATAAATAAATTAAATAAAAAAAATAAAAATAAATAAATAAATAATAATAAAAAAATTAACAAATGTGCTGTCCATCTTACCTTCATTAATACTGACTCGCTGAGTTTTTCTTTGTTGATGATTTTCACGGCAACTTTCTTCCCCGTTACGCAATGCACGCCAAGTTTTACGAGACCTGCAATCCAACCAAAACAACACAAACAAATTGAAATCACCCAATACAAGGCGGGTTGGCGACATTTGGAATTGCCAACCCTACCACCCTTACGATTTTCCTGGGCCAGATATAAGTAGAGGATAATCCAGATTCCAGATAAATTATTCAAATTTTTGACCGATAGGCCCAGGTGGGGTAACTTCCACCATCAGTGACAGCAACTCATCAACCTCCCCCACCATAGAGAAATTTCCACCCCTATCAGGAATTAACTTCCTGGCCTCAAATACTAAGCTACATACACGTATTATCAACACTCAAACAACATCCGCTGGACATTTTTTTCAACCGATTTTAAAAGAAATATATGTACACATGTACATGTGTGCAATCGATTTTAAACTGGAGTTTTAGGGCCGTGTCAGATGTCATGATTCACGATCCTAGAATTATAATAAGGACAGCCAATCGATGTGTAATAAGATATTGCCACTTTAGTTTCGACAACTATCGCGCCGATGTGTACCCAGTTCATCCACAGATGCACTCCTATGCACGTGTAGATCTTTGTTAGAACAACAAAGAAGAAGACAGAATTGGCCATTAAATTTAAGTGGCGACATTAGGAGTTTGCAGAAGAATGATGGGATGGAGACATACATCGCAATGTAACCATCAGCTCGAGGGATAAATTATTCTTAAACAAGTTCGGTAAAAATTTGTAATGTACATAAACCATTTGAAAGGAGCATACATGTGTATTACACATGTACTACACGTACATTTGTATGCACAAGACCTTGCTGAATTTAATCCACGTGCAATGAATTGGCGGGGAATAATTAAATCCAACAAAATCCAACAATGGTAAAAAGCTGTTGTAATTTGTTGGATTTAGCAATTTAACACAAACTACAAGGTGTGTTGGATTTTGTTGGATTGAGCAGGGTGGAAGCTAAATATGCCAGTTTGATTTTATCATATTTAGCAGGGTGAAAGCAGACTTCTAGTAAAATTTCAGTTAGATTTTGTTGGATTTGGCAGGGCTCATATAATCAAATACCTGTTGTATTTTGTTGGATTCAGCAGGGTAGCTGCAAAATGCCAAGGCTGGTGTGTAGGTGGTACACTGCAGAATCCAACCAAATTTGCTGTTGGATTTTGTTGTATTTAGCAGGCTTCTCATTTCAGTTTTGTTGGAAATTGTTGGATTTAGCAAAATAATTTACTCACGTACATGTACGTACATGTACGTGTATGTATACATTTAAGGTGATAATTTTTATTATTTTTTCATGTACACAAATAGCACTTTTTGCTCATGTTGAAATGTACAAAATCTATTAATTCTCTACAAATACATACATACATGTACGTATTGTTCCTTTTTTAATGCAACTGCACTGATGCGGTACAAGACTACAATGTTTCGTCTTGGCACATTATCTGTACGTACCGTATTCCCCAATCCCCAGTATTTAATGCCTCCATCAATTAAAAAAAGATACTAAATATTGATTTAGATGGCAACATGTAGCAGAGGCCCACGCACCACATGCAGTACAGCGTACCCTCCGTGCACACGGACAGGCTCATCAGCCATTTAATGAACACACAGTGATAGACTGTGAGTCAGGCCAAGGCCCCGCAGAAATATTAATCAGTTTATCGTAATATTGCAGCATCAAATTCTTGACCCAATGCTGTTTTTCTGCTTCATATATATTGTACAGTATACATGTATGGATAAGCTCACTGTTGGATTTTGTTGAAATTGGTATTAGCCCATTAAATATGGACGAAGGCTATACAGCAGTTTGAAAAAAGACCACCTGGCTGGTTGTTGTCAATATGCACATTCCTGTGTGTATTCAATCCATTGTTTGCCTATTGTGTGCATTACGCTTGGCCGCACAAGCCCGTATTGACATACTAGCATCCCATTAATAACGGCCGGACAGAACTGGTTTAAACACTGCGGACAAATTTATTTCAAATGTGCAACATGTTACATTCTCTGGAGCACTTTAAAAAAAAACACGGAACAAAAGTACTACTGTCCATGTACAGGGGAATCAGCTTGGTCTTGTGATACATTTGTACTTTCCTCGCCTTCCACCGCTGTGACCCGGGTTTGATGTGGATTGGGTTTTCAGTCCCTGCCTGATTCCGTGGGTTTTCTCGAGTATATTCTGGGGTTTTCCTCCCACCTCTAAAACTGAAATTTCTTCGTCTTCCTACAGATTTCTTCAGGCTTTCGAGCTACATGTACAGTGCGACATGCACTTTTAAGGAATCCTTGGTTTCATTACCAGAAAAAACAAAAAAAACAAAACAAAAAACCAAACAACAACAACAACAACAACAACAACAACAACAACAACAACAACAACAACAACAACAACAACAACAACAACAACAACAACAACAACAACAACAACAACAACAACAACAACAACAACAACAACAACAACAACAACAACAACAACAACAACAACAACAACAACAACAACAACAACAACAACAACAACAACAACATGTACAGGCAGTGACTATTAGTCATCAGAAAATGGGTTTGAATCCAGGCTGGCCAGTCATGGCACTTGTGTCCCTGAGCAAGACACTTTATCATAATCACCACCCAGGAGTAGAAATGGATACCAGCAGGAGTTTGGGAGTAATGTACATGTAACTTGCAACAGACTAGCATCCTGTCCAGCATGCAAATATTTTTAGCAGTTTTACGCCACAGTAAACACTGGTCTGATGAGCCATCTGGCTCCATACAGTCGCTTTCTACCAGAATTTGCTGCCTTTTAGAAAGATTATATTAGGATAATAAAAATGTCGGGCCCTCTCAACTCTTGATTTATGTTTTTCTTTTAATACCAGCTCGCAAGCAGTTTGTTCAGTCGATTACATTGACTGAAAAAAAAGAGAAACTTTAATTAATTCTGAAAATGAATTAAATTTTAATCAATTTTGACGAAAGATTTGTACATGTACATTGTATCACCAGACCCTAAAATGAAATTTAAAAAACATCAGTCACTGTCAATTTTATCTGCAATGGAGTGCACTTGAATGTTAAGAAACAATTTTTGCCAAATCATCTCGTTTGTACACGTACATGTACATGCACATGTACATGTGGTTTTTTTCAATAGCTACACGCACACTGTAGTTTATCTCCAACCAGCATTTATTATTCCCAAATAACAGAGGGTATGCGGGACTTAACCAGTTCACGTCGGGATTATTTTTCACGAGCCTGGGTGCCAGACTGGTTCAGGCCTTTATCTGCGGGTAGCACACCCTGGCCTCGCTCACTGCGAGCCGGTCGCTGACAGATATTTCCTGCTTGGACCCTTGCCCCACTGAGTGCGTGTATACACGTCATCCGACGCGAACTGGTTAAACAGGCAACCTCCGGAACTCCATAACTTTTTCATTTATAAAGGCACACACTGCCCCGAAATCCCTGATAAATTTAATCTCTTCGGTTAGTTCCCCAACCTATTTGTAAGGTCTACATGTATGTAAAAATTCTACGTAATACTTACGTAGAAATGAGGGGAAAAACCTGAAGCGCTGTCATCCGACATTCAGAATGGCGACACACATAGTGCGGCCTGTATGCAATCAAAGTGGACTAAAGGTCACTGCTCCGACTTTTCCGAACCAAACTGGTGTTCCCCGAAAAGATTTGTTGCCAATGAGAACAGACAAACAGCGCATTGTCAAGGAATGATCATATAACTTACTACTTTGAATGGTCTTTCTAACCATAGCAATTTTAGGACCCTTTTTGTAGCACAATTGGGTGCCTCCAAGACAATGTTCCCCCTTTTTTAACGCGAAACATTTTTGGCCCGGGAATCAACTCAGTAATATTGAATTCTCGGGACTCGGGAGGCCGAAAATCAGAATTTAAAAATCTGTGGAAAAAAATTGTTTTCAAATAGCAAAAATTAAGATGGCCATATTGCCAATAGCCAATTTACAAGAAACTCATTAATTTACAAGAAAACGACCGAAGGAAACCCAGACAAAAAATTCCTAAGACTCTTCTGATGTTGATCAACAACATTAAGAATTCGGCAAGACAAAATGATAACTTGTCTGATAATGAGAAAAGAAAAGATGCTTGTTTATACAATAAACAATAGATCACTGTTGAAGTGTCTTCCGTACACGTACATGTGCAGTAGGTGTTGCAAAAGGTCCCACGTTTAATAGGGACCTTTCATGTTTATGGCAAGTAAAGGGGGTCAAATTGCAGTTTTTTTTTATCCTGTGGGGAGTTTATCTGAGCAAGCACTAGAAATTGGATGCTAACAGGATAAAATGCCGCAGGCTACTTTTATTATTCACTGTCTTGCAAAACAGGTTAAGATATTCTGCATTTGTCACTGGACCTTCATGGGTAAAATTTGATACAATCAAAATCATCTATATTTTCCTAGGTTAACCCAACTCCCTCTGCGTTCTTGCCAGGAATTTTCCTGAAATCTCATAAATCCACCTGTAAGTAATATACATACAGGTTGCTTCGCTCTATTCTCCTTAGTCCTACAAAATCTTACAAAATCCTACATAATCCTACAAAATCCTTAAAAACCTGTCCGAGGATTTTAATTTTTTTTAGAGGATTTAAAGTCACAGTGTCCAGAAATCCTCCCTCCTCAAATTTAACCCTTTGCGTACAGATGACGCCATATGGCGTCAAAAAAAAAGAGTGGCACCAGGCTGGATGACGCCATTGGCCGCCGTTTGTGCAGTTTCAATCCATTGTTGGATTATTGTTTATGTCATGCTTGACTGCACAAACACATTGTAGCGGTTCGATTTGGCTGCCAAAACTGCTGAGACACCCCAACGTCTCCCGTAAAATACCGCGCCCAAGGGGTTAATCTCTATGGTTGTACATTGTAACATACATTTCTAAGGGAAAGAGTTCCATATCCGGCCATCACTTATTTTCCCTCAATATGACTTAAAAACTACCAAAAAGTGTAAATCTGATGAAGAAACACAAATTTAGGAGGGAAACATTTTCAACTTATTCTTTGAAAATACTTTGACTTTTTCTGTCATGGCCCATAGACTTTGTGCACGAGGTCTAAGTGATGGCCGGATATGGAACTCTTTCCTTCCTAAGGTCTGAGTGAAAAGAAACAGTCATACTGTGTGAAGAAATGTTTAAAAAAAAAAATATTTAAAAATCTAAATTGAATCCAAATTTGTACTTGAATCAGAACACACGAGGCTAAATGACCCTCACTGAAAAATATTTGACGTTTTGCAACTTGCTCAAAATGCAAGCTTGATTGAAGATACATGTAGTAACTTGCATTTTTAAGAGTATTTTATTTTTCACTGGCGTTGTGTAAGCACTACAATGGCAAATTTGTATCCCTGAAAATGGCAAATTTTATCCCTTTCCAAGTTACAAAAGTCGGGGTACGTGCAGTGTTCTAGCCAGGGTGAAAATAAAGCATAGGGGTATTTTGTTCAAGGATGGACAATGTCATTGAATGTAGGGGCCTGGGTCCGCTTAACCCCTTGCGTACGAATGACGCCAAATGGCGCAAAAAAACCAAGTGGCACCAGGTCGGATGACGCCATTTGCCGCTATTTGTGCAGTTTCAATCCATTGTTGGATTATTGTGTATGTTACGCTTGACTGCACAAGCACATTGTGGACGTTTCACTTGGCTGCACAGGCCGCCCCGGCAACCCGACGCCTCACTACGATAACCATACTCAAGGGGTTAAGGGGGCCCGAAAAATTTTGTATTCTACATGAATGCTCTGTGGTGCAATCTGTGGCAATTCCTGGCCACTTTCCCTTGACTGCTTTGAGCAAAAGTTATTAATATGATATAGGCAAAATTTAGTTCATTTGAAATTGTTTAGAATATACCGGTACCCTTGCTCTTAAATTTATAGCGTAGTGGTAGCGTAGGGGCAGCATAGTGGGTGCCAGCGCTATTTAATGCCTGGCTAGAACACTGGGTACAGGTATCCCCAATCGCAGAAAAGTGCCCTCATCCGGGCTGTATCAAGACACAGGGCAATACCTGTAGTAACTTTTCAACCGATTTTGCTTCCTTCTCAAATTAATTATGAAATACAAAAACTCGTAGGCGTGAACAATCGTAATTTCCTTTCATTCTTCCCCACGTTTTCCTTCCCAAGCTCAAACAATTTGACGGAATTCATTCTCAGCTGAGGAGCTCTAGAGTAGTGTCACTCCCCCGTGATCACTGGACATTCTTCTGACGGGCGAGATGGGCCTTGAGGGTCTCACGTACTGGGGTGTATTTGGTCGTGGAAGGGGGACTGTAATTTCCTGTTTTTACAATTTTGTTCCCGTATAAAAATAATTACACAAATGTAGGTGCCAGTCATGTGGGATAATCTGCACATTTGGATTAGCTGATAACAGGAATTCAGGAATTGGATTGATTCTGTATGAATGACTTTATAATGTTCGTAAACATGAAATGCAGGATTTTTTATGTTTTCGAAAATATGCGTAATCGGTAAATATATAAATATAGGAATTCCTCTTTAGAAACAAAATGTGGCTTCGGGAGCAAACTCTATATAGTGTGTGCTCTGAAGAAAAGAAAAAAAAGAAAACCGTCTTTTCAAAATTTGTCATACGTGTACACAATGTACATGTGTGTGGGTCATTCCATAAATTTGGGGTCCAAAAGTGCGACATTTTTTGGTGTCCCTGATAAACCTGATCTGTGTAATTTCCCATCAAGTATCATTAAAATTGATTTCACACTACTTTTTACTTTGCTTTACATAATCACTCTTTGAGATATAAAACATTAACCCTAACTCCCTACATCATTTTCCCTGCATGTAACCTGAATCCTCCAAAATCCTCTGATTTCAAAGTGTTAAAACTCCATATAACCTGAATCCTCCAAAATCCTCTTATGGGAACCATAGCATGAATCCTCCAAAATCCTCTAGGTTATTTTTGCATACCCCTAGTAACCTCAATCCTCCAAAATCCTCATGTATCACATTGAGCCTGATAACCTGGATCCTCCATATTCCTGCAGGGGCAAAAACCCCTAGTAACCTCAATCCTGCAAAATCCTCCAATGCATCAACTTCCAAGTAACCTCAATCCTCCAAATTCCTCCATTTTGCAAAAAGGATTTTGGAGGATTTGGGAAGGTTAGGGTTAAAGAATTTGTCCTGAATTACAAAATCTTATACATGTCACTATGTAACAGGGACACCAAAAATGTCACACTTTTGCAGAGTTGTAATCAAGTCAATCACCAGTCAATCACCAGTCAATCACCAGTCAATCACCAGTCAATCACCAGTCAATCACCAGTCAATCACCAGTCAATCACCAGTCAATCACCAGTCAATCACCAGTCAATCACAAATCATCACAAATCACTTCACAAGTCACTTCACAAGTCACTTCACAAGTCACTTCACAAGTCACTTCACAAGTCACTTCACAAGTCACTTCACAAGTCACTTCACAAGTCACTTCACAAGTCACTTCACAATTCTGGTCTCAAGCCATGTAACAAGCTATTCAAACACACTATATAACAAAAGCGTTCCTTTGTCATTGTTCATCCCATGTAGCTTGTGATCTGCCTTGTGATGGACTTGTGATCTGCCTTTTGATCTGACTTGTGATTGACTTCCGATTGACTTGATTTCAACTCTGCACTTTTGGACCCCAAATTTGTAGAATGACCGATGTACACAGTCAACTGTGGATAAAAATATACATTGTACACGTTACATGCACGTAATAGTATCTACATGTAGTTGACAGTCTCATCACTACATGTACGTCATTTGCAGCTTAAACGTAGTGTACACGATTGGTAATTCTCCAATTTTGTTTACTGAATTATTACGAAATACCTTACTAGACTTAGTGTAAGTTAATAGTAGTCTCAATCATCCTGTAAAATTATGGCATTAGGTGTGCTGCCGTTGTCAAGAAAAGTAGAAATTTATATCGTCTTCCAACGATTTCCAGCTGGAAATCGTTGGAAAACTGCCCTGTAGTCTTTAGTCAAGGCGCGCGTGGCTACCCGGACGAGTGGCGCGCTGGACATGCTGGCATTCAGGGCGCGTAACGTGTCAAGCTGGTAGCCACGCGCGCCTTGACTAAAGGCTATCATCCGCCCGACGGTTGAAAACGAGCGCCGTTTTTCTCTCAGTTTTCTCGCCATCTAACAACGCACAACTTTGAACAGGTGAGTGGAACGATATTTCCTATAACATACCAACCCACAAATCCGCCCATTTTTGAAAATTGCAACAATGACCAATCATGTACACGGCCTTTAGAGTGTACACGCACATGTACACTTTAAGCTGCAAATGACGTACATACATGTACATGTACGTATAGTGAAAAACTCATTTTATAGTATTAATCAATCATTTTTATTTTGATGAAATGTTTGCACCTTTTGCAAAGAGTGAAATTAAAAGTGCTTGGGCTATCAGTTTGTTTTATTCCATGGCATAGCCATAACACACAAGCCATACCCAGAGCAAGCCACAATTTGTCCAAATGAAATTGTCCGACTGTAACCTCACCTTCTGTTTTGCCAATTTTATTTAAATTTAAACAACAACTACAATTCTACGTTTATAAACCTGGAGGGACCGTGTCATTTATTCCATGTGGTGCTCTCCCACACCCCGCTTCAAAGATTATTAAATTTTCCAACTCGCTAACTTCAGGACAGATCGCCCTCCTGAATTTACGTCACAGGTCGAAGCAAGACGCTGAGTAAATATCGATAGTTTCTCAGGTCAACTGATCACGCAATGAAGATCTATCATGACGGATCGTCTCAAGTGAGAATCTCTTGACTACAGTGTATACAATGTACATGCAGACAGTACAAAATGTATAGTGTAAATTATAAACAAGTGTTTACAACTGGAAATTTATGCCAACTGTGTTTGAAGCTGTTCATGTACCCAGTGTTCTAGCCAGGCATTAAATAGCGCTAGCACACCCACTACGCTTTCGGAAACTAACACTACGCTTGAATCATGCCCCTACGCTAACCCACTACACTATCAATTTAAAAGCAGGGTGCATTCGAAACAATTTCGAATAAACTAAATTTGGCCTAATCTTAAAAACTTTTGCTCAAAACAGTCAAGGGAAAGTGGCCAGGAATTGCCTCAGATTGCACCACAGAGCATCTAAAATCTAAAGATTTTCGGGCCCCTTAAGCGGACTCATTGCCAGCCTTGAGCCAAATGCCCCTACGCTTCAAATTCAACCTGGCTAGAACACTGATGTAGGAATTCATATTCAAATCCATCATGGTGCTAGCTCAAGGCGCTACATTATTATCCCTGCTCATCAAGCCCTTAAATTATTCCTTAGATCACTCTACTCTGTATGCATTATGGGATGAAAGCATTGGATTATGATTTGTAATGTTAATAAAGTGACTTATCAAGACAAAAATAGTTTTATTTCGGGTCTCCCTGGTTAAGTCATACATGTACACTGTACATATACGTTCGAGGACGGGAGGAGAAAGAAAATACAAAGGAATCTTTCTTGTCCTCGGGAGTCGGTCTTTTGTTAAAATTGGTCCTCGGACGTAAAAATACATGCTTACATGTAGTCTATAGGGTTGTGTTATATTAAAGGAACAATAGGAAACACAAAGCATTGTCCTCAGTAGTATAGGAAAACACGAATACATGTGTAAGTGTCCAGTTTGCAGAAAAAAAGATGTTATTCGTAGTAAACTGAAAATGTATGCAGGGTTCGCCCTTAACACTGGTCCGCTGGCCAAATGCCAGTTAAAACGGTGGCGGACTAGTAAAAAACCCTCTCCAAAAAGTCCGGCGGGCCAGTTCAAATCCTCCACGGTATAGTGCATGCATAGCCAAACGAACGCGCGCAGAAAATTATGCCAGCTAAGGCTGTTCCATTTATTTTGGGTATCATTTTTTTACAGAGCCTTTTCTACCACCTCATATTTAGAAAAGTTCTTGGAAAAAAGTGGACCAGTGAAAATGCTGGCGGACTAGTTAAAAGTCCAACTAACAAGTCCGGCCGGCCAGTGAAAAAAAAAGTTAAGGGGAAACCCTGGAACATGCAGCACGTCTGGTCTAAATCCCGAATTGCTTAAATTTTTAAGCAACAAAAAGTTGCACATATTGCCATTTTCAAAAAAGAAGGGAAAAGCGTTTTTTTTACTTTTAATTTTAGATCCGGGCAATATTTTCCAAGATTGCCAATCCCCGTTTTTTTTAAAGAAGGCTTTCACTGATAGTAGAGTTCCAAAAATCAGGAGCATATGAAACCTCATTCATCCTCAATCCTCCAAAACTGCAAGGATGATTTTGGAGGATTGAGGTCGGTCAGGATCAAGGCCTACATGTAGTTGCAAATAATAATCATAAAACTCTGACCTTAGGGTTGCGAACAATTCTATTGGTATTTCTTGTACATCCACTGAATAATGTGTCCTTGTGATGATTCATCATTAAATTCTTAAGTCCCTATAAACATGTAATATTGATGCCTGCTGTATAATTATAGTTTTACCCCAAACTGCACAGAAAGTGAAATTCTGCCGAGTTAAAAAAATATCTCTGTCCATAAATCTTCAGTTTACTGACCCTTTTCAAAGTAACGAGGAAAATGGTTTCTCAACCTCACTTTTAAATGCACAGTGGACCCTTTTAAAATCCCAAAAAGTCAGAAAATATTTTTTTTTTAAACGAGAAATTGGGTACTACGAGATTGAAGATAATAATGGCTAATCACAATTTGTCCTTTTTGAAAACAATTGTACTTGTGTTAATTTTTGGATTTACTGAAATTTGTTCAAGTGCACCACGTTAGATGACCATCAGTAAAATGTTGTGTCCAATTTCCGGTCACAACATGTTTTACTACTGGACTCAATTTCAAGATGCTAAAAACCTCAAATGATTCACAAAGCAGATTTTATTAACCCTAACCCTCCAGGGTATTTTGGCTTGAAACCCTGCCAGACGCATCAGATTGCATACTTTGTCACATTGACTTGTGTGGAGAGTCCAGCAAAGTGGAGCTGTCAGCACAGATGCACTGTGCTGCGTCTGGCAGGGTTAGTGTTAAGGTAGGCCCCTCCTAATGCCAATATTAAACTGAATGATTTTTAAGCTTATCAACAAAGTTTGTCAAAACTACCCGACAAAATTCGGGAAAAGAGTCCAAGTGCACCTGTCATGTTATACAACTCCACTATATTGTGCCACCATCTAAATTCGCGCTTTCTCCATTTGTCACATAATTAGTTAGTAACTAAATATGGTTCCACGGTGCCCCGTAGAGTGTGACGCGATGACCTTTGTAACTATGCGTAAATATGGACTACATCGATTTCGGCACCACGGACGCATTGCGCATGCATTTGCAGACGACACCACTCGCTATGTACCAATGACACTTACTCGGCTTAGAAGTGTATTTTCTGGCAGGCAACAACACTGGGAGGATAAGTGTAGTGAGGCTCCATTTATTTTGTTCACGTGAAATTCATTGTGGAGTCTTTGGTTCGCGAAAATCGCCAACGCAGGGATATAGAGTCCACATAAACAATATTAATAAATTTGTCCAAGCTATTTTTATTTTTACTTTTGACAGTTTCATTTAGGGTGAAATTAAAAATAATTTGGAGGCATATTTCATAATTTTGTGAACAAGTATTATTCAGTGTTAATTTCATTATTATTTTTTTTATTGATGAAACCTTCACAATGCTAACAATAATGATTGCCAAACATTCAATGTATCACTGAAAAATACATGAAGTTGATTTTTAAGAGGGGTGGGTGTGATGGTTTACCCTTCATCTTCAGAGGGGTGTTCCACGACCCATCCAAATGACAAAGCTTTCCTTCATTCAGTCAAAGTTCCTTAGATCACATCAATCAAAGTACCGCACTGTTTCTAACGCTGAGTGCATGCACTAACATTTACAAAAATATGTACCATGAAATCAGAAAACTCGGTGACACTGTCTACAAAATTATAAACCTCCCTCTGAGTAAAATGAATCAATCCAAATTATGTTCTTGAATGCGCGTGAAATAAAACTGAAAGTGAATTCTGCTGACCGATTTTTACTTACGCACCTGTCTGTCCCTTTCCAAGGGTTTTCTCCAGTTTATAAGGCCCCACGTGCTGCATGTCGCCACTAGACATGATGTACATGTATGGACGAGCGTGTACAGCGAGAAAAAGAGCCGAAACATCGCCGGCAAGCTGGCAAGAATAAAGTAAAATCAGCACTAGAGCCGAGCCCCTGCTACCGGTCCGCCATCACACAGCTGAAAAATGCAACATGAATATTCATGTCATGACGCCAATAACTTTGGCCTAATTTATTCAAGAAGGAATTCTTGAAATAAACCTGTAATTCAGTCCAAAATTAATCGGTATGCACTACTGAGTATCGTCTTTGCGACACTGTCTCCAGAATGTATCATTAAAATACATTAGAACCAAACAAGCATCAATTTCTTGAAGAAGGAAAATTGTCAAATATGAATAATTCATAACCACCTGCCCCAGTTAAATATATTTTCACTATTGAGGGCGCTCTATCAAAATAATGATTGCATTTTGTGCCCTCTCCCTCTCGGTCGATGGTTGCACACCACCACCAGTAAATAAGCTTTCATAGATCATTGATAAATACGCAAACTTCCAAAAATTCAGGAAAAATACCTAGAACTCTCCAAGGTATTTGAGACACACATCAAATTAAAGCTTATTTTATAATTTTTCAGTTTCTGTTAATTTTATCGGGATTAACCAATGACTTTTGAAAGAATGTCCATCCAAAGCTAATACCCCTAAAAGTAGTCCCGTAGCCCATCGCCAGCTTGAAAGATGATGCCTCCGCTCCATTGCGAAAAATAGCACTTTTAGGGCCCAATTAGTTCCTTGCCTCAGCATGAAACAATGATTGTTACACTGTGAGTTCGGTTCAAGAAATTGCCAAAATTTAACAACTAAGGGGCGGTAGAAACACAAATCGACCTGAGGCGTTTCAGATGGTCTGTGTACATCTGATACATAGTGCAGCGAGTCCCACATGTTTTTGACGGAACAGCAGAATATAAAGTTCTGCCGTGGACAAACCTCGGTATCAAACGCCACAGGTCGATTCGCAAAATTCGGAGGTTGCCACCATTTTCATATGAAAAAGTATAATTTAAAATAGCTGGTTTTGATGATAAAACGGCATGCACAATTTATTTTTCAATCGTTTTTTCGATCGAAAACAAGACTCTCTTCACTACTTGCCATGTACAGAAACCATCTCAAACGCCATAGGTTGATACGACGAGGTCTCGATTAGTGCCCATATTATGGGGTCGTTGATATTTTTTCAATAAAACAAGGACTCTATCAGTAGCCATTACAGTCTGGGAACTTTGTGCTCTATTACAATGTAGTTTTTGGTCAGTTGAGATATAGTTTTTTTCCAAAATGCGACATGGATTGCAGACACTGGAAACTCTGCGGTACCATCTCAAACGCTACAGGTCGATTCGCAAAATTTGGAGGTTGACCCCATATTTAATTAGAAAAAGATGTCTGAAAAAAGCTGGTTTTCATTAAACGACAGGCACGGACTAGGACCCTACTTGTTGCCCAAAGCAAAAATTAGAATATTTGGTTTACTTCTCAGTTATTAACTGAGAAAGCCAATGTTTATTACACTGTAGTTCGAAAAACCCATCTGAGTTCTGCGAATGTTTGAGAATAATTATCTAATTATAGCGCCCTCTAGCGCTTGGAAGGGTTGTTTGAATACGTAAACAGTCGTCGTATGGCAGTGATCTGAGTCGAAGTCGCGTCGTCTACTCACCAGGAATTTTCAATTTTTCCCCCCTCAAATTCTACTAAGCTATTTCTTTCATATTTGATGAAATGGCTGGCGTCACGTCTGTGCTGAAGTCCATCGTGTTTGTAACGATCTCTGCGTTTGGTTTGTGCGTTTGCTTTTTGACTGTGTTTCAGCTTGGGGTGTTTTTGTTCAGTAACGGATTTCGAGTTGTTGACATCCGGTCGCCTTCGAGACGGCATGCAGAAGACAAAGGTAATTGCAGCCTTTCCCGATCTTTCGTCAGATTGTTTTGTCAGACTTCTCTGTTGATGAGTTTCAAACTTATTCAGTTGAATATTGTTACTTTAATAAAACTTGCTTCGTGAATCAATCGAGTTTTTCAGCATTTTAAAAATCCAAAATGTGGTGTCCGGAAATTGGGCACAAAACTTGGCTGACGGTCGTCTAACAAATGGAGCACTTTAACAAATTTCAGTAAACCCAATATTTAACACTTATGATTGTGTTAAACTTGATAAATTATGATTAGTTATTATCTCCATTCACATGCCCAACTTCCTGTTTGTCACAAAATTAATTTCTGGCTTTTTAGTAGTCCGAATAACTTGGACTAAAACAGTTGAGTTAGGTAGGACCCTACTTGTTGCGTTTTTAATATTTGGACATGATCTGGCAATAGTAGGGCCCAAGGCAAATGGCTGCCATCGTCTTACATTTAACTGAAAAGTCTGAAGACCCAACAAAAACATTGGATTTCACCATTAAAATGGCCACAAAAACACTAAATACGGCACCTAAGATACGGCGAAAGTGGATTGATGCACTTGCACAAGGTTTTGTGAAATCGTAAGCCGGGCTGCAAATTATGAGCATGATGAGAATTTTCCAATACTTCAGATGCTGCAAATCCATACCTGAACACACTGCTGCTAGATCTGCTGCTCATTGGAGCATTCATTCTGCAGCATACCCTGATGGCCTGCAGGCTATGGAAAGACATCCTCCAATGGCTGGGCTTGGATGTTGTGGAGCGATCCCTGTATATACTGGCCACAGGCGCAGCTTTGCAGGTAGAGAAAAAAACAAAGCTTGACTTGTACTGAAGCGATTCTTTATCTTACCATTATCTATCTGTATTTTAAAACTTTTTATGGAAGTCAAAGCCGCTCTACAACATGTAGGTAAAAGTCTACTGACGGAGATGGTAGGGTTGCTAACGCCAACCCCAACCCCAACCCCCTAAATTGTTTTTCCTAGATGCAGTTCTAAATAGAACAGAAGATGGTGAAATTATCCCAAATTAGGCAGATTCGTGCGAACCGGCATGGGCGGCGCTATTTGCGACGCTATTTGCGATGCCCATTTTTCCGTCAGTACTGTGACCGGCTTATAATTTGTTTTAAATTTAGTTTTTGATCATATATTGGCAAATAATTGGTGTTTGTTAATTGTTACTATTTTAAATGACTCCTAAAATTATTTTTATATTGATAACAAATTGATCACAAATAAATGAGACTCAAATTTTCAATAAGAACAATTAGCAATTTCGCAATATGGTCAGAACTTTTTAACTAAAATTGTCCTCCAAGATGACCAAAAATTGAAATCGACAAAAATCCATAACTTTGCATAGGGTTTAACCTATCATGACCATTGACCCCTCATTTTTGTAAATTTTTTTTTTACTCTTTCCAGTGATATAATATTTAAAAGAATTGAAGCAACTTAAAATTTTCATGAATCTGCCTACCCAAATTTGAGATCTATAGACCTGGGTCCAATTTCATTAGCATGAAAACTCTTCCTTGATAAATATGGGATTACCAACCAGTTTCCCATGTGTTGTATAATGCTTGTGACTGGTATTCAGCTGTTATTTGCTTATCATCAAAATCACATGGACTTTTGGCTGGTAACCTGTTTTTACTAAGCAAGACATTTTTGTGCTAAGGACATTTTTGTGCTTAGCAGCTCCGTGAAATTGGCCCCTGGACGGGGTAACTTTAACCATTGGTGAGACCAACTCGCTCCCCCCCAATTATCACTGTAACGTTGTTACATTTTGCTTATGATTTTTTGCTTTACCCATCTTGAAAGGCATTGATGTCATACTGGCAGCCTTTTCTTGCTGATTCCGTCCTGTGGTCCCTGGATGTCGACAGCCGATGGGTGTGGCTCATATTCAGCACAATTTCCTTCGTGGGCTGGCTGTGTGTACTCGGAGTTGTCATGGTGCTGGATTACGCTGAGCTGGTTGGCATCAAACAGGTACGGTGGAAGCGGTGGGGGGGGGGGGATGGCAGAGAGTTCTCCACGAGCGCTTTTGTTTGGCTGTCACCTTGCATTATTTTCTTACTGTCACCTTGTCCCCGTATTCTAAATCTACTTCTATGATAATTTCACTAAATTCATGTATAAT
The DNA here is from genome assembly GCA_037893225.1 of Hippasteria phrygiana. Lineage (NCBI taxonomy): Eukaryota > Metazoa > Echinodermata > Asteroidea > Valvatida > Goniasteridae > Hippasteria > Hippasteria phrygiana. The sequence continues at coordinate 497,612 of JAZGUH010000179.1, forward strand.
AATAATAATAATAATAATTTGGGAGGCTAATCATCCTTACTCGCAGCTGGGGTGCTGAATTGCGAAGTACGCGGCTACAACGTGGTCGAGTCGAAGGCACGTAAAGGCGCCTCTGGCAGCCGGCTATACGACCCATATCTAACCACGGAGCACAGCCAAAGATCGTAAATGTTAATTTTGTTTTTGCGGAGGGAGGAAAACCGGAGAACCCGGAGAAAAACCCTCGTGGCACAGGAGAGAATCAACGAACAACTCTACTCACATAAGGTACAGGCCGGGAATCGAACCCGGGCCACATTGGTGAGAGACAAGAGCTTTACACACTTGCCACCCTAAATATATATATGTATGAAGCCTCACTCGTTGTAGCTCCTATACGTTGTGCCCGGAAGTAACCTATTCTCACCAATCTACCTGAATTTTGAGGTCAACTTGCATGCCCTAGTGATTATCTTGAATGTGAGGGTTCAAAGATTTCTCTTAACTTGTAACTTCACTTCGGTGAATCCTACACGTGTTTCTGCCACAGGTTTATTACTACGTGATAGGTCTGGAGCCCCCGATTCTGATGAAATCTAGCGAGTATCAACGGCTCTTCAAGAACTTCCGACATCCCGTGCTGACCGGCCTGTTAATCATCCTGTGGGTGGTGCCTGTAAGTTGAAATTATTCTCCGGACGAGCCTGCGACCGTGAAAACCAAGCAATTTTAAAATTTAAGAAAGTAAATTCTGTATGACAAAGTCATGGTGGCTGAATGATACAAATGTCCGACAGCTTGGTGACTTCTGTCAGTTTCTTCTAACCCTACAGGTCATGTCGGTGGGTAGACTCGTCCTAGCCCTCTCACTAACACTCTACACATTTTACGGCCACGGTCTGGACATGCGAGACTACGACTACATCTGCCTGCAGCACCGACTGAAGAAAGTCTCCCTGGGATCACCGCAATACAGAGGGGGCCGGGCGTCGTCGGTGAGCTACGGCTAGGAAACCTAAATCATAGAGGCTGTTTGTTGAGCCACCATGTCCAATTGGGCATTTGGTGGCTGTGGCTTTTAGTATTTCTCATTGGCAGGCTATGGTTAACAGCCATAGCCATAGACGAAAGTGACACTTTTCTGCCAAGGGAGCTCTATGTAGTTTAATCTGTGATTCTCCAGTTAACTCATGATTTGAAGAGAGTAGCTGACAAATGGTTGCATAGGTGCAATATTTAACAGGGTATTATGCAGAGTTGTATTCGAGTCCCTGCAAGTCCTTTCAGAAGTCCCTGCAAGTCCATCACAAACCCTCCAGTCCTAATCCCAATCACAAGCTATTCAAATGAGCTTTGACGAAGAGATTCCTTTGTCATTGTTCATCCAGTTACTTGTGACCGGCTTTATGAAAGGACTTCCGACTGGGCTTGCGAAAGGACTTGTGAAAGGACTTGCAGGGACTCGAGTACAACTCTGGTATTATGTAATGGACAAAAGTTAGGAGGGCTCGACATTTCAATCCTAGTAGAATTGTTCTCGAAGGCTAAATGCCACAAAAACAGAAAATGACTAAGGCTCAATACACACTGGTACATAGTATATACAGTATACCTCATTAACCCTAACCCTGCTAAATGCAACAGAATGCACCAATGGTAAAAAGATGTTGCATTTAGCAGTCAAGGCATGTCTCCTGGTCTGATGCATTCTTTTGTATTTAGTATTATACATGTATAAGCCTCCAGCAACAAGGCTGGTACAGATGAGTTCACTGCACAGTGCAACATTGCATTTGCAAGGGTTCTTATTTCAGCTGTGTTGCATTTGGCAATGTGCTCACAGAATACCTCGTGGGGGTTAGGGTTAATACGAGGTCCCACACAAATACCTAGTATTGTGTGGGATCTTGTCCTATCCCGGTTGCAGGTTTTTCCCTTCATTATGTAGATGAAAGAGAAGGACCAAAGGGGAATTGGGGGGGGGGGGGGGTTAAGGAATAAAGAACGGACAAAGGAGGAACAAAGGACAGGCGGGGGGGGGGGGGGGGGGGGACAAAGAGGTGATAAAGTTAGGCTGCCTGCAGCAGCAGGTCATTTAAGTGGGGAACAAGAGGGGGGGGAGTATTTTTCGTGTTAGAGTTTAGATATTTTACAGTGTACTTTTTTGTAAATGCTAACTTTTTAAGAATTTTACTTTTTGTAATTGTACAACTTGAGCAGCCATCGTTTTAGAATGGATTTAAAAAAAACTGCGATTTTGGTTAAGTGAATAACAAACTTTCTGTAACACTGAAATTTATTTGTCTCTAAAGTTAACATTTCAGATTTCATAAGAAGATTTTTTATACTTCAGTAATCTTAAAATGTGAAGCAAATTAAATTGGCATGCAATGCCAAGCCAACAGACATTTTATGTAAACAACAATAATGACAACATTCTCAAGCTGCGGTATTTCTGTTTTTTTTAAATTAAATTCTAGTTTGAAAGAATTTCTTTTAAAAAAGAATACAATTGTTTTACATCCTTATAAGTCTAAAAATGCTCATTGCGAATTTTTGCACAATAAAAATGCATTTTTGTCCTTTTAAAATTTGTGTCATTAAACTTGATTTCTTTGTCCGAAATGTTAAAGTCAGAAAATCATTCCACCATTAACTTAAAGCCATTTTCAGCTCTTACGAAAACTGGAGAGAAGTGAACAATTTCTCATTTTAGATGTGGCAGTTCCAAAAATTAGATTTACAATCACCCAGACGCAAATTCCATCTTATGAATAGTTTGGCTGCGGTACCCGCCGCTATATTAGATTCGAACCAGCCAACCAACTCCGACAAGCTCGGTGGTCGAGTGGTAAGACGTCTGCACTAGAAAGCAGGAGGTTGTGGGTTCGAGTCCTACCCTAGTGATTTTGTTTTCCAATAATCTCTCGGGACAACACTTTGTTGTTTGAAGGGTGAGCGTCGGTAAAGGGCAAAACCCAATATTGAATTTACAATCACCCTGACGCAAATTCCATCTTTTGAAAAATTAGATTATTCGTAAGCTGGTAGCCCTAGACATTCTTCAGGAACCTTCCTGAAGCTACCACAATCCTACACTGTTAAGAAACGAGACGGGTACCAGTACATTTGTTCTTTCTTAAAGAAGCAAGGGAGTGGGGACGTCTAATTTCATAGAAAGTAATAGCGGCCAAGCTCTTCGGTCACGAATCCATAACTCGGCAGAATTATGGTTACTAGGTAGATTTAGGAGTTTAATAGTTGCATTATATGAATCGTGCAGGAAAGCATCCAGCGTGGTTGCGAAAGGTTAATAAGAAATGGAGAGATATTTGATTTCAGAATTGTGAATGATAACATTGAAGACTGAATTAAACTACATGTATTAGTAGCCGAACTAATGCTTTTTCAGCGAAGCTGGCTGGTCTCTGAGTACTCTAACTATAGGAGGTGAACGCTTTACACAATTTATCATCTCAGTTGTGATAGTTCCGAAAAATTAAAGATTAATAATGTTACATGAATCAGTGGAATGAAAACGCATCTAGCATACTTAATTAAGGTGAAGTTAGAATCTTCTGACGAGCGCCCCCGAACAAAGACAATGGCGATTTTGGAGAGGGCCAACATAGGGCAAGATAACTCAGTTGGTGGAGCACCGGTGCGATATTCCGATGGTCACAGGTTCAAATCCCGCTCCTGCAAGTTTGCTTTGTTCACTTTGAAAATTAGAATCTGTTTATTAGGATCAATCACAGCCGTAATATTGAAGATTGAATCAAGTTACATACAAAGATTGTATGTGTGGAACGAAACAATAGACGCACACATTCCAAGTATATTGCACTCCAGCGTGACACGTAAACGGCGTTTACAATTCATGCATTGATGTCATTCTGGAGACCATGCTTGGCATGGAATAGACTGACCGAATAAGCCACGCCCTTTGAAGTATTGACCAATCACAGGCACTGTTATAGTCTGGCAATAGTCCAATATTCTTGACGCACGTGTGGCTCGCGCGCTTGTGATTGGACGATATGCCCGGGGTGGGACTTCATGGGTCGGTCTCTGAGTTTGACTGTTGCTCATACAATTGTTGTGTGCGTGTAGAGCTAAGCGGCCGAAGCAAAGTTTAAATCTGGCAGAATTAGAAGTAGAGGTTGATCTCGGAGTACTCGAAGTCCCCCGGGTCGGCTGGCTCCTCCCCTATCATCTCAGGGATGACATTGAGTGACATGGTAGCCGCTGCCGTCACGGAGAGCCGTCTCTCGGACTTGCGGCCTTCGATGTCCTTCAGCTCACGTAGCCGAGTGTTGACGGTGCGCTCGCGGCCGATGTCCTGCTGGATGATGCGGCGAACGGCGTCCCCGGACTCCTGGTGGGATGGGGTGGGGGAGAGGTAGGATGGGGGGAAGAGGGGTGTGAGGGTTTAGCATTCAGGACAAATAGTGAACAAAGAAATCAGATAAGGTTCTCCACGAGTAACTTTTCATCCATTTCAATCCTAATTGCTCATAAGCTTTAATTCTCGACGGGATTGTGCGACTCAACAAATTCGGTTTTGTGACCAAAGGTACACAGATGAAATCGGGGTGTCCATTTGAAGGTCGACTTGGAATTTACCCACAAAGGTCTGATCTTTCAGGCAGACTAATTAATCGGTTGCATCACCGACCGGCCGGCCATATTCTCCGAGAGTCTACACTCATTTCATTTGCAATCCAAATTCTGAATAATCTTTAAGATTTACACTCACCGGTCCGTCTTCCAAAAACCCGCCGGTGGGTGCGTGTTCACTCAGGACGCCCAGCAGCCTATCAGCGTCCTTCAGTGGTTTCGAATCGGCGATGACAGCTGGGAGATTGCCAGGTCGAAATATCAGGCTCCGTTTTGTGCCCGAATCTTTTCCCGCCACATCGTGTGACTGCACTGCTTTCTGCTCGCTGGTGGTAGCGTTGCTTGTTGGAGGTGGATCGTTGCTATGCCGTTTTCTAATGCCAGACTTTTTGCTACTTGGAGACTTGATGGACGAGTACTTATAAGTACTGGTTTTCCCTTTGTGTAAATTATAAATTTAACAATATTATGAACTTCGAAAGGGAACAAAACAAAAACTGATAGGAGCGGGATTCGAACCTGCGACCTCCGGAGCACCGTACCGGCGCTCTACTAACTGAATTACCAGGTTGTGGCATGTGTTTAGATGGTTTACCAAGGAAAGTAATTATCTTTCCAGATTGTTATGTTCCTGACCAGCGGCGGCGATTTCTCGTCAAGGTTGGGGGGGGGGGGGGGGGGGGGGGGGGGGGGGACGGAGGAAAAAGCGCACAAGCAACAATAAGTTCGGTATTCCAACTGCGCATGTGCACAACAAGATTCGACGATTTTTCTCTCGGGATAAATGTGGCAGATAAATGCACACAAGGCTATGGGGGACGTGGTAACCGAAGATGCATTCTGTGCAATTTTTCGTGCAATCGAAAAGACGATGGAAACTTTGTTTTGAACAAAAGTTTGGACACACAAAACACCTAAAAACACTTCGCTGTCCAAACGTTTTTTGAAAAATGTTACTTCAGAACACGACGATCTCTTTAAATTTGCTGGTACCCGCTTTGTGTTTGCACACATACAACGAAATGTTTCTCCCGAAAGAAAAGTTATCAAATCTTGATGCGCACACGCGCAGTTTGAATATCGAACTGGCTTATTGTTAAGCATTTTGTACTCGATGTCTCTTGTGTATCCTGGGATTTTTTGCAAATGTGTGCTGATCTTTGTGTATTCTGGTTCATTTTGAAAGCCAATGACCCATACAAATATTGGGGGGACATGTCCCCCCGTCCCCCCCCCCCCCCCCCCCCCCGGATCGCCGCCCATGTTCCTGACATCGTATGGTTAGAGGAATCAAAGTACAAAATCTTTCCGAGAGAAGCACCTTGCGAGCTATCGTCGTCTCCAAACTGTACCATATCCCAGGACGATTCCTCGGTCAGTGCTTCAAGCTCCCGCTCCTCGTCGTCGTAGTTTGCTAGCATGGACACTGAGCTGACGGCGGGGCTCTGTGGCGGTGGAAGGCAGACTACATTACTAGAGAAATAAACAAGATGCATGGTTCTTGGTGGCAACTCATGGCAAATAATAAGAAAAATCCATTTGTTTATTAAGCGCAAATTCTATTTACAAATATCCAAATGCGCTTTACAATGATAAAAACCTGATATTAAAAGGTAAAATAAGCAACACCAGACTAAACAAAGAAAGACATCCTTTGAAAATACGCCGTTTGTCTGAAACTCATTAATGAAAATACTTCCGGGGACGAAAGTTTGGTTCGGAAAAGTCGGACCGAAACCGAATATAGGACGCGTACTTTTTCATCAATGATTTTCTAAAGGCGCATTAAGGATGGCCCTGTATTCTACTATATAGCAACCATAGCAATTTCGGGACAGTTTTTTTCGACCTACCTCCAAAGCGGTGGTTTTTTATATTTTGTTTATGCAAATCGCCCAACACAAGGCCACTCGAGGTGTGGGCTACAGAGGAAAAGGTGGAAGAACCAGCCCCTCACACTGAAACAAGACAAGATAATCTGATCTCTTCACAGTATGAATATGGTCGGGATGGGTAACTAGTCCACTGCAAGGCATTAATAATGCCTCTACCCATATTAAGCGTAGAAGTGCTTCAGCCCATGACTGGGCTTGAACCCACAACTTAGAGAATTACCCGCAGACCACGAATTCAATGCTCCAAACCACCAGGCCACGGCACTTCCATAAGATCATCTTCCCAGGTGCTGGGTATTCTGCAATTGCTCCTAAAATGATACAAGAAATCGAGATAGCCCTATAGGCCTACCCAGTATTTTGACCGGGGAGGTCTCCTCCGCTACCCGGCTGCAGCCGCTTCCAGCCTCCGGATCCCGACCCCACACGATTGCTGCAACCGCTGCACAGGCTGGAGATCTTCTGTCCCATTTCTGGACTACAGTTCCTTGAGACAGTTCAGAACCTGCATTGTAGCCGGCTGCTTCTTTCTTAATCCCTCCACGGAAATAAGAATTTTGAAAGGCGGGCAAAATGTCAAGTTAAGCCAGACGGGTACTAAGTCATCCTAGTTCCGCCCAGGACAGGTCGTCTGGTGTGACAGACTGGCTGTCAAACAATACACAATGTAGTTGCTTATTGTTGATATGAACATGACCGTGTTGGCCCAGCAACTCAACTTATATGTAAACAATCGAGAATGCGTACATTTTATTTCGTAGCTTTCCCCAATGTTTTCGTGTTCGCTGTGTGATTGTGTGGCAATCGCGTCGTTTGTGACGTGAGGACGCGCGGCATTAAAGCTCCGCCCCCCAATAACTTCCAGCCAATCACACTTCTTGATGCGAATGCGCGCGGAATGCCTTTCGGCAGATTTTGTTGCTCTGTTGTAATTTCATATTGTGGTGTAGATGAAGTGTCGCATGTGTGGCAGCGGTGTTCCGTGTTTCCACGATGTCAGTATTTAACGCGATATTAGGTTATTCAAGACCAAGTTCGACCGAGGATATGGTTAACCATAACCGACGACTGTTGAACTTGACCCGAACGCCGAATTGATGGAACCAGTATATAACAGGGCGTGGTCGCATTGGTCACCAACAGCAACATTGCTCGTGCTTGAAACAGCGACAAGTGACTGGCTATCGTTCGCACTTGGACATTAATTCGGTCAATTCACAACTCGGTGCGCCGCCATGCAGCGGCAACGTACCGGGGAGAGGCCAAATTACGCAGTGCATCATGGGGGGAAAAGTCGACATCGCAAACCGGAAGTGGGTATCGCCAATGCATCGACCGTACTTCTTACACCCCTTCTCCGCTAAATCTATCAACTCGTCTCTTTTCTTTCACGCACAAGGTATTCCCCGATCAGTCAAAAATTGCTTTAAACTCATCCACTCGCATTCGCGCGAAATCCATACTGCTGTACTGTCCACCCATCTAATACAACACGATAGACGCGATGTCGACCCCGAAAGTGGGAAATTGGCCTTTCCCGGCTTGCCGCTGGCGGCGCACTGAGTTGTGAATCGACCGAATTGTGATGACCCATTTTAGGTTACGCCCCAGTCAGACTTTATGAAAAGGAAAAAAACATGAGACACAGCCGCTCGGTCCAATTTTCGCTATTAATAGGTTTATTGGAAATCTACACGTCCATCTTTAAATAAAACTTTTTTTATTCAATTATCACAGACCGCTGTAGGAAATACAATTCTATGCACCCATCGAGCGAATAATTCAACTCGGGAAAACTGAGATACAAAGAAATGGAAAATTTGATCTGAAAGTTGAAAAACAACAAATAACACATCCGAAGCTCTTTCAGCGTGGGAAAAGAAAACAAAGAAAACATATACAGGGATGAGATTGTCAGTGAAGAAAAAAAGTCTGAAAGTTGCTGAAATGTCTGAACAATACATATCTTTCTATTATAATAATGTCTTTCTCTGAGATTAAAACAAGTTTTAATTCAGATAAAAGTCTGAAAAATCTCATGCCTGCATATAAGGTTTACAGTCACTTCGCCCAAAAACCACATCGCCCTCAACCACTTCGCCCTCAACCACTTCGCCCAAATCCCACTTCGTCCAATTACCCCTTCGCCCAAAAGCCACTTCGCCCAAATGCCACTTCGCCCAAAAACCACTTCGCCCATGCACGTGCTGTATGGCCCAGTACAAAACAGGTCGGGAACCAAAGCGGGCTGATCTGAGTATGCCGACTGCACCGGCCGTGAGTGTCGATAGTCGCGTCGCCGCACATCTTGTCTACCGCAATTGTTAATCCCTTGGCGTTGGATGACACAAGTCCGAATGAATGGAGTTTTCGACAGATCATCATGCACGTCTTAGAAAGCCTCATGGCTAAACTAATTCGCGCCAAGAACTTTAATTAAAGTTAGAATAGTATCAAGAATACATGTCTTTTTGGGGCCACCTAGATTTATTTTAATTTTTACTAGCGGAAATGAAATGCATAAAAACCCGAAATGTCCAATTGACCCATCTAAAAATAAAATAGGCCTACAAACTTAATAAAACTATTGAAACCACTGTATACATGTTCCAATCTTGGGACGACGCTCGATATCGACCTTGGAGAGTTCTAAGTATTTTTCCTGAGTTTTTGGAGTTTGCGTATCTATTATTGGAGTCTAAGGAAGTTTATTTACTGGTGTGCAACCACCCAACCACAGGGTGCACTACACTAATTCATGTCCGAATTTATGCGCCAGCTCATCAACATAAAATGTATACCCCCAACTTTTTTTGAAAAAGGAGAGTTTGTGCCTCTACAAATTGTGGGATTGTGTAAACATAGCCCAGCATCAACTCCCTGGTTTCTGGGCTTCCATCTGTGTGCAGACTTGATAAAATTACTGTTGAAAAATGGGTCCTATTTGCCCGAGAAAGTGGAGGATGCTATGTTAAAAATGGCTGTTGATCGGCTTGGGAAATAGGACTTTTTTGGAGGTGGGTTTGTTTTGTGTCAATAATTAAAAATGTAATTGGTTAACCCCCCCAAAAATAGAAAAGAAATGGACAGACAAAAGATCAGACAATAAGTGGCATTTGTTTGTGTAGACCCCAGTGATGCTGGGGTACGGGTTATTGGGCCCTGAACTTTGTTGATTTTACACTGTTGTCAATGGAGCTGGAATTAGTGTGGTGCAACCGCTGGAATTAGTGTGGTGCACCCGCTGGAATTAGTGTGGTGCACCCACATTCAGCACGTGCATGGGCGAAGTGGTTTTTGGGCGAAGTGGTTTTTGGGCGAAGAGGTTTTGGGGCGAAGTGGCGTTTGGGCGAAGTGGCGTTTGGGCGAAGTGGCGTTTGGGCGAAGTGGCGTTTGGGCGAAGTGGCGTTTGGGCGAAGTGGGGTTTGGGCGAAGTGGTTTTTGGGCGAAGTGGTTTTTGGGCGAAGGGGTAATTGGGCGAAGTGGGATTTGGGCGAAGTGGCGTTTGGGCGAAGTGGTTGAGGGCGAAGTGGTTGAGGGCGAACTGGTTGAGGGCGAACTGGTTTTTGGGCGAAGTGACCGACAACCGCATATAAGTAGAAGAGATACACATCTGAAGGGACCCACGGCCAACTCGGACCCACGGCCAACTCGGACCCACGGACAACTCGGACCCACGGACAACTCGGACCCAACGATGGCCAACTCGGACCCAACGATGGCCAACTCGGACCCAACGATGACCAACTCGGACCCAACGATGGCCAACTCGGACCCAACGATGGCCAACTCGGACCCAACGATGGCCAACTCGGACCCAAGAAAGATCGAATCAGCATAATGATATTTTTTACCACTAACAGTGGTTGCCTCTCTAGAGGCCCCGTTCGTTCATCCATCGAACCTGTCCGTCCACCACGAGTGCTTTGTTTTTGCTAATTTTTACGGTAGACCCATTGTCATCGGCGTGCCGCACATTCGCAAGATGGGTCCGAGTTGGTCATCGTTGGGTCCGAGTTGGTCATCGTTGGGTCCGAGTTGGCATGGGTCCGAGTTGGTTTGGGTCCGAGTTGACTCGAAACCCATCTGAACAGGACAGAGCTTATATGCAAAAGAAAAAGCGACATTGGGGGCAGAAAAGATAAAGAACGAGAGGAACGAAACATTGAGTAACAGCATCATATAGGATAAAACAAAAATAGACAAGCACAGAACAGCAAATCAAATACAGTGTACAAGTCTCAGAGAGAACGTCAAGCAAGAGCAATTAGAAAGGATCTGATCAAATTAGACTTTTCTCTCTTGACTAGTGGCCAAGGTCTGTAAAACGATTTACAGGATACGTATAAACTACAATGATACATTGAAAGAAACTAAATGTTTTCCTATAATTCAGCATTTTACAAAAATGTGGAAACGATTGAAAAATTTGTATCCGCAAACATCCCTCCTCTCAAGAATGACATACCAGCGGATAACAATTCAAAACGAATGTCCAAATCTTTTACCCAAATGCTCAACTACATGTACTTTAAGCAATGCATCAAATTATTATTATTATTTGTTTTAACCTGATGAATGAATCGATGAATGAAATAGCGGCATACAGACGATTACAATACAATAGGTAAGGAGACTTTTAAAAATTCGAAATGAAACACTAAAAATCGAAAAAAGAATGCTTCAGGGCATTGGGAATTCTGAGACATTATAATTAGAGTTCAAGATATTTTCATTTCTGTACGACAAAATATTGACAAGGAATGCTAAGTGTGTACTATATAACAAAACGCACATCCATCTTCCATGGAAAAAAAGATCACGTTCATTTCAACAACGTTTCTGATGGTCACTTTTTCGTGAGAAATTATTCAGTGTTGCACGCACGTGTTATTTGGGGCCAAATTTAAAATCGTAGCTATTTAGCAGTCAATCAAATTTATGCAAAAAAAAATGATTTGAATTTTCACTAAAATAGTAGCCACATTCCGTTCTAATATCTTGACAATGAAACTTAAAAGTTAAAAATAAACTTATTTACAGATTCGCCTCCTTTCTTGCTTTTTTCTTGCTGAAAGGGGAGAAAATGTGACCAACGTAAAATCTCCAGCTTACACGGACTGACACTGCAAACTTGAAACGCGAGCGACGGAATTTCATTTCAATAAACTCAAACTCAAATAAATGCATCAATTAATTACTTTGACAGGATTTTTTTGGGGGTTGTGGTGCTCAGCACCTTTGTCCAAAAGAACGAGATAATTCAGTCCCATTTTTGCCAAGTTTTGTAGGCAATAAGCACAAAACTGAATACTTCGTTTCAATTTACAGCTCGACTTTTGCACATTTGCAGATTCTGATTAATGTTCAACTTGTTTTGCTAATAAAAATCCACTTTTGTCTGGAAATAGTCATATCTGGAAAGTGGAAGACAAAACAACATAATCAAATGGCCCCTTACATTCTTAACCTTAATCAAATAACAGTTTTCGTACACAAAGCATACAATATATATAATCTACAATAAAATATTGTTACTGTTTTTTTGTTCTTAGAATTTGTAAATTTGGTTTATTCACAGATAAATTATTCTATAGTACATTTTTTTTTTTTTTTTACTTACACATATAAGCAACTCATCAACAATTGCTTCAGACAAGAAACAGCAGTAGTAAGCATGTTCAAAAACTGATACACCTGTCGGTGAGGCTCTCATGAGGTGCTGCAAGAATGAGAGAGGCGATGAGGGGTGCCAAATGGGGTTCTATGAGGCACAGGAGCTGCCTGTGGGCCTGGAAGTGAGGTTTTTTTTATGAATGAAGCTCAAATTGGGGCTCAGATTCTGAATGAGGCCGATATTTAAAATTTTATAAAGTTCTGAATTAAGCTTATATTGAGGGCTCTATTAGGTTCTGAATGAGTCTCATATTGAGGATCAATGAGGTTCTGAATGAGTCTCATATTGAGGATCAATGAGGTTCTGAATGAATCTCATATTGAGGATCAATGAGGTTCTGAATGAGTCTCATATTGAGGATCAATGAGGTTCTGAATGAATCTCATATTGGGGGTCTATAAGGTTCTGAATGAGTCTCATATTGATTATCTGAGGTTCTGAATGAGTCTCCTATTGAGGCTCTATGAGCTTCTGAATGAGTCTCATATTGAGGCTCTATGAGGTTCTGAATAAGTCTCATAATGAGGTTCTGTGAGGCTCTGAATGCAGCTCACACTGAGACTAAGTTTCATTGTACAAGTTTTCTGAGCTCACACAACCTCTTTGAGGTTATAAATCTGTGGTTTCAAAATGAAGCTTCGTGAAGTTTGGCTTAAACCTCAAATGCTCACCATGCAAGAAGCAACAATGTCCAGAAATTGACCAGAAATGAAGCTCCCTGTACCTTAGATTGAGGCTCATGATGAGACTGAGAGCTTGTGAATGAGGTACAACAAGAGGTTCTATGATGCTACAAATGAAACTCCACGTCCATAATAGACTGGTGCTCATTAATTGGGTTATCTTCACCAAATAGGGAACTACACCAAAAAACCACTTGAAACACTGTTGGCCATAACACATACATGCACCACTCACTGTAGTCCAGATATACATCACCATGTGGATTACAAAGGTTGAAAGGTTAAGACAGGTCAAGGTCACAGGTGAAAGGTCACAATACTCCACTGATCACTTCTGAACCAAACATGTACCACTTTGTTATATAATGGAACCCATTTTGAAATATTAGGTTCAGATATATGCACAAAATAATTTTTTACTCAACATTACAAATTTCAGAGTACTGTTTTTGTCCGACAAATGTCACATTATCAGATAGCAATTACACAGCTGCAGGAACCAAAGCGAACAGAACCCCAGTACCAATGATTGTATCTACAACGATTCAAGGGTCAAAGGTCAAAGGTTAAAAGTCACAAGGCAAAGCTAATCAAGGCATATCATCACACCAGAGACATTTTCCTGACGGCAATCAGTGGGGGCCACGGAACGTCCTACATTGTAATTCATTATGTAAATGATTTGGTCTCGACGGTTTCTCAGACAGATTCTAACACCTGCTCGATTATCGAAACCAATGTGATTTTGGTCAAAAGTACATTTTTGTATAAACACATACACCAGTTCTGAAATCGACACCCAACATTATTACACAACTCCAAAAGAAATCATACTGCATGCATACTTTCACAAGATGTGGGGTGCCAAAACGGAAACACTGACACGAAAAACCATTGATATGTCTGTCACGCAACCGTCACTATTACCATAAACGTGATTGTATTAAATTAAACAAGAAAAGCCTCTTCGACAAACCTGCCTGACGCACCTGTATGAAGGAGGGGGGGGGGGGGACTTCAGCCACCCGAAAAATTCAGATTAGACCCTCTAAAATTTAAGTAAAACATTCCCAAAATCACAAATCATTTCCAAACATTAATGTTTCAATTTGTTTAAAACATTTCTTTCAAAAAGCATTTATTGTCCCTGCTCCCCACAGCTTTTAAAAACTTTGAAGTCTATTTGCGGCTGGGTCCTGACTCCTGACCAACAAGAGTTCAACTATCTTCTGCCCCCAATCCGTGGCAAGACTGTGACTTACAAAGCAGAGTATACTATTCACATTTCCTGTATTAAAAAGTCATGTTATTTTTTTGGCTTCAAAATGTTTACTGCACAGACAACTTCCTAGAAACATGTGTGGCCCACAGGGATGTAGTCAAGTCCATCACAAGACCCTGCAAGTCCATCACAAGACCCTGCAAGTCCATCACAAGTCCTTGCAAGTCCATCACAAGTCCTTGCAAGTCCATCACAAGCCCTCCAGTCCTAATTCCAGTCACAAGCTATTCAAATGAGCTTTGACAAAGGCATTCCTTTGTTCATCCAGTTACTTGTGACCGGCTTTATGAAAGGACTTGTGAAAGGACTTGCAGGGACTCGACTACAACTCTGGTGACCCAACCCAACAAAATGAGTCACAAGTCGCCAGAGTTACTTTTGAGTTACAGGCCCTTAAACATGACTTATACAGTGGAAATCAATAGGAACTGTCGAGGTTTTCACCCACATATAATGTCCATATTCATCAGGATGTCAAACCGAGTGATATATCAAAATGAGGAGCCAAGTATGCTCTATACAATGCAAGTAAGAAACTAACAAGTACAAAAATGACGTTAAGACTCATTTTGTAGGATCCGGTCACATATGCACACTTGCATGTTGTAGCTAGTCACATTATCTGTCATAATACTGGTAAACTAACTTCAGCCGTGTTTCTACTTTACATTTGGGAATGTCTAAGCGTAGTAATTTCTGAGCGGAAAATCTTGCTTATCAATGAAAACAGTTTACTATTTCTTTTTTAATTTTGTGCAGTTTTTTCTCCAGACTACGTGAACATACAAGTTGTAAATGGAGAAATGAAAAAGGTGAGACGACTTGCGTCATATGCATCTTACTATGAAGTTGTCTACATGTAAACGATTCTTTCCTTACAACCAGTGTCAAAGGTCAAATTCATTTCCTGTGTCAAAGGTCACCGTCTCACAACTTTCGTCAACTGCCACGCCCACTTCCCGTGTCAAAGGCCGCCCTCTCACATGTCAAAGGTCATTCTGTCACTTCCCGCATAAAGAGTCGTGTGTCCCATGTCAAAGGTCACGACCGGAAGAGAAAACCGACTATGAGCTGTCCGATGAGAAGAACCGCAGCGATGATGATCATTTCCCGACTGATGGGGGCGCTCTCCTCCTGGTCCCGCCGCATCTGACGGATCATGATGGCCAGTCGGGAGTTGATGGTCTTAAGCTCTTCCTCCATGCGTTTCTGCCCATCCACCATCGGCTGAACAATCTGCCCGACGGCGACGGCCCCCTGCAGGCTGGTAGCGGCTCCTGCTACATTGTCTGCGGAGTTTGGAAACAGACGAGAAGAGAATACGGTCTTGATGCAGGTCAGAGAAAATTAGAGAGTTGGAAGAAACTGATCCCAGACATGAGCCCCCTTTTTTTTACAGTAAAAATCTAATATGACTCGGTTGAACTTTCACTTTTCAGACCACAAACTGAAATGTTCTCATACCTGCTGAACTGTCGACCTCAACCAATTCGACTTTTTCTGGCTTAAAGAATATGCACATGCCTCCAGAAATGCCAACTGGTTTTCGCTGAAAGTCCAGGGAAATATTCCCAGGCACGAGTCTTCTTAGTTTGGGCTGATTCAGTCAACTCATTTTTATGTGTGTCCACGTAGTGTGTTTCAACGAACAAGACGTGGCCCCTTGCACACGTGTTTTGAAGTTTCTATTTGTCCAAGATTAAGCATGTCATGTGATGTTCAACAGACACTGTGATTGGCTAATGCTTACGAACGGCGATAGGTCAATTGGTTTGTGCCTTGGACAAAATGTTAAACGACCCCACTCACATTCAGCCTCAGATAGCTCCTCCTCCGAGTCCTTCTCTGGGGGCGAGGAACACTCGCTGTCCCCGCTGCCGCTAGCCGTGTGGGGCCTGGCCGCCCTCCCCCCGCCGCCCCCGGCCGCCTGCTGCTTCTTGTGCTGCAGCGAGGCGTTGCGTTTGAGCCGCTTCTGGTGCGGCCCGTTCTTGTGCGGCAGGCTGACGATGCTGGTGGTCCGCAGGATGGACGTCTTGTGACGCGTCCGGGTCTGGATGATGCCGCTGTGCTCAAACTGCTCGATGTCGTTCAGGGGGTCCCAGGGACGGTCACTGGAGTTGGAGAGAACGCCGATGCAAATTTTAATTTTGCTTTTCTATTTATTTAGGTGCAAGCCTTATTTAGAAACAGGATCAGGCCTAGTTGTCCGATCCACTTCTGTTCACTCTGTTCAAAATATCCGATGCCGCCTGGTTAGTCAAGCCCGTCGCCTGCTGTCTAAGAGATGTCATGATCTCGTCTCTCTCAAACAGACGGGGTTCCCATTCAATCCATCTTCCTCTCAAACAAGACAAAGCATGACACACACTGGCACAAACAGACAGACAGACAGAGTGACAGACTTACTCCATGTGTTTATAGATCCAATCCCGAGTGATCTCGTCCCTCTCGAACAGACGGGGTTCCCACTCAATCATCTTCATCTTTCTCTCCTTGTGACCCTTCCGCTGCTCGTCTTCCAAGACAAACTTCTCGTTGGTCGCCTCCTGGATCTCGTTCTTTGCCAGGGCCTCGGTGACTCGCGACCACAGCCTGCAACAGAAAAAGTGATTAAGTTCATATGCTCGTTCCGATTTGGTACGAGGCAGACTCCAAAAAGGGTCTCATTAAGCACTAAGAACACAATGCTTAACACGTCATCATCATCATCATCAAGCTCGGTGGTTGAGTGGTTAAGACATCTGCACTAGTAAGCAGGAGGTCGTGGGTTCGAGTCCCGCCCAAGTAAGCCTGTGATTTTTTCCAAAGGCTCTCGAAAAGCATTAAGCATACAGTGCTCAACATTATGTCAGAAAGGGCAGAAATCTTGCCTAATACTGTTGATAATTAAATACGGACCAACCAAGTCGCATTTATCTGCACTTTGAAAAAAATCTTAGACAAAATAAGTTGCGCCGAAAGTGCGAAATGTTTCTAATTCAAACTTTCTGAAACAAATATTACAATCAGACAACAACCACGAATGCAGGGATGCCTTGCCCAGGTACAGAAACTGAATAACCTAAGTTTTCCAGAACGTGGATAACCTTATCTAAAACTCACTTTTCGGACTCAAAGTCACCCTGTTCTTCGATGGCGACCGTGGACCGAAGCAAGCGGGCTGCCTTGACTTCAGGAGACACCATCCAAAACAACTCCACATTCTGAAGGGGAAAACAAAAAATTGTTGAAAATGCAAAAAAAAAAAAAAAGAACTGCTCATATTTTTTTGGTTCCCCAGCTATCACAGCAATCGAGAATGCCGTTTTCTTTAACCCACGGAAATCAGGACAAACGCAGACATGCAAATAGCAGTTCTACATTTTGGGAAATATATAGTTTTGTGCACCAACATGGATGCGTACAGCAGACCTCACACCACACAGTGAGTTAATGCTCTAGTAATTTAAATACAGATCTATGTACCGGACAGATAAATTATGCAAAAAGGACAAAATATTAAATTAAACATTCGGACGTAAACTTTATAAAATTGCCAGGAATAGTTTAACGATTGCTTACCCCCGTCCTCTTGTCTTTGATGTAAACCTTATCGTCCTGAATAAAAAAAAAAAATGGTGGATACATTTATTTTATTATTGGAACTAGGAATATATTTGACGTAACAATTGCTAGTTGATACACAACAGTTTCTCAACACAAAATCGCTTGGCAGTTTTGCATCTAAATACGGACGAGGCCTGGTAAATTCAAATTTCTGTCTAAATTAAACATGGCAGTCATTGCAACATTGTCCGAAATGGGCGTCTAGAGCTACAGCTACGGCTACGTCACGCGTAGTTGTAATGGACGAACACCTAGACAATAGCCCTAGACAAGCGATTCGAACGCAGCCTTAGTGAGAGATGTGACCTCAGACTCCACAAAGTTGGACACAAAATGGCTGAATGAAGCACCGCGGCATATAGAAAATTTACACACAAGGACTGGGCACCTTGAAGTTGGACACAAAATGGCTGTACAAAGCACCACAGCACATAGACAATTTACAAATAAAGGACCGGGCATCTGGAAGTTGGACACAAAATGGCTGTACGAAGCACCACAGCACATAACAAATGTACACACAAGGACTGGGCACCTTGAAGTTGGACACAAAATGGCTGTACAAAGCACCACAGCACATAGACAATTTACAAATAAAGGACCGGGCATCTGGAAGTTGGACACAAAATGGCTGTACGAAGCACCACAGCACATAACAAATGTACACACAAGGACTGGGCACCTTGAAATTGGACACAAAATGGCCATACGAAGCACCAGGGCCCAATTTCATGGCTCTGCTAACCACAGCTTTCCGCGCTTACGATCACCATTTTGCGCTAACAGCGCTAGCAGAAAAATTATGCGCTAACCCTGTAAGCACAGAATCCTTAGTTACGGGATGTACGCATGCTCAGGAGCCACAATTCCCCGCTAATGCGTGAAATACGCTTGACGTCAGCACAGAATTTTCTGCTACAGTAAGCGGGGATTTTTTTGCTAATGGTAAGCAGAGCCATGAAATTGGGCCCAGTGCATACAGCACTGAAGGTACCATTAGATGTACACGTACAAACCATTTCAAGAACTTTTTTTTTAAACGGATTTTCCGAACATCACTTATGAATTGCAAATCCTTCCCCTGAACACCAAAGACTCACACTTACCCAATGCCCTTCAAGAGTTGCCAGCGTCTCCTTTCCAAACTTGATCTTACCCACGACCTGATTGGATGAATCACTGCCACCAAGGAATGGCTGCATTAAAAAAACAAGCCAATCAGCAACGAGATAAGAACAAAAAACAGCCAAACTGTGAGTGTGAACGTTTTCCTTCCAAAATTCAACGAATGTTAACATTTGCACATTCATTTCAAGACAATAAATATAATCGTCATGACAACCAATGGTAGGCAGTGCTTTGTCAGGGATGAAATTGGCCAAAAAAGATAAATTCCACAAAATCCACAAAAAAAATCCATGAAAAATCCACGAAAAATCCTCGAGGACCCCAGATCAACATATAGTTTGAATTTGCCGAAAGACACCCCTTAAAATATCCGTTTTTTATTGGTCTATATACACTTTTACAGGTAAAAACACCTTCAGGACAACACTTCAGGAATTCCAGATTGGAAAAGAGATTCTATAAAGATTCTGAAATCCCGACCAAAAAAGAAAACCAGAAAAAAAGAAAAAATCATGACAAATCTCACCTCTGCTTCATGTAATTTTGTTGATCTATGACCCTATCTACGTTCACCTGTTACATTATCACTGTTCCACCATAATAAGTGTATTCACTTTTATCTACAGAAACTTAGAAAGATATGCCTCGTCGGATAACTTTGTTCTGCCCGTTTGCCACCAAAGCGAGGAGTTAAAATCGTGTTCGCAAAAAACGTTCGCGTGTTGGTTCTCAATATATGAAACCTACTCTTGTGTTAGCCCGAGAATCAAGTTCAGTGAAGTTGGCTCACTGAAAATCCCTTTACCGTTAACATGGTTTATACTAGACATAAAGCTGTTTTTTTCTCTCACCTTTAATTTAAACTCCATCTCAGTCTTGTACCCGGTCTTATCGCACTCAATGCTCACTTTTCCTCCATACTCCATGGTCAGGGTACCATACAGGATTCCTGCAGAATGAACACGGTGTCAACATTATCTGGTGAATATAATTTCCTTTTTGACGAGTACAAAACGTTGAACTCTCAGTGACTTGTCTTACCTTTGCAGTTTGCGTAGGGCATGGTGATGTGGTAGTCCTCCCCCCTGGTCAGGAAGGACAGGGTACCCAGTCCGTCCATGGCGGCCGTCACTGAGTTGCCGTAGAATTTGGACTTGGCCATGATACTGGCGCTGATGCAGAACCCGTCCTTACGATTGGTAATGTACAAGGCGGTCACTGGAGGATGATGGGATACCTAGCAACACAAAAAAACGTTTGAATAAAAAAGAGGCACAAGACTTGGAAGACAAAGTGCGTCTGATCTTAAGACGAACAAAAACAAATTGACAAGAGTGGGACTCGAGCATGCAATACCATGTATATTGACACTACCAACTATAGAGCATGGTAGATCAATTGGTAGAGCACCGGTGCAGTGTTCTAGAGGTCGTGGGTCCAACTGCAATTCTTGCCAATTTGATTTGTTCACTTTAAATGTACTGTACATGATTGGTCATTGTTGCAATTTTCAGAAATGGGCGGATTTGGGGGTTAATATTTTATAGGAAATATCGTTCCACTGACCTGCGAAAAAAACCAGAGAAAAACGGCGCTCGTTTTCAACCGTCGGGCGGATGATAGCCTTTAGTCAAGGCGCACGTGGCTACCTGGATGCGTGACGCGCCCCGAATGCCAGCATGTCCGAAGCGCACCACTCATCCGGGTAGCTACGCGCGCCGTGACTAAAGACTACAGGGCAGTTTTCCAACGATTTTCAGCTGGAAATCGTTGGAAAACGATATAAATTTCCACTTTTCTTGACAACGACAGCACACCTGGTGCCATCATTTTACAGGATGATTGAGACTACTATTAACTTACAGTAAGGTTACGTCTAGTAAGGTATTTCATAATAATTCAGTAAAAGAAATTGGAGGATTACCAATCGTGTACACTACCTTTAACAACTCATCAACTTGAAACACCTTACGAGCCATTTTACAAAAGTTATGATGACACTCAATGCATTGCATGTTCTTTGACACAAACTGGAAACACATCGTTAAGATGTGTCTTTGGGTCGTCGTAACTTAAAAGTGCAGAGTACAGTCATTACACGTGAAATGCCTGTCATGAGCTTACTGATTTATATACCTCTGGCTGCCATTATTTAATGACTTGAAACTAATTGAAACTATGGACTGTTTACAACATAATCATTATTAGATGAAACAGTCATTGTAATGTATTACAAAAAACACCCGTGACACATTCCACTTTCACAGGAGGGTATATAGCAGGTGCGATTTTTTCTATTTTATGCAAATCGCCCATCACAAGCCCTAGGGCACTCGAGGTGTGAGCTACAGAGGATTATGTGGAAGAACCAGCCCCTCACACTGAAACAAGACCAGCTAATCTCTTTACAGTATGAATAGGGTCAGGATGGGTATAAAACTAGTCCACTGCAAGACATTAACAATGCCTCTACCCATATTAATGGGAAGCAGAGCCAAGGCCAGCTGTAAGCCCCACAGGTGCACATCAAGCATGAATGAGTTTTACCTGTTCAGCGATGTAGAAGGTGTGACTCTTCGTCTTGGGGTGGGTCCACAGACACCTGAAAGTCTCTCCGATGACCGGATTGTACGGCTTCTTCAAACCCTGTCAAGACAAGACAAGAATTTGACTGAGCTGATGCAGCCGCAGGGCTAAATTCACACAAATACGTTAACCCTAACCTTCAAGGCTTGTGCACCATTTTCCCCTGTTTTTTTTTTTAAGAAATTGAAAGCGCCACTGCTTTAAACTACTACTTGCCTCCCCTTGCGTTTAAATTTATTTCCGGGAGAACAAAATTGAGGTCACCTTTTCTTAAATTCCAGTGCCAAAAAAAGACCGGGGTCGCCTTTTGAATGATATTTGAAATTCTGGCCACCAAATACCATCCCCGCCTAAAAACACAAAACCTGGAGAGTGACCGTACATGTACCTTTGGTTTCTTGTAGAAGCCGGAGAGGTACCACCGAGCCGTCTGCTTCATCCGGGAAAACGGGTCGTCCTCAAGTATGGCCCTGCAAACATCAACAGGAATTTATTTCACCCCCGACGCACAAAAATATATTTAGTACCGCTTATATTATCGTCAAACAAACCACAATTTGAATGAATTCTCATCGAGAAAAAAGAAAACAGGCAGGAGCAGGATTTGAACCTGTGACCTCCGGAATGCCGGTGCTCTACCAACTGAGCTATCTTGGCAGTCTCCCAAATGGTCAGTATCTGCACTAGTAAGAAGGAGGTCGTGGGTTCGAGTCCCGCCTGAGTGAGCCTGTGTTTTTTTAATTTTCACACAGGCCTCTCTCAGCGATGGAACTCACTGAGAGAGGAGCTCTCGGAAAGCACCGCGTATACAGTGCTTCATGCACTATTTCGGGAAAGGGCAAAAGGCTGTCTTCTACTTTACATCATCCCCGACGCCAATTCCATCTTCCCACAGTCTGGAAACACAATAGTGCAGATACAAAAATAAGATGAAAACCAGTCACAAGTGGTGTGTGCTGTACTAAATTGTGCCTGGTACCCCACTTTGGCCAAGCGATGGAACTCACTGAGAGAGGAGGTCGGCGTGGTAGTAGAAGTCTGACAGCTTGTCCAGGAAGGACCTCGGCTCCAGGATGAAGGTCGGAAGCACGACTTTGGACAGGTCCATGCCCGGCCGGACCTGCTTGACCAAACTCCAGATCAGACTCTTGTTCTCATCCTCCAGAGTCTCGGTTTGGGAAGACTCCTGCAGAGCGAAGGATACATAAAAAAAAAAAACACTCGTTAATTAATCCATATTGAGGTAGAAAATACTGCACAATTAAGGGGATAAAAGTGTGATGACCCGGTCTTTACCACGTCAATAATAACCGAGGAGCGGCCACGACCCTTTGAGGTTATTATTGACTGGTAAAGACCGGGTCATCACATTTTTATCCCCATTCATAAATGCCTTCTTACGAAAAATGCAAAAACCTCAAGTAAAACGGACAAAATACGAAGCTTTTTCACACCACTTTTTCTCCCATTTGCTCAGTACAAAACACATGCGTACGTATCGGCCTTGTGAGCGTGTGAAGGTGCTCCGTGCCTGTCTGTCGCGTGCGCATATGCACACGCACGAGATGCAGCGTTTTATATGCGTTTTATATAGTAAAATACACCTCTGATAGTCACTGCCTCTTCCCTGCCCATAACTTACCAGTCCAAGTTCCTCTATTTTGTTGATGATGTAAGTGGTCTCCATGTGGACGGGGCTTGGTCCGTTGACAGAGGCGGTGTCCTCCTGCTCAGACAGGTCCGACTCGCTCTTACTCTCCTGTTCCTTGTCACTTTCATTGTCGGGAGACTCGTCGTCAAGACCTCATTGGAAAAAAAACCCATCAAATTTAAGTTTTAAGGGGCCATTCAAAATGTTCAATGTTTTAAAATTTCTATTTCTTTTCGAAAATGTGGGTGGGTGGGTCAAGGAAATTGATTGAAAATCAAAATTTACTTTTTAATAACAAACAAAGGAAAATTTAAAGAAATGCTCTTTTGACTTTCCAATTTCTACTCCCGCATTTCGATTCGTTCGTTCGTTGAGTCAACCCTATACCCGTACGGCCTATATGCGTAGTCTTAGACGTTGTATCATCTGTTGTTCAATATAGTGGTTATTCTATACTTCATAGACTGTTCTTATGGCTTTTCGGCATTTGGCATAGCACTGCCGTACTGGAAAAACGATACGTGTACATGTGTGATTTTTACACGAATGTCAACTTCAAAAGGGGTATTGTGTTGCTTCAACTTCAAGAATTTCGGAAGTTGTTGAACAAATTTACTTGTGACTTGAATTGAACAAAAAATGACTTGGTAAAAAAGTTGGCTGCAACACTGGCCGCCACATGGGTATAGTGGACGATCTGAGTGGCGATATTGTGTGAGAGCTTTGGCGGTGTTAAGTTTTGAAAGTTGTTTAGGCCTATGCGGATTTTAAGACCGCTAATATAGGGGGAAAAATATCGACTACGAAAAAAATCAGTATCGCCAGCGCTAGGTCAGAAGCTGATTATAAAACACAAGAAGTCATCAGGACACATGTTAAAGTGGGGGAGATCTTCTGCATCATGCTGTCATGAAACTGGGCATTTTTATTATTTGTTTAATTGAATGGCAAATCAATATTTTAAGATCGAAAATTGGGGTGGGTGGGTGGTTGGGTCAAACAAATTTCGAACAAAAATTGAAATTTTAAAACATTGAAAATGTGGAATGGCCCCTAGGTAGTAAGACGGCATGAAAAGTCATTTGTCAATGCCGTGATGAAGAAGCATTTTAGTCACACAGCCCAACAAATTATTAAGTCTAGCTACATGCATATGCCTGGGAAGCAGCGAATGACTTGATTTGACTTATTTCTATGTTGACAACTGTTTTACAGAGACCGTAGAATTCAGGCGTAAAAACTCAAGCAACTATCCCTTGCACTTCTGACAACTTTAACACAATCTGGATTTCGTTCTAGACTTCACATTAACCCTAACCCCCTAGGCATTTTTACTAGGAAGCTTCCTCAACCTGTCAAAATCCAACACTGTGCAGTATACCTATGGCACATTCTTTTGACTTAAAACAAATTGGGCATCATAGCTCCATGTAAAGTAATGGTGCCAAGGCCTTGCATTATTGAACCCATCAAAACTTGACAAAACCTGCTGTTGGAGTTTGCAAGGCTTGGGGTAGTTAGGGTTAAGAGCTTAGAAATCCAGAAATCACTGTTAGTTGTAAACTGCTTATTTTCTTTAAGTGACAGAGTGAGATGTGGAGTGTATAATGCAGTAAAGTTTTGAAAGTTAAAAAATAATTGGCTAGAACTCCTAGCTAACCCTCCATTCAGTAGCGTACCCAGGATTTGCATTTTTAAATTTATTTATTACTCAATTTTTATCTGTTTTGGAAACTTTTCCAAAACAGCCCTTCGTTAAGATTTATTTATTGGCTGTTTTGGAAATTTTTCCAAAACAGCCCTTGTTTTCGTTAAGATTTTTTTTTTTTTCTTTTTTTTTTTTTTTTCTTTTTTTTTTTTTTCTTCTTTTTCAGCCAAATGCCCATAGCATTTGTACACGTTTCTTTCTTACTGGCATTTTGGCTACTTTTATGGTGCCGATTGGCTTTAAACTTGGCAGACACTTAGACTAACTGTTCAGAATGTATGCCGAACATTTACGTCATGATGACGTCATCACGTGATTTTTTATGAATTTTTGAAATTTCAAAATCGTAAAATTCTTTTCAATATATCTAGCAAACAAAACAAGATATTTTCAAAATTCTTTTTGTTATAGCTTTGGTATGTCTCAAAGATATGCCGTAAAAGGAAGAAAATGTGTGACGTCATGATGACATCATCAAAAATGTGCTTTTTAAAAACACATATAAGGATAGGTCCGATCGTCATGAAAATTGGTGGGTAGGTAGATACTGGCACTAGGATGCAAAATCCAAAGTGACGTCATGATGACGTCATCACGTGATTTGTTATGAATTTTTGAAATTTTGAAAATCGTAACATTCTTTTAAATATATCTGGCAAACAAAACAAGATATTTTCAAAATTCTTTTTGTTATAGCTTTGGTAGGTCTCAAAGATATGCCCTAAAAAGGAAAAAAATGTGTGACGTCATGATGACATCATCAAAAATGTGCTTTTTAAAAACACATATAAGGATAGGTCCGATCGTCATGAAAATTGGTGGGTAGGTAGATACTGGCACTAGGATGCAAAATCCAAAGTGACGTCATGATGACGTCATCACGTGATTTGTTATGAATTTTTAAAATTTTGAAAATCGTAACATTCTTTTAAATATATCTGGCAAACAAAACAAGATATTTTCAAAATTCTTTTTGTTATAGCTTTGGTAGGTCTCAAAGATATGCCCTAAAAAGGAAAAAAATGTGTGACGTCATGATGACATCATCAAAAATGTGCTTTTTTAAAACACATATAAGGATAGGTCCGATCGTCATGAAAATTGGTGGGTAGGTAGATACTGGCACTAGGATGCAAAATCCAAAGTTACGTCATGACGACGTCATCACGTGATTTGTTATGAATTTTTGAAATTTTGAAATCGTAACATTCTTTTAAATATATCTCGCAAACAAAACAAGATAGTTTCAAAATTCTTTTTGTTATAGCTTTGGTAGGTCTCAAAGATATGCCCTAAAAGGGAAACAAATATGTGACGTCATGATGACGTCATCCAAAATGTGCTTTTTTAAACACATATAAGGAAAGGTCCGATCGTCATGAAACGTAGTGGGTAGGTAAATACTGTCACTAGCATGCAAAATCTGAAATGATGTCATGATGACGTCATCGTCAATTTTTTTTATGATTTTTGAAATTTTTGAAATTTAATTTTAATCACAATTTTACACAAAAAAACAAAACAGCCCTGTGTTTGTCCACAAACACTGTACCAGATGTCTAGTTTATTTATTTAATTATTTTTTTTCAGCCAAATGCCCATAGCATTTGTACACGTTTTCTTTCTTACCGGCACTTTGGCTACTTTTATGCAGCCGATTGGCTTTAAACTTGGCAGACACTTAGACTAACTGCTCAGAATGTATGCCGAACATTTACGTCATAATGACATCATCACGTAATTTTTTATGAATTTTTGAAATTATAAAATCGTAACATTCTTTTCAATATATCTAGCGAACAAAACAAGATATTTTCAAAATTCTTTTTGTTATAGCTTTGGTATGTCTCAAAGATATGCCCTAAAAGAGAGAAAATGTGTGATGTCATGATGACATCATCAAAAAAGTGCTTTTTAAAAACACATATAAGGATAGGTCCGATCGTCATGAAAATTGGTGGGTAGGTAGATACTGTCACTAGCATGCAAAATCTGAAATGATGTCATGATGACGTCATCGAGAATTTTGTTTATGATTTTTGAAATTTTTGAAATTTCATTTTAATCAAAACGAAACAGCCCTGTGTTTGTCCACAAACACTGTACCATATGTCTAGTTTTTTGTGTGTTTTTTTTTTTTTTTTTTGGGGGGGGGTGGGGGCAAGTTCCCCTTTTAGTTAGCATTTTTACTGTATGGGGGGGGGGGGAGGAGAGGGTTTTTAGGGGAGAGAGGGCTTAGGGGTGGGGCTTCTTGATCAAGCTATTACCAACATACTACAAAAAGCAGTATTTATCCATCATTGTTGTGACATTTTCCAGATGGACAGGAATGGTAAAAGAACACAATATCTGAGCAAGGCTCCATCTACCCTTGTTAAGGGGGGATGTTTGTTTTGATTTTTATAAGAAAAAGAAAGAAAAAGAAAGATCAACTGACCTTCGTGCTTGAAGTGGGTGTTTTCAATTTCACTCTCGTTCAGCCCCATCTCCTCGCTGAAGGACTGGGAGATGACGGTCGGATCCAGGGTGGTTCCGTCCCTCATGGACCGCATCAGGAGACTGGAGCAGCGCAGGGCTAGCTCCAGGGCATCCATCCAGCACTTACCGGCCACCTCCGAGGGGGCTCTAAAGATCAGGTACTGGCTCGGGAGAGGCTGGGTGATGGATCCCATTGTCTCGCCTTTCGGTCCCTGAAAGGCGGAAGGGGGGGGGGGAGGAGGACAGAAGAGAAATGTCAGTTTTGTTGTTAGATACAGGGCAAGTAAACAAAACCAAAATCCAATTATTTCTCTTGTAATTTTTTACGATTTTTACTCTTGAATACGGATGACGGCCATAGCTGCGGTTTAAAAAAGACCACCTGGCCGGTTGACGTCTATAGGCACATTCCTGTACATACTCAATCCATTCATGTTTCAACTATATTATCAAGTACGATGAATATGACCACTCTATTCAGTGTGGTGCCTATTGTTTGCATTTACACTTGGCTGCACAGCACCAATCCTGGCATACTAGAATATGAGGAAATATTTTGATTGTTAGCACAACTTGGCTGTGAAATAGCAAGATCGCTTAACCTAGCAAGATTTTGCTGCTTATAATTAGCGCAAATCTTTCGCTGACCGTTATAAAAGAATCCTACATACATTAGACCCAGTACCCCAAGTTCTTGGCTTACCCTCGTCGCCCAGATAGATTGGTCCAGTGGGTGGTAGATCTTGAAGCAGAAGCCATCCTTCCGCGACGGTCTCTCAATCAGCTCGCAGTTGTTGAGGAGAATTGTACCCACCCATTGGCCGTGCTGTCAACGTACACACATGAAAAGAAATTCAACGATGAGTCTTACATTCAACAGGAAATGAAACGGGATTAGAACTTCCGACCTCTGAAAAAACTAGTCCA
The DNA here is from genome assembly GCA_037893225.1 of Hippasteria phrygiana. Taxonomy (NCBI): domain Eukaryota; kingdom Metazoa; phylum Echinodermata; class Asteroidea; order Valvatida; family Goniasteridae; genus Hippasteria; species Hippasteria phrygiana. The sequence continues at coordinate 525,832 of JAZGUH010000179.1, forward strand.
CTGCTTTACAAACTGATCTACATAAGCCCTCAGCGCAAAACAATCTAGTTGTTTTTCATTTTCTTATCTCTCAATTAGCATTAGTTATGCCCAAAATTATTCATACCCTATGAAAAATCTGGTACATGTAGTTTTGCTTTTCTCTCATGAATAAAAGCTGGATTGGCGGAACTTAGGCTTTACTTAATGATTTTTAGTTGGCATGTACAAATCCACATATATTTTGGTTTCACATCATTAGCATAAAAGTAGAAATTATAAATAAAATGATTCACAATAACCCGAATTTGGCATGGGTATGCATAATTTGGGGCATAACTGTAAATATATAAAATAAAATCAACTGAAAACAAAAAAAAATTTCTCTGCACTGCAATTTTTTCACACCGGTACAAGTTAAAATAAATGATTACCGTGTAAGATGCTGGACAGAAAAAATTTCTATCCAAAATTCAATTTCATTTTTCAAAAAAAAACCCACAAGTATTATTCAATAGTTGAAGAAATAGCCATTTAAAGTCATTTTTTTCTTCTTTACCTTGGGACTTTTGTAGATGATAAGCAGGCCTGGTTTCAAGACGCACCACAACTTGGTCCAACCCTTCAAACTTCCTCTCACCTTTATACACGTCAAGAAAGGAAAGACACTATAACCATCCATCTACATGTACATTGTGTGATGAGTCAGAACTGCTCTGCAATGTAAGTCTATTCTGTAGATGTCAAGGGACTAGTAACGCACCAACAATTCGGGTTGGAGAGGGGGTAGGGAAGGGGATTGAGAAGGTGGGGGAAGGTGGGGGAAGGGTGTGGGATTTGGGATGGTTTTGGGGATAGATAAGGATGGGAGTGTGGGGCAGGGATAAGGATTGGGTGAGGGTTGGGTTGGGTTTGAGGTTTGGAGATTGAGGTTTGGAGATTGAGGGTTGGGGGTTGAGGATGATCGGGTTGATGGTGGGTTGATGGTGGGTTGGGGGTTGGCAGTTAAGGGTAGGGTTTGAAGTGGGGGGTGGGGGTTAGGAGTTGGAGTGGGGGTTGGGAGTTGGGAGTTGGGAGATGGAGTGGGGGTTGGGAGTTGGGAGTTGGGGTTGGGTTGGAGGTGGGATTTGGGGGTTGAGGATTGGTTATGGTGGGAACTCATCACTCTTTCTTATGAAATTTCCCCCCAAACAGGCATGCAACTTGGAATTAACCAAAAAAACAAGGAAATGCCAATCTTTACATTACTTTGTACAGTGTTTTTCAATTTTCAATGGCATAAGTGTGAAGTGAAAAACGAGGAAATCAGCTGATCCGAGGACAAGTTGCATGCCTGCCCAAATTAGCCGAAATATGTTTAAAAAGTGGGGGTGGTTGGGTGGGGTGGAGGTGTTCAGGTGACAGCTTATCGTACCTTCAGGTGGTCGGCCATGACGATGATGGATGGGTCCTTAAGGGCACTAAGTAACTCCTTGGTCACCCGTTTCTTCTCACGCCTGTAGTTCTTCTTTTGAGCCTGCCGGATGAAAGAACAGGACGAAGAAAACGGTGAAAATTACAACCAAAGAATCAATCAAGTCTGGCAGCGTTGAACTCAAACCGCAAGTCAGGCTGGGACAGTGTTCCTTTCCGTCTCTGTATCCTCGGTTAGGATGTTCTTACATTAGTCTCCTTACAGGGTACTGGGAAGAAAGGGTAACAATGGGGACAATGGTACCCCACGAGGGAGTCTTTAGAAATCCAGGTACCCCACAAAGTTACCGCTATGGCTTTTGAGATTTCAACAGGGACAAAGGAGAATAAAAGAAGGAAAGTAAAGTCTACAATAGAGGTACCGCATATGGGTGCATATGTGAGGATGTGTGTTTGAGCGTGAGACTCGGCTTTCCGCCTGTTCCCACCAATATACTCCAGCTGCACCTAGATGTAGAACAAAAAGCTATGCCAGTAGCTTTTCCCTCGTTCTGTATCTCTATGGAATTCTTTGTCTGCTGCATGTTTCCCATCATCTTATGATCTTTCTGCATCAATAGGAATATTATTTCAGGTCTTGTGCCTTCGATTCTTTTTATTTTTGTAGCTTCGTACCTCGAGTGGCTTTTAGACTTGTCTGGGAGAAAGGACCCAGGATGGCCTACTTACAATAATAATAATAATAATAATAATAATAATAATAATAATAATAATAATAATAATTTTCCTCAATTGCCGGTTAGGGCGACACATAATCCTGGAAAAGAGTGGGTTAGGGTGACCTGGTCGAATAGGGCGACAATTTGGTGTCGCCCTATTGTTAAAGTCGCCCCTTTGGAGTGTTTTTTAGTAAGGTGCGTTGGGAAAGTGCTCTAAAAGGGCGACACTCGTGTCGCCCCAATAAGGTTTTTTTGGGAAGAGTCGCCCATTTGCCGCATCCAGGAGATTTCTAATAATAATAATAATAATAATAATAATAATAATAATAATAATAATAATAATAATAATAATAATAATAATAATAATAAATCTCCTGGATGCGGCAAATGGGCGACTCTTCCCGAAAAAACTCTAATTGGGCGACACGAGTGTCGCCCTTTTAGAGCACTTTCCCAACGCGCCTTACTAAAAAACACTCCAAAGGGGCGACTTTCACAATAGGGCGACAGTTATGTGTCGCCCTATTCGACCAGGTCACCCTAACCCACTCTTTTCCAGGATTATGTGTCGCCCTAACCGGCAATTGAGGAAAATAATAATAATAATAATAATAATAATAATAACAACAGGTACATGTACTTATATAGCGCTTTTAGCAAGATCAAAGCGCTTTACAAAGAAAAGAAAACAATAAACAAAATATTAAACAACCTGGAAGTGTCTACAAATTACTTTTGGTATTTGGAAAACAAGTTAGTTTTGAGATGTTTTTTGAAAATTTGTATGGATGGTGCGTCTCGGGTATGGGGTGGAATTCTGTTCCATTCTTTTGGACCTGCGATTGGAGAACGCTTTGTCACCTGTGGTTTTTGTGTTTGTTGTGACAAGCAAACGGGACTTATCAGATGAAGACCTAAGCCCCTCCCGACCAGCTTGATGTGGGAATAATAGGTCAGTAAGGTAGGAGGGTGATGAACCATGTTGGTGATGTACATGATTTAGACAGCAATTTGTGTACATGTACATACATGTATATACGTTCGAGGACAAGAGGAGAAAGAAAATACAAAGGAATCTTTCTTGTCCTCAGGAGTCGGTCTTTTGTTAAAATCGGTCATCGGACGTAAAAATACGTGCTTAGTCTATGGGGTTGTGTTATATTAAAGGAACAATAGGAAACACAAAGCATTGTCCTCAGTAGTATAGGAAAACACGACTGTATACACGTACATGTACATGATAGACTAGCAATATGTGTACATGTATATGAACATGTACATCAGTAATTCACATGTACAGTACATGTACCTGCTTCTACATCTGACGGGTTAAGACGTCTGCACTAGTAAGCACAACTGGCAGAGACTTATTCCTCATTTTGATAGAGCGTCAGACATGTCAGAAATGCACATGTACATGTACATACTGTATGTACAGTAATGCTGCAACTGAACCGTACATGTACTTACTGTGAAATGCTTGAAGTGAATTCCTTGTCTGGTGGCCATTTCGATGAAGTTTCTCAACACAGTGCAGATGAACCAACTCGATCACGAACGGTTTACATGTAAACTGTACCCTATCACAGCAGTACACCTTAACAAATTCCCAAAGCGTTCCAATGTTTATAGAGACCGACAAGTGTCTTGTTTGTCATTGTCCATTGTGTGGGTGAACGTGCACAAAATGGCTGACCGAGTTCCTATTCAGTCAGCAAAAGCCCGTTGAACTTCCTGGAGTCACTTTGGAAACGAAAAAGTGAATCCCGCTGGATCCTGTCTGGCGGACCCTATTAATGGGTGACTCATTAGTCCAACCACACGACATGTTGTGGGGGGACATGACTCAAAGTCTGCATTATATGATTTTTAAAACTGCAAAGGTTAAACAAAAAAATACAAAATTTCATGTGTTTGCATAATACCCCGAGTGAAATAACAAAAAACCAAAAAACCAACAATAACCTGATAAATTAACCTGTCTATCAAAATAAAATATTTCAGCTTTCTGAAGTTATAACTGCAATAAAAAAAAAACTTTTAGCACGAACTTTTTGCGATGGTATGTGAGTTCGAACCCCGCCGGGGGATTATGGTGCTTGTGTGCTTGGGCAAGACACTTTACCACAATTGCCTCTCTCCACCCAGGAGTATAAATGGGTATCTGTGAGGGTAGAGAACGGATGGCGCCGATCTCGAACTGCTGCGTAGAATTGATCTCATGGCCCGATGACCAGGGGTAATAATTGTGAAGCGCTTTGAGACATTTGTGTAAAGCGCTACACATAAGCACAAATATTATTATCTCCCTCAACAGTCTGTGACTTGCCATCTTGTGTACAGTCAGCGTTCACTGCAAAATGGAATCCTGGCTCCCTTCACAAACATGCTCCATGCACTATGGATCTACATGTATACATGAAGTCACGTCTAAACTTGTGTGTAACAACTGGCTTTCATGCAGACCCAGCTTACAAAAGTAGACGAATAGTAGGATCAAATTAAAAACAAAAACAGGACTAAAGTAGGACTTTGGAGGACAAAATCAGGATAAAAGTAGGACTTTTGCAGGCTTTCAGGAGTAGTTTTCATTGATACTCATCCATGTCCACAGCATCACAAGCCTCATTTGGCATGTTCTGTACTCGGGTCTGTCCACACTAAAGGGACCATTTAGCATCAAAAGACAGCAATGGGAGTAAGACATACATGTAGAAGAGGGACATCAAATCAAGTATTTTGCCCAAATGTTTTTCTGATGCTTTTCAGAGCTGTTAGTGATCACACTGACATAAAAAAGATAGGATAACACTCAGGATATATAAGAAATTAGAGGGTCATCTTCAAGACATTATGTTTGTAACATGGACGGACATTTGTTTTATTATTGACTGGAAAAAGAAAAGAGGAATTTAGTAACATTCCGAATGGTTGGTTAGTTTACATCTCTAACAATGTCAGGATTGTTATCAGTGGGAATTATGACAAATTTTGAGGTATTTTAACAAATTAAGATCTGATATATAAATTATGTTCAAACATGGACGGACATTTTGTGACAAATGTCCGTCCAGAAATTGTACACGTTTGATATGTTACAAACATAATATCTTGAAGATGATTCCAGGTCTAACTTCTTAAATACTCTGTTAGATGTTGATTTTTTTTTCTAAAACAAACTTGTTGATGGGTACTGAATGTATTGTGACAAAAATCAATGAAAAATTATTTTATATAATAACTACAATCTGAAATTCTCCTTCCATGTCACACCAAATGGGGTCATTAGTGTGGATAGACGCACTCACAACACTTGTGCTCCATCCTAAGCTCTTGTAAGTTGCATGCTAGTACTCCTGCACCCAATCCCTCAGTGCAATTTTCATACAGACAGTGTGTAACACTGTTACGAAAAATATTCAATGAAATTTCATTTTTTCGGAGTTGTGGGAGAAAAAGGTAGAAAAAGTAGGAAAACTATGAATTTCAAGAAAAATGTAGGAAAAGTAGAAGTGAAAAATTAGGAAAAAGTAGGAAAAGTAGGAATACATGTGTACTTGAAAGCCTGATGCAAGTGTAAGTATACGTGTACGTGCAAATTAAGCCTTCTCTACTTAAAAGCTTTCACAAAACCCTTAAATAACTTAGAGTCGCACAAAGCCACGGGGATTGTGCAGAGAAAACACAACTAAACACCTACCTTCATTTCCAACATTTCCATTTATTCCCTGTGAACATCAGCTTCCTGGAAAGTTTGCTCCGGCTCCAACATCTCAAAACACAGGAAATCTAAAGGTTGGCGATCCCCCCAGCAAAAGACTGAATGAATCACAGCAACCAGCCACGAATGATTACACTCAAGAAGACAGAAACGAAGGGAAACCGATCATCGGCTACATCCTACTGTCCTTTGTATGACAAGGCATTGGCAAAAAGACGATCAACGTGAACCAGAGCATTTTAGACAACACAAAGAACCAATGACTGAATGCCCAATAGGCCCGAGGCGGTAGAATTGCATAAACGCAGCTTGTGAAGTACTCTCGAGTCGCATTAGTTTAAATTCAACACGTTGCAAAATCTGAGACAACAAAAATGACAGCAGGCAATTCCATAGCGTTGTGGAAGGGGCGTGGTTAACTCAAGAACGGCCACCGAGTGTAGGAGGCTTAGATGAGTGGAACAGGTGGCGTCACGTCCAGATCGGACCTGAAGAATCTCGCGGGACAACGACAGGCTTGGAAGCTAGAAGATTCCTGATGAACCATAGTTGGATGTAATCCATGCCCGTCACATTCATCGGAGATTCCATTTATTAAAACTGCTGATATTTCTGCCGAGTCCAACAGAATTCCACGTCACAACGTGGTCCGAACAACGACCGAACACACGCACGAACACGAGCATGGCTTGATGAATATGTGAACATGTACCTTGTACACGGTCGACAAATGATGTCCAGTACCTGGTATGTGTGATGTATCCTATTGTAAACAACCCATTGTACTGAATCACAAATATTCGCTAAGGCTGCTTTTGTTAGTGAACTAAAAGCCAACATGTCCTCTCGACCGTAGAAAATCTCTATAAACCGCACACAAAAACAAGCACTTCAGCTGTTCTGCGCACGAGTCATCTACATGTACGTTCTTCATAGCCGATGCTGTTGTCAAGGCAACAGAGGATACATTCACTCCCTCCAGCGTTGTGTACACACACATCATGAACAGGTGACTGCACTTGTTTGTTATGCATGTACTTTCGGGATTGTGAAATCTTTAATTCCATAATTAAGATTAAAAAAAAATACACTTGTCAATTTTGTCTGAGAATAGATCAATTTCTACAATGGTGACTGTAGCAAGCAGATAATTTGCAAACTCCAACGAACCATATATTCCTTGGCTGGTTTACTTGCGGACAAGAAGGACGTTGCTCCTCTAACAATAAGAATAATATTGACATCTTCATATACATACATCCACCATATACTGATGTGCATGTACATTATTACCCCCGACGGACAGGCTTATCATTCCTGGATCCATATGTACATGTACATATACCTGGGGAGCATCCTCTTCAATAATGTGAGGTTATTGTGGATCGGGAAGTACAGTACAAACGGATGAAGTACATGTGTACACATCAGGGGTTGGCTGATTTAAATCACCTTGATTTAAATCACCTTGATTTAAATCAACATGGGGTAGGGAGGGGGTGGGGGAGGGGGTGGGGGGGGGGTGGGGGAGGGGGTGGGGGAGGGGGTGGGGAAGAGGGTGGGGAAGGGGGGGGAAGGGGGTGGGGAAGGGGGTGGGGAAGGGGGTGGGGAAGGGGATGACAAATGCATCAAAGCAGAAGGCAAACAATTAAATAGAAAAATAACGGGGAGGGGTGCGACTCCCACCTATGGATTCATATCTGCAACTCCTGGGTGGTATCATCAATCAAACGGTTATTCTTCAACACAAACTGTTTCTCACAAACTGTACATCAACAAGCCTGTACAGACTACACAACAAATTGTACCTACATGTACGTCTTTATCCATATCTCCCCTGGATTATCGGTTTTTCAACATCAAGCACAAGCCACGAAAAACTGCCAACGACCCGATACATTAACTTTCTCAAGGTTACTGCACTGGTTCTTTCCACACTCCCATCGATGAATGAATTACTGCGGCAAAAATGACGAGATCTGATATACTATTTTCTAAATTTTTTTTGATGGTACTGTTTGATGTCAGAACCCGTCACCTAGCATTCAAGCATTCATTAACCTACATCTTTATCGGCTATTATTTTTCTTTCTCTCCGTTGGGTCCGCCGGCGTTAATGATTAGCCCTTAATTGATTAAACACGGCCGTTTTTCCTACCCTTTTGTACCCTTCAAAAGAAAAACAAAATACATGACACCAGAAATTAATTTAATCTGCCAAGCGTCGGTAGCCTGGTGCATGTACAATTATCTTGCCTTTTTTCAGTGTGTTATGAGGGGCTAGTTCTTCCACACTTTTCTCTATAGCCCACACCTCGAGTGGCCTTTGGCCTTGTGATGGGCGACTTGCATAAAAAACCACCTAAAAAACCACCCCAAAACAACCCATTTGACCCCATCCATATCACAAGCAGACAGGCTACATGTACATGTACAAATGTATGTACAAAGTTTGTTAAAAGTTTATGCAGTGCTCACCAATGTATGTATCTATGTTGGCTACCGCCAGCAATTTAACAAACGATTGAACAATTCAAATTACACACAACCTGTGGGCCTGGAATGTCGGGGAAGTTAGTTCCCGCAAATATGAAAACACACTAATTTTTCAAACCAAATTTCACTTTTGGACACACCTGGACTCACATACATGTATTTCATCAAATGATGATATATTCCAACTTTTGTTTGGCTATCAGAGACGGTTGGAAAACAATTTATGACAAGAAAACAAAGCAGAGCGCCGGTACAGTAACTTGGAGGTCGCAGGTTCGAATCCCGCTCCTGCCAGTTTCTTTGTTCGCTTTGAAGATGTGTTCAAATTTACCTAGTCAGTTTCCCTTGTGGATTGTTTGACAAAAAAAAATTACCGAAAGTTTACAAATAAAAATGAAATTTCATGATGCATATTGGACCAATTTTTCAGCTGCACACAAGCCTAACCCCTTGAAGTTTGTTATTTATAGTGAGGCGCCGGGGTGGCCTGTGCAGCCAAGCGAAACGACACAACAGGTTTGTGCAGCCAAGCGCAACATTCACAATAATCCAACAATGGATTGAAACTGCAGAAATGGCATGTACAGACGTCATCCGGCCTGGTGGCACTGATTTTTAAAATTTTGCGGCTATAGCCATCATCGGCTTCAAAGGGTTAAAAGGAACAGCAAATAAACAATACCTCTGCTGAGGATTAGTTACTCCAGTGAGGAGCAGCCACTTTGATGAGGCAGTGGGTTTTACCTACGAATTGACAGCAGCGAACACTGTACATTGTACACAAAGGTGTAACAGTGTTCGCTAGTGCTGAAAATTCTCTGCGGCAGAGAGAGAGAGTGTGTGCAGTGTCGGTCGTTCCGACTCCTATTGCTTCTACCTCCATGACTCGATCTACAGTGCAATAGATTAGCTTGAAGGTTCACCGTTGCACGTCAATCACAATAGGAAAAAATGTTATACATGGTTCTGAATCTGATGAACAGATCAGACAAAAGTATTGCTGTGTTTAAGTTATTTATCTGGACTTGGGATGGAACAAAAAAAACCATCATGCTTTCAAGCAGAATAATTGAGTATTCAATTATTCAAAACTGGATTTGAATATTCGATACTCGCCGATCAAGTTTTTCACGCGTCAGCTGTAACCGCAAAGCTCACCGATGTTTTACATGAGGCGATCAATATTATGGACCGCTCGATCGACATTCTTTTGCATGGTCCTGTTGTATCAAGATCATTATTGGTACGTATAACGTTCGGACAATAAACGAAACTCCACCCTGCATGTTTGCAGTAATTATTTTATAGGCGTCAAGGGTTTTACATCACTGAATCTTACCTTGAGAGACTCACGCTTGGACAGCTTGCTGGACGTGGTACTTGAGGGAACGTAGCCATCGCCAGTTGTGTTGAGTTTCCCCTCAGACTGCAAACAAATACAAATATAACAATGAAATTTGTTTTATAATTCCTGACTCCTCAAAATTGAACTCCTGAATCTTACAAATCCACTGGCGTGCAGTAACCCATTGGCACATTCTTTGTTTTTCTGTCTTTCAAAGAACCGGGGGAAATGAAGCCTTTACGGTGACTGGGCTCTACAGTCCTCGAAACTCGATCTACAATATCCTAAAAAAAAAACTCCTTGCGGATTCTACATTTACAGGATCAGAAGAGTTTGGGTTAAGCCAGACATGCAGTGCAAAATTATCATGTTCGTATCTCCAGAAAACAGCTGCGACATGCCAAGATTCTAAATCATAAAAAGTACTCTGAGATAAGCGACAGTACGGAATACACACCACACTTCTTCCAAAGCATGCAAAAATATCAAGTGCATGAATGACTATCTAAAAAAAAGAACTTCAAGTTTTTTTCAAAATTGCCGGAATGTAAGATTTCTTACGAGACATTTTCTTGCTTGGTGCACAGACCTCCCCAAACGTGAAGCCGGCGAACTCATGAAACTTCACAGAATTATGTTCTTGGACAAGGGATGCTGTTGTTTTCAAATGGAGATTGGAGCACGGGCCAGGAAAAAAAAAGAGAGAAAAACATATCGGGGAAGAGAAGAGGAAAATTGAGGTCGAAGGGCAGAGGACAGGCAGGGTTGATGGTGAAAGGAGGAAAAGAAGCCGCAGGGCGGGTGACGAAGACGATGTTGGGGAATGACAGAAGTTTCAAAAATGGCTAAATACGAGATGGAGAATGTGGAAGATGGAGGGGGAAAACAGAGGACAAGGGAAAATTGATGTTTGAAAAAAAAATATTTAACAGGACGGGGAGATCAGATAAAGAAAATAGAAGAGAGCAAGGGTGGGTGCAGGAATTTTTTATTTTTTTATTTTAATTAATTTTTGTTTGGGAGGGGGCAGTAAAGAAAAAAAAACAAAGTTTCCGAATTGGCCTGGTTTGAGTCTGTTAGCATAAAAGCAAGATAAAAATATCAGGAAAGCCAAGTCAGTGAAAATGGAAAAGAGCTGGTGTTATTTTTAGCTCCCAACCCCTTCCAGGTCTACCCCTGGAGATATCATCAGATGGCAGTCACAGAGGGCAGTAAGTTGAACAGGATGATGAGAAATTTGACATTAATTAGAAGGAAAAAAAGACAGTAAGGAAGGCAAGGTAAATGAGATAGTTGGAAAGAAACCATTGGTTAACAAGAACAACAAAATTTAAGCACTGAAGAAGACTGACGTGGGGTAGTAGGATGGGGGCATGGCGGGAGGGAGCAGAGGTGGCAGGAAGGGGGAATGGGATGAATCAAAGGACAGGGGATGGGACGGCAAGACAGGTACGAGCAGAGACAGCCAAATAAAGATCAGGAGGAGACAAGAGATCCGGTGGATGGTCAGGAAGGTCGGAGAGGACATAGCGGTCAGAGGAATAGAGACAGCAGACAGAAGCAATGACAGAACGGATTCTGGTAGAAGATGACCAGGCTTGATGTGGTCTGAGGAGGCCGTGGTCTGAGGAGGCCGTGGTCTGAGGAGGCCGTGGTCAGATGTGTCAGAATTCAGACACTCGCTGATTAGAATGCAAGTGCACATGTAGATTTGGATGACGCAAAACAAAGTGATGGTGACAGAAACCAATTTGCAGGGCATGAATTGGTTAGATTACTACACGGAAGATGTCCAAAAGAAAATCGGTCACAAACTTCAACTCCTGAAGTCTTGAGGATGGAGTTAGGCCGTAAAAACAATCACGATCAAGGAAACGTTGGCAGTACATGTAGCAAGCTTCTAGTGTATGAGATGAACAGCATTCATAGACTGCCACTGAATCGTAAAATTTTTACTACGGGTATATCCAACGGCAGATCAGTCACAAACGTGATTCTGGAATTCTTGAGGCTATCCGGCAGCAAAACTGACAATCAAGAAAATAATGCAAACAGTAAGCTGGCCTCCAAAGAGTTTGACGGTCGAGAAACCGGCTTGTACATGTACATGTAAATGTAAGATGGAAGAATCAGCATGATTTGAAACTTTGCACGGTGGAATGATATAACAGTGAGGTTTGTGGGAAACGCCACATAATAATTCAATTTCTCCTGTCGAGAAATGTGGCTCTGAAAGAACCGACGGCGAGAACGCAGTCTCGTTGTTCGGCAGTACGTGCTTGCTCTGTATCGTCCTCGGAAGAAGAATCAATTAGATTGATGAATCGGTGTGCTGTACAGATATCCAGCACCACGTCAGAACCCTGTTCTGATGTCTTGAATGAGTTGAACGAATTGGCATGAATAAAGAAGTTAAATTGATTTGAAAGTCACAAAAACACGAGTTTACAGTTGGGTTGCAAAGACGGCCAAAATCATGTGTGTCACTGCCGTCTTGAAATTTTACAAGAAGCTCAACTGCAGAGAAAGAGAGGAGAAGACATAATGACTGACACAGACAAGCTCACGAATGTTTTGAAGGCAGTAAAGAGAAAAAGAAAATGGAAAAAAAAAAAGGAATGGAATTCTAAGCAGGAAGTAAAAGACTAACAAATGGTTTTCCATTTTTATCTTTTCGGCGCGGGCTCGTGTATACAAACGGCACAATAAATCTTGGTGGCTAGCATTGCCTGTGACCCCCTGGGGCCATTTCTCTAAAATTAGCTGGATACAACACGCGCCCCGCAATCTTTGCAAGGCGATTGCGGCCAATATGAAATGATGAATTTATTAGCTGTCGCACTTTTTTTCTGCCGATGGAGACATTATGAGTGATTAGGCTGGTGTTAAAGCCATGTGTGGGGACAATCAGAGATCTTTCAAACCGGTTTATTTGGTTATGTATTCATGGATGGAAAATATTAAAAAGGTAATTTTATGCGTGGAAATTGCAAACTTCACCCACCTAATGAATGTAAATGATCTACACGTACACGTACACGTACACGTACACGTACACGTACACGTACACGTACACGTACATTGTACTTATACATTTGATGATTTACACAATATACCATTTCCAAGTTTAAACATATGATACAGCGTCGGTAATAAAAAAAAAAAAAAAACACAAACAAATGTCAAACAATCCACAAGGAAAACTGAATAGGTAAATTTGAATACATTTTTTAAGTGAACAAAAAAAACCGGCAGGAGCGGGATTCGAACCTTCGACCTCTGGAATACCGTACCGGCTCTCTACCAACTGAGCTACATGTATCTTGCCCTACATTGGTGGTCTGGGAGACTGCCAACTTACATGTACATTTTTGTACATGCAGGGCAAGATACATGCAGCTCAGTTGGTAGAGAATCGGAACAGTATTCCGGAGGTCGCAGGTTCGAATCCTGCTCCTGCCACTTTTCTTTGTTCACTTTGAAAAAATAAAAATGATTAGTTTCACTCTGACCCGAACCAATCCTCCTGAGAAATATTTCCACCTGAAATGCTGTCATCTTCGAGAAAAATGTATCAGAAGACTTCCAAAAATGGAAGGCTTATTATGATTTTAACAATTGAAATAAGCACACATATACATGTGTACACTTTTATAAACGTGTATCGACCTTCAAACGCGCACGTCCTATTGTTCCCTCTTTTGTTTGTACTTTAACTTTTTCGGAAGACTCCCATGGGTTTTTTACACGATTTCAATCGCAGACGTATTCAAGGAATCGCGGACGATATTGTTCCCTTTGTTATACGTCCACGTTTGTTTGGGAGAACAAACGCATATGTGAAAAGCAAAACAGTTTTTCAATATTTTCTCCCAACTCGGACATGTCGGATGATAGATTGAGCTCAAACTTTTAGGTTTGTTTCGTGTATACATGGTGAATCACACAAACATGGCACCAGCAAGCAAAATCAGACATACAATGTACATGTATAATGTGAGTTGGAAATTTTGAAAATTGAGATTTTCATTCCATAATAAAATGTATAATGTAAGCTTTGTAATGGTAAAAAATCCACTGTTTTACGATATTTTGGTTTTCGAATAGAGCTGTAAATTCAGCATTGAGAATGGAAAATAACACAGATTTTTTCAGAAATACTCCAGACTAATGTCAAATTGTACACATTTAATGGTCTCAACACAAAAGCAAACCAGGTTATTTTGAATTAAATATGCTTTAAACTGCAGTATTTTGACAAAAACAAGAATCGTGATTTTCTTTGGACGACTTTCATGTAAATTGGAGTTACTAAAAAATAGGTCATGTGACTTATGTCCGATTTCCTTTGCGGACGCACAAATTATGAACACTGTCTGCAAATGTGTTGTTCAGCTATAACAATGCTTTACATACAATGTACATGTACAAGTACCTTGAAAGCTGTCCAAAGGATATTCAATATGATAGTGTACATGTACATCGATATATACAAGAATGTCATTTGTATTATTTTAATTATTAATTTTGAATTTGAACAACGGATACTCGAAGAAAAAAAACAGACACTAGCCAAGGACCCTTGAGAGAAGACAAATAAGGAAATACATGCATAAAGGGAGAAATAAACGTGTGCGCGAATACCTGTTGGTAAATCCGAAGTTACATTTCAAACCAGGAGGGATATAAGTGAAATCTCGCCATCGAATGCTCGCTTTAAAACACGAGGCAAGAATAAAAACACGGGATGTTGTTTTGGAAAGATTAATGGGGCAAGCCAAAATGCGGGGAGGACAATGAATCAAACCAATGTGTCTAAATCGGAAGTCACATCGTCGTCACGAATCTCATTCCTTTTGTATCGTTGACTCTACTGACAGCGCCAAGAGGGTAGGCGGGTCTACCGTCAAAAAAAGAGGATGTTGATTGCTGAGAGCAATCTGCGTCACTCTGTACATGTACATGTCGTTTTATCAAGGTACATTAAAATAAAACATGCAATTATTTCTGCCATGAAATACAAAAAATTACTTTTGAAGGTTTTTTTTTCCAGCCTGCCTGTGCCATCTGTCTAAAAGTCATCGCTATGGGCAGCAAACAAAACTGACATCATATAAAACGGTCTCCCTTTTTTGCCCAGTGTTTAGCATTTAGCCACAAAAGGGAACTTCATCTTACGACATCAGATTTGTTTGCTGCCTGCAGTGATGACTTTTAAAAATGATAAAAACGGCTCTCAAAAGGAACTTCTTTATTATTTCATGGCACAAAAAAGAACTGCCTGTGTCATTGTAATATACCTTAATCTTAGAGATGTAGTCGAGTCCATCACAAGTTTTTGCAAGTCCATCACAAGTCCATCACAAGTCCATCCCAAGCCCTCCAGTCCTAATTCCAATCACAGGCTATTGAAATGAGCTTTGACAAAGGCATTCCTTTGTCATTGTTGATCCAGTTACTTGTGACCAGCTTTATGAAAGGACTTTTGACTGGACTTGTGAAAGGACTTGTGAAAGGACTTGCGAAAGGACTTGCGAAAGGACTTGCGAAAGGACTTGCGAAAGCTCTGCTTAATCTGCCTAAAACTACAAAATGGTGCAAATTTCTTTCAGCAATCAGCATCCTCTTCAAACCAACCCTTAAGCATCATCGGTTTGTCCCTCAGTAAATTAGGAACATGGTAAACATGTTTTTTTTCACGGCTGACTGAATTACATCGTGTACGAACACACCATCTGGTTACAAACACACGATCTGGTAAACACGATCAGGTGCAAGTATAATATCCCTTTGCGTACGGATGACGTCTGTGGAAGCAAACAGAAAAGTGCCACCAGGCAGGATGACGCCATTGGCCGCCGTTTGTGCAGTTTCAATCCATTGTTTGATTATTGTTTATGATACGCTTGACTGCACAAACACATTGTAGCGGTTCGCTTGGCTGCCAGAACCGCCGCGACACCATGACATCTCCCGTAAAATACCTTGCCCAAGGGGTTAAACTGCGTCTCGTCTTTCTATGTCTACATTTGTACATGTATGTGTACATGTACATGTAACCCCAGGCAAGGTCTGCTATCCAAAACAAGAGTGTTTGATGTCAAGTCTACATGTAATATGCACTACTTTGTTGATTACTAACAGGTGTATTTTTAGCATCTGCTGAAGAAAATAGGAAAAAAAAGGACATTACTTTGCATACATGTACATGTAGACTACTAGTCTTGAAAATAATTAGCCAGTTCAGTATCTTAAAGGTCAAAGGTTATTCGGGATAAAATTGCTGACGTAATGTCACGCCATGTTACGCGAACGCCCGTTCTGATTGAATTTAACACGTGCGCATTGTGCGACCATCTTTTGTGTTCACATGCGCGTTAGGTCACGCGGGTCATTCGGGATAAAATAGCCTTAAGTGCACATAACATGCACAGTTGAAATGCCGAACTTGGCTTGATACACGCAAAAAGAAAGTTACAGGACGTGGTTCATAACTTTTACTCTTTAACCATATGCCAGCATTTGTATTTCAGGATAAAAATTCAGCATACAAATTCATGAGCTGAAGCATGATGCCATCAAACACTCAACATCAGTGTCTCCAATACATACATCATGTAGCTTGAAGTACAAATTCTACATTTTCCGTGACTTCATATTTGACTTGTTTCGACTCCAAGGTTTCATCAAAACTTCATTGGTTGGCTCTCTTGAAGGACTGAACAAAAAGCACCCTCTTGCACAGGTTGTGGGAACAATTTTCTTAGGAATATAAAAAAAAAACCAATACCTTCTGTTCACTTCAAATGAAAAAAAAAGTATTCATATCATGACTGCAGTTTTGTTACACATGGTACCGCTAATATTTGAGCACTGGTCTAGTGAACTCATGACTGGAATAGTCCGTTGGTTTACTGATTAAACGTTACCACTGAAATCAAATTTTTCTATTAATTAATGAAATTTCTGTAATGGCCATTCTTAGTTTTGAGGCAGGAGGTTTTAGACAGGGTTTCTCAGACCAACACCCCTCCCCAGCAGGTCAGCAAAGGAACAAAATCAAAACAAAAGAGATTGGTACATTGTACATGTACATGTATGAAAAACATTGTGTAATCATATTTTTATCATTGGTCTTGTGAAATACCTTCCATTAACATTTTTGAGCTACTACTACTAGCCTGGCTGTCTAGCAGATTTTAACCTGATATTCGAGCCCTGGCACATGATGAAAATATGTTGAACTAACCGTTTCCTTATACTTTGCGGAACTGACTCAAAACACATTCATTGTACATGTACACTTGGATCACAGCCAATTATGTATTCTTCTCTAGGCCAGGATCTCAGACATCAATCATTCCAGGGAAATTGAAACAGAAATGAACCTACGTACATGTACATCATGAAGTTGTGAGCTGTGGAACGGCAGCAACACGGACCAGGGCCGCCTCTTCCGATTGGCCTTCTCATTGTTTGATCTGAGGGTGCCGTACATGTAAGGGTGCACCTCCTTCCCAGAATCCTCCCCGAGGAAGCTGTCGCTCAGCGAGCGCTGCTGGGTGCCCCGGTTTATGACACGCTGTGCCATGACAACCCGGGCTAAAAAAATCAAATTAGGATTGATTTGCGAAATTAAACCCGAGATTGCCCGCTGGTCGTCCTCATATTACTAAACACGCTGTGCCCAGTTAATTTGATTGCACATTTGGCGAGTGCTTTTATTTTCATGTCCGTAAGTTTCTAAACATAGCCCACACCTTTGAGTGGCATGCTTGCCTTGTGTTCGTATTAATGATTAAAGTCTGAAGATTTTGAGGCCTCACATTTTCTGCAACCTTGTCTGCCTTTGGAAACAAATTTTCTTCAATTTTGCCAAAATCCAGACGGGTTAAGCGGAGATCAAATGCAAGAATTCATGATCGTCTTGCATTTTACAAGCAACTCTTTGACATACATGTACTTTGTTGCTCCAATGTGTATGTTTCCAGAGTTTCTCCTTGAAACCAGGAAGCGGTTGAATCCCGTTCAGACCCAATGTGGTAAGATAAACAAACCGTTCCACAATTCCACATATACATGTACTTTCTCCAGTGCACTCTCTACCGTCTTCATCAAGGATCCACCAATGAGGCTGCCATGTTGGTCATGTTCCCTAGGTGCACTCAGATGTTTACATGCCACAAATCACCACCATCAGAGGTACCAGTCTATCATAGTACTGTACTATGATTCCAACAGAATTTCACAGCGACTAATAAAGATGGCCACCAGCCACCAGACGGGCAAGAGGTCAAAAGGTCTGATGCATCATCTCGGACTTCTCGAGCCATACACCATTTACAATGTACGGTGGATCAAAATATAGCACACAACTACATAAAAACAGTACCTATTTATACCGATTCTTCTGGGCTGTTTTCATGATGCTTTCCTGTGAAATACGGACCTCAAAACTCCAAACCGATGGTCCAGTTTACATCCTCCTTGCAAGTGACAGATCTTGTTTATGACTGCATATAGACAACGGTGTACATCATCTGTTCGTCCCGATTCTTCTTGGCTGTTCTTCAGTTTTTCTCACAATACTCCTTGTGAAGCATGGCCCTCATCACAAACTTCCACTGGCTGCCGCGTACAAACATTTTGCAAGTGACGAATCGCACTGATTTGAATAGGATTGGTCGAATCACTGTTGGTTCTGCTCAACACGACCCGACGATGCACCACCGACATTTGTTGAAATCTGACGCTATCCAAAAGTACTGCCCGAAACGTCCCAACATACATGTATCCACATGAAAAGCACATGGGGAGATCTGATCGGTGGGTTCGTTTTTACATGAGCTCTTCGTACAGACTACCAGTTGTTGAACAGAGCAATCGTCCAGTTATATACCATGTCTGTATATATTTGTACCTGTATCCCCAATGTGGCGTATAGACACGACAGAGGACAGTACAGGAAGTAACGGCCTGGCATTAGGGTCGACACAAACAAATTTGGCTGGAGATAGGCGCAGCAGGAAATGTATGATGTTTTAGTTTGTCAAATTTGTTGGCGTGATATCTGGGATGTGAGCTAAACAGGAAGGAAGGAAACATCCTAATCTTTTCGAACACAGTCCAACAAAATGTAACAGAATTCAACAGGATATAAGAACATATTGTGATGGGCGATTTGCATTAAAAAATAGAAATACATATTTTGAGGTGGTTTATTTTAATATTCGCTCGGTTCTCTCTGGATCAAAAAAGAAATGTTTGTTTTGTTTGGAATACAGGAGGGTGCTGAGCTCTAATTCTAGGCTAAAGAACAGGAGAACTGTGGGAATCCAAACACAATCATTTTCAATGTTCACTTTGAAAATTAATTCAGAAAATTACCTACATGTAGTCAGCTTCCCTTGTGGTTTGTTTGACGTTATTAGAGTTAAAAAGTCGTATCCTCATTGAGTGATCCCCCCAGGAAGTATCGTAAATGTGGGGAGTGATCCCTGGCTATATATGACATGATAGGTTGGCTTCTGACTAGTACAGCACTCCGCTTTCCCCATCTCCCCCAAAAACAAAAACACTGACAATTTGAGAGACTGCCAACATATGTACAATGCAGAGCAAGTTGGTAGAGCGCCGGTACGGTGCTCCGGCGGAGGTCACAGGTTCAAATCCGGCTCCTGCCAGTTTGCTTTGTTCGCTTTGAAAATTCACTTCAATTTAATACCAAATCAGTTTGCCTTGTGGTTTGTTTGACGATATAATCAAACAGTTGATCTTTTGATCAAGCAACAAACAAAAATAAAATGACTGTCACCTACATACATTTTGTACATGTACAGACAGACAGACAGACAGACAGACAGACAGAGTTCTGTTGGTAATACCTACCCTACTCCGAGGGGCTTGGAATTTGGACGACGGCCGGAGTGAATCCTTATCGAATATTTCCCCATGGTCCTGGTCGGTTCCTTGGCCTACAGACAAAAATAAAGGAAAACATACGAAAAAGAGAAATAAATTCTGTGTCTTAATCTTAAGTAAAATTGCAGACATCTCCTTCCAAAATAGTGTGTAAAATGGTACATACTACATAACACAGGCTTACAGCAAGGGGTATCTGTTAGTCCACTCCGGCTTTGAGTGGACAGGCAGTTTTTCAATCTTCGTTTGGAGTGGACGGCCCTACATGTACATGTACATGTTGATTATAATCCTAAGATTAAACCCTGTCAGATTACAAAACGAATGGTTGTACATGTAAAATATGCTGGTAGCCTGTTCTGACCAGCCATATGGTATACCTGCATGGCTTTTGGAACGTCCCCTCGGTATCCCCTCGATCTTCAGACGCTGCATCATCGGATCTGCTGGCTGTCCCGCCTACAGGCACCACGATCATAGACGTCCGATATGCAGACGCAGTAACTGATACACATGTACAACACCGACCAGTCAGACTCAAAAAGCCAGCTCCGATCAGCTGATATCCTTCAAGACAATCCCGGTTTACAGTCAAGCGCGACTAATTCAATTTCTGTTGGGAATACACCACCGAGTGACACTAACAAGTTGACGATGACCGTCAATACAACAGTACCAGCCAGAATGAGCTGGTAATGCAGTCAAACTTACACGTTGTTTGAAAAGTTCAATCACTCACGATGCGAATCACTAAAATTGGACAAGGCTTGGTGCTAATAGAGTTTTTATGTTTTTTAATGACGAGATAGTATGCAGTGATCCGATGTTGGAGGGTATAGTGTTCCGGCAATTGTGAAGGCTTTGTCAGAATCTAGCCAGAAGATTTCACAACCAGTTTCACTCCCACTAAAATTAAAACTTTAAAATTCACACAAAATTTCAGACAATACGACAGCAAAGTGTTGCCAGTAACTGGCAACTAGACTGTCAGTAACTGGCAACTAGACTGTCAGTAACTGGCAACTAGACTGTCAGTAACTGGCAACTAGACTGTCAGTAACTGGCAACTAGACTGTCAGTAACTGGCAACTAGACACAACTGCAAAAAACAGATTGTGCTGCAAATGTAACCACGCATGGACGTGTAGGCCTTAGTAAAAATTACTAAAATGTGCACTTCAAAATCGAGATACATGTACACGTGACTTGGCACAACATCTGAAGGTAATATTCCCGCTCGCACCACACAAGACGACGGTTCGAATTCGCTCGAGACTACAATGAGACGTCAATAATGCAACCACTACACAAACACATCCCGGTTGAACAAAGTCACAACGGCAAGTGTTCCCTCGTAATATCGCTCCCTCGTCTCTGCCTCCTGTCGAATCACCGCTTCCCCCAGGACTCGGAGAAAAACATTTAATCACTGGCAAAACATCGTTGGTCGGGAAAAAAAACCGGCTTGCGATTACAGACTAATTGACTCCGCCTTTCCAAGCGAGTTGACTGATCACGGGGTGATGTGCGTTGTAACAGAATCGGCACATCGCGTGGGGCCCTGTTGGCTGTTGCCAAACAACCTTCATGAGGCGAAGTTTTTTTTCTGACCGAGGAGGTAACTCAAGATGTATATAATCCCAGCCATAAAATCAAGGGCTACGCAAACAATGCTTTGAAAGCATCTGATAATCCAGCTAATTTAGATTGCATTACAGAATACATTGTACATGTACATACACGTAAATGTCCGTTCACTTTACATGTACAATATGCATTGGCTAGTAAAATGAGAACCTCCGACACAATAATCTGTACATGTGCAGTGACTTAAGTGAAAGGTTGCATGGACACTTTAGGGTACATTTTTGCACAACATTTTAAAGTAATATTCCCGGTTGCATCACACAAGACGTCTAGTTTGAACTCGGTCGAGACTACAACTAAACCCCCACACAAACACATACCCAGTTGAACAAACTCTGAAAGTCGCATCACTTTAGTCTTTAGATGCACTGGCTCGTAAAATGAGAACCTCACAAAACAATCTACATAATCTTAAAAAGTACATACATGCAGCTAAAAAAACAAACAGAGCTCAAGTGAAAAGGTTAAATGTTATCAAGCTTAGAAAGCAACAATTTCCTTATCATCAGGCACAGAGATTTCTTGAAGGGAATTGGGGTACATGACACGGTCACAGAGTTCACTTCAACATCCAAGTCGACTTCAAAATCCAAGGAGATTTGGCGAGAAAACATGTACGTACTTCCAGGGCTCCCCATATAATGTGTGTGGTGTCCAATTTCATGAAAATATTTTGTTGCTTGTCTGGGCGGAGCTAAGAAACCACAACAATGTGGTCTTGTGAAGGCAAGCGTTTGAAATTAAAGTTGAGGTTGAAGCAGTGTTTAGCCCCCATCTGCCATCTCTGTGAAGCAGGTTTGAATTCCAACCTACATGTAGTGATTAGGTTTTCAGTCCCTGCCTGGTTTCTACAGAATATTGACAACAGGTTTCTTTCCAACATCTTTAACTCTTTCACTACGGTATTATAATGAGGGCTGTGATGTAACTGTTTTACAGAATGTTTACAACGAGCCGCTCTGAGCGGCTTGCCGGCAGGAATAGGCATTTTTTGAGCCGCTGTGAGCGGCGCGGCGTAGCGGAAGAGTTAAACCAGATTAGCTTTCCTCCTCTCAATAGGTTTTTTTTAGGCAAATTCCAGTGCCATGATCAGTACGAGATTACAGTTTCCATGGTTTCATATAAATAATTCCTAAAAATACTGAAAAGGCTATCGTAAAAAATGCTTGAGACAGACTAGACGGTACTGCCTAAAAAGGAACTCCAAGACTACATCCTACATCAGTTCTTGAGGGAAGCTTATTAGCTTCTGTGAGATGTGATCCCCACGTACATGTACTATTTATAACGGGACAAGCAAAGATAGCAGGCTGGTGACGGCCTCAAGTAAATAGAACGCACTTAAAAAGTACATACAGTACATGCAGCTAAAAAACAAAAAAAACAGAGCGATTACCGAGATGATCACTGCTAACAAAGACAGGTTTGAGATTTTCCTGCTTAACAGAACTGCAAATGCAATGAAGCATCAGATGACATTCAGAAAGTACAATTTGGTTGCAGTGATTGTAACAGTATATTCACTGTTGATAATCCACATATTTATTTATAATGACTATGCACAGGCAGAACTGCACCATTCGTCGTCGATATAAAAAAATCCGATTGGCACAGAGAAACTTCACCTTCCACCTCTGTGACCCAGGTTCAAATCCAACGAGTCATAAATTACATGTACGTTTTACATAAAAAATACATACATACAGCACACAACACTACCATACACATGTGAAATATTGTACGTGCAGAGTGTGCAATGTAGGTCATGTACATGTACGTTAATTTTAGACTACTGCAAGCCAAGTACACGTTCAGCTGAATTAAAACAATACCCCAAGCTATGACTGAGATTGCCAATTATCAGAGTGGAGAGAGAGCTAGAAAAACGCTCGGGTTTGGGGCGTTTTAAATTGATCGGAATATTGCAACTACTGTACATGTATAGGCAGCCCCAGGTGGCGTTCGATCTCGGCTGGTAAATTACTACCAGATGTATTAACCATGGCGCATGCAGATTTAATATTATCATCGACAAATAATTATCATTTTGAGATTTGAATCAAGGAAAACAAAATACGGAGGTCTCAAGTGGCTGTTTGACCACTGGTCAACAGCAACACAACGCACTGAACAAACTCGAAACCATCGCTCAGAACTTCAGAAGCAGCCAATCAGTATTCTGATATAAAACAAAAATTTCCTCCAAAAAAGAATTTCAGATCTCTTCTAATCATCGAATAAATCCACAGGAGGAAAACACACTGTAAACAGAACTTGTCAATCCTTTTTGACAGTGAACAAATAAACCTGAACCTGATATGAGCATCTCACCCAGACACCTGACTATGTACATGTACCTGACCACCTGTCAAATAACCAGGCAGGCAGTTTTTGCTTCTGTTCCGAATATTCAAATATGTGATCAATTATCGAATATTCAAATATTTATTTCCGAGTGCAAATATTCGAAGGTGAAATGCAAAGGGAAACATTTTTGACAACAAAATTGCATCCGTGACTTCGTGACTGGTTCCTGTCCAAATAATTGTATGACAGCAGGCTTTCTATCTGTATTACAAACATGCCTCGGGGGGAAAATAAAATTTTCTCACCAGGGCAAACAAAGGGTTTCTGCATTTTTGGCACGTCTGCTAAACCTTTACAAAAGTGAGATGATAATTAGCAGTTTCGTGTGTTAATTAGACTGCCTCTGTACATGTACTTTATTTACCCCAAAATCGGCCGTACGGACAAATGAAATATTCAAATTAACAATCGAATGGAAGGTCGAATATTCAAATATTCAATTATTCGATCTGACTCAGCCTTACCTCTCTTTCTATATTAATTTTTAACAGTAGCAAATAAAATCCTGTGGAAAAAATAATGTAAATTGGAATTATATTAGTAATTTTCTTTGTTCACTAAAAAAGAAAAAAAAATCCTGGTATCAGTGCAACATCCATCTGGGTAATTCAAAATTGTTCACACACTACTGTCTACTCATCCCCCCAAAAAAACTTCAACTCATCAGCCGTTTGTCGGTAGCTTTTTTCCAGCAATTCCTCCAGTAAATTAAAGAAATGCAAAAGCCGGCTCAATCGTAGCTGACCCATCTCCAAACAGACCGCTACTTTGTGCTCTCGCGTCTGGACTTCACCAGGCTTTGCACCAGATGCATAAATAGTAGGAACAAATTAAAGTCCATCCAATGAACAATGTATCCAGTACTAGACGACGACGCTAACGCTGCGTATTCGTATGCGGGTTTTCCGAAACTCCTTCCTGACAAACGACTCCGCTTTTCATACAATCTACAAATTCAAACAAGACGAGTACGCAGGACACGGACACAATTTTCGGACGTCATTCAACGTGGATCAAAACTTCACCCAAGCTGAGTCCTCAATGTGATGTCGGATTAAATGCGGCCGTCATTCAGCGATTCATAGCATAGATTGCGAAGGAAATATCTCATCTCCACTGGATCACTGATAAGCCGTGGATCAATGCCCCACTCGGCTGTTCAGTCCGGACGCATGCATTGCTAACTCCTTGTGGGGCATCACTCCAGCCGTGATTGGTTGGTTTGTTGTCGCTCGGGCTGGATGGATCCCTTTCTCGTCGTAGTGCAAGGGACGTTGGTCTGTGGAACACAACGGCAGTAACTACTCGATTGATTCAAGAAGCCTGGTAAATATGTACCAGGTACGGGGGGTATCTTGCATACATCATTCAGCGGCATGGTGGAGTGGTTAAACACAAGAGTGAACATACAGGGTTAAGATTCACAGAGTTCGGCAGATTTTTGCATCTTATCAAGGAAGCACAGTTTACAAACAAGCATTTGTTGCTTACATTGTAGAAGAATGACTAAAAAATGTAAACAAAATGTAAAGAATTTTTTTTTTATTGCACATGAATTTATCTTTTTTTTCTCACAGTAAAGAGAATTGGTATTGTGCAATATTTTCCAAAAAATAAAAATTCCACTGTACAAAATTAGACAGGTATTAAAACCCTCCTATGCAAACATACATTCTGAGCTATGTTGTTATATGGGTCAAAATAAGTCAAGGTGATTGTTTTTGACCCTCCTGCCATAGTACAAAACCACATGTAATCTGATCATGTCTGTGTAAAAGTATAGCAGGCGAGGTGGAAGGAAAATTTGACTGATTTTGACATTTTAAATAATAGGAGGGTTTTAAGGAAAGTGAAAGTTTGGAAAAACGGAAATGTGATATTAGAAACAGAAAATGTCCTAACGACTGATAACAAAAAATCAAGTTTATCAAAACATTCATGTTGGTTTCTGTGTCTAATACATGTTGTACGTTGCATTATTCTTTTTTAATTGATCGCTTTAATTGGCCATTGTTAACTCAAACATTATTTGTTCCTTAGTTGATGAACCATTTAGTAGAAAAAATGGCTTCCATGGGTTTTGGCCAAAGATGCCTTCATACATGTACATGTACATGTATGAGCTACAGTACATTGCAATTGAAAGTTAACCTCAAAATGGGAATTTCTCTTCACACTTTTTCTCTTCCCAGGGAATTCATTTTCATTTCACAACATGTGAAAATGTTTTCCCTAAAGTGGGAAAACATTTTCACACCTTTTCACACAAGTGGGACAACATTTTCACGCCTTTTCACGAAAGTGAGAAAACATTTTCAAACCTTTTCTCAAAGTGGGAAAATAATTTCTCCACTTGAATTCACAGGTGGGGAAAAGTTGTGTGAGAAATGCGAAATGTGAATGTGAATGTGAATTCGAATTCTTTTTCACAATATTTCCCAGTCTCATTCACTTGGCCAAAGATGCCTTCATACATTGCTGGTATAGATGAGCTACATGTACATGTACATGTACACATAGCCGCAGTATAATGTACATAAGCAAATTCCTAATTCATCACACAGCCAGGGGTGAGATTTGAGGAATATGAAGTCCACGAAATCTTCGGAGGCATTTGATTCGTATGGCATTGCTGGAAAATGCCTAAGAAAACCGCATTTTCCATTAAAATATATGGTTCAAAACACAGGGTTATAAGAATTGAAAGTAGACTGTTTCGGTTTGTAGAGGTCATTTTGGAATGATAAAAAAACAATTTAAGGCAGAAGAAGGAATGTTTGCGTCGGGGATGGTGTCAATTACATTGTAGAACAGAGATGTTTTCTCTTTTGCCTAGTTCCGACGTTAATATACATGTATGAAGCACTGTATGCTCAGTGCTTTCAGAGAGCCTGTGTGAACAAATTCACAGGCTTACTCGGGCGGGATTCGAACCCACGACTTCCTGCTTACTAGTGCAGACGTCTTAACCACTCGACCACCGAGCTTGCCGGGGTCGGCTGGCCGATTCGAATCCAAAGCAGCAGCGGGTACCGCGTAATCAGTCAGAAGATGGAATGCTTGCATCGGGGATGATGTAAATTATAACAACAAAATATATAAAAGCCAGCTTAAAAAAAAAGAAATAAAAAAGACCTGGGTCTGTCACTCACATGTGGCCACTTTTAAGTGTAGTCCTGGAGATGAGTACTCTGGTTATCTCGGTTGTCCCACTCGTCAACGACGCTTTCACAAATCATATACAACAACACTCAACCCAGAAGCAGAAGCCACTTTACACTCTAGAGATACGCTTACAATATCATGTAAATGTAGGTGTACCGCAGGCTAGTGACGTACTTGACTGAATTGCGAGACACTTGCCACACTGAAGATGCACCTCAAGATGTACATGTATGTAACTAGGGCCACGGATTTTCCAAGAAAACCAGAAAACAGATGGACTTAACCAGATGCCGGGAAAACGGAGAGAAAAAATTATCTTCCAGTAGTCTGGTTCCCTGACCCTACTTTAGACAAATCGGAGCAATTTATAGAGTCGGGGAATTATCAGGTCGGGGAACGAGACTACATTTTGTATTTCTAACGATTGTTGGCCGACAATCGTTGGAAAACGATATAAATTTCCACTTTTCTTGAAAACGCCAGCACCCCAGGTGCCAAGATTTCACAGGATGCTTGAGACTGCTACATGTACATGTATTTACTTACAGTCTAGTACACATGTACATGTACGGTATTTCATAATAATTCAGTATTTTTTTTTTTATGTTTGCAAAGGTTGTATACTACATGTACCTTTTAATAAGCGGCCTTTTAAATCAGAATTCAGCTCAAGCCCCTCCCACTCCTCGAGTGCATTGTTGGCTCCTCCCATTTGTTTCCCTCATGAAAGACGGGAGCGACAAAGCATCCAGCACGACTCGCCCGTGTGTGCTCAGGTGTACGGCACCTCGGCCCTCAATCTGCGCTCCTTTCAAGATGTTTACGCACGTACCGAGAATGTCTGTTGTTCACGACGAAAATAGTCGGGAGTTCAAGAACAAATTTACCAAGGATATATTTGGGTCTTCTGCTTGTGGTTGAAAGAAAGTAGAAAGTACAAATGTAGGTGAATATCTGGGTCTGGGCTTAAGTGTTTAGACTCCGTTATCATGTTGCTACGTCCAGTATGCAAACAAATGTTATAAATTTGGTAAGGAACTTTATTATGCGACATCACTCAGTCCTTACTGGCTTGCTTGATGCAAAGTTTTGACTGCTGCAGTGCTCTACTATAGAAGTTCAAATGCTGCATTTTTTCCCCGCTTTAACCCCTTGCATACGGATGCCGCAAATATGCGCAAAAAAACAGTGCCACCAGGCCGGATGACGCAATTGTCCGCCGTTTGTGCAGTTTCAATCCATTGTTGGATTAAACAGTGCCACCAGGCCGGATGACACCTTTGGCCGCTGTTTGTGCAGTTTCAATCCATTGTTGGATTATTGTGTATAGGTTATGCTTGACTGCACAAACACATTGTAGCGGTTCGCTTGGCTGTAAAATACCGTACTCAAGGGGTTAACAGCAGGAATGCTATCTGTATTTGGTTATCACCGCTTAATTCCCACAGTGAACAAGTTTGCAGTTTGATTTGGCTGTAATCTAGTCGTTCTAGGGTATTAAAATTTGACCTTTAACCCCACCCACACAAAAAACAACTCCACAAAGATAGCCGGGACATGTACTTTGACCCCAGCCAGGGAAACAAAATGTCACGTTGACGCAGAGACCTCGGGATTTCAGCTTGACCCAACAGCAAATAATAACAAAAAAAAAAAAAACATGTTTAGCGTCCCGGCCAGCTTCTTATCAATGCCGCATGCTTTTTGTCTTTTCTCCAAAGCAATCCATAAAAATGCAATTTAAAGTACAATGTAGAAAGGAAATTGATTCGATTTCATAGAAACCACTGGTGATGGCAGCCATCTTGAAAAATAATCCCAGCATGCATTAAAAATTTACAAAATGATCTCCCCCCTTTTTTTTTTGCCTACTGATATTGCAAAACAAAAAGGTGACAATCGTACCAGCTATAGGACTGTTCTGAATGTACCGAATACTCGAATATTCGATCGTCAACCGAATATTTGAATACCTTTTTGCTGGTTTGAATATTTGGAAAAAAATATTTCTGCACACAAAGATACGACTCTGATGGTATTTTAACCCTAACCGTCCCAAATCTGCCAAAATCCATCCCCCCAAATCTGCCAAAATCCATCCCCCCAAATCGTTGGATTTTGGTGGACTTGGTCCGAAAGGCCTGGCATGAAAAATGATTGATGGATTATGATGGACTTGGTCCAGGAGGCCTGAAGCAGTGCCGGTGCAATTGATGAATTCTGCCTAGGATCCAGTAGTACATGTGGTGTTGTCATATAAGGCACGTGTACTATGTCCATCAACATCAACCAACACATCATGGTGGTTCCATTATTTAGCCCATGTATAAAAAGAAAATCGACTGATGGATTTTGGCGGATTTGGTCCAGTACCCCGCAAGGCAGTAGGGAGTTAGGGTTTTAATAGATAAATTACAGCGTACATGTAGTGTCAAATGTCGACTGTTACTTTGGACGGAGATTTATTGTCCGTCCATGCAACCCTTGACACTTTGGTTTGTTGTTGTACGTACCCATAATGATCTTGATACAACAAGCGCATGCAAACAAATATAGATCGAGCTGTCTGTAGTATCATTCACCGCAGGTAAAACACCGGCATGCTTTGCATGCAACTTTTTACGGGCGCGGCATGCAGTTGCAGCTGACGCGTGACAAACTTGATCGGAGAGTAGCGAATATTCAAAATATTCGGTGAAACCCGAATTCGAATAATCGAATGCTAAATTATTTAGAAAAGACCAGCCCTATAACCAGCTATTATAAATTCATTTTATTCAAAGGCTGAATTATTGATTCATTTTGGGAACTTTATATTCCAGGTCATCAAGTGTTTGGGAACAATCGTGTTTTATACGAAGGGGCAAAGTCAACAAATCCAATTATACTCTTAGGATTGGAAACTTATAGGGAGAACAAGATAACAATCACGATATTGAAATAAGCGTGCTTGGTTAAAATGGTATTCGGGTGGAAAAACAAAACAAAATATTATTAAATGTGTGATGATACATTATGTGTACAGTATGGACAAAATGTCTTCAAATCCTTCAATTTAGGGGTGTGTGGAAAATCGTATTAAAATTGGAGGATTCAGGACTGTTAGGGGTTTTACAACACAACGTAATTATTGCCTTCTATCTCCAAGAGTGATTGTGTAAAGCAAAGTACCTGCCAAACAAGTACAAAATAGGGTAGTCAATTTTAATGATACTTTATGGGAAATTACACAGGTCAGGTGTAACAGGGACACCAAAAAATTCCACACTTTTGGACCCAATTTTTTTTTAATGACCCACATGTATCATGTATTTTGTTACATTTTGACACGGTCCTTTTCTCATTTGGAAAAGAGTCCAGCTATTTCAAGCACGTTCATGCGTTCAAACTTTCAAAGTCTTCCAAACTGTAATTATCTGCTCAATCATTTTTAACCCGCTAAAGCCCAAATTTGAGTTTTGCTCAAGTTTTTAATCTGACCCTCCGTACATTATGAAATGCTCATTGCAGTTGATTGGCATCCATTCATACATGTATATTTTTTTTCCCCATTTTTTTTAATATCACAAATGGATATTTATTCCTACGCTTTCACCACCTCTTTGTTACTTGTCTTCTAAAAGTACATGTACATCTAGTGCTACATGTGGTTCAGAATTTCAGTCAAGTCTAGCAGCCTACTGGACCTATTCAATTGCCAGACGCATTCTAGATATTTTTTAATCCGCAAGAGGACAGCGGTTAAAGTATCGGGTATCGCGAACGCAAAACCCCAATAATCAAATTCTGGTGTTGGCGTGATAGAGGGGCTTAGGTGGTGCTGCGTTACAAAACGGAAAGCCATCGTTTAATCAATAACGGGATTCTCTGATGGGGACAGCAGCCACCGGCCGGCCGCATTCAACGTCAGCATTTGGCCAACTTGGAAAATGTTTCGGTTTACCGTCCGAATGTGCACGTCATACATGTACCGTGTATGTACGTAGTGCAGCCTGTTATAGGCAGATCCAGAATTGTCTAATTCACATTAGAAATTCATAACAGTGACACTGCTATGGCAATGTTAATTTGGTTGGAGAAGAGTTGGGCTCATCCTTACAATCACTCTCTCACCGGAGATCTGTTGCTACTCGGTCTGTTCTACAGATATTTTCATGGTAAATGTTTCACCGGCTTGTCCAGTTTGGTTCCTCCAGTTAGGGTGTTTGAGCGTGAAACTCGGCTCTCCGCCTGTTCCCACCAATATCTACATGTACATGTACATGGGTTATTCCATGAAATTGAGACACACACACATTTTGGCATTCTTTGATTATGTAATTGTTTTTCTTGTTTAAACTAAACTGACTTTAATGGTGATTATGATATGAACTTGAAGAGTAAAAGGAAGGCTTTCGAATGATACAAAACATGAGGGCATTATTTGAGATATATTTATGTTTTGTCACCAAGTGTGATGGTGTCCCGGGCTAAATTATGGGGTAATTTTGTGACATAAAAACTTACAAAATACAAATAGGGTTCAGAGGTTTAAACAATTAACTATTTTATTTTCTTTTACATGAGCAGTTAGCAAAAACTGGATGTAACTTAACAACAAATCATATTTTCAGTATCTCTTACATCTTTTCTGTTATATGGCTAACAAATCTGTGGTTAGAGAGGTAACGGATGGTGTCCCACTCTGTTAAATTTGGTTACATCCTGCTTGCATGTCTAGCTTTCTTACTTTTCATCAAATGAAGTCTGAATTAAATTTCTTTTCTTTTGTGTGATTACCGTTTTAATAAAATTAACTTGTAGAGTCAATATATTGGACTGCCTTTTCAAAATTAGGGCAAAATGGACTAGCAATTTTTGGAACTTTCTTCCATAATTTATCTGTAAGCAGTATGTGAAATGTCCATGCAACATGATAACAAAGACTTGGAGTACCTCTTTTTAAAAACATAAAAAAGACCCCCTAAATTGGTGTCATGTGTTAGTTTGCCACCCTTGATGGAGCGGTGTCCCATGTTACATCCTTGCAGGCTTGCCAAATCAATTATTACATCAAATGTTTTAGCCAACTGTATTTGATGGGTATGTAAAAGGATAACATTTTCTAACTACATGTACCACATACAGATTTGGATGCTTTAACATGATTATTTATGAATTATGAGCAACATAAACTAAGATGTAACCGGGACACCGTGTCCCTTGTTACATCGTTGATTTATCCAAAGTAAGTCTATGGGAGTTCATGTGAAACTCAAGAGAGCGGACCCTAAACTAAATATTATGTCACAATGAATCTAACCTATGACATGTATGATGAAATAATTGTATAGAATTACATGTGGTGTAACAAATTTATTTCACACTAATTTAAAATTTTGACCAATATGTCACACATTGTGTCTCAACTTTATGGAATGACCCACATGTAGTTGTACCTACACGTGTACGTGTACATGCACACATTGGCACTTATGGGGTACCGAGAACAAAGGGCAACAATACAGACAACGGTACCCCACAATTGGGTCTTTAGAAATTGAAGTACCAGACCATAACGCTATGTGTTTCTAAGGGGACAAAGCAGAGCAAAAGAAGGGACGTAAGGTCTAACAATAGAGGTACCCCACAAGCAATAGCGTGTCAAGTGGATGTGTACATGTACATATGTACGTGCACTGTATATATCTCTGAGGACAAGAGAAGAAAGGAAACACAAAGAAACCTTTCAGTCCTCGAACATAGAGTCTTTTGTTGAAATCGGTCCTCAAACGTAAGGATACGTGCTTAGTCTATGGGGGTTGGAAGTACGACTACATGCAGATGTACATGTACATGTACATGTACATGTACATGTACATGTACATGTACATGTACATGTACATGTACATGTACATGTATTTCCGTCGTCGTGTATCTATGAAATTCTTTGCCTGGTGCATGTTTCCCTTCATCTTAATTATGATCTGTCCTGCTTTATGAGAAATACTAAGGCCGTGTCCGAAATGGGCGTCTAGAGCTACAGCTACGGCTACGTCACGCGTAGTTGTAATGGACGAACACCTAGACAATAGCCCTAGACAAGCGATTCAGACGCAGCCTTATTCTTACCTTTTCCATTTTGGTTTCCTGTTCTATTTGTAGCTCTGTACCTCAAGTAACTTTTAACTTAATTTGGGGGCAAACTTGAACTGGAGCTTTGTGTCTTCGTGGTCTAGTGCACCAGACTCAAGATCTTGGTGATACTACAGATTGTAGGGGGGTCATGGTGCTTGTGTCCTTGAGCAAGACACTTTCTCACAAGTTGCTTCTCTCCACCCAGGAGCAATTTATGGGCACACTGTGAGGGCAGTGATGGTTATGTGTTTGATTAGCCCATGTGTGCTTAACCCCTTGGGCACGGTATTTTACGGGAGACGTCGGGGTGTTGCAGCGGTTCTGGCAGCCAAGCGAACCGCTACAATGTGTTTGTGCAGTCAAGCATGACATACACAATAACCCAACAATGGATTAGAACTGCACAAACGACGGCAAATGGCGTCATCGGCCTGGTGGCAGTTTTTTTTTACGCCATATGGCGTCATCCCTACGCAAAGGGTTAACTTGCAGCTGGGGCTGTATAATCCCCAGGGATTTGAGGTTTAAGGGCCTGATGTGGACCCTTGATGAGCAGGGATAATAATGTAGCGCCTTGAACACTATGATCACGGTGGATATTTGCGCTTTACAAAATCTACATTATTATTTTTAATAAAAATAATCTAGCAATTTACACTTAACAAATGAAATATAACAGGAGCGCTCATAAAACAGCTGTTTCGGCTACTGTGTGGGTATGCGTTTGCCAACACGTACAGCTGAACAATCACACCGGCCCGGGGAGAATTTCTCTCACTCTCTGTATTCATTGTTAGATCCTAAAATTTGGTTCTAAAAATACTTCAGGTTGTGAAGGAGACGGCAATCTTTACAAACATTAATTCACACAACTAACACCTGGGACAGATAAAATAAGTGATAACCAGTCTATTTCTACATCAAGTCAAGTAACATGTACATGTACTAAGGGGCTTTTGTCCCTCAACCAATGGGCAGACAGACAAATGACTAATCTTTGAAAGCATAAAAAGCGTCAGTAAATGTAGAACAACTGACGGACTTCTGGGCATTATGGAAGGACATTTGGAGTTTGATGGGAAAGTGTACATGTACATGTACATGTACATGTATGTGACCGGCTCTGCAAAAAATACATGTGTTGCAAAATTTGAAAAATGAGTTATAAATACATGTACATAGTTGAATTTCTCACATCCTAAGCTTATATTTGGTGTAGGTTTGACCCCTGTGGCATTTTGTGTTCTCGAGATATCTTGACATTTGTATACATATTTTCAGATTTAACATGTTTAACGGAAGTGCGTTTAGAGATATAGGCCTTTAAACACAAAAAGTGCAAAGAAATAAGATAAGTAATTTTATCAACATTAATTTGTTTCATCTTTATTCTCATCAATATTAATGTTTCTGAAAATAAATTATGAAAATATAGATATAACAGAACCCAACAAACACCCCCCCCCCCCCAAAAAAAAATAAAATATTTTATCGCCCACTTCGCAGAGAAAAGCCCTGTGTGTGCGACATCATAGCCTTTTTTGTAGAGTGGGTCACATATTTTGTAGAGCGGGTCACATACAATGCATGTGATAGCCACAAAGGCTTGTGGAGGAGAGGAAGAGGGCCCTCTCTTGACTTCTAAGCAGAAACATTCCGGCATTCAGCTCTTCTTGCAAGCCCCAGTGCTTGATGAACCTGGGCAAATGAACGGCACCTGCACACCAGATCTCTCTCCTATTTCATTCGGCGTTTATCTCAAATTTCATTTTATCAAACACACAACCAATGCTATTTTTCTTGACTTTAAGCGATTAATTTTTAACATGGACTCAACCGATATATTTGTTTTTCTCCCTCAATTTGCCCAGCTTCTTTCAAAACCCGATGAGAATCTGACAGGGCGTGGATTATTTTTTTTGTCAAAGATATTTTTTTTACTTCAGATACATGAATGTTTCTGCAGTCGACTCTCGGTAATAAGAGCTCGGTTAACACGAGAACCCGGTTAAGACGAGAATTTTCGTTGGTCCCGACCGAATTGTGCACATTCTTATGGGAGAAAATTCCATTAATACGAGCTATGTCATGTCTGTTTACGCAAGAACTCGGCTAAGACGAGCATTTTTTGCGGCCCGATTGAGCGCAAATGCATGTATTGTTATCTATTTTCCACGAACATTTTGGAAAACAACCTGTCAATCAGCGAATCCATTCAATCCAGTAATTGTAATGTTCGTTAATTCTGCAGTGCGGTTTTCACTCCGCGTACACATACACATCACCTGTTTGTGTCTCATGCCGCAATGATAATGGCGCAGTCATAATGCTCGCTAATCCGGCTCTGCGGTTTTCACTCCATGTAGACATCAGCTGTTTGTGTCTCGAACGTGCCGCTAGAGGGGGCTATTAAAAGGTGGACAATGGGCGATTGCGGTTCCCGTGCCGCTATAGAGGGGTTTGTTTATGGCGGCTTTCATGCCGCCGGAACGCGTAAACTGTGAAAGCAGTAGCCTGCACTTGCTTTCGTTCCCCTTCCAGCCAGCAGGAAAAAAAATAACCCAACCATGCCAAGGCAATCATGAAAAGCAAAATGTTTGGCGCCCTCTTTTGTTCAGTTATATCAATCCCGTTTGTAACTCAAAATATTTAATTTACCCCCAGGATTATCAATTAATTTTAGAGCTTATTAATCCCCAATAGTCGTACCCCAACATTTCAAATTTTACCGTAAAAAATAGTCATTAATGAAGACCCCCCCACGATCGAGAAACGCCCTCTGTTGTCCACAAAAAAATGCACTGGTTTCCTCCCTCTTGTGTCTTATGCTAGTTTCCGTGATGGTTACCAACTAACAAGAGCCCGGCCCCGGCCCCATCAAGATTTTTGTGTATGATGGAAATACTTACGTGCGTGTAGCTAATAATGCAGTGGTTTGCAGTGATCTTGGCAGCTCAAATCGCCCGGTCAGCGAACTCCAGAGGTTTTGTTCTTGTGCTCCGGTGTTGTTTTAATAAATATTACTGCTTGTTTTATTAAAAATCAGCTTGCAACATTTTCATACATGTAACCAATATAAAGCAATACAATGTTATCGACACGATGTGCGTGGCGTTTACATCGTGTTTGGGGCCTATCCACGCATCACATTTATACAAAATAAAGGGAAAAACCTGCGGCCCGGATAGGACGAGAGCCCGGATAATACGAGATATTTGCGTAAGTCCGGAGGACCTCGTATTAACGAGAGTCGACTGTAGTTGTTTCAATTCAAGTTGATTTTGAATAGACCTACATGTACATGTACATGTACATGTACATGTACATGTACATGTACATGTACATGTACATGTACATGTACATGTACATGTACATGTACATGTACATGTACATGTACATGTACATGTACATGTACATGTACATGCAGTATAATGTAATGTCAGGGTTTTATCTACATGTACACTATGTAAGATTAAACATCTGCCCTTTCAAATCCAATGAATATTGAAATACTGCCAGTCTACTCCCAGCCAAAATTTGCGGGTTTTAAAAAAAATTGAAATGTATTAGAAAAATAAACAAAAATGTTGACAAGCTAACCTGGCACAGGGCTGTAATTGGGAGACGAGTCGTTACTCTGGTGCATCTCGGCGCCCTCTTTGTCCGCGGATTCTTGGATTGGTGCCAAATTCATTGCTGCAAACAAGATGGTAAAGGATTGGTAAAGGTAAAGGTAAAGGTAAAGGATTAACGGAGTACGTAGAGGATTAACGAGATTAACAGACTAGGTAAAGGATTAATGGCATTGGTCAAGGATTGGCGTGAGAGCAAAACAGGATCAGACAACATACATTATTTTGCTCCGAGTTGTAGATTTACAATGTTCATGTATGTCCCTGTACGGTACATGTACAATGTATGTGTACACAGAATGCATGTTTGGGCTTACTGCCCACTGGTTTATTAACCCTAATAACCCCCTAGGCATTTTTACTAGGAGGCTTCCTCAACCTGTCAAAATCCAACACTGTGCAGTAAAGATATGGCACAAATTGGAGCATCATACATGTAGCTCCATGTAAAGTTATGGTGCCAAGGCGCTACAGTACTGAACCCATCAAAATTAGACAAAACCTGCTGTTGGAGTTTGTAAGGCTTGGGGTAGTTAGGGTTAAGGAGGACAAAGCTTCTTGTATGCCGCACAAGAAGGGGTCAGGAGGATACACAAGAATTTACACAAATGCCTCAAAATTTAAGAGTATAATTCTGTTCACAAGGACAACAATTGTGTTGCCCTTAAATGGGAAAAATCGGGAGTAAGGGTCGGTCAGCCAATTTTGTTTTTACCATCCATGAAAACAATACTACATGCCGTGCAACTTGGAACCTGGGAGACAAAAAAGCTTATTTAAAAGTGGGATTCACAGCGATTTATTTTATTAAAACTTGTTCATTTTGTGCGGGAAATAGTGAGATTTTTATAATTTCTTGAAAAATAAATTTAAAAAGAACGACCCGACTTTTGTGACTTTTAAGGGTTGCAGATAGGGCAGCACAACTAATTTGTCTTTTGAGCCCAATCTACTGACTTTTAGTACTTGTGGCCAGACCGGGGCGATCCAGGTCCGTCGGGCCCAAACTTTTGAAAACTGGCGTGGGCGGGGACGAGGCGCTCCGGGATTTCCTGGACAAAACGGGTGACCGCGACAATGGAAGGAGGCTGCGTGGCTTGATGTCCGAGGGCCAGATAGCATCGGCGGACGACTTGCTCTGAGGAGCGGCCGGGGAGGAGGAACTGCGAAGTCTCCGCCCCCACTTGGGAGAGAGGGAGAGCAGCTTCTGGGGAAGCTCGCGCAGGTCTTCTGCGGCCATGGCTCAGGTTGATAGCTTATATGGTGGCTGACTAACAAAACCGAAGTCTCTGAATTGTTTACGCTGAATTACATGTATGCATCTACAAAACCTAGACAGTTTTTCGGTAACACTTTTGCCAACGGTGTTCCAGACAGCATCAACAATATCAAACTAGGGTTGAACCGGTTTCCAAAACCCTAGCACTGTCTGGTCTAGTCCTCGGCGAGAAATATAGAATTTTGACGGAGCTCTGCAGGAAATCAGGTAGACCTTGTAAACCTATCCCGAAGTTTCCGAAGCAAGGACTTGGAAAAGTATTTTGCCTCATCAGCCGAGTCGTTTGCGAGGTCGGAGTACATGCAATCCCAACAACAAAATGCTCTCGGTGGAACAGACAATGTCGTCTACAAGTTGAACCTTCCTGCTTCAGTTCCGAGGTAGTCCTGAAAGTACCGTTTCCAATTCTTACAAAAATTCCAATGCTGAAATTCCCACGAACGAATGAACGCAAACCTCGACAGAAGGGCATTATCAGTGGGTTTATCCGTACTATCAGCTGTGTCACTGAATGAGTTGAGTTAAATATTAGCCCTGTTTGCTTTTTACACCGAGCTATGTTAATTCAATTACACAAAACAAGAAGCGGTCTGGTTCAAAGTCAAGTTTCGCAAACTTTGGACTAGCCTGTCGGCCACGCCAATGCAAACTGTGCAATCAGAAACTGCGCAGGTGCCGTGTCTGGAGGCAATCGCCAGGCTTGATCAACAAATATTCATGTACACACTTGACCTTTGGTTCCTCCACGAATTGAATGTAGACTTTTCGGCACTTTTGGAACAAATTTGACAAAGTTTAGACTGCAGAATTTATAGGTTTCTTTACATTGTACACATAAATTGTACACATAAATTAACATGTACAATGCACATTACACATTGTACTAGTACATGTACAATATGTAAAGTTGCATTTTAAACTCATTTTCTCACCTCACAACTGCTTTTTCATTAAACAAAATGTCTACTTTCTGTGTGAAAATTCTGCGCTTTGTTTCAAACTGAAAGGCCATCAATTAGTCTGGTTCCCAGACCAAAATATTCTGACTATTTCTGATGAATATAATGTAGGTCCAGTGAATATTAATGTCACGTGACGAAAACGGGCAGAATTCTGCCAGTTTCCGAAAATATCAGAAGTTTTCTGAACTTGTTTTCAGTAACATTCGGCTGTTGACCCCTTGCGTACGGATGACGCCATATGGCGCAAACAAAAAACAGTACCACCAGGCCGGATGGCGCCATTGGCTGCTGTTTGTGCAGTTTCAATCCATTGTTGGATTATTGTGTATGTCATGCTTGACTGCACAAACACATTGTAGCGGTTCGCTTGGCTGCCAGAACCGCTGCAACACCCCGACGTCTCCCGTAAAATACCGTGCTCAAGGGGTTAATGCTGATGTTTGCAATAACAAAATTTCTGTCAGGCCGGTTACAGATCCTGGAATTTGAATTCTCTATTAAACATAAAAACTGAAAATCAATGCCACACTCTTGTAGTATTTTTTTGACTGAATTTTGCAAGAATATTAAATTTGAATGATGCCACTGACGTCACTCGGACTAACACACACGTCATGATCTATTTTAAACCGTGGTAGCTACCTGACCCAAGATACAGACGTCAGGGAATCTTCAGGTCAGGGAACCAGACTATCAACACAATGTGCATCCAAGAAGAATGTCAACTACAAACATTAGAAAACGTGCCGGTCAGGTTTTGTCACGTAAAATCATCCAGAGTAGTCAATTTTTCCCAAATAACAGGACAAGTACTGTAATATTTGTTTTTTTTGATAACGTGTGCCTTTGCAAGAGGAAACAGATAATGGATGTTGAGTTAACTTTTTAGAGTTCTTTCTTTTATCTGAATTGCTAACAACTTGTCAAGGTGGGGAGTTTTGGGAGAGGGCGCTCACCAACTTTCGTTTTCAATTTGTTTTTCAAAATATTCCCCCCCCCCCAAATTCTTTTCCCAGGGGGTTAAAACCCAAG
The DNA here is from genome assembly GCA_037893225.1 of Hippasteria phrygiana. Classification (NCBI taxonomy): domain Eukaryota; kingdom Metazoa; phylum Echinodermata; class Asteroidea; order Valvatida; family Goniasteridae; genus Hippasteria; species Hippasteria phrygiana. The sequence goes on from JAZGUH010000179.1 coordinate 565,627, forward strand.
AATAACATGAAGTGGAAGGAATGTTTTATTTTCCAGTCTGGGGCACTGCTTAATTTATTAAAGATTAATCACTTTGTATCGGTATACCACATGCTCAATAACACACCCCGTTTCTTGCACATTCAACTGCCCACATTATAACACAAGAGGGGGCTATTCCAGATTGACAGCAGCACTTTCATGCATAGCTACATGTACTCTACATGTACATGTACATGTACATGTACTCTACGGCTGTTTCATGTATGTATCCATTTAGGTCAGTAAAACTATTGGCATTTCTGACATGAATTTGGATTTGCTATTCAATGGGAAACTTTTAAGATGTTGGTGGCAGCAGACAGATGTTGGTGGCAGCAGACACAACAGCTTTTTGGCTGGTTCTGACCATGCGAGCGCAGTTCCGAGCATGCGCGCGCAGTGTTCCGAGCATGCGCGCGCAGTGTTCCGAGCATGCGCGCGCAGTGTTCCGAGCATGCGCGCGCAGTGTTCCGAGCATGCGCGCGCAGTGTTCCGAGCATGCGCGCGCAGTGTTCTGAGCATGCCCGCGCAGTGTTCTGAGCATGCGCACGCAGTGTTCTGAGCATGCGAGTGCAGTTCCGAGCATGCGCACGCAGTGTTCTGAGCATGCGCGCGACTGTGAGAACAATGGAAAAAGACTGATACATGTATATGTTTTTAACATCTTGGATACGGATGACGGCCATAGCTGCGATTGTTGTCTGTAGGCGCATGCCTGCTTATACCCAGTCCATTCATGTTTCAACTATATATTGTTCTTGAACTGGAGTGTAATGAATACATGTAGCTGGAGCTTTTTCAAACAAAGCTTCTATTTACAGGAAAGGGGGCATGTATCAGGCAACCTACATAATGTATACAAATGTGTACATATTCCTATGGATTGTTAATTTTCCAAGAAAGTGGATGCACTGAAACCATTACGATAATGGAGAAAGGTGCAGAAACCAGAAAGACTCAATAAAAAAAAATAAAAAAAAACCAGTGAAAAACATCAACAAAAATAGAAAACACAAATTAATTTGAATAGAGTAGTTTGGCCACACAGCAAAAGTGAGCAGGACAAAATTAAAAGTCGGCAGAAAAAATGTCACAAACATTTAAAAATATAACATGAATAAGCAGAAACGTTTTCTGTGAAAGGGCAATTGAGCAAGTACATGTACATGTATGCTGTTTGAAGAATGAGCAGATAGCCTGTTATCAAGTGGCATTGAAGTGTTTGTGTCAGGTCCTATGGCAGGACCAATTGATCAACCAGATTAGCATAACAATGGAGGATAGAGTTTGAATAGCCACAGTTATTGTTAACGCCAGTTAATTGTTGGCCAAACGAGATAGGCCCCATACAAAAGAAGGGTGTATTATGAAGTTGAGCACAGAGTAAACAGTGTCTGAAATTAGTCATTATATTTTATTATCTGAGATTTGGATACAAACTGAAAAGGTTGGGGAATTTCGATGTTGGTCTATGTACACAATTGTTTCCCACACCCAAAATAAGGAGAGAGTTTTCAAAGAATGGACATGTTTGCATGATTTTGAAAAGCAAAACACAATTAGTTGATTTTTTTTTTAGATTTTCAAAGCTCAAACACGAGAAGAAATTGCACAAGACGAGTCAATGATTTTTTAATAGTAATTGGAATATGACGGCAACAGACACTCAAATTTAATCACAAATTAACAAATTATTAACCAAATTACACGTAATATGAACTGTTAATTTTGCAGTAAGCAAACATTAATTTGGTCAATGTGAAACATATAACTATCAATACTGGCACATTTTTGGGAGGGAAGAAATAATAGTGGTTTGTTTCAAAGCAGGGATCAAGTACATTTGAAAAAAAACTAAAATGCAGACAGGAAAATTTAATTGCACAAAAAAATGGTAAAACGTTAATTTGTTACAGCACACATACACAAAGAAAGATTTTTTGTATTACCCACAATTCCACAGGGGAAACAAACATGTACAATACCGTGGCGATTGCAAAGTCATATTTTTAGCACAGAAGGGAAGACATGCTGTGCGAATCAACAATGCTCGGGCATCGGACGGTTTAACCATGCACGAAGAAGCGGGGGGGGGGGGGGGGGGGGGGGGGGGGGGGAGAAAGAAAATCAAAATGGAACAATTTGTGACCTGCTCTGGAAAAAGGTATATTATGTCGCAAAATATGAAAAATGAGTTTTATGTATGTTTGGAAAGCCTGCAATGTAAGCTTTCATTTGGTACATGATAGAGCTCCAAAGCCCTTTCCGTTCTGGAGATATTGCATTTTTGCATATTAATTAGTTCTATATACATGTAGTTCAAATTGCACAACAGAGAAAACAGGCTTTGAAATAGCTATATCTAACACAATGCAATGGAACAATGCACTCTAAAAAGGTTATTTTTTTCACTTTATTCACTGAAATCGACATTGTTGTGCACCGAACCTGAAACTTTAGATATTTAAGATGTCATTAAAGACAAAAAGCAAAAAATTTCACCCTTAACATTGAAAGGGCCATCATACGTAAATGCATGGCGCGACTTATATCACCTTTTTCTGGAGCAGGTCACATTTGTTTGTGGGCTGAAATTTGATAAAGTAAGGCTCAATCTGACAAAAGGAGCCTTTGAACTAGGGCTGTGCCGAATATTAAAAAAAAATATATATATTTCATTCGAATATTCAGAAATATACACTTCCATAAAAAGAAAGAAAGACAAACAAAATGTAATAATTTAATCTAATAAGTGTTCTACTGTATCTAAATGTACTCATACTTTTCACTAGGAAAACTAACATTTTCCAGCAAGATTACCCGTATTTTTCATTTGTGCGTGTAATAAAACCCTCGTTAAATCACTGCTTGCAACTTATAACAATGTACCCTACATGTATCTATTAAAACCTATCGAGTGATGAGACACACAAGCTGTGGGAGAGGAGAGAATTTGGTTTTTCAATAGGTTGTGATAGTTATAATTGTAGGAGGGACCCATCTCTATTTGTCTATATCCACTTTTACTGGTGAAAACACCTTTAGGGTTTAAAACCTCAGGAATTCCAGATTAGAAAAGAGATTCTGAAATCAGTAAAAATCCCGACAGCAAATCCTGAAATCAGGAAAAATCCCGACAAATCTCACCCCCGTTACTAACATTTGCGTAGTTAACACAATTTGCGAGTTAACCACACCAATTTAGACGACAACCCCAGGATTTTGGGGTCGTTTGTCTCGTATCGCCCAATCATAATTCAATGCAGTTAATCTGGAAAATCTATTTCACAGGATCCGTTCATACAATTCTACCACACCAGGTTAACTGTGCACACCGCTGCAATGTACAGAATTTCTTGCATTGCCCGGCCCCACTGTCATACTGAACAGAGCAAGTCCCACAGCCTTGAATGAAAAAGGGACCATGGTTTAAACAATGTGTCCTTTGCGTAGCTGTCTAATTTTCGTTCAGGCAGCTAATCACATCTCCCAGTCAAGGGGAAATCCACTTACAGGTACATGTACGCATAGCGTACATGTACAACAAATGTATGACCGCATGAAACAAGCTTTGAAATTACAAAACGTACAGTTTGTTTGAGGAGTTAATTTGACAATGACTGACAGAAATTGTTAAGCCTTTGAGAAAAATTCTGTCCAGCCCTCAATAACAGTAGATCCAACCTGATATCGCCCCCCCCCCCCCCCCCCCCCCTCTCTATTTTTGGACTAGCTGGATTGTATAAAATAGGGGGAATCACTACAGTAACAGTATTGGATAAGCCCATCACAATAAAATTTGTCTGTAATAGGATATTTGTCATTCCACATACAGGCCATTGTATTTACCTCGGCTGTCTTCAGTAATAAAATTTTCCAATTCAATAATTTGTTGACTCTTTTTTCCCCCTCATACATTGATGTTCCTACCTCTAAAAAATATGGCAGGGGTGGGGGGGGGGGGGGCCTTTACAAAAACACTCCAGAGCTGTAATGTAAAAAAAAATGGATGGGCAGGCTATTCACATACAGTTGTTAAAATTCTTGAAAAGAAAACAACTGCAATAGCCTGTGTCACAAAAAAAAATGGAAGGCTTAATTATTTTTAATGTTGCTTTTGAATATCCTTTTTCCAAAATCAAAACCGAATAGTGGAATTCAAACCGAATGCTAAAAAAGAATCCAGATATATATCCCACCACTACATACATTGTACACGTACACAAAAAAATACATAGCACAAGTACATTAATGCATTCGCCTTTAACACATGGATCCGTTCAGCCGACACAATATTTAGCGTGTTCCTTCAGGAGCTTTTCATTTCTGATTTACAATGCCGCATGGTTTATTTATAGCCCTCCGAATCAAATTAAGATCTACAACTGTATAATCCCCCACCAAAATCCCCAGTAATATGCAACGCTTCATAATGAAACTTAGCCCTTGTGCTGTACATAATTGCTATAATTTGTAACAGAGGAGGGCACGACATGTACATGTACCTATCTGTACAGGGAAATGGGTAGTGTCACCTGTGAATTGTAGTCATACTCATAATTTCATGTCTCTGGGTGTGAAAGCAGTCATTGATTTTGTTTTTGGGACAGAGGAAATAAACATCTGCTGGATATCTTTTACAGCTCAAATTCCATAAATTTGATTGGTTGGATTCTTCTTACATAAATTTGAACATGAATGTCCGTGGCACGTATCCGTGTATGGAAGAGTGCAGGGTTCAAGGGAGTGGGGTATAATATGCTCTTAACCACTTAGGCACGGTATTTTACAGGAGACGTTGGGGTGTCGCGGCAGTTCGGGCAGCCGAATTGAACCGCTACAATGTGTTTGTGCAGTCAAGCATAACAAACAATAATCCAACAATGGATTGAAACTGCACAAACGGCGGCCAGTGGTGTCATCCGGCCTGGTGACACTGTTTTTTTGCACCCACAGGCGTCATCCGTACGCAAGGGGTTAAATAAGCTGTTTTATTGTGTGCCATGAACGAAGATTGATACATGTTGTACATTTCCCAAATCCTCCAATTTTAATATGATTTTGCATGCACCCTGGGGGGGGGGGGGGGGGGGGGGGGGGGTGGGGTAAATACTGTAGGAATTTGAAGCGTCCCTCTCCTAATGCAAACTTTGAAACTTTGAAATCTGTTACTTACATGTACAAATAAGCCAGTTCGGTATCTCAAAGGTCAAAGGTTATTCGGGATAAAATTGCCGACGTAATGTCACGCCATGTTAGGCAAACGCCCATTCTGATTGAATTTAACAAGTGCGCGTTGTGCGACCACCTTTTTGCGTTCACACGCGCGTGTTAGGTCACTCGGGCCATTCGAGATCAAATGTCATTGTGCACATTGTTGGTCGATTTTTTGTGGAATTCCTCATTGGAAAATGCATAATTACATATGTACACATGTAATGCTAAACCCTAACCCACCTCAATCCTCAAAAATCATCCTGGCAGTTTTGGAGGATTGAGGATGAATGGTGTTTCAAGCGAGGAGGATTTTGGAGGATTGACTCGGGTGATGAATGGTGTTTGAAAAACAGGAGGATTTTGGAGGATTGAGAGTGAATAGTGATTGAAGCACAGGAAGATTTTGGAGGATTGAGGATGAATGATGATTAACATAAATGCAACAATTTTGAGGATTTTGGAGGTTTGAGGATAAATGCATTTTTGGGGGAGCAGGGCAATCGGAGGATTTTGGAGGATTGAGGATGGTTAATAGCAAAAAGGGTCTACATGTACATGTAGGGGATTAACCCTAACCCTCCAGGGTATTTTAGCTAGAAACCATGCCAGACGCAGCAGATTGCATACTTAGGTTAAATTAACAATTTGAAAATTATGTATTTTTCAAGTCGATATATAACAAAAGCACAAAGTCACGCACCGTAATATTAAGCCAGTTCGGTATTTCAACTGCGCATGTGCACAATGACATTTTATCCCGAATGACCAAACACGCTTACATGTACATTTTGTACATGTACTTGTTTGGTGGTACTTTACATAATCACTCTTGGAGATAAAGAATGTGTCCTGAATTGCAAAATCTTGAAGATGTAACAGGGGACACCAAACTTGGACCCCAAATTTATAGAATGACCCACATGTACATGTATGTACGTGTAGTAGCATACATAGGGCCAATGATTTTCCATTTTAGTGGAAACCAAACGGAATTAACGGAATTGGCCTCTTTCATTGTGCATTCATTTACATGTATGAAATAATGTCAAATGGAAATGAAACAGATTTTTGTACACTGTTCTAATGGTGGAAGAGGAAATGAAGATTTGTCAAAACGGAAAATTGACTTTTCTGAAACTGAAAATCATTGGCTCTACATACATCACAGGACATGTTTATCCTATACCGATCTTCAATCCAATTGCATGGTACAATGTACGTACATTTGTACGTTGTAGACTTACATGTACATTTACATACAACTGCCATGGGATAGCAGCTGTTATCTCCAAACAATCACTTTCGCGCTATCATGGCAATCCACATCGAGTATTTGTAGTCATGTCACACAAAGTACAGTACATTATGTACATGTACAATGTATACATGATGTGATTCTTCACATCATCCGATGCCCATATATTGTACACGTACACGCACATGCCACTTGAACGACGTAATGTGCACACCGTCTTTTATTCAACAAAGCTTTGCCCTTTCCAAGTGGCATGGCATGTCATTATTTTTTCGAGAGCCTGTCGAATGTTGTTAAAAGTTTAGTCAGGCGGAACTCCCACCCAAAACCGAGAATCTGAAGCCCTCACGACTGTTAAGTTTGCTTGGGTCCGCTAGTACATACAGTAGTAGTGTAACTATTGCTACAAGTGCAATGTGTATGTAAGTGCCCTGGCTAAACAATTTAATTCAAAGGATTTCCTACTACAAACGAATAATGGAGCTTTAGTCTAGTGAATTTTTGAGTATCAGTCTAGTGAATTCTTAGACTGAACTACATGTAGTCCGGTGGTCTAGTGATTTTTTTTCATACACTTGATGAAACGTTATCATTGAAATTCAATTTTTCTACATGTGGTATAATCTGAAAATCCGCAATTACTGGAATGGCCATTTTTAGCCATCTGAAGCAAGATATGGGACAGAGGGAACATCCCCCAATCCCCCCTCTTTTGTGTTGGTCATTGTGTTCCCGGAATTTCAGGAATTTCTTTCAGATATCCGAGGGGGGTGTGTTACGTAACAATAGTCTGGAGTGTGTATACTGTAGGTAGGCCCTATAGGATATTATCTTCAAGCAAACTTGAATCCTCGATCCTGATTGGTCGATCCGTGGCAGCTGAGAGTGTGATAATAACCCATATTGCACGGCTTATATCACACTCCGTGTGTTGCGCTGTTCTAATTCTGTGAATTGCGCGATACGCAAAACGCAGTGCTGCATAATCCATTGGTAATTCAAAAGCTGCGCGTTTGCGTCCCATGTGGATCGTCACGTCTTCGGCGCACATTGTTAAAAAAATGTTTTGATGCATGTGTGTACGTGGTACGTTCTGGTTTCACGCACAGCGCCGTGCGTGTTCCATCTTTACTGCGCGTCAAGTCTGCTTGAAGATAAATTCGTTATCCCACTCGTGGAACACGGAATAATGTAGTGCGTCCGTGTCCCATATTCCACTACATTATTCCGTGTTCCACTCGGCGCTCGTGGGATAACTAATAACACAAGATGGGGGTACCCATTGGTCCAATATCTTGCTGGGTATATTTTTAGCTATGGGGCATGGAGTTTTAGACATGATTTCCCAGACCAAACTCCCCCCCAGAAATGGTCAACAAATGCATAAATCGTAACAGCACATCGTATAAAGACCACTATGCATTCTTACATGTTTACCATTGTTCTTCTTACATGTTCTGGACGAGTAAAATGTTGAGCTCCACATACTAGCCCAGCTGTCTAGTACATGTAGATGTTTACCTGAATTTCGAACCCTGATTAGGCCCTTGACTGACAATGAGATCTTGCCTTGGGTCTTTGGATCATATTTTGCCATTACATGTACCAAGCGCAAACCGCCCAGTGCACACATTACAGGCGCGGCACACAAACGAATCACGAAATCCCAATTATGCTAAACGGCTTGCAGTTATTGGCTAGCCATGAACGTAGACCTGTGTGTAAATACTGTACATTGTAATGTACAAATGTATACTGTACGTGTACACATGTGCAAACCATACATATTGTACAATGTACATGTACACAAGGGCATACTGCACGTTGCATAATGTGCCACATCATATAGCAGCGTTATAGACAAGACCACACATGACCCTGCAAGACCAGCACAAGACCAGCAGTCTTAATTCAATGTCAGATTTTTTTTTATCTCAAAAAATTGCTAAATATTTTCAAAATATGTCCGAAATTGTCTCCATCGAATAATTTCATGGAATAATTTCAAAGAGTAATTTGAGGTCCCAGGGACAGGGGTGGGAGGTGATAAAAACCTTCAGGGATGAGATTGGCCAAAAATGAAAAATCTACGAGATCTGCAGTTTTTGGGGGTCGCCAAGGACCTCAGAGCAACGTAGGGGTCTATGGTTTGTATTTGCCTAAAGGCGCCCCTTAAAATACCCGTTTCTATTGGTCTATATGCACTTTTACAGGTAAAACACCAAAGAGTAACTCCTCAGGTATTTCAGATTTCAAAAGAGATTCCTTAAAAATTCTGAAATCTGGGAAAATCCTGAAAAATCTCACCCCTGATATTTTCTTTCTCTGTTAAGAAAAGTTTTCTATAAAACAAATTATAAATAAATAAAATAAAAAATTAAAAAATACAACAACCATGTCAAATGTCCACATACATGTATGGTGTACGGTGTGATCTGTAATATTGATGCACAAACATTGGCCGATCGCGCAGCACAGACTTAAGACGTTTCGTTGTGCGATCTGCTGATGGTGCCAGGCAAAAGTTGCATGATCAGTAGATCGTGCGGGAATGGGGTTTGTGCAATCGGTCGAGGGGCCGGTTTCCAAGCAACTGATCGCAACAGGGCTGAAGTTCCACGATTGACAGATCATGTAGAAATGATTTAAATGACCGGTCAATTCTTGCAGTTCTTGGGAATTTGTGAAAGTTAAGTTATACACAGATTAAGCCGTGTGGTCTAGAAAATTTTCTCATGCAATTTAAGCCCTGTGGTATGGTACTCGTGCCAAATTTTTTCACAAGTTAAAAACTGTCTGGGCCGTACTGTTGTTTCCAAACTCTGTTGTAACTTGATTGGGAGATGGCAAACAGAGCAAGATTCATTGTAGCCGAGTTGGTAGACCCCTAGTGGACATGTACATTAACTTGGAAGTCAGAGGTTCAAATTCTGGTCCTGTCGATTTTCTTTTTTCACGTTGAAAAGTGATGAAATATACATGTACCTGCGTGTAATCTGTTTCGCTTTTATGCATTTTATTATTTTTGTGTTACTTCTTATTTATGTTTTTGACAGGGTTGCAAATTGTACATTTGCAAGATATGCAAAACGTGGGTGGCGTCTCCATCTGCACTCACCACAATATCTGCTACCGCTCGATCTGGATCATCCATGGCGTCCATTTTGCTGATTAAAACAGTTACGTCCACAAACCGATCAGGCAGGTTGCTGTAATGGAAATTTACATAATGTTACACGCATAGACAATATTTGACAATATTTGTCAGATAAATATCCGACTCCCATGAATATCCGACTCTTTACCCATGATGCACTGCAACACAATTGTCCTTTTACAACGAACACAATTTTTGGCAATGTACATGTGTACTTGTAACCTTTAACCTCTTCCCAACCCTAACCTTAACCCTACCCTAAACCCTAACCCTATTTCTCACCCTATTTCTCACCCTAATAGTACTCACCCTCACCCTATGTTTCTTATTGTTTTGGTGTACGGGGGCCTGCTGAGCATGTGCAGTGTAACCAAGTTGTTTTTTCAGGGAGTCTTATATTCATGTAACACCATCACGTTCCAGTGTTTAGAGCAAGATTATGCAATCATCATACTCGGGTTTTTAACCCCTTGAGTACGGTATTTTACGGGAGACGTCTGGGTGCCGCGGCGGCTCTGGAAGCCAAGCGAACCGCTACAATGTGTTTGTGCAGTCAAGCGTAACCTATACACAATAATCCAACAATGGATTGAAACTGCACAAACAGCGGCCAATGGCGTCATCCGGCCTGGTGGCACTGTTTAATCCAACAATGGATTGAAACTGCACAAACGGTGGCCAATTGCGTCATCCGGCCTGGTGGCACTGGTTTGTTTGCGCATATTTGGGTCATCCGTACGCAAGGGGTTAACCAATGTTACGTTGTTGTTGTTGTTGTTGTTGTTTTTTTAAATCTCGATATGTTTACAAAAGAAAAACTTACCAAATACTTTCGGCAGCTTTGCTGCATGGAGAATTTGTTTTAGACCAAGTTGTTGCTTTGTCTACATGTCATGATCAGTATTCTAGTTATAGTAACTGCGTTACAGGACTGTTCAGAATAAATTTGATCCTTTTTGACATTCTCAATGCATCACAGGATCGGATGACAAACAGTGAGGCCATTATAAAAGCCTGCACATGATTGGTCATTTTGATTGTCATGGTTGTAAAATCCTATTCTGATTGGCCATTAAATATGACATTATTAGCTGTTCTAATAAACCAGTTTGGTATCTCAAAGGTCAAAGGTCGGGACAAAATTGCTGACGTAATGTCACGCCATGTTATGCGAACACCCATTCTGATTAAATTTAACATGTGCACATTGTGCGACCACCTTTTGAGTATCTCAAAATTAATGACAGATATTTAGAATCAAATTAGCCCTAGAACTTAGAAGGACGCCATGATATAGCGTCCTAGCGCCCAAGTATGCAAAACAGTCCTATGCTAGAAACCGAAGATCAAAAATCACACTTTACCTGCATAAATATTCTTGGCATCATCTTCGTCAAACAGTTCAACAGCCCATCTCCCCGGTCGGATAGAAATATTCCTCCAAGAATGTCAAGAACAGGAGATATTTGCGGCGCAGAATCGTCTCCACGCGACGCTGACTTCACAAACACGAGGAGTAATACCTTGTCCGCACGTCTTGAATGTTCATCAACAACAGAGGGCGCAATTTCGGCCGTGCACGCGGCGACTGTAAATTGCACCCTCTGTTGATGAACGTTCTAAATGTGGGTATTACTCCTTGTGTTTGTTAAGTCAGCGTCGCGTGGAGACGATTTTGCGCCGCAAATATCTCCTGTTCTTGACATTCTTGGAGGAATATTTCTATCCGACCGGGGAGATGGGCTGTTGAACTGCCAAGAATATTTATGCAGGTAAAGTGTGATTTTTGATCTTCGGTTTCTAGCATAGGACTGTTTTGCATACTTGGGCACTAGGACGCTATATTATGGCGTCCTTCTAAGTTCTAACGTTAGGGCTAGAATCAAATCAATGAATGTTTGGAATGGTTCACAGTTCCATACATGTAAATTGTAATGTTAGGTTTGTGTATAAATTACATTTGTCACCCAAACCCACAATGCATTGAGAATGTCGAAAAGGTTTATTTTTAATGCACACTTCCGGACTATCCGTAAAAAAAAAAGAGATTAGGGCTTCCGGCTTTATTGTCCGGAAACTGGACAAAACGTGACTTGCAGGTGACGTGCAGTCCGTACACGGACCACGCAAAATGTGTAACGTTAGTTGGGATTAAGCATGGATGTTCCTCTACGTAAAATCATATTTTTAAGAAAAGAAAACAGTCAGACGAAGCTAAACTATAAGCCTGAGCAACAGTAGGTAGAACTGTAGGATTATGTTCATACTTACGTCTCTAATTGTTGATACAAAAGAGAAAGTTTCAGGAAAAATAGGCATCTGTGTCGTCCGGCCTTCCTCCTCCAAAGCCGCCTCTCTAGCTCTTTACGTTTACCAAAATAGCGGGTCAAACCAATTTAAAATAGGGGTGACACGAATGGTGTATGTAAGGGGTGTAACTCATTACAATTGTGTTAAGAGCTGGCGGAACGAAAACATTGCATTTTATAAAAACAAATAAACATGTCGACAAATGCATTTTACATTTGGATCAGAAAATGTTGAGATATTAGATATTTCTTTTAAAGTCTACAAATATACTTTATAAGCCGCCCCTTCTTTTAAATGTGCACGTTCTCTCTCGACTCCAAGCTACCCGACGGCTGATGCATATTTCTTCTCTGACTAATTCACCGCAAGATTATTGAAAGTTTAAAAGTCAAATTTCGAAACGCTGGCTTCGGCTCGGCTTCGGCTTCGTCTCCGACTTCTGAATAACTGAGAAGCAAAATAGAAATATTCAAAATGTTGGTACATGTTCTGCTTCAGTAACATTCATTCGGTTGATTATGAAAGTAAAAATAGAATACTTACATTTTGTTTGCTTCTCAGATATTCAGAAATCGAAGACGAAGCCGAAGCCAAGACGAAGCCATAGTTATGGTTTGTATATTTTCATCTAAATATAAGATAATGCTACCACTGTCCTTCCCATCGCCAGTGATGTTTGCAGGTGTCGCTCTGCAAAATTATATTTTTCCGCAGTTTATACAATCATCATGTTTTTGAGGGCGTGATTTTTCGAAAAATAGAATTGGACATTTTCTGAATTTTCGAAGTCCGCTATAATAATCCACAAAAATGTTCACACTGTTTCGGGGACTGTGTGGCTGTCGCTAGAGGGAGGGATGACATTCCCCATTAGTCGTTGTTGTCGGAAAAATGTTGTTGCTGCAGGTAAAAAAAATGAGATAGCGAAGAAAAGGTAAACTTTTTTTGGGGGGGGGGGGGGGGGGGGGAGGGTGGGGGAGGGAGGGTGGGGGAGGGGGTACGTACTTACTCCCCTAGCAGAACTTGCGAATAGGCCGTGTCCGAAACGGGCTTCGAGAGCTACGGCTACGGCTATTGTCAGGATTTCTTCACGTAGTTGTAATTAGCCTTTTAGAGGTATGGCGGACACAATAGGAGGGCGCTATTAACCATTTGGGTAAACATTTTGTGAAAACACAAATTCCAGTGAAAGTCAGAATCAGATATTGTTTTGAGTTAAAGTACAATCCATAGTACAATCCATAGATCATGCCTAATCTTCACCTTTGAAATTTCCTGTGGTTTAACAAAAGGTATACCCAAATCAAATAGCGCCCTCTCCTATTGTGTCCGCCATACCTCTAAAAGCGATTTGGACGTGGCGTGTGTGTACAGCGAGAGGGCGCTGTCGGCCGGCCGTGCGCGCTTTACGTCGCACCGCTAGGACGTCTTTGAACCAAGACTATGTGTGGGTACGTATGGGTGTGTGAGTTTGTTTTTGCATTCAATAGGGGACCTTTCACCAAGATGACAATAGGGTCCCCGGTTGAGAAACGTCCCCGTTTGAAAATCGTGTACAAAAACGGGGCCCTAATTGTATGCATTGAGGATCTTGGGGAGATTTGTCTAATATTTTTTGATAGTAGGGGGGCCTAGGGTTTTCGAACTACATTCGTAACAATCGGAAATCTAAAAAAAAAAATCAAAGGGACACAGCCGTCCGGCGCTGGTTAGTTAGAAGGCAAAGCGGCATTTACGAGCTACGACGTCTCAAAAATGCGCCCTCTAATCCAAGTGCGCCCTCTATTTCGTTTAGCGTGGTGTTCGCTCGACTGTACTGCTGGATCAGCTGAGGGTTTCAAACACATCGGTGTCCATTTTGGAGGGGCCCTTGCTCCCCGCCGGTTTGACACTCCAGGCTTACCATGACTAAAACTGGGTCGACAATATGTTCACCTAAAGTAAACAGAACTGGAGTACAACCTATAGGCCTACGGGCTGGGGTTTGAACTCCGGATCATGTGTCCGAAAGAGACAGCAACCTTAGGACTATAGGCCATTGACCGGCATTTCGAAATGACTTGAAAACTGTCTTCGAACGAATTACAAGAGGGTAACATTTTGGAGGGACATGGCTGCCGTTGGTTTGCACACCGTCCTCAACGTTTACAAGTGTCATGACGTCACTTAAATTGGGCCGATGACATTTCCAGATCAAGAAAAATCTGGCGCACCCAGTTTTGTAGGAGCCCCGTGTTTTTCTAAAAAGTTCCTTGAACAAAGTTCCAATTACCCCGATTTTTACAATAAATATAGTCTTATACTATTCTGTATGATGGAGGCGTGTGATAAAAAGATAAATCAATCCCCTAGCACCCCCCCCCCCCCCCCCCAACGTTGAATGAGCCACTGAGGTGAAGTTATTGCAACCCAACTGTATGTAAACCTTAGCGTGTCAGCAGCATAATACATAAGACCTTCAAACTTGATTTGAAAATGCTTTAGGAAAAAATACCCAGCACAATATAGGGATTAGGGGTGCACCCTTTTTGTCGCTATACCTTATACACACTCCAGACTATTGTTACCTGACACGTTTTCTGAAAAGAATTCCTGAGATTCCGGGAACACAATAACCAACACAAAAGAGAGGGAGGGGGGGGGGGGTCCCTTTGGCCCATATCTTGCTTCATATGGATGAAATATTGGAGATGTTCTTACTGACCCACTTTGCCGTCATCTATACTGTTAAAGGAAAATGTTTTTAAAGTTATGGCAAATGAAGAAAATGCAGACATGATTTTTGTTTAAATAATTAGTTAATAAATCTGATAAAGCATACATTTTCATTACAAAAGACTCATCGAGCGTCTAGTTTTTTCAAACTCGCACAATTTACCCCTTTTTCTCGGGCACCGCGGGTGGTGCTGTCACATGACAAAGGGTCTGTTCATCCTAGGCTTTTAGTAATTGAATCATCTCAAGGTCCAGAAACCTCTTCAAATTTGCCTTTCTTCTCAGCTTAAAGGCAGTGTGCATGATTCGTCATTGTTGCAATTTTCAGATATGGGCGGATTTGGGGGTTAGTATTTTATTGGAGATATCGTTATCCACTGACCAGTTCAAAGTTTTGCGTTGTTGGATGGCAAAAAAAAGGAGAGAAAAACGGCGCTCGTTTTCAACCGTCGATGGGATGATAGCCTTTAGTCAAAGCGCGCGTGGCTATACCTGGAAGCGTGACGCGCCCTGAATGTCCGGGGCGCGCCACTCGTCCGGGTAGCCACGCACGCCTTGACTAAAGGCTACAGGGCAGTTTTTTTTAACGATTTCCAGCTGGAAATCGTTGGAAAACGATATAAATTTCCACTTTTCTTGACAAAGACAGCACACCTGGTGCCATAATTTCACTTAAATTGTATCTTACATGTATGTAATATAATCTGTGTCTTTGCCCTTCGAACTTTGTATGGTGATCTTATATATTCGTAGCCATTACTCACAACTTTAATGCTTAGAAACGTAATTAGTTTTGGTATCAAATAGTTCGTCTGTTCGTTTGTCTGTTTGGCATGCCTGCTACAAGCTAAGTTCAGGTGTTGCCACCTCTACTGGCCTTCATATCTAAATTCTAACTTGTATTCTGTTGTGCCATTAAGAGGAAATAAATGTATTGAAATGTAAAAAATGTAAAATTTAAACAACTATTATAAACTTACAGTCTACTAAGGTATTTCGTAATAATTCAGTAAACAAAATTGGAGGATTACCAATCGTGTATATAAACTACATTTTAAAAAGAAGTTTTATTTGTATATCAACTGGCACAGTATGCATTGTCATTCGCAGCAAACAGTTGGAATCAATGGCTTTGTGCGTTCTCACAAAAAAAACATATGAAGAGTGGACGGGTCACTGATTCACATTTTACCTAACCTTCGCCTTTTGACCGGGATCGCCCAGGGTGTATTGACAACAATAAATGGATTTAATGGCAAGGACGATGCATGCCCCCAAATATTGGGACCATATAAAACTTGTGGGGCGTTTGTTTGGCGTTGGGTCATGTACGCAAGCGCTGTTTCTTACTGAAAGAGTTGGATGATAGCCTAATTGTTTTCCTTAATGGTATTTTTTGTTAGTATTGCGCTGATCTGAGTTATGAACTTGGTTGCCACGGTAATTTTGAGCCGGGTGGGAATTTCCCCTTGTTTTTTCCCAAAAATTTTTTTTTCGGGGTTTTCGCCCATCCCGTAAATCAGCTATAGCCTTATAGGCCCTATGCTGGGAATTGAAAAGCTTAACAGTGTGTAAATTTATTTGTGTAAATATTCTTGTAGTTGTGTAAATATACTCTTGTTTTTTGGTGTAAATATTCATTTTTAATTAAAAACTTGTATGCAGGGCTCCACAATGAATTTTTTTTTTCAATTGTTTGGGCACACCCTGGGTTAAGAAATGTATTAATTAATTAATTAAATAATTAAACTCTCGTAGGCCTAAATGAGTTTGAAATGTATTTTATGTGTCCTGGTACGTTTTTCAGTAGTTGGAACAACGCAATGCACTGTGGGTAAATCAATACAAAGTAATAATAACAAACACCATAATGACGTCACATGATGTTTTATTTTATGCTTTGGCCCCACCGACAAAATGTAGATTGTGCCGAGACTAGATACTTGTTTCAGGATTATTTTTGTTCAAGGGAACTAAAAGAAACAATGGTTGTTAACGCATGAGTTTCAGAAGCGGATCTAAAGGGGGTTGTGCACCCCCCCCCCCCTCCCTTGGGCTGCTGAGCAAAGTTGTGATAAGCAATGCTAAAACGACCGATTATGTCCCTTCAGGGCCACCATATAAACCACATCCTTGTTACCAGTGGGTATACCGCTGGTCCATTCACTGTACACTGTAACGGTGGTATAGGCGGGTACAACCCCTCCCTAAATGAAAGGTTAGATCCGACCTTGCGTTTCTAATGTAGTTTTTTTGGTGCCTGTCGCAAAGACAGACATGTAGTTATCATAATCCTAACATATAACGGTGTGTAACACAGCGTGCCGACCGTCCCCATGCAGCTAATTCACCGTGACTTATTTCTCGCGACTTTGTTTTCTTTTGCCCGGGATTGACCGGACACGATTACAATATAGGTAGATTTCCAGGCAAGGTCGACAGACGACGAGTTTGGGATTGTGATATGCAATTATAATGAACACATCGTGATCGTGGTTCGAAAACAATGTAGTCCGAGTATACCTGCGATACGCATGCGTGCTTGTTAGATTGAAACTCGCCATGGTTAATTAAATAACGCTACACAGGCACCGTGACCACAGTTGTTGTACAAAAGTTTCGTACACGTATATATGTGTGTTATTTGTGGAAGTTAGGACATCGGTGGATGGATGCGTACAGCAAGAGGGGGATTCTGAAACACCCAGTATTTTGCCGGCAGCCTAACTCCACGTAGAAGCGCCGACCAACCAACCACCGAAGGCCTTTGCGAATTCAGGTACGAATTGTATTGTTATCATGTATCATTTATAGGGCCTACCTTCCATCAGTGGCGGACGCGGAGTTTGTCTTTATTTATTTATTTATAAAAAAATCTTTTTTGGGGGGGGGGGGGGGGGTGTCACAATTTTTGGTTACGAAAATTCCCACCCCATTCCCTCCAGGAAAATAATTTGAAAATAGTTGATGGGTTGGACAGGGATCAACATAGTAAAAATTTTGCTCGCATGCGATAGAGCATCTCCCTCATTTTACTACAAAACAAAAATTAAAGGTTATAATAACCATAATTACCATAACTATATTAATTAATAATTCCCGCGAATGGTATACCCGAGGAAACTCTACTCATGAACCTATTCTAAAAAAAGAAGACATATACGAAGGTGAATCTGCAATTTGGGGAATTTTAATTTAGCAGCATTTGCAACCACTTTCTAATCATATCTTGCCCTATGTTGGCGGTCTCCTAAATTGTCATTGTCTTTGATCAGGGAGCTGATTGTCATGCCGTCGATCCTCTTTGCCGGATCAGATCCCTCTTGCGGGATCCAGTGTAAACGTGCTCTTTATAGACCCCGTTCCCACTAGATCCACCAATTGGGGGATCTGATCCACCTTTTGCCAAATTGCCGGATCAGATCCCCCAATTGGTGGATCAGATCCTGCAATTGTGTTAGTGGGAACGCTAACCGTTATAAGGTGGATCAGGATCTGATCCACCTTTCTTGATCCACCTAAAGACCAGCTGCAGGATACAGATCCCCCAATTGGTGGATCAGATCCTGCAATTGGTGGATCACGATCAAGTGGGAACGCAAAAGGTGGATCTGATCCTGCAATTTGACCTGTCAACATCCGGATGGTGCACGAGTGGCGCGGAAAGTTTGCGGTCTGATGAACGAAGAAATACGTTTAGGCGTGTAGCTCATGTGAAAATTTCCCACGTGCAAGACATCACAATAAACAACTACTGAACTACGGGCATGCATTCATTCAGCGTACATGTGTATTCCTTTCGTTCCGTACTGGAAAGTCGTCCGCTTCTAAACCTTTTTCATTCGTGTAATTTTACTTATTTTTCCATCCACAAATAACTCCGTGTTAGTGTATAGCCTGCAGCGTGTCATAGAACAACAACCGTAGCAAAGTTTGAAGAAAATACGTTTTACGATCCGATTCGAGCCAGTACTTATAATATTACGATTAAGTTTGGACTGCTCTCCGCATCCATGGGCAAAATCAGACCGAGAAGCATTTGGATTTCTTCCTCCATGTTGAAACTTCGAACATCAAAACATCGCACATGTATTTTACCCGTCCCAGCATGCAACGCAGCCACACAGCGCGCGCTCAGCAAGCAAGCGCATGCGTAATACCGAACTCGGTGACCTTTCGGACTCGACACTTCCGTTCGAAAAGGTGGATCAAGCATAAGTGGGAACGCGACTTGCGGTTTCGTTGCGGTTAGACAACGGTCACACCAAAATGCCGGATCTTGATCCACCTTTTCCCAATTCGAGTGGGAACGCGGTCTTAGTAAAGTGTCCCCTAATGGTCCATTAAGTAATTTAATTGGCACCCCGGAGTGAGGGTTCCATAAGCCCCCGCAAGGCATATCCACGACCGCAGAGCCACTCTCTTTTGTCCCCCCAAGGCTACTCCCCATCCGACAACCAAACTCCAGTTCCTCCCATCCCAAACCTGGGAACCAAATTTAACAGGTTACACGTGTATATGAGAAAGGACTTTTGAAAAACCTTTTTAGGACCGCAATGGAAATAATTTTTTTAAAAACTGGTTTGCGTTATCCTGCTTTTCCCACTGTATGGGGGACTCTGTTTAATTTTTAATTTATAGTTTTAGACAATTAACTAATTTACAATGTATATCATTTCTATATGTGGAAATTGCGAATAAATCAAATCAAATCAAACATGATTTTATTGACAATTTGAGCATTTACAATAGAAAAAAGAAGTAACCGAACAGCCCCAGAAACAATGGAAGGAACAATTAGAGGCACAATTAATTGTTCTGAAATATAATTTTTGTTTGTTCCAGTATGTACAATGTTTCGACCACAACTGCGCGTGTTTACAGATGCGTGGAACCTGTTAGTGTATTTATTTCTGTACTCGTGATGTCATAACAACGTAGGCACTCCTCTACCATCAAAGCGCTCACCCATTGCATACTTTTTATAGCTTAGCATGTTCCGCTCGTCTCTTGGTAATTCCTGAAAACTTGTATAGAACTCAAGAGCTGTAATACGGGTGGGAGTTTGTCTCATTAGCGGTGGAAATAATTACCCGCCCGAGTCTTTTGGTCTGAAAGTTTGGAAAATTTCTCCAGCATCTGTTAGAGATTAATCTTCTTCATTTAGAAGGGTGGGGAGGGGTGGGATTAGCAACTCTACCGCCTCTCAATTCACACTGCGGCTTAAATTATACTTTCCTATAAATACAGTTCTTCAGAGTTGAAGAAAAATCCGGAAACAAGAATCACAATTGAAATAGCTTTTGTTTGGCCCAAGACCTGCCCGCAGCATGCCAAGATAAATCTTTGTCAATGACATCCCAGCATATTCTCTAGACTGAACCCCCCCCCCCCCCCACACACACACACACACACACACAGACATAAAGCACGATATGGGGAAAAGCGACCCCTCTTTTGTCTAGGTCATTGTGTTCCCGGAATCTCAGGAATCTCAGGGGGAGTACCCTTTCACCCCATATCGTGCTGGGTGTCCCAACAAATAAGAAACTACAGGTCTAGTTCCTAAACGATTCATACTTTTGCAGCCAACGGGTGCAGATTCGTCCATATGAAGCACGATATAGGAGAAAAGGGACCCCCCCCCCTTTATCCCTATACCCTAAGCACACTCCAGATTATTGTTATCTAACACATCCCCCTAGATTTCTGAAAAGAATCCTTGAGATTCCGGGAACACAATGACAACACAAAAGAGGGGGGGGGGGGGGGGTCCCTTTTCCCCCATATCGCGCTTCATATGTAAAGACACAGTACCGTCCTTAATCAGAGATCCTACGCCTTTTAAGTCTCAGAATTAGCTAAATCGTTCAAACGATTTTCAAATCGTTTAAACGATTTACCAGTTCAGTAACGTCACTGAATTAAAGCGACCGGTAGCGCGCAAAGCTAGCTGCGCATGCGAACATGGCAGAGGGTGCAGAAGTACGACTTCGTCTGATAACGATTTAATAAATCGTTTGAACGATTTAATAAATCGTTTGAACGATTTAGCAGCTGGAAAAAATATTTCTCACTGTCCCTTCCCGGGCTTCGTAATAAGGCAACCGGAAGTGCAAACATGTTATGCTTGAATTGACTCATAAAAAATGTGCAACCAGCAACAAACCATGACCAAACATTATTCAGCTTCAACCTCCGTGAAGTCCCAGAAAAGTTGACCCAGCACATCAATTCAAATCCGATTCAGATTCGTTATTATATTATTATTAAACTTCGTGGAAAATGACGCCGTCATAGAGAGAGGCATATTGTGGTGAGCTTGCAATACAGGTTATCAATACCCGATTTCATAGGCTTGAATCGAGTCGGACTTTCGTGCTTGTTAGAAAAACCATCACACGTCTGCTTTTAGGCTAGGCCTTTATAAGTTGTCTTTTCGTTATGCGCGTTTTCGGTCCGTTTTACGTCCCGTTGTGTGCGACGTGCAGGTCACCCATAAGCCGCGTTCGCATTGGACTTACAACGCTCGCGGAAAGTCCTTGGCACGTAAACTTTGCAGTGTTCAAAATGTACGTTTTTAAAGTGGACTAAAAGTTCTTGCTGCGGAGGGATAGACGGACAACCAAAGATCTACACTTGACAATTTGGACAATTTACCGGCTGTCCGCATTGGACTTAACCTGGTAAAGTTGACAGCAGTCTCCGTCAGTACGTTTTACCAAAAAGTCCAATGCGAACACGGCTTTTAGGCTGTGTTTTCTGTCCGTTTTGCTGCATCTATTGCCTATCGCCTATAGACCGTACACAGGCCTAAAAAGGCAACGCACTACCGGTACGCCTACACAATGCATGAACAGAAACCGCAATTACCGACAGACAGCTTTACACGCCACTGGTGATTTCAACATGGCGCGAGGACTGATATTCTCCTGCATGGTCAGAGCGTACTGGGCGAAACGTCGAGTTTTGCAGTTACTTATCATGGTGTATACAAACCTTGTCTCAAGGTGTAACTTCCACACCGCAAAGCCTGAAATAAAATTGATAGGTTTATTCAAATAAACTGTTGCTTGTGCAGGGACAGACTTAAGAACGCCACGAAGCGAGCACAGAGCCCGACTTGAACCAAGACTATCGATCGGTGCGGTCCAGCGGACGTAAATGACCGCCATTGTCAAAACCGCTGAAAGACAGGTTTTTATTATGAGGGAGTGCGACTGAGAAATGACAATACCTCTGGGGTTCTGGGTCGCCAGTCGTGACGCGTGATCGGTCATATCCCCCGCGGGCGGGACAAATGAACGCTCAACAAAGGTTTCACAGTTAAGCAAACGCATTATCGATTGAACCCATATCATGGGATTTATCGAGTTCAAGTGCCAATATCTCCTACTTGATTGCCATCGCCGATTAAAAAATAGTTAACTCCCAAAAATGGATTTTCATAATGGGCCCTTAGCAACATGGGAAAGGAAGCGCTGACTATTTGTATGGACTTGTTTTGAAGTTCAGTTCGAGTTAAGTCCCCACAAACAACCGCCCATTGTGGTTATTTTGCATTTAGAATGGTCCCCGCCCCATGGGTCCGAAGGACAATGGAGGGACCGGGAACAAATCTATTTTGCAGTCAACGCGGCCACGTCACGTTTCTCACCGATTATGAAATGGAAGGTATAGGCCTAAATTGAATGCCTTTTCACCCAACCAGTGTCACGGGTGAAACGGAGCGCAAGTGCACAGGACTATACGTCTTTTTACGGCCTCGGGATTGAACAATTTCCATCTACAAGATTCCCATTAGGCCTATAACTAACTGTCAGTGTTCTTCAAACTCTTGATCCCTGGTAAGTTAAATGAGACTTGTAGGTTTGCATGGTTGACATAAACAAAGTATTGACTTGCGGTATAACACCATGTGAAATTTATCTCTTTTGAAATGTGTTGTTCTGAGAACCAAACCAATTAACGGCTCTTCTCAGAACCACACAACTCAAAAGAGATCAATTTTACATGGTGTCCCTGGTGTGCTGTCATTTTCAAGAAATGCGGAAATCTGTGTATCAATTTCCAGCGATTATCGGCTGACAATCGTTGGAAATAGTCTAGTTCCCCGACCTGATAATTCGCTGACGTCTATAAATTGCTCCGTTTTGTCTGGGGTCAGGGAACCAGACTACAAGAACAGCATTTTCCCCTGGTTTTCTCTGTTTTCCCAGCATATAATTATGCACACAACATTGTACAAATGTCAGTGTTGCATGCAGTATTAGCTATAAAATGCCAATCCCCAAATCCATTCATTTCTGAAAATTACAGCAAAAAGCGAATGTTGTATACTATACCTTTAAGACGTATGCACAGTTTTAAAGCAGGAGGTCGTGGGTTCGAGTCCCACCCGAGTAAGCCTGTAAGCTCTCGAAAAGCACCGAGCACAGTGAATGGTTGGGAAAAAAAGACACATTTCCCGAATTTTCCTGAAACTAATTACTTTGGTTTTTAATCAATACCAAAGCTAAATCATACCTTTAAATTCACCTGCGGGTTAAACAACTTTTTTTTTGTGCCACTGTCGCGTTATAGTTTGTATAAACTTTCAGTTCACACTAAATTTGCTCAGTCAACAAAAGATCCCATTTCGTGTGGTGGTGGTATTCGTGTACGGTGTAGTACCTTTCAATCTAATTTCCAAGAGGTTGTTCCGTTTCTGATGAACTAATATCCAATGGTGTGATATTTGTCTGGGCTACCGGTATTTCTGGACTTCCCCTTTTCAACCCCCGATGTTAATAATAATAATAATAATAATAATAATAATATTTACGGGCGATGGGTCATTTGGGAGACATTCCTATAGACTTGTGCACAATTTGTTTTCAACTTTAATGTAACCCAACCCAAATATCCCTTATCCTACCCCCACGAAATTTTGTATATTTATGTTTTGGACCATCCTCTATCGATATAACCCAGTTCCGACGGTAAAATTCTCAATATTTAAGGGGGGCTGTGACATTAGGGAGACTCGAAATGTCTCCCTAATGTCACTTTTAATTATCTCCCTAAGGTACAAAAAATAACTTTAAAAATGTCTCCTTTAAAGGGACCATTGGCAATTTGCTTTTTCCAGCCGCACACGTAAAGTTGCCTGCTCGATTCAATGTAATATTTGGTGTGGTTTTTAAATGCATTGGCCTCTAAAAACGTCTGACTCACACTATTCATGTCGTGGTACAGTCAAGGTTATCTTATAATTGGTGTCACGGTGCATTTGTCGAATTTAATAGTGGGCGTTATTTCTTTAGTACGCAGGATGGTATTCCAAACAATAAAGGTCCGCGACATGGTTTAAATATGCTGGAGTTGCTTGTTATGAGGAAATAGAGAACTTGTACTGAAAAATCTGTGAGTTGTCATTTCTGCATTTGCCGGCTGCAATGATGATAATACATGTACACTTTTAAAGAAACCTCAGAAATTTCACACTGCGGTAAGTATGCCCGTTCTCATTCCTCCATGGTGAAAACTAAGTTGTTGTTGAACTGATTTCTTTTGCCATTCGACACGGTAACTCACGAAAGTCTTTTGACTGTTGGGTCTCTTGGTAGGAAACGAGGAAGGTAGTTATTATTATTTTTTTTGAGAGGAGAACCGTAGAGACTAATTCTAAAGAAACCCACGAAATCAGCCCGATCCACATGTTGAAGTTGGTCTCAGTTGGGATTCGAACCGGGATCGCAGCGGGGGAAGTCGCTACGCTATTCCTGTTTCCTTAATTAACTCGCAGATGTGTTTGGGTTGGTCATGGCGTTGACTTTTGAAAAACAAATCCGACAAAACTCTTTAAAAACTTCTTAATTAAGTGATTATAATAAACATGTTTAACAACCCTGAAGACATTGCGATGTGGCCTAGTCTCTCTTCCATCAAGAAGCGGGGTTCATTTTTTTTTTGATGTCGAGTTAAAGTTGTCAACTTATTTATTACATTTCTTTACCCAGGGTGTGCCCAAACAGTTTCAAAACCAGTTTCCATTGGGGCCATGCATATTTTTAGTTAAAACTGAATATTTACAAACACATATAAAATATTCAAACAAATACAAGAATATTTACACAAATAAATCCATTTACGGTTAACCGTTCAATTCTCCAGTAGAAGCCTATTGCTTGTTTTAGGGGATGGGCAAAAACCGGCGAAAAAAACTTGTTTGGGGGGGAAAACAAGGGGAAATTCCCTTCCGGCTCCAAAGTATTGTGGCAACCAAGTTTTATGGCAGAAATATCCTTGATAGGTGGCTTTATTAATAGCTTCGGTTTAAATGTCATGGTATCGCATTACACGTGAGGACAGAAAAGAGGGTATAAAGGGAACAATACTGTCCTCACATTTATTCCTTTGTTCCGGAAAATGTAAGGACACGTAAACGTGTGATTTATGGGGGATGGGTTATATTAAAGGGAACAATGGAAAGTCCTCACGTGTATAGCGAAACAAAAATACATGTACCTAAGGAGTTCATGCTTCTCATTTTTTCAGGTATATTCCATGTTATACTTGCACCACTCAGCGAAACTTGTGGCGTTGCATTCTTTTTTGACGAAAGGAAGTTTCAGTGCCATTTGGGTCGATTGCCGTGTTTCACAAATCACTGTAAGTGGTGTGAAAAGATTTGTCATGCACAAAGGATTCATTTTATTAAGGCTTTTGAAAACAAGGGTAGCCTTTTTGGATTTAATTATTAATTATTTTCCTACCCCCTTTCCCCAAGCTGCACCAACTCCAATGTGGGGATTGTCATTTCGGAAATGACCGACCCCCAAAATGACCAGAGCAGCGCATTAGGCATATGTAGTCATGATGGTTGATGGAAATGTATGCCTAAAGTAGGCTATATTCCAACCGTCAAACGTCGTTGGTCCGTTAAAATAAAGCCCGAAAATAAAACGAGTGTACGTTTGGTTTGAAAGGTAATATACAACATTTGCTTTTGCTGTAATTTTCAGAAATGAATGGATTTTGGGGTTAGAATTTTATTGCAAAATACTGTAACACTGACTTGTTTAAAGTTTTGTGTGTATAGATGCTGGGAAAATAGAGAAAACGGAGGGGGAAAATGCGGTTCTTGTAGTCCGGTTCCCTGACCCTACTTCGGACAAGTCGGAGCAATTTATACACGTCAAGGAATTATATCGGGGAACTTGACTATTTCCAACGTTTGTCGGCCGACAATCGCTGGAAATTGATACAAAAATCCACTTTTCCTGAGAATGACAGCACACCAGGATTTCACAGGATGCTTGGGACTATTATTTACTAACAGTGAAGTAAGTTTGGTTTTTTGATGTTTGCAAATCTCTAACTGATCGACTCTTCTCGTCTCATTTTTGTAGGAGAGACCATAATTCGCCTCACAAACGAGAGCTGTCAATCCATGGGTGGTGTGTGCAGGGAACAGCCCTGTGAGACTGACTGAAAGCAATGGACAGACGACACATTTTTGGCGGGCTTTTCAGGCTCCGGTTTTGCTTCGCGTTGTTCCTCGGTTGCCACGCGGTGTCGTGCGGGTATGCATCGCAGGGGGCGGACTTCCAAGCCCAGGGCAGAATCTGCATGTACGTGAATCTTCAGAAGGAGTTCGACTTGACGGTCCGAGCCGTCAAAGGCGTCCTGGATGTTTCTGACGAGCACCACCAAGAGAAACTAAACCGTACCATCTACAAGGGCCTGCTGAATCACGTGATCAGCCAGTCCATCATGTACCCGGTCGAGATTCAGGAAGATTTGCCGAAGGCGGAAGCGGAAGTGGTTAAAGGTAATATACAACATTTTGCTTTTGCTGTATAAATACTGTAACATTGACCTGGTTAAAGTTTTGTGTGTGTATTATCTAGGAATTCGCCGACGCCATTTTTACAGTGGTGCCGCGCTCGCGTGCATAATAATAACAACTTTATTTAAAGATGGTAGCCATGTCACCACGAAGGTGATTTTCAATGGGCCATCATACATAAAATCAAAATATACAAGACATTAAAACAGAAGTACATTTAGCAACAAATTACAATAAAAAGCTAAGGCAATATTTGAAACAAATTACAGATAAAAAAAACCAATTCATATTAAAAGTACGAGAAAGAGATATTTCATGGATACCTTTAACACTCGAGGAAACCCAAACAGGGACGAACATACGAACATACAAACTGTCCAACAACCCAACAACCCAACCACCAATCAACCAACCGACCGCCCAACCGACTGACCAAACGACTGACCAACCGACAAAGAAATAACCCAACAGCTCAACCATCCACCCGACCCACCCACTGACCAACCAACAAACCGCCAAACAAACAGACATACATCCGAAAAGTACAAGTAAAAATTTAAAAGGCAGGAATTTCAAGTTCAGAACACACGTACTAAATGTTATGTTCTAGGGAAAATGTATCACGATCATACAGGTTTTGTTTGAGGTCATGTAGTAACCTTTGTTTAAAAGTAGCAACATTTGTAACAGCTCTCAAGTTTTCATTTAGATTATTCCAAATTGTAGCCTCTCTATACTTAAAAGATCTCTGCCCAGTGGCTAACGTACATCTTGGAAGATAAAAAGCATGCTGCCCGCGTTCTTTAATTTAAAGGGACACATTGCCTTCAAATGTCATGAAATTTTACTGTTTGGAAATGTTCCTTATCTTTTATAAGAGTTGTTCATGCAAAAAAACACGTATAATGTGTTGTAATTAGTGATTAGTGATTACGAAACAAAAACATTGGCCGCTTACCCCTGACATCTGACCCGCGATACATAGACGTATTTCCAGTACTAAATACCACCGTCTAAATAATGCGCAAAATACGCTGTAAGAGTCTTTAGGCTGGCGCCGCAGCCAGTGGCCTTGTGAACCTATCAGATGATCGCCAGGTACAATTCTCTACCTCTCGACATATCGCCAGTGCTGCGCGCCGTGCCACAGTACATCAAAATGGATCAACAGAACGTACTTCAACCAGATGCGACTGGAAATACGACTGGTGAACACAGTCCGCCATTTTGTGGAGTCAAAAATTTGGTTCTACAAAATGGCGGACTGCTATTTGTCACGAAATTAAACAAAAACCACGCAATTTGAAGGGATAGTTATGTGAATCTTTATATTCTACTTTTAAAAAAGCTTCCCAACCATATCCATTTCAGTTTTATAGCCTAAATCGCAAAATCCAAAGCAATGTGTACCTTTAAGTCGCGTACGCATTTTGGCAAGTTGTAAACACCCTGTTGGTCGAAGCTGCGTCGAGCGCGTGCGTAAAACACACACGCGAGCGTGGTGCCACCGCAGTAAATGCTTCTAATTTTGGTCGCCGGATTAGTCTATAGATGCTGGGAAAACAAAGAGAAAAAAATGCAGCTCTTGTAGTCTAGTTCCCTGACAAAACGGAGCAATTTATAGACGTCAGGGAATTATCAGGTTGGGGAACTAGACTTTCCAATGATGGTCAGACGACCATGGTTGGAAATTGATACAAAACTCTACTTTTCAGGCTTGAAAATGACAGCACACCAGCAGGTGAAATTCACAGGATGCTTGAAACTGTTATTTACTTACAGTCAAGTGAGTTGTTTCATACTAATAAGCCAGTTCGGTGTCTCGATGAATTAGTCCGGGTCAAAGGTTATTTAGGATACAAATGCTGATGTAATGACACGCGATGTTACGCGAACGCCCATTCTTATTGAACTTAACATGTGCGCGTTGTGCGACCACCTTGCGCGTTCATACGCGCGCTTCCGTTATCCCGAATGACCCGTGACCCATGTCATTGTGCACATGAGCAGTTGAAATGCCGAACTGGCTTATTCAGTATAGTTTTGTTTTTTGATGTTTACAAATGTTGTGTATGTTGCATTTAAAGAGCTGGAGGAAGCGGGCTTTGTGACGCTGGCGAATCTAGCCAGGAAGGATTGGCCAGGCTCCACGGAGACAAACGATCACGCAGAACGTGGGTCTGAGCGGGTACACCCGTGTTCGAAGCCTTGGCAACACGTGGAGAATGGCGAGGAACCATCTGATCATAAAACACCATGTGGAAATTATCCTCATATTGAGGATCGCAACCAGCACGTGAGTTTCATAAACAGAGAGCATTACCAAACGCCAACTGACACGCAAACGCCAGGCTGCTGCCCGACAACTCACACTGCCGTCACTGCGGAACCAACCGTTCTTGCCTCTTCATCAAGTGAGTCAGGCACGCCACAAGAGTCTCCTACAAACAAAAATTCTCTCTCTAAAGTCCAACAAACTAATTCCAAGCCCGCCGCTCAAGCAGAACTAACAACACCGCTGGGAGCCAACCAGCCAATGAGCGGAGAGATGGTCCCTGAACATGGACAGGATTCTCCGGCCAACTGGGATGCTCGCGGCCGATTGGTCAACAGAAAAGGGTGGCCCATCATTGAGGACGATTTGTATTGGTCCGCAGAAATCGACGCGGCGACTCCGAAAGGTCAGAAAGATTTTAAAAGAAAGGAAAACTACTATTGCTTTAAATACAGCAAGCATTTAGAAATGATCATATTGTAAGACATGGTTATAAGCGTATAAATTTATTACATTGCTCCTTCCAGTCGATTATGTCACCAATGCATTCGTGAACGATTTTTGTAATCAATAATCGAAAAATATTTCCGGTTTGTAGAGATAACATGCCTATTTATACACAACGTATGTTCGTTTCCAGGTTTTAGCCAGGAGGAATTAGACGCGTGGAAAGCGCGAGTGTCGAAGCAGTCGGTGCGATCGTTTGAACCTGGTAGCCTGGAGAAATGCGGCAAGGGGAAGAATCGATTTATCGTGTTGGAGGACGGCTCGAAACTGTGTGCTCGGTATCGATACCCGTTCATTACCAGCATGACAGGTTGGTGGAGGTATTATTTCGAATTCTGGACGAAAGTCAACCCCAAGTGGAATATGAATTTGTGTGCGCAAGTCGGGAATTTCGCGCTTTGTAATGGGAAGATGTTGATTTTCTGTTGTAACCAGGTGAACTCAACTGTTATCACTTAGCGCGCATGCTCGGTCTGACCAATCTGCCGCCATTAGCCGCAGCGACCACCAACAGCAGCCTCTGGCGGGGTCAGGGGTCAAACTTCGAGGACGCAGAATGGGAGGATGGGAAGATCGTGTTGCTTTCCAAATGGATTGATGATCTTGATAAGTAAGTTGAGAAAAACGGAAAATATTTCACGTAGCCATGTTTCCAAGATATCTTGAGGAATACATTTTGTATTTTAGGGCAATCATTTTTGGGGGGCAAATTTCGCCTTGAACCTGATCCTGCATTTCGAAAATTATACCCAATCATTCATGCTAGACTTATACAGATTTCTGATGTACGATTGGTCTGGAACCCACATCCCCAAATCACTCCTTGCCCAAGTCTGATGGTGCTTATTGGTGAAACTATAAACCAGGACATTTTCAATCATGGCCCTGGAGCAGGCCCGGGGAACGAATGGCTGATTATGAATGCATGACATGCAGCGTGGCCGCTGTCACTGAGCCAGAAATTTCCATTATTCCGTATCCCGTGAAATTTTGAATTTCGGAATGATGACTATTACTCTTGTTTGATTTGCAGAGCGTATTTGCCGGAAATCCTCGTTCAGGGGCCATTCCCAGTCGGGGCCCGGAACCGTGGATTAAGGAATCTGACGATCCAGGAGTTGACAACGTTACTGCAATGGAGTGATCTCCTCCTGTTCGATTACCTAATCGCACACTTTGATAGGTCGGTTTTACCCTTGGAGTTATTGATTTAATTTAAAATGAGATGTTCAGCTTGCATGAATCTACTTGCACTTTTGTGATCATTGAAATTCGTGCACAATGAACGGAAATCCAGATTTTATGAATCGTGTGGTCGTTTGTGAGTCCCTGTTCGGGTTTCTCCAAGGCAAAGTCGGCAGGAAATAATGTCTGTCCAAAGAAGGTGGACTTTCCACCTGCAGTAAAGCAAACCTCGCGCATTATAGGAAAAGAGGTACAATGTACATTGCCTTTAAGGCGCCCAGTTGGCCTACAAAGCGTCCCTGCTAAAGTTGCCGTGGTTGGAAATATCATTCAAAGGTCGAGTGTAATAATGTACACGACAATTCCTTGAAAATGCGCTGTTTGTCTGAAACCAGCTGACGAAAATCATTTCAGAGTGGTGCCCTTGGCGCTTTGGCTTTGTACAGACTGCTGACTGCAGTATGTGCGGCGCCAGTCTGAATGTCCGAAAGTCTGTGCTTCGTTTTTTAACCTCATTTCTCCGTAAGTATTACACATTATGGTAGATTATGTGCACTTAGACCTTGGAAACAGGTTAGGTAGGGAAACAGGTTAGAATTTCAGAGCAATGTATGCCTTTAAGAGTTTACAGTAACACAGACACAATGTTTTTGTATTTTTGTTTTGTTCAGGCTTGTCATAAACCTTACCGCCGTCAAGCACTACAACAACACATCTCTGATGCGTACTGAGGTCCACAACTTGGTCCAGCATCCACAGACCAAGCAGCTGTGGATAGTGGACAACGAGAGTGGATTGGTGGACGGCTACTCTTTTCTGCTGGTGGGAGGGAGAAACGACAGCCGGCTGCAGGGAGAGTTTCACGAAGAGCTCCTGCAGATGATCTGCGTCTTCCGGCGGTCTACGGCCGAGGGAGTTCGTCGGCTGCTGAGTCACCCTAACCCGGCCGAGCTCCTGACGGCCCGGGTATTGAGAGAGGACCCGGTCAGTGAGGGCGCGTTCCCGGCGTTCTCCGGGATCAAGGAACACACGAGGGTGCTTAGGGAACGACTGGCCAGGATTCAGGCGTGGATGGAGGCGTGCCGGGAGAGGAACTCTGCTGCCAGGGGTACCTAGGTCCCGGGAGGTCATTGGGGGGGGGGGGGGGGGGGGGTGTGAGTGCAAGGGCAAATGCTTCTATGAAGTACGAGTGCCTTCGAGTAACTTTCACGTAAGTTTGGGTTACGTCAAGAGTCGCTGTAATGAGGGCTCTGTAATGACGCCCTTTTTGTTTGGGGATACAGGCCGCTGAGAGACTTAATTTCAAGTCTGAGATCGCGGTTATTTTTTTTGTCTGCATCAGCCACGCCAAACGTCATTACCCATATTGACTATCACACACGAACTCGCGATCTCGGACTTGACTCATTTGCATGTAGGATAAAATGGAGGCCATAGGGATGGCCAAAATCTGTGGCCAATTAGAAGGCCACAAAAACGGGTAGGCCGCGCCATTACCAAAAAGTTACAACCACGCAAGTATATTATATTATACAGTTCATTCTCAAATTTGTATTATACTTGGTACGTAATGGTATTTAAAACCTATAGCTAAATCATATTAGATCTTATATTAGTAAAAAAATATACCAAATTAAATACATGATTGTTAGTTTTTGTTACTAGATGAAAAACGTGTTACTATATGTTGAATTTAATCGTCGAGGAATTCAATTTGTTTGAATATTCATGTTATAGAAGGCTTTTGGCAATTCCGACCAATCAGCTTGTTCCGTCCACTTTTGGACTAATTCACATAGGGTGTGTACTGTGCAAACCGATGAACAAGATTCCCAAGTCTGTGATCGAAGGTTAATTCACAAGAGGGCGCAAGAGGGCGCTATTTCCGGCACAACTGCATTGGCTACGATCACACACTTGGAACCAAGTCTACTGCATAGCTCATTGACCATTGCGCACTGTACGAAAAACTGAAGTCAGCAGCGGCAATATTGCAACTCCCATCGTACTGGATCTTTCCGTATCAATACAGTAATTAACGCGTACTATTGAGAACGAACAAGATAAAAAAAGGTAGACCCGGGTTGAAAGATTGCCAAACCTATTATATTGGGAGTACTAATATGGATGATGGCGACTTCAACCAAAAGAGCCGAATCATTATCCAGTTTATAGAGGTCAGTGGTACAGACCTGATGTCACGTTCAGTGAATTAATCTTAAAATCGGAAACCATGCGTCCATAAATACAAATTGTAAAACATGTCGGCTAACTGTTGAATTTAAGTAGGCCTAATCTGCAAACTTACTTCAAAAACCGTGCAATTCTCTATAGTTTGTACCTTTAAAATGGCGTCCGTTACAACGCCCTCACTAGCTTCAAAATTCTGGCCCATTTTAAGCAGATGTCATTTTTCAAGACACTTTTGAAGCCACTTCTGAAAGTTAAGGGATTGTAAGTGGAATGTGCCATTTTCAATAAAGGTATGTTTGTGTGTGTATTGCTACTTCAAAACTACGGTGTTAAATTAACACCATATACTTGTTAGATTTAACTAATAGTTCAAACTAGATACCATATGGAGTTAACACCACAGTGTTTACATGACTGCTGCCTTCTCAGTGTCAACATTCCAAAATATGAAATTGCCAATATAGTGTAAACCTTCTTACAAAGTTTGGATTCCTAAGTATTTCGTTTCTTTCGGCCCAGTGGGCCAACATGTACATTTATAGCCTATTTATTTCTTCCAGCATAATATTATTTAGATTTGTTTAAAAATGTATTTTTTGGAAATAGTAGGATCATCCAAGAACAGTTCAATCAAGAAAAATTTATTTCTCAGGCTTTCGCATCGAGAATACTAAGCATTTAAATGAGACGTGTCTATTTAATTTGTAAACCCTCGTACTGGACAGCGAGCTTTGTAGTGTGGTTTTACCTGTTTTCTACGGAGAATAAATTAGTATTTTAAAAGATGTATTGGCTGACAGTTTCCTTCAATGTGTCATTGTATATACATGCCATCAATAAGCCAGTTCGGTATTTCAACTGCGCATGTGCACAATGACATTTTATCCCGAATGACCTGCGTGACCTACGCGTGAACGCAAAAGGTGGTCGCACAACGCGCACGTGTTAAATTCATTCAGAATGGGCGTTCGCGTGACATTACGTCAGCAATTTTATCCCGAATAACCTTTAACCTTTGAGATACCGAACTGGCTTATAGAGCGTGGAAGCTGACTTCAAAACCGGCGAGAATACATGTCTTCCGGGTACTACGTTTCGGAGTTGCAACGTTGCGGCTCTTATTTTATGAAATTACTTTGCTTTTTGACTGGGATAAGCTGGGAAACTTAAAGAATGTGGTTTCGTGGAGGAAAAAGAGGCATTTTAGTGTAAAACATCTTGCAAACTGTTGACTGAGCCAAAAAATAACGAAACATTTGACCTGCACTTCTGGTAAATCTTTCATATATTCGTGTTGCACAAAACAGATGGCGTTCGGGGTTGAGTACCCAGGGTGATAGCTTGGTCATGAAACCTGCAAGGCTGAATGGTCTCCTTCATATTACTTTGCTATGTCTGACTTAGGAACTTGTGAAAGATGAACATTTTTGAGAGTTCAAGGTATTAGTATTAATTAGGAAATTTGCATAAAGTGACAGTAACATTTGCATAAAGTGACAGTAAAATTTGCATAAAGTGACAGCAAGACTAGCAGCGACCAAATTTAACGTGTGATTTCTTAATTGTAAGAAAAACTACGCTGCACATAAGACCGACTGCTCTATCCTCTGCACATCAGTGCTCCAACCTTGTAGATCAAAACGTTTGGCGAGTTGGCGTTTGAAAAGTGCAGCGCCCTCACCGGTAGGTTGTCTTTGGCAGTCAAGGACGAGGCGTCTGTGCCCCATTCATCAGGGAGGCCACCGCAGTTACATCGGGAGCTAGCGCCACCAGCGCAACCTAGCAGAGAAACGTTTGCAGTTTTTGGGTCAATAAAACTTCCTTGCTTGATATTTAATTCTGACTCGACAAAAAAAGCAGCTGAAGTACCTATCAAACAGAGCAATTCCACAGAAAACTTCCAGAAAAAAAGTGAACAAAGAAACTGGCAGGAGCGGGATTCGAACCTGCGACCTCCAAATTACCGTATCGGCGCTCTACCAACTGAGCTATCTTGCCCCTATGTTGGCTGTCTCCCAAATTGACCTATCGCCGTTTACGAGTTAACTACGCCCCTTAGACAACCCTATGGGAATTTTGTATGGTAATTTTTGTTTGTCTCAGATTTTGCGCGTTCCACGTGGAATTATAATTGATGTGATTGGACAATAATATTCACAAGCTGCGTTTACGCGATTCGACCGCGATAGGTCAATTGTCAGTAACTTTGTTCAGTTAGAAAAATCGCCTTCTTTTCTACCGAAGCATTCCTTTAGCCTGCATTGCTCCAAGTTGCTTGAAAAAAAAATGCCTCGTATAACAAAAGACCTTGAAGCAAAAATTTGCCTCTGTCATCAGAGGCACTACAGGTGTTTCTCCGTAGCGTTATGTCAAAAAATCAAACATTTTTGTTTACATTTTTATTCGAGACGGTTCCACGTTTTAGTTGATGTTATGTTCACATTACATAACTCATTTGGGATCCCTTTGTGATTTTTATACTGTTAATATTCTCCTTTGCCAGCGTGTTCCTTCTATTCACAAACAAAAATAGCCCCAATTTGCGTAACTTATTTCAAAATATTTGAAAAATAATTTAGAAACACTTTTTTTTGCACTTCGAATGAAAGCGGCATTTGGTCGATGATTGTACTGTAAATCAAGTCACTCACTTGTAGACTGGAAGCAGGCGCATCCAGCAAGAGATGTCCCTCCCCAGTACATCGGGGCGCCCCCACTCGACACCCACCAGCCCAACTCCAAGCCGCCGTCCCATAGCTTGGCGTTGAAGCACTCGGCTCGTATTTCTTGGTAACATTTCGACATAATAGCCAATAAGGCACTGATCTAAAGAAAGACAAATCATACAAGGTAAAGATACATGGAAGCGGTTGGCTATTAAGCTGACTGGTTGGCATAATTGTGTTCACCACACAATGAAAACCATTGCTTCAAAAAGTATATATGAAAATGTTTTAAATGGTGTAAGGCTACTAAATTTGACAATTTACTCCCCCCCCTCCCGCAACCCCGCCCCCCGCTAGCTAACAGACTATTGTGCAACTTCATGTCACCTCGTTTTCGTGTGTGCGCGTACGTGAAGAAAAAATGTTTCGCATTAACGTACATAATTGCTGCATGCGCACCAGGTTCCCCCTTTTTCGGGGGGGGGGGGGGGGAGATTTTACGAAATTCCCAAGACGTTGTCACTGGCGGTTTGTGGGTATGCTGAGCGCGGATTATGGTTCGTCGTGATAACGCCCTCTCGCGGCGGCCGGTTATCGCGGAGGGTTTTTGCGTATCTGGAATACGTAACAACGTCTTGACCCAAGACTAGGCAAACCTTGCCACAGTGTATAGGGAAGTCTGTTAATGTATGCCTTAAATACATAGTTAAAAGTCAACCGTGTCCGACCAGCACATAATCTTGTGTCAAATGGCGTGACAAATTAATGATAAATTAATTAAGTTCGGTAGGACTGGGGAAACTAGCCTCCGGTGGCATTTAAAAATATCAAACCATCACAGCTTCCCAACTGGTATCCAACTTATCTCCCCACCCATCTTTAAAACACATTTACGCGCGAAAAAATGAGGTCACCTATTCGAGAAAAGAAATCCAGCGGAAAAAAAAGGAATTGGAGTTAGCTTTTCAATAACATTTGAAATGTTGCCCCCCCCCCCCCCCCCCCCTCCCGGACCCACAACCTAAGCACTCCACTGAAGTGGTTAATGTTTTCAGATGAAATCGGATTGTTACATGTGCATCGGTGGCGTAGTACACGATGTCTTTGTCGTAAGGATCAGCATTCACGGTGACCAGTTGGTCAGCAAGTGTGTGTAGCACCTTCGTCATTGTTGAATAGCCTGAGGGTAATATAAACATTCGTAACTGCAATAAAAATGAAACAACTTAAAGACTAACTAAAACACCAATATTTTTTTGACTTTTTGTTCTTATCTGATAGTTTATGCCTCCCCAAAACTAATGTAACAAGTTTCATGATTCTAAAAAAAAAAAAAAATGTTTTTGAGCCTTTTCCTTCTGAGCCACTTTGACTCGATTCAGAAAAGGCCGAGGTCAACTGCGTGCCGTATCGCGCGAGTATTGACGTATACGTGTAGAAACATATGACGTCACTTTATTATACGACAATGTTTTACATAGAGTTTGTACGTATTTTTTTGTCTAAGGCTAGTATTACTTGCTGTGCTTTTTGCTCATGATTCAGGTGTAACACTACGGTAAACATATTTTAAAGTGTTGACATCTTTGTGGGACACATTTTGAATTGGGGTTGTAGGCTTATTCTTGCTGAAAAGCTAGTTATGATTCATACTTTCCTTTGTTTGCAGTCGGCTTTTATTGCGACCTGCGCGGTGAGTTGTGTGTGAGCTGATGCTATACTCTAGTCTGGCGACTTTGCTTATGCAGCCCTCATAAGGACCCGCACCTTCTCAGAACTATACACACAATTTCTGTTATAAGGTACCAGACTCAATCGCATGCAGCCTATACGGTACCGTGCGTGTACAATGCATGTTCAGTCAAGCGAGCGCGGACAGCACAAGGAGACGGCCGGGGCTCTGGCTGCTCGAGCCGGCAACCGCAGGGAACATCGTGTGGTCTGGGGCGCGTGAGTCCAGGAATGCTCGGTGCCTTTAGAGTTGGAATGGCTCCAGCCTTCAAACGGAATTGTGCCTTCAAACCCAGCTGAGTTTTCATACTAACACTGTCATCAATACAGTCTTTGGCGAAACGTTCTGCACATATTTTCAACCATTTCGACATGAGCCAACAATCAGATATTGTATTGTTTACAAAGCAGACCCACTGTCGCATTTGAACTCCATTCACCACTGGGAATCGCAGGAAGGTTAGGTCAGGTTTTTGTCGCTGTTCCTCGTGCAACCCCCAACTACACACGATCGAGGCATAATGATTATCTCAGAACCACGCTCATACTGAAATAATATCAAAATTAGACAAAATAAACGGGAAAACGGAGGAGTTTTGTCGACAAAAACTCTTCCAGCAGCATCAACTCTACGTACGTTCATGCACTAGTGTACGTGCACTGTATATATCTCCGAGGACAAGAGAAGAAAGTAAACACAAAGAAACCTTTTAGTCCTCGAACGTAGAGTCTTTTGTTGAAATCGGTCCTCGAACGTAAGGATACGTGCTTAGTCTATGGGGGATGGTTATATTAAAGGAACAATAGGAAACACAAAGCATTGTCCTCGGACGTATTGGGGAAGTACGACTGGCTGTAGCATCAACCGACTCTACACGTGTACGTCACGGGGTCACGTACATACATTTACATACATAATGAGCTTCGCGAAACAGGATGAATGGTTCAGAATACCAACCCGTTTTTAAAATAGAAAAATCTGTACTGCTGATCCGTTTTGTAAATGCTGTTTAATTCCACAGTAGGTAGTTCCCACGGCTAAAATAGATCATGACGTACAATGTCAGTCCGAGTGACGTCACCAGTGGCGACATTACCAAAAAAACACACCCCACAAAATACCCTTGCAAAATCCGGTCTGTCGGTTGCCACTAAAAAATAACCACAGTAAACGTTTATATTCAAAATTGTGTGATAGGGCAACAGGCGCACTAATTCCCTTTTCCAGAAAACTAAGCCACGACGGTTGCAACTTTAAGTATCATTCTGGTAGAAGGTATACTCGGAATTAATACGTCTGTTGCATGCAATTTTTGCGTGCAGAGATATTTTGAGCAAAACCTTCGACAAGTTAAATTGAAAATTAATCAATAAAATGGCACCATTTCTCAATAATGAACAGAGCATCAATCTGTACATAGAAATCCAAGCCACAAAGCACGATAATGTCTAGAGTGTGTCTGTTTATTGCGCCTTAGCGCAGTGTCCGCTGTGAACTTTCGAGTCAGTTGGCAAACTGAGGACATGATTACAACATGTCGCAATCCCAAGTGATTCGCATGAATGTTGTTATCCCCAGGGTTCCGTGTGGAAAACTGCGTAAGTGGCGGACGACAATAAGCTCCAGTCGAAGCACATCAATTTAGCGTCTCAAAGCCAAATCTTTTGAAATCAGCACGTAATGCGTTTGTGCGTTGAAGCAAGGCGCTTAAAAGGTCCAGCGATACAGATAAGTGCTCTTTTCCACAATTCAAAATATAGCTATTTTCTGGCGTGTGAGGGCGCTGCCAATCAAGGTACATAGTTTAGGCACTAACTGCAAAAAAACAAACAAACAAACAAACCAAAAATCGACTTATTTCTTATGTTTGTAAGGCGCAGTAAATTTTTTCAGGCTGGCTACAAAGCACGTAAGCAGAAACACAAACATTCGGACAATTATCCCGGGAAGAAGTACACAAAAAGCTACAGTTTAAGCTCAAATTTTATGCTATGACACGGAAGCTTCCCATTGTGTGGCGTAACGACTGTGATCATTAATATTCATATTTAAATATGAAATCAAACAGATTGCTGCAAGAAGCGTTGCGAAACGTCTTCAGAATGGCACACGAAGGCTGAAAATGGTGGCAAATTGCACAGGTGTGTGGAGTGACATTTCCTAAGACCTTTCAAGCAATTGAACTATCGCCGTTTACGAGTTAACCACGCCCCTTAGACAACCCTATGGGAATTTTGTGTGGTAATTTTTGTTTGTCTCAGGTTTTGCGCGTTCCACGTGGAATTTTAATTGATGTGATTGGACAATAATTCACAAGCTGCGTTGACGCAATTCGACCGCGATAGGTCAATTAAGGACCTTTCCCCGAAGGAGAAGGTTCAACCATCTGCATCAAAGTACCTGATGTGTGTGCAGCTTAGCTATTATGGAGGTCCCAGGGGAAAGTTAAGAGCCTTTGATTTGAAAGATCCCACGCAATTTAAAGTTCGGTGCACTTCCCATTGTCTTGCTTCGTCCAGAACAGAATATTTGCCTATTGATCAATGAGCTGCGCAATAGTGTGAAACATGTCTGGACACTGGCAAATAAGATGACGCCACCGTGAAAGCCCCATAATTTCAAGGTATTTTTTTTTAGAACGAAAATGACCACTATTCATCCGATTTCTTCACTGAGACCGTAAAATCTTCAAAATGCATTCTACACCGGGGTAGGTGTAGTACTCTCGAGAAACAACAATTTTGTCCATCTTTCGGATTTGAACCTGTTTGCTTCTAAAAATTTATTTTCTATCATATTCCAATTAAAAGAATAACAGTGGTTGCTAGGGTGATATTAGAGAGGTTTCGTTAGCGCACGGTTAGTGCGTACGACGACGATTGGCTCTTGGTAAAACATGTTTGTTGGTTTTATCCGTCTCTTACTAACGTGGAGTGCGACCGCTATCCGTGTAAACAAGGTGATTACGTTTAGGATGAGTGAGAAAAACGTCAAACAAGCGCAAAAAGTGATGAGGTCACGGGAACTAATGCTGAGTTCGGGCGGTCTGTTCTTCAAACGAGTTCCCCGTTCTTGCGCCCAAACGGCGGGAACGCGACCCAAGAACATTGCACTCATAACAAGATCACACTCCACCTACCAGTCGGGGGTTTACAGGAACATGACGTAATTTGACGCAAGGTACAAGACGACCAAAGATGGCGGATGATCTCACGAAGCATAACAAGTCAGCGTACAATTGCCTAAAATTCCCTTCCATACGTTTTAAAAATACAGCTATTTCTGAACAAACTAGGTCAAAATGCAGTCGAAATATTGTGCTTACGTTAATATATTTTGCGTCTAAAATTCAGCCTGAGGTTTTTTAAACGAATGCTTGAATAACGTGCATGGTTACCACGTGTTGTCAATATCACGTGATTAATAAATTATTTTGCACTTACTGATTACCTAGAATAATTTTGTTAGAATTGTTGATGTTATTAATTACCGATAATATGTTTGGGCGTCAGTATCTATAAATAAATATATTGTAAATTTTGGGTAGTTGGTATAAGATGAATGTAACTTGGCATGTTGAAGCCACCGTACCTCTTTCGTTGTTAAGCAAAATAGGTGGGGTGAGGTTATCGAGTCGTTTTCATTGGTTGGTAGGACTGCCACGCCTTAAACAAATTAGAAGTGAGATGGTTGTACTTAATTTGATTGGTTGTTGGGCCATCATACCCATTTATTGATAACCAAATTTATTGGAAGGATTGGCTAATTTGTGTATTTTCTATTGGTTGATTTTATAAAACGTCATCTTGGAATTTGGGGATTGGCAGATATATCGGGGAAATTGAATTTTTGGGGGAGTCTACGCTTGAGTTTACCGGGGAGAGGGCCATCG
Organism: Hippasteria phrygiana; assembly: GCA_037893225.1. Taxonomy (NCBI): domain Eukaryota; kingdom Metazoa; phylum Echinodermata; class Asteroidea; order Valvatida; family Goniasteridae; genus Hippasteria; species Hippasteria phrygiana. The sequence continues at coordinate 606,585 of JAZGUH010000179.1, forward strand.
CCGGGCCAGCCTCGATGTTTTTGGAGGATTTCGGTTGTTTGAGTTATTGAGAACTCTTATCGTTTGTTGTGTCCGAAATCATGTAGTGGCAATTGAGTGCCATGTTGCTGTTTTGCGTGGACCCGTTCTCCAATCCAAATAGGTATCTGCCAAGTGCCAATTTTCAACCAGAGGTTTGAACTTCTCTACGAAACCAGGATCATTCCTGTAAGTTATCGTATTTAATATTTCCTTGCCATATAAATCGTTTGCATTTCTGTATAATTGCATTTTGGGATCGAAATGTTATTTTACTGTATTTGATATAAACAGGCATTTCTACTAAATCAATTTTGCAATCTTGCCAATTTTAACTGAGTTTGAGTGCCAACTAAAAATCTATGAAGGGCAAGCAATGTATTTAAATGTAAAATTGGAACTTGGTTTTTAACATTGGATCTCTTTTTATAGGGTTTCGCGATACACTGGGAATCACCAGTACATTTTGCTACTACCGGGGGTAACCGTAGCAACCACGTTGCGTTGACGTGATGACTGGGTGTCATTTACCAATGGAGTCTTTCATCAAGCCTTGGGTGGTGTGCCAAGTCTACCGGGGGTTACTGACTGGCTGACGATGGCGCTAAGCCTTTGCGTGGTTGTTTTCAAGCCTGAACTTGGAGACACTCGGCGTTGATTTGTAATAAATTAATGTGTAATTGGTGAAATTAATTTAATAGTAGTGTAATATAAAGGAAAGGTTTGATTTGCACTTAAATGTTTACTGTGATGGTGGTGGTTGAATAAAAGGGTTTTGAGTAAGAAAGAAATAGTTTGATTCTTAATTATTTTATGGGGTGGTTTTGCCTATTGTTCAGTAGGGGTGTTATGAACCTTGACAGGCATGGCGAATAAGCGCTTTCGAGAAAACTGTTTCGCGAAAGATGAGGCAACGGTTTGGATGATACCGACATTCAATATATAAATTTTAATAGCATGTTCGGTCACTTGCTATGTACAAAGAGCATGAGAAAGTTTCCACAATGGTTTGTGTCGAAAACTCTGTATTAAAAAAATCCATAACTTCGATTACGAATTGAACTGTGCTGTCTTAGGTTGTGAGAGGTTATTCAAAGTTGTGAGTCCTATAATTTGCAAATGTAATTGTGTCGTTTTTATTATTGTATGTCTGTTTTAATTGGAACACAGTTGAAGCAAGTGGTCCACGAAAATGGACATTTGTGGTTAGTGCTAATTAGAATTGTTAATAGATGTTAGCAACAAAGGTTCCATGGTATCATGTAATAGGAAAACTGTAATTCACTTTGCATCGAAAATAGTCCAAAAGGGCGGTTGGTAACCAGACAAGTCCCAGGCCTGTGTGGGTGCCATCCAGTTAGTTTTTTTGGGAGGTGCGTGCAGAATTTATTAGTAAAGCACTTTATTTGTCAGAAATGCATGTTATAAAACACATCCTAATCTTCGAACATATTTTCGTAAAATTTGCATTTAAATTTGAATGCAATTAATGCATGTGAATTAAACTACAATCACGGTGTATATTACTTTTGTGTCGGCCGACCATCGCTGGAAATTGATACAAAAATTCTTGACAACCCAGTCTAGCCCCTCCCCATTGGTTTTCATTTTTTCGTGCAGTAGGTAGATGAGTCTAGTGATCAATAGGCAACACGATAGTGCGAAACACGTCTGGAAACTGGCGAATAAAATGACGCCACCAACGTCAAAGTGTACGAGCCACCCCATAACTTCAAGGTACGTACAGTACGATAATGTTTCGAAAGACTTTACGGACTTTAAGTCATTTTTGTTTCAGAACGAAAAAAAGCACTATTTATTTGAATTCCTCGCTAAGACCGTCAGGATGGATTCTGCACTGTGTAGTAATGTAATAAGTTCCTGAGAATTTGTTTCCCATCTTTCAGATTTGAATATTGTTCCATTAATCCATTTTCAATTATAGGCCTATTCCAATTTTTAAAACAAACAAAATAGAACAGTGCTTCGTAGGTTGATAATACGTTGTGCACTTGCACGATTTACTCTGATGTAAATTTTCTAAACACATCTGTCATGACTTCAAAAAAAAAAAAAAAAAGCTAAACAGCGTGACTGGGAATGAGCTGAACAAACAAAAAATGCCTCGAGGCAAACGAATGGCAGTTAGACTGGTTCCCGGTCCCTACATTGTCCTTCGGATTTCAAAAGTAGGGACCGGTAGCGGGTAATAAATTTCGGAGGAATTCCTCCGGTTTATGCAAATGTTGCAGGTCAGGGATCATACCCACAATGCAACTGGGCCACGGTATAGTACGGCCAGTGTACGTGTGGTGATTATACGTCAGTGTATTATTTACATGTATATGAATAGATTTAGATTTCGTTTAGATTTTCGGTTAGGTCTAAAGGTATATTTTCGCAACCATTAACAAGAAGAGAGGCACTGCTTTTCATATTTGAAACCCATGCTGTTGAAATGCTTGAAATGTTGCCTTCGCGGAGCAATCATGATCATGACGATGGCGATTTTGCCTACAAAAACAAGAAGACTGAAGTGTGATGCTGGATATACGAGAACGATGGACTTGGTAATATGGACTGGACTCGAGTCTCATCGTGTAGTGGCCATGTATACTGAAAGCAGCAACGACCATTTGCAGCCCGCTTAATTCAATCATTGGAGAGCAGATTCAAAGGGTAAGATGGAAAGATTTTACTTTATACCCCCACCAAAACCGGTCAAGAACAGCAAAATCTTGGAAAATAACCAACCCTCCTTGATAACAACTGTCTAAACATGTGGTACAACCTGTTATATCAAGATTTATTTTAGCAAAATCTGTAAAAAATTAGGAAGAAATCAACATGTATGATTGTGAACACTTTGAGTGACTTTACATGGTGCCAAGAACTTCTAACAAAAAACACAAACTTTCTTCCCCTATATATATTGCAATAAAATGTCCTAACAAAATTCTCAAAATTAAAGGTTGTGCCATCCAAGTGTTTATACAATTATGAACACAATAATGGATGGTTATTTTTCAAGATTTGCTGTTCCTTAACGATTTTGGTTGGGGGTATTAACCCTACAGTCCTGAATCCTCCAATTTTAATATGATTTTCCACACGCACTAGGGCATTAGGGACTTGGGGTTAAAGTAAAATCTTTCCGATGTGACAAATTTCTTTCATATTAAAACTAGTCTGAACTTATGTTAGTTATACAATAGAGAGTTCTATCTGAACTGATTGTCCAACTAGTGCTTACTCATGTTTCAGGCATCCAGTGCCAGTAGTTGTGCAAAAACAACCCCTGACAAATAGTTGGAAGATATTCATTTTTGAAATCTTTAACACTACCGATTCACTTGTTTGTCAAAGATGTGTTTGCACTTGCTCAGAAATAGATTTGCGTGATCAGGTGATCCTGTAGGAAAGACTTTACCTCCATTGTGATAGTGGTACAGTTGACTGATATAGCACTGCGCCATCGGGCAATAATGCATATCCACTTATGATAGCACCCGACTTATGCTATGTATGCAAACAGCGGTACTGCTATTAATTTGCATAAATTTTATTTTTCTTCATGCAGATACGGTGCATGTGCCATTCAAGTCAGTGACAAAAGGTGCCTAACTATTGCAGATGAGCAACAGGACACCAGAGTGAAAGTGTTACGGATGGAAGATGTTTTGACATTAATGGGCATCTTGAACATTTATTGGAGAAACATGTGTGTGATGTTTTCGTCACAAAGCCCTATCAGAACAGTGTGACTCATAATTGTGATTGATGAAGCCCACAGTGTCCTTCATTAGGGGCAGACTTTAGACAAGATTTTAGAAAGTATCTAAACTGCAGTCACTGTTTTCAGGAGCATTTTTTCTTGCTGTCACTGCAACTGCCAAGTCTACAAAGAAGGAAGGAAATTTGTTCATTGATTGGAATGAAGTCCACCAGTTTCATAACATCCAGCATTGACAGGACAAATATTAAGTTCAGAATCGAAAAGAGACCTCCAAAGCTTCATGCCGAATACCCTTTCATACTGTGTTTAAATGCATCAATTTAAAAATGTTAAAATATGTTAGCAAAAGCTTGAATTCTATTTTAGATTTTACAGTATTATGCAATCGATTTCAGCTCTGAATTTTGCATGGACCACCCCCCCCCCCCCCTCCTCTTGAAGGGCTTCGTATATAGCTTGCCTTTGCCATCTACTGCTTGAACACGGTGTCCTAGTCAGTCGATCAGTACTGATGTGAGTGCCCTCCCCCCCCAAAAAAGATGTTTTCATACAGTTGTCCCAATATGAAAGAATCTGAAAGAAACTGACTAGGACACCGTGTTCAAGGTTCGCATATGATGCACGATATGGGGCAGAGCAGGGGTCGATTTAGAAAAAAAAAATCGCATGCACTGGTGCATGTAGACCGAAAAAGTTACATGCACAAAATAAATTTTACATGCACAAAAAAGTGTGCACACAAGTCATAACCCAAAAGAACAATAGGTAGACATATTTGTTGTTTTAAAATATGTGTATTCCTACAAATTTTCAAATGTAGCTATTACATGTATAGTGCTGTTAAGGGTATTGTTTTGCTTTGTAAATAAAATGTGTTTTTGTACAATTGGTATTCGCTGTTTGTTTATTTCATCAGTGGTAATTAGCAATCTCTGACACGATCGCACGAAGACGAAGGCGAAGCCGAAGTTACGTTACTACTGTAGTATCATGTTCCACGGTGTCGGAAGGCTGTTCGATATTTTGATACCGAAATATCGGCCCAAAAATATCGCGATATTATCGTGATGACGTCACTTTTTCCTTACCGGAAGAACGGAGGAATAATTTTTCTTTTTAAATACCTGATGGAAATCACTACTCCTAGAACTATGAGGTTCCTGACATGAACCTCATAGGAAGACACCGATTTTTCCCATAGGCTAGTACAGCAAGAATAAGAACGTCATTTCCATGCAACACGTTTCTACATTTTTCGCCGTGAATTACTTCATGGCTGCTCCCCAAAAAAATAATATGCCGCATTTACATCCTCACCTCGGTTGCGCCAAGTCAATTTTCGCCTGAAACGGGTCCAATTTGCGGGAAAAAAAAAAAAAAAATGCAGTCGTTCAGAAGCGATCACACACGCACACCATCGATTAAGCCGCACACACGAAGCTCCGGTAAGATATCCCAGCATGCATCCAGCCGGGTAATGTGCGGGGGGGCCGTGGGTCGGTCAAGTCATGATTATTCATCGGAAATTCGAAGCGCGGTACGGCAGGCAACTGCCGCGTGTCCGTTATATACCGTCTGCATGCATGCATTGCCTGTCGTCGCAGACGGTATATAACGGACACGCGGCAGTTGCCTGCCGTACCGCGCTTCGAATTTCCGATGAATAATCATGACTTGACCCACGGCCCCCCCGCACATTACCCGGCTGGATGCATGCTGGGATATCTTACAGGAGCTTCGCGTGTGCGGCTTAATCGATGGTGTGCGTGTGTGATCGCTTCTGAACGACTGCATTTTTTTTTCTTTTTTTCCCGCAAATTGGACCCGTTTCAGGCGAAAATTTACTTGGCGCAACCGAGGTGAGGATGTAAATGCGGCATATTATTTTTTTGGGGGGCAGCCATGAAGTAATTCACGGCGAAAAATGTAGAAACGTGTTGCATGGAAATGACGTTCTTATTCTTGCTGTACTACTACTAGCCTATGGGAAAAATCGGCGTCTTCCTATGAGGTTCATGTCAGGAACCTCATAGTTCTAGGAGTAGGAAATCACCACGTGTACAGCATCATGAGATCGGGCCCACCGGGATCGGACCCGCCGGGACTGAGCTCGGTTCCGCTAAAATTTAATATCAGGGCCGGCCATCGCCACCGAGAGATCGCGAATCGGGCCGGGGGCCGGGGTCGGGGGCCGGGGCCGCGCCGGCAATCGGGGCAAGAAGGATCGGGGGCCGGGTTGATGACAAAAGGCTTCACTTGTTGAGTAGTTGGAGTACAATACGACATTTACCTTCAGTTGGCTTTCTTGCGGCACTAGAAAGACGAGCGTTTGTTTCTATTTCGACACTGTTGTTTAGTAACAGCTGAAAATTTATACCATGGACGCCCAAATCACACGTGAGCTGTTAAAAACATTGTCTTGCACGTCTTGTGCACAATGCATGTGCCGCACGCGTTTGTCGTTTCTCAAGACGACTTTCGCTTCGTGTTAGATGCGTGTACATGCATTGTACACTGGGAATAAGACGGTGGCATTCAGTGCGGTTGCTTGCCCTTGTCCAAGACTAGCAACAAAGCAACGCGCACGCGCAGATGCGCTTTTGGGGTTGGCTTTATTGATCAATTGCTCTAACCCCAGGTCGCGGGGGCCGGGTTAACGAGTCTTTTCTCAAGTCTATGTTAGCTGCGTGTACGTACATTGTACATTGGGAATAATACGGTAGCAGATCGGTTGCGGTTGTTTGCACTTGACCGAGACTACAACGATGGTAATATGCAGGCACGCACACATCATGTCGATCGTTGCGTGCAATAAATCAGGTGCGCGTTGTGATACGTTGTTCAACATGGGGAATATAACAGCAGGTACATGTACGTACAGGCTTAAAAAAGTACATGCACAGCGTGCACGTTGTACCAGAGGTTTACGTGCACAGAGGAAAAAGTACATGCACCAGTGCATGCGTGCACCCGTCTAAATCGAACACTGGGGCAGAGGGAACCCCCCCCCCCCCCCCCACCCCCACCCATTTTGTGTTGGTCATTGTGTTCCCTGAATCTCAGGAATTCTCTTCAGATGTCTGGGGGATGATGGGGGGGGGGGGGGGGGGGGAGTTACTCCTCTGCCCCATATTGTGCTGGTTATAAAGGTCTAGGTTCGACCTATTATTGATTAAAAACGAATGTCACTTTTTCATTTGTTTTGGTGTGTTTTTCCTTCTGCTTTGTAATAAAAAATTATTGAATTTGTCTAAACATTCATGCTCTACTCAATTTGTATACTTTTGGTTTGTATTTTGTTTTTCTGATGAGAAATCATATTGTTAGGCGCGACAAGCGAAGGGTAGATTAAGAAGCAAAGGGTAGATTAATCTGACCTCCAGGAAGAGGGTTGGGGCTTGTGTGCAGTTCCCGGGATTTTTTTGTAAAAAATTGTTTGATTCTTTGGCTGCTGGCGCACACGTACGTTCGAATACGTCCCTAAATTCGCGTGCCTTTTACTTAGCTTACATATTACTCCTTCCAACACGTGTATTCTACCATATTTCAGCAAGTTTTCCAAGAATTTCATCGTGTCTGCTGCCTATGAAGTCGGTGAATCATTGGCTACGCTGCATTATTCGTAGTTTTCCGATACTTGTACTTGTACATTGTGCTCGAGATGTCGATTCTGCACGTAAATGTAAACATCATCTCTAAAAATAGAAAATGCTTACTGCGCACGCGCGGAAGTGGTCCAATCAGAAGCTTTATATGAGTGCTAGCTACCGGTCCCCATATTATATACATATGCGGACCGGGAACCGGTCTAACCGGGAACCAGTCTGGATGGCAGTGACCATGACGAACAACTCGCGGGAGGGCGCTATTGATACACAACGTGGGCAGATGAGGGCGCGCTTTGCGAATATTGTCAATTTTGAACAGCTGTGCGGCGCGGGTTTCGCGCGTGAACGAAGTGGATTAACTTACTCCCAAACTTTACTATTCGATGATGATTGGGTAAGTCTAGTCGACTATTTGGAACCATCCTACCGCAGTATCGAGGTTGGCAAAACAACAGCCGAGTATCAATATGAATGCCGCAGAGAGATTGGAAAGTTGAAGTTTCGTGTACTGTTGACGTTTGACCACCGGTAGGTAGCCCATGCCTAGCCCTACAAATATCGCTGTAAATGATTCCTTTTTTAACTTCTAACGTTAGTTCTACTACTAGTACTAAGTAGGGTGGGACGCTGTATTACCGCGGTACTTATCAGGGTGATATCACGTTTCCCGATCGGAATAGAGATTGCTCACTAACCTTCCCGAATTGTCCTGTCTTTTGTGTTGTAACTCTTGCTTTTTTTAAACTGACATAAAAAATCCGTTTGGTTTATTCCCATGCGATGCCTGTGAAAATAGACATGCTCGTCATTGCTCGTCATTGCTCGGCGGAGTACAGACTCTGTATTATCGCGGTATGTGGGCAGTGTTTTTTACAATGATTTCAACTTTTTTATTCATGGTTAATGTTTGACCAAAACATCCCCTGAATAAAGTCTGATATTTTCCCTGTAAAGTTCAAGTTGATTAAAGACGATTAGGCCCTGCAAGATGATTTCTTCACGCCCTGTCCCCTCTCGAAGGCGACAAAATTCACTGAGACAAGTCTACTGATTGACGATTGGGGGCGCCATTCACTTTACACGGTGCGTCGTTCTATTTGTTTTACCGCACTGTCCTTATTTTGATCCTGTAAATGTTTCTACGATTTCGCGGTGGAAATATCGTCCTTCGGCGTCATTTTGCATTTGCAGCTGTAGAATGGGAACCAGACAATGGAACTTCCATGGACAGAGCACCATTAAAGATTCATGTTAAAATATAGACGGTACCTTTTAGCAGACACAGTGAGGCAAAATGTGAATATTTATTAAAAATCGTTAAAAGTCCCGACACAACATTTTTTAATCGTAATTTTTTTACACAAATCAGCAGAAAGTCCTTAATGCTTGATGAATTGGATATAAAATTGCCAGTCGAAGGAGTTTTGGCAACGGAAAAAAAAGGAATTTCCGATGCCGCGATAATAGAGTTGCCGCGATAATAGGGAGTCCGACTATACTACCGTCACCATTACAGCCCTACTCCAACGGCACCCCCAACATCAACACGCCGATATTTACTCCCATATTGGCACAATTGCAGAATACCCCGCCAATCTTGTATCTCCACCTCGTATCCGGATACGCGGATACGGGGTCACTGTTCATTGCTCTCAATAAACTATTCACATACCTTCCTCCATTGGTTTTTTTAAAAGGGAAAATGGCGCCCTCTATCGCCCGCCAGACTCCATCCCACCCCGTATCCGCGTATCCACCTCCGGGGACATACATGTACATTGGACTTAGACTTTCGACCGAGCTTCCCATTCGAATTACGCACGCAGGTCAGATTCTAGCCCCCTCGGAGGATTTTTTTAAAAGGAAAAATGGCGCCCTCTACCGCCCCGCCACACTCCATCCCACCCCGTATCCGCGTATCCACCTCCCGGTAGGTGGATTGGACTTCGACTTTTTTTCAGAGCTTCCTATTGCAATTGCGCAGAGTTTTTTTTTAAAAGGGAAAATGGCGCCCTCTATCGCCCCGCCAGACTCCCTCCCACCCCGTATCCCTGTATCCGCGTATCCACCTCCGGGGACATACATTGGACTTAGACTTTTGACCGAGCTTCCCATTCCAATTACGCACGCAAGTCAGATTCCAGCCTCCTCGGAGGATTTTTTTCAAAGGAAAAATGGCGCCCTCTATCGCCCCGCCAGACTCCCTCCCACCCCGTACTCGCTTATTCGCGTATCCACCTCCGGGGCGGGGACATACATTGGACTTAGAAATTTCCCCCTCTATCGCCTGGTCAGACTCCATCCCACCCCGTATCTGCGTATCCGTGTTTTTTAGGGGGTTCTTTCGGGTGGCGGGGTATTCTGCAATTACTCCTATGCATGTGACGTCATGCAGATTGCATGCACGAAACATTAACAACAAACAGAAGCCGCAAAAACACACAAACACAGCCAACCTTCTATCGTTTATAATTGTGCAAGCGCCGGAAGGCCTATCCAGTTGATTCTACAATTTGTAATTCATTTCTTGTATTTAAGAGCCAAGCATAAGTTTTTTTCAAATTATTTATTTCTGAGGGCGCTCTAGTCTATAAAAACTATTCTTATGCTGCGTTCCAATCAAGTCTGGTAACTCGTATTCACCAGTGGTGAACTGGAGGCGGGATTTTCTTCTCGAGTTCACGACTTGCTTGACGACCTGTGCGCATGCGCGCATTGGTGCAACCATCTCGTAAACACGAGAAACACGACGTGATTGTAACGCAGCATTACCCCCGACTTCAAAGAATTTATCGATTCCTTTGTTTTAGCCAACAGCATCTCGGTCATACTTAAAAAATAATGTCTGCAGCACAAACTTATCTTATGTCCAGCAGTCACGATTCTTTTTAGAGGATTTGTGCAATGCAGTGTTCGATTTAGACGGGTGCACGCACTTTTTCCTCTGTGCACGTAAACCTCTGGTACAACGTGCACGCTGTGCATGTACTTTTTTAGGCCTGTACCTGCTGGTATATTTCCCCATGTTGAACAACGTATCACAACGCGCACCCGATATATTGCACGCAACGATCGACATGATGTGTGCGTGCCTGCATGTTACCATCGTTGTAGTCTTGGTCAAGTGCAAACAACCCCCGCGACCTGGGGTTGGAGCAATTGATCAATAAAGCCAACCCTAAAAGCGCATCTGCGCGTGCGCGTTGCTTTGTTGCTAGTCTTGGTCAAGTGCAAGCAACCGCACTGAACGCCACCGTCTTATTCCCACTGTACAATGCATGTACACGCATCTAACACGAAGCGAAAGTCGTCTTGAGAAACGACAAACGCGTGCGGCACATGCATTGTGCACAAGACATGCAAGACTATGTTTTTGACAGCTCATTGATGTGTGATTTGGGCGTCCATGGTATAAATTATCAGCTGTTACTATAAATCAACAGTGTCGAAATAGAAACAAACGCTCGTCTTTCTAGTGCCGCAAGGAAGCCAACTGAAGGTAAATGTCGTAGTACTCCAACAACTCAACAAGTGAAGCCTTGTCATCAACCCGGCCCCCGATCCTTCCTGCCCCGATTGCCGGTGCGGCCTCGGGCCCCGGCCCGATTCGCGATCTCTCGCCCTGATATTAAATTTTAGCGGAACCGATCAAGCTCAGTCCCGGCTGGTCCGATCCCGGTGGGCCCGATCTCATGATGCTGTACACGTGGTGATTTCCATCAGGTATTTAAAAAGAAAAATTATTCCTCCGTTCTTCCGGTAAGGAAAAAATGACGTCATCACGTTAATATCGCAATATTTTGGGCCGATATTTCGGTATCAAAATATCGAACAGTCTTCTGACACCGTGGAACATGATACTACAGTAGTAACGTAACTTCGGCTTCGCCTTCGTCTTCTCGCGATCGGTCAGAGATTGCTAATTACCACTGATGAAATAAACAAACAGCGAATACCAATTGTACAAAAACGCATTTTATTTACAAAGCAAAACAATACTCTTAACAGCACTATACATGTAATAGCTACATTTGAAAATTTGTAGGAATACACATTTTAAAACAACAAATATGTCTACCTATTGTTCTTTTGGGTTATGACTTGTGTGCACACTTTTTTGTGCATGTAAAATTGATTTTGTGCATGTAACTTTTTCGGTCTACATGCACCAGTGCATGCGATTTTTTTCTTTCTAAATCGACCCCTGGTGCAATGTGCGCCCTTTTACTACGGTACGTATTTTGTCAAATTTACACTAAGTTCCAACAGGGGCAATTTGCAATGCAGTGCGCCACCTAGACCTGAAATCAAGTCGGTAATTGGACGGTTACATTCATCTGGGGCCGGGGTATATGATATAGCGCATACTGTTTCAGTTGCGGGAACGTTCCGTGCATCCTCGATCCCAACATGCGTGCGCTTCGAATCCAATTACCGACTTGAATAATACGTTCGTTAAACAATCCACACGGGAAACTGACTAGGTAAATTTTGAATACATTTTCAAAGTGAACAAAGAAACTGGCAGGAGTGGGATTCGAACCTGTGACCTACGGAGTAAGTATAGGTTCTGCATATACTTCTGAGAACGAGGAGAAAGGACAAAGAAACCTTTTAGTCCTCGCAAGTCAAGTCTTTTGTTGAAATCGGTCCTCGCAAGTAGAAGTACGTGCTTAGTCTATGGGGTTGGGTTATATTAAAGGAACAATAGGAAACACAAAGCATTGTCCTCGGAAGTATTGGGAAAGTACGACTACATGGTCGTGTGCAGTTATCGGGCGTCACGAGCACATGAGCGCCAGATAGAGTTACATTTACAACAGGCGCGCCCTCATTCTCTGAAGGGGTGGGGGGTTAAGATAACTCCTTGTTAGAGCTACATGTACACTCTAAAAAACTGTGTTTAGCAATTAAACACATCTTGCTATCAGTTTGTAAACATGTTTAGAAGCTAAACATTACGTGTCCAATTCCTAAAAACCAATGTTCAATGGCTAAACACTATCCGTCCATACGCTAAACATGTTTAGTATGTAAACGTGTTTACAAACTGATAGAAAGAAAGTGTTTAGAAAAAATATAATTGCTAAACACTGTTTTTGCAGTGCAATAGAGCGTGAAGTCCGGTGACTTTGTAATCACTTTTTTATCCTTGTTTTATGTGAACCTGTTTACCCTAAAGGAATGCGACTGATAGATTGCGAATGAGATCGGGGTCAAAATTTCATTATTATTTTGGCCGTCATTTTTCAATATTTGAAATATGTTGTCAATTGAAATGCCTCATTTCCCCTCACAAAGTCACATTATTCAGGTTTCCCAGCTCAGTCCGTTAGGAAACAAAATAATTTAATAAAATAGGACGGCGCTCCCGTTGTAGGTCATTATATGGTGTGCCCGGAAGTATCTATCCTCGCCAAAGTTTGTTGGATTATGATGTTAACAATCCACAAGGGAAACAGACAAGGTAAATTTGAATACATTTTCAAAGTGAACAAAGAAACTGGCAGGAGCGGGATTCGAATCTTGTATTCAAATTTACCTAGTCCGTTTCCCTTGTGGATTGTTTGACGAATTATAAGTTAAAAAGTCGTATCCTCATTGAGTGATCCCCACTTCAGTCAGTTATTACGATGGCATGACAAGGACGTTTAACAATCGATGAACAAAATGTCACTGCATTGCAGTAATTGCCTAAAGACAAATTTTACACTTGATTTGATTGTGCGTTGACTATAATGTGTGTGTGCTGGTACATCACAAATGACACTAAAGACCACTAATGTTAACATCACTGCTTCTACGCATCACTGGTGGATGCGAAACAAGCGTGGGAGTGCGGCATTTAAACATTCAAAATAAGGCGAGAAGCAGCATTCGCTTTGGAGCAAAAAAAGAACTGCTTTGGCTTCGGGGTCGACGTTCTGTAGTTGTGATTTGCTTCCGTGATTCTGCATATAAGAGCGGGCGAACCGAGGTGTTCCAAGCTGAATAGCTAACGCACACTTGTGAAGATGGCTGGGAACACTTCCTACTTATCCTGGCCGTTCATTGAGAAACTTGAGGTGACCCGCTGGGTCCAAGTGACCCTTTGGCTGGTCATCTGCTGCCTCGGCGTGCCTGGGAACCTGATAATCGTCGGTGTCTGTTGGGTCAAGAGGGTACGGACAACTACCCACATGTTCATCGGGGCGCTCGCCACTGCCGATCTCCTGATATGCCTGTTGAGGTTCGTAGACGCGATCATCTTGGCGTCTGTTGAACACTTCATCTTCTACGAAATCCAAGGTATCGTCTATTTCATCAGTACTTGGTTGTTGTACACGACCGCTCTGCTCACCATGGCCATCGCTTGCGATCGCTTCGATGCCGTCTGCCGTTCCCTTCACCGAGCAATGACGCCCAGGCGTGCCAGGGTGACAGTTGGTGCCTCCTTCGCTACTGGGCTCATCGGAGTACTCCCCGAGGTTGCTTACAGAATCCACATGGAGACGCACCACGAAACGGTAGACACGTTTGTACGGTCGCTCTTTAAGTGCATTCCAATATCGCTATACATCGTATCGCTCATCACTGTCACGGTCATGTACTGCGCCATTTTTTATTTCGTCCGCAAACGGCAGGCGGCCTTGGCACCTGTGGTTGTTAGTGTCATCAGTGGAGAAGAGAGACACCGCAGTAATGGTAGGTCGTCTGTGGGGGAAACTGGCTCTAATCGACATGCTCGGGGGACTACTGAAGCTGAAGGCAGTTCTAGAGGAGTCAAACGTGACGCCACCAGTAAACATGACATCCCCAGCGATTGTACCTGCTCATCAGAGACCCGGCGATCACATGCAGTCAGTTCCCGGGTCAAATCGGCATCTGATGAGCAGTTTGCTGGGGAAAGTAGCAAGCTGGCACCAGAGAACTCTGGGAATCTTGCCAGTAAAGTACGAGCCAATCCACCGACGGCGATTCAGCCTCCTGTGGCAACCTGCTCTCGGCCCGGCACATCACATGTCCTTACCCCACCCTCGGTCTCCAACACGAGGGAATGCCAAAAAGAGCCTCCAGAGACGGAGCCGAGGAGACGGCGGAGTGGTCCACACTTCGTTCTCGTCCAGCCACAGAGGGCCGGATGCCAGGGACGAGCCTCCCCTCAGTCCCGCATGACCAAGATGCTCTTTCTCGCCACCTTTGTGTTCTTCATCTTGTGGCTGCCGAGCATCTGTATCAAGGTCTATGCCTTGGGGAGCCTTTTCGACGATTTCTTCAAGTCCTCCCACCACGCCAACGGGGTGGCTGCCCTGTTGGTCTTTCGCGACATCGTGTATCTGAACAGCGTACTCAACGTATTCATCTATGGCATGGCGGATAAGCGGTTTCGAGGCGACTGCAAAACTATTTTGCGAAAGATAAGGCAACGGTTTGGATGATACCGACATTTACCGAGAGCTGATGGAAACGTGCCCAATTGGGTAACTGGCCCAATATCTAAGTTGTCGGTGGATGTCTGTCTTACCGCCTTCTGCATTATTTTAAATAAGACTTTTGGCACGTTCTGTCACTTGATATACATAGTACAAAAGCACGAGAAAGTTTTCTAATGGGTTTTGTCAAAATCCCTGGATTAAAAAAGAAAAGAAATCTACGACATGGGTAACGAATTGAACAGTACTGTCTTAGGCTGCGGGATAATCGGTGAGGTTTAATAATCAAAGTTTTAAGCCCTATAATTCGTCACCAACACCACGAACTGACACTCTCTAGCGCGTGAGTGCCAGGGCGCGCGCGTATTTTACAGAACAGAGTAATTTTCGTGTTAATTCACGAACTGACACCCAATTAGGGGAGCGCGCGCTAACCACATTTTCATTTTCACAAACTAAAATCATGCTTAATTTCACGAGTTTAAAGGTTTTCAGTTCAATGTTACTTTAAACCACAAGTATACAGATAGAGTAGATTCGTGTCAAAGCTTTTAAAGCGTTTTTCTTGGAATGGTATTTCCGCTACATGCTTGCGTGTCAATTCGTGAAAACGAAATCTTCTCTAGCGAGTCAGTGTCCGATGTGCGCGCGCACACCTGGGTGTCAGTTCGTGAAACCGAAATGTACTCAGTACGCGGTTTCACGAACTGACACCCAGGTGCGCGCGAGTGTCAGTTCGTGAAAACGGTGACGAATTGGCCAATGTAATTGTGTTGGTATTTACTATTGTAGGGCTATGTTTACCCACCCCATAGTTGGAGCAGGTGGTACACGAAAATGGATATTTGAAATTAATGCTAATTAGAATTTTAAAAAGATGTTAGCAACATTAACCACTTAGTCTATAAAAGATTGTTTTAGGTGACATCCTGTAATATAGGTTTTCTCGGCCAATTTGGCAAAATGTTCATTTATTTGGATACCAAGTTAATTCAATTCCGCCGGGATTTTGAGAATCGCTCTGAACACGCGTTTTATTATTACTTCCAGAGCGTTCTTTTTCATATTTAGTTCGAATAAAGTAAGTGTTTGTGCAGAACCTTTCGTTTATGCAATATCGGATTCTTTACACGACTTCTTTATAATAATAATAATAACTAGAGGCAAGTGTTTGTGGACAAACACAGGGCTGTTTCGATTTTTTTTATTGTTAGTTTGGATGTCAAATGTGTATGCAATATTTAAAGTTGTTTGTTAGTTAGCAATGACGGAGGGATGAAGATGTTGTTATTGGATGTGTGAAGGATTGGTTTAAAAAAAGGAATCGTGTACAAATGCTATGGGAAATAGCCTAGCGAATGCCCCTTTAAGATGACATCACATAACATGTAATGACTTCATCATAACGTCATGTCAATTTTCATCTATGACACCGGGTGGCATACCTAAATGGTGTGTTTCAACTGAATCGGACTTGTACATTTGTAGATATATGGCTTCGAAAAATGCCCCTTTAAGATGACGTCACGTGACATGTGATGACGTCATCATGACGTAAAAGTTAGGCACACATTCTGAGCAGTTGGGGTAAGTGTCTGCCAAGTTTAAAAGTAGCCAAACTGGCCGGTAAGAAAGAAAACGTTTACAAATGCTATGGGCAATAATCTAGCGAGTGCCCCTTTAAGATGACACCACGTGACATGTTATGACTTGATCATAACGTCATGTCAATGTTCATCTATAACACCCGGTGGCATACCTAGATATTACGTTCCAACTTAATCGGACTTGTACTTTTGTAGATATATGGCTTCGAAAAATGCTCCTTTAAGATGACGTCACATGACATGTGATGACGTCATCATGACGTAAAGGTCCGGCACACATTGTGAGCAGTTGGAGTAAGTGTCTGCTAAGTTTAAAAGTAGCCAAAGTGGCCGGTAAGAAAGAAAAAGTTTACAAATGCTATGGGCAATATTCTAGCGACTTGAAAAAATATTTTTTGTTATGACGTCATCATGACGTCACACAATTTTCGCTTTTTAGGGCATATCTTTGAGACATACCAAAGCTATAACAAAAAGAATTTTGAAAATATCTTGTTTTGTTCGCTAGATATAGTGAAAAGAATGTTACGATTATAAAACTTCAAGAATTCAGCGACTTGAAAAAAGACTACAAATCAACCCCTTTTATAAACAGCAAGCTCATAATAGCCATGGTTATCAGCCCGTCCCAGAATTCCTTTGTGTTATATTGAATTTGGTCTAAATTTTGAAATGGCTGTCATTTCTTACTTGAGTGAGCCACGATCATGAAATTTTGGAATTGGGTACAGAAAAATACAATGTATACATTTTTGTAATCGGATTGACCCTTACATGCGTTAAAAAAAAAAATATTTTTGATGACGTCATCATGACGTCACACAATTTTCGCCTTTTAGGGCATATCTTTGAGACATACCAAAGCTATAACAAAAAGAATTTTGAAAATATCTTGTTTTGTTCGCTAGATATATTGAAAAGAATGTTACGATTTTAATACTTCAAAAATTCAGCGACTTGAAAAAAGACTAGAAATCAACCCCTTTTATAAACAGCAAGCTCATAATAGCCATGGTTATCAACCCGTCCCAGAATTCCTTTGTGTTATATTGAATTTGGTCTAAATTTTGAAATGGCTGTCATTTCTTACTTGAGTGAGCCACGATCATGAAATTTTGGAATTGGGTACAGAAAAATACAATGTATACATTTTTGTAATCGGATTGACCCTTACATGCGTTAAAAAAAAAAATATTTTTGATGACGTCATCATGACGTCACACAATTTTCGCCTTTTAGGGCATATCTTTGAGACATACCAAAGCTATAACAAAAAGAATTTTGAAAATATCTTGTTTTGTTCGCTAGATATATTGAAAAGAATGTTACGATTTTAATACTTCAAAAATTCAGCGACTTGAAAAAAGACTAGAAATCAACCCCTTTTATAAACAGCAAGCTCATAATAGCCATGGTTATCAACCCGTCCCAGAATTCCTTTGTGTTATATTGAATTTGGTCTAAATTTTGAAATGGCTGTTATTTCTTACTTGAGTGAGCCACGATCATGAAATTTTGGAATTGGGTACAGCAAAATTCAATATATACATTTTTGTAATCAGATTGACCCTTACATGCGTTAAAAAAAAAAAGCATTTTTGATGACGTCATCATGACGTCACACAATTTTCGCTTTTTAAGGCATATCTTTGAGACATATCAAAGCTATAAGAAAAAGAATTTTGAAAATATCTTGTTTTGTTCGCTAGATATAATTTAATGAATGTTACGATTTTCAAAATTCAAAAATTCATAAAAAATCACGTGATGACGTCACCATGACGTAAAAGATCGGCATGCATCCTGAGCAGTTGGTCTAAGTGTCTGTTAAGTTTAAAGGCAATCGGCTGCATAAAAGTAGCCAAAGTGCCTGGCAGAACGAAAACGTGTACAAAGTCTATGGGCCAAAAGTCTGAAAAAGAAGAAAAAAAAACTAGAGGCAAGTGTTTGTGGACAAACACAGGGCTGTTTCTAATTTTTTTATTGTTAGTTTGGATGTCAAATGTGTATGCAATATTTAAAGTTGTTTGTTTGTTAACAATGACGGAGGGATGAAGATGTTGTTATTGGATGTGTGAAGGATTGGTTTAAAAAAGGAATCGTGTACAAATGCTATGGGAAATAGCCTAGCGAATGCCCCTTTAAGATGACATCACATACCATGTAATGACTTCATCATAACGTCATGTCAATTTTCATCTATGACACCGGGTGGCATACCTAAATAGTGTGTTTCAACTGAATCGGACTTGTACATTTGTAGATATATGGCTTCGAAAAATGCCCCTTTAAGATGACGTCACGTGACATGTAATGACGTCATCATGACGTAAAAGTTAGGCACACATTCTGAGCAGTTGGGGTAAGTGTCTGCCAAGTTTAAAAGTAGCCAAACTGGCCGGTGAGAAAGAAAACGTTTACAAATGCTATGGGCAATAATCTAGCGAGTGCCCCTTTAAGATGACACCACGTGACATGTTATGACTTGATCATAACGTCATGTCAATGTTCATCTATAACACCCGGTGGCATACCTAGATATTACGTTCCAACTTAATCGGACTTGTACTTTTGTAGATATATGGCTTCGAAAAATGCCCCTTTAAGATGACGTCACGTGACATGTGATGACGTCATCATGACGTAAAAGTTCGGCACACATTGTGAGCAGTTGGTGTAAGTGTCTGCCAAGTTTAAAAGTAGCCAAAGTGGCCGGTAAGAAAGAAAAAGTTTACAAATGCTATGTGCAATATTCTAGCGACTTGAAAAAAGAATTTTTTTCATGACGTCATCATGACGTCACACAATTTGCGCTTTTTAGGGCATATCTTTGAGACATACCAAAGCTATAACAAAAAGAATTTTGAAAATATCTTGTTTTGTTCGCTAGATATATTGAAAAGAATGTTACGATTCTAAAACTTCAAAAATTTAGCGACTTGAAAAAAGACTAGAAATCAACCCGTTTTATAAACAGCAAGCACATAATACCCATGGTTATCAGCCCTTCCCAGAATTCCTTTGTGTTATATTGAATTTGGTCTAAATTTTGAAATGGCTCCTATTTCACACTTGAGTGAGCCACGATCATGAAATTTTGGAATTAGGTACAGGAAAATTCAACGAATACATTTTTGTAATCGGATTGATCCTGACATGCGTTTAAAAAAAAAAGATTTGTTGATGACGTCATCATGACGTCACACAATTTTTGCCTTTTAGGGCATATCTTTGAGACATACCAAAGCTATAACAAAAAGAATTTTGAAAATATCTTGTTTTGTTCGCTAGATATATTGAAAAGAATGTTACGATTTTAATACTTCAAAAATTCAGCGACTTGAAAAAAGACTAGAAATCAACCCCTTTTATAAACATCAAGCACATAATAGCCATGGTTATCTGCCCGTCCCAGAATTCCTTTGTGTTATATTGAATTTGGTCTAAATTTTGAAATGGCTGTCATTTCTTACTTGAGTGAGCCACGATCATGAAATTTTGGAATTGGGTACAGGAAAATTCAATGTATACATTTTTGTAATAGGATTGACCCTTACATGCGTTTAAAAAAAAACATATTTTTGATGACGTCAACATAACGTCACACAATTTTCGCTTTTTAGGGCATATCTTTGAGACATACCAAAGCTATAACAAAAAGAATTTTGAAAATACCTTGTTTTGTTCGCTAGATATATTGAAAAGAATGTTACGATTTTGAAATTTCAAAAATTCATAAAAAATCACGTGATGACGTCATCATGACGTAAAAGTTCGGCATGCATCCTGAGCAGTTGGTCTAAGTGTCTGCTAAGTTTAAAGGCAATCGGCTGCATCAAAGTAGCCAAAGTGCCTGGTAGAAAGAAAACGTGTACAAAGTCTATGGGCAAAAAGTCTGAAAAAGAAGCAAAAAAAACTAGATATTGCTTTTCAACTTAATCGGACTTATAATTTTGTTTATATATGGCTTCATAAACAGCCCCTTTAAGATGACGTCACGTGACATGTGATGACGTCATCATAATGTCAAGTCACTTATCATATATAAACCTATATGTACTGGGCTACCTAGATATTACTTTTCAACTTAATCGGACTGATACTTTTGTTTATATGGCCTTAAAAACTGCCCCTTTAAGATGACGTCACGTGACATGTGATGACGTCATCATATAATGTCAATTCAATTTTCATATATAAACCTATATGTACTGGGCTACCTAGATATTACTTTTCAACTTAATCGGACGTGTACTTTTGTTTATATATGGCTCCAAAAACTGTCCCTTTAAGATGACGTCATGTGGCATGTGATGACGTCATCATCATGTCATGTCAATTTTCATCTATAAACCTACTGGGCTACCTAGGTATTATTTTTCTACTTAATCGGACTTGTACTTTTGTTTATATATGGCTTCAAAAACTGCCCCTTTAAAATGACGTCAAGGACATGTGATGACGTCATCATAATGTCAAGTCAAATTTCATCTATAAACCTACTGGGCTACCTAGGTATTATTTTTCAACTTAATCGGACTTGTACTTTTGTTTATATATGGCTTCGAAAAATGCCCCTTTAAGATGACGTCACGTGACATGTGATGACGTCATCATGACGTAAACGTTCGGCACACATTGTGAGCAGTTGGGGTAAGTGTCTGCCAAGTTTAAAAGTAGCCAAAGTGGCCGGTAAGAAAGAAAACGTTTACAAATGCTATGGGCAATATTCTAGCGACTTGAAAAAAAGATTTTTGTTATGACGTCATCATGACGTCACACAATTTTCGCTTTTTAGGGCATATCTTTGAGACATACCAAAGCTATAACAAAAAGCATTTTGAAAATATCTTGTTTTGTTCGCTAGATATAGTGAAAAGAATGTTACGGTTTTAATACTTCAAAAATTCAGCGACTTGAAAAAAGACTAGAAATCAACCCCTTTTTATAAACAGCATGCACATTTAAGCCATGGTTATCAGCCCTTCCCAGAATTCCTTTGTGTTATATTGAATTTGGTCTAAATTTTGAAATGGCTCCTATTTCTTACTTGAGTGAGCCACGATCATGAAATTTTGGAATTAGGTACAGGAAAATTCAATATATACATTTTTGTAATCGGATTAACCCTTACATGCGTAAAAAAAAAAAAACATTTTTGATGACGTCATCATGACGTCACACAATTTTTGCCTTTTAGGGCATATCTTTGAGACATACCAAACCTATAACAAAAAGAATTTTGAAAATATCTTGTTTTGTTCGCTAGATATATTAAAAAGAATGTTACGATTTTCAAATTTAAAAAATTCATAAAAAATCACGTGATGACGTCATCATGACGTAAAAGATCGGCATGCATTCTGAGCAGTTGGTGTAAGTGTCTGTTAAGTTTAAAGGCAATCGGCTGCATAAAAGTAGCCAAAGTGCCTGGCAGAAAGAAATCGTGTACAAATGCTATGGGCAAAAGTCTGAAAAAGAAAAAAAAAAAAAAAAGAAAAAAAAAAAAATCTTAACGAAAACAAGGGCTGTTTCGAAAAACTTTCGAAACAGCCAAAAAACTAGAGGCAAGTGTTTGTGGACAAACACAGGGCTGTTTCTAATTTTTTTATTGTTAGTTTGGATGTCAAATGTGTATGCAATATTTAAAGTTGTTTGTTTGTTTGTTAACAATGACGGAGGGATGAAGATGTTATTGGATGTGTGAAGGATTGGTTTAAAAAAGGAATCGTGTACAAATGCTATGGGAAATAGCCTAGGGAATGCCCCTTTAAGATGACATCACATAACATGTAATGACTTCATCATAACGTCATGTCAATTTTCATCTATGACACCGGGTGGCATACCTAAATAGTGTGTTTCAACTGAATCGGACTTGTACATTTGTAGATATATGGCTTCGAAAAATGCCCCTTTAAGATGACGTCACGTGACATGTAATGACGTCATCATGACGTAAAAGTTAGGCACACATTCTGAGCAGTTGGGGTAAGTGTCTGCTAAGTTTAAAAGTAGCCAAACTGGCCGGTAAGAAAGAAAACGTTTACAAATGCAATGGGCAATAATCTAGCGAGTGCCCCTTTAAGATGACACCACGTGACATGTTATGACTTGATCATAACGTCATGTCAATGTTCATCTATAACACCCGGTGGCATACCTAGATATTACGTTCCAACTTAATCGGACTTGTACTTTTGTAGATATATGGCTTCGAAAAATGCCGCTTTAAGATGACGTCACGTGACATGTGATGACGTCATCATGACGTAAAAGTTCGGCACACATTGTGAGCAGTTGGTGTAAGTGTCTGAAAAGTTTAAAAGTAGCCAAAGTGGCCGGTAAGAAAGAAAACGTTTACAAATGCTATGTGCAATATTCTAGCGACTTGAAAAAAGAATTTTTTTCATGACGTCATCATGACGTCACACAATTTGCGCTTTTTAGGGCATATCTTTGAGACATACCAAAGCTATAACAAAAAGAATTTTGAAAATATCTTGTTTTGTTCGCTAGATATATTGAAAAGAATGTTACGATTCTAAAACTTCAAAAATTTAGCGACTTGAAAAAAGACTAGAAATCAACCCGTTTTATAAACAGCAAGCACATAATACCCATGGTTATCAGCCCTTCCCAGAATTCCTTTGTGTTATATTGAATTTGGTCTAAATTTTGAAATGGCTCCTATTTCACACTTGAGTGAGCCACGATCATGAAATTTTTGAATTGGGTACAGAAAAATACAATGTATACATTTTTGTAATCAGATTGACCCTTACATGCGTTTTAAAAAAGAAATATTGTTGATGACGTCATCATGACGTCACACAATTTTCGCCATTTAGGGCATATCTTTGAGACATACCAAAGCTGTAACAAAAATAATTTTGAAAATATCTTGTTTTGTTCGCTAGATATATTGAAAAGAATGTTACGATTTTAAAACTTCAAAAATTCAGCGACTTGAAAAAAGACTAGAAATCAACCCCTTTTATAAACAGCAAGCTCATAATAGCCATGGTTATCAGCCCGTCCCAGAATTCCTTTGTGTTATATTGAATTTGGTCTAAATTTTGAAATGGCTGTCATTTCTTACTTGAGTGAGCCACAATCATGAAATTTTGGAATTGGGTACAGCAAAATTCAATATATACATTTTTGTAATCAGATTGACCCTTACATGCGTAAAAAAAAAAAAGCATTTTTGATGACGTCATCATGACGTCACACAATTTTCGCTTTTTAAGGCATATCTTTGAGACATACCAAAGCTATAAGAAAAAGAATTTTGAAAATATCTTGTTTTGTTCGCTAGATATAATTTAATGAATGTTACGATTTTCAAAATTCTAAAATTCATAAAAAATCACGTGATGACGTCACCATGACGTAAAAGATCGGCATGCATCCTGAGCAGTTGGTCTAAGTGTCTGTTAAGTTTAAAGGCAATCGGCTGCATAAAAGTAGCCAAAGTGCCTGGCAGAACGAAAACGTGTACAAAGTCTATGGGCAAAAAGTCTGAAAAAGAAAAAAAAAAAAAAACTAGAGGTCTATGTTTTTAAGAACATAGGGCTTTTCCACATGTTTTTATGATGTCACTTCGAATTTTGTAAACTAGTGACAAATCTACCTAACCACCAAGTTTCGTGACGATTAGACATGGTCTATCCATATGTCTTTCAAGAAATCATGCCTTTAATGACGTCATTATGACTTCAGTAATTTTTCGCATTTATATAAAAGAATGTACGAGCTAACAAAGCTATTACAAAAGGAATTTTGAATTGAACATGTTCTGTTGATGAGATGTGGTTTTAAGAATCTTTAACGTTAAAATTTTGAAATTACCATAAAAATCAGATGATGACGTCATTATGACGTCACCTCAATTTTGATTTATAACATGTACTTGTTTAGCCAACATACCAGGTTTGAATGCAATTGGACTTACGGTTCTCTTGATATGGGCCCTTGAAAAATGAGCCTTTAAGATGACATCACGTAACACATAATGACGTCATCGTGACATCACTCTTCGGCACACAATTTCAGATTAGGGTCTATGTTTAGGTTAAGTTTGCTTAAGATCTGATGTTGTTTAGTGACCAAAGTGCCGCAGACAAAATTCGTGTTTAAGAAGAAACCAAAATAGTGGGTATTGTGTAGTTTAGGATTTCTGTATTAATTGTGTTCATGTTAGCTTCTGGAGTATTTGATTATTCCAAAAGCCTTTTTTTGTTACTAAAGTAGACTTCTCTGAATCCCAATGACACGTGCTTTTGTGATTTGGAAAGGTTTTTTAAGGCGGAAAATACGATTTTCTTACGTTGTGTCACGTTTTGGCTCGGTCAACTACTCTCCCACCAGCTATATATCCGTGTAAAGCTGGGTATTGCGCAATCACGTATTTTGTTACCTCTTAGCTAACGATTTCACTCCAAAAAACCCCTGCAGATGTTCTTCGACGTGGCCCTTTGTTCTGAATGTGGCAAAACGAACAATTTTCAAGTAGATTGTGTTCATGCCTGGGCGAAAGTGTACTAAACTACACAATCGCGCGAACAGAACAAAAACAAAGGCTTTCCTGCTGTAGCGGAAACGCCAAAAAATGTGCGTCTGTTGTAAACATACGCATGGCTTTTCCTTTTTTTCTTTTTTATTTAACATAAAGTATCAGAAGGTCTATGTCTTTGCTAAGTTTAAGATCTGAGATTATTTTATGATTAACATTTCGTACTCCAAACTTGACCTTTAAGTTCATGTTACATGCCACACGAAGACGTCATTATGACGTCACTCTTCGCGGCACGACTTTGCATCAGGGTCTATACCTATGCTAACTCTGACTAAGATTTGATGTTGTTTGATGACAAAAGTGCCGATCAGAAAATCTATGCACAAAGTCTATGGGATTTGGGATAGAACTAAAATAAGAAGCAGAAAATAAATAGATATAGGGCCTTCAAAAATGCAAATTTAAGATGACGTCACGTGACATGTGATGACGTCATCATGACGTCATGATTCGGCACCCATCTCGAGTAGATAGTCAATGCATATGCCAAGTTTGAAGTTCATGGCATTTGAAGAAGTGCAAAATTTTAAGAGTACAATGAAATTTGAAACATTTACAAATTCATAAAAAATCAGCCGATGACGTCATCATGACGTCACTTCGGATTTTGCATGCTAGTGGCACTATCTACCTACCCACCAATTTTTATGACGATCGGACGTACCCTTATGTGTGTTTCAGAAATGCACATTTTTGATGACGTCATGATGACGTCACACATTTTTCAAATGTATGTGAAAGAATATAGGAGCTAACAAAGCTATTACAAAAAGAATTTTGAATTTAGCATGTTCTGTTGGTGAGATATGGCTTTAAGAAACTTTGAAGTTGAAAAACTTTAATATTACTGTAAAATCGTATGATGACGTCATCATGACGTCACCTTAATTTTCATCTATAACACGAGCTACCATACCAACATACCAGGTTTGAAGGCAATCGGACCTACCGTTCTCTAGATATAGGCTCTTGAAAAATGCACATTTAAGATGACGTCACATGACACGTGATGACGTCATCATGACGTCACGTTTCGGCTTACATTTTCAGCTTAGGGTCTATGTTTGTGTTAAGTCTGATTAAGATCCGAGGTTGTTTAGTGACCAAAGTGCCACTTATAAAATTCGTGTACAAAGTCTATGGGATTTGGGATAGAACTAAAAAATTCACAGAAAATCAGCCGATGACGTCATCATGACGTCACCTCGGATTTTACATGCTATTAGCACTATCTACCTACCCACTAATTTTTATGACGATCGGACGTACCCTTATGTGTGTTTCAGAAATGCACATTTTTGATGACGTCATGATGACGTCACACATTTTTCAAATGTATGTGAAAGACTATAGGAGCTAACAAAGCTATTACAAAATGAATTTTGAATTTAGCATGTTCTGTTGGTGAGATATGGCTTTAAGAAACTTTGAAGTTCAAAAACTTTAATATTACTGTAAAATCGTATGATGACGTGATCATGACGTCACCTTAATTTTCATCTATAACACGAGCTACCATACCAACATACCAGGTTTGAAGGCAATCGGACCTACCGTTCTCTAGATATAGGCCCTAGAAAAATGCACATTTAAGATGACGTCACATGACACGTGATGACGTCATCATGACGTCACGTTTCGGCTTACATTTTCAGCTGAGGGTCTATGTTTGTGTTAAGTCTGATTAAGATCCGAGGTTGTTTAGTGACCAAAGTGCCACTTACAAAATTCGTGTACAAAGTCTATGGGATTTGGGATAGAACTAAAACATTCACAGAAAATCAGCCGATGACGTCATCATGACGTCACCTCGGATTTTACATGCTAGTAGCACTATCTACCTACCCACTAATTTTTATGACGATCGGACGTACCCTTATGTGTGTTTCAGAAATGCACATTTTTGATGACGTCATGATGACGTCACACATTTTTCAAATGTATGTGAAAGAATATAGGAGCTAACAAAGCTATTACAAAAAGAATTTTGAATTTAGCATGTTCTGTTGATGAGATATGGCTTTAAGAAACTTTGAATTTCAAAAACTTAAAAATTACTATAAAATCGTATGATGACGTCATCTTGACGTCACCTCAAATTTCATCTATAACACGAGCTAGCCTACCAACATATCAGGTTTGAAGGAAATCGGACCTACCGTTCTCTAGATATGGGCCCTTGAAAAACGCACCTTTAAGATGACGTCACGTGACACGTGATGACGTCATCATGACGTCACTCTTCGACATACTATTTCAGCTTAGGGTCTATGTTTGAGGTAAGTTTGGTTAAGATCTGAGGTTTTTTAAGACCTAAAGTGCCGCGCAGAAAATTCGTGTACAAAGTCTATGGGATTTTGGTCAGAACTAAAAGAAGAAGAAGAAGAAGAAGAAGAAGAAGAAGAAGAAAAAAAAAAAAAATCAGAACAAAAACAAAGCCTTTTCCGAAGGATTTCGGAAAAGCCAAAAAAAAAAAAAAGAAAAAAAAAAAAATCTTAACGAAAACAAGGGCTGTTTCGAAAAACTTTCGAAACAGCCAAAAAGAACAAAAAAAAAATCTTAACGAAAACAAGGGCTGTTTCGTAAAACTACGAAACAGCCAATAATAATAATAATAATAATAATAATAATAATAATAATAATAATAATAATAATTATAAATCTCCTGGATGCGGCAAATGGGCGACTCTTCCCGAAATAACCTTATTTGGGCGACACGAGTGTCGCCCTTTTAGAGCACTTTCCCCACGCGCCTTACTAAAAAACACTCCAAAGGGGCAACTTTTACAATAGGGCGACAGTTATGTGTCGCCCTATTCGACCAGGTCACCCTAACCCACTCTTTTCCAGGATTATGTGTCGCCCTAACCGGCAATTGAGGAAAATAATAATAATAATAATAATAATAATAATAATAATAATAATAATAATAATACAGGTTCTTATATAGCGCCTTTTAGCAAGATCAAAGCGCTTTACACATATTATTACTCCTGGTCACCGGGCACATTAATCATTCCTGAAACCTTCTCAGCTCCCTGGGGAGTATACAGCCCCGGCTGCTATTTTAAGCGCACACGGGCTAATCAAACACATAACCATCACTGCCCTCACAGGTACCCATTTACTCCTAGGTGGAGAGAAGCAACTTGTGACAAAGTGCCTTGCTCAAGAACACAAGCACTATGACCTCCAGCGGGTCTCGAACCCACAATCTGCAGTACGACCGAGATCTTGAGTTCGATACACTAAGCAACGAGGCCACAGCACTTCGCTTTTAGAGGGCGAAATTGAAACATTGACCATTCTATTTCACTTTTAGTGTAATGACATCTGCACCAAATCCAATTTAGGTTTTTTTTTTAATTAACCGTCAATCAAATTAGCAATACCTTAAATCAATTTGGAAAGAAATTCTAAGCTGCATCATGCATTATTAGTTGTGAAAAGAAATCTCTGGAGTTGATGGAGTAACATCAAATTAAGATGTTCGATTTTATTTAAATTTCTTTTTCCCATATTTACCTATCGTCTTTAATATAAAGAACATATATTCTTACACCTCTTTGCATTACATTCTGTCAAATCCCCCTTTCCCTCAGAACCATCACCGACTTTCGTTGAATCGACACTGCAATAAAGACGTGCATTTAAATTCAGAAGTGAATGAACACTTTACGAAATTGGCCGGGAAAAAGTATATAGTAAAACTTTAATTCACTCTGCATCGTTTAGTCTAAAAGGGCAGAGGAGGACAACATACCCCAATTTATCTATCAATTTCTGCCATTAGAGGTTGGGCGATTTCTCTTTGGTAGAGAGAGAGAAAATAAAATATAAAAATAAATACAAAATAAAATAATAATAATAATAATGTATTTAGTTATGTATTTCAAAGGTCCGAGTGTTAAAAATTCTGCCATAATGTGTAATATTTAATGAGAAATGAGGAAAAAAACCGAAGCATTGACTTCCATACATTCAGACTGGCGCCGCACATACAATGTAGTGCAGCCTCTGCGCAACAAAAACGCTATAAACCAAGTAACTTAAGAGCAACTAAAACGCCGATTATAATTTCGACTTTTTGGACTTATCTGATAGTTTACGCCTCCCCAAAACTAATAATTATAACAAGTTTCATGAGTCTAAAAAGAAAAAAACATTGTTTTTGAGCCTTTTTCCTTCTGAGCCACTTTGACTCGATTCAGAAAAGGTCGAGGTAAACTGCGTACCGTATCGCGCGAGTGATGAAGCATCGTGTAGAAACATATGACGTCACTGTATTATGCGACAATGTTTTACATAGAGTCTGTACGTACTTTTTTGTCTAAGGCTAGTATTACTTGCTGTGCTTTTTGCATGATGATTCAGGTGTAACACCACGGTAAACATATTTTTAAATGTTGACATCTTTGTGGGACACATTTTGAATTGGGGTTGTAGGCTTGTTCTTGCTGAAAAGTTAGTTATGAGTCATACTTTTCTTTGTTTGCAGTCGGCTTTTATTGGGACCTGCGCCACGAGTTGTGTGTGAGCTGATACTATGCTCTAGTCTGGCGACTTTGCTTATGCAGCCCTCATAAGGACCCGCACCTTCTCAGAACTATACACACAATTTCTGTTATAAGGTACCAGACTCAATCGCATGCAGCCTATACGGTACCGTGCGTGTACAATGCATGTTGAGTCAAGCGAGCGCGGACAGCACAGGGAGACGGCCGGGGCTCTGGCTGCTCGAGCCGGCAACCGCAGGAAACATCGTGTGGTCTGGGGCGCGTGAGTCCGGGAATGCTCGGTGCCTTTAGAGTTGGAATGGCTCCAGCCTTCAAACGGAATTGTGCCTTCAAACCCAGCTGAGTTTTCATACTAACATTGTCATCAATAGTCTTTGGCGAAACGTTCTGCACATATTTTCAACCATTTCGACATAAGCCAAAAATCAGATATTGCATTGTTTACAAAGCAGACCCACTGTCGCATTTGAACTCCATTCACCACTGTGAATCGCAGGAAGGTTAGGTCAGGGTTTTTGTCGCTGTTCCTCGTGCAACCCCCAACTACACACGATCGAGGCATAATGATTATCTCAGAACCACGCTCATACTGAAATAATATCTAAATTAGACAAAATAAACGGGAAAACGGAGGAGTTTTGTCGACAAAAACTCTTCCAGCAGCATCAACTCCACGTACGTACATGCACTAGTGTACGTGCACTGTATATATCTCCTTGGACAAGAGAAGAAAGTAAACACAAAGAAACCTTTCAGTCCTCGAACGTAGAGTCTTTTGTTGAAATCGGTCCTCGAACGTAAGGATACGTGCTCAGTCTATGGGGGATGGTTATATTAAAGGAACATTAGGAAACACAAAGCATTGTCCTCGGACGTATTGGGGAAGTACGACTAAGTGTTTGGCTGTTGCATCAACCGACTCTACACGGTACGTCACGGAATCACGTACATACATTTACATACATAATGAGCTTCGCGAAACAGGATGAATGGTTTAGAATAACAACCCTTTTTTAAAATAGAAAAATCTGTACTACTGATCCGTTTTGTAAATGCTGTTTAATTCCACAGTAGGTAGTTCCCACGGCTAAAATAGATCATGACGTACAATGTCAGTCCGAGTGACGTCACCAGTGGCGACATTACCAAAAAAAAAACACAGTAAACGTTTATATCCAAAATTGTGTGATAGGGCAACAGGCGCACTAATTCCCTTTTCCAGAAAACTAAGCCACGACGGTTGCAACTTTAAGTATCAATCTGGTAGAAGGTATACTCGGAATTAGTACGTCTGTTGCATGCAATTTTTGCGTGCAGAGATATTTTGAGCAAAACCTTCGACAAGTTAAATTGAAAATGAATCAATAAAATGGCACCATTTCTCAATAAGGAACAGAGCATTAATCTGTACATCTCTGTTAAAATGTACACATTCCAATTAGAAATCTAAGCCACAAAGCACGATAATGTCTAGAGTGTGTCTGTTTATTACGCCTTAGCGCAGTGTCCGCTGTGAACTTTCCAGTCAGTTGGCAAACTGAGGACATGATTATACAACATGTCGCAATCCCAAGTGATTCGCATGAATGTTGTTATCCCCAGGGTTCCGTGTGGAAAACTGCGTAAGTGGCGGACGACAATAAGCTCCAGTCGAAGCACATCAATTTAGCGTCTCAATGCCAAATCTTTTGAAATCAGCACGTAATGCGTTTGTGCGTTGAAGCAAGGCGCTTAAAAGGTCCAGCGATACAGATAAGTGCTCTTTTCCACAATTCAAAATATAGCTATTTTCTGGCGTGTGAGGGCGCTGCCAATCAAGGTACATAGTTTAGGCACTAACTGCAAAAAAAAAACCAAACAAACAAACAAACCAAAAATCGACTTATTTCTTATGTTTGTAAGGCGCAGTAAATGTTTTTCAGGCTGGCTACAAAGCACGTAAGCAGAAACACAAACATTCGGACAATTATCCCGGGAAGAAGTACACAAAAAGCTACAGTTTAAGCTCAAATTTTATGCTATGACACGGAAGCTTCCCATTGTGTGGCGTAACGCCTGTGATCATTAATATTCATATTTAAATATGAAATCAAACAGATTGCTACAAGAAGCGTTGCGAAACGTCTTCAGAATGGCACACGAAGGCTGAAAATGGTGGCAAATTGCACAGGTGTGTGGAGTGACTTCAATTTAAAAGTGCATTTCCTGAGACCTTTTAAGCAATTGAACAATCGCCGTTTACGAGTTAACCACGCCCCTTAGACAACCCTATGGGAATTTTGTGTGGTAATTTTTGTTTGTCTCAGATTTTGCGCGTTCCACGTGGAATTATAATTGATGTGATTGGACAATAATTCACAAGCTGCGTTGACGCAATTCGACCGCGATAAGTCAATTAAGGACCTTTCCCCGAAGGAGAAGGTTCAACCATTTGCGTCAAAGTACCTGATGAGTGTGCAGCTCAGCTAAAATGGAGGTCCCAGGGGAAAGTTACGACCCTTTGATTTGAAAGATCCCACGCAATTTAAAGTTCGGTGCCCTTCCCATTGTCTTGCTTCGTCCAGAACAGAATATTTGCCTATTGATGAATGAGCTGCGCAATAGTGTGAAACATGTCTGGACACTGGCAAATAAAATGACGCCACCGTAAAAGCCCCATAATTTCAAGGTATTTTTTTTCAGAACGAAAATGACCACTATTCATCCGATTTCTTCACTGAGACCGTAAAATCTTCAAAATGCATTCTACACCGGGGTAGGTGTAGTACTCTCGAGAAACAACAATTTTTTTCCATCTTTCGGATTTGAATCTGTTTGCTTCTGAAAATTCCTTTTCTATCATATTCCAATTAATAGAAAATAAAACAGAACAGTGGTTGCTAGGGTGATATTAGAGAGGTTTAGTTAGCGCACGGTTAGTGCGTACGACGACGATTGGCTCTTGGTAAAACATGTTTGTTGGTTTTATCCGTCTCTTACTAACGTGTAGTGCGACCGCTATCCGTGTAAACAAGGTTAGGATGAGTGAGAAAAACGTCAAACAAGCGCAAAAAGTGATGAGGTCATGTCACGGGAACTAATGCTGAGTTCGTGCGGTCTGTTCTTCAAACGAGTTCCCCGTTATTGCGCCCAAACGGCGGGAACGCGACCCGAGAACATTGCACTCGGAACAAGATCACACTCCACCTACCAGTCGGGGGTTTACAGGAACATGACGTAATTTGACGCAAGGTACAAGACGACCAAAGATGGCGGATGATCTCACGAAGCATAACAAGTCAGCGTACAATTGCCTAAAATTCCCTTGCATACGTTTTGAATATAAAGCTATTTCTGAACAAACTAGGTCAAAATGCAGTCGAAATATTGTGCTTACGTTAATATATTTTGCATCTAAAATTCATCCTGAGGTTTTTGAAACGAATGCTTGAATAACGTGCATGGTTACCAGCGATAGATGGCGTTCCTGCTATGCCATGGGGCTATCAGACGGTTTTGGGCGTTCGAGTGGACGGTTTGACCGTCAAAAATACGGTATAAGGGTGGCACTTTGCATCACGCCTTTCGACAGTTAATTTTGTTACAGCGTGGGTATATACTGGTACATAACAAACGACACTATACACCACTAATGTTGAATATCACTACTTCTGCGCATCGCTGGTGGATGCGAAACAAGCGTGGGAGTGCGGCTTTTAAACATTCAAAAGAAGGCGAGGCGCAGCATTCGCTTTGGAGAAAAAAAACTGCTTTGGCTTCGTGGTCGACGTTCAGTAGTTGTGATTTGCTTCCGTGAGTCTGCATGTAAGAGCGGGCAGCGAATGTTTTCCCAAACGACATCCGAATGGATGCATTGTTGAGCGCCCTCTATAATACATTTAATATACGTACGCATATGGTATAATGCAATGAATTCTCGTTGTCTGCTGAGCATTCCGATGGCTCAATCGAGTAGGAGATTGTGGGTTCGAGACCTCGATGTTACCAAATTTTTTTCTTTCTAATTTCCAGCTTTGGAGGATTTTTTTTAAAAGGGAAATTAAGTCCGAAATTTCATTACGTTCGAATTCATTTTTTCCTTCTAATTCGTGGCTGCGGAGGATTTTTTAAAAAGGGAAGTAAAGTCCGGAATCTCATAGCGTTAACCCCATTCGGATGTCGTTTGGGGAAATACATCGCGAGCGGGCAAGCCACAGACACCCTGCATTGGTACACAGCGCCCGCTAGTGTTCACAGAAAATTGATTCGGTAGTGACCTTCGTGCTAAAAATCGCAAAGCAAGGGAGTCCAAATAATTAGCGAGCTAGGTTAAATATCGGCCGGCCGGGCATGAGTGCAGCACAAGTTCTTGTCATCTAGATCTAGAGTCGTAGAATTTTGAATATGGCACCTGCGAAAGGCTAGCTGCGAGTCATCGCTTGAACTTCGCGATAAACTGGCTGATTTTTATACATATTGAAAGAATAAATCTAAAATATTTGAAATTAATATGTATTTCGTGATCTATGTACAACATCTGATCGATTTTTTCTCAGGAAAATCAGAATAAATTGAATTCTTCTGCGTCGTACATCTGTTTCCCACGATTTTGCCTGCCCATGCACACATTTCGTGTATATAGCGTATTGACTATAGACACGCAAAACCTTGACCGATTAGAAATGACTCATTTTACGAATGACGCAAAATTGCCACGAATAATAACGCTAAATAGATAAGTTATGAACTAAAATAATCCTGAATAACTAAGCTTCCCAGACAACTATTTCATTAATTACTAGTTTGAGTGAAAGTGGTAAAAAGAGAAGCATATTTTCTTCCCTTTCGTGAAACCGCACTTCAACTCGCCACTGAGAAAAAACTATACAATCCACGCTATTTTTTTAGTTGTCTGGGTGCACCCGTATTTTTGCCGTCTCCTGAACTCTTCAGACCAACCCTTCCGATTTGTCAATCCGTAATACACTGACATTGCGAAACGGTATTTTTTCACGATTTTTAGCATCTAACGGCGTTGGGTATAGCAAGAGAGTCAGCTGGATTTGACACGACGTCATCGTGTAGATTTTTATTGCTGGCCAATCAGCGATGCGTACTGGCTTTGTCGTGGGACATGTGGGCTAGTATGCAGGGTGAATAGGCAGTATAAATGCTGTGAAGCGGAGCTGTTTGTTTCTGTTGATGGTTACAAACTGAATACGCACACTTGTGAGGATGGATGGGAACGTTTCCTCCTCACCCTGGCCGTTCATCGAGAAACTTGAGGTGACCCGCTGGGTCGAAGTGACCCTTTGGCTGGTCATCTGCTGCATCGGCGTGCCCGGGAACCTGATAATCGTCTGTGTCTGTTGGGTCAAGAGGGTACGGACAACTACCCACATGTTCATCGGGGCGCTCGCCACGGCCGATCTCCTGATATGCCTGTTGAGGTTCGTAGACGCGATCATCTTGGCGTCTGTTGAACACTTCATCTTCTACGAAACCCAAGGTATCGTCAATTTCATCAGTACTGGGTTGTTGTACACGACCGCTCTGCTCACCATGGCCATCGCTTTCGATCGCTTCGATGCCGTCTGCCGTTCCCTTCACCGAGCCATGACGCCCAGGCGTGCCAGGGTGACAGTCGGTGCCTCCTTCGCTACTGGGCTCATCGGAGTACTCCCCGAGGTCGCTCAAAAAATCCACGTGGAGACGCACCAAGAAAATGTAGACAGGTTCGTCCGGGCGCTCTTTAAGTTTATTCCTATATCTCTATATATCGCATCGCTCGTCACCGTCACGGTCATGTACTGCGGCATTTTCGTTTTCGTCCGCAAACGGCAGGCGGCTTTGGCACCTGTAGGTGTTAGTGTCATCAGTGGAGAAGAGAGACACCGCAGTAATGGTAGGTCGTCTGCGGGGGAAACTGGCTCTAATCGACATGCTCAGGGGACTACCGAAGCTAAAGGCAGTTCTAGAGGAGTCAAACGTGACGCCAACAGTAAACATGACACCCCCAGCGATTTCACCTGCTCACCAGAGAACCGGCGATCACACGCGGCCAGTTCCCGGGTCAAATCGGCATCTGATGAGCAGTTTGCTGGGGAAAGTAGCGAGCTGGCACCAGAGAACTCTGGGAATCTTGCCAGTAAAGTACGAGTTAATCCACCGACGGCGATTCAGCCTCCTGTGGCAACCTGCTCTCGGCCCGGCACATCACATGTCCTTACCCCACCCTCGGTCTCCAACACGAGGGAATGCCAAGAAGTGCCTCCAGAGACGGAGCCGAGGAGACGGCGGAGTGGTCCACACTTCGTTCTCGTCCAGCCACAGAGGGCCAGACGCCAAGGCCGAGCTTCCCCTCAGTCCCGCATGACCAAGATGCTCTTTCTCGCCACCTCTGTGTTCTTCATCTTGTGGCTCCCGAGCATCTGTATCAAGGTCTACGCCTTGGGGAGCCTTTTCGTCGATTTCTTCAAGTCCTCCCACCATGCCAACTGGGTGGCTGCCCTGGTGGTCCTCCGCGATATCGTGTATCTGAACAGCGTACTCAACGTATTCATCTACGGCATGGCGAATAAGCGCTTTCGAGACGACTGCAAAACTGTTTTGCGAAAGATGAGGCAACGGTTTGGATGATACCGACATATAATATATATATTTTAATAGCATGTTCGGTCACTTGCTATGTACAAAGAGCATGAGAAAGTTTCCACAATGGTTTCCATAACCAAATCCATAACTTCGATTACGAATTGAACTGTGCTGTCTTTAGGTTGTGAGAGGTTATTCAAAGTTGTGAGTCCTATAATTTGCAAATGTAATTGTGTCGTTTTTATTATTGTATGTCTGTTTTAATTGGAACACAGTTGAAGCAAGTGGTCCACGAAAATGGACATTTGTGGTTAGTGCTAATTATAATTGTTAATAGATGTTAGCAACAAAGGTTCCATGGTATCATGTAATAGGAAAACTGTAATTCACTTTGCATCAAAAATAGTCCAAAAGGGCGGTTGGTAACCAGACAAGTCCCAGGCCTGTGAGGGTGCCATCCAGTTAGTTTTTTTGGGAGGTGCGTGCAAAATTTATTAGTAAAGCACTTTATTTGTCAGAAATGCATGTTATAAAACACATCCTAATCTTCGAACATATTTTCGTAAAATTTGCATTTAAATTTGAATGCAATTAATGCATGTGAATTAAACTACAATCACGGTGTATATTACTTTTGTGTCGGCCGACCATCGCTGGAAATTGATACAAAAATTCTTGACAACCCAGTCTAGCCCCTCCCCATTGGTTTTCATTTTTTCGTGCAGTAGGTAGACGAGTCTAGTGATCAATAGGCAACACGATAGTGCGAAACACGTCTGGAAACTGGCGAATAAAATGACGCCACCAACGTCAAAGTGTACGAGCCACCCCATAACTTCAAGGTACGTACAGTACGATAGTGTTTCGAAAGACTTTACGGACTTTAAGTCATTTTTTTTTCAGAACGAAAAAAACCACTATTTATTTGAATTCCTCGCTAAGACCGTCAGGATGGATTCTGCACTGTGTAGTAATGTAATAAGTTCCTGAGAATTTGTTTCCCATCTTTCAGATTTGAATATTGTTCCATTAATCCATTTTCAATTATAGGCCTATTCCAATTTTTAAAACAAACAAAATAGAACAGTGCTTCGTAGGTTGATAATACGTTGTGCACTTGCACGATTTACTCTGATGTAAATTTTCTAAACACATCTGTCATGACTTCAAAAAAAAAAAAAAAAAAGCTAAACAGCGTGACTGGGAATGAGCTGAACAAACAAAATGCCTCGAGGCAAACGAGATGGCAGTTAGACTGGTTCCCGGTCCCTACATTGTCCTTCGGATTTCAAAAGTAGGGACCGGTAGCGGGTAATAAATTGCGGAGGAATTCCTCCGGTTTTATGCAAATGTTGCAGGTCAGGGATCATACCCACAATGCAACTGGGCCACGGTATAGTAGTACGGCCAGTGTACGTGTGGTGATTATACGTCAGTGTATTATTTACATGTATATGAATAGATTTAGATTTCGTTTAGATTTTCGGTTAGGTCTAAAGGTATATTTTCGCAACCATTAACAAGAAGAGAGGCACTGCTTTTCATATTTGAAACCCATGCTGTTGAAATGCTTGAAATGTTGCCTTCGCGGAGCAGACACGATCATGATCATGACGATGGCGATTTTGCCTACAAAAACAAGAAGACTGAAGTGTGATGCTGGATATACGAGAACGATGGACTTGGTAATATGGACTGGACTCGAGTCTCATCGTGTAGTGGCCATGTATACTGAAAGCAGCAACAACCATTTGCAGCCCGCTTAATTCAATCATTGGAGAGCAGATTCAAAGGGTAAGATGGAAAGATTTTACTTTATACCCCCACCAAAACCGGTCAAGAACAGCAAAATCTTGGAAAATAACCAACCCTCCTTGATAACAACTGTCTAAACATGTGGTACAACCTGTTATATCAAGATTTATTTTAGCAAAATCTGTAAAAAATTAGGAAGAAATCAACATGTATGATTGTGAACACTTTGAGTGACTTTACAATGGTGCCAAGAACTTCTAACAAAAAACACAAACTTTCTTCCCCTATATATATTGCAATAAAATGTCCTAACAAAATTCTCAAAATTAAAGGTTGTGCCATCCAAGTGTTTATACAATTATGAACACAATAATGGATGGTTATTTTTCAAGATTTGCTGTTCCTTAACGATTTTGGTTGGGGGTATTAACCCCACAGTCCTGAATCCTCCAATTTTAATATGATTTTCCACACGCACTAGGGCATTAGGGACTTAGGGTTAAAGTAAAATCTTTCCGATGTGACAAATTTCTTTCATATTAAAACTAATCTGAACTTATGTTAGTTATACAATAGAGAGTTCTATCTGAACTGATTGTCCAACTAGTGCTTACTCATGTTTCAGGCATCCAGTGCCAGTAGTTGTGCAAAAACAACCCCTGACAAATAGTTGGAAGATATTCATTTTTGAAATCTTTTAACACTACCGATTCACTTGTTTGTCAAAGATGTGTTTGCACTTGCTCAGAAATAGATTTGCGTGATCAGGTGATCCTGTAGGAAAGACTTTACCTCCATTGTGATAGTGGTACAGTTGACTGATATAGCACTGCGCCATCAGGCAATAATGCATATCCACTTATGATAGCACCCGACTTATGCTATGTATGCAAACAGCAGTACTGCTATTAATTTGCATAAATTTTATTTTTCTTCATGCAGATACGGTGCATGTGCCATTCAAGTCAGTGACAAAAGGTGCCTAACTATTGCAGATGAGCAACAGGACACCAGAGTGAAAGTGTTACGGATGGAAGATTTTTTGACATTAATGGGCATCTTGAACATTTATTGGAGAAACATGTGTGTGATGTTTTCGTCACAAAGCCCTATCAGAACAGTGTGACTCATAATTGTGATTGATGAAGCCCACAGTGTCCTTCATTAGGGGCAGACTTTAGACAAGATTTTAGAAAGTATCTAAACTGCAGTCACTGTTTTCAGGAGCATTTTTTCTTGCTGTCACTGCAACTGCCAAGTCTACAAAGAAGGAAGGAAATTTGTTCATTGATTGGAATGAAGTCCACCAGTTTCATAACATCCAGCATTGACAGGACAAATATTAAGTTCAGAATCGAAAAGAGACCTCCAAAGCTTCATGCCGAATACCCTTTCATACTGTGTTTAAATGCATCAATTTAAAAATGTTAAAATATGTTAGCAAAAGCTTGAATTCTATTTTAGATTTTACAGTATTATGCAATCGATTTCAGCTCTGAATTTTGCATGGACCACCCCCCCCCCCCCTCCTCTTGAAGGGCTTCGTATATAGCTTGCCTTTGCCATCTACTGCTTGAACACGGTGTCCTAGTCAGTCGATCAGTACTGATGTGAGTGCCCTCCCCCCCAAAAAGATGTTTTCATACAGTTGTCCCAATATGAAAGAATCTGAAAGAAACTGACTAGGACACCGTGTTCAAGGTTCGCATATGATGCACGATATGGGGCAGAGGGAACCCCCCCCCCCCACCCCCACCCATTTTGTGTTGGTCATTGTGTTCCCTGAATCTCAGGAATTCTCTTCAGATGTCTGGGGGATGATGGGGGGGGGGGGGGGGGGGGGAGTTACTCCTCTGCCCCATATTGTGCTGGTTATAAAGGTCTAGGTTCGACCTATTATTGATTAAAAACGAATGTCACTTTTTCATTTGTTTTGGTGTGTTTTTCCTTCTGCTTTGTAATAAAAAATTATTGAATTTGTCTAAACATTCATGCTCTACTCAATTTGTATACTTTTGGTTTGTATTTTGTTTTTCTGATGAGAAATCATATTGTTAGGCGCGACAAGCGAAGGGTAGATTAAGAAGCAAAGGGTAGATTAATCTGACCTCCAGGAAGAGGGTTGGGGCTTGTGTGCAGTTCCCGGGATTTTTTTGTAAAAAATTGTTTGATTCTTTGGCTGCTGGCGCACACGTACGTTCGAATACGTCCCTAAATTCGCGTGCCTTTTACTTAGCTTACATATTACTCCTTCCAACACGTGTATTCTACCATATTTCAGCAAGTTTTCCAAGAATTTCATCGTGTCTGCTGCCTATGAAGTCGGTGAATCATTGGCTACGCTGCATTATTCGTAGTTTTCCGGTACTTGTACTTGTACATTGTGCTCGAGATGTCGATTCTGCACGTAAATGTAAACATCATCTCTAAAAATAGAAAATGCTTACTGCGCACGCGCGGAAGTGGTCCAATCAGAAGCTTTATATGAGCGCTAGCTACCGGTCCCCATATTATATACATATGCGGACCGGGAACCAGTCTAACCGGGAACCAGTCTGGATGGCAGTGACCATGACGAACAACTCGCGGGAGGGCGCTATTGATACACAACGTGGGCAGATGAGGGCGCGCTTTGCGAATATTGTCAATTTTGAACAGCTGTGCGGCGCGGGTCAGTCGCGCGTGTGAACGAAGTGGATTAACTTACTCCCAAACTTTACTATTCGATGATGATTGGGTAAGTCTAGTCGACTATTTGGAACCATCCTACCGCAGTATCGAGGTTGGCAAAACAACAGCCGAGTATCAATATGAATGCCGCAGAGAGATTGGAAAGTTGAAGTTTCGTGTACTGTTGACGTTTGACCACCGGTAGGTAGCCCATGCCTAGCCCTACAAATATCGCTGTAAATGATTCCTTTTTTAACTTCTAACGTTAGTTCTACTACTAGTACTAAGTAGGGTGGGACGCTGTATTACCGCGGTACTTATCAGGGTGATATCACGTTTCCCGATCGGAATAGAGATTGCTCACTAACCTTCCCGAATTGTCCTGTCTTTTGTGTGGAACTCTTGCTTTTTTTAAACTGACATAAAAAATCCGACGGTGGTTTGGTTTATTCCCATGCGATGCCTGTGAAAATAGACATGCTCGTCATTGCTCGTCATTGCTCGGCGGAGTACAGACTCTGTATTATCGCGGTATGTGGGCAGTGTTTTTTACAATGATTTCAACTTTTTTATTCATGGTTAATGTTTGACCAAAACATCCCCTGAATAAAGTCTGATATTTTCCCTGTAAAGTTCAAGTTGATTAAAGACGATTAGGCCCTGCAAGATGATTTCTTCACACCCTGTCCCCCCTCGAAGGCGACAAAATTCACTGAGACAAGTCTACTGATTGACGATTGGGGGCGCCATTCACTTTACACGGTGCGTCGTTCTATTTGTTTTACCGCACTGTCCTTATTTTGATCCTGTAAATGTTTCTACGATTTCGCGGTGGAAATATCGTCCTTCGGCGTCATTTTGCATTTGCAGCTGTAGAATGGGAACCAGACAATGGAACTTCCATGGACAGAGCACCGTTAAAGATTCATGTTAAAATATAGACGGTACCTTTTAGCAGACACAGTGAGGCAAAATGTGAATATTTATTAAAAATCGTTAAAAGTCCCGACACAACATTTTTTAATCGTAATTTTTTTACACAAATCAGCAGAAAGTCCTTAATGCTTGATGAATTGGATATAAAATTGCCAGTCGAAGGAGTTTTGGCAACGGAAAAAAAAGGAATTTCCGATGCCGCGATAATAGAGTTGCCGCGATAATAGGGAGTCCGACTATACTACCGTCACCATTACAGCCCTACTCCAACGGCACCCCCAACATCAACACGCCGATATTTACTCCCATATTGGCACAATTGCAGAATACCCCGCCAATCTTGTATCTCCACCTCGTATCCGGATACGCGGATACGGGGTCACTGTTCATTGCCCTCAATAAACTATTCACATACCTTCCTCCATTGGTTTTTTTTAAAAGGGAAAATGGCGCCCTCTATCGCCCGCCAGACTCCATCCCACCCCGTATCCGCGTATCCACCTCCGGGGACATACATGTACATTGGACTTAGACTTTCGACCGAGCTTCCCATTCGAATTACGCACGCAGGTCAGATTCTAGCCCCCTCGGAGGATTTTTTTAAAAGGAAAAATGGCGCCCTCTACCGCCCCGCCACACTCCATCCCACCCCGTATCCGCGTATCCACCTCCCGGTAGGTGGATTGGACTTCGATTTTTTTTCAGAGCTTCCTATTGCAATTGCGCAGAGTTTTTAAAAGGGAAAATGGCGCCCTCTATCGCCCCGCCAGACTCCCTCCCACCCCGTATCCCTGTATCCGCGTATCCACCTCCGGGGACATACATTGGACTTAGACTTTTGACCGAGCTTCCCATTCCAATTACGCACGCAAGTCAGATTCCAGCCTCCTCGGAGGATTTTTTTCAAAGGAAAAATGGCGCCCTCTATCGCCCCGCCAGACTCCCTCCCACCCCGTACTCGCTTATTCGCGTATCCACCTCCGGGGCGGGGACATACATTGGACTTAGAAATTTCCCCCTCTATCGCCTGGTCAGACTCCATCCCACCCCGTATCTGCGTATCCGTGTTTTTTAGGGGGTTCTTTCGGGTGGCGGGGTATTCTGCAATTACTCCTATGCATGTGACGTCATGCAGATTGCATGCACGAAACATTAACAACAAACAGAAGCCGCAAAAACACACAAACACAGCCAACCTTCTATCGTTTATAATTGTGCAAGCGCCGGAAGGCCTATCCAGTTGATTCTACAATTTGTAATTCATTTCTTGTATTTAAGAGCCAAGCACAAGTTTTTTTCAAATTATTTATTTCTGAGGGCGCTCTAGTCTATAAAAACTATTCTTATGCTGCGTTCCAATCAAGTCTGGTAACTCGTATTCACCAGTGGTGAACTGGAGGCGGGATTTTCTTCTCGAGTTCACGACTTGCTTGACGACCTGTGCGCATGCGCGCATTGGTGCAACCATCTCGTAAACACGAGAAACACGACGTGATTGTAACGCAGCATTACCCCCGACTTCAAAGAATTTATCGATTCCTTTGTTTTAGCCAACAGCATCTCGGTCATACTTAAAAAATAATGTCTGCAGCACAAACTTATCTTATGTCCAGCAGTCACGATTCTTTTTAGAGGATTTGTGCAATGCAGTGTTCGATTTAGACGGGTGCACGCACTTTTTCCTCTGTGCACGTAAACCTCTGGTACAACGTGCACGCTGTGCATGTACTTTTTTAGGCCTGTACCTGCTGGTATATTTCCCCATGTTGAACAACGTATCACAACGCGCACCCGATATATTGCACGCAACGATCGACATGATGTGTGCGTGCCTGCATGTTACCATCGTTGTAGTCTTGGTCAAGTGCAAACAACCCCCGCGACTTGGGGTTGGAGCAATTGATCAATAAAGCCAACCCTAAAAGCGCATCTGCGCGTGCGCGTTGCTTTGTTGCTAGTCTTGGTCAAGTGCAAGCAACCGCACTGAACGCCACCGTCTTATTCCCACTGTACAATGCATGTACACGCATCTAACACGAAGCGAAAGTCGTCTTGAGAAACGACAAACGCGTGCGGCACATGCATTGTGCACAAGACATGCAAGACTATGTTTTTGACAGCTCATTGATGTGTGATTTGGGCGTCCATGGTATAAATTATCAGCTGTTACTATAAATCAACAGTGTCGAAATAGAAACAAACGCTCGTCTTTCTAGTGCCGCAAGGAAGCCAACTGAAGGTAAATGTCGTAGTACTCCAACAACTCAACAAGTGAAGCCTTGTCATCAACCCGGCCCCCGATCCTTCCTGCCCCGATTGCCGGTGCGGCCTCGGCCCCCGGGCCCCGGCCCGATTCGCGATCTCTCGCCCTGATATTAAATTTCAGCGGAACCGATCAAGCTCAGTCCCGGCTGGTCCGATCCCGGTGGGCCCGATCTCATGATGCTGTACACGTGGTGATTTCCATCAGGTATTTAAAAAGAAAAATTATTCCTCCGTTCTTCCGGTAAGGAAAAAATGACGTCATCACGTTAATATCGCAATATTTTGGGCCGATATTTCGGTATCAAAATATCGAACAGTCTTCTGACACCGTGGAACATGATACTACAGTAGTAACGTAACTTCGGCTTCGCCTTCGTCTTCTCGCGATCGGTCAGAGATTGCTAATTACCACTGATGAAATAAACAAACAGCGAATACCAATTGTACAAAAACACATTTTATTTACAAAGCAAAACAATACTCTTAACAGCACTATACATGTAATAGCTACATTTGA
Organism: Hippasteria phrygiana; assembly: GCA_037893225.1. Taxonomy (NCBI): domain Eukaryota; kingdom Metazoa; phylum Echinodermata; class Asteroidea; order Valvatida; family Goniasteridae; genus Hippasteria; species Hippasteria phrygiana. The sequence continues at coordinate 650,780 of JAZGUH010000179.1, forward strand.
AAATTTGTAGGAATACACATTTTAAAACAACAAATATGTCTACCTATTGTTCTTTTGGGTTATGACTTGTGTGCACACTTTTTTGTGCATGTAAAATTGATTTTGTGCATGTAACTTTTTCGGTCTACATGCACCAGTGCATGCGATTTTTTTCTTTCTAAATCGACCCCTGGTGCAATGTGCGCCCTTTTACTACGGTACGTATTTTGTCAAATTTACACTAAGTTCCAACAGGGGCAATTTGCAATGCAGTGCGCCACCTAGACCTGAAATCAAGTCGGTAATTGGACGGTTACATTCATCCGGGGCCGGGGTATATGATATAGCGCATACTGTTTCAGTTGCGGGAACGTTCCGTGCATCCTCGATCCCAACATGCGTGCGCTTCGAATCCAATTACCGACTTGAATAATACGTTCGTTAAACAATCCACACGGGAAACTGACTAGGTAAATTTTGAATACATTTTCAAAGTGAACAAAGAAACTGGCAGGAGCGGGATTCGAACCTGTGACCTACGGAGTAAGTATAGGTTCTGCATATACTTCTGAGAACGAGGAGAAAGGACAAAGAAACCTTTTAGTCCTCGCAAGTCAAGTCTTTTGTTGAAATCGGTCCTCGCAAGTAGAAGTACGTGCTTAGTCTATGGGGTTGGGTTATATTAAAGGAACAATAGGAAACACAAAGCATTGTCCTCGGAAGTATTGGGAAAGTACGACTACATGGTCGTGTGCAGTTATCGGGCGTCACGAGCACATGAGCGCCAGATAGAGTTACATTTACAACAGGCGCGCCCTCATTCTCTGAAGGGGTGGGGGGTTAAGATAACTCCTTGTTAGAGCTACATGTACACTCTAAAAAACTGTGTTTAGCAATTAAACACATCTTGCTATCAGTTTGTAAACATGTTTAGAAGCTAAACATTACGTGTCCAATTCCTAAAAACCAATGTTCAATGGCTAAACACTATCCGTCCATACGCTAAACATGTTTAGTATGTAAACGTGTTTACAAACTGATAGAAAGAAAGTGTTTAGAAAAAATATAATTGCTAAACACTGTTTTTGCAGTGCAATAGAGCGTGAAGTCCGGTGACTTTGTAATCACTTTTTTATCCTTGTTTTATGTGAACCTGTTTACCCTAAAGGAATGCGACTGATAGATTGCGAATGAGATCGGGGTCAAAATTTCATTATTATTTTGGCCGTCATTTTTCAATATTTGAAATATGTTGTCAATTGAAATGCCTCATTTCCCCTCACAAAGTCACATTATTCAGGTTTCCCAGCTCAGTCCGTTAGGAAACAAAATAATTTAATAAAATAGGACGGCGCTCCCGTTGTACAATGTAGGTCATTATATGGTGTGCCCGGAAGTATCTATCCTCGCCAAAGTTTGTTGGATTATGATGTTAACAATCCACAAGGGAAACCGACAAGGTAAATTTGAATACATTTTCAAAGTGAACAAAGAAACTGGCAGGAGCGGGATTCGAATCTTGTATTCAAATTTACCTAGTCCGTTTCCCTTGTGGATTGTTTGACGAATTATAAGTTAAAAAGTCGTATCCTCATTGAGTGATCCCCACTTCAGTCAGTTATTACGATGGCATGACAAGGACGTTTAACAATCGATGAACAAAATGTCACTGCATTGCAGTAATTGCCTGAAGACAAATTTTACACTTGATTTGATTGTGCGTTGACTATAATGTGTGTGTGCTGGTACATCACAAATGACACTAAAGACCACTAATGTTAACATCACTGCTTCTACGCATCACTGGTGGATGCGAAACAAGCGTGGGAGTGCGGCATTTAAACATTCAAAATAAGTCGAGAAGCAGCATTCGCTTTGGAGCAAAAAAAGAACTGCTTTGGCTTCGGGGTCGACGTTCTGTAGTTGTGATTTGCTTCCGTGATTCTGCATATAAGAGCGGGCGAACCGAGGTGTTCCAAGCTGAATAGCTAACGCACACTTGTGAAGATGGCTGGGAACACTTCCTACTTATCCTGGCCGTTCATTGAGAAACTTGAGGTGACCCGCTGGGTCCAAGTGACCCTTTGGCTGGTCATCTGCTGCCTCGGCGTGCCTGGGAACCTGATAATCGTCGGTGTCTGTTGGGTCAAGAGGGTACGGACAACTACCCACATGTTCATCGGGGCGCTCGCCACTGCCGATCTCCTGATATGCCTGTTGAGGTTCGTAGACGCGATCATCTTGGCGTCTGTTGAACACTTCATCTTCTACGAAATCCGAGGTATCGTCTATTTCATCAGTACTTGGTTGTTGTACACGACCGCTCTGCTCACCATGGCCATCGCTTGCGATCGCTTCGATGCCGTCTGCCGTTCCCTTCACCGAGCAATGACGCCCAGGCGTGCCAGGGTGACAGTTGGTGCCTCCTTCGCTACTGGGCTCATCGGAGTACTCCCCGAGGTTGCTTACAGAATCCACATGGAGACGCACCACGAAACGGTAGACACGTTTGTACGGTCGCTCTTGAAGTGCATTCCAATATCGCTATACATCGTATCGCTCGTCACTGTCACGGTCATGTACTGCGCCATTTTTTATTTCGTCCGCAAACGGCAGGCGGCCTTGGCACCTGTGGTTGTTAGTGTCATCAGTGGAGAAGAGAGACACCGCAGTAATGGTAGGTCGTCTGTGGGGGAAACTGGCTCTAATCGACATGCTCAGGGGACTACCGAAGCTAAAGGCAGTTCTAGAGGAGTCAAACGTGACGCCACCAGTAAACATGACACCCCCAGCGATTTCACCTGCTCACCAGAGAACCGGCGATCACACGCGGCCAGTTCCCGGGTCAAATCGGCATCTGATGAGCAGTTTGCTGGGGAAAGTAGCGAGCTGGCACCAGAGAACTCTGGGAATCTTGCCAGTAAAGTACGAGTTAATCCACCGACGGCGATTCAGCCTCCTGTGGCAACCTGCTCTCGGCCCGGCACATCACATGTCCTTACCCCACCCTCGGTCTCCAACACGAGGGAATGCCAAGAAGTGCCTCCAGAGACGGAGCCGAGGAGACGGCGGAGTGGTCCACACTTCGTTCTCGTCCAGCCACAGAGGGCCAGACGCCAAGGCCGAGCTTCCCCTCAGTCCCGCATGACCAAGATGCTCTTTCTCGCCACCTCTGTGTTCTTCATCTTGTGGCTCCCGAGCATCTGTATCAAGGTCTACGCCTTGGGGAGCCTTTTCGTCGATTTCTTCAAGTCCTCCCACCATGCCAACTGGGTGGCTGCCCTGGTGGTCCTCCGCGATATCGTGTATCTGAACAGCGTACTCAACGTATTCATCTACGGCATGGCGAATAAGCGCTTTCGAGACGACTGCAAAACTGTTTTGCGAAAGATGAGGCAACGGTTTGGATGATACCGACATATAATATATATATTTTAATAGCATGTTCGGTCACTTGCTATGTACAAAGAGCATGAGAAAGTTTCCACAATGGTTTCCATAACCAAATCCATAACTTCGATTACGAATTGAACTGTGCTGTCTTTAGGTTGTGAGAGGTTATTCAAAGTTGTGAGTCCTATAATTTGCAAATGTAATTGTGTCGTTTTTATTATTGTATGTCTGTTTTAATTGGAACACAGTTGAAGCAAGTGGTCCACGAAAATGGACATTTGTGGTTAGTGCTAATTATAATTGTTAATAGATGTTAGCAACAAAGGTTCCATGGTATCATGTAATAGGAAAACTGTAATTCACTTTGCATCAAAAATAGTCCAAAAGGGCGGTTGGTAACCAGACAAGTCCCAGGCCTGTGAGGGTGCCATCCAGTTAGTTTTTTTGGGAGGTGCGTGCAAAATTTATTAGTAAAGCACTTTATTTGTCAGAAATGCATGTTATAAAACACATCCTAATCTTCGAACATATTTTCGTAAAATTTGCATTTAAATTTGAATGCAATTAATGCATGTGAATTAAACTACAATCACGGTGTATATTACTTTTGTGTCGGCCGACCATCGCTGGAAATTGATACAAAAAGTCCACTTTGTCTAGTGGTCTAGAGTCTAGTGATCAATAGGCAGCACGATAGTGCGAAACACGTCTGGAAAATGGCGAATAAAATGACGCCACCAACGTCAAAGTGTACGAGCCACCCCCATAACTTCAAGGTACGTACAGTATGATAATGTTTCGAAAGACTTTACGGACTTTAAGTAATTTTTTTTCAGAACGAAAATAACCACTATTCATTTGAATTCCTCGCTAAGACCCTCAAGATGGATTCTGCACCGTGTAGTAATGTAATAACAAGTTCCTGTGAATTTTTTCCCCATCTTTCGGATTTGAATCTTGTTCCATTAATCCATTTTCAATTATTATATAGGCCTATTCCAATTTTTAAAACAAACAAAATAGAACAGTGCTTCGTAGGTTGATAATACGTTGTGCACTTCACGATTTACTCTGATGTACATTTTCTAAACACTTCTGTCATGACTCCAACAACTACAAAAAACGCTAAACAGCGTGACTGGGAATGAGCTAAACAAACAAAAAATGCCTCGAGGCAAACGAGATGGCAGTGACAGCTCAATGAACGCTACACGAGGACAATATTTGGCAAGCTTCCGTAAACAATGTGACGTCATAGGTGTATGACTAGTCAGATGCCAATTGTTTCACTTTACCCAGTGTAGCATGCAACTTTCTAAATTTCAGTGTTACGTTAAAAAGGTGATTTCCTGATTGCATATGAATATATATTATAAGAGCCTTTCCAATGTGATATAAAGTTTTAAATGAAGCGATTGTACTTGTCAAAGGCAAGATCAAGCATAATCAATACATTGCACCAACAGAGATTAGATAATATTGTAAAATACCAAAATGACGCAAATTGTCATTAGGATTCATCTTATTTATTACAAATTCATATAAGTTGAATATAATTGTTGAAGCTGAGGGTCAACAATGTTGGATCGTTGTATTAGCTGAATCGTGAGATACATTCGGAGTTCTTCACTATCATTGCCTATGTGAAGTTTTCTCTCTCCCAGAAACATTTCCTCGGCAAACAAGCAGCAATAAACACCACAACTTGCTGAATCTGTTTGCTGCAGACAGGGTGCTTGTCTTATGTTAATCATTTTTGACACTGAAGAATACCGTGAGTATTATTCCAGTATCTCTTGATTAGACCGTTCTGAAAAACTCCCTGAATGCATGACCATGGGCTAACCTCTTCTGCCTGGTGTCTTTCCTGTCACTCATGGAATCCAAACAATCTATCCTGCTACTTTTAGTGTCGATGGCGTACAGGGTGAAGTGCATATTTTCTAATAGGGGAAATAACATCACCTCGCAGAAACGCATACCTACAAAGCAGTGTTTGGCCACTGATCGATACGTTTCTGGAGTTACTTTATTATGCAATATCTTCTTGGTCACAAAGCACTGCACGGACCCAAACTTTTGTTTCTGGTGGGGATCATTATGTGACAGTTTGCAAAGCTGGTTCAGGTAAAAATCTATCACTCCTTCTCCCAACCATCCTGGTTGATAATGTGTGTATGCATGTTTCAGGCGCTTCACAATAGCAGGAGAGGGAGAAGAATTAATCGTTGCCAATTGGGAACATTTTAAGAAATCGGTGTTCGTTGTGTTTTCGACTGCAACGCTATGCAGGTTTTTTTCATTGAGCGAACACCATAGAATGTTTACAAATTCTCTCTCCTTATCGCTGACCACGAAATTGTCATCTGAAGTGCATGAGCCCGTGCAGTCTTTGTCTTTCCTGTGTACATATGTTCTTTCAAAAAAGTATATGTAACCAGATTCCGATATCTGGGTGGTAAAAGCAAACGTGCCTATGCGGTCTACCCGTGAGTCGTCGAATTTCGTGACTGAACCAGTACCATACAAATTTTCCCTAACAAAGGCTTTATAATGTCCGCTTTGTAGGGATTGACCCTCGTGCGTTATTACAGATCTTAGGCGGTAAACGGCGGGGGTTTTGTTCAAACAGAATCGGTGTAAATCTATTTCTACACTGGGGAGAACTTCTGTAGTAATTTTTTCAAGTTTGTTTCCAACGACACGGGTCCGTAGTAGTTGCACGACTAACACAGACAGACAATTTACAATGCGCGTTGTCATGATCTTTTTACACAATGTCTCGCGGCAAAAATCACAATTTACGTCCGAAATCATTTCATCTTCAAAAACCTGTTGAATGCATTTATCTAAAAGTCGATCTATTCAAAGGAACCGGCAACACTCCCGAACTTGAATTTTCTGTTGGTTCGCTTTCGTCACAACGTAGGCATATCACTGATTTTATAATTTCTATTTCGTTGGTGAGACAAGACTCCCCCCAAAAAGGTACAATCAGTTGCGAATAAAATTCGGCAGCATCTTGCTGGTGTTTGGAATTAATTCCCATTTGCAATGCACTCTCTTCTACCAATGGCTTCACTTCGTGGAATGGAACAGCGGAGGTATTTCCATTGTTTAATGATTCAAAAAGCTTCAATAGGTTTCGCCAAAGAAATACTTCGCTTCCTTGAAACTTAGCAACATTGATTTTTGTTGCATCAATAAATGGTCGAACAGCTTGGATGGTTGAAATCCACCAACAAGATACTTGATTGTTTGAAATCAGATGTTGACGATGTTGACTGATTTATCGTGTCCACGACTGCGGTTTTCTTGCGTTTAGACGAGTGGTTCTTTTTCACTTTGTGAAGAAAGGCGTTTGCGCTTTCCGGTTTTGGTTGTTCTTGCTTTTCCCGTTTTTTGTTTGACCGTCTTTAAACCGCAATTCCTGAGTTGGGGGAGTAAGGTAGACACCTTTATTTGTTGGTGTGCTTGTTTTTGGACGTTTGGACCATTTCTCAGTATAGACAGTTTCAAAGATCGTTTACGGATGGTCCGTTTAGAGGTGCAGAATGCTTCAACGAATTCCCTTTGTAGGGGGAGCATGTCTCTTTCGTAAATGAGAACGAAATCAATCAAATTTCCAACCCTATTGTACATCAATTTCGCTCTTTTCGTCTCTTGCATGGATTTTTCAACTATCCCCTCTGTCCGATTGTCCCTTGAAATATTCTGAAATTTTGAATTTTCTAGAAACCTGTACATCTTTGAATAGTTTTCATAAATCTGCGATGTTCCGTGCCTTCCATGATCATGTAGTAAAAGTGCTGACCAGCTAGCTATGTTTGAGAGTGGACATTGCAAAAGATAATTCAGAAATTCTTTCCCTAGGTATGGATTTTTGAGATGCTGTACTGCAGTGTTTGTACCCTTGCCATATTTGTCAATTTCTCTTTTTCCTTGTTCGATAATCCCTTGAAAATGAGCCTTAAATGGTGAGTTGTATCCTTTTTGAATAAATTCGTCCTCTGAAATATCAAGGCTGCTTGTTTCGCTCTCAGCCAAGTTGTGGAAGTCTGATGTGGAAGGGTCTCCCTCTCCATCAGCGTGTTCAGATACATTCTCTTCCAAGTAATCATTTTGGGTGGAATTCTGATGTTCAATTTTAGATTTCAGTTTCTCAAAGTTTGATTTTACAAGATCCGTTGCAAACTCCGAACATGTTATTATTGTCATAGACAGTATGATTTCATCGATTTCGTCAAGGGTGCTTGCTTGTACGAGAAGACCAATCCAATACATTGCATCACGAAAGTTGGAATAATAATACTTCCTGCACATTTTGGCACTGTTTTTCACGAAGTGACTGGCACAGGAATGAACGTGTTTTTTTTCTCAAATCGTTCTCCCTTGCCTTACCAGTAACAATTCTATAACACCTTTCAGTGTATTCAGTCACAGATTCATTGTTAAAGGATTTCAGTGTTGCAATTAAAAGAGTTGGACTTCCGTCAATCATGAGCATGAGTGGTGATTTTACACCGTTATGGCCATAGAGTTTCTGTTCGGAATGGAGGAAGCATTGCAAAAAATAACCTATTAACACTGCGTTGTATTCCGTTGTCAGCAAAGACGCTACTACAAAAGGGGGTGAACCCTTGAATGGATGCCGTAAGACAATGTCATACAGCTGATACATCTTTGAATCCGAAAACTTGGAGTTATTTTTGACAATGGAACGCTACGTTGTGGAACTATTTGTTATGTTGCGTATATGGAACTACTTATGTCGTGTAGCGATATTTTGCATATTAAGTAGGGTAACCCGAGTATATAGTCTTGGGCGCTGCCTTTGAACGGCAGTAGCTGTCGGCCTGACCTGGGTGCAAGTGCCGCCGCCCCATCTCTGTAATTGTGGGTATGTGAATTATTTTGTGTGTTAATAAATTGTAGTGTGGATTCAGTTTGTGTTCCTTTAGTCATTCATTGAGCTGAGTGTTCCCGGTTTGGCTTAGTTGGGTCATAATAGCCATAGAGTTTCTGTTCGGAAAGGAGGAAGCATTGCAAAAAATAACCTATTAACACTGCGTTGTATTCCGTTGTCAGCAAAGACGCTACTACAAAAGGGGGTGAACCCTTGAATGGATGCCGTAAGACAATGTCATACAGCTGATAGGGCCTACATCTTTGAATCCGAAAACTTGGAGTTATTTTTGACAATGGAACCTGTTGCATCAAAATAAATTATGTCTTTAGTGGAAATGCTATGATAAATACGAATACTGTCTTCCGAATATAGCATAACATAGGCTGGATGAAGGCAAACCTGACGTAATATGCCGGGAAAACGTTTACTTGAATCAGCTTGCCTACTTATTACATTTAGCAGACTTTGGATTTCACTTTCTTTTTCATCGGATAACCGCTTAGCCTCACTTGAGATTTTATGCAACACGACCTTTTTTGGCGCACCATCTCGACATCCTGAAAAGAACTCGGCATCGCTTAACGATTTCATATTATCAAGATATTCCCGGCGAACGTTCTTGTACTTCAATTTATTTTTCATTTCGTCTCTCGTCGTATTTCTAACATATCTCGCCCGTCGTTCACAATGCCTATGCTTCACTTTCCCACTGAATACAACTTGTACTTTCAAATTACTTTCTGTGTTCATCGTCATTTTAAACGTTACACCGCAGTCACTAAAATTGCAATATCCATTAGCAGTAAATGCATATTTTGATTGTTTTCTGCTTGATTGAGAGGCTACAGAGTGTCGGCGAAATTGGAAAGAACAGTAAGGATGTAAGGTTTTCAGTCCTTTCACGAATGCGTGTACCCAATTTGTTGGTAACGAGTGGCCACGTTGGTTGTTTTTTTAACTGTTTCCACTCCGACCGGTCAACGTGAAACAAACATTTTCGTGACGAGGGCAATTCTGTCGTCCAGCACTCGCCATGTTCAATCACATTTCCCATTTCAAGACACATGTCCATCATCACGTCGGAAGGAACATCATTTTCTAAGAATTCCCCATCCAAATCTAATTTCGAAGAATGTGACAATCGTGAAAAAATTGACGACAGTTCATCAACCTTAACCCTCCTCTTCTTTACTGGTGAAATCATACAATTTTCGGCACTATTCTCCCTGTTATCATTATCACAACCAGTAGTGAGTCCAAACCCCTCCCCGTCCATGTGCGTTTTAATTGATGACACATTTGGACTTACCTGTCCATCTTCCGATAAAGAAATATTTGAAGGTATTCCAAAGTTTATCACATTTGATTCAATCCAGTCTGACACTTTTTCGAAATTCTCTGTTTGTCTCTCCCCGTGGTCTGATGAATGACCCAATTCTTCAGGATCAGAAGAGTGTTCGTGCCCGAGTTCTCTTTTGGGAACGAACACTCTTTCACCTGCGTTACATCCATTCATGCCGCAAATAAATCTGGCATTGTCGAAATATGACTTATTCCGTGATTTAGGCTCAAGGTCTATGCATATATAATGGTACCAAGCGTCACATTCGTCACAAGCAATCATGCTTCGCGATTCGTTGTGGGGTTGTCGGCATATGCAGTAAAGTTTCGGCGTATCGTGGGAATGTTCTGGTGTTCTACTGCATTTCTCAGACTGTATTTTATTACCTCGTGCATTTTTATACTGGTATCCATCGGGAGGTTTTGGCGAGGCCGTTATGTCATTTTCTAACGATTCATTTTGCCGATTACCGTTTTCAGATGTACCAACGGGAGGTTGTGGCGAGGCGGTTATGCCATTTTCTAACGATTCATTTTGCCGATGTGGCGAGGCCGTTATGTCATTTTCTAACGATTCATTTTGCCGATTGCCGTTTTCAGATGTAACAACGGGAGGTTGTGGCGAGGCCGTTATGACATTTCCTAATGATTCATTTGGCCGATTGCCGCTTTCAGATGTACAAACAGGAGGTTGTGGCGAGGCCGTTATGACATTTCCTAATAATTCATTTGGCCGATTGCCGTTTTCAGATGTAACAACGGGAGGTTGTGGCGAGGCCGTTATGACATTTCCTAATGATTCATTTGGCCGATTGCCGCTTTCAGGTGTACCAACGGGAGGTTGTGGCGAGGCCGTTATGCCATTTCCTAATGATTCATTTGGCCGATTGCCGCTTTCAAATGTACCAACGTGCAGTTGTGACATTGAACGATGTTAAGTCGGTAAAGTGAGTATGTATTCTATCCTAAACGCAAAGAACTGACGAAAGTGGAATTCTGTTAGAGGTGCTCTTTAACGTCAAATAATCATTTTAGTGGTTTCCAAATGCGCATGCGTACGACACCTATATACACACATTACATTAACTTTCTGGGATGCAGTATTCATGTGATGCCATCTATCGAGAGGCGGGTGATAGTTATGAATATGAAGGAAAAAAATTGAATTTTTCAAAACATGTGTGGTCCACTTTCTCTCAAAGACGGCATTTCACACGAAACTCCAAATACCGCATTTCCAGATATTCATGAAAACGGTGCCTCTTTAAGCGGCTAATTGGAGCAGAAGCCATTCTTGGAATAGGCCCTTGCTGAAATTAAGTGTGCCCAGGAAGGTGAGAATTATGAATATGAAAGAAAAATATGAATTATTCAAAACATGTGCGGTACACTTTCTCTCAAATACGGCATTTCACACGCAACTCTAAATACCGCATTTCCAAATGTTTTTGAAAATGGTCCGTCTTTAAGCGGGTAATTGGAACAGAAGCCATTCTTGGAATAGGCCATTGCTGAAATTAAGTGTGCCCAGGAACGTGAGAATTATGAATATGAAAGAAAAATATGAATTTTTCAAAACATGTGCGGTACACTTTCTCTCAAAGACGGCATTTCACTCGAAACTCTCAATGCCGCATTTCCGAATATTCTGGAAAATGGTCCGTCTTTAAGCGGCTAATTGGAGCAGAAGCCATTCTTGGAATAGGCCCTTGCTGAAATTATGTGTGCCCAGGAAGGTGAGAATTATGGATATGAAAGAAAAATATGAATTTTCCAAAACATGTGTGGTACACTTTCTCTCAAAGACGGCATTTCACACGAAACTCTCAATACCGCATTTCCAAATGTTCTTAAAAATGGTCCGTCTTTAAGCGGCTAATTGGAACAGAAGCCATTCTTGGAATAGGCCCTTGCTAAAATTAAGTCTGCCCAGGAAGATGGAAATTATGAATATGAAAGAAAAATATGAATTTTCCAAAACATGTGTGGTACACTTTCTCTCAAAGACGGCATTTCACACGAAACTCCAAATACCGCATTTCCAAATATTTTGAAATATTGGTCCGTCTTTAAGCGGCTATTTGGAACAGAATCCATTCTTGAAATTGGCCCTTGCTGAAATTAAGTGTGCCCAGGAAGATGAAAATTATGAATATGAAAGAAAAATATGAATTTTCCAAAACATATGTGGTACACTTTCTCTCAAAGACGGCATTTCACACGAAACTCTCAATACCGCATTTCCGAATATTCTGGAAAATGGTCCGTCTTTAAGCGGCTAATTGGACCAGAAGCCATTCTTGAAATAGGCCCTTGCTGAAATTAAGTGTGCCCAGGAAGGTGGGAATTATGAATATGAAAGAAAAATATGAATTTGCGGTACACTTTCTTTCAAACAGAAGCTATTGTGCTGAGCCGAAAGGAATTGATGTAGAGAAGCCTTTGAAATGGGCCCTCGCGAATTGACAAATTATTTCATAAAAAAGACACATAAAATAACGTTCAGTATAATATGTACAGCTTTGCTCATACCTATTCTGAAAATTCATGCAAAATTGGTATGTAATTTCTTGATATTTTTCGAAAATTCGTTGCCTGAATCCAGTGATTTCATTTTAAAGAAAAACTCCTTTTGTCGAATGGATTCTAGTTTTCTATATGCGGCTGCTCTGATCGGGCGAATCGCAGACCCTATTGCGAATCGCGATCGCGCGGGGCTGAATCGCGGGCTGAATCTCGGGCTAGCTTCCGCCATGTGTCGCCATCAAGTTAAGTTTGGGGCAGGAGCGCACAAAATGAGTAAAGCACTTTATTTGTCAGAAATAAGGGGACAAATGTGCGATTTTAACAAGTACGTTTAAAACGCCTTCAGGTCTGCACGCATGATACTGACCCGAGCCGAAGGCTTGGGTCATTGTATTGCGCTTGCGTAATTAGGAGATTGACTGATCGCGCGAGTCAGTGTTCAACCAATAAAAGGGAACAAATTTCATAGGAGTCTAAGGCCGTGTCCGAAACGGGCTTCCAAAGCTACGACTACGGCTATTGTCAGCATTTCTTCACGCAGTTGTAATGGGCGCACACCTAACCAATTAGCCCTAGACAAGAGTTTCGGATGCGGCCTAAATTTCATCCGAGCCGAAGGCGAGGGTCATTATCAGCGTCCAGGCCCCAAGGCAGTTTGAAACGTACTTGTTTAAAACCGGCCTGGCACATATTTATTCCCATTCATAAAATAATTGTTTGTATAATTCAGCAAAGCCTCTGAAAATTATAAATTTCCACTGATTTTGTTCAAGAATTTTGCCTTGTTTTGTAAAGCACCCATTTATCTATTTAAAGGTTTGTGCGTCACGCGGGTAGTGCTAAAAAATTCCTTATATGGAAATTGACGTGCGCATGACATGTGGCGTGATGTGGACTCTAAATACGGACTCATCGGTAGTATTGCGCTTGCGTAGTTAGAAGAGCGACTGGTCGCCCGAGTGTTGAACTAATAAGAGGGATCAGTTTTTTTTATAGGATTCTAAATTTCGTGTGACACCGGAAAAGTTTTTAGAACCGGTTGGTGTTTTATCGTGATGCGCTCTCGGCCAATAGGAACGGGTAAACTGTCCTTAGGTTTTTATGAATGCATGTTATAAAACACATCCGTATGCTTTGTACAGATTTTTGTACAATTTGCATTTATTCATATTAAACTAGAATCCCGGTGTACATTACTTTAATGTTGGCCGACCATCGCTAGAAATTGATACAAAAATTCCACCTTTTCCTGAAAATGACAGGTAGGCCTACTTCACAATAATTCAGTAGTTTTGTTTTTTGATGTTTGCAAAAGTTGTATGTTACCTTTAAAGCCATATATTGCCACATCCCACTCACACATTGTGTAAACGCCTGCAATCGGGGACCTCCTATTGTCCTCCTATTGTTCATACTTTAACTTTTTGGCAAGGCCCTTCATTGCTTTTGTACACGATTTTCAAACGGGGACCCTATTGTCCTCTATTGCTAAAGGTCCCCTATTGAATGCAAAAACAAACTCACCAAATTATATGTGTGTGTTTTTAGCAACAGGCGTACTAATTCCCCTAGCCAGAATAATACCTACGCCGCCAAGCTTGCGATTTTAAGTATTATTCTGGTCTGTTGCATGTACTTTTTGAGTGCAGAAATATTATTGGCTAAACCTTTGACAAGTTAATTCTTAATCCTTCTTTTTAAATAAAATTAAATAAAATTAATCAGTAAGAAATACACTATTTCTTAATATTAAAAGAGCACAAATTATGCGCATCTCTTTTGCACATTCCGATTAGAACACAAAGCCAAAACAAGCACGATAATGTCTATAATGTGTCTGCTTTGTTACGCCGTGTGTAGTGTCCGCTGTGAACTTTCCAGTCAGTTGGCAAACTGAGGACATGGTTACAACATGTCGCAATCCCAAGTGATTCGCATGAATGTTGTTATCCCCAGGGTTCCGTGTGGAAAACTGCGTAAGTGGCGGACGACAGTTAGCTCAACCGAAGCACATCAAGCTAGCATCTCAATGCTGAATCTTTTGCGGCACTAATGTGTATGTATTGGTGGAAGAAATACGCGTTTAAAGGTCCAGTGAAAGAAAACCACATTCTTAAAGCTACATTGTATTTAGCAAAAATGCCTCCCAACTACGATTTTTTTTCCGTAGGCGGGTGAAGCAATAATCATGAATAATTCAGTAGTTTTGATGAGAAAGTTATGTTTATTCATTATAATAGAACAGAACATCACAGCATTGCTATTATTTAGTCAACTAGTTACATTCAATCATTTTAAAGAACGGCAGCTGTCGAGCTGCTGCAGACTAGTCTAGTGGATAGTGGGCTGGGCTATTGATCAAAAGGCCCCTAGTTCGAATCCATCTGTACCCATTTTCTTTGGGCTATTTTTAATTTAAGGAGAAAAAGAGTCCGAGAACCTAAGTGCTAGATGATGTGCAGCGGTCAATGCAACCACTGAGTTATTCATGAAAATTGCTTCACCCGGCCGCCTACGGAAAAAACATCGCCTCCCACTGTTTAAATAACGGAAGCGATTTTCTGGCTTGTGAGGGCGCTGTTGCTATCCTGCCAATCAAAGCACTTTTCACAGTTTATGTGCTGAAATTAAGTGTGCCCAGGAAGATGGAAATTATGAATATGAAAGAAAAATATGAATTTTTCCAAAACATGAGTGGTACACAACAAATAGACCAAAAATCGACTTATTTTGTATGTTTGTATGGTAAAAATATGTTTTCTGAATGGCTACAAAGCACGTAGCATAAAGAGAAACACCAACAATCGGACAATCGACCCCGGGAAACGGAAAAACAAATTTTAATTTGTATGCGCAAATCAGCTATGATACGGAAGCGCCTCCTCCTGGTTTGACATAACGCCTGTACTCATTAACAGTCACATATAAGTGTGAAATCAAAATATTGTTACAATAAGCGTAGAACGCATTGAGAATGGCACACCATGGCTGAAAGCGGTGGCAAATGTGGAAGCACTAGGTGCACGGCGTGTGACTTCATTTTAAATTCCTGAGACCTTTCAAGCAGACTTTTCCCGAAGGAGAAGGTTCAACCATCAGCGTCAAAGTACCTGATGAATGTGCAGTTAAAGCTCAATGCAGACCCCAGGGGAAAGGTGCAAGCACTTGACTTGAAAGATCCAACGCAATTTGAAGTTCGGTGCCTATCTGCACTAAGGTGTATTTTTATTCTGATATGAGTTTGAAGCGCGGCGTTGTTTGCTTTGCAAAGTTGGTATTTTAGTGGTTCACCCAAGGAAGGGGGAGGCTTGAGCCGGGGGGGGGATCCGCTTCCAATTGGTTGTCTTGTGAAACATGTCTGGACACTGGCAAATAAAATGACGCCACCGTCACAGCCCCCATAATTTCAAGGAACAGCAGGATAATTGTTTCCCCACCGAACGAAAATGACCACTATTTATTTGATTTCTTCACCGTAAAGACCGTAAAATCTTCAAGAGGGATTCTAAACCTGAGTAGTTATAATGTAATAACTATCTCCTGAGAAACAATAAAAACAAATTCAACTTTCGGATTTAAACCTGTCTGCATCAGAAAATCAATTTTTCTATCATTATTCCAATAAGAAAACAATACACTGGTTGCTAGGGTGATAATAATATTATGTTGTACACTTAAACGATTTACTAACTCTGATGTACATTTTCTAAACATCCATCGGTCATGACTCCAACAACTTAAAACAGTTTAACAGCGTGGCTGGGAATGAGGTGAATAAAATAATGTGTAGCCTCGAGGCAAACGAGACAGCAGTGCCCATGACTAACAACTCGCGGGAGGGCGCTATTGATAACAATGTGGGAAGATGAGGGCGCAATTGATAGGCGCATTATTGAATGACATTTAAATATAACCTATAAATAAAGTCCATACATGACATATGTGATTTGGGGCACATAAACACCTGCAAATATTTTCTAGTACTTTACTCAAGCGAAAAATCCCCGAAACAAATTGGATTTGCACAGTAGTTTGAGAAACTTCAAAGGAACTTTGCCGTGACACAACGTTGTGAAATTACTTTCAGCCATTATTATTTGGGATTATAAAGAAAAACTAATGGGCTTTGTGATGATACTGAAGTATCCCAGTACCTTATTCCAATTTGAAAATATGACGTCAAAGAAATAACACCTACTGCAACCGTGCAGAGAACATGTTTAATAAAAAAGCTTTTAACAAAAATCACGCATTGCATGTGCCTCTAACGTCACCATAACGTCAATTTTTTTAACTTTATCTGTCTTTTTTCCAAACCAAAATTGCCGCTGGAGAGCGCCACCCACATGACGTTGCGGCTCGACTGGCAACTACACGGACACCGCGCCTTCGCGCATGCATACAGCGCATTTGATCGCACACGCACGTACGTACGTAGAGCGAGCAAACGGCGAACCCATGCCATGTTTAATCCGGTACAGTCTCCGCGCGTCGCTGTGAATTGGACCGACGTCTCGACAGGCAAACCGTCCATACCTCACGTATTGAGCTCGTTATACGTGTACTCAACCTCGTCCCCAGGGTCTACTTTCATCCTTGTTCTGGAAGCGTATTGCTCGAACACTATGGGGACGAGGTTGACGCGTACTGTACTGCCGAATTAAGTACATGTGTGTGCAGGCTACTGACGGGATTTGCGAACTAAACACTTCGACTTCGTTACAAAATTGCGGTAAAATTTAAGGTAAAAGTCCGAGTCCGAGTCCTGACTGTCCGAGTCCGAGTCCGAGTCCGAGTCCGAGTCCTTGAAAATCGGGACTAGAATCCGGACTCGAGTCCGAGTCCGAACTCGAGTCCTCCAGCACTGACACCTGGTGCCATCATTTCAGAAGATGATTACAGTCTAGTAAGGTATTTCGTAATAATTCAGTAAAACAAATTGGAGGATTACCAATCGTGTACACAACCTTTAAGGGTCGGTGTCACTGGCTACGATAACTATGACGAAAACATGCGAATAAACGCTCTCTATTGGTGGGTGGAACGCGGACGTATTACACGCGCGACAATTCCACCAATTAATGGCGTTCATTCTTATCGTTTTCTTTATCGTCGTCGTTATCGTGACCATTGTGGCCGGCCTAAATTTTTCGCTTTTGAAATACGAAAGCGCAGACTCAACTGGGTACCTCACGAATGGACCACTGGTTGACCGACTGTCATTGATCGAACCATGAAGGAATTCCATGATCGAAATTGTTTGTGACAAACGGGTTAAATACAAAGCCCATTACATTGGCCGCGCGCCCTCTACTGTTTGCGATGTTGAGTATTAAAGGCTATTTTCACGGCACCAGATCGTGCGAGTAAATTCTAAAGGCACGACATCTCCTCGGTACAGAGTTTTAATGGTGTGTGGCCTCTTCGAACAAAGGGCTAGTGAAAGTTGAGCAAAATGTTACATGCAATGGCAGTATTGCCGGAAACGATGATATTTGATACTTGCACTTTTTTGTGCAAACTGCAAAGATTGTTCATGTTGCTAACTGTATTTTATAGCTGTGTAAATTGTATTATTTTATTCAGTCATAAAACACAGCACTTGGAGGGGTGTGACCGTGTGTACTTCAACAAAATGAAGAGTGGGTGCATTCGAGAAGCTCACCCGGGTCGACTCGGGTTAGCTCCGTGCATTTCGATTAGCTCTAGTCTATACCCGGGGCTCACTCGGGTCAGCCACCACAGACCCAGTTTAAAGTAAACTTTAAATAGGTCGGTGTTACAGTATTTGCTAGCACGCTGTAAAATACTTGCCCCAAATCCATTCATTTATGAAAATTACCGCAAAAACAAATGGTGCATACAACATTTAATCCGTAACTTACGGAGAAACTAAATGTTCGTTACTCGGCTAAT
This sequence comes from Hippasteria phrygiana, assembly GCA_037893225.1. NCBI lineage: Eukaryota > Metazoa > Echinodermata > Asteroidea > Valvatida > Goniasteridae > Hippasteria > Hippasteria phrygiana. Next base: position 668,844 of record JAZGUH010000179.1, read on the forward strand.
TAAAAAGTTCTCGGACGTAGTGACAGAGGACGAAAGAAAACAATACCTATCCGGGGGCTGGGTGAACCAGTTCCCTTAGTGAATTTTTCCCTTTATTTTATTTTCATTTTTGTTACCAACGACGACGACGACGACCACGACGACGACGACGACAAGCAACAAACTAGCAGCAAAAACACACAAACACAGCCAACCTTCTATGGTTTATAATTGTGCAAGCGCCGTAAGGCCTATCCAGTTGATTCTACAATTTGTAATTCATTTCTTGTATTTAAGAGCGAAGTACAAGTTTGTTTTCAAATTATTTATTTCTGAGGGCGCCCTAGTCTATAAAAACTATTATTAATCGACTTCAAAGAATTTATTGATTCCTATGTTTTAGCCAACAGCATCTCGGTCATACTTAAAAATTAATGTCTGCGGCACAAACTTATCGTATGTCCAGCAGGAACGATTTATTTTAGAGGACTTGTGCAATGTGCGAACTTTTACTACGTGTCTTTTAAATTTACACCAAGTTTCAACTGGGCAATTTGCGCTGCAGTGCGCCACCAAGAGTTTACAACAGAGGCCATTTTTCGCAGTTTTATTTTACTTTTATGACGTTGATCTGCGCATATTAGGGGCTAATTATTCGTTCAGAATGAAAAGCCTTTTTTGTAAAACAGGATTACCAACCAAATAATTTACCAGGATTACCAACGAATAATGAAGCAAAACAGTATTTTGCAACGAAAAACGAGGCTTACTTCACTCTGCAATCTATTTGGGTTTTAGAATAAGCCAGTTCGGTGTCTCGAAGGTCAAAAGTTATTCGGGATAACATTGCTGACGTAATGTCACGCGATGTTACGCGAAGTCCCATTCTGTTTGAATTTAGCACGTGCGCGTTGTGCGACCACCTTGCCCGTTCATACGCGCGCGTTAGGTCACGGGTCATTCGGGATAACTTTGTCATTGTGCATATATGCGCAGTTGAAATACCGAACTGGCTCCTTGCCCTATAAGTAACACAGTATAACATTAACACAGTAAAAACCGGAGCGTCCGCTCCTATTGTAAAAATTGAAACCTTTTAACTGTGTTACTCTTCACTTGATTTTTGTGTGTGAAATGTCTGATTCGAAAGCTCATAACTTATCTTATGCTAACAAATTAGTAATTCAATTCAAACATTTGTTTTTTCGGGGTGCCACGCCCCAAAAGCACGGACACAGCATTTTTAAAAGTAGTATTGGACATCCACACATAATTAAAATATTGTTAAAATGTCGTAACCACATTTTAACAAACAAAACGGTACCGGCCTGTAAAAAAGATTTTCGATGTGCTAAGTAAATTGTTGTGCTCCATGAAATTGGCCAAGTTCGCATGTCGAAAGGATGTCGAAAGTAGGGCCTATACAGTCTCTTTGCAAGACCACAGAGCACCTTCAACAGTTTAGCACATAGCTTAGCGGATGGTACTGGGGCCCTCTTGGTCTGAGTTCTGGTCCCCCGCTTGAGTCCTAGCCGTGGTTCCCCCGATGATGCTCGAGTTCCCGACTCTGTTCCTCCGAAGAAAGATCCGTTTGAGTTCAACCTGGAACCTCTCGTACTTGAAGGCGTATATGATCGGATTGACGCACATGTTCCCGAGCACCAGTGCCGTGAAGATACGGTGAAGGGTGCTCTCGAAGTCATAGTAGCCTCCTAGGTTGTACATCATGTACGCTACCTCAGTTGGCGTCCAGCAAACGGTGTAAGATAGGAAAACCACACACAGCGTTAGCGTTACATTGCGTTTCGCGCGTTGAAACGTGTTCACGACGCGCGTGTTGTCACGAGTACTCTTCTTGCGCAGTGTTATGACGATGTTGGCGTAGCTGAAACTCATTATGGAGAGAGGGATCAAGTACTCACAGCAAAAGAAGAAAACTCCGCCGATTTTCTGGACAACGGAGCTCGGCCAGACTGCGAAGCACCCACCTTGGGTTAAAGTGTGTAATGCAGCCCAGTAGGATTGGTACAGGAAGCCGACGATCCACACAATAACGCGACCGATGTTGGCACGGCGTGGGGTGAAAAGTTTGCGGTGTCTGACGGCGTGGCAGATCGCAAAGTACCGCTCCAGAGACACGAAGAGAAGATTCACCGTAGACGCGACGAACAGCGACCAGATAATATATTCCGAGAACCAAATCCGGCAGGCCAACTCACCCCATATGTCGTCTCTCTGATCAGACAGCTGGGGTCCGAATCGTAGTATGAGATATAGGACCGAGTCGACTAGGTCAATCATGGATTGGTTCAAGATAAGGAGATTGGTCGAGGAGCCGAAAACACGCCGTCTCATCAGGAACACGCTGCACACTAGTGAGTTGCCAAGGATACCGAGGCACCCGATGGTGCCGTAGACAGCTCCCAGGACGTACGCACTGGAGGAGTCAATGGCAGTTGATGCGGGGAGTTCATCAGTTGTTTCCATGACGACTGACATCTCGGATGAGAGAGTAGTATTCTCATCCATCATGTTATCGCTAAAATCAAATGTCCGGTTGACTAAAGACTAACAACTTAACATCCAGCTTTACAACGTAATATTGTGAGAACCAAATAAATGTGTACACCGCCGTAAATAGACACTGCTTCATCAAACATACACTTGAATGATCGGGGAAAACGAATGATTGTCAAATCTGCGCTGTTTTGCTTCGCTCACTTTGTCAGTATCAGTTTTGCTCTTGTTTACGCTTGAAGCTCATCGGAGGCTGAGATTTGCATTTGGTAACCGCGGGTCATCAATACACCGATAATTGGTGTCCGATTTATGTCTGCGGCGCATGAATTCCACAGATGATTAACCAGACTCTCTCGCTGAATTGTCTGTAAGTTGAGTAATACATGTACCGCATTTCATCGTTGTATGGAATTAAACGCGCTATGTTTGTGGGTCAAAATTCTAGCTCCAGATGGTGAGATGTAGTGCCCTCAATCACTGCAGTGTTTCCACTCGACAAATTGTTTGAAATTGTCTATTGCATTACAAAGCATCCAATGGTATACGTGTACATTTGCTCTGACAAAATTAAGAGACGTAACATCCTTACTCAATCTAGACGGGTATGATGAAACTACTGAATTGGCTCAGTATTTGAGTTGGTATCCCCAGGCCATCTCACGCAAATCTCTTGTGGGTTAAAGCTTTGTAATAGGTGATGGCTCAGATTCTGCGTCCTTAACAATTTTGCATCTTTGCCCAATTTTATCAATCACGAGATTCCCCTAGAAAGCTCTCTAATTTTCCATATCTCTTACGTGAATTGCTCGTGGCTCCTGTATAAATCTCTTATCACAAATTGCATTTTCGAAGTTGTCCTTTCCCGTGGTAAGAACCGCTAAGGGGTACTTCAGTGCAATTTTTAATTCTGCCGCAATGAGACTCCTAGGAAGGTCGATCGTTCAAAATCCCACTGGAATAAGTCTACTTTAAATCAACTTGTATCCAGGAAAAGGCTTTTCCATTAGCAAATTACAGGACCATGTCTATGGAAGAACGGTAACTCAATAACAACGTAGACGTGGTTTCTTAATACTGCCGTAGTTTGCCTATAGAGAAAGGTTTGACGACATGAAGAGGTCCTTTGTAGTAAGACCGCAATGGCTCATACAGTATCGAATACTTTAGTTGTGTCCGGATGTAGCTGTTTGTTTATGTCGATGCAACGACGCCTTGATGCGAAAGCTTTGGTAGCACCAGTGCTGCCTTCAGAATCGATTATTTCCGTCCGGTTACCGTCGTTTGATTAACGTCATTCTCTCAGTTTTGGTTTTTGGTCAATGTTCTAAAGCAGAACTTTTAGTTGAATCAAACTTGAAACTAGCGAAGACGTTCAAGTTGGCAACTGAAACAGTATGTAGGGGTTGATTTCAAGTGTCCGAGACACCTGGTGTATCCTCCATTGATAGCGAAAACACTCTGCTACATCCTGTCTTGGTAACAGCGCAATTCGTGAACCAATTTAATGCACTTCCTCCATGGAGCAGAGTTCCTTTATTGACATGTACTTCATGCAAAGCGGCTCTTCAATTATTAACGAGGAGTTCGTGCTATCAGCTTCTTGCGTCTGCCAATAAAGAAGATATTATGCACATTTATTGGATATGAAAGATCCCAGATAGTCATTTGAAAAAGTAGTTGATTAGATAAATTTGGCAAAATGACAGGTTTTGTGTTGGGTCCACAACATGGACTTTTTGATTGGCCAAAGTACAGAACAATAACTGGAAATACAAAGTTTGGTGGTAAATTTGAATTTGAATCTGGACCCAAGCCTTGTACAGAGTATGTGTGATTAAAACCCCTAGCACACCGACGTAGTGTCAGAGATGTAGTCGATTCCATCACAAGTCCCTGCAAGTCCATCACAAGCCCTCCTAAGTCCATCACAAGTCCTAATCCCAACCACAAGCTATTCAAATGAGCATTGGCAAAGGCATTCTTTTGTCATTGTTCATCCAGTTACTTGTAACCGGCTTCATGAAAGGACTTCTGACTGGGCTTGCGAAAGGACTTGTGAAAGGACTTGCAGGGACTCGACTTCAACTCTGCGTATAGTGTACCGGTACATTAAAGTATTGTTTTTTTAATGAGTGATATGTCTAAAAATACATCTTCCACAAGGTCCTAGATCAGATATAGCCAAATAGCCTGGCGCCCATGGGCGACTTCAGACACTGGTGTCAGCACACATACCGGTCTTTGCTAGTTCTGAGCGTGGGCGCGTATTTCTGAGTATACGCACGAATGTGAGAACAATAGAAAAGGACCGGTATGTCTGCTGCCACCACGCGTCTCAAAAGTCTCCCATTTCGTGGAGCTGCTCAGCGCACAAAAAATTGCTAAGAAAGAAACGTCATCCTTGGTCAAAACAGGATTACCAACCAGATTTTCATGTGAGGTATATTGCTACTGACCGGTATTCAGCTGTTGTTTGCTTAGAATGAAAATCACACGGAGTGCTGGCTGGTAACCAGATTTTTAATAAAACAATTGGGGCTAAGCAAATGTTTGTGCTTAGCAAAAAATGAAATTGGTCGCTGATGAGTCGCTTTAGGCTGAGTGTTTTCATTGTCCTAGATATTTCTGTATAAATGCCCCTTGCCAACAATCGCATATGTAATGTACAGGGCCCAATTTTATAGCGCTGCTTAACGGTAAGCAGAAAAGTTGTGCTAACTATAGAAGGAAACTTTGCTTAAGCATTGGCGTATTTCATGGCAAAGTCGTGCTAACTGAGAGTCTTAGTTGTTTTGTCCAACACAAAAAGACAAGCAAGCAAAACTATGGGAACTTTTCAGTATGACTTATAAAAACAAGTTACAGGAAAGTGTTACTGTAACGGCATTTAATTCCTCTAAATGGTGTTGGTTACAATAATTTGTATAAATGAAACGAGTAAGCATTATTCAAACGCAAAGTAAAACAGGCCAGTAGGGGATTCGGGTCACCAAAGGTGAAATGCATAAAGGGGTTATACCATCCATAACAACCCGACCGCCCCAGTAATAAGCCAGTTCGGTATCTCAAAGGTCAAAGGTTATTCAGGATAAAATTGCGGACGTAATGTCACGGCATATTACGCGAACGCCAATTCTGATTGAATTTAACACGTGCGCGTTGTGCGACCACCTTTTGCGTTCACACGCGCGCGTTAGGTCACGCCGGTCATTCGGGATAAAATGTCATTGTGCAGCACATGCGCAGTTGAAATACCGAACTGGCTTATTATAAGACAGACCTGACTTTCACCAAGTCTGACTGCTTTTGGACGGAAATATTTCGGATGAAGCTTTTTCCGTCCGTGCTCTGCCGCCCAAAAGAGCGATTTTTGTAATTTCCCTCTGCGATTGAACGCGGAAATGTAACACCTCGATCAAATTGGTTTTGGATCGCAATTAAATGAAAGATCAAGTGTAAGACCAGACAGGCAGAAAGGGACGTGTGGAAAAAAAAACTCGGGCTGAGCGCACGAATGAAAATGATAAGATTTAAGCCTTAATTATATCTGGCTCTGGTGCTTCATTTTGTACTTGTGTAAAGTAAATTTGTTCCACGTTAGGCCCTATATCTTTAAAGGCCTCGACTCAAATGCACTTCATGAAATCTGATACAAATGTTTATTATTTTTTTCTTGTAGAATTGTAATGCGAGTTTGATCTTTATTCAAGAGTACCCGGTACACTGAACGTAAAACTGTCATACTATACTTTCAAATTATTGCCCTTTAACGACACTCAAATCTACATTAACTTGTGTCTAAGCGTCTACTTTGATTTCTGTTTGCTTGTTGCTTCTATTTAGTTGTTATTTTATAGTCATCTTGCTCATGTTTATTATTGACATTCTTGTTGACGATATGGTTAACACTAGCTGTGAACACGAGATCACATAGCAGAAAGGTCAAGCGAAGCACCAGTCTCTTTGTAAAAGAGAAAGTAACACACATTTTGAATGTCTAATTAGTACCCAAGTTAGATACCGGCACCAACGGTATCTGGTCAATGTCTCTCGATTGTTTTACTCATTAACATTAATCGTTTTAAAACCAAATTTACTAAGACAGAACGCCTGTCTTGGATAGAAAATGTAGATATTAAACCCTGTGATTTCGCACGACATTACAAAATAATGTCAGGGCCAGACACAATAAGTTTATATAAAAAAAAGAAACAAAAAGAGCAACACGGCTCTCTCGTGTTCTACATACCTGAAGAGTTAAAGAGAAATGTTCCAGTCAATTTCCCCTTCTATCATGTTCTGAAAGCCTGTCAGAGTACCTTATAATAATGTCCAGTGATAGTTTTAGTGACTCCGATGTTTTTAACTTCGATTCCGGTCCCAGACAGAATTCCCGTTATAATGCAAACCACACTGGCGCCGCATAGGAAACATTATCTCGCAAATCAAGCGGCTCACACGGAACATTATATAAGATCATCATCAAATTACAGTCAAATTGCAAGAAAAGGGGCATCCAATGACATCATAAACATTCTATCAGGGATAAATCAGATTAGTGCATGGATGGATCTAGCTAGAGAGAAAACGAGCGACACGAAGAAGCTAAATCGGTGCATGATCTACGACTGTTCAGTCGGACGATCGCTGGCCACTTGATTTTGTGCACAAGTCAATGGGGAAACTGGTAACCATGTAGGTTTTTTCAGGCAATGTGCCCCAAAATAAAACTTGACATTGTATAGATCAGTAAACATTGAGCCGGATCTATACTCTGTTAGAACAAAGATGAAATCCCCCCCATGTTTAACAATTTAGTTTCAAAAAATAAATTTGACCGCGGAACTCTTATATCACTTTATACGTAGCGAAGGTTCTGCGCAGGCGCACTCTAATTCCGATTTGGCTTATGCCCTCCATCTCATTTCCTGTTTGAAAAAAAAACTCTTGAAACGTTCACGGACATGAACATTCCTTTAATGGTTATGAAGCAATAACGAACATATGACAAATAAAGATCTGGACGTGTTTTGTGTTTAAGGCCCGACCACAAAAATACCCCCTTTCTGGCAGTAACGGCAGTAAAAATGCACGGAAACGAATATACGAAAATGTAATAAATGTTTCTGTAACGATAAAGAACATATACGAAGTAAAGATTTTTTTCGATTTTTTTTATGTGTTTTAGTAATTTACCCAGACAAAGGAAATTAAGTGAAAAAATTCAGAACGTCTCTCCTGTCCACCAAAATACTGGGTGTGACGTCATAGGCAATAAAAACATTGTTTTCGACGTAATTAGTATGGTTCTGGATCTCAGGGCGTGGCAATCTATGTTTTTGTACAGAAATAAGGAGTGCTCCCCTCACTACTTTTCAAATATCTTTCATAAGATTCAGTGGCATGTTTCAAATCTGGTTGGTCAGGAGCTGGCGTCATCCCTGGAACCCCTTTATGTCCGACACTGTGTTGCTTCATTGGGCTATTTTGATACTATCATGGAAGGTGTTCCGGTGGCCTTTCATCATCAGTTCCTCTGGCCAAACTCACATATCCTCTCACTTTTGTTGTTTTAAAGGCTAGTACCTGTAAGTTAGCTTAGATAATCTTAATTTTTCCCCTCATACTGCCTCTCTTTGGAACTCATTACGTTTAACCTGCTTCCCTTCCACCTATAACCTGTCACAAATTTAAAAAAATGTGAATAGATACCTTCTATCAGTGGCGTATCGGGGGGGGGGGGGGAAACTCCCCCCCCCCCCTCCGGCGGCATTTGAGGCGTCATAAAATAAGACAAAAAGAAATAGTGTTTTTAGGACGGTTCAGACGTTGTTTGCGGTGCCTGGCACAAAAGCTGGATACGCTACTGCCTTATATATCCCTGTGATTTCTTTATTTTCTTGTCCTTTGTAGCCCACACCTTGAGTGGCCTTTTGGCCTTGTGTTGTGGGACACCCATAACAAAATAAAAAATGGACGGGTGATGTGAGGTCATACTCCTTGTCAAAATACAGACTTCAGAAAATGACCGCTTTTCTGATTACATTTTTTTTTAATGAAGCTAAAGTGCATGGGAGTTTGAAACATTTAACAGGGCCTTTTTAATCCCGGGTCTCATGGGTATAAAACTTGTCCAGTCAGAAATCACGATTCGAGAGTCAAATCACAGCTTGTGTAATTGTAATTTGTCTGTTGAGTGTGCGTCTGTCAACTCATGTAAAAACAATTTCTATAACTAAGAAAGTAATCACCTTTTGTATGGTAAGAACTGCAGGCTATACCCGAAAGAAATCCTTGTCTTTTGTTGACTCGGTTGACAACTGAAAAGCCTTTTCATGAACGTCTTCATTTTTTGCTTGTTTTGTAAACTGCTTATTGACTGCTGATGCACTCTTCAAATGTGATTTGATTACGCGGTACCCGCTGCTGCATTGGATTCGAATCGGCCAGCCGACCCCGGCAAGCGCGGTGGTCGAGTGGTTAAGACGTCTGCACTATAGTAAGCAGGAAGTCGTAGGTTCGAATCCCGCCCAAGTAAGCCTGTGATTTGTTCACACAGGCTCTCGGAAAGCACTGAGTACACAGTGCTTCATACATTACGTCGGGATGGGGCAAAAAGAGAAAAATCTCTGTTCTAATTTACTGCACTCTTCAAAGTTGACAATGAGTACAACACGGTAATCATGTTTCCTGTTTGTCAAGTTTAAGTTGAAGGGCAAGTGTCTGAAGTTGCTGGTGTCATATTTCGTGTTAAACTTACGAAAGTAGCACTGATGTCAAAGAAATGCACCCGCGTGCAATTCGAGGAAAATCGAAATTGGCTGCAATTGCAACTCCACAGAGGTTGAAAAGACGTATTAAAAAAACGAAACGTAGGGAAAAATATGGGGCCAGTTTCAAAATGAACATCAATGTACATATATTAGTTTGTCTCTATTTCTTTATATCGACGATACGCCATAAATTCCAAATTGGTTGAGGTTTGGTCTGACATAAAATCTCCATTAGCTTTTAGTAACCCCATAATAAATACAGCATTGAGTAGGTGAGGACGACTCTCCTCCCTCAAATATATCGTCCCTACTGTGAGTGCAGTTTATAGCTACATATCCAAATATAAATGAGTATTTCTTCGAAAGGAATGTATGTTTAGAAGTTTTTCTTATTCCTGTTCTTATTGAATAGAGAGTCGTGGAGCAGAAAGTGCCCATTTTTTTTAAATCTGGGGGTGCATTATCTTCGACAGTCACATTTTCAAGAATATTTTTATACAAATAAAAATGAAAATGAATTAAACTGCTGCAAACTGCTTACTGACTAAATGGACCTGAAATATACAAATAAAAAAATTTGCTGGCCTAACGCTTCGAACTTAAGCAACTTCTTTCTCAAAGGCAAATGGCAGAGTACAAGAAACAAACATGTAGGGAACACACATACAAGAGGGGGTTGGGTGGAGAAACACAAAAGATGGATGCAAAGGAGAGTGACAGTGGTTGAACATCAAAGGGAGGGGAAGGGACAGTAAGGAAGAAAGGAACAAAAGGAGTCTGGTTAAGGGGAAGGATGAAAGAGGGGAGGGATTAAGATGAGAGGGATAAAACTGGGGAAGGGGAACAAAACAAAACATGAAAACATTCGATCAGGTATCACTGTGAACAAGTGACAATGGATTTAGTCCCAAGTAACAATGGATGTTTATTGTTAGTGCCCGTTTTTCTTTTGTTAGATGTTCATAGTGTATTACTTCAAAGATTTATTCCTAGGTTTTAAGGGGGAAATTATCCTCAAGTTGCCTGCGTTGTTCAAATTGTTCCTGTATCTAAGCTCCCCTGTGATTTGTTTGACGAGATAAACTCATGATATTGTATTTGCTTTTACGACGTCACGCAATAGTTTATTTCGGTCCCACAACCAACGAAGAAAGAAGGGTCCCAAAATAGTGCTTTGTGAATCTTCGCTTGGGTTCCTTAGTTAATGGAGGAAGGCCTTCCTCCATGCTCAGTCCAATGATGAATGTTTTGTTCACATCGTATCAATTTAAAAATGTGCTTTATGTTTAAAAACATCGCTAAATTCGGGTTTGCGACGACGAATTGCGACTTATCACTTTTCTTTGTAGTTTTTGTCTAGGTTCTAAGAAGAAGCAATACAACCAATTGCTCTAAGCGTTTTTATGAAAAGATTTCAGATGAACAAAGTGAACAAAAGAGATAAATGGCGTCATCTGCTAGCTCAACTTTGCTTACAACAAAGAAACAAAACCCAACAAAATGATCGTTTCTTCTGCGCTTCATTACATGCTCTTCAAGAAATAATATTTATAATTCCTCCTTACCGTTGCTGTCATTCCAAAATGTATCAGAGGCTCCACAATCTGGCCACTGTTCAATCACAAACACAAACTGTATAAAGACCATCAACCCACTGGATACTTCACCATAGCGAACGCCTCTAGTGTGTGGCGGATCATCAATCTTCTCAGTGTAAATCACGGCCTATTCTGACAGCATCAGATGATCTCACCTTCCAGGCTCAAGTCCAACGCATCCACTTGAATTTCGAAGATGAAAGGACGTGCACCTGGAGTATGAGCCAGAATGCCTCAAACGTAGACAAGGTTCAAGTGCGCAAAGTGAGCGACCGTCTGAAAGCTACAATTCAACCTCGCTGGAATATTATTGGGACCTAATTGGCTGTTGCAACGCGGCCGCACTTTTATATAGCATAGTGGTATTGACGCGCGGTGGTACATGGTATCGACGCGCGTGGTTGGTTCTAGATAGTGACATCACCACTCGACCATGATTTGAAGGTACTCCAAGATTATTAGCCGTTGCTGAAGGGGAGTAATAATTGCATTTCGGGCGCAGTTTCAAGTTGGGCGACTGGTCATCGACCTTCGGCTTGTGTTAGTGCATTAGCCTACAAAAAATTGATTTATTAGGTACGGGATTTAGAATAGAACATTGTGCAATATAGTATGTATAGAGAACGTCTGGTGAAAGTGGAGTAGAGCAAAGTACATCAAGAGAAGATGAGCGAGTATTCGGATCGGAATATATCAGGGCGAGCAAAATTGTCCAATACAATAATTTTTCGTTTTTAGTTTTTATTATTATTTGTATTTTATTAATTTAATTTTTTATGTAATTTTTTATATGATACCTGTAAGTGGCGGGTCTCCGCTGTTGGATATCGAAATAAATAAATAAAAATAACAAAATAAAAGAAGTAGCCTATTACAATCTGATACGTGAGACGTTTAAGATGAGCAAAGTTCTTCATTTCTTTTATCGCAAGTGCTTAGAACTTCATTTTTCTTATAGTGCGGTAGTATAATTATATAGCTAAGCATATTATGCAGAGGCGTGCTGAGCTAAGCCGAGCCGGCCTCAGTCGAGGAGAATAAGATATATTATGGAAAGAGAACAGCAGAAGAGATATAGGCCCAATTTCATAGGCTGCTTATTAGTATGCAGAAAAGCTGTGCTAACGATATACATGTACTAGAAAAATGTTGCCAGCTGATTTCACGGCTATGTTGTGCTGAGGACTGCGCGCGCATGGAGATTTCTATTGCGTGGCTATTTTAAGCAAATGTTGCCTCCGAAGTCAGCGAATCTTTTGTTGAAATAGATAAAGGTTCCTTTCACAGAAACTCGTGCTGGGCTTAAAATATAGAAGAAAAATTGTTAGCTTAAGCGCTATTTCACAGTTACACCGTGTGGAGCGCTGTGGCCTCGTGGTTTAGTATATTGAACTTAAGATCTCGGTGATACTGCAGATTGTGGGTTCGAGACCGGCTGGGGTCACGGTGCTTGTGTCCTTGAGCAAGGCACTTTGTCACAATTTGCTTCTCTCCACCCAGGGGGTAAATGGGTACCTGTGAGGGCAGTGATGGTTATGTGTTTGATTAGCCCGTGTGTGCTTAAAATATCCACTGTATTACTCCCCAGGGAGCTGAGAAAGTTTCAGGAATGATTAATGGGCTTGATGACCAGGGGTAATAATATTGGTAATTAGGTTTGATCTTGCTAAAAGCGCTATATAAGATCCTGTATTATTATGAAGTGCTTGAAGATTTCTACTGTAGCGTCACTAGTATTGTATAACCAATTCTGTCACTATAGTTAACAAGCCTTTGCCGGCGTCATTTCTTATTTTTATGCAGATTGCATATTGTAAAATCAAACAGTAAACTATTTTTGCCATGAAATACAAAAAAAGTGAGAGCTATTTTATCAAGCCCCCTCTAGCGCAGCACAGCCCGCTGGTTCCATTTGTCTAAAAGTAGTCGCTGCGGGCAGCAAACAAGTTGACGTCATAGGACGAACTCCCCTTTTGTGTCTAGCACAGCGGGTTAGAGGGGACTTGATAAAAAATAGCTCTCAAAAGTCACTTTTTTGGTATTTCATGGCAGAAATAATTTGTTTGATTTTACAATATGCAATCTACATAAAAAAGAAAAATGACGCAGACTTCTCACCACTGAACTTCCTCTTTAAAGCTTACGGTCTCAATGAACTGGATGGAGGGAGGTTCCGTTAGCAGAGAATCGCGCGCTTAGAAACCCTATGAAATTGCGCCAAGACTAGATCGTAAAGCACCAGAACGGATTACCGAAGAGAATATCTAAAAAGAACCCAGATGAAATTGGAGCTTTCAATCAGATTCACATGTACCGCCCACCACCCACAGTCTACTAATTACGGAATGCCCAGGTCTACCCGATACGGCTTACCTGCCACTAAAATGTTGATACAGTGAAATAGAAGTTGAAAGCCGACCCACAGTAAATAAATCGATTTCGTTTGTAAATGGTAACCTGTACCAAACTTCAAAGAAGGAGATTGACAAATTAATACTTCCTTTCGTGTTGGGGTGAATTTTTAGATTTGTTTCCCAGCGAGGGTAAATAGTACGCATTTAATTACTGGTTGTAATTAAACTCCAGTGTACAGAGTTTACGATTTTTTTCTGAGAAGTCACAAAGCGAGTACAGTTTCGTGTTTTATGTCTGTCCAAGACGGACATTATTGGTTTAACGCGTTGTTAAATGTGAAGATAAAAAAAAAAGAATATTAACAATTTTAAATACGTGTTTATATGCCTTTGTGAAACTGATCAGTAAATCTCCAGACATGATATTGGAATATTCCTCCGCGCATGTCGGGGACGAGAAAATTAGCAGGGGGGATGGTGAGGCAAACAAAACGCCCCCTCTACTTTTCGGAGAATTCACAACTGCAAAACTCAACCGAGCTTTACATAAAGATCAAACATAATCGGCTCAACGAATTTTGAGAGGGGAACCATTTTGTTTTGTTTTTCTGATAATCCTGATTATCAAGTCAATGTGATCGGGTGCAGAATCGAGTCGTTAATCTGGTTGGTGATGAGTTGAGCTCATCAGTACAACCCCTTTCCCACCGTAGGTCTGTAGCCACCCTCAGTCTGTTCTACAGATATTTCCATGGAAATTGTTCCACCAGTCTGTTTAACTTGGTCCCCCCTGAGCGTTCTATCAGGCTCTCTGCTACATCTCACCCATACCCTCTATAGTCGTGCCAAGATGTAGAACAAAGAGCTACTCTAATAGCTTTATTCCACGTGCTGTATCTCATTGGAACTCCTTGCCTAGTGTGTGTTTCCCTCCATTCTATGATCCAGCTTGTTTTAAAAGGAATATCAATTTCTACTTCCAGCTTTCCTGATTTCCCTCCTTTATTTTTTTCTTCTTCTATAGCCCTTTGCCTAGAGTGGTTTTTATACCCTTGCTTGGGGCGATTTTGCCTTTACAAAATTTATTTTTGTTGTAGCGTATAAATTGTAGGCCTATGTAATTGGGATCTTTGAAAACTGTCGTTTTTCATAAATACTTTTCTATTGTTAGGTTACTCGTGGTTTTGCATGCATGTCATATTTGGGGCCAAATTTGAGGCTACATTGCCTGATATCGATTTTTAGCCAAGACTTTTCATTTTTACGGAGAAGTAGCTACATTTTGATCTTATATCTTCAAAAAGGCAAACATGAAAATCGACAATTAAATATGAACGTGTTTGACGTAGCATTGGTTGAGTTGACAACACAGTTGCAGTCTGTTCATATACTTTGTATGATTCGATATGCAATGAACCAGCGAAAGCTATTTTCCTATCATACCCAAAGTTTACCTTTCATATCAGATCACTTGTGTAAGGTCAGCAGCGGAGATTACTAAGAAACCTTGTGTCGAGCACAATTTGTATTCAATTATATATCCTCTGTATAGACAATTCAGCCGAGTGAATAAGCCACATTCCCATATTGGGACAATGGTTGACGTCCTGATCTACAAACTCGGCACACGATAGCAAAGCCAATTATCTGACATGTAAATGGTTTTCATTTTAGTCGGTAGGGAAATGTCTGTGCATTCTTTTGGGATTACGCGGACGCTGCAGTAATCCAAATATGGAAAATGCATTTTTGAACTTGTTTTCTGAATAGGATCAGAACACAATTTGTAAAGGAGTAGGCATTCATTTTTTTTTTCAGGTAAAAAGAATAAGAATCTTCTAAAGCCACTATAACAGGTTTGTTTTTAATTTTTTTATGTGATCGCTGGCCTAAAATTCTCAACTCATAGACTAGAATTTGGACACACGGCTGAGCCGGGTGAAAATCCCCCCCTTGTTTTTCCCCAAAACGTTTTTTTCGCGGGTTTTTCGCCCATCCCGTAAATGTAATCGTACATACATTAGATATATGTACTGTATAGATTTCTTTTTGTAAATATTCTTATGTTTGCGTAAATATTGTTGTTTGTGTGTAAATATTCATTTTTTGTTTATTTGTAAGTATTCATTTTTAATTACACATTTCAGGGCCCCAATGGAAACCGGTTCTAAACTGTTTGGGCACATCCTGGGTAAAAATGAATGGCTGTACTCATTATTTTAAATCCTCAACTCGTAGATTTACACAGCGCAACTTTCCATTTGAAAGCTACTGATTGCTTTGCATGCGTGTTCTATTTGGCGCCAAAACTGCGGCTACTGCAGCAGAAAGTTTACATACACATCGCAGTCCCGCAGATAAATCCCTAAGTTATCCCGATCCCGGAGCCAGCTGTGAACCAAACCAAAATGATTACACAGTGGAACAATTACAAGAGGCAGAACAGCCCCAGCAACGATTGAAAGGAACAATTTCCAAGTGTAGACTTTCAACTACAACTGTTTGTTGTAGGTTATCAAGAATTTTCTGGTAAGATTTCCAATAATTACTGTAAAGTAACACAATTTTGCTGTTATCTTGAAAAAGACATGAATGAAAAATGACATAACTTGAACAAGGAACACTGTTTTTATAGGAGAAACTAACGTCGGAACCACGCGGAAGCAAAAAGCGTGTAGAACACAGCACCACACTCGTCGAATCCCGGTCAGCTTTTAGTAGGCAGATCGATGGCCTCGTTGCCTAAAGTGTTGTTCCAGGGTCGCTGATACCATATACTCTTGTTCACTCGTGTTGGAAAGGCTATCGCGCCAGGCCGAGGAAGGAGCTTTGACCGTTTAATTAATTTGGTCGTGTTTTGTATTCAAGCCGGGTTGCCGTCGATCGATCGATCAAAGGCCAACGACGTGGCCACTAAATGAAAAATTCAACAGATCATTCTTCCCGCCAAACAAGAGAACACGTCATTTTGCACGTGCTTGATGTTACACGTGAAACCTTGTCGCGGTGGTTTTAACAGCATGTCTTTGTATAGGCTACGTGCCTTTTCGTCTGATTAGTAGTTTATTGAAATACAATGATTTTATTTATTTTCATAATGACATTGCATGATATGTAATGATAATGCCAGTGTTGAAACTCTTGACGCCGTTTATGAACAAAGAGTGAATGCATCAGACAAACGAATTAACAGATATTATCTTGTATGTCTGGTTTCCTTTCGAATTATCTTTTGAATTACATCGATGCATTTTCTGTTTACGGGTTCTTGCAGTTACATCTGCAGGTGTTCATCAGACTTTGAATTTTGTGAAACCTAAGATTTCGAACTTTGCTATACCTTTCAGAAAAGTAGTTGCAAAAATCATGCCATAATAGTTATGATTTATTTTGTATCTTAAACCTTACACCAAATCTCCTAAATTCAGAATTAGAATTTACTTCATCGTATACAAACATGACACGTTGCTTTTCCTGTGTCACCTTTATTAATAAACATTCCGTGTTGATCCCTTACCTTATCGCAAAGCGGGATATGCCCAAACAAACCCACTGTAGGCCAAATTATTTTGATTGCTTTTTACAGATGACGAGAGCCGTAAGAAAACACAACCGGAAGGTGATTCAAGCTTGGGAATATTGCAACTGGGCCGGAACGTGGGAAATCGAAGACCGGTCAATAAGCACTCCTGATGCGTCATCTTTCGGCATTAAATAAGCGGCGGTAAAACGACTGTTGAGTTTTTAAAGAGGCCATTTCTTTCCCCCCTAAAAATCCTAAAAATCATCATCATGTCATTGTTAAAAAGGGGTGCAACACCGTTTTCTATTACAGAAATCGGACAAAAGGGTCTGCGCGATGTGGTATTTAGTGGCGGTCTCAATCACCGCATGTAGAATAGGATACTTTTGAGACGCTGGTGGCAGCAGACATACCGGTCCTTTGCCATTGTTCTCACCAGTCGTGCGCATGCTCAGATATACGCGCATGCTCAGAACTACACGCGCCTGCTCAGAACTACACGCGCCTGCTCAGAACTACACGCGCCTGCTCAGAACTACACGCGCCTGCTCAGAACTACACGCGCCTGCACAGAACTACACGCGCCTGCACAGAACTACACGCGCCTGCACAGAACTACACGCGCCTGCACAGAACTACACGCGCCTGCACAGAACTACACGCGCCTGCACAGAACTACACGCGCCTGCACAGAACTACACGCGCCTGCACAGAACTACACGCGCCTGCACAGAACTACACGCGCATGCACAGAACTACACGCGCATGCACAGAACTACACGCGCATGCACAGAACTACACGCGCATGCACAGAACTACACGCGCATGCACAGAACTACACGCGCATGCACAGAACTACACGCGCATGCACAGAACTACACGCGCATGCACAGAACTACACGCGCATGCACAGAACTACACGCGCATGCACAGAACTACACGCGCATGCACAGAACAAGCAAAAGGACCGGTATGTCTGCTGCCCTCTGGCGTCTCAAAAGTCTCCCATTGCACTCTCAGACTCCCTTCAATCCGTGAAGTGAGCCAAAAGATGATGCCACCACCGGAACAAACCCAATAACTCACAAGACTGCGTCTTTAAAGTAACGACAGTATCGTGGTTGCCCAAGAGACACCGCAGATGGGTGAGGAATTCAACATCTTTCATTGAACTGACAAATCGATCTGAACGATGACTGATCGTTGGGAATTCTGGACGATCGTGTGTCTTCAGCAGCGTACCTTTATGATTTAACCGTTATCACGTCTTTCCGGTTTCACGTGGGCCTGTTGAGTTTTTTTTCCTTGGTGTCACTAGTTTTCAGTAGTTGCTTTAATCCTGACGGTTAAAGATTGAACCTCGAAATGTTTTTGGTTCTCTGTAAATTCGCTCTATAATCCTGAACGATTCCATGTAAAGAGGTACCCAAGATCTTGTACAAGAGGTACAGGCGGGCCAATTCCCCGAATTTCATCATCTCAAGTATTTTTTCTTTGGTTACCATTGCCAATTGAAAATGGAAATCTCAAATTTTACAGTGCCATTCCCAGGTCTATATAGTTAAAACTAACTTTATCTCTGGGGCTAGCGCTAGGAAAAGGGCTGGGGCCGTTAGGGTTGTTAGGTAAAAACCGTTGTTAGGGGTTGCTAGGTTGTTAGGGATGTGGTGGTTAGGGTTAGGGTGGCTAGGGAGAGGGTGGTTAGAGTTAGGGTGGTTAGAGTTAGGGTGGTTCGAGTTAGGGTGGTTAGGGTTCTTAGGGTTAGGGCTGTTAAGGTTGTTAGGGGTTGTTAAGGTTGTTAGGGATAGGGTGGTTAGGGTTAGGGTGGTTAGGGTTCTTTGGGTTAGGGTTAACCAATCCATTTTGAGAGTGTAATAGTAGTTGATGCTTGGAATACGGCCTAACAGTAATGACAGAGCAAATAGAGACAAAAACCAAAATCCACAAACACTTTCTTTATATTTTTTAAATATTTTTATATATTTTTTAGTGCATTCAATGTAGATTTAATTTTTTTCACTCATAGTTTACACCTATATCAAATTAATATATATTTTCAACTGAAGACTATGCATGAATAATACATTTTATTTTAAACAATTTCCGATTGAAAAAATCACATTGTTATGTACCAATTAATGAAAATAACGAAAGTATAAAAGAGTTAAGTTTATCCACAAACACCTCCTATTAGGGCTGTTTCTTTGTCTAAATTGCGATATACAGTTCAATTGACCCTCCTCGGTAAAATCACGTGGACGCAGCCTGTGAAAGTCGCCAAACCCTAAGTTGTAATTCGACGCAGAACGTACAAAACCTGAGTCGAAAGTTAATAATCGGCAGAAAATTACACACGGTTGTCTAAGGGGCGTGGTCAGTTGTTCGTCAATATTGTTGAAAGACGCGTAAAGGCTACCACGCACTGTACGATCCGACTGACTTTCAGCCGGATCTTAAAATCTGCAGGGGATCCCGATCACGATTTCTTTTCTCCAGTCGTGAACGTGTATGCCGACTGGTCGGCGACTCAGTCACGATGATTCAACTGTTCAATCTTTGCGACTGAGTCGGAGACTTGTTGTTTTGATAGTATATCCCGCCAGCCTGTTGATAGAAATGTGAAATTAATTATGTTCCTTTTAAAAATTTGTTATCGGTAATCTAGACAAACAGATACTTTAATTTAGTAAATAAACAATCCAAATTGATAAAAAAAGAACTCTTCTGTCAAATTTCCATACGACCCACTTTCTTCACGATGATAGGCTTTACCCACACCTTTCTGTTTTAAGAATTCCGTCTTCCTTTTCTTCGTGTGATTATCAGGGTGATGATTGCAGCCGCGGCGATCATTTTTCGTCTAGCCATTGAGAAAAGTTGAAAACGCCGCGGGCTGTAACAAAAATTACGCGCGTGCGCTATTCATAAGCTGTCGTCAAATACGCGCCGTGACGTCGTATGCGGAGTACTTCGATCCAGCTGCGATTCAAGTCGGCAGTCGGGGTATTGTCGGATCGAAGTCGGATCGTACGGTTGCCTTCACTCGAAAGGCATTAAAAAACTCATTAATGTGTTGTGTAAATTCCGTGGCAGTGCACTTCTGAAAAAATACCGGCGGGGCTTAGCCTATATAATACTATTGAGCCGCCAGCCAGATCCTCCGCAGCCATGTGTAAAAGGGAAAGCGTGTCCTATAACGTGTCGCCTGGAACAACCGCTTGATTCCGAATTTCGCGGTACCCTGAAATTTTAGCAGCAATTGGGCCCACATTTAACCCTTCAAAAGATACATAAAGACACTTCTGGGTGTATCACAGAAATACATTTTCACACTGAACTACCAATTTGTTAGTATTCGACTATTTGCATTATGAGCTTCTATTTACACATTCCAAAAAAAGAGAATCGACATACAATAAGTAACAAATTTAATGAGTTTCAAATTCTGAAATAGATTCCTGTGAATATACCAATTCAAAATACGGTATCCGTTAAGTTGACATTTGCAGTTAGTGCACGGACGTTGTGGTTTCAAACCTTGACAGTTATTTTTGGAAACTTCACCAAGGGAAATTAAGAACTTTGTTCAATGATACAACGAAATATTACAGCAGTTGTATTGTAATGACACCAAAATGATCCTAAGAAGTCAGACCAATCCCATATTTCCAGCACTTGGGCTTTGGCAAACAAAAAATAATAAAGACGTTCTTGTCGCAAAAGTTCATTGTCATTAATCAACCGATCTTTTTTCTACACTACATTTTTTTGACACATGCTCAATGTCTCACTTAAAAGCCAAACTAATGAATTTTTGGGCGGAATTTGTTTGCGCAGGGACACATGATGAATTGGTGTTAACACGTATAGCCATAAACGATCAGGCTTGATTATGCGGGCTGCCTTGTTTCGGATATTACAGGCACGTATATGCCCTGGGACACGGAAGGGGGGGGGGGGGGGGTCCGTTTTATTGGAAGACCTTATAAGGTTTTGCATAAAACAAACCTTTGAAGACCCTTGCAGTTCCCAATTTTGTGTGTGTGTATCTTTCAGAGTTTTTCCCTGGGGATCTTGCTGGTATTGATCTGATACAATGCGCAGCGGCATTTGTGAATAATTCATAAGTTAATGGCGCTGGTTAGAAAAATAATATGTGGATCACGTTTAGGTTTGATAGTTCCTCTATATTTTGTTTGTAAAGCTATAAACCAAAAGTCTACAGCGATCCCTAACGTACCTTGCGATACGCCAGACGATCAGACGGATCGTGTGGAGAAGGGGGGTTTAAACCGTTCCGAAGAGTGCCTGTTGATGAGCCTGATGACCAGTTACAAGATCTAATCATTGCCAAGCTCGGCACGAGGGGATACAAGAGTTAAAAAACACGGAGATAACGACAAAAGAATAGACGAACGAATCAGAGTTTTTTTGCCAGGAAATTGAAAAGAAGATATGTATTTCTAATATACTAAAATTATTGAAGAATATGGACAACATAATTGGCAACGACCTTATAAAAAAATAAAAAAAATAAGAATTTAGGTATAGTTTAAGTAATAGAAGAGACTGCTGTTGCTATATTCGACGTATAAAAGGTGCCTTAACGAAAGAATTAAATAGAAAAAAATTAAGAAGACACGATATTAAAAATAAATGGTTCAAAAAGAAAAAGTAACAACGTCGAAAGGTCGAGCGAACGTTAACGAAGAAGACGTAAATAAGAATGATAACTAAAGTAAGCACTGATTTAAGTTACAAACCTAAAATGAAGATAAACAAAAACTGATGCAAACTAAATTCTCAAGTCTTGCTAACCTAACGCGAAAATGCTCGGAGAAGACTAATCTTAATGTTGAGGAGGGTGTTTTAAGAAAAGAATCTTTAGAGAAAACTAACCTTCACGGTTAGGAGGATATTATTTAGAAGGGAATTTTTGAGAAAACTAACCTTCGTGGTTATAGGTTTGATAGTTCCTCTATATTTTTAGAATACAATTTAGGATTGTATAAAATCGGGCGCATCCCTACAATAATAATCAGTAGTATTGGATAAGCACAATAGGATTTGTCTGCACTTGTTTAATCAGTAAGCACCTGTCTTCAGTAAGAGGATTTTCCTACTCAATGATTTGTTGAGACTCACGTTTTTGCCCTTCATATACGGAGCTCCTGCCTCTACAGAAATGGTACAGGGACATATCACGTTGAATGTACTATAGTATCTTTAATCATTAATTCTTACCAAAGCAAACGAAAATAATAATTACACTTAAGATTATGCGAATAGTACTTTCCCCATTGTTGTGATTGGGCAGAGATTATATGGTACATCTATAAACACGAATGTTTGTTCTAATGTCTTTATTATTCTTGGACAGGCATGGGTGAACCCTTTGTGGTGCTTACATTGTTACAGAATTCGGCCGCTATAGATTACCGAAGTTTGACGTCAGTTGGCTTGACAACTGGTTCCAAACAAATGTAAATTTCGACTGTTCCTTTGTTAACAGCCAGTCATGCAAACACATAAAAGTATTCTGGTTCCAAACATTGCATTGACGTCATCACTTCGGTGCTCTATGAGGCCTATCGTATAAGGGTACTTTACACAGATCTGGGTATAGATGATGAGCCCTCTGAGGTCACGTGTTTACATGTGTATTCGTGTTTGAGGAGTGACGTTGCAGGTCAGATTTTTGATGTCACTCCTTAACCGAATTTCATGCAAAACACGATGTGTGCGCATACCGCCAGGCATTTGAATATAGGGCGGCTTAGATATAAATAAAGGGCACATGTTCCATAGAGCCGCCACATACATCAGGCAAATTTCTAAATACCACACGAAAGACACTCAAATTGCGAAAGAGGCTATTGAGAGGCCTCCAATCACGCCACTTGAACCTCATACACGGCTCGCAATTCCAGAATGTTATAATTGGTCAGCTCAATTATTGCTTACGAGTACGAGTCTAAACAATGTGCCACTTCCCCTCGTTCTGTAGGAGGGTATAGCGGTTCCAATTCCCTTAGCAGAAACCGAAAAGGTCAAAAATACTCCAAAGTACAAAACGATCGGGACTGCATCGGGACTGCAACATTAGCCGCCTACTGAACAATTCATAAACTCTCGACACTAATCGGTGCTCTTTGCATTCAATCATACCATAAAGGAATGCCTCATAAAATATATCTTCCGCTGTACAAAGAAGGGGTTGGCCCAAAACAGACTCGATGTAGGCGCATATAGTAGAGTGGAAATTCAAGAGAATACCTGATTTTCAAGCTACAACCATGAACGGATGAACCAGGGAATAGCTCGGTGGAATCAACGAAAAAACAAACAAAACCAAACAAAAACAAACTAAAGTATGGGTTTTCATACAAAGTAATAAATTACTTCTAAAATAATACATTGCTAACACAAATGACACCGTACGAACACAGACAAAAACACGGCACAACAAACTAAATCTCTGAAATAGAGGTTCTTAACGGACGTCAAAAGGTACCATCCTGATATTCATTGCTTTGGGTGTGTTTAGCCCTGCTTTGATAATTAGCACAACATAATTTCTCCCACAAACGCAACGCCAGACACTATGCTCGTGCTCTTTTCAAGCGCAACTACAAGCTCAGCCTATGTGGGGAAGTTCAATAGACGTTCGCATGACCGGACAAGAAGTTCATTGCCCAAAATAAGCAAAGATTGGGGTATAACTCCCAGGATGTCTGTCAATTTGTATCACAATCAGCGGTCACACTGACCGTTAACTCAGAGCAAATGCGGGCAGTTTGTTTGGACAGCTTGGACCGTTGAGGCGTCGTGTTTGGTAATAATGCATACACCTGTCCAAGGGGTGTGGCTATGATAACTGGGTCATTCGGATAAAAAGCTGTGTTATTGCGGCTCTGTTGAATTTGGAATATGCACATTAAGTAACTTGAGAAGGATCATGTATGGGTTTGTATGACTTAATACATGTAGATAGGCAAATTACTTTTATGTTACAAGGAATTTCCTTCTCATTTACAAGTTTTAGTGTTTTGGTTCTTATGCTGATAAATAAAATACATATTCATGAACCCATGCGTCATGTCATCTAGTGGCGGTCTCTCCAAAGATGAATCCCACAACGACGAGTTTAGCGCCGATCTGCGCACTTCCGCGTTTGAAAACGAGGATCTCAATGTCACAGTAAACAACTTTATGCTGATCGTGCGCCTGCGCTGCCTTATATTTCCTGATTAATTCATGCATGAATAAATGAATTATTCATCATACATTTATTTCCATATTGCTGTTACTTACAAAATTAAATGAGAAACTGAGTAAAAAAAAAGAGAATAAAATAATCAACAAATAGAATAAATGTTTAATGAAGCTTACAAGTCTAGAAAAGTCGGCATGAATTGTAAGTGAACCACGAATATTAGGCTTATCGATAATAATAAGTTAACAAAGCAGCAATATCAATCTTTAATTGATGGGCCAAAAAAACCAAAATTGTTGAAAGCGAGTTGAAAGCGAGAATGGCAGTGGCAAACAAAACGCTTTTCAGCATATTGAATTAATGAAGAAGTTTAGAGTTTTAAAATGAGCTCTCATCAGGATCTATAGGCGAAGTATTTATCAGGTTATGGAATTTTTCAGAGGGGGTATACTAGCGGTCCGCTTTTGATTTTGTTTTTAAATTGATTATCATTCATTAATTGCGGAACAGTGGGCCACAACAATCCCTTTTCAGCATTTTTCTGGATTAGGTTCCATTTGTGACTTTATTTTCATGTTAAACAGCTTGCTTTTTTTATCACCTGCTATTTTTCAGATTATATATAAAATGTAGTGTTATAGGTATTTCAAAATGCTCCTGATTAGGGGTTTTACTGGTAGTTTTCTCTCGAAGACCTTATAATGCAGCTGTTGCTTTGAATCCACTTGCAACGTTATGCGCACCGTAAGTCAACATTCTAAACCTATTAATTTTTTTCTGAATACATTGCAGGCGCGGATCCGGGGGGGGGGGGGGGGGGGGGGGGTTCGAAACCCCCCCTGCTCGATGCCAATTTTTTTTGTATTTTTTGTATTTTTGCTTTTGCTTGTAGGGGCCTACGCCTTGCAAATACAGGTCTTATTTTGCCTATGGGTGAGAACAAAACAAAGAGGTTAAATGGCGTCACCAACGGTGAGAAAGTGTATCAGCCCCCCCCCCCCCCCTTGTAATTTTTTTTCGCAGGCGGAACATTTTGGGAGTCACTTTTCTAGGCAAATTTCAGACCCCCCCCCCCCCCCCCCCCCCCTGCAAACATTCCTGGATCCGCCCCTGCATTGTGATGTTTTTAGGCCATATACTGCCTACTCGTGCAGCAAATATATACACTCACGTCTGGTTTCCGTCGACTCTTCTGGTCCACATGTGCACACACAAAATCCTTTAATCCCCCAGATCCAATTAAACTGTAATCCCTTCCAACTCGTCGGCTTAGCTGTGTTTACTTCGTACACCCCACCTCGCTTTGTGTCCACTTCAATTAACCGATTGGAATCCAGCGTACGGATCATCCTTGTAACATGGATATCAGCCGTGGAAGGTGGGCGCATTGCGTACGTTAAGGTGAACACCCACGGGGCAGATATTGTTAGGCTACATTTCTTATTGCGTACGTGTAATAAACACCTGCGGTTAACTGAACAGATTTATCGTTTACTTGCGGGCTGAATAAAATTGGAACGGTCAGTCACAGTTAATGTATATGTTTTGTACACGTATTTCACAGTATCAACAATGGCTTGTTAGTTTTGTCTACTGGACGGTTTACAATTGTTCAGCTTTCAAGTGACAATTGTGTGGTTTCATATTCTTCGAAATGCACTCTCGTTTGATGTTAACAATGTTGTTAAGTTCTGTCATGGAGGAAAGTGTTTAAATGCCTTTGCTTTAAACATGGCAGTATCTTTGTTATCCATGCATGTTCTATTTGGGCTCAACGTGGGTGCTGTATTGCATGTTCTGCATTTTAAGCCAAGCGTTTGTTTAATTATTTGCTGAAAAATAGCCACATTGTGCTCTTATAACATTACGAAACAAATTGTGCTATTTGTGTTATGTTTAAAGGTGGTATACAACATTTGCTTTTGCTGTAATTTTCAGAAATGAATGGATTTGGGGCTTGGTTTTTATAGCAAGTACTGTAACACTGACCTGTTTAATATGTTGTGTGCATAGATGCTGGGAAAACAAAGAAAAAAATGTTGTTCTAGTAGTCTGGTTCATGACTCTACTTCAGATACAACGAAGCAATTTATAGACATCAGGAAATTGTCGGGTCGGGAACTAGACTATTTCCAATGATGGTCGGCCTACCATCGCTGGAAATTGATACCAAAATTCCACTTTTCTTGAAAATGACAGCACACCAGGTGCCATGATGTCACAGGATGCTTGAGACTATTATTTACTTACAGTAAAGTAAGGTATTACATCATAATTTAGTCGTTTTTTTATGTTTGAAAATGTTGCACATTACCTTTAACAAATTCATTGTGCACATTGAGTAAAAAAATTATTCAAAAGGAGACAGATTTTGACAATAAAGTTGTTATTTTCGATGTACCTGTCGTGTTGTAAAAACGACGACGAATTTTTATTATAACGACGACGAATTTTTTACAAAACAAGAAAATATTGAATAAGAAACTGAATCAATATCAGCCAAACCGAAAGCCTCGGTAAACATAAATATTGTAACTGATACTTTCCTAACCACCCGGTGGATTTCCATTCCCGCGGTTGAATTTATTTTCGTTGTCCGTTAAGTCAATCTGTTGCTATGTGCGCAGTGTAGGTTTTCATTTATTTAACCGTAACATAACATTGGCTTGCGAGATGTATACTTCTGGCCATGTCAGACGCTCGGTATTGGTGAAATTCTTTCTTGTTTTGATAAGCATTGCAGTCCCGAGTGGCACGTTGACCAAACCGATCAATCGGAGTGTTTGGGAACCTCACAGTGGGACGATTGTCGACTTTTAGCGCTGAGTTAAAGTTACCTTTAATTGGGCTGTCATTCCTTGTGAAAGCAAGCTTCCGTATGGTATTGGTGGTAAGCTTAGGGGAGTCGTGGAAAATCGGCAGCCTGTAAGCAGTTGAGCTAAGATTAACTCTAATTAAAACCGGATTGTTTGATGAATTATAAGTTAAAAAGTCATACCCTCATTGAGTGATCCCTACATATACAATGTCGCTTCCCAGATTGTATCGTAAAATTGGGTGTGATCCCTGGCTATACGGCATTCTGGGTTTATGACTTCTGACTATAGCGCCCACCCGAACAAAGATACTGACAATTTAGGAGACCGCCAACATAGGGCAAGATAGCTCAGTTGGTAGAACGCCAGTACGGTAACCCGGAGGTCGCAGGTTCGAATCCCGCTCCTGCCAGTTTCTTTGTTCACTTTGAAAATGTATTCTAATTAAAACTGGCAGGAGCTGGATTCCAACCTGCGACCTCCGGAATACCGGACCGGCGCTCTTCCTACTGAGCTATCTTGTCCTGTGTTGGCGATCACCAACATATGTCACAAACAAAGGGCAAGATAGCTCAGTCGGTAGAGCGCCAGTACGGTATTTCGGAGGTTGCAGGTTCGCATCCCGCTTCTGCCAGTTTTCTTTGTTTACGTTGAAAACTTACAGTCTTTGTTGAAGATTATGAAACGTTGTAATCGAATAATAATACAAAATTCATGCAACACCAGAATATAAACTTCGAATAGAAACTTACTGATGCACTTGCATTTTGTTACTGACTGTAATTCCTTTCCCGATGTCTCGTTTGTAAATCCGTTTGATTAAAAACAGTATTAATCAATGCACTTCCCTTTAATTTATGGGGACATTACAGGGAAATCACTCAGTTCACTTGTTCACCGGTACACCGTAAGTTCCGGCGGTGCTTTCGATGTAAAAACAAGGATTGGATTTCTTGTTATAATGGGGACGCCGGCGGCGTTGAAATACACACCTGAATACGCATTAATAAAACGCATGAGCCAGAAGGAGGCAGTGCACTGTCCTGTACGTGACGGGATTTTATAAAGAGGAATTCGAGTGGCCTTATTTGTTTTGATGACAGATAAGTAAAACAAGCGCTATCGCAAAAGGTATTCATAAACCGAGCTGATCATATCGCAAACAGGAAGAACGTGCGAAAAATATTATATACATAGTTGAATTTGTCACATCCTAAGCTTTAATTTGGTGTAGGTTTGACCCCTGTGGCATTTTGTGTTCTCGAGATATCTTGACATTTGTACACTCCTATTTTCCCAATTTAACAGAAGTGCGTTTAGAGATACAGGCCTTTAAACACAAATAGTGCAAAGAAATAAGATAGAAGTAATTTTTATCAACATTTATTTTTTCATCTTTATTCATCAGTATTAATGTTTCTAAAAATAAATTCTAAAAATATAGATATAACAGCAGCCAACAAACAAAAAACAAAAAATCTCTCACGTGAAGATGTTTTCGCCCGCTTCTCATAGAACTGCCCTGTGTGTGTTTTCACATAGTGCGACATAATACCCCTTTTTGCAGAGCCAGTCACATTTGGTAGAGATGATCACGTTAACAGCTGTTTCAAAATGAATGAGAATTTTCTTCCCGCTATATCTTTTCTTGTCCCTATCATCTGACGATAAATCTGAAGGTTACAATGAGAAGGGAAAGGAAAGGCAAGCGGATTAAAATAATGACACAAAAAGCAGGGTGGAGGTGGGGTGGGGGTGGTTGATTGGTCTTGAACTTTTCCTCCCCCATCTCTGTGCAAAATTACAGTTTTTGTGCTCGTTGCGATTTACACTTGACAGTCTCAGACTATGCCCGTTCGCGGACAATTTGTGACTTTCTTAAAAAAACAAAAAAAACAAGGGGAAACATTTCCTGACCGCCTCTGTAAGATCTAATACCAATAAAGCGTTTCCCAGCAAATTGAAGACCTTCCATTTAGCTGTAAAAACATCGACAGTTGAACGCCTTGGTCGTTTCCCCGGGCATCGGACCAATTAGCAGAGCCGAAAAACCCACCAAATATTGCCCCTAAGATGCTATCGTATGGCCGTCCACCTTGCTCGATCAATGGGTCGCGAAATGCAGGCCCTAAGCGCTACGCGAGCTGGGGAGATCTCTAGACCGAGGACGGCGACCGGATTGTCGGTGTGTTGCTGAGGGGGAAAAAGGGAGCGCGCGGTCGGTTCTCTGTCAGGGCTAGCGCTCCGTAGAAATTCCCGCCGTGAGGAAAATGGCAATAGTGCGATGGCTCAGTGTGTACTACTTCACTTTCGTATGTGAAAATTCCACCATAACGTAAAAAGTCGTCTTGAAGAAATGTCTCTACTAAAACACACAATAGGCCTACATCGAAATCTTTACTTGTGATGCGTTCATTATTGTTAATTTGTTTTAAGAACCGTATTCAGTATTTTATTTTTAATTTCTGTGAGGATTTAAGTACGACAGAATTTAAGTCTCACAAGAACATCGTGTTAATATGAATCGCCTGAAAGCTGAAATTGTTGCGAAGCAGATTACTTGTTCAGTAAAAAATGGGAGACTTTTGAGGCTCGTGGTGGCAGCAGACATATCTGTCCTTTTCCACTAGTCGTGGGCATGCTGAGAACGGCGCGCGCATGCTCAGAGCTACATGCGCATGCTCAGAACTAGCAAAAAGGGACCGTTATGCCTGCTGCCATCACTAGCGTCTCAAAAGTTTCTCATTATAAATGAACCAACCAGATGTAATACACATCAGGCGATATTTTGGCTGGTCACCTGTTTTTGCTGAGCAATTACTTCAAAATTCTGTGCTAACTTAGGTAGGTCCACAATAATTGGGCGCGAAATCCAATTTCATGGCGCTGTTCATGGCAAAAAAGTTGTGCTGGCTATAGAAAGAAAAGGTGCCAAACCTTTATCACGGCCTCAGGCCAATTTCACGGCGATGCTCAGCACACACATTTGCTTAGCATGAAAAGTCTTTCTTGGTAAATACAGGATTACCAACCAAATTTCGATGTGAAGTGTATCGCTTGTGGCTGGCATTCAGCTGTTGTTTGCATAGCATGAACATCCCATGGCCTTTTGGCTGGTAACCTATTTTAACTAAGCAAGACTTGTTGGTGCTAAGCACTTTTTTTGCTTGGCAGCTCCGTGAAATTGGCCTCCGCGTGCATGGCTTGTTGCGCATATTTCTATTGTTGCGCCATGATGTTAAGCAAATTTTGCTTCTGAATAACAAGCGTTTGGCCTTGCTTTAATGCTAACGGTCTCCGTGAAATGGATGGGACTTCCTTCAGGAAAACATCAAAGGCAGCGGTATGGAATTGGACCCTGGATGGAAGATAAGCTTTAAGGTCGGCCAATTTTCCGTTCAGGCATTTCCCAGATCGTATCTTTGGTCTGGATTAAGATTTGCTCTGGTTCATTTGCCCGAACGAGGGCTGCAGTCAACACGAGGATTCGCTTGATTGTCCTAATTTCCCAATTTTCTTATTTTCCTACTTTTCTTTTGTTTAGAAACCCATGTGATCATGTTAGTCCAACTTTAACCCGCGCCGGGAAAGGGCCAATTTGAAAGAGCTTTTCAGCAGATCAAATATTCCAAAGGTAATGTTTTACGCTAGATCCATATTTATTGTGAATTGGTTTGGTTCAGGGCCGGGGCTTAACAGCATTTGGTGTTTGGGAAAAGCAATTTTGTTAACATTAATTTGATCGTTTTTTTACAAACGTCTATAGCTTTCATTTCCATATTTCCATATGTTTTGGTTATTACTTGTCAAGGTTTTTAGTTACTTTAGTATATAGTTACTTATTATAAGTCGTTGTCTACCAGCATAACATTTCGTCAGCACACATACCACCATTAACGTCGATAGATAATTTAATTTGGAAAATTTGTTTTTTTTCTTCTTTTCTATTTTATTTTTGAGAGGCCATGCCTCAAAATATTCTTTTATTTTGCCTTAAATTCAAATTGCAACTTTCAAATATCCAGTTTTTACTTTGGAGGTAACCCTATCTCTTGATACGAGCCTATGAATTGTATCTCCCTTTGTGTATTATAAACAGTCGTGCTTCACATATATTATACCGCGGTGTGCTGTACGTTGTTTAGTAAGATGGTCATATCAAATAAAATAGCTTTTGATTTCATAATTCTCGAAACAAAGGTTGAGGGGTGGGGAAACTTAAGGAACATGTAAGATGTTTCTTGTTTGAACAGTTGCCATTGCGGTGTTGCCCCTCAAATCCACACCGACACGATTCCTCCTACATCTTGTGTAGAAAAAGATCCTCAATTGTCTCTGGAACTGTTCGTATTTCAACGTGTAGATGATGGGATTCACGCACATATTGAACAGCACGACTACCGTCACCACCATGTGCGTGTTGCTCTTGAAATCATACGGGTAGCCCAGATTGTACAACATGTAGGTCACTTCGGTCGGTGTCCAGCAGACGACGTAGAAGAAAAACACCAGGCCAAGTGTGAACGTCACATTTCGTTTGGCGCGCTGGAACACGCTGGAAATGACACGGCCGTCTGATCCCCGCCTCCTCAACATGAAGATGATGCTGACGTACGCGAACGTCATGACACCCAAGGGGAGGAGGTATTCGATAAAGAAGAAAGAAACACCCATGGTTTTTTGGAGGGTTGGGCTTGACCAGGCCACGCCGCAGACCCCACCCCTGAAGTCTCGTATGGTGAGCCAATAGAGCTGGTAGACGAAGCCCCAGACCCACGAGAAGACCATACCAGTCTTAGCTTTGCGGGCAGTGAAGTGGCACCGGTGTTTGACTGGGAAGCAGGTTGCAAAGTACCGCTCCAAGGACACCAGAACGAGGTTCATGGTGGAGGCGATGAACAGCGCCCACATTAGATACTCAGACACCCACAGTCGGCAGATCAGCTCACCCAACGCCGTCTCAGGGAGTCTCTCGATGGTCGGGGGCAGGCGGAGGAGGAGGAAGATTACGGTGTTTGAGAGATCGATCATCGATTGATTGAGAATCAGCAGGTTGGTTATCGATCTGAAGGATCGCTTCTGGGTCAGGAATATCACGCACACCAGACCGTTGCCTAGGAAACTGAGGATTCCTAACGTTGCGTAGACTGCCTTCAGAGCAATGTATTGGAGGCTAATTCCCGGCGGAATGCTCGCCGTGATCTCGTCGCTTGTTTGTGTGACGAAACTGTCGGTGGCGCTATCGAATCGAGAACTTGAATTGAGAAGACCCATCATCGTTCCAACCTCTGTACGGCTGCCCATTTCAACGTTATTCTGTCCCACCATCCTCTGTCAGAATTAGATAGAAAAATGAGACACATGAGTTGTCAAAAGTGTGTGCAAGCCGTGGCGTGTTTAAGGTGTGTATCGAGGACTGGGAACAACAGAATGACATAATGGAACCAAAGGTCCTCGGTTGGTATAAGCTGACCTCAGTTGTTAAATGTGTGTAAAACCAGTGCGAGAAGTGGCAACAAAGTTCAAGTACGAACAAAAAAACAGGACAATGGAAAGTCCTCGGTAGTCTCTTAATGTAAAAGACTCACTCTCCAAAAGGGTGAATCCCTTATCAAACCACTCCAAAAGTGTGAAACCCTTTAAAGAAAAACACTCAAAAAGAATGAAAACCACTTTAGCAATCTCTACAATCTCTAGCAATCTCTACAATGTAAAGCGGCACTGCGGCTGTGTAGCTGAAACACAATTTAACAGACACTCAATCAAAAATATCCACGTGTATCTCACTGCGTTAGAAATTTCGTGCAGCATATGATATTACAAAGCATGACTGTATGTATGGAAAAAAATTGCCTTTTTAATAGTGAATAAAACTATTAACCAATGATATGTGACAAAGGCCAAAATAATCCAAGATTTCTTTACCGAGCGACGGAACTATGGTCCAGCTCGCGGGGGGAGAGGAGGAAGGGGCCGCCGATTTTTTTAGATTGCACTTCACGGAGAAAATACAATAGAGGACTTTTTTTGTTACACCGTTGCTCTAGCAACAAGGAATGACATGCAATGATGTAAAAAAAAAAACGTAATGAGAGAGATATAAACTTAATGCATTTGGAACGTGGGATTATCGATAGCATCCAATAAATTCATTCAAAATTAGTTAATTCATGAAGAATTAAATTTTAAAGTGAGCAAAGAGAATTGACAATTCAGGCGGGCCCTGAACCTACGACCTTCAGATAACTGGCGCTCTACCAACTGAGCTACCTTGCCCTATATGTTGGCGCTCTCCCAATTTTGTCGGTATCGTTGTTCTGGGGGCGCTAGCCAGAAGGCATAGTCCCATTATGCCGTGTAGACCTTTTCCTCTGACGTCACACTGGGCCGCATTGGGACACGAAGTGATGAATATAATATACATATGTCTATTTAAAATGCGACGTTCATAGAATTTTTGCATATTTATCTTGGAGCGGTCGTTGGTTGCTGTAATTCGCAGAATTCTGCTGCAATTGCAGAAAACTGGCCAACGTCTCGTTCTGCGTTAATAGCTGGAACACCATGGAATCTTATACTTTAAGTACTTATACTGCCCTTACGTATCCTGTTTCAAAATTCTCACGGTAGGCATCGAAACTTGATAAGCCATCGTAGTTTGCTTGTGGGATACAGAGTCTAATTTGGCAGATGTCCGAGTGTTGTTATCTGACACACATCATTATCAACGGCTCAAATGCCACAAATCCTAAGCACTTCCAATATTGCTTTTGGATAATTGGATCTGATGTCATCAGTGCAATCAGTTTCGACAAAATACCTGCAACTCTCGTCTGTTCGTAGGTCATGTTTGTTCGAATCCCGTATAATCGTTATATGGTGGTTCATTGTTTGATTTAACGCGATTTGATCACGTTGGTGAAAAAGATCTGTAGACACAAATCATTCCCAAACAGCCATTGTTTGGTTTTGAAACTGCGCATGTGCAGTGTGAAGCAATTCTCGTCATGATGGCCCACGGAGAGGCCACAAAGAAATATTGTCTGACAGTGGTCAAGATAAAAACTCTTCGTGATTACAATGAATTAAGGTCAGAGGTTATTGAGGAAAAATCTGGGATACCGAAGAATAGATCGTATCAAATATGACGTCGTGGCATCCATGTTGTGGGACAAACGCGTAAATAGATGTCGATATTATCATATGCCTGTTCCATATTGTGCCGGCCTATTTTGTTGCTATGGCGACGTGGGTATTAGTATGTAAGTTCGCCCCAAACAAGCCTAAAAGCCATTCGAGAAACGAAGCTAGAAAAAGAATCAAAGATACAAGAGGTAGGAATCAATATTCCTCTTGAAGCAGGAAAGATCGTAAGATAAAGGGGAACTTTTTTCATGCACCAGGCAAAGAATTCCATAGAGATACAGAACGAGGGGAACAGCTATAGACCTTTATCATGGTACAGCCATCTTGGTTTTCTCCTATTAAAATCAATGTAACCAAACCGAGGCTGGAAGAAAAAATAGTCTGGCACCTTCATTCAATAATTGTAATCACTATTCATAATCGCTACAGGGAACAAGACAAAGATGGTGACAGCATGATCAAGATCTATTGGCATAGCTTTTTTGTACTACATCTAGGTACAGCTAGAGTATATTAGTGGGAACAGGCAGAGAGCCGAGTTTCACGCCGAGCACCCTAACTGGAGGTACCAAGCTGGACAAGCCAGTAGAACATTTACCATGAAAATATCTGTTGAACAGACAGTAGCAACATATCTCATGTGAGAGTGATTGTAAGGATGAGCCCAACTCTTCTCCAACCAAAATTAGAATGCGCTTCTGTAAAAGATTAGTGACAAGAAGAAGCACCAGCCCAGGTGTGGGAAAAGTACTCCTTTAGTGGGCGTATATAGTTGCCCATACAACCTGAAAAGTCATAATTAGGACTTGAATGTAAAAACTCACCTTTTAACGCAAAATGACGAATGAATGCCCTCATGAAAATTTGTTGCAACCCGGCAAGAATCAAACAAAGAAATGAAGGTAACTTGTAGCGCACTGCAGCACAACAATTCTAAACTGTACTGTAAAAGTGGATTATGTAGCAATGCGGAATTGGTAAATACTTTATTGATAGTACTTTATAGTTAAACTGCAGCAGTTGCAGAAAGTATCATCAATGAGATACAGCGACGCAGGGAGACAGAAATATCGAGAAGAATATGCAGGAATCGCAGGTTGTCTGGTGAAGAAAATAAGTAACTTCAACTCAACAATGTACATCAGGTAAACCAGATGTTGGTCGTATGCAGCAAACCTATAGAAGCTGGCACAACGGTTTGCCGTGAACTACAACAGAAGGGATTGCCTCAATGAAATGAATACATGTTGCTGGTTGAAGCGGCAATGGAGACATCCTACGCCACAAAACACATGTCCTCAATTGCAGAAACTTGAAAGTGCGGCTTACCACCGTTCAGTTATGGACTTAGACATATGTCTAACATATAGACGTTTCTATTACGAGTCCAGTTGCTGAACGAAGCAAACGAAAATGTAATATGTTGAAACGTTTAAAGCCGTTCTGGAAGTCACTCCATATCCGTTCATGGATGTGGACAGTTCGTCGGTAAATCACATCGCATTACAAGCAATCCTCATCGAAGAAGCGTGATGATGAACGCTGAATCTATGCAGTGAACGCGTTGCCTACAGGTTTAAACGTAGTTACAGTCGTCGTTTGTCAGCCAGCAATCTTTTGACTCAGTTTTCGAGGCGGGGAATTGCACTCGCCACTTAAACATCGGAATTTCCCTTCACATAAATTGAGGCTTGTTTTGACGGCATTAATCCCGTAGTGTGTTTGCTCAACGAGATTTTGATCGATGAGTTGAGCCAAGAGAAGGACAAATTTGAATGTCAATCAGGTCATGCACCATTAAAAAATGGGAAACAATACACGTATACAAATACAATTTGAATCATTAACTCCATATCGGAAAGCAACTAATGGATACGAATGCAGTTTTTATATGGGTGCTAAATCGGGACTTTTTTTGAAGGTAATTGATTTTCAGCCAAGATTTTTAATTTTTACTGAAGAAAAGGTAGGCCTACATTGCGAGATTACATCTATTGAACAGCAAAAAAACTGACATTGAGAGTTCAAATGAACGCTGAACTATTTCGGGTTGAATAAAAAGCAAGATTAAACATCGCAATCCTTTCAACCCGAATCGTATAGGCCTAACTACCACCAAAAAAGATATTTACGTTTGAAAAATGTTTGAAATGTGAATCTGTACACGACGTGCGGCTTATTTCTCAATAACATATTTGTTATTCATTTTTGGACGACAATCAATAATAGACCCAGGCTGGGAAAAAAACTGGCCTTTTCCGATTGGTTATTGCAAATAACAAGCTGATAATTCGTAATAACCACGCGTTATGATTGCATAAAGATAATTTTACCAACATGAGAAAATTATTAATAATCCTTCAAAATGTCTAAGACGTATGCAACACTTGGCACAACCTTTTTTTTTGAGAAAGAAAGTTTGATTAGATGTTCTTGGCACTGTATGGTCACTCAAAGTGTTCACATAGATGTTGATTTCTGCCTAATTTTTTTTTTACAGATTTTGCTGACATAAATCTTGAAATAACTGGTTATGCCACATGTTTAGACACTTGTTATCAAGGAGGGTTGGTTATTTTCCAAGATTGTGCTGTTCCTGACTGATTTTGGTGTGAGGTATTAAAGTAAAATCTTTCCTGGATGTATTCCGTATTTAGATATTGGCAGGGGTTTTTAATATCTATATTCCCCTGTGTCCACCAACATCGTTATGGCGAAAGAGGGATGATGATCGATAAGCAAATGTGAATGTCGATCGCCGGGTTCTGGGGATCGGCTCCCCAACTCCCCGTCCGCGCTCGAACGCAAGGACAACCTGATTGTGCACTCCCTCGCGCGTTCCTACAGTATTATTCAAACAGATTTGGGAGTTTATATAGTACCAAAGGCTGACGTCAGTTGGCACAACTGGCTCCAAACAAATGGACATTTCGACTGTGACACATTGGCACAAAATAACAAAAGTATTCTGGTTCCAAACTTTGCATTGACGTCATCACTTTGAATCGGCGCTAGACGTTTAATGAATAATAAATGAGGTCAATTGCAACCTCTCGCAAAGGTATGCCCGGCAAGATATTGGACCTAGGGTACCCCCCCCCCCCCTCCCTCCCCCCACGTCCTGGGTTCCCTCCGTCCCATATCTTGCTTCAAATGCGCAACGGCGCTTTATACCACGAGATTGGGGAGATCAAAGTATGGTTACGATCGGACGTGTTCATTGGATGCTCGTGAGCGCGAACATTTTAAATTTCTGTCAACCAGTGACTGCCTTTTTCTTCAACCTTCTGGTCTGCTTCCAAGAATTTTACCTGCATCATCTTATCTGTAAGCATTATCTCAAAACCAGGAGGCCACTGATGATAAATTCAGCAATTCTGCTTTCTAACAGGCATATATTTCACCTAAAAATGGAGGATGAAATGGATTCTGAAACCTCATGGGATCAAATAGACCTATCACAATCTAACCCACTGCCCATGACAACCTTCAGTACAATGATAAGAATGAGCCTCCGAACGTTTCTCGAATAAAATATTTTTACTTGGTTCAGAATAGCCCGAATAACGAGGGGAGGCAAATGCTTTCCGCATGCTCTAGCATCCTCCTCGAATGCTTTCCGAATGCTTTCCGAACGGCTCGTTTGGTTTAATATAACACCGAATTCAAATGGAACGCTTTCCGATTTCTTTCCGAACGCTCTCATCTCCGAATAGGTCGGACGCTTCTCGAATAGTCAGTTTCCTTTCCGTTTGCCACAAGTTGAATGAAATCATCGTCCAAACCATGGCTTTATATCAGGAAACGGCGGACGTTTGGAATGGATTCGTTCTGTTCTAGGTAGGTTCCATCTGGGTTCGAGCTGCGTTCGTTATGTTCGAGCTCTGTTCGAGGCACGTTCGGGTCACTCGTTAAGGAATCGGAAAGCGTGCGACAAGCGTTCGGCCAATTCGAGCTACGTTCTACCTGTGTTCGGGCTGCGTGCGAGCTGGAGGTGGCACAGTTCGATATGGGACCCTGCATTCGTTATCAATTCTCGGTAAATACTGAAACCATTTGCGATGTTCGGGCTGTTCGGAAGCAATACTGAACCCACCTTCCTCCTCGAATGCTCCTAGTATGTCTAGAACGCTTTCCGAACCCTCTCCGAACAGGGCGTTTCTTCTTAGAATACAGCTCGAACGTTTCCCGAACGGGGCAATTTGTTTTGATCCTGCGCAAAATAATTCTCGGCCTCGCCGAATGTCATTCCGAATGAGCACGAACGGCCAAACCTTCCTAGAACATGACGAACGCTCCTCGAACCCACCTCGAACCAAAAACGAATGTCAATAATTTTATTCGAGAAACGTTCGGAGGCTTATTCTTTTTGGTGTGACAGCGGCATAACATTTAATCACTCAGTTTACGCCTGCTTGATTTTGTGGATATTGCGCATGTGCAGGAAATGCTAGCGCTGCGAAAAACCACTGATCTCTATATACATAAACTGGATAGCTCATTGGCCATTGCGCGCTGTATAAGCAAGCACACGCCATATTACCACTCCCAATTTACCACTGATAGCTATGTAAGGAGAACGAGGATTAAATGAGACCCCGGTGACAAGGTTTGCAAACCTATATTGCATTGGGAGCTATAACATGGCGTACGGTGGCCTCAACGCGAACAGCCGATGCGCTATCCAGTTTACATAGAGATCAGTGCGAAGAACCCGGCGGGGCCCGGGCCCTTAAATTGCATGATACACGACATTGCAGGGCACCAGCGACACTGCATGTGTGGAGGATTTTCGCACCCCCCCCCCCCCCCCCCCCCCTCCTGCCTCCATGCCTTGACCGACCAGTGACTGCTTTTTGCCTTTGCTTTTCGTTTGTCCTTTTCAGCTCTCACGCATCCTTACTTTACCACTGTCCAAGGGAGTCCTTACATACGTAACGTTCTGCCACCTCTATTGAACTTTGAACTACTGATCTGAAACGCATCAGTAATGGCATAAAGGACACCAGACTGCCGTACGTGCCTTAACATCACAACTACTACTGTACTACTACTGCGAGATTTCAGTTCATCGATATAGCCTACAAAGTGTCTACGCATTCAACGGAGGGCACTCAACTGCGTGTGCCTGCCTGTGTGTGTGGACCTAACTATCTATACAAAGTGCCAAGGTTAGACGTGACATTAAAAATGCTTTACAGATTCCATAATCTATACAACACACTGCACGTAGGCCATAGAGGAATTTCACATTAGCCCCTTCAGGTGAGTTGGTTTTGTTTCCGGTTTGATGTCAAATTTACACGCTTCTTGTGTTTAGTCAGTTCTTTCCAAGGCGAAAACAATAGGGCTAAACAATCTAGGTGAGTGGCGGTCAAAGTAGCGTTGGGAACCGTGGCAGTAAATGCTACACACCGTGCAATGCTTACAAAATGGAGCAGGGCTGAAAAACAATTCCTCATCGGCGCTGGTGTATTTTGTGATATTAAACATTTCTCAACGTTGGTGGCGCAATTTAAGTTCTTTGTGTTGTTCTTACCCGTACACGGAAAATAAGACCTTGACGGGGTTTCGCTTTTCTTTTCAGGTTTGCTACGGTGCCTACTACTAGGCGTAGGCCCTTACAAGCCAAACAAATAAATATATATATTTTTTTAAATGGCAAAAAAAATCGACCCCCCTCTCTGGATCCGCGCCCTGCTTGAAAAAAAAACGTTTTGCGCACAACTCGGTCGTTTTTTCACTTCCATTTTATTCCAGTTATATTCGATTGGAAACTTACTCATGGCTGCTACCGGCTCAGCTAGCGCACCTCACGTGGTGATCATAGGTGCGGGCATAGGAGGTGCCTCATGTGCTTACTACCTCAAGAAAGAGGTTCCGGGAGCTACCGTCAGCGTGATCGAGGCACGAGATCGGATAGGTATGCTTTAAGAACAACACAATATTCATAGTAGATTCAAATGATATGCCGGTCCCCTCTATATTTTTGGACTACTTGAATTGTATAAAATACTACAGTAATAATCAATAGTATTGGATAAGCCCATCACAATAGGATGTGTCTGCACTTGTTTCATCCCACACAGGCCATTGAACTAACCTCATCTGTCTTCAGTCAGAGGATTTTATGTCTCAATGATTTGAGTTTGTTTGCCTCTCATACTCGGCGCTCCTACCTCCACAGAAATAGTGTGGAGCATATGAGGTTGAATGTACTATAAAGGGAACATGCAGGGGCCCCATCGAGGTTGTAAATTTGTTATATTAATTTTATCATTATTTGTTATAGTCTTACCAATTGGCGGCAGCTACATGTCGTATATTCAGAGTATATAATACAATGCAATACATAATGTGAAAAGTGGGGCCCCATCCACCGCTTTTGATGTTATTTCCCTGTTGAATGTTTTTGGGTAAACCTCTCCAAGTCATATCCTGGGCGCGTCACGGGTGTAGGGTTAGACTTGAGATCAAGTCATTCAAACTTAATGGACTACATGTATATTGGGTGTTCGTGGATTATACGCAGTCGCGCACGCGATTATATTTTCCCAAACGTCATCCGAATGGATGCGTTGTTGAGCGCCCTCTATAATACTTTTAATATACGTACTCATATGTTTAAGGGCTGGGTATATAATGCAATGAATTATCAATGTTAGCCGAGCATTCCGATGGCCTAGTGGATACGGTTTAGACTCTGAGGTAGAAGATAGTGGGTTCGAGACCTCAACGTTACCAATTCTTTTTTTCCTTCAAATTTCCAGCTTTGGAGGATTTTTTTAAAGGGAAATAACGTCCGAAATTTCATTACTTTCGAATTCATTTTGTTCTTCTAATTCGTGGCTCCGGAGGATTGTTTTTAAAGGGAAGTAAAGTCCGAAATCTCATAGCGTTAACCCCTGGCCATTTGGATGTCGTTTCCCTCACATGAAACCTAGCACGGCATTAATATACTGCCGTCCTTTGTCTATATCAGAAACCCTATCCAAGGACTTGAGAACTTTGAAATGACTGTTATTCATTTCATGTGTGCTGAGCGCGCGTTCAGTTGCCGTTGAGACAAGCGAAAAGCGCGCTGTCGCATACCATCTGGGCCAATTTCATAGGAGTGCTTAAGCACAACAATTGATTAAGCACTAAGAAACCCCGCTTAGTAAAATCAGGTTACCAGCTAAAACTCCATGTGATTGTCATGCTAAGCAAACAGCTGAATACCAGTCCTAAGCAACACCTTATAATAATGAGTTTATCTGTGTCTTTCACTTGTCAATTCTTACAATAGGTGGACGTGCCAAGGATGTATCGTTTTTTGGACAGACCGTCAATGTGGGAGCATCGGTTTTCAATACAGAGCATAGGTATAAACAAATGTGCTCTAACCTTGCATACTCTGTGTGGACCTGTAAACAAAAGAGATATAAGAAGTTAGAGTGAACGATGCAGGAAGAGTGAAAGTTATGTGGACTTGTCTACGTTCACACACGTTTCTTCCTCTTTGAAAAAACAGCTTTAGAGGCAACTGGGGTTAGGGTTATTCGTCGCAAAATGAATGGGAACACTTAAGGGGATCACGATCAAAATCTCAGGTTGAAAGAGCGTTTACAGTGCGAGTGAAATAACTTCTTTTTCTCCGTTTTTCTTAACTATACGTGGAAACAAAGAAATGTCCACACAAAGTATGTGGGTATATGTAATCTTTACATGTGTATGGAGGGCAGGAACTTAACAACATAAATTACATTCGAGGACAATACGCCCTCGATTGACAAGGCTTTTGGACATTTTGGGCACCGGGAGCAAGTTCGGTTGGGCGACTAGAGTCGTCTAGGCTTATAAACCACAGTCACTCGAACGCTGCGTGTTTGACTAGCTATTCCAAATGGATCAACCTAGCCTCGGAGCATGCACCGTTTCTCTCGTCAAATTCGCGAGTTACGTCACGGTTTCAAGATGGAGGATAGGTAAACTTGAGCAAGTTTTGCAAACGTTTACGATAAATTGTAGGTTTTGTCGAATGATAACTCTTTGCAGTTATTATTTATTTCACTTAAGTAGAGAAAATACCTGTAATAAAAATAAGTAACAGAAAATAAAAAATGACGTTCTTAACTAGATTTGACGTAGATCACTAAACGCGTTCGAGTGAAAAACAGACCACGCATGCGTGATTTAAATCGGAAATTGACAAAGGGGACTATAGGTCAGCAGCACCCGAACTTGCTCCGGGATAATACAAATTGGTCAATTTCATCATTTGAATAATATCACGTTCCTCGAGTACCAAGTTCTAGCTACCCCTTGCGTAAATGGGACACTTGAGAGACTTTACATTGTTCTACTGATAGGAATATTGCTGCGTTGGTGAAGGAGCTAGATCTGAATGTAGTATGCTTTCCAAGTGACGGTTACCCAAACAGCTCCGTCTGGGATGGTCAAGACATCAAGCAGACCAGGGACCTTCTTGAACAGGAACCAGCTGCAGCTGCTAAGATGCAGCAGAGCTTGAAGGAGTACATCTTGGCCTTCCATACCAATTTCCGGAAGCACGAGCAAGACATTTTCCGGTCCGTCCCGGACTTTCTGAAGGCAGGGGGATTGGACGTCTACACCCGTCAGTCGGTGAGCCAGTTCTTCCGTGACACGCCCGTCAGCGAGACGGTACAGAGGTACACTTTAGAGCCGGTGATGCGGGTGTTTTTCGGTCAGGGGGTGGAAAGCAGCGCACTACTGGCGATGAACTGCCTGGCCGGAATCTGTAGAAACGGTGTGTTTATTAAGCCCCCCCCACCCCGCCCCCAGCCCCTCCCCCCACCCACCCCCCGAACAAAGACACTACAATTTGGGAGACCGCCATCATAGGGCAAGATAGCTCAGTTGGTAGAGCGCCGGTACGGTGTTCTGGATGTCGCAGGTTCATATCCCGCTCATGCCAGTTTTCCTTGTTCACTTTGAAAAGTATATAGGTGATGGTCCCCAGACATTGACGAAGACGATGTTCATGAAGCTTCCGCAGGCGATTTATATCAATACTGTATTTGCCCTGTGTAACTTGAAACTTTCATATCATAAATGCGTACCATGGTGTCTATAACAACGGTAGTCTTTAATCGGGCTTTTCTGATTAAAATATCCAAGACTTTTAAACACCTTTGCCTAATTTCATAGCGCTGCTAAGCACAAATTCTGTGGTAAAAGATATTTCATCTATTTCTCGTAATCCGTAAGCGGTAAGCACTGCAAAAAGAGTACGCTAATTTTAAGAGCCACATTTTCAAGGTGTTTAATAAGTAACGCAACCGCAGGCGTTAGCGAAGCTTTATGTCCTGTCGTTAGCACAACTTGGCTGGGAAATGCAGATACGGTGAGCGCTACTTGTATTTTACCTTTCTTCAACAAGCAGCGTCGTGAAAATTAACTCTTATGGGGCTGAGATCTCGCAGTGCTTGACAAGAAACAACATGGCAGGCAAGATCGCAATGGCAGGCAAGATCGCAAAGGACACGTTTGTTCAACACACTTAGTCCTGTGCTAGGGCGACGCGAACACCTTTCACCTCGTGGGCACAAAAATATAGGTGTATGCATATCAATAATTAATCAATACCGTTAACACACTTTTAATAAATTTAAAGCGTAATTTGGCTGGTGGTGGTTAGGTGAATACTGTATTTATATGTCATGATCCTGTGGCCAAGATCGCTGTATTTTAGGGAACAGTATGGCGCGGCAAGCTCGTATGCATGGGAAGAAGGTTGTAATTAATCTTTAGTAAATCAATGATTTCTACTCAATCGGCAGCCTTTAGAACAGAGGGTGGGATGAGTCAACTGGTCAAAGCTCTGATTGACTCGTCCGGTTGCAACCTCCATCTCAGTTCTCGCGTCAATCTCGTCCGGAATGTAGAGGGCGGCCAGTTGGAGGTGGTGTACAGCCGGGCGGACGTGGACGGCACACTGAAGGTGACCGCGGACGAGGTTGTGATTGCTGCACCGCTGGAATGGACAGGTACTTAAATCATGTGTTGAGTTCAGTGCTGGCAGACGAAAAAAAAATATCCGGAAAGAATGTCTGAATGCATGCACAAGAAGAATAGCATAGGTATGCATGGTACCTCAGTGACAGCGGCGTAGCCGGGGGGGGGGGGGGGGGGGGGGGGGAGGGGGACCTACTCCGGGCACTCTTCCCCCCTCTTGCT
The DNA here is from genome assembly GCA_037893225.1 of Hippasteria phrygiana. Lineage (NCBI taxonomy): Eukaryota > Metazoa > Echinodermata > Asteroidea > Valvatida > Goniasteridae > Hippasteria > Hippasteria phrygiana. Next base: position 712,969 of record JAZGUH010000179.1, read on the forward strand.
CCCCGGATTTTTGTTGAAATTAGTTCAGATGTATATGTAAAGGCTTTTGCAAGTGTCGCCCATTGAAAACTAGAACAGTAACTCCACCCACACCCCGTAAAAAATGTACTCTCTTTTGCGATTTTTTTTAAATAAATCGTCGCGTGTCCCTAAAGTACTAAACTGTCGTTTCTTTTGCACATGACATCTGACAATTCCTATAAATTGGGATAATTCCTCTGGTATCTATTGGATTTTTTATCCTCTATTTAGATCTAGACCCAGAAAAACCGTAAGGGTGGTGGTGGTGGTGGGGCTGGCAACCTAAAATGTAGCCAACCCCACCATCTCTGCTGTAGCCCTTTATAGCCTTGTATTAGGCGACTTCCATAAAAACCGGATTGTATTTTAATTGTTTCCTGTAGTTAATCGAAAGATTCGTTACATGTGCCAGGCGCGGATCCAGGGGGGGGGGGGGGGGGGGGGGGACGACCCTTGCTTGATGGGGCCTACGCCCAAAGTTGCAAACCAGAAACCCTACATGTCTTATTTTGCCTATGGGTAAGAACAAAACAAAGGGGTTAAATGGCGCCACCAATGGTAAGAAGGTGTGTCAGCCCCCCCCCCCCTCCCGCTTGTAAAAAACAACAATTCGCAGACGGAACATTTTGGGAGTCACCTTTCTGGGCAAATTTCAGACCCCCCCCCCCCCCCCCCGCACAAAATCCTGGATCCGCGCCTGAGTGCATATCGCACTGTAGCTTGAAAACCTTTAGAAACCCGTAGGAAGACGTTCAGGTTTAGAGGTGGGAGAAAACCCCAGAATGTTATTCTGGGAAAAACCCACAGAATCAGGCAGGGACTGAAAACCCAATCCACATGTCGGCCCTGGTGGGATTCGAACCCAGGTCACAGCAGTGGAAGGCGAGGAAAGTACCACTGGACCAACCTGACTCCTTAAAAAAGATTCCCCTAAGGGGAGGGGTGGTAAAAATATTTCTTTACTTCAACACTCTTTAGGTATCCGGTTTGAAGGACTGAAGTCGGATCCATCCACCACGCAACCAAGTCGCACATGGCAACAACTGTTCCACTACTCGTGCTATGTGGCGGCCAAGTCCATCCGTCCCAGCTACTTCAAGAGGAGCACCTCAGCGTGGTCATATCCTCTCCCCGTACACACAACATCCACCACGACCCAACCCTGGGTCGTTATAAGAGAGAATGGCTCCAACCAGGACTGTGTTATCTACAACGTTTTCAGCTCCGTGGACATCGCCAAAGACAACCTCGTCCATGACATGTTCGACGGAGTCCAAGACTACATCAGCCACCGATGGGAGTACGTGTATTGCACGAACCCGCCAATCACAGAGGAGAGTGGGTATCAGAGCATCGTGTTGGGTGATCACGTGTACAACCTCAATGCAATGGAGAGCGTGGTGACGCAGATGGAGATGCTGGTCACCAGTGGACGCAACGTTGCCAAGCTCATTGCTAAGGGGAAGTAGGTTACCATGACAACACAGATGCAGCCTTCGAACAAACGTTATTTTTTTTGAAAAGGCACATCCTACAGGTTTTCGTAGCAGCATTTTTTAAGAATGATAGAATTATGCATTCAACATTTTGTAGCAAAATTGAGGGAAACTTTGGGGATTATATAAGTTGCTTTGTTTTTTTATACTATATACTATAGGTTTTCCCGGACGATTTCGCAAAATGTACTTTTGAATTTGTAAAACTTGAATTCAATTTCGCGCTGATTTTTGAGAATGACCTATATCCGGGTTTCATTTTAGCAGAAACTAGCATAAGATTTCATTTTGTATCATTCAAATAAATGAATGATTACAAATACGCGATTAAAGGGCCGGTCACACTGGCCACGATAAACGATAACGAAAACGAAAACGACGTGAATAAACGCTCTCTATTGGTGGATGGAACGCGCGGTAATACGTGCGCGTTCCACCCACCATGCCAATAGAGAGCGTTTATTCACATCGTTTTCGTTTTCGTTATCGTTTATCGTGGCCAGTGTGACCGGCCCTTAACTATTCGGTTTGACGTATGCGTGGCCGATTATTAAGAATTGCAATCTATTTCGCAGCAAAAATCGGTTTGTCATTGTGAAACGGCCTGAATTTAATATTCTTTTTCATTTGTTATAATTTAATTATAATGTATTGTAGGCCTTATTGATCATTGATGTGTGTGTACTTTTTTATTGCTGGTTTTTTGTCATAATTGTATTTTAAAGTCTTTCTGTATTTCTTAAAGTTCTCTCTCATTTTATCAGTTTGTCTATCCGTCAATGACCTGTTTCGAGGGAGATATGTCTGAGAATTCCAATGCTTGACCAGGCATACATTTAATAAAACACTACGCGGGAAATCGGCTGCACATTTAGCGAAATAGATTGATGATAAATTCAAAGGAAAACAGGATTCCGGATGTGCATTCGAATTCGCGCTAAAATGAATTATCAATATACTAAATTCAGTGCACATTCGGGAAATCGCACACTGATTGTTTACGTCTAAATGCACCTTTATGGAAATAGAATTACCAATTGTTAAATAGAAAACGGGATTGTGAACGTTCATTCTATTTCGCACGAAAAATAATGCATCCTTTACAAATTAATGTGCACATTAAAAAAAAAAAATAAGACTCTGGAAATTTAAGTCGGGTATCTACATCATCTATTTTACTTATTGTACGCTCTTGCTTGGATGATTAAGAATGTAAGATTATTAGCCTTCTAGAGGTATGCCGGACACAATAGGAGGGCGCTATTTGATTTGGGTAAACCTTTTGTATGGCACAAAAGGTTTACCCAAATCAAATAGCGCCCTCCTATTGTGTCCGCCATACCTCTAAAAGGCTATAATGCAGTCGCTCGGTTTCAGAGTCCAGTTTACTGAAGTGTCAAAACATGAATGGACTGTTCGGTCTATCTATTTCTAAAAATAAAAAAATTTTAAAACAATTAATATGTTTCTTTTTATGGCTGTAAATTCGGAGGCAGTTAACCTGAATTCACATGTTTTAAAAAATAATTATGTTATTAGTGCGACCTGTAAAGACTAATTTTGTGGAAGATATTAAAGAAAGTGATCAGTTCTCCCATTCATTTTTGTTTCAAAGACTGGTTTCACCGCCCTACAATAGTTGCGGACGTGCAAAATTTTCGTCCCGTTGAACCCAATTTCACCGTATAGATTTTGGATCTAAGAGCGTCCCGATTTTCGTTTTTAAATCTCTATCCTGTTACAATCTGCCACTTTGCACCCCCTCCATTATCGTTTCAAATAATCATTGAGAATAAAAACGGCAACAAAATGGCCAGTATTCGGGGGGGGGGGGGGGGGGGGGGGGACCATAGGATGTAGGAGACATACCAGATTTTGGGTGCAAACTTTGTTTTCGAAAAAAATTTCAACCCATTTTTCCCAGCACGCCAAACGTAGTCCCTTCACATCGTGACTACAAGAAAGAGCAGGATCGAACGCTCAAACATTAAACGCAACTGCTCAAAAAAGGATGCATCGATCAAAGGAAATGATATCCCTGAATATAACGGTTTCACAATGTTCTGCCTCGTCAAATATAAATGAGGGTAGACACAATCTGACCAATATTTAGCACCTTTCGCTTTTAAGTAGTTTGAGCCACAAACGTTGTTGCGTGAATATCGGGCCTTGGCCGAAACGGGCTTCCAGAGCTATGGCTACGTCTATTGTGTGCGTGTCCCCCCCCCCCCCGTATTTCCAATGGAGCGAAGACCTAGACCTAGCTCAAGACAACAGATTCGGATGCAGCCTCAAACTCTGAAAATCCGAATTGTTCGTTCACTGCGCATGCGCAATACACACCAAATCATTAGTCTGGTTCCCAGACCAAAATATTCTGACTATTTCTGATGAATATTAGGTCCGGTAGCCGCCAATGTCACGTGACGAAAACTGGCAGAATTCTGCCAGTTTCCGGAAATTTCCAAAGTTTTCCGAACTTGTTTTCGGTAACATTCGGCTGTTAACGTTGATGTTCGCAATAAAAAAATTTCTGTCAGGCCCGTTACAGATCCTGGAATTTGAATTCTCATAATTTCTCAATTATATATAAAAACTGAAAAATCAATGCCACACTCTTGCAGTATTTTGCCGACTGGATTTTGCAAGAATATTAAATTTGAATGATGCCACTGACGTTACTCGGACTAACACTGTACGTCATGATCTATTTTAAACCGTGGTAGCTACCTGACCTAAGATTTAGACGTCAGGTAATCTTCAGGTCAGGGAACCAGACTAACCAAACCATGAGAAAAAAATATACCCAGCACGATATGGGGCAGAGGGGTACCCCCCTTTTTGTCCCTATACCCTATACACTCTTTAGACTATTGTTACCTAACACATCCCCCCTAGACTTCTGAAAAGAATTCCTGAGATTCCGGGAACACAATGACCAACACAAAAGAGGGGGGGTTCGCTCTGCCCCATATCGTGCATCATATGGAAAAAAATACATGATGCGCGGTATGGGGCAGAGGGACCCCCCCCCCCCCCCTCGTTTGTGTTGGTCATTGTGTTCCCGGAATCTCAGGAATTCTTTTCAGATGTCTAGGGGGGATGTGTTAGGTAATAATAGTCTGGATAGTGTATAGGGTATAGGGACAAAAAGGGGGTACTCCTCTGCCCGATATCGTGCTGGGTATAACAAAATAAACCAAGCACTATATGGGGCAGAGGGGTAACCCTCCCCCCCTTTTTGTCCCTATACCCTATACACTCTCCAGACTATTTCTACTTAACACATCCCCCTAGAGATCTGAAAAGAATTCCTGAGATTCCGGGAACACAATGACCAACACAAAAGAGGGGGGGGGGGGGGGGGGTTCCCTCTGCCCCATATCGTGCATCATATGGAAAAAAAGGTGAGGGCACTGATCTCTATATAGAGATCAGTGGGTGAGGGTGAGGGTTGGGATGGGGTTAAAGGTTATGCCATTGCCAAAAATAATTATGTTAATTATAAAAGCACAATTGTGTTGCAATGCATCATGGGTATCCAGTGCTTTCCGCTTGGAAGCACTTAATTGGCGATGGTGACGCTACGTCCTGTCTGATGGTCTGACGAATGTGTTGATCATTTAGTCATAATCCTGCGAGCGCAGCGCACGCACTAAACATTTTGTCAAGGACGAAGTCCAGCAAACGCAGTCAACGGTCCACTAGTTATTGTGCTGTGATCAGGAATCTCTTGGAATTTCAAGGTGAGAAATTTGAAACTTTTCTCGTTATGGGTGATTATTGCTCATGTATACCAATCTACTATTAATGCTCCTTGCTCTCTTATTTCCAAAGAAGTAAAAATTATCTCTATTCGAGTGAACATTCACTCCCACAGTCTGAAACTAGGGACAAGACGTTTAAGAGTGAAATTCATTCAATCGAAAAGATCGAATTTTCACTCGAGTGGCGACCGAGTTGGTTCCTTTTTTTAGAGTATTCAATCTAAAAACGGAGTGATTTTCGCTCTGAATCGTCTAGTCCTTAATTTCACTCTTTAGGATTTAGAGAGTAGTAGAGAGAAACACGTGTAGTTTCGTGTTTAGTCCAAGCACACAACACCATTATAATCTTCTAGCGGGGTTCAAATTAACCCACATACCATCGCAATTGAGTCTGACATGGTGACCATTGCACCTGTTGATTGTGTTGAAAACGGATTTGTAACCCCTTGCCACCGGTTGACCCAAATACGTGCAGATTGAAATTGCCACCTGGCCGGTTGACGTCTATACACGCCAATTTTTGCATTTTCAATCCATTATTGGGGTATTGTGTACGTTATGCTTGGCTGCACAAGCCTCTTGTTTCCGTTTCGCCTGGCTGCATAACCAGGCCTGGTGCCCCGGCGCCACCTGGTGGCAAGGGGTTTTAACGTCCAGGAGTGCATTTTAAACGAACCATTACGTGAGGACCGCCTCGAGTGACCGCAGCGCGTGTAGAGCAAGGAACGGGTTAAACCACGGGAGCGCACACAGCACGCTTGACCGGTTTACCCGACTAAAGCACTTCGGTATCACTAAACTATGCGGTCCATGGTGATACTTGAAAAAGGTTGATATTTCTTATTTTCAGAGCAGCAGTCGAGTCCCTGCAAGTCCTTCCACAAGTCCTTTGGCAAGTCCAGTCGGAAGTCCTTTCATTAAAGACGGACACAAGTATTAAACTGGATGAACAATGACAAAGGAATGCCTTTGTCAAAGCTCAGTTGAATAGCTTGTGATTGGAATTAGGACTGGAGTGCTTGAGATGGACTTGCATGGACTTATGGACTTGTGATGGACTCGACTACAGACTCCTCATTTTTATCTTCCCGTTGCAGTGTATCTGTTTTAAGCAGCCGTAAGCAGCGAGAGCACCATGAATTATTTCTTCCTAGTCGTCATCTTTGGAACCGTGTGTAAGTAGATGAATAAATAAAACTACTATAGGTCTGCTATTGGTAACGTGAAAATTCACATTTTATGAAGTTAAAAAAATAACAATAAAACACTAAATTATTGAGCGTCCCTACTCACTTTTCTTTTTGTTTAACGGCCGTATGCGGTTTTTTCGCGTTTCTAAAATAAAACAAAAATGAGAAGAAAGGACAAGCCAAGAAAATGGTTCCATGTCCATCTGTTGTATATTTGAATCAATTTTGGGACTTGATTTTGAGCTTATATTTTTTTTTATCTTAATGTGTATTAGAGAGAGAAAATATAAATCAACTTAGGAATGTGTCTAAGTTAAGTGCGGAGTTAAGGGAAATGTTGTTTTTACCAGGGATGTAGTCGAGTCTATCGCAAGTCCCTGCAAGTCCATCACAAGCCCTCCAGTCCTAATTCCAATCACAAGCTATTCAAATGAGCTTTGACAAAGGCATTCCTTTGTCATTGTTCATCGAGTTACTTGTGCCCGGTTTTATGAAAGGACTTCTGACTGGACTTGCGAAAGGACTTGCAGGGACTGGAGTACAACTGTGGTTTTTACACGTTAAGTGTGTTCTACAAGAGAAAGCCTCCTTTCATATAGTGTGTACTTTTTAGTGGATATCTGAAACCGAATGTCTCTGGGCTGAGAACAGTTGACAAAGATCAGAATTTGATGGTGAGGCAACCAGTCTACTGGGGGTAGACGACACACAGAATGACATATTGCCAACTACTTTCATGAACTCTGTAAATACGAGGACAAGTTTACGAAAGGTTAGGAACCAACATTTTCGATGTACAAAATTAGTGTTAAATCACAAGTCAAGAATTTTTCCTCCTTCCATGATGAGCGCAAATTTGTGACCCGTTCCCACGAAATTCGTGTAAAGAACAGCGAAATTTGAAAATCAAGATGTATCGTTGTATTTCCTGAAAGTGCAGGTTAAGTCTAATTTGTGTGTTGTGTCATGTCATTCCAAGCCCCCAATATAACCTTTTAAAGTTATCGGAGTTATCTGTTTTGAGAAAATGAAGCTCAAAGTTTGTGATCTGTGCACACTTTAACCCGAGTTCAAAAAGGAATTCAGATTCAGTTTAAAAACTTAGTTAAAAATCCCAAAATTGACTTCTCAGTAACACATTTTTTTGTTTCTTCTTGTAATCGAGAAAGCCGTAGGGCGGCTTTATGCTCATTTTGTCATCAGGTCACATTGTTATCATCTTGGTGTGATCTTCACAAGCAATGTTTCTGAAATGTAAATGTTAAGCTCATCCCTGATAATTTTTCCAACGGTTCCGCTATCGCGTCAAGCGACGCCATGAGTCAGACATTACAGTCAGGGATTTCTTTACAGTGCTGATGATATACGTAGAGCTCTTCAGGAAATTTCATTATCTGCAAGGCACATTACGAACCTCTCACTGGAGACGGCTGAAAAAAAAAAGTAACCCGGACCCTGTACTTCAACGCAATCCTGGGCTACGTTTAGGTACTAGGTTGAGCTACATTTAGGGCTCGGGTAACGTGGCACGGGTTAAATCAAGGACTTCGGCTACATTTAGGTACTAGGTTGGCCTACGTTTAGGGCTCTGGCTACATTGTAGGGGCTAAATCAAAGACTTGGGCTACATTTAGGCCTATTATAAGGATTTTGGGGCTACAATTACGTATAGTTCGGGCTACTTTTATGGGTTAGGCTACATGGTAGGTACAGGTTTGGGCCTAGTTTCTGGTTACATTTAACAATGGTTAAGGCTAGGCCCTTCGTTAACAGTTGGGGCTAGATATGGACTCGGGCTACATTCATGTACAGGGTTGGGGCTACATGTGGGCAGTGGCGTAGCCAGTTCTGTTCAGAGAGGGGAAAAGCGGGGAACGGCCATTCGGGACCAAATTGTAATTTTTTCGTGAAAACGTGCAGAGACTTTTTTGGGGGTCCGGCAATGATTTGAAAAGCGTGTTGGGGGCCGGGGTAGTGGGGTGAGGGCGTGTTCGGGAGGAAAGGCTCCAATTTTTAATGGGCAGCGCTTTCAAGGGCTTTTTTCAAATAGGCTTATGTCCAAACTGAACGAATATCAACACACTACCCTTAACGAATGTATATAGATACCATAAAATCAAAATCCTCAAAATTATGATCAAAGATCTTCAGGGGTTTTCAAGTCATAGAGGTCCTGTTTGAGCTGTTTCACGGCCCCTTTAATCGTCTGACACGAATCCTTGACCGTAATTCCCCCCTTCCTGTTTGCCTTCATTTCCAGGCACGGGTGGGGTTCACGCCCAGTGCTACAACTGCACATTCAGCACGATGGGCGAACTGACTATGGGTTCCGATGGTTGCGCAGATCCTTTTAAGCCCGCGGGTATTCAAAAAATACCCTGCACTGGCCCGTGTATGGTAAGTGCCACCCGCACAAAGTATTCTTATGTCATGCGCAATGTGGGATTCACGGCAAATTCGAAACTGTAGAAAACCTGGGCAAACTGGGAACCATTGAGAATGGTCCTCTTTCTTACAGGCGAAGAGGGATGCTTAAAGTAATCACCGGCAACCACGCGTTGCGCTGCTGAAGAATTTGGGTAAATGTTGAGCAATTAATTTCATTATATAAACCTATACAGCAGTATTCCCACTTTGCGCAGATTTCCACTTTGCGCAGATTTCGACTTTGCGCAGATTTCGACTTTGCGCAGATTTCCACTTGGCTCGCGACATGCACATTATGTAAGCCATGCCGAAGCGCACAAAGTGCCCCAGACATAATTATATTAGGCCTACAACCTGAACCATCTTGATAAAACCTCGCATGATTAATGCCGTACGCAAAAAGTTGACGATAATCCCGCCCACTGCATACTAATTACAAGCATCTGTGTTTCCATTGGTTAACTTGCTCCATTCACCATTTATTACCCTTGCCCTGATTGGTTCTTCCATTAGTGCACAGAACTATCAGGGCCGATGGTTTTGTGCATAAAGACTTTCTGCGAGGTTTATCGGGGGTCGTTCGGGTAATGCATGCAGGCTCGCTGAACTCAAGTCAGAAATGCATGGACCCGATACATAAGATGTGAAGATTTGAATGTTTTTTCATAATTTGCCGAGATTTAGGATATAAAAATCATCACCCTCCCACAAAAATACTCCTTTCCGGCCGAGTTTTTTTTATTACGGCTCCGAACGTCATAGGCGTGGCAAGTAATGCTTTACGGCCGATGACGTGAAAGCCAAGCACGGCACAGCACAGCACATCACATCACAGATTCCACTAAACTGAACAAATCCCCCTCATAAATAACGCGATACGGGCCATTTGCACTGGTCTCTGTGTAAAGTGGATAGCGTGTCGGCTGTTGCAATCTGCCGTCCGCCATATTAGTACTCCCAACCCTTCTTGTAAGTAGCTCTGTGGACAGCGCGTAAAGCACTGAACTTCCCAATAATGACGTTTATATTTGAGAGGATGATGCAGTATGTTTAACAACCTTGTCCCCAGGTCCTACTTTCATCCTTGTTCTGAATAGTACACGTTAATCACTTTATTGATACGGAAACGATCCCATACGATAGGAGTAGAACTGTAGCCGTGCTGGCTTTAGTTTGTCGTACAGTGCGCAATGGCCAATGCTTTCCAGTTTCCAGTAGTGATTTGTCGCCCTCGAAAAAACCCAAAAATTACCTCTCCGAAGCAAACGCCTGATGGCGCGCTTTATTGCCAAACTCCCAAATTCTCATTTTTTTGCATTTCTCTTTTTTGTTTGTTTTTTAGAAACAGTACCTAGACATGGAGTCCCCTGTGGCCGGCCAGTCTAGGATCTCCATGACTCTTCGCGGTTGCTCCCCGCAGAACATTCCCTGTGTAGAATTGGACCAGATGGTAGTGGCTGGACAGACCATGTCGCAGAATTGCTGCGAGGGGGCGCTCTGCAATAGCCAGGGCGTGTCCAAGATCAGTGGGTTTCTTGCAGTGTTCTCGCTGCTTGGGGCCTTGTTGCTCCTTTGGTAGATAGGCCTAGAACACAGTGAAACACTGTGGACATTTTGGGCCCTAGATGACACTAACATGGTAATTTTTTAACTTTCAAGTGTATTTCTTTTTAGGTTTTTCAGACAATATACGAGGACGCTATGGCTACTTTTCCTTACAAATTCAAAATCTTGGCTGAAAATCGATTACCTGCAAAATATGACATTACCCCAAATGAGAGATTCATGCCAAACCATGAACAACTCCCCAATAGAAAGTGTCTTCATTTTATGGATTTAAGACTTGAATACATGGATGACAGCTTTCTTGACATGTTACTTTGACTTTCCTCCGCCGTTGTAGCAGTAAGAGGGAAAAATAGGTTTTTATGCTAACGGAAATTGTCATATATCGGAGATGTATTCGAGTCCATCACAAGTCCCTGCAAGTCCACCACAAACCCTCCAGTCCTAATCCCAATCACAAGCTATTCAAATGAGCTTTGACAAAGGCATTATTTTGTCATTGTACATCCAGTTACTTGTGACCGGTGTCATATGAATATCCGACTCCCATGAAATTTGGGCTTCTCTTCCCTATTATTGGTTAAACCCTCTCACGTGACCGGACGCTGTCCTCATTATCTTCACTTTGTATGCGCAGTAGAACCACTAAGTCGGCTTTTCAGGGAGACTGATATTCATACTACACCGGTTTTATGAAAGGACTTTTGACTGGACTTTGGAAAGGACTTGTGAAAGGACTTGTGAAAGGACTTGCAGGGACTTGAGTACAACTCTGTCATATATGTATTATGCATTATGCATGAGCAGACGTGTGATGTCCTTCAAGGCAGACCAGTGGTGTCTCCGTAGATTTGTGTACACATTTATATCACACTTGTCTACATTGTCTTGAAAAAGGTTCCACTTTTGTACTTGATTGTCATGTTAAGCAGCTTGTTTGGACAATAGTATATGCAAATATTTCTTCAAAACTTGTTGGGTGATTTGAAGGACTGATTTTTGTACTGTTTTTATGCTCTTTTGACGTAGAGTAGGCCTACCTTGTATGACAAACAAAATATCGCCCTATTGCAGGAAATTATTTTCTAAGAATAAAAAAAAAAACTACAACAAAACTAAATACTTCTAATGAAAATAAGTATTTATTTTTGTTGTAACACGTGCAAACAAGTTGAACTGAACGTCCACTATGTGTTTCCGACAGTATATAAAAAATGTTTGCACGCCATGCACTTTGAGCCACATCGGGTGACTAATCTTACCAAAGCCTCTGCTAAAATTCGTGTTCCTGTCGTGACAAATTCAATTAAATTGTTTTCTTGGGTTTAGGCACGGGAGGAGCACGACGTTTAGCGCAGGCCTTGAAGACATCCATCGCATAATTGACCTCATGTGCATGACGCAGCAGTGAGTTCGGTCTTCCATATGCCAAGAGTGCATTTTAGTAACTTTAAACCGGAAGTGTGCATATACCACCGTAGGCCTACCTAATTTGCCCGAACCACCTCGGGCGCTTCACCGTGGCCCACACAGTGTACTTGTATGACTTTCATTGAATGTAATTTTTTGCTTTTTGTTGTTAAAGATGTTTGCACAATGAAGCTATTTTTCAGTGAGATATTAAAATCGAGAAAAATGGCGGAACCTTGACTACAGCGGTTTAATTATTCAGATATCAATATTTTTCCCAGAAGTATTGAAAGTTGCCATAATTTTAATTTGTTATAATTTCATTGACGTTATGAATGTTTTTGTTGTTGACAACTCCTAAACGATTTCATGCAAATTTGGAAAAACTCAATTTTAGCCCACTATCGAGAAAAATGGCAAAGAATTTTTCTTGCTTTTTCTGAGATAAAGTAGCTTTCGCAATTGCAGCATAAATGCTGCATAAATAATTTAGGTCCGAAAAAAGTTGCCCTCAAAATCGCAGCATAGATACAGCATAGAAAGGAGACTACAGCCGTGCAATTTCAGATGTCTGGGATCAAAATTGACATTTTTATGAATTATTCAGAATTTCATATTTAAAAAAAAATTATTTTACAAATTGCCATATTTTAATAAAATGACTTCATTGGTCACAAAATTGTTTCCTGACACTTCTTAAATCAGTTCATAATCAAATTTGGAAAATCTCAATTTTGGCTCAAAATTTAGAAAAATGGCAAGGCTTACCCCTTGCCGTTTTTTAGATTAGAAAAAGTTGCCCCTCAAAATAGCAGCATAGATACAGCATCGAATGGAGACTACAGCCGTGCAATTTCAGATGTCTGGGATGAACATTGAAATTGTTATGAATTATTCAAATTTGTATATTTTTCAAAAGGTATTTTACATATTGCCAAATTTTAATAAGATATGACTTCACTCTACTGGAAATCGTTTTCTGACACTCCTAAATCACTTCATAATCAATTTTAGGCAAATTTGGAAAATCTCAATTTTGGGCCAAAATTTAGAAAAATGGCAAGGCTTACCCCTTGCCGTTTTTTTAGGTCAGAGAAAAGTTGCCCTTAAAAAAGCAGCATAGATACAGCATCGAATGGAGACTACAGCCGTGCAATTTCAGATGTCTGGGATCGCATTGAAATTTTGATGAATTATTCAGAATTTCATATTTTTTCAAACATTATTTAACAAATTGCCATATTTTAATTGAATATGACTTCATTGGTCACGAAATTGTTTCTTGACACTGCTAAATGAGTTCATAATCAATTTCGGTCAAATTTGGAAAATCTCAGTTTTAGGCAAAAATCTATAAACATGGCAAAGGTAATTATGGAAAATGATTATGAACTTGCCATTTTTCAAAGACTATTTTACAAATTGCCATATTTTAATAAGATATGACTTCACTCCACTGGAAATCGTTTTTAATGAAATATGACTTTATTGGTCTCGAAATTGTTTCCTAACACTGCTAAATGAGTTCATAATCAATTTTAGGCAAATTTGGAAAAATCTAAACTTTGGGCCAAAATCTAGAAAAATGGCAAGGCTTACCCCTTGCCCTTTTTTAGATTAGAAAAAGTTGCCCCTCAAAATAGCAGCATAGATACAGCATCGAATGGAGACTACAGCCGTGCAATTTCAGATGTCTGGGATGAACATTGAAATTGTTATGAATTATTCAAATTTGTATATTTTTCAATTTTTTTTTTAAACTTTTCAAATTTAAATATAATATGACTTCACTCTACTGGAAATCGTTTTCTGACACTCCTAAATCACTTCATAATCAATTTTAGGCAAATTTGGAAAATCTCAATTTTGAGCCAAAATTTAGAAAAATGGCAAGGCTTACCCCTTGCCGTCTTTTTTAAGTCAGAAAAAAGGTTACCCTCAAAATAACAGCATAGATACAGCATAGAATGGAGACTACAGCCGTGCAATTTCAGATGTCTGTGATCAACATTAAAAGTGTTATAAATTATTCAGAATTTCATATTTAAAAAAATTATTTTACAAATTGCCATATTTTAATAAGATATGACTTCACTCTACTGGAAATCGTTTTCTGACACTCCTCAATCCTTCATAATCGATTTCTGGCAAATTTGGAAAATCTCAATTTTTGGCCAAAATCTATAAAAATGGCAAAGGTAATTATGGAAAATGATTATGAACTTGCCATTTTTCAAAGATTATTTTACAAATTGCCATATTTTAATAAGATATGACTTCACTCCACTGGAAATCGTTTTTAATGAAATATGACTTTATTGGTCTCGAAATTGTTTCCTGACACTGCTAAATGAGTTCATAATCAATTTTAGGCAAATTTGGAAAAATCTAAACTTTGGGCCAAAATCTAGAAAAATGGCAAGGCTTACCCCTTGCCCCTTTTTAGGTCAGAAAAAAGGTTACCCTCAAAATAACAGCATAGATACAGCATAGAATGGAGACTACAGCCGTGCAATTTCAGATGTCTGGGATCAACATTGAAATTGTTATGAATTATTCAAATTTTCATATTTTTCAAAAATTATTTTAAACTTTTCAAATTTAAATATAATATGACTTCACTCCACAGGAAATCATTCTTAATGAAATATGACTTTATTGGTCTCGAAATTGTTTCCTGACACTGCTAAATGAGTTCATAATCAATTTGAGGCACATTTTGAAAAATCTAAACTTTGGGCCAAAATCTAGAAAAATGGCAAGGCTTACCCCTTGCCTTTTTTTAGATTAGAAAAAGTTGCCCCTCAAAATAGCAGCATAGATATGGAGACTACAGCCGTGCAATTTCAGATGTCTGGGATGAACATTGAAATTGTTATGAATTATTCAAATTTTCATATTTTTCAAAAAGTATTTTAAACTTGTCAAATATTAATAAAATATGACTTCACTCTACTAGAAATCGGTTTTTGACACTCCTTAATCAGTTCATAATCTATTTCAGGGAAATTTGGAAAATCTCAATTTTGGGCTAAAATCTAGAAAATTGCCCTTTGTTTTGGTCCGAAAAAAGTTGCCCTCAAAATTGCAGCATAGATACAGCATAGAATGGAGACTAAAGCCGTGCAATTTCAGATGTCTCGGATCAACATTGACATTTTTTTGAATTATTCAGAATTTCATATTTTTTCAAAACATATTTTACAAATTGCCAAATTTTAATAAGATATGACTTCACTCTTACCCCTTGCCGTTTTTTTTAGGTCAGAAAATAGGTTACCCTCAAAATAACAGCATAGATACAGCATAGAATGGAGACTACAGCCGTGCAATTTCAGATGTTTGGGATCAACATTGAAATTGTTATGAATTATTCAAATTTTCATATTTTTCAAAAACTATTTTTAACTTTTCAAATTTAAATATGATATGACTTCACTCTACTGGAAATCGTTTTATGACACTCCTAAATCACTTCATAATCAATTTGGGTCAAATTTGAAAATTCTCAATTTTGGCTCAAAATTTAGAAAAATGGCAAGGCATACCCCTTGCCCTCTTTTTTTGTCAGAGAAGAATTGCCCTCAAAATCGCAGCATAGATACAGCATAGAATGGAGACTAAAGCCGTGCAATTTCAGATGTCTCTGATCAACATTGAAATTGTTATAAATTATTTAGAATTTCATATTTTTTCAAAAAGTATTTTACAAATTGCCATATTTTAATAAAATATGACTTCATTGGTCACGAAATTGTTTCCTGACACTTCTTAATCAGTTCATAATCAAATTTGGAAAATCTCAATTTTGGCTCAAAATTTAGAAAAATGGCAAGGCTTACCCCTTGCCGTTTTTTAGATTAGAAAAAGTTGCCCCTCAAAATAGCAGCATAGATACAGCATCGAATGGAGACTACAGCCGTGCAATTTCAGATGTCTGGGATGAACATTGAAATTGTTATGAATTATTCAAATTTGTATATTTTTCAAAAATTATTTTAAACTTTTCAAATTTAAATATAATATGACTTCACTCTACTGGAAATGGTTTTCTGACACTCCTAAATCACTTCATAATCAATTTTAGGCAAATTTGGAAAATCTCAATTTTGGGCCAACATTTAGAAAAATGGCAAGGCTTACCCCTTGCCGTTTTTTTAGGTCAGAGAAAAGTTGCCCTTAAAAAAGCAGCATAGATACAGCATCGAATGAAGACTACAGCCGTGCAATTTCAGATGTCTGGGATCGCATTGAAATTTTGATGAATTATTCAGAATTTCATATTTTTTCAAACATTATTTAACAAATTGCCATATTTTAATTAAATATGACTTCATTGGTCACGAAATTGTTTCTTGACACTGCTGAATGAGTTCATAATCAATTTCGGTCAAATTTGGAAAATCTCAGTTTTAGGCAAAAATCTATAAACATGGCAAAGGTAATTATGGAAAATGATTATGAACTTGCCATTTTTCAAAGACTATTTTACAAATTGCCATATTTTAATAAGATATGACTTCACTCCACTGGAAATCGTTTTTAATGAAATATGACTTTATTGGTCTCGAAATTGTTTCCTAACACTGCTAAATGAGTTCATAATCAATTTTAGGCAAATTTGGAAAAATCTAAACTTTGGGCCAAAATCTAGAAAAATGGCAAGGCTTACCCCTTGCCCTTTTTTAGATTAGAAAAAGTTGCCCCTCAAAATAGCAGCATAGATACAGCATCGAATGGAGACTACAGCCGTGCAATTTCAGATGTCTGGGATGAACATTGAAATTGTTATGAATTATTCAAATTTGTATATTTTTCAATTTTTTTTTTTAACTTTTCAAATTTAAATATAATATGACTTCACTCTACTGGAAATCGTTTTCTGACACTCCTAAATCACTTCATAATCAATTTTAGGCAAATTTGGAAAATCTCAATTTTGAGCAAAAATTTAGAAAAATGGCAAGGCTTACCCCTTGCCGTCTTTTTTAAGTCAGAAAAAAGGTTACCCTCAAAATAACAGCATAGATACAGCATAGCATGGAGACTACAGCCGTGCAATTTCAGATGTCTCGGATCAACATTGAAATTGTTATAAATTATTTAGAATTTCATATTTTTTCAAAAAGTATTTTACAAATTGCCATATTTTAATAAAATATGACTTCATTGGTCACGAAATAGTTTCTTGACACTTCTTAATCAGTTCATAATCAATTTCGGTAAAATTTGGAAAATCTCATTTTGGGCCAAAATCTATAAAAATGGCAAGGCTTACCCCTTGCCGTTTTTTTAAGTCAGAAAAAAGGTTACCCTCAAAATAGCAGCATAGATACAGCATAGAATGGAGACTACAGCCGTGCAATTTCAGATGTCTGGGATCAACATTAAAAGTGTTATAAATTATTCAGAATTTCATATTAAAAAAACATTATTTTACAAATTGCCATATTTTAATAAGATATGACTTCACTCTACTGGAAATTGTTTTCTGACACTCCTCAATCCTTCATAATCGATTTCTGGCAAATTTGGAAAATCTCAATTTTTGGCCAAAATCTATAAAAATGGCTCTTTTTTTTAATATCAGAAAAAAGTTGCCCTTAAAATAGCAGCATAGATACAGCATCGAATGGAGACTACAGCCGTGCAATTTCAGAAAATGGCTCTTTTTTTTAATATCAGAAAAAAGTTGCCCTTAAAATAGCAGCATAGATACAGCATCGAATGGAGACTACAGCCGTGCAATTTCAGATGTCTGGGATCGCATTGAAATTTTGATGAATTATTCAGAATTTCATATTTTTTCAAACATTATTTAACAAATTGCCATATTTTAATAAAATATGACTTCATTGGTCACGAAATTGTTTCTTGACACTGCTAAATTAGTTCATAATCAATTTCGGTCAAATTTGGAAAATCTCAGTTTTAGGCAAAAATCTTTAAACATGATAAAGGTAATTATGGAAAATGATTATGAACTCGCCATTTTTCAAAGACTATTTCACAAATTGCCATATTTTAATAAGATATGACTTCACTCCACTGGAAATCGTTTTTAATGAAATATGACTTTATTGGTCTCGAAATTGTTTCCTAACACTGCTAAATGAGTTCATAATCAATTTTAGGCAAATTTGGAAAAATCTAAACTTTGGGCCAAAATCTAGAAAAATGGCAAGGCTTACCCCTTGCCCTTTTTTAGATTAGAAAAAGTTGCCCCTCAAAATAGCAGCATAGATACAGCATCGAATGGAGACTACAGCCGTGCAATTTCAGATGTCTGGGATGAACATTGAAATTGTTATGAATTATTCAAATTTGTATATTTTTCAATTTTTTTTTTAAACTTTTCAAATTTAAATATAATATGACTTCACTCTACTGGAAATCGTTTTCTGACACTCCTAAATCACTTCATAATCAATTTTAGGCAAATTTGGAAAATCTCAATTTTGAGCCAAAATTTAGAAAAATGGCAAGGCTTACCCCTTGCCGTCTTTTTTAAGTCAGAAAAAAGGTTACCCTCAAAATAACAGCATAGATACAGCATAGAATGGAGACTACAGCCGTGCAATTTCAGATGTCTGGGATCAACATTGAAATTGTTATGAATTATTCAAATTTTCATATTTTTCAAAAATTATTTTAAACTTTTCAAATTTAAATATAATATGACTTCACTCCACTGGAAATCGTTCTTAATGAAATATGACTTTATTGGTCTCGAAATTGTTTCCTGACACTGCTAAATGAGTTCATAATCAATTTGAGGCACATTTTGAAAAATCTAAACTTTGGGCCAAAATCTAGAAAAATGGCAAGGCTTACCCCTTGCCTTTTTTTAGATTAGAAAAAGTTGCCCCTCAAAATAGCAGCATAGATACAGCATCGAATGGAGACTACAGCCGTGCAATTTCAGATGTCTGGGATGAACATTGAAATTGTTATGAATTATTCAAATTTTCATATTTTTCAAAAAGTATTTTAAACTTGTCAAATATTAATAAAATATGACTTCACTCTACTAGAAATCGGTTTTTGACACTCCTTCCTTAATCAGTTCATAATCTATTTCAGGGAAATTTGGAAAATCTCAATTTTGGGCTAAAATCTAGAAAATTGCCCTTTGTTTTGGTCCGAAAAAAGTTGCCCTCAAAATTGCAGCATAGATACAGCATAGAATGGAGACTAAAGCCGTGCAATTTCAGATGTCTCGGATCAACATTGACATTTTTTTGAATTATTCAGAATTTCATATTTTTTCAAAACATATTTTACAAATTGCCAAATTTTAATAAGATATGACTTCACTCTTACCCCTTGCCGTTTTTTTTAGGTCAGAAAATAGGTTACCCTCAAAATAACAGCATAGATACAGCATAGAATGGAGACTACAGCCGTGCAATTTCAGATGTTTGGGATCAACATTGAAATTGTTATGAATTATTCAAATTTTCATATTTTTCAAAAACTATTTTTAACTTTTCAAATTTAAATATGATATGACTTCACTCTACTGGAAATCGTTCTTAATGAAATATGACTTTATTGGTCTCGAAATTGTTTCCTGACACTGCTAAATGAGTTCATAATCAATTTGAGGCACATTTTGAAAAATCTAAACTTTGGGCCAAAATCTAGAAAAATGGCAAGGCTTACCCCTTGCCTTTTTTTAGATTAGAAAAAGTTGCCCCTCAAAATAGCAGCATAGATATGGAGACTACAGCCGTGCAATTTCAGATGTCTGGGATGAACATTGAAATTGTTATGAATTATTCAAATTTTCATATTTTTCAAAAAGTATTTTAAACTTGTCAAATATTAATAAAATATGACTTCACTCTACTAGAAATCGGTTTTTGACACTCCTTAATCAGTTCATAATCTATTTCAGGGAAATTTGGAAAATCTCAATTTTGGGCTAAAATCTAGAAAATTGCCCTTTGTTTTGGTCCGAAAAAAGTTGCCCTCAAAATTGCAGCATAGATACAGCATAGAATGGAGACTAAAGCCGTGCAATTTCAGATGTCTCGGATCAACATTGACATTTTTTTGAATTATTCAGAATTTCATATTTTTTCAAAACATATTTTACAAATTGCCAAATTTTAATAAGATATGACTTCACTCTTACCCCTTGCCGTTTTTTTTAGGTCAGAAAATAGGTTACCCTCAAAATAACAGCATAGATACAGCATAGAATGGAGACTACAGCCGTGCAATTTCAGATGTTTGGGATCAACATTGAAATTGTTATGAATTATTCAAATTTTCATATTTTTCAAAAACTATTTTTAACTTTTCAAATTTAAATATGATATGACTTCACTCTACTGGAAATCGTTCTTAATGAAATATGACTTTATTGGTCTCGAAATTGTTTCCTGACACTGCTAAATGAGTTCATAATCAATTTGAGGCACATTTTGAAAAATCTAAACTTTGGGCCAAAATCTAGAAAAATGGCAAGGCTTACCCCTTGCCTTTTTTAGATTAGAAAAAGTTGCCCCTCAAAATAGCAGCATAGATATGGAGACTACAGCCGTGCAATTTCAGATGTCTGGGATGAACATTGAAATTGTTATGAATTATTCAAATTTTCATATTTTTCAAAAAGTATTTTAAACTTGTCAAATATTAATAAAATATGACTTCACTCTAATAGAAATCGGTTTTTGACACTCCTTAATCAGTTCATAATCTATTTCAGGGAAATTTGGAAAATCTCAATTTTGGGCTAAAATCTAGAAAATTGCCCTTTGTTTTGGTCCGAAAAAAGTTGCCCTCAAAATTGCAGCATAGATACAGCATAGAATGGAGACTAAAGCCGTGCAATTTCAGATGTCTCGGATCAACATTGACATTTTTTTGAATTATTCAGAATTTCATATTTTTTCAAAACATATTTTACAAATTGCCAAATTTTAATAAGATATGACTTCACTCTTACCCCTTGCCGTTTTTTTTAGGTCAGAAAATAGGTTACCCTCAAAATAACAGCATAGATACAGCATAGAATGGAGACTACAGCCGTGCAATTTCAGATGTTTGGGATCAACATTGAAATTGTTATGAATTATTCAAATTTTCATATTTTTCAAAAACTATTTTTAACTTTTCAAATTTAAATATGATATGACTTCACTCTACTGGAAATCGTTTTATGACACTCCTAAATCACTTCATAATCAATTTGGGTCAAATTTGAAAATTCTCAATTTTGGCTCAAAATTTAGAAAAATGGCAAGGCTTACCCCTTGCCCTCTTTTTTTGTCAGAGAAGAATTGCCCTCAAAATCGCAGCATAGATACAGCATAGAATGGAGACTACAGCCGTGCAATTTCAGATGTCTCAGATCAACATTGAAATTGTTATAAATTATTTAGAATTTCATATTTTTTCAAAAAGTATTTTACAAATTGCCATATTTTAATAAAATATGACTTCATTGGTCACGAAATTGTTTCTTGACACTTCTTAATCAGTTCATAATCAATTTCGGTAAAATTTGGAAAATCTCATTTTGGGCCAAAATCTATAAAAATGGCAAGGCTTACCCCTTGCCGTTTTTTTTAAGTCAGAAAAAAGGTTACCCTCAAAATAGCAGCATAGATACAGCATAGAATGGAGACTACAGCCGTGCAATTTCAGATGTCTGGGATCAACATTGAAATTGTTATGAATTATTCAAATTTTCATATTTTTCAAAAATTATTTTAAACTTTTCAAATTTAAATATAATATGACTTCACTCCACTGGAAATCGTTCTTAATGAAATATGACTTTATTGGTCTCGAAATTGTTTCCTGACACTGCTAAATGAGTTCATAATCAATTTGAGGCACATTTTGAAAAATCTAAACTTTGGGCCAAAATCTAGAAAAATGGCAAGGCTTACCCCTTGCCTTTTTTTAGATTAGAAAAAGTTGCCCCTCAAAATAGCAGCATAGATACAGCATCGAATGGAGACTACAGCCGTGCAATTTCAGATGTCTGGGATGAACATTGAAATTGTTATGAATTATTCAAATTTTCATATTTTTCAAAAAGTATTTTAAACTTGTCAAATATTAATAAAATATGACTTCACTCTACTAGAAATCGGTTTTTGACACTCCTTCCTTAATCAGTTCATAATCTATTTCAGGGAAATTTGGAAAATCTCAATTTTGGGCTAAAATCTAGAAAATTGCCCTTTGTTTTGGTCCGAAAAAAGTTGCCCTCAAAATTGCAGCATAGATACAGCATAGAATGGAGACTAAAGCCGTGCAATTTCAGATGTCTCGGATCAACATTGACATTTTTTTGAATTATTCAGAATTTCATATTTTTTCAAAACATATTTTACAAATTGCCAAATTTTAATAAGATATGACTTCACTCTTACCCCTTGCCGTTTTTTTTAGGTCAGAAAATAGGTTACCCTCAAAATAACAGCATAGATACAGCATAGAATGGAGACTACAGCCGTGCAATTTCAGATGTTTGGGATCAACATTGAAATTGTTATGAATTATTCAAATTTTCATATTTTTCAAAAACTATTTTTAACTTTTCAAATTTAAATATGATATGACTTCACTCTACTGGAAATCGTTCTTAATGAAATATGACTTTATTGGTCTCGAAATTGTTTCCTGACACTGCTAAATGAGTTCATAATCAATTTGAGGCACATTTTGAAAAATCTAAACTTTGGGCCAAAATCTAGAAAAATGGCAAGGCTTACCCCTTGCCTTTTTTTAGATTAGAAAAAGTTGCCCCTCAAAATAGCAGCATAGATATGGAGACTACAGCCGTGCAATTTCAGATGTCTGGGATGAACATTGAAATTGTTATGAATTATTCAAATTTTCATATTTTTCAAAAAGTATTTTAAACTTGTCAAATATTAATAAAATATGACTTCACTCTACTAGAAATCGGTTTTTGACACTCCTTAATCAGTTCATAATCTATTTCAGGGAAATTTGGAAAATCTCAATTTTGGGCTAAAATCTAGAAAATTGCCCTTTGTTTTGGTCCGAAAAAAGTTGCCCTCAAAATTGCAGCATAGATACAGCATAGAATGGAGACTAAAGCCGTGCAATTTCAGATGTCTCGGATCAACATTGACATTTTTTTGAATTATTCAGAATTTCATATTTTTTCAAAACATATTTTACAAATTGCCAAATTTTAATAAGATATGACTTCACTCTTACCCCTTGCCGTTTTTTTTAGGTCAGAAAATAGGTTACCCTCAAAATAACAGCATAGATACAGCATAGAATGGAGACTACAGCCGTGCAATTTCAGATGTTTGGGATCAACATTGAAATTGTTATGAATTATTCAAATTTTCATATTTTTCAAAAACTATTTTTAACTTTTCAAATTTAAATATGATATGACTTCACTCTACTGGAAATCGTTCTTAATGAAATATGACTTTATTGGTCTCGAAATTGTTTCCTGACACTGCTAAATGAGTTCATAATCAATTTGAGGCACATTTTGAAAAATCTAAACTTTGGGCCAAAATCTAGAAAAATGGCAAGGCTTACCCCTTGCCTTTTTTAGATTAGAAAAAGTTGCCCCTCAAAATAGCAGCATAGATATGGAGACTACAGCCGTGCAATTTCAGATGTCTGGGATGAACATTGAAATTGTTATGAATTATTCAAATTTTCATATTTTTCAAAAAGTATTTTAAACTTGTCAAATATTAATAAAATATGACTTCACTCTACTAGAAATCGGTTTTTGACACTCCTTAATCAGTTCATAATCTATTTCAGGGAAATTTGGAAAATCTCAATTTTGGGCTAAAATCTAGAAAATTGCCCTTTGTTTTGGTCCGAAAAAAGTTGCCCTCAAAATTGCAGCATAGATACAGCATAGAATGGAGACTAAAGCCGTGCAATTTCAGATGTCTCGGATCAACATTGACATTTTTTTGAATTATTCAGAATTTCATATTTTTTCAAAACATATTTTACAAATTGCCAAATTTTAATAAGATATGACTTCACTCTTACCCCTTGCCGTTTTTTTTAGGTCAGAAAATAGGTTACCCTCAAAATAACAGCATAGATACAGCATAGAATGGAGACTACAGCCGTGCAATTTCAGATGTTTGGGATCAACATTGAAATTGTTATGAATTATTCAAATTTTCATATTTTTCAAAAACTATTTTTAACTTTTCAAATTTAAATATGATATGACTTCACTCTACTGGAAATCGTTTTATGACACTCCTAAATCACTTCATAATCAATTTGGGTCAAATTTGAAAATTCTCAATTTTGGCTCAAAATTTAGAAAAATGGCAAGGCTTACCCCTTGCCCTCTTTTTTTGTCAGAGAAGAATTGCCCTCAAAATCGCAGCATAGATACAGCATAGAATGGAGACTACAGCCGTGCAATTTCAGATGTCTCAGATCAACATTGAAATTGTTATAAATTATTTAGAATTTCATATTTTTTCAAAAAGTATTTTACAAATTGCCATATTTTAATAAAATATGACTTCATTGGTCACGAAATTGTTTCTTGACACTTCTTAATCAGTTCATAATCAATTTCGGTAAAATTTGGAAAATCTCATTTTGGGCCAAAATCTATAAAAATGGCAAGGCTTACCCCTTGCCGTTTTTTTTAAGTCAGAAAAAAGGTTACCCTCAAAATAGCAGCATAGATACAGCATAGAATGGAGACTACAGCCGTGCAATTTCAGATGTCTGGGATCAACATTAAAAGTGTTATAAATTATTCAGAATTTCATATTAAAAAAACATTATTTTACAAATTGCCATATTTTAATAAGATATGACTTCACTCTACTGGAAATTGTTTTCTGACACTCCTCAATCCTTCATAATCGATTTCTGGCAAATTTGGAAAATCTCAATTTTTGGCCAAAATCTATAAAAATTGCTCTTTTTTTTAATATCAGAAAAAAATTGCCCTTAAAATAGCAGCATAGATACAGCATCGAATGGAGACTACAGCCGTGCAATTTCAGATGTCTGGGATCGCATTGAAATTTTGATGAATTATTCAGAATTTCATATTTTTTCAAACATTATTTAACAAATTGCCATATTTTAATAAAATATGACTTCATTGGTCACGAAATTGTTTCTTGACACTGCTAAATTAGTTCATAATCAATTTCGGTCAAATTTGGAAAATCTCAGTTTTAGGCAAAAATCTTTAAACATGATAAAGGTAATTATGGAAAATGATTATGAACTTGCCATTTTTCAAAGATTATTTTACAAATTGCCATATTTTAATAAGATATGACTTCACTCCACTGGAAATCGTTTTTAATGAAATATGACTTTATTGGTCTCGAAATTGTTTTCTGACACTGCTAAATGAGTTCATAATCAATTTGGGTCAAATTTGAAAATTCTCAATTTTGGCTCAAAATTTAGAAAAAATGGCAAGGCTTACCCCTTGCCCTCTTTTTTTGTCAGAGAAGAATTGCCCTCAAAATCGCAGCATAGATACAGCATAGAATGGAGACTAAAGCCGTGCAATTTCAGATGTCTCGGATCAACATTGAAATTGTTATAAATTATTTAGAATTTCATATTTTTTCAAAAAGTATTTTACAAATTGCCATATTTTAATAAAATATGACTTCATTGGTCACGAAATTGTTTGTTGACACTTCTTAATCAGTTCATAATCAATTTCGGTAAAATTTGGAAAATCTCATTTTGGGCCAAAATCTATAAAAATGGCAAGGCTTACCCCTTGCCGTTTTTTTAAGTCAGAAAAAAGGTTACCCTCAAAATAGCAGCATAGATACAGCATAGAATGGAGACTACAGCCGTGCAATTTCAGATGTCTGGGATCAACATTAAAAGTGTTATAAATTATTCAGAATTTCATATTTAAAAAAATTATTTTACAAATTGCCATATTTTAATAAGATATGACTTCACTCTACTGGAAATCGTTTTCTGACACTCCTCAATCCTTCATAATCGATTTCTGGCAAATTTGGAAAATCTCAATTTTTGGCCAAAATCTATAAAAGTGGCAAAGGTAATTATGGAAAATGATTATGAACTTGCCATTTTTCAAAGATTATTTTACAAATTGCCATATTTTAATAAGATATGACTTCACTCCACTGGAAATCGTTTTTAATGAAATATGACTTTATTGGTCTCGAAATTGTTTCCTGACACTGCTAAATGAGTTCATAATCAATTTTAGGCAAATTTGGAAAAATCTAAACTTTGGGCCAAAATCTAGAAAAATGGCAAGGCTTACCCCTTGCCCCTTTTTTAGGTCAGAAAAAGGTTACCCTCAAAATTACAGCATAGATACAGCATCGAATGGAGACTACAGCCGTGCAATTTCAGATGTCTGGGGGAAACATTGAAATTGTTATTAATTATTCAAATTTTCATATTTTTCAAAAATTATTTTAAACTTTTCAAATTTAAATATAATATGACTTCACTCTACTGGAAATAGTTTTCTGACACTCCTTAATACTTCATAATCAATTTTAGGCAAATTTGGAAAATCTCAATTTTGGGCCAACATTTAGAAAAATGGCAAAATTGCTGTTTTTTTTAAGTCAGAAAAAGGGTTACCCTCAAAATAGTTTTCAGATTTCAGATGTCTGGGATCAACATTGAAATTGTTATGAATTATTCAGAATTTCATATTTTTTCAAACATTATTTTACAAATTGCCATATTTTAAAGAATATGACTTCATTGGTCACGAAATTGTTTCTTGACACTGCTAAATGAGTTCATAATCAATTTTAGGCAAATTTGAAAAATGCCAAATTTGGGGCCAAAATCGAATTTTTAGTAAGTTTTCCTCGTGCTCGATGATGTTTGTATTGTCTGATTAATTAACATTCTGATTATTAAACATTCGTCTTCCTCTACCTTTGACAATTATTTTTTAAGATCCTTTGAAATTAATCCCAAGCAGGTTATTTATAAATTAAACAAGCCAGTAAAGTAAAAAAAAGAGAAGAGTTATGAACACAGTGCAGCCAGTTCTAAAGGTAGCGAATTTATTTTCTTTACAAAAGATCAGTTCTTGCAGTTTAATTATATTTAATCTAATTCCGGTGCATTATGAAAATTGTCCTTTAAAACAAAGCTAGTATACATTTACTTGTTTATTGTGTAAAGTCACAAACTAAATTTAGACATATTTAGATGTTGCGTCAATACGGTGGTTGTTCATTTCAAGTCTAAAATGGATATTCAATCATGGTATTGAAGCACACAGATTTATTATAATTTTCTTTTCGTCAGTTTGTAAAAAACAAAAATAACGCCTTATTGCATAAAACGCGCCCATAAAGTGGTGCGCTTTGAGTGTCAGTTTGAGAAAAAATATCGGGCGCGCGCACACAGTGCTTGCGTGTCAGTTTGTGAAAACTAAGGCCGTGTCCGAATGACTTGGCTACGGCTTGATGTTACACACATGTCTATGGTAGCGGCTGCAGCCACTTCATATAGACTCGTGTGTAATTTCAAGCCGTAGCTGAGTAATTCGGACACGGCCGGCCTAAGGGCCGGTCACACAGGGCACGATGACGATGACGAAACGAAAATGACGCGAAGAAACGTTCTCCAATGGTGGATGGGCGCATGCGTTTTACACGCGCAATCGATGGTGTTCATTTTCACCGTTTCCGTTATCGTCGTCGTGACCGGCCCTTTATTGTACGGAGTGCGCACCTGGAGTGCAGCATTGCGCGCGTGGCAGTTTACGGACTGAAACCGCGCGCTGTGCCACTTCGTAAAATCGAAAAACAAAAACTAACCGGAATTGCAATAATTTCTGTGAAACTCATCACTCTAATTAGCTAAATTTGGCAACTTCAGATAATGAAACTTCGTCATGTCATACTTCATGATATAAACTGCAATTTGTTTGGCCCAAAAACAAACAAACAAAAATTAATGATTTTTCTTGCCATTATTTTTACACAGAGGTTTTCAGTTCGTGGTGCCGGTTACGATATGCTCTAATTAAAAATAATAGAGCTAGAATAACAAAGATGAATACAAAATTAAGTATTTTTATTAGCACAAATTTGATTTCCTAGCCTACTCTAATTTTCTTTTTATTTAAAAGTACAAATATTGACATTTTAAGAAAAATTGTTTAACGTCGTTTTTATAATTTTGTTTCTATATTATATTCTTTTATAGTGTTTGTTGTTCGAGTGCATACGTTGAGAGCCATTTTCAGTGGTTGTTGTGATTGATATTTTCAACAAATATCGTCAGCTGCATGTACTATTTTACGAGTCCATATAAGTTCGATCCATGAGGAAACTGTGGCAGCGTCTCCAAAGCCAGAAACCTTACCGTTCCGTTTGAAACGCGCCGTTTTGAAACGCTCCGTTTTGAAGCACGCGTTCCATGTTTCAAATTGGAACGCGTTGCCGTGTTACCAATAAAACGTGTTTCGCTTTTCGCTTGAGCTTGCACTGATGCTCCTATAAAAGAATCCTGGCGTTCCAAAGCTATTCCCAGTAATTTCATTTCGCAGATTATGATGGCCTGAGCACATTCTGATGACCTGAGCCTTTCGACTCTCATCGACACAAGTCGAACAACCAAATTTTCTGGCCACATCTTAGCGAAAATCGATATTATGAAGTATCAGTTGAAACTCACCTGGATGTTT
This sequence comes from Hippasteria phrygiana, assembly GCA_037893225.1. Lineage (NCBI taxonomy): Eukaryota > Metazoa > Echinodermata > Asteroidea > Valvatida > Goniasteridae > Hippasteria > Hippasteria phrygiana. The sequence continues at coordinate 741,530 of JAZGUH010000179.1, forward strand.
GAGCAAGATAAACTAACAACAACATAGTTACTCATTGAACTCCGAGTACAAAATTAACATGCGATATTTGTGACCTGGCTCCACGAAACGGATGGAATGTAGTAACATTTTGTAAATTAAGGTTGTGGTATTTCCTAAAAGTGAAGGTTATAATTTGATTGTGTTGCTGTCGTTCATTCCTCACACTTTCGGTGCACAGTTCAACATATCACCCTGACAACTTCTATGTTCCTTTTTTGGTTATACAAAATTGTTGCATGATAGAAGAGGGTATAGTTATTCTAAAATCTCAATTTAAACTTCCCAGTGAGATTTTTTCTGCTTGTAACTCAGAATGCAATGGAGCGACTTTCTGCTCATTTCAATGGGCCATATCACAATTCAGGCAGTCAAATGTATAACATTTAAAAGAGTCGATATTTACAGTGATTACGCGAAATGCCGGTAGGCCACGATCTATGATGACAAGAAAAGTTAACACAGCTGGTATTAGCATGAATTTTCCCCATCATATTACCCAACTAAAACACCAACCATTAAGTACATTCCTTTGACTTATTGACCAATTCAGCCGATTCACAACTCAGTGCGCCGCCAGCGGCAAGCCGGGAAAGGCCAATTTCCCACTTTCGGGGTCGACATTGCGTTTTATACACCTGAATAAATCCCAGCCATCCGATTGGTGGATCGTCGATCACGTGCATTGAATTATTCGACCCATCACACGACGCGAACCCGCACCGCCCAAAACGTTCTATCACATGGTTCTATCAAACGGTGCGCGCGCATTGATAGAACCAAAAAAACTTCCATAATTTCACGGTCACATTGGTGGCGCTACAACAGGGCTGTCATTCACATCACACAACATGGCGGTCGAGTTTTCCGAACTGCCGCGGTTTGTTCTCCTAACAGTAACAGACGACGAAATATTGGAAATCGTAGGCGATGCTGACGCTCCAAATACAAAGAGACAAAATCAAATATGCAGTGAAACGATTAGATGAATTTGCAAGACACGCAGGAACAACAATTGAAGCTTTAACTGTTTCGAAACTCGACAATTTTTTGTCGCGGTTTTATGTGGTACTGAGAAGGTAAACGGCACGTTGTAACGTTACACAAAGAAATCCATGCATGCAATCTGTCGGATTTATTTCTGCGTTGTATAAAACAAATAATGAATGTTTCACATTCGTGCAATGGTAAGAATAATTTCATTCGGTGACAGATGGAATGTCCCATTCCACTCGGCTTCGCCTCGTGGAATGGAACATGCCATCTGTCACCTCATGAAATTATTCTTACCATCGCACTCATAAACATTCATTATTTGTATAGTATTAGATGGTGGACAGCACAGCAGTATGGATTTCGCGCGAATGCGAGTGGATGAGTTAAAGCAATTTTTGACTAATCGGGGAATACCGTACGCGGGAAAGAAGAGAGAGGAGTTGATAGAGTACCGTACCCACTTCCGGTTTTGCCATGTCGACTTTTTCCCATGATGCACTGCGTAATTTGGCTTCTCCCCGGCTTGCCGCTGGCGGCGCACCGAGTTGCGAATCGACCGAATTGGTCAATACGGCCCTCGGGGCGGAGCCCAACGAATCGGATTGACGTCAACCTTGACCGGCTCAATTGTGAATAGTGGAATTGCCTTGGCTGTCAGTCGCGACACTGCTGCACAGGGCTTGTTGGCTAGGCTGCTCTGTAGTGGGACGACTGACTGCCCCTGCCCCTACCCTGCTGTTAGTGAAGTTGACCTGATCGGCAACTGCGTTCTTACGGAAAACGGCTATGATCTATAAAGACAAAGTATAGCATTAAATAAACACATTATCTTGGCGGCAGAAAAAGAAAAATCGTTCGTCCTTAATTAAATTGCTATGGTTGAGAAGATGATTAAAGAGCAGAATATAATAATGTTCGCGACCATCTCTTGAAAACGCGTCGTTTGTCTGAAAATCATTCAAGAAACTCTTTCCAATGGTCCAACTGTTTCTATTGGAGTAATTTCCTCGTTTCGTAAAACAACCGCATTTCTCTATTTTTTTAAAGGTAGTTAGGCCGTGTCCAAATTACCACTTAGCTACGGCTTGAAATTACACACAAGTCTATGTGATGTGGCTGCAGCCACTACCATAGACATGTGTGTAATTTCAAGCCGCAGCCAAGTAATTCGGACACGGCCTTACTACTTCGCATGGCGTATCTGCAAAATATACGTGTGCTGCCGCCATGCAGCCCCTCAAAAGTCTCTAATTACGTGGACGTCATCTGCAGGGCTAATTTTACGGAGCTGCTCAGCACAAAAATTTGCTGACCACCAAAAAGTCTTGCTTAGTTAAAACAGGTTACCAGCCAAAAGGGCCATGGGATTTTCATGCTAAGCAAACAACAGCTGAATGCCAGCCACAAGCGATACACTTCACATCAAAATGTAGTTGGTAATCCAGTTTTTACCAAGGAAGACTTTTCATGCTAAGCACATTTTTGTGCTTAGCATCGCCCCTGGAAGTGCAATGCATGCAACGAATGTACTACGTGCGCATGTTGCTTCACGCGCTGTCCACACAGTCTCACATATTTTGGAACCGGAAGTTGACGCTGCTCACGAAGACGATAATCCAACATACCTTGGGAATAAACAACATGCAGAGCGTCATAGTCGTGCACAACAACAGGAAGCTGGCCACTAGGGCATAGGTCACGCCCTTGGATGAAACATTCAGTATTGACAGGGGGACGGCAACCAGACAGCATATGACCGTGTTGTAGATGGAAAGGCCCACATAGTAACTGTCATTCAGGCCCGGTACGTTAACATTCCTGCAGTATACAATATATTTCCATGAGTGCGTTAAGGGATCGTTTCACATTGTCTAAAAGCGGTAGCATGCGGTAACGCTGGTTTTTGTTGTTGTTGTGGTACCAGCATTGACGCCAGCTGGCTGATATGAGCTCGTTGATACCGCATCTAAACAATATGAAATGCTCCCTAACCCAGGAGTGTCAGCGACATTTGCGCTTGCGGCATAGCGTGCGAGTCTTGGACTTCACGATCACTTTTAATGTGAACGTCTTGGTACCAAACACTGACTAGTCTAGCGACAGACTCTTTGGTATGTATTTACCCTATAGCAACGTGAATGACAGGGTAATCGGGAGTTTTTGCATCATTATTTTGGACATCAATTTTCAATATTAAAAACAAAGTCGTACGTTGAAATGCTCATTTTTTCTTCCCATGACCATATTATTGTAGCTTCCCAGCTCTGCCCAGACAGAAAACCAAATCATTTCATAAATGGGACGCCGTCCAGGTTCACCTTATATTTCGACCATGTCAACTGTCGCAGCTGTTCCCTATTTTTGAGCTCTGGAGTAGTGGTAGAGTGGTCTCTACGTACGTTGTGTTTTGTTGTCCTTTGCCTGGTTCCCTGGTTGTATGTTTGTCTGTCCATAGGTTAGGGCACAAAAGCGTTTTACGCTTAACCTTATACCTAAATGTTGTCACTTAACTTGTTGCTTCTTTATTATTTAACTTACTGTATACATAGTCTCTATCAAATATATTATTAAATTCCTTGGTAATTTCTATATGATTGTAAATATTGTAATGAATGACAACATTGAAATAAATGTTACAACAACAAGTAGAGGGTGTTCATATAGCAAAGCAACAAAAATCCACCATGTGCCATGGGTAGAAGGTTACAAATTAATTAGTTAGGCGCCAATTACAAAGTCACGGCTTCGTGCAGGTCTCGCCCAAAACACTGGGACCTTTATCCGAGGCCGAGACTGAGTCTTCAAAGTCGAGACCTTGAAATCCCCGAGACCTAAGAAAGCGGCCCCGGGACTGGTCCCGAGACCTACATCACTGTCAGAAAATGTAGAAACACATATCAACACATTCACGAAATTCATCAAATAATTGTGTGCAAAACTGCCAAGAAAACTGTGGTACTGCACACTCTAAAAAAAAGTTGGTCAAAATGGGTTGATATTTTGCCCAGTGTTGGGCAACACATCAACAAGCGAAAATCTTGGGCAAATTCTTCCCAATAATTGGTCCATTTTTACCTGAATTAACCAACAATGTGGTATATTAATACCAATGTTGGGTAAATAGCAGTTGCCCAATTATGTTTTACCCAACGGTTTTCTCTGTTGGCCTTAACTTACTGTGCAGGGTATAATTGGTAACACATGTACATACATTTGAATTTTGTAAGAATTTATCAGGGTTTTCACTGACATAAATCTTGAAGAAACGGGTTGTGTCACGTGCTAAGACCGTTGTTATTATTCAGGAAAGTCAGAAATTTTTTTTTTCTGTTCCCGACTACGCCGTAAGGGTATCAAAGTAATTACACTGTGAATCTCTTGGATTAGATTTTCTATTCAGAATGGACAGGAGGATTAAGAGAATGTGATGAGGGTCCAAAATCACATCCAGAGTCCAGAATCACAATGCGGTTTAAGCTGTTAAACCTAGAAGTCACAATGTACTCTTTGTCAGGGTGGGATAATATAGTTCACAGGCTTCAGATGTGATTTTAAATAGAGTAGGATGTGATTTTGGACCCTCATTGTTCAAATCACATCCTCTTAATCCTCATGTCCATTTTGAATAGGAAATCACATCCAAGGGATTCACAGTGTAAACACTGTCCTACCTCGTTGACCAGGCTAAAAAGGCGCCAAAGACAACCACGAAAGCTTTGTAAATGATAATTGCCATCGTCCAGATTGTGTCGTTACTTGAGATGCATTTCACATTGACTTCCACGTATTTCCTGTACTGGGCAAGATCCTCGTCAGTCTATAAGGAAAATATTGACACTAACATATTTATAAGAAGAATATCTCATAAGTTAACTTTTTAAAATTTATGTTGTAGAATAAAGAGAAATTTATAGGGATTCTGATGAGACCAAATTTATCCATGTACCCTTGTTCAACTCGGGAACTATGGCCTAAAAAAAAAAGACAGACGTGTCGACCTTTTCGAATGCGAAGTGCGAAAAATGGCCTCTCCGTGACAAACTATTGGTGGCGCACTGTATGGCGAATCGCTCCGATTCATTCATCCTAGCAATAAAATGCATCTAATTGACTTTATGCGAAGTAAAAGAAAACGTGTTTAGCGTCCCCGCACGCTTCTGTTTTGGGGGTCGCATAGATTACACAAAAATTACCAGTGAAAAATATAGGTGAAAAAACCCCCAAAAATGTCAACCATCGGAAAATAGAATACTTGGGAGCCAGAACTTACTAAAACTACTAAAACCACTGTAAACATGTTCAATTCTCTTCTCCAACATTTCTCTTTCATTTTTGTGTCTTTGAACAGCTGAAAAACCTACGATTGTCGAAAATAAAAAAAAATAAAAAAAGGATTACGGCCATCTTAAAAATAAAAAATTAAAAGCCATTCCTCCTTCCTTTCTTAAAAAAAACCCAGACGATAAACATGTTTCTTTTAACTTGGCCTTACCTGTGGCACATTAATGCGCTCTATTACAATAATCATGGGATCACTGATCTGCCACGGGATGAGTATCGCCAAATCGATAAGAAGCAGAACTCCAATAATGATGAACAGGTGATGATCCTTGATCACCTGTTGACAGAACAAAAAGATGAATTTTAGTTCTGACATAATATTTACATTAATCCTTCTTATGCTAAGACTTGGGAAGGATTTGGGGCAAATGATAACTGTAGGATATAGCCGTTATCCCAACGGTTTAAGAAGAAAATGCCAATGTTACACACACAAAAAACATGGATACCCAGGAAAGCATGGATATCCAGTTCAACGTGTTCTCACACAAATTACCTAGTGTTACAAAAATACAAACATTGTCTTAATGCTTGTTTTCACTGAAATTGGAGCGAATCCGGTTGTTCAAATTTCAGAAATCATTAAGTCGGCTTTTAATATGCAAGACGATGTTATTTGTGTGTGGTACACAAAGGACGTCTTGTCAAAGAACACACACAGGCTGTGCAATTTCAATCTACGGTGGGCGGGGGGATCTGGGAAGGGGGGGGGGGGGGGGGTAGTTACGCTACTAGTTAAACCCGCTGTGTGTACACGAACATACATGTACGCCGTACCCGTTGAATGAACACGCGAACAGTTTCGAAAGACGAGAACCAACACGCGAATGGTGTTCGCGAAAAGGATTTTCACTCCCCGCTTATTGCGTCAATTTTGTAAAATTGGATGCACTCGTTCAGTCCAGAAACATATGATTTAACTATAAGAAAACAAAATTGTACGTGATCATTGGAGTGGGATTGTCTTTGCCAATTTTTACTGGTGTTCCAAGATTTCAGTTATTTTCGTAAGATTGTGAATTTTTCCTTTCTTTTCTTTCGGAGTATGAACACGGCCGCTGCCATCTTGAATTTTCGCGCAGATACACTCTACCCGGCACTTTGGCGTTCGTAATCGGCAACCAGAGAACACTGTACTCGAGTCACTCGAGAAAGGGGTTTCGAATATGCCCACTGTGTATAGAAGGTAACACTGTGAATCCCTTGGATGTGATTTCCTATTTAAAATGGACATGAGGATTAAGAGGATGTGATTTTAACAATGAGGGTCCAAAATCACATCCTACTCTATTTAAAATCACATCTGAAGCCTGTGAACTATTATCCCACCCTGACAAAGAGTACATTGTGACTTCTGGGTTTAACAGCTGAAACCGCATTGTGATTCTGGACTCTGGATGTGATTTTGGACCCTCATTAATAAAATAACATTCTCTTAATCCTCCTGTCTATTCTGAATAGGAAATCACATCCAAGGGGTTCATGGTGTAAGGAAAAGACAAGGCTTTTGTTGCATACAGTGTAAATATAATTATCATGTACAATTAGATTATGGGAAGCCTAATCTCTCAATTAGAAATCACAGGAGAAAAGCGCATAGGCTTTCTTTGTTCGAGTACCTTCCGTTTGGTTTTGTTGTGGATGACAATGCTGTAAACACGCCACATCTTGGTAAACATCCCACCGAAGGCAATGGTGAAAGAAAGTGCAAGTCCCCAAGATCGAATCTGAAAGAAAACAAGGAGAAAGTTTGCAGAAAGTTCATTCCTGGCAGTTGTTGTTTTAACCATGGAAGCAACTTTGTACAAAAATATACACGATGACACAAAGGCACTGCAGCGGAAGTATTATTGTATTACGGGTAAGGCCAGCCATGAGTACCCTGATGCTATTTCTGGGTCAGACACCATCCTATTGCCATTCAGAAACGTGGGCAATGACAGAATGATTGATTGCTCTGGCGGTCTGCCCAGGGGGAAACCCTTTGTGTATACCGACCACAAAGGCATTAGATAACACACACTTGAATGGGGCTTAGCCAAACACATGCCAGAGGGCTTACATTCTGAGGGCTGGCATGTCCGGTGTGTGACCTCCGTGTTAAATATGATTGCACAGTCTCGAACTATGGCTTTCGACTAGAGTACAAAATATATTGAGCAATATTGGCCCAAAGATGTTTTAGTAATTAAAACATTACGAAAAAACTACTTCCGCTGCAGTGCCATAAGGCCTTTTCACACTATGTACGTTCGACCCGTGTTGAAATCTACACGGGTCCGACACGGGTCCGACCCGTGTAGACTTCTTAAATTTTCAACACGGGTCAATTACGCTGCCTTTTCACACTACTCAACGCAGCGCCAGCATTTTTGCTACACGTGTAATGTTTCGACCCGTGTATTGTGCGATCGTTTCACACTACACACACGGCCGGCCTTTCAACACGGGTCGAATCGGAAAATCCCCATACTGCATTCTGGTCGTTCCGCTGAGCTGGCTTTGGATGGAGCCGTCAGCCCAAATCCTCCTCACTCCATGTCGGTCTTTTGTCTGATTTGGGGCCCATTTTCTACGACATATCGGAGGTAAAAGAATCTCATGAAAGTAGCATGAACCATGAAGGAAGGAACCGTGTTACGTGTGTGGTGCGCGTGCATGCGCAATGCTGCAGGTTCGTTGCTGAATTTACGGATCGAATTGGAAACCCGGCAGCCATCAACGCTTCGCTTATTTTGACGAAAACCTTATTATTTCTCGTCGTTCCATCGAGCTGGCTTTGGATGGAGCTGTCAGTCCAATCATGGAGGAAGGATATCCTTCCTCCACGGTCCAATAGCATTCACCTCCTACTTACTCTTTTGTCTGAAGGGGCCCATTTTCTCCGACATATCGGAGGTAAAAGTATCCAGTGTGTTTTATTCCTCCATGCTTGCACGCGCACTTGTACTTGACCGGACCGGCCAAGGCCAGCTGTTTGCAACAAAGCAACGCGCACGCGCAGAATAAGCAATAACCCCGGCCCCCTCATACCTTAGTAGCCTTTTCTCGAGACGAAGTTCGCAAAATGTTAGCTGCATGTACGTATACATTGTACACTGGGAATAATATGGTAGCGTTCAGTGCGGTTGTTTGCATTTGACCAAGACTACACTAACGATGGAATACGCATGCACGCAATGTGCGCTACATGCGGCGCGGAGATGTCGGATAATAAGTCATGTCGGGGTTTAAAACGATTAAAGAAACGACACATTTAGTACAGAATGTATTTTTGTATTCCTCCATATACGTTATGTACTATTCTGCCGTCAAATTTATTGGAAATAATTTTGCGCAAGGTAATCTAGACTATAATCCACACTTAACGTATACACACTTGGAGAAACCATAAACGCTGCAAAAACTGAAAAAGCAACATAATACCGAAACATCGGCAAATATCGTCATATCGAACAGCCTAGTATGTGGTGATCTGCACGAACACTCCGATCCACGGTTACACGGGTCGAACTCAACCCGGAGACGTTCACACTACGACTTTCAACACGGGTCCAACTTCTCTACACGGGTCGAGAGCTCTCAACCCACCTCCCGAGCAGGGTTGAGTTTCAACCCGGGTTGAGCGCTCTACACGGGTCAGTGCCGTGTTGAAATGTTGCAGTGTGAAAAGGTCAGTCTAGTCAACACGGGTCGGACCCGGGTCCAACACCGAGATTTTTCGTAGTGTGAAAAGGCCTTTAGTTGCTCCGAGGTGGGATGGGGGTGGGGAGGGGATGGGGTGGGGTGGGCAGGGGATGGGGTGGGGGTGAGGGTGTGTACTGGTGGGGGTTGGGAGGATGTTAAACACCCACAGATCCTCCACTGCTCTTCTCTGTTCTAACTCCTTTGTTTAACCCCATAAGTAAGGAACTCCAGGATGGAAAAGCCGGAGTTTTCGTTATGTATAAATTGGCTTTCTTTGAAACATCGTCTATCTTCGAAAGCGTGTTTTGTCAAGGGACTGCCCGAGGGAAAGAAATATAATAGAGATTGGGCAAAATTATATTTCGCAGTCAAAAAGCGAGGCAGAGAGAATGAATATTGGGAGTGACATTACAAGAAATTCACATGATTCAGCCATGGAAACCACACAAGATTTGGAAGGATAACAAAACTAGAATTGGAAGGTTATTAATTGGGATTTCATATGGAAAGATTCATCATCCCGAGGACGCGCTCTCCCTAGAAAGAATGTCAGGGTCAAAAGCAATATCTCGATCGTTATCCCTGGGCTCAGTCAAGTTTTAACGGTCGTTAGACCGCTCAGATGAAGCCTCAAATAACAAATATGTTTACAGTTTTCCCTGTCATGAGGCATGACAAAGATCACTCAAGGCAAATAATATGAAGACGTCGCACAAGTCTGAAATATCGAATTTCTTTCATCAAGATAAGACCGTCTTGATGTCGAAATTTACCGCTCTTTGAGCACGTAGCTAACTTACCTAGAAAAATCAATTTGGAGGCAGTAGGTCTATCGCTATTTTCAAAGGAAGGCAACGACATGTCAGTTACCCAAAAGGGGTTGGACGAATGCAGATATAAACCAAAACAATGGTTCGGCTAAACAGAAAACAATAAATAACAAGTTTTGAAATTTGTTGTGTATGTTGTGACTTGCGTTTGTAAAAAACATCAATCACTTCTCCTGAGAAGTATTTTCTAGCCAAAGAATGAAAACAGTGAAGCTAAATGAACCTTTCTTCTTTCTGCCGGGGAGAGACAAGGGCGGATTCACGGAAAGGCCAATGGGGGCATGAACCTCCACCCACCCCCACCCCCCTAAAAAACAAACAAACCAATATATATATTTTTTTAAAATAGAAATTCTAAAACAAAATAATAAAGAGATAAAACATTATAAATAACAAAATAAATTAAAAAAGAATTATGTTCTGGATACGCCAGTTGGGAAGGAAGACGCCCCTTCACGAATAGACACTCAACAATATAATCATGTGCATGATATTTATTTCCACTACAATAACGTCTGAGTGAAATGGAATCTTGACAAATCTTTGTTTCTTAATTTTAAAATTAGTTTGGCACCACTGTTAGCCACAGTGGATTTGTTGTGGCGTGGGATTTATCCCCAAACCATTCCCAATCTGGGAGTTTAGTGAAAATTGAATGTAGGAAAAAAGATGTGAGTGAGAACTTACAGTGCAAAGAATACGAAGCACATCATTCTCGACCAATTCGCTATCTACTCCCATGAGAACCACACTCAGGTAGGCCAGTATGATACCAACTGATATCAGATTGTTGACTTTCGGGCTGGACATCTTGACTTGCCTTAAAAATAATAAACACATTTATTTATTTATTTATTTATTTATTTATTACATTTCTTTACCCAGGGTGTGCCCAAATAGTTTAAAACTGGTTTCCATCGGGGCCCTGCATAATTTGTAATTAAAAATAATTAATAATATTTACACACACTATATATATTTACACAAATATAAGAATATTTACACAAATAAATCTATTTACGGTTAACTTTTCAACTCTCTAGTAGAAGCATATTGCTGATTCACGGGATGGGCGAACAAAAAGGAACAGCGAAAAAAACCTTTTTGGGAAATTTCCATCCGGCTCCAAAGTATTGTGGCAACCAAGTTTATAAACTCCGTAGATCAGCGCAAATGGCAGAAATATCACGGATAGTATTTTTAAGTCATTTCTTTAATTAAAAACAATCATCTTTTTACAATAGTATATGCAGATATGTTTCGGTCAAGCTTACAAAAACAATATTTAAAAAGCATAAAAATGTGTCGTTAATCGCGTACATTTGTGGTTGTTTTATTATTAGGGATGATGTGTAATTTATGTCAATTTAAAACCCCAAAACAACATTTTTTTTAACAAAATTAAAAAAGCAAAAACAAAACAAGCAGATGTCATGTGTAGCGTCCCGTCTGCTTCCTTTCAGATGCCGCTTGTGTTTTTGTCTTTTTTTTTCCAAAAGAAAAATCCATAAAAAATGGAAAAAAAAGAGGGCAGGAAATTTCTCCTCGTCGATCTATGGCGTGTTTTCAATCGATTTGGGGGGACTCTGTAGTCAGCAATAACTATCTTGAAAAAAAAATCCTTAGCTAGTAAAAGGTGAATCATTTTTTGAAAAGAAAAAGGACAATAGATATGTTTGTCTGCCTCATGAAATTTGTTACATTCATTTCTCAGTTCTAATTTTAGGCCCTCAAATGCTGAGGATATTCTGAATGAGTTATGTTGTACAAATTTGAATTACCACTCAAGCACCAAATACCTGTTTTTCCGCTTCCAAACGTTGAAGATTATAAAGCAGACGGCAATTGTTATCCCGATAGCACTGAACACGCTAACTGTGACTAGAATGGGCGTGGGTGTCGACTGAAATCGCTCGATTGTCTTCGTGATGTCATAATCAAAGGGCGGCTGACCACCTGGGGAAAAAATTGAAGGAATAAACAACAAAGTACAAGGCTTTGTTTAATTGTGGTATATTGAATGGCGACGACGACGGCGACGACGGCGGCGACGACGACGACAAATTTATCACTTTATTTTGCTTGAATTAAGCCACGACTTGAAGTGTTTTATCTAATTTGCTTTTACTACTATTGTTTTTTACTCATACCAAACAACTGACTTATCGCAGTGAAGATGATGAAAAACTGTCCAATCACATTAGCTAAAATCGATGCGCAACGCGCCAAATCTAGCACAAGTTATTACTACAGAAAAGTCCATAGGGTGATCTGAACGACGTAGCCTAAGGTATAGTTCAATGCATAGTTCAATGTATAGTAATTACATAATGTGAGGGCTAGGACCGGCACATTGTCATCAGAGATTGGCGTTGCACTACAAAAGGCATTTCATTTGAAAAATGGACGGCTTCTTTTTTAATCAAAATAAGATTTCAGCACCCACTCGTGAATAAAATGAAAGCTGTAAATTGACAGTACCAGCAAAGTGCATATCTTTGTTAATATATTAGATTCCCGGTGAGCCACACAATGATGGTGTAGTCTGTTTTCAAGCCGTATAATTAGATTATCCCGCCGGCAGAGTGCTCTGACTTTAATACCAACCTGCGTAATACCAAATCTCGCTGGTGCCGATCAGCCACGAGACGGTGTTGCTGTCTTTGTCGTAGGTACCGATGACTTCTTCAGTTCCGTCTGGAATGGAATCGATATAAAGTCAGGCAAATTCCACCATAACAGAAGAATACTCTTTTAAAAAGGTGCAATTTCATGTGGAAGGGGTACCGTAACTTAAATACGGAGATGCAGCCTTGTTCACATGAAACTTGAGCAACACACTACGTCTAGCTGGTCTCTTGCCCCGGTACTTGATCATTTGCATATCCCAAATCTTGGATGCCATAATTAGGTACATATAGCATGCAGGTGATCCACTCAGTGCAGTCATGGGCGTCGCCAGGATTTTTTCTAGAGGGGGGCAAAGCACTCACCAGAAAGCAGCAAAGGGAGAAATCACCGGCCGTAGAAAAATCAAAAGGGGAGGGGGTGCTGGACATCAATCGACGCTTTGAGTTTGTATATGCCGGCAATCGTGGACCTAGGACAAAAGAATTCGGGCGTAGACAAAGGGGTCTACGTTTGACCGAACGTCCACGATTGAAAATCGTGTACAAAATCAATGGGAGGTCTTCCGAAAAAGTTAGAGTATAAACAAAAGAGGAACAATGGGAGGTCCACGATTGCACCCGTTTACATGACTGTGTGTTCAAGCTAGACTTACTTCTGTTTTGTTCTATCAGGAGTGTTCCGATGCGGTCGCCCTTTTCAGAAAATCCAAAAGGACCCTGTAACAAAATGGGTATTCAAATATTTCAATGAATCTTTAAGCTGAAAAAAAAGAAAATTGGCTCGAGCGCTATTTGAACATGCGACCTCCCGGTTAGCCCCCGGCTCTCTATACCAACTTTGCTACCCGAACCTGTGTTGTGGTCTCCGAATTGTCAGTAACTCTCATCAGAGGGTGGTAGTCAGAAATCATCAGACCATAATGCCGTCTGTTACCGACAGGGATCGCGCTCCAACTTTACAAATAGAACTGGAAAGGGGCAGTGGGGTAATCATTCAATGATGATATGACGTAATGAGCTTGACGTGTTTATCTGATGATAAATGCATATTTATTTGCTGTTTACATTAACAAATGATACATGAAATGGACAATCAAAATAGCTCAGACTTTAAACTGAAAACAGAGACATAAATTGTACAGGGAAAACTTTCCTATAAAAATCGTTAGTAATCAGGCCAGTCCACAATTATGAATGGATCATTTCTGCAGCTTCACGGGTAATGCGGGAATCTGGGCAATTTGGAATTTGCCCAAGACAGAGTGGGAATTCCAATATAGTGACAAAGATGACATTTGCCAAAAGTCCATCATTTTCCGGTTTTGCTGTTAACTTTGAACAACCACGTAGGCCTAATACTGCTACGTTGAATACTCGAATTTGGCTTATTCAGATTGGTTGGTCCAAAGTTCTTCTTGCTCACTGTGCAGAGTAGGCCTATGTACTGGAATTGCGCAACCGGAAAAAAGAGGAAATTCCAACTTTGCGCAGATTCCTATTTTCCCGCGACACCTGCACTCACCGAAACACCTTGGAATTTCTGCCGCTGGACACAGCGCCCCACCACGGTGGAGAAGTTGGAGTCCCCGTAGTCGAAGGTGTCCAGCGGCCGTCCAAGTTCCTCCTCCGCCTCGTGCAAACCAAGAGCCAAGGCCCACATCCCATCGTAGGCGTTGGCCGTTAGCCCACGCCCCGTCACTGGCAAGCTGTAACCCACCACAGGCTCCATCTGTCGCCTGTATTCCGCAGGAGTCTGAAAAATGATGGTACGGTTCCACTTTAATGATTTGGATGCGGGAAAGAACCTGGAGCAAGGTCCGGTGTGACAGAAGATTTTATTTTGCACAATAAGGAATTAGCCATTTAAAAAATGGTCACCAATGTGCTCAAAGCAGCAGCGGCAACATCAGAAGCATCATATTATTAACAGCAGCAGCAGCAGCAGCAGCAGCAGCAGCAACAGCAACAGCAACAGCAACAGCAACAGCAGCAGCAGCAGCAGCAGCAACAGCAGCAGCAACAGCAACAGCAACAGCAACAGCAACAGCAACAGCAACAGCAACAGCAACAGCAGCAGCAGCAGCAGCAGCAGCAGCAGCAGCAACAGCAACAGCAACAGCAACAGCAACAGCAACAGCAACAGCAGCAGCAACAGCAGCAGCAGCAGCAGCAGCAGCAGCAGCAGCAGCAGCAGCAACAGCAACAGCAACAGCAACAGCAACAGCAACAGCAACAGCAACAGCAACAGCAGCAGCAGCAGCAACAGCAACAGCAACAGCAACAGCAACAGCAACAGCAGCAGCAGCAACAGCAACAGCATCAGCAACAGCAACAGCAACAGCAACAGCAACAGCAACAGCAACAGCAACAGCAACAGCAGCAGCAGCAGCAGCAGCAGCAGCAGCAGCAACAGCAACAGCAACAGCAACAGCAACAGCAGCAGCAGCAGCAGCAGCAGCAGCAGCAGCAGCAGCAGCAGCAGCAGCAGCAGCAGCAGCAGCAGCAGCAGCAGCAGCAACAACGGCAGCAACAACAACAACGGCGGCAGCAGCAACAACGGCAGCAGCAGCAACAACAACGGCAGCAGCAGCAACAACGGCAGAAGCAACAACAACAGCAGCTACAACAACAACAACAGGAGCTACAACAACAGCAGCAACATCAGCAACAACAAACTGCAGTGGCATTAATATTCTGACCTCTATTTATTAAGTTCATGCTGCAAATTCGGTTTTTTAAGCCAACCAAGTGAAACCCCCGATATTGTTTTCTTTCAGCATTACAAATGCTCAATGATGGTCAGCATACGTAGGTATAATATTTTAACAGTCGCTTTTTATGGTCTTGTTTGCGACTTTTACACTGTTTCCACTAATCAGATTTTGCTGTCTGAACACATTTAGCCGTATTTTGTGGTTTACACTAATTGGAACACGTGATTCGTAATAATCTTGTTAGTCATTTGCTGATGGGTTAATGGGCAGATTTAGACTGCGTACACATTTTAGTCAGCAGTAAACAAAACGAAATGCTTCTCAGTATTTAGCACATGGACATTTTCACTTTAGGCGCCAATTCTTCAAAATCTATTTTAAAAGCGACTTTCAGCTCGGGAATGAGAGATCTTTAGCATTGTACTGAAAGTGGCATATTAATGGAAGTCAACAATGTCTATTAGAGCAGGATAATTCCGGAAGCGTGAGGCCGTTATTTCGAACGTTTGAATTAGCAAAAGCAAAAAAAATCCATTAAGTAGAGCGCGACTGGTGCATTAGTGCTATAGGACAATCCAACACGCTCCAGCAAATTCAAGCACAACAGTGGGCAGTCAGTGAGAAGAAAAACAACTGATCAATGAACAGTGCACATTATCGGTCACCATAATTTTGAAAAGCTTGGGTTTTTTGTCGGCCAAATGTTTAAATGTATTAACATTTCCTTGAAAAAGAAACTTTCGGTTGAACGGATTACTCATGGTTGTGCATGCATGTCTTATATTTGGCGCCCAAAGAGGGTCTATATACAGCAGTAGATTTAACCTCATATCCCCCTGTACTATTTCTGTGGAGGAAGGAGCTGCTATATGAGGGGCAAAAAGAGTCTCTCAACAAATCGCGGAGTCGGAAAATCCTCTGACTGAAGACAGTTGAGGTTAGTACAGTGGCCTGTGTGGGATGAAACAAGTGCAGACAAATCCTATTGTGATGGGCTTATCAAATACTATTGGTGATTACCGGTATACTGTAGTGATGCCGCCTATTTTATACAATCCAGATAGTCCAAAATAAAGAGGGACGGGTCATGTCAGGTTGGATCTACTCCGGTGACATTTCAATCAATCAATTTTCAGCCACGGTTTTGATGTTGACTGAAAAGAAGTGACAACGTGCTTTTAATATTTTGAAAAATGACATTAAAAACCGAGCGTTAAAAACGAACGCGTCCCCGCAAATTTGCACTGAATTTGCACAAAGCTGCACTACACCGCTCATGCACACACTAACCAGGTTATTTGAATATGTTCTTGAGCTTCAATAAATATTGCCAACACGAATACAGAATGAAGGTTATAATTTATTAACGAAGGACTTAAAATTAAATGGACTAAAAGGAAGCGGACTTTCCAGCCATATCTAATTTATCAAGTGGAAAACAGACTGAAGTAAAAACTGGTTGCACTCAAGGGTCCATCTTGATAATTATGTTAAAAGCATCAATGTTTGAGCAAAAAGCTCCTTGCTATGCCTTATACTTGTTTGTCGAACGTTGGCTTGGTTGACTCAACGACAAGATACCGCCAATTTTATTTCGACGGCAGTAGTCCTATAGCTTTATTATGTTTGCCATTTGAACACAATATTGATACACATTGTAATGTCGACAGGCTGCATGGGACAGATTCCCGAACAAACGAAGAGATAATGGGAGTTTTTGTTTAACCTGGAAAACCAGCATTTTGCACAAGCGTGTTGAATTTTCCTAGCAGTAATTCTAGACAAGGGCGTGTCTCGAGGACCATTTCCAATACGGGGGATTGACACAATAAATAACTATTACCCAACTTCACCTGCAGTTAGTGTGTTTAACGTGAAACTCGGCTTTCGGCCCGTTTCCACCAATACACTCTCGCTGTGCCTAGACGTAAAACAAAAAGTTATGCCAATAGCTGTTCCCCTCGTTCTGTATCTCTATGGAATTCTTTGCCTGGTGCATGTTTCCCTGTATCTCACGATCTTTCCTGCTTCAAGACGAATATTAATTCCTACCTCTAATCTTTTTCTTTTATAAGCTCTGTATACCTTGAGTGGCGTCTAGCCGGTTCGGGGCGAACTTGCATTAAAACATATTTGTAACAAAAAGGACATGTTTTCCCCGCGACGCACTTCCCAATCTGGCGCCATTTTTTTATTTTTTATTTTAAATCGAAAGCCCCACCGATTTACAGCTATTACTTAGGCCTACTTCATTGTCCCGCTTTTAAATTTATTTCCGGGAGAAAAACATTAATTCATATTTCAAACAAACCTGGCGCCAAAATGAATTGCTCCACCTTTTTAAAAAACAATGCAATTTGCCTTTGAGATGTCATTTTGTCATTTGCCTTTCAGAAAGAACTTGTTTAAGTTAGAAACGCCAGCTAATTGTTTCGAAAAATAATGCAATTTCGGTCCCCGGACCAAAAACCTGGACGCGCCGCTGCAAAAATATGACTTACAATCCCAGCAACGGTAATGACCTCCTCCCGTCCATACTGACTCCACATCACTGTCAGGTACCCCTCGCTAGCCTCCTTGAGTTCCTCGGGAGTACATGTCACTCCGTCCTCCGGGACCTTCCACCAACCGTTCTTGAAGTAGCCGGGTAACATCCAGACGTAGCGAGATCCGTACAGTCCGAGCCGATAGGCCTGAAAATACACAAGGGAAATACATCGAAACAGGTGCAAATCTTCATAGAATACTGAGAGGAGCCGCCACTACGAAGAGTTCTGCTACCACTCACCTATCCCGCCCATCCTTAAAAAATAAAATTATCAAAATGATATCATTACCAAATACAAATATTCATAAACTTGGCACATATACGAAGTGCCCCTCGTTTTTCATTTTATCTCCGGAACCAGTACAAGTTGAAAAACAAAAACCACGCATTTACAACTGAATTAACATTTCGAAAGATTTGATTTTTTCAAAATGTTGCCAAAACTCGAGAAAATCGTAATTTTCATTACATTCTATTTTTCAAACAATCAAAACATGACATTTCTTAGTTTCCAAAAGGAACGTGTTAAAGAAGAAACAAAATGAAAGGAAAGGGAAAACAAATTACCGATTTAAGGGTTTCTATTTTCAAAAATGAAAAATTTAAATGATTTTTAAAATAGTTTTACAACTGGAGTTTTACAAAAATTAGTAGCGATTAAAATGTCCCCAACATGATTAACGGGTACGAAACACATCGGCATTATTTATTCAGTAATGGTCTTGGGATTACTGCGGCTAGTTAAATATATCGACCCTAAATCCTACCTCCATTCCGCTTAATTACTAAACAAAGTTCTTCTATAGAATGCAAACAAAGACTGGGAAGATTAATTTAATTTAACCCATGATGGCGGTGTTTTAAACCATGGTTTAAACATTCCATTGGCATTTATTTCTTGTTACTCCGCACACAAAAAACAAACAAACAAACAAACAAACAGACCAATACACACAATTATTCCATTTGTAAAAAAGGTTTCAAGTATTAATATTAAAGTAAACTTTACCAACGCTAATATTTGTTACTTTAGTTTTGAATTCGGCCCTTCAGTGAGTTGACACACGAACCTTTTATCAAGCATTTCTCCTTCATCTTATTTCTCAACAGACACAACACAAACCAACTGCAAACCAGCATCAATATTCCCCGAGATAATCAATGCGTCAATCTTGACATGCATTTCAAGTCAATCTTGAAGATGCTTTTCATTAAAACAACAATCAGAAAGCCATCACTGAAGAGACACTCATCAGTCACACTCGGTGTTTGAATAAACAAACCGAGGCGTATGGTATCACTCGCATTGATTGTCTTTTTAGTTCTGACCTTGGCCTGCGTATCTCTTTACACAACTGTGATTAAGCATGGAGGAAGGATCCTTCCTCCATGGATTAAATGATGAACAACAGTACACATCCACACAATTGCGTTTCTGTTTAACCACGGTACGCGTAAAATATACTCACGCTGCAAAACACCTTCCGCACTCGTCCCTCGTAGAAGTTCGCCGCTATAATCCTGGCGTCCTTGTCCTGGGGTAAGATGATATCCCATTATTGTTCGTCTAAGTGCAAATCCCAACACAATTTCGTAATTTTATTAAGTCTAGCCCGTGCTTTTAAACTGATTTCCTTCATGACCGAGGTTCCGAAATATAAACATTTTCTTGTGCTAAGTAGTAGGCGTATATACGGGTAAATCTTCTGCATGGAACTGTCAAATAATATCTAATGGCGTACAGGCCAAGCTCAAGGTACGGTAGGGATATGAACAATGTGGTTCACTACATTCATCACTAGATAATTAATTAATTAATCATTAATATATTTAATAAGCGAGTTAAATTTTGATGTGATTTATGAATGGAAATCTGTATAATTATTCCATACTGTTTTTATAACAAGTAACTTCCACAAATATCCTTTTTCGCGGCTGTAAATGTGTTCCTGTATCCATTTAACATCCTCTTTGCCAAATTTACTTTTCCAACAGTTTTTGTCGTTTTTATAGTAACGTTTACTGATCTGATCTGTAATTTATTTTGTAAAAAATTTGAAAACCCTAAAATTTGGTTGTGCACAAAATCGAACGTGTTTATCCAAATTTAAGTGGCCGGTGATCGGCTTGGTTACAACACACGCAATGTAAAGTCGTATTTTTTGTAATTCCTATTTTGCTTATAGCCAAACATGTTGATGATTCTTCCCGTTAAGGACACCATTTATACATGCCCCAGCTTTAGAAAATTGAAAAAAGAAAAAATACAAGTAGGTGACTAAACTACACACCACAATGAAGATTATTGTTTTTTACTTTATAAGAGGTCATGCCAGTGACAAATTAATTTTAACACCCAATTTGCAGAGCGTCCATTAAATTAGCATGCCTTCATTGAAAGCCAAAGAGGGCCGCTTTTCAGGGACGAATCATTTAAAGAGCTCCTTAATAGTCGCTCATTTCCGACTGAGCTGCTAAACGTTATCTCTGCAATTTTCATCAACTGCATGACTCTCATCGCAAAACGCTGTTCGTACACATATTTTTACGCGTAATGTTGGGCCTTTGGGGGTGTATATCACCCAGAAAAATAAATGTTTAAATTTAATTGCTAAATTGTTAGAATGAGATAAAGTTATGAGCTTCTCAATCAGACATTCAAGAAAATAGTCGTTCAACGATAAGTAACAGACTGAATAAGTTTCAAAACTAGGAACGGAAGGCCCCTAATTAATAGTAATGAAAACCGACCTTCAGGCTTACCTCATAATGCAGGAATACCATTAGAGTGTAAAGTGTAGGAAAAATACCTTTTGATTGAAAAATTAATTCTGAAATCCGTTAGTAGGGGGGCATTCAGTAACCGTATCAGGACTGCGCTTCGTGACTCTCCAGGGACCTGAGAGGGGCACATTTGATTTCGGTACCAAAGTACCCGGGGGGTATAAACCCCAGATGAAAAGTAGGGAAAACCAAAATTTAATGTTGATCGGCAGAAGCGTTCTGGGGTTATTATAAAAAAAGAGTTCGGTAGGGGAGCACATTGTTCCCGTCCTGGTCCTGATAGGGTTAAATAATTTTTTTTAGCCAAAGTACGGATAACTTTACGATTACCAGCCAGGTAGCCTATATACGCACCTTTAAGCGTTGGATTGCGTCATATGGATTGGACAGGAAACTTTCGGCAGCAATTACCGTCAAATTGTTCAGCTCGGCCAACTTCTGCATCTCCTTGGTAGTCTGTAGGTTCGATCAAAGACGAAAAGAAACAGTAGGTATCAGCATGGGCGTCAATCCTGGGGGGGGGGGGGGGGGGGGGGGGGCGGGGGGGGGGGACAGGGGGACATGCCCCCCCCCCCCCCACGTTTTAAAGGGTGGGGGACACAATATCAAATGCCCCCCAGCCCATGTTTTTCAACTCGTGTATCTCATATAGGGCCCTATAATATGTACTGTAGCAGAAAGTGTGAAAACTTAGCGGAAAGTGTGCAGACTGGGCGGAGGTAGCGCTCAGCGATATCTACGGGGCTTATGCGTGATTTGTGGACAGCGTATATGCGCTGGGCACGAGCGAAGCGCGTATACCGGGCGATGCAAGCGTGCCATCGAGCTGTGAAGACGTAGACGTACAATGCAAGTTTTGGCTGGTCTCGCTTTGCGCATGTTTCGATAGCTACATGTATACGGTGTACATGTAGCGTGCACATAATTACGTTGGGCTGTCCCCCCCCCCCCCCCCCCCCCCCGAGATTTATCAGGTCGCGATCCGGCAAATGTGTCCGAGGGGCAGAATTATCTAGATAAATCTGTCCCCTAGGTTTTTCTGTCCCCCTGCCCAACGGTAAATGTGTCCACCTGCAAGTGGTACATTTTATGGAACGGGCGTAATTTAAAGCAAACATTTACTTTAAATCAATATTTTGTATTAATCAAGCCCTACAAATTCTATGGCCAGAAATTCGTGTCGGGGAAAAATTATATTATTTTTCCCTTGTTAAGTGGTTGCTTTGGTATCAGAAAATTCGAAGTTTCGACACCGTAGTCCATGTGTCACTTTTTCGTTTAAGATTTCTGGACCATCGATGTTTCCACAGGGCAATGCAAATATGCAATACTGATCATAAAAATTCACATGGCGATCTTTTACATACAACGGATTCTTCTCGCTAGATTTTGTTTGTTCGGATAAAAATGAAAAATTTCAAAAGCCGACTAAATAGAATTGTTTTAGGCCTAGTGTTTTTGGATTGCGTATGTTGTCTCACAACATGACCAGAATGATGAGGGAAATGATATAAATTATATAGCCAGAAGTTGATTACCATATCAATGTGTATATACGCGCTTCTTTTCAAGCGTTCACATAGTCACTGATTTTTCCGCTGTGGAAACTTCCATCAAAAACCGCGTCTCGTACATTTTCGTACACCATTGAAAAGAGGAATACCACTCTGATTCCTTAAAAGAATATCAGGAAGAAAACAATTCTACATCAAACTGATATAAAATATTGAATTTTTAGTGAAAAGAAGGCCCGTACTTTTGAGGTAAAAAAACGTAGTTTTAGCACAATTTATCACCATTTTGTGTGTAAAATCGCGGTTTTCAGTAGACCAATACCAGGTATGTCTTTTCAACTCACCGTAAATAGAAACAGCGCCATTGTATGACTTTCTTAAAAAAGTGAGATTCTGGTCTAAGTAAATATAAAAACTATTCTGATTGGACCTTGTTAAGGCCCTGATCACCAATCATAATCCCGCTTACGCGAGCATTCAAGTTGTTGTTTATGCGTGCTGCTATCAGGGGTGAGATTGGCCAAAAATGAAAAATCCACGAAAAATATACGAGGACCCCCAGATCAACATAATTTGTATTTACCTAAAAACACCCCCCTTAAAATATCAATTTTATTGGTCTATATTCACTTCACGGTAAAACACCTTTAGGACAATACCTCAGGAATTCCAGATTACAAAAGAGATTCTTTACCAATTCGGAAATCCCGACAAAAAATCCTGAAATCAGGAACAAATCCGGACAAATCTCACCGCTGTGCTATAGTTGAGTCACGCCGGTGTCATGTGAATATCCGACTCCCATGAAATATTGGCTTTTCTTCCTTATTATTGGTTAAACCCTCTCACATGACCGGTCACTGTTCCATTTATCTCTAGTCTGGTTCCCAGACCAACATATTCTGACTATTTCTAATGAATTATTAGGTCCGGTAGCCGCCAATTTCACGTGACGAAAACTGTCAGAATTCTGACATTTTCTGAAAATGTCCTAAGTTTTCCGAACTTGTTTTCGGTAGCATTCGGCTGTTAACGTTGATGTTCGCAACAACAAAATGTCTGTCAGGCCCGTTACAGAATTTGAATTCTCAATTATATATAAAAACTGAAAAATCAATGCCACACTCTTGCTGTATTTTGCCGACTGGATTTTGCAAGAATATTAGATTTAGACCTCAGGGAATCTCCAGGTCAGGGAACCAGACTACATTTATCTCTGAGTATTTCTACATGTTCCTCACTACGTACACGCAGTCTGTGTGCGCGTACGCGCAACTGTATTACAATCGTAACACGCGCAAAATCTAGTATATAATAATAGGAGCGATTTTGGCCCCAAACAAATTGATGTGCACTCGCGAAAATCCCGTCCATCACCGGTTGTGAATACGCATCACTGATCACGCCACATCAACGATCACGTGCAAAAGTCCATCACTGATCGCGACAGTCCATCACCGATCGCGAAAGTCCATCACCGATCGTGAAAGTGCATCGCCGATTCGATTATCACCTTAATGTCTCTTCAGTGTTGCAATTAGCTGCGCTTTATGTAAGGCAAGCGTTGCTTCATAGGCCAAGCAGTGCGATAGTAGCTGCGTATTGTTTACTAGGACTCCAACCAACGAGAACAGGTTACCCGGGACACCATCACAAAAACAAGTAATTATGTGAAGCAAAATTATTATAGACATTTAATATCAACAGTTTGAATTTTGAAAGCTTGTACTGTAATGATCCACTATATGCCATCATGAGCGCGCTCCTGACACCTTTATAAAAATGCCTAAAACTCCGCTTCCTGGGGATCTTCCATCTGCTCCCCCTCCCCTCTGGGGCTCCCCCCTGGCCCCACCAGGGACCATAACACAAGCCCATAATTGGCATCGCCTGGATTTTTTTCTAGATGTGAGCAAACCAAGCACTCACCAGAAAGCAGCAAAGGGAGAAATCACCGGCCGTGGAAAAAATCGAAAGGAGAGGGGGTGCTGGACATCACTAAATAGAAATATTGTTCAAGACCGCGATACCAAGGCCTATTGTATAAAACCGCATTTCAGGCCCCTTTCTGCAGGTTTCGAGTGTTTTAAATATATATACATTCAATTGAGTACGACATTGACTTTGCACCTCGTCTTTTTAATTTTTTTCTCTCCTTTTTTTTGAATTTCCGGGGGGATTCGCCTTGCCCCCGCGACGCCCATGGGCAAGTCCCTGGTGCGCCAAGACGCCCGCCGTGTGCGCTTCACAGTGCATAATAATTCTTGACTTCAGCGATGTCCCCCCCCCCCCCCCCCCCCCCCAGTTGAAATTGGATTGACGCCCATGGGTATCAGTACAGTTTATATGAGTTCGCAGGTATCAAATTCAGACTCGAAAAAAGGGTTTTGTCGAGTATAAAAAGTCACTCAGCGACTGGGGTGCGTTCCGGTTTGAGCCCCTCTCCCCGTGATCCGCCCCCCCCCCCCCCCAAAAAAAGGAAGAATTAAAGAAAACGAGCGAGGTAGGAAAAAAATTAAGGTGAGATAGAAGGGAAAATACCCCGATCCCCCGTTACGGATCGCATATCGATGCAACTATTATACATGTCGGGAACAAAAATCCCGAAAGAAATGGCGCCAGCAACGCTCCCACCCACTTTTCACATTTTTGGAGAAAAAAACCACCATGAAAACCCTCTCCCTGTGAAAAAGTTCTCGCTACCCTAATTTGTCCGGTTGTTTCAATAATGTATAGGTTATTTCTCATTTTCTGCACTATTTCTACTTTGTTCATGCTTGTACTGCAACGTGTCCATTTGTTATTAAACGATAAAATCCGTATAATGTTCGTGGGACTGCAGGCAATTTGCCTACGGTACACGCAAAACAAATCCGGTACAAATTTCGCTGTTTTCCTTCTTTCTTTGACCATCTTCTATTTCTTTTAATATCTCCATCCAGTGCCTCAAGTACTCGAGTTTAATTACCCCCTTGTGAATGAAATCGGACGATCTTTCGCGGGGAATGCTCTTCTGCAAATGCTCTTCTGCACATGACTGGTTTATATTTGACAGAAAAGACAACCTAAATGAGGACTGGTGTTGTCTATTAAGGATAATAGAGTCTATAGTGCATGTTCTTCGATTGCAAATATTAAAGTGCACTTGAATCCTGTCATCAGACATGGTGACCATCATGCCTTGGGCAAGGCGCCGTACTTTATTTTCCGTCATCTACCATGGGTATTTGTAAAGGCAGATTATAGCTAATTACATCAGTGACTGATTAATATAGTTTAAAAAGGAGTATGTTAATACAGAGGAGTATCCGTCTTCGCCTGGACTCCCCTACGTTATACGTCAGCGGCATTTGTAAAAGCACAATGCATTGACATTGGCGGCGGAATGTATGCAATTAAGCACACTCAATATCTGACAGGTTGCTTTCAATTTTGTTTCCCCGCTTCCCTAGCCCTCCGAGCAAAAGCATTTGGGCGTTCATAGCAAATTTGTACTAAGCTAGGTACATGTATGTGGAAATCCTATTATTCGTCAAACAAACCACAAGGGAAACTGACCAGGTAAATTTGAATACATTTTCAAAGTGAACAAAGAAAACTGACAGGAGCGGGATTCGAAGTTCAACCTGCGACTTCCGGACGGGTACGGTATTTCGGAGGTCGCAGGTGCGAATTCCGCTCCTGCTAGTTTTCTTTGTTCGTATTAGTTAACGTTGGATCCTTGTTTATTTCACTGATCGAGGCTATGTTCGCATGGGACCTTTAAGCATTGACGCATCAAGAAGAAAAGGACGCCATTTCTATTTGAATGCTGTTGTTTGTAACCCAGCCGATAATATCAGAACCTGTTCTTCAAAATCTTTATTTCATGAGATATAATTCTGAATCTTGCCCACACGTTCCATTGTATATTACTATGATGAAGCTTTGGTTTAAAGATGCTGTGTTCGTGTTTTTTTGGCACCCCGAAAAAATACATTTGAATTGCTATGAGCTTTTCAATGAAAAATTCCACAAAAGCGATTGAAGATAAGTAACACAGTTAATTGATCAGTCAATTTTTTGCAAGCGCAGTAGGACGCTCCTATTCTTACAGAGTTAAGGGCCGCTCACACTGGCCACGATAACGATGACGAAAACGAAAACGGGTGGAACAATGGGTGGAAAATGGGTGGAACACGCGCGTATTACACGCGCGACAATTCCACCAATCAACGACGTTTAGTCTCATTGTTTTCGTTATCTTCGTCGTTATCGTGGCCATTGTGACCGGCCCTTTCGTGTATAGGGCAATCATCACGCGTATAGATTGCAAAGTGCAGCAAGCAATTCGCCCGTTAAAAAATTATGTTTTTCCCATTATTCGTGTGTCGGAGAAAATCCACTGATTTTGAAGTTTCGGTCAGAGCACGGACGTTGCAGCCATAATTTAATTTCGTTACGAACGCTACATACGCTATACAACTAAAAGTATCCGAACAAGGACGACAGAAACTAAGTGCAATATCACGTACACAATTCCAATGATTCTATCAATTTCAAGCTCGCACTGACGAACACCATTTATTGATTAATCCAGAACAACGGCGTGTGACAACACCAACCGCCCGAAAAAGCATAGATCGAGACTCCAGTGTATTAAACTTACTCCTTACTAGTTAATTCAATAGACTGCCTAACATTGCTATTTGTGCACGGCCAAGGATGTTGAGGGTCAGTACGAGACGGTGACTATGCACTCATCGATCAAGTGAGTTCTTCTTCCCACGACGTCGCCATCATTAATCACCCCATAATGGTACGATTTATGATGGTGCAATGTCGTCAAATGTCAGCTTGCATCATAGCATTTCTAACCATGTCTTAATGAGATACCCTGCACGATATGGGGGAAAAAGGTACCCCCCCCTTTTATCCCTATACCCTAAGCGCACTCCAGATTATTGTTATCTAACACATCCCCCTAGATTTCTGAATAGAATTCCTAAGATTCCGGGAACACAATGACCAACACAACAGAGGGGGGGGGGGGGGGGGGGGGTCCCTTTTCCCCCATATCGTGCTTCATATGCTTAATGAAGTTTTATTCTTTTCTTTTGACATCCGTCCAACAAACGAGTTTGTGGCATTATGAAGATAAAACGAAGATACTAGGCCAGCTTTCGTCATTGAATTTCTTACATTGACTTAAACTCATTCTGTATAATTCTCTACCCCTATATAATATCCGGTTTCAGGGGATACTTTTGTAATGATCTGTTGGGAACGTTTTGGTAGTCCAATCGGGCGCCTCCAATGCAATGCGTCTCTTTAACGATGGCTGTACTGTTACACAACGGCGGCGATTTCTCGTCAAGGGGGAGATCACACAACCAACAACAAATGTTAAGCATTTTGTACTCGGTGTCTCTTGTTTCTCTTGGAAAAGCTTGGAAAATTTGTGCTGATCTTTGTGTATTCTGGTGCATACTTCTGGTGCATACCAAATTATTGGGGGACACTGCCACAATTGTCCACTTCCCCAAAATATTCGGGGAGGGGGGACGTCCCCCGGGAACGCCTCCCGTGGCTGTACCTACCCCCGCATGAGGTTCCACCGTCTCGTGTAGTGTGGCGATTCTGGTCCAGCCAAACCTTCTGATAATCTCGAGCTCAGCATACGAGAAGCCGGCGGCTGATGTCAGCATACGGTAGATGTAGGGATACCTCGCTCGGTCGCTTAGCACTGGGGACGAACCCGCTGGCGAAATCTGAATCAACACAGAATAATGATAACCGAGACATGAGACGACAACAGACGACAACAGACGACACCTGTAGAAACTTGCTGGTATATTGGTTCTGGATCATCATTTATTTGTTGGGATGAGGTTAAAGATATTTGCTCAAAGTGCCCCTCTTGTTCAATATTACCCTCCCTGTGAATCTAAAGTGATCTCAAAATGAAATTGATATTAAGGATCTGATATAGATCTGAGTACACTGTTAAAAATTACGTTGTGGTACAACAATTATTTACAGAGTTTCTTTCCGTATAACCACATAGAAACTCTGTTACAAACATTTTTTTGGTTTTTAACAAGGAATTTCTTGTATATCAACAACTGCGCAATTGTAAACTGTACAGTCATGTACAAAGAAGTTCTGTAATTATACAATGCTCCTTTTTAACTTGTTCATTCACATAGAATCTACTGTTACCCTACACTATGAATCTCATTATGCGGCAGCTGACCAATCACAACTGAGGAAATGTTAAATTGCTGCGTTGTTGTCCTAAAACACAAAAACACTTTCTTGATCATAATAGGTAATTTGTCAAGCAATGCATGTACAAAATTACTTTTATCCAAACATTATTCAATAATGAAAATGAATTTAACTGCTGCAAGCTGCTTACTGACTGAATGGACCTGAAATATACACTCTAAAAACAAAAGTGCTAAATACTGAGTGCTGAGCAAGTGCGTGCACCTAACGTGCACAAGTTAGCACCTGACGTGTTAAATTTGACCCAAACAGGTGGAAGTGCTGCACGGTGAGTGCTGAAAATGAGTGCTGATTACCGAGGCTTCCTTGACTGCACCTCAGGTGTAAAATTACGTAGCAATTGCACGACTAATCAGAAATTTGTGTTTACAAAAGTCAGGTTAAATTGCAGTTTTTAGTCGAAAAATACACTTTCTTAACCATAATATGTTTTATTCAAACAATTCCACAATAGAATGTTAAATTTTTTACGAACATAGGTAAATAATCTTATTACATCTCCCTTCGTATTCAAATATTGAAATTGTTCATGCGAAGCCATGATTTTTTGTTTATGGTGGGATAGGCTGAATATAAAGCTAAAGCACGACATCATTCAGCTTGTAGTGTTTATGTAGGTTGTCGTAGCAAATGTACACTCTACCATATAAATGTATAATATGTTATTTCTGTTTAGTCATGTGTTTCCGTTAATTTGTAGGTAATTAATGTTAACCAAGCTTCCAGTATAACCTTTTCCGCTGTTCTCTAGTGCTTTATTTTGTATCCCATGAGTTGTTGAAAATATCACCTGAAATGCTTCAGTTTAGCTCTTTGTGTGTGCTATTATTATAGCACGCATGCTTGTGCTAAATCAGCACGGCACGTGTAGTCACTAATACGAGCAGCTAGAAGTGCAACACTTCAAGTTGCGATATCTCTACTAGACCTACACGGTTCTGACGTGCCGCAATTTCGTTCTCATCTCCGCTTCCCGCAAGATAGAACAAGGTAGCCTATCCTCTCTTTTTTTGTACACCAATTTGTTCCGCTCTTCCTCTATAACACTTTGTAAAAGTTCTTTTCGGGTAGGTCGTGCAGCCTCGAGACGAAACCTACCCATGGTCTAAGCGAACTGCACCTGATGAGTCTCGCATCTTTCGGACATACTTTTACTTTTTACATAAAAAAAAATATTATTAAAAGTTGACTGTTAAGAACTTTTACTTGCCGGCATCTCATTCCAACTAACCTTGCTACTGTTCTAATTATACTTCACCGTTCGTTACATCTGGATTAGTCTTCTCTTTAATCCCTTCTAAAAAATATCTTCCTCACCGTGAGGGTTAGTCTTCTCTAAATATTCCTTCTAAAAAAGACAAATAAGAAAAAAAAAAAAATAAGAAAAAAAAATAGAAAATCCTCCTCACCGTGAGGGTTAGTCTACTCCAAAAATTCCTTCTAAAAAATATCCTCCTCACCGTGAGGTTTATCATCTCCAAATATTCCTTTCTAAAAATAATCATCCTCACCATGAAGGTTGGTCTTCTCCAAATATCCTTTCTGAAAATATCCTCCTCACCGTGAGGGTTAGTCTTTCCCAAAAATTCCTTCTAAAAAGTATCATCCTCACCGTGAGGTTTATCTTCTCCAAATTTTCCTTCTAAACATTTTTCTCTTCGCCGTCAGGGTTAATCTTCTCCAGAAATTCCTTCTAAAAAATATCCTCCTCACCGTGAGTGTTAGTCTTCTCCAAATATTCCTTCTAAAAAATATACTCCTCTCTGTGAGGGTTGTCTGCTCCTAATATCCACCTAACCACGAAGGTTAGTCTTCTCCAAAATTCCAATCTAAAAAACATCCTCCTAACCGTAGAGGTTAGTCTTCTCCAAAAATTAATTCTTAAAAATACCTTCCTCGCCATGAGATTAGTCTTCTCTGAGCATTTTCGCGTTAAGCAAGACTTTAGAATTTAACATCAGTATATGTTAATCATGTTAATCATGTTGTCCATATTTTTCATTATTTCTAGTTCCCCCCCCTCAATTTACGGGCAAATAGAACCCTTGTTCGTTGTCTATTCTGTTGTCGTCGTTGTCGTCATCTCCGTGTCTGCATGTTAACTCTTGTATCCCCTCGTGCCGAGCTTGGCAATGATTGGATCTTATAACTGGTCGTCCGGCTCATCAACAGGCACTCTTCCAAACGGTTTAAACCTCCCTTCTCCACGGGATCGTGGGATTGCTGTAGACTTTAGGTTTATAGCTTCACAAACTAAATTAGCACTTAAGTTTTTTAGAGTGTACAAATAAAAAAATTAGCTGGCCTAATAATGCCATATTACATCCCCGTTCATGTTCAAAAAATCGAAACGGTTGATGGCGAACCATGACTTCATAATGGCTCGACCGAATGAATATAGAACCAAAGTGCGCTATGCTATCATAATGTATGTAAAATAGTAGAAATATGGGCACACGCACACCGTAGTAATGTAGGAATATGTAGTATGTAGGATTGCACAGTAATCACACTGTTCAAAGTATGTAAAACTAGATGCGCACTCTGTACATGCGCAGAACAGTCTACAAATATTAAGTTTTCGCATTCACGGGCGAGAACGTCTCTTGTCACGCCTGAAGATGACATGCCAATACCCCATTGTACCCCATAAACTCCAAGGATTTTTAAAATTGGATGTCCAACGCGCCGTGAATCAGCTGCAATGAAAGATGAAAGGTACCAGAAGAGAGGTTTTTCCGCCAATCATACATATACTCTCATAACATATTCCATCCCTGTGCCACGCCAAGCGCTAAATTGCCTTATTCCCGGCTCGGGGCGTGCCGGGTAAAGCTTTAACAGACGGAAATCTTTGTTGACAGTTTGGAGACAGGTTGATAACTGACAGGTGGATTCGGCTTTCATTTCAAACACCAACTGCCATTTTTTGTTTTGGCAAACTCTGTATGATCGAAGGACATCCAAGAGATACGGGTGTGGTTAAAATGGCAGCAACACCCCAACGTACACACAAACAAACAAATACCTGAACCATTCCATGCGCGCACAAGGGATAACGCAAATATTATTGCATTTGACATGATTGAAATGACCACATTTCCTGGTCTCAAGTTTTTCATAGAGCCGCCAAGCATACAAATGCGCTTAGCGTGACGCGTCTTCATTGGTAAACACACGGTTGCCACTGAACCAAAATGTTTATGTGCTGTGTGCTGCTTGTAAAGTGGTATTCAGCTGTTGTTTGCTTAGCATGGAAATCACACAGAGTTTCGGCTGTTAGGCAAGATTTGTGCTGAAACATTTGTGTGGGTTGAACAGCTCCGTGGAAATGGTTTCAGTAACTTCTTGTGTACGGAATCTGACGTTTAAGAGTGTGTATTAATTTTTTTTAAATAGATAAATAAATAAATAAGAAAAGTTAATGTGCCTTTTCGCAATTAATAAAGCCCAACGAAGACAAATGTTCAACATTATTCCGTGAAGATAGGCATGACGCCCGAGATATGGAACCGGTGAATCTGTTAGACTGAATACAAAATTGAGTTTATGTTTGCTATATATCTTAGTTTGGTTCACTGCAAATGCAGTTGTACGATAAGCGCTTTAATCTGAAGAATATTAAAAAGCGACTTAAGAATTTCATTTCTTAGACAATAATTCTAACAACATGATGACTGACTGAACTATATACTTGGACCTTTCTTAAAAAAAGAACAAAGTTGTGCTTTCGTTAAACTGTCATAAAACACCAATGGAATGGCAAAGAAACGCTTAAAAGTGCGGATGGTCAACGTTATTTTTTTAAAACATGTTAAAACATTCATCAAGTATGTAAAAACACAAGAAATTCGTTGAAAAAGAAAACAAATCATCCGAAAAAATGCAAGCTTTGCGTTCAATTTCGTCATAATATTTTTTGTAAAAGAAGTTCAATTGTATATTATTTATGCAATTTACAAAATAGTCCCACATTGAATATGTATCCTTTTAGTTGGGTAATTCCAGTCTTGCACTATGATGTTTTTAATACGGAACTTTCATTTGTTTGTTTTTACATGGATTGTCACGCCAGATCAAAAACAAATCTTCGGAATGTTATTGCTATTGGTTTTCTAGAAAAATCATGTTATTAATATTAAATGCTTAATATTCTGCCGTACGTCAGAGCGAATTTCGATTTTGTAGTGTTGCCACGATACCGTACGTAAGAGTACACAATTTTTCAGAATTTGATTACAAACGTTGCCTATGTGACTAATTCTCCCTTGCTGTTGAATTTCGATGGGAAATATTGCGCCCATAGATACATAATTCCGTATCTAATCAGCTGAATCAACTTCTCTCGTGAAAAAAAATATCAAGGGACGTATGACTGGAGAGTTTATAGATAAATTGCCTACGTGCTCACTTGCTGTTAAACGTCAGAACAAACTCGAAAGGCCCATTACGCATGTAAACATCATTTTCAATGGGCCTTAAACTCGTCCAAAACCTCGTCTTGGCTAGGTTGGTTAACGCAAGAGTGGGGAAAAGACTTGAACGGTGTAGACGCCACTTTTTTATCATTAGATAAGTTCTAATGAAACATTCGACGAAAACAAATGACCGACGATTAGGCCTAGTAACAGATTTAATAAACTTCAATTTTTGAATTACGAACATGTCGCTCCTAGTGGAATTAAACACGAAGTCCCAATAAAGTGCACAGTGTAGAAATTTGTTTTCGTTGAAAAAACACCAGCTTCAAATCATATAACTGCCACTTATAATAGACGAATTCGGATTCGAAAAAAATACGCCACGTGAATTAAGATTGTTCTGTCGTTTTTTATCGAAACCCATGTCCACGTAAAATGATGACATGAAAGCCGACTTTCTCTCTCCGATAGAAAATAATAATGTTTGATAAGGTTCACTATCGTCAGAGCTGAGATTCTGATCAGGTGTGGCGTGGCATTAAAGACACGATCTGAAGTGTTCTCGTCTGCACCGGACGTGAGCAATTACCCACAGTCCAGTCCCCATCAAGCCCCTTGAGAGAATGTGAAAGTCAATTAATCTTAATTTGTATTTTTTTGTCTATTCAAGTCTTTCTAATCGACCCACATGGGAAATTATTGAATAGAAAAAACAAACCGGAAGCCGATGTGCATAGCCTATACCCCTGACATGTGTGGGGGTAGGCCTACAAATTGCATCGACGCTCGCAATGGGCGTTAAGGAACAATGGAATAAAAATGTTTATGACTTTAATTCATGTAGGACAGAGTTCTTTCATGGGACTATAAATGTTACTACCGCTGACATCTTCTACTCCTAATAAATGTAGGCACTTCAGATGCGAAGATGGTGCAGTTAACTCCCTTTGGAACACCCTTTGCAGTTGCGTTATGCCCCTTTCCCACTTACACGATTTTTGCTACGGTAGAGCACGATTTTTTAAAGTTGAAAAATCGTGCTCAGTCATGCTCTACCGTAGTAATTCACACTCAAAAAGTTCAAGGTCAATCGAATTCTACGTCTTGTCAAGACGCTATCAAGACGCCGTCAAGATGTGGTACGGCAGTAGTGCGATAGTGCCACGACAGTGTTACGGTAGAGTTACGACATCGTCAAGATTTGTCACGGCGTACCAAGAAATGCCAAGATTGTACTACGACGTCACAACACGATCAGCAAGAGACACGTGATAAAAAAATCATGTTCTTGCTGGCGTCTTGTTGGCGTCTTGTTTAAGTCTTGCTAGGTCGCAGCACCATCGTAGCGGCATCGTATCAGCATCGTAGTGAAGTCTTGGCCTACCGTAGCTGTTGCGGCCACAACGAATGAGTACGAATGAACAAGACGCCGTCACGACATACCACGACAACGTCAAGACAACGTTACGACTCTAATACGATGCTGCTGCAGTGGACCACGATTTTTTCCATCGCTACGGTAGAGCACGATTTTGTTGAACATTCCAAAAAAATCCTGCTACTCCACGGTGCCATCAAGATCTACTACGGTGCGCTACGGTGGTGGACCACGATTGACCACGAACATGGCCACGACGCCGTTGCGATTGTAAATAATTGAAAAATCGTGCTCTACCGTAGCAAAAATCGTGTAAGTGGGAAAGGGGCATAAACTGCACCATTTTCACATCTAAAGTGCCTACCCACCTGACACAGGAATTTGTGGAAGAAATTGAAAAAGAGATTACATAAACAGGTACAGTGACATGGTCAATGTCAGCCCTTCCATGGTAACAAATGTTGTCCATTTCCCTTTCTTCACAGTGATGCCCTAGCTCAATGGTGCAAAACTGAAAGTGTCAAAAAACAGCATTTGCACCTGTCTTATAGTCAAGTGCTCATTATGTCATAATGCCTGATTGGATTACATCACATACGGTGTGGCGTGAACATATGATGCACGATATGGGGCAGAGCGAACCCCCCCCCCTTTTGTGTTGGTCATTGTGTTCCCGGAATCTCAGGAATTCTTTTCAAAAGTTTAGGGGGGATGTGTTAGGTAACAATAGTCTGGAGAGTGTATAGGGTATAGGGACAAAAAGGGGGGTACCCCTCTGCCCCATATCGTGCTGGGTATAGGCGTGAAGGCCGACATTTTAACCTTTCTGGTACATAATATTTATATATATTATGATCAATCCTGACAAATAAGGAATACTGATATATTTCTCGGTTTCCTTTTTCCCCAGACAGCTGGCTCAGTGGAAGAGCAAGTGGCATATTACTGAAGTTAAGCAACGTTGACTGCAGGCAGTACTTGGATGGGAAACCACACCATGTATTGCTTGCATTAGCATGCATGGTATTATATAACAAGTAGTATAAACATGGGCGGCGCGAGGTGGGAAAGGGGGCACTTCCCCACCCCCCCCCCCCCCCAAACTAAAAAAAGAGGAGGGAAAAAATAAACACATACTTAAAAAAGACGACGAGGTGTCATATTACTGTTAATTTAATGCACATTTAACAACGTGGACTCGAAAAAATTTTTTTTTTTTTTTTCCCCACTTTAGAAAAAATCCTGGCGACGCCCAGGGCTATAACACCCAGCGGCTGAGGGCCACTTGCCTTAATTCGCCCCGTGCACTTTAGCATGTTTGCTTGAATAATTCAATGGCGTTTCCTTTTCCTTTTCGAATTTTTTTTGGTAGGCCGGGATTTTAGTCACTCCCATCCCCCCACTCAGCATCCCCTTCTCCCCACTCGCCGACACGGATTTACGCCTCTGGTAAAAACATTGGATGTGATTTTCTATTCAAAATTGACAAGAGCATTAGGGGATCGTGAGTTTAACAACGAGGATCCACAATCACGTCTGGAGCCAAAAGTACTCTTTGTCAAGGCGGGAGAATAGTTTCCAGGCTTCAAATATGCTTTTTGTATAGAATATAGGATGTGATTTTGGACGCCCATTGTCAAAAATGACATCATGATATCCGCCTGTGCACTTTGAATGGAAAATTACAGCACGCCCTTTGCAAGTGTTCTGTCGCTTGAATGGTGGAAAATTGAAGTAAATCTGATCGAGGTCTGAGAACGAGTAGTTTATTAAACTACGGTCGCTTTGTGACATTAGGAGTATACTCCGCGAGGAAAACATCGATTTTACATTGTCAAGATACATTTTGTGGGACTGATTGCAAATATCCGGCCGAACTCTGCTCTGCAAAGTCCAAGCTAGCAAGAAATATTCCTCTATGCTGGCGTTACCACACCGTCAACTCTCATTTCCCACTAGTCAATATAATCATGATCATAAAACCCAAAGACGGGGCATTTCCATTCAGGAAGGGCTTCGACACCTTAACAAATTTGTTCGGAAGAGAATCTGTCAATTTATTTGGCCCTTTCGAATTGAGACTGGATAAGAATAATAGGCCTACAGCAGCCATTTGGGTTTCCAGTTTGGCTTGTCCTCTAACAAAATGATTGAAATTAACAAATCTGTACCCGAAATGTTTCCCGGATGCAATGCTATCGTAAAATACATCGTTCGTGCATGCGTGCATGCTCTATACTCCTAAAACAAATGCAAAGCATGCTTTAATGTTTTTTGAGTTGATGAGAAACTGAAGATGTCACGCGCTAGAAGACGGAAAGAGAAGCAAAAGGTATGTTCTAGCTGCAATCTCATCCTTATTTCTATTTTCCCTTTCACTGCGGGCGGAATAAAAACAAAAACACTGCTAAATAAAGGTAATATACAACAAGCACCGAATATACAGTGCTTCATATATTACGTCGGGACAGGGCAAAAGAGAAAACATCTCAGTTCTAATTAACATTTGCTTTTGCTGTATATAATGTTCAGCAATAAATAGATTTGGTGGTTATATTTTATAGCAAATACTGTAACGGTGGCCTGTGTAAAAGTTTGTGTGCATAGATGCTGTTCTTGTAGTCTGGTTCCCTGATCCGACTTCGGACAGAATGGAGCCAATTATAGACGTCGTGGAATTATCAGGTCGGGGAACTACACTATTTCCAAGGATGGTCGGCCGACCATCGCTGGAAATTGATACAAGAATTCCACTTTTCTTGAAAATGAAAGCACACCATGTACAATGATTTCACAGGATGCTTGAGACTATTATTTACTTACAGTCAAGTAAGGTATTTCATAATAGTTCAGTAATTATAATTTTGTTTTATGTTTGTAAAATAAGTCTCTTTGTCTTTGTGAATCCAAGTGTTTCTTTGCTGTGATACACCGAGGTTTCTCCTCAATTAAAGAGTACCGGTGTTATAGCGATGCTAAGTCTACGATGAACGTTTTTGTTGACGGGTTATAATACCTTCATGCATTATGATTAAGCTTGCATTTCTGACAGCGTAGGGAGGTCGGGGGGGGGGGGGGGGTCGGGGGGGGGGGTCGGGGGGGTCGTAAATATATTTCAAAAGAGAAGCAGTATTTCTAAACACATAAAACCAAAATGTATACAACTACATGTTATGTGTTAAACAAATGACATGGGCCCTTGCAAACAGTCTATGTTATTCAGTTAAATAGGCATACACGTGTTAGGCATACACTTCGGTTTTGCTTTGGGGGTGGGGTGGGTTGTGTTGCGGGGGTCCTCACTACACTGTAAAAATGGCGTTTAGATTTTAAACACATTTTTTGTACCCACTTTTTTCACACGTTTAGCCCACAACATTTAACGTTTAGCTTTGTGACGTGTATACCGGGATAACACGTTTAGCATTTAAACACTTTTTTAGAAAAAGTGTTTAAATGCTAAACGTGTTATCCCGGTACACGTCACAAAGCCAAACGTTGAATCTAAACATGTCGTGGGCTAAACGTGTCAAACAAGTGGGTACAAGAAATGTGTTTAAAATCTAAACGCCATTTTTACAGTGTACTTTCAAGGATAGCTTCTTCTGGACATATGTCTGCTTCTAGTGATATATTATGTAGATTCGGTAGATGTTAATATCTAAGGACAAACAATCCACTCGCTCAGAAACCTTGATCCTTCGTCAACAGCTTGCCGTCCGACCTGTTAAAAATCAATCAGAAATTCAATTCCTATTTCAGGCTTTAATTCG
This sequence comes from Hippasteria phrygiana, assembly GCA_037893225.1. Lineage (NCBI taxonomy): Eukaryota > Metazoa > Echinodermata > Asteroidea > Valvatida > Goniasteridae > Hippasteria > Hippasteria phrygiana. The sequence continues at coordinate 779,434 of JAZGUH010000179.1, forward strand.
TCTTTCAATGACATTTTGGGCGTCGGTTTCCATTCGCAAATCCCAACTTATGCAGTCCGCCATCTCAACGGCGTCTTGAAATGAGAAGAGCGACTTTCTATTGCTCATTATTCCAATCGCACGTATGGTAGTAATAAAGGTAGAATGATTTTGGCCTCGCATTTAATTCCCAGAGCTTTAAATTTTCTATAGCTTTGAAGTAATTGTACTTTTTTTTATCCTTATTTAATTAAAAATAAAATGTGTTTTCTTTTTGTAATAAATATTCAACACGATCGCCGTCAGAATAGTTTCCCAGTGAAGGTCAGAGGTCCAGGAATAAAACTAAGTGGTGGATTCCATCGATTGGTCATTTTTATGTCTTACTCTTTTATTAACTAGAGGCACGTCCGTAGAGCGCCAAGTGTTGCGACTTCACTGTCACTTTTGATGACTTTTTCTTTATTTGAACTTCTTACCAAATACTGACTAGTCTGGCGGCGGACTCTTTAGATTGTCTTAACAATTCAGCATGTTGCACTGTGAATCCCTTGGATGTGATTTCCTATTCAAAATGGACATGAGGATTAAGAGGATGTGATTTTAACAATGAGGGTCCAAAGTCACATCCTACTCTATTTACAATCACATCTGAAGCCTGTGAACCCCACCCTGACAAAGAGTACATTGTGACTTATGGGTTCAACAGCTTAAACCGCATTGTGATTCTGGACTCTGCATGTGATTTTGGACCCTCTTATTGTTAAAATTGCATTCTCTTAATCATCCTGTCCATTCTGAATAGGAAATCACATCCAAGGGGTTCATAGTGTTGATTGCAAGTTGAGTCAATTTGTTTTTCATAAGCCTGCAGAACAGAAGTCATTTTTTAGATTTCTTGGCAGAAATAATTGGCTGTTTTTTTTTACAATACGCAATCTACATAAAACTACAAAATGACGCAGACTTCTCTCAGCAATCAACAACATTTCTAATACCAAAGCTTGTGCCGTGTTTCCTCTTGAAGTTTCCAGCCTGTATTATATTCTTCAACAGGTACTTTTTTGTGCGACGATCGAGAAGTTGTGAGTTGTCCAAGACACGCGCCAACACTATTGATTGTGTGTCGAAAGAGGAGGTAGACACGATGGAAGTGCATCCAAATTTGTCTCCGTTAATAAATACATCATTCCAAGAACATTTTGCATTTATCCCGGGTCAGCTTGTTTTAACAAAAGGTTTGGCACTGTCCTAACCTGGCAAAGATTCACAAGCTTTTGGTATTGAAATCAATGGTACCAAGTCATCCTAGACTACTGAAATGGAAGGAAGATAGTCATAGAAAGTTGACAACCACCCTTTATCATGGAACTATGAAAGTAACCCGTCAATATTGTGATTATAATAGCACATTATTTTATGAATCACTTTTCTGAAAATGCATGCGCTGTATAGTTGGCCGCATGGTACAAAAGTTTGCAAGGTCATGCAACGTTAAATATTCGATGAACACTTTGTTGGTATAATTCGTTACAAGACATCTTCGCTCAATCTCCTTGGCATTTTGGTAACCTATACAAACGTCATTGTCTCAGCAGTTCAAACTGCTATAATATGTTCATACTGCAACACTCTAGAAACAGTGTCTAGCAATTAAAGGGACACATTGCCTTCAAATGTCATGACATTTTGCTGTTTGGAAATGTTCCTTATCTTTTATAAGAGTTGTTCGTGCAAAGAAACACGTATAATGTGTTGTAATTAGTGAGTAGTGATTACAAAACAAACAATTGGCCTCTGACCCCTGACATCTGACCCGCGAAACATAGACTTATTTCCAGTAGTAAATACCACCGTCTAAATAATGCGCAAAATACGCTGTACGAGTCTTTAGGCTGGCGCCGCAGCCAGTGGCCTTGTAAACCTATAGACCTTTTGCGTGCTGTCACCATCTTTGTCTTGTTCCCTGTATGCATTAGCAATTATGAACATGGATTTCAATTATTAAATGAAGGTCCCAGACTATTTTTCCTTCCAGCCTCGGTTTAGTTACATTGATTTTAATAGGAGAAAAACAACATGGCTGTACCATGATAAAGGTCTATTAGATGATCGCCATGTACCATTCTCTACCTCGCGACACATATCGCCAGTGCTGCGCGCTGTGCCATCAAAATGGATCAACAGAACGTACTTCAACCAGCTGCGACTGGAAATACGACTGGTGAACACGGTCCGCCATTTTGTGGAGTCAAAAATTTGGTTCTACAACTGGCGGACCGTTATTTGTCACGAAATTAAACAAAAACCACGCAATTTGAAGTGATAGTTATGTGAATCTCTATATTCTACTTTTAAAAAAGCTTCCCAACCATATCCATTTGAGTTTTATAGCCCAAATCGCAAAATCCAAAGCAATGTGTCCCTTTAAACAAAAATCTTACACAAGTTTGTAAACATGTTTAGAAGCTAAACATTACGTGTCCAATTCCTAAAAACATCAATGTTCAATGGCTAAAAACCATCCGTCAATAAGCCAGTTCGGTATTTTTAAAATTACTGACGATGTCACGCCAATACGCGAACGCCCATTCTAATTGAATTTAACACGTGCGCGTTGTGCGACCACCTTTTGCGTTCACACGCGCGCGTTAGGTCACGCTGGTCATTCGGGATAAAATGTCATTCTGCACATGCGCAGTTGAAATACCGAACTGGCTTATACGCTGAACATGTGTTTTTAACTGATGGCAAGAAAGTGTTTAGAAAAGTGTTTAACACCGTCTTTTGCAGTGTTGGGACAATTTTTTTTATTTTTATTATATTATGTTATTTTATTTTTAAAAATTGGGGGGTCGGGGTGTGGAATGTCTTATTGGAAAGCTCATAACTTGTGAAATACTAACAAATTACAATTCATTCGTCAAACAATCCAAGTTAAAAAGTCGTATCCTCATTGAGTGATCCCCACAATGTCGCTTCCCAAGTTGTATCGTAAAATTGGGTGTGATCCCTGGCTATACGGCATTCTGGGTTTATGACTTCTGACTAGCGCCCACCCGAACAAAGATACTGACAATTTGGGAGACCGCCAACATAGGGCAATATAGCTCAGTTGGTAGAGCGCCGGTACGGTAACCCGGAGGTCGCAGGTTCGAACCCCGCTCTTGCCAGTTTCTTTGTTCACTTTGAAAATTACAATTCAATTTGAAAGTTTATTTTTGTGGGTGCCACGCCCAAACAGTACGGACACAGCATCTTAAAGCCATCCTGTTTAGTGCCTTGGGAAAACGCGGGTCCCGAAAGTCCATTTTGTTTGATCAAATTAATCTCACAATCGATTGGACTGGGAAGTTAAAAACTCTAATAGCATTGTGCGCTCATTGAAAGAGTATGCCGGAAATTATTTCCCCAGAGTAATATCCTCGAGTCATTTGGGTTTTTGTTTTCTTTAAAGAATTAAAGTGCGGAAATTAAGATTTTTTTTAAGGAGTATTTTGTGGCAAAGCAGGTGGTTTACGGTGAGTTTAGATTCAGGAGTTATTGCCAAATTTGTTTCCATTATCTGCACAAATCTGCAAATTTACACACGCACAGTTGATTACAGAGTCCAGACGCCTCAAAGATGACTTCCAACAGCGGTTGCCCATGTTCCCCAAGGAAATGAGATGGAGTCAGGAAGGAATTAGCTTGTCACTAATAAGAGATGACAGTATCTTATGCAGCGCTTTGATCATCCAATGAACGCGCCGTATCAATTCCGGTTTAATAACGTTCTTACCGTCGATTAGTTGTTGAATTTCGTCCCGTCACTAGTAAACTTTAAAAGGTATGATATATAGCTTTGGTAAAAGCCATATGAAAAATCACTGTTGAAACAAAACGGTTTTTCGATTACTTCTCGTCACTCGGGTGACGCACTGAGCTCAAATTTCCACAGGTTATTGATTCACAAAAAAGTTTGAACACAACCTGCCTGTATAAGCCAGTTCAGTATTTCAACCGCGCATGGATGTGCACAATGACATGGGTCACGGGTCATATGGGGTAATCCACGCGCGCGTATGAACGCGAAAGGTGGTCGCACAACGCGCACGTGTTAAATTCAATCAGAATGGGCGTTCGCGTTTAACATTGCGTGACATTACGTCAGCAATTTTATCCCGAATAACCTTTGACCTGGACTACTTCATCGAGATACCAAACTGGCTTGTAGTGTCGGAAAATTATGACTACAGGCAAACACAAAAGCGTATATGCACTTTCACAAAGTACATGTAATAACGTTTTCGCGATAAAAAAATAACTTATTATGATTTCTATTGCGTTGAAACAGATTAGGTCCGATAGACATGTACAACAAAATTGTGACCATCCCTACATACGCCACCGGTTTCTTATAAACTAACGGTTTAGGTTTAAAAACCTCTTGCGTACGGATGACGCCATAGGGCGCAAACAAAAACAGTGTCACCAGGCCGGATGACGCCATTGGCCGCCGTTTGTGCAGTTCCAATCCATTGTTGGATTATTGTGTATGTCATGCTAGACTGCACAAACACATTGTAGCGGTTCGCTTTGGCTGCCAGAACCGCTGCAACACCCCGACGTCTCCCATAAAATACCGTGCTCAAGGGGTTAAAGGACGTTATAATGCAGATTGCCTTTGATGTGTCTTAGGGTGCTCTGCGCATGCGCCCTGTCGAGGTCATCGGACTCCCAAGCTTCGTTTACAACAGATTTTGCCTCTTTTTGTCGGGCAGGCACAATGCGCATTCAAGACATGAAACAGATGGCGTCTTGCATTATCTCTAATTACAATCAAAGATGGTGTTTCTCAATGAAAATGTCTATTGGTCGTACATACTTGCAGTTAAATTTCATTCCTCACTTTATTAAAAAGATCTATTCCGTGCACCCTATAAATTAAAACAAAATATTCCTAGGCCATCATCACTGGCCAAGGTTCCTGTTAATTAATCACACGTTCCTCGGCTAGTTTAGGACACGATGGTCAAACTCGGAGGCAGCAGGTGCGCGGAGAGATCTGATCAGACAATTATTTTCTTTTCGACCATGCTGGCGGCCGTTCGTCTCGTGAGGAACTTCCGGCCACAATGTCAACGTCATTTTGTGTGGCGAACTGTTTCATTAATTGCTTGCCCCATTTTTTGGAACTTCGGGCGTTGCGAAATAGTTAGAAAAATATTTATTACAGAGTGGGAAAACTGGGCACATTAATGGAAAAGTCAAGCAAAACAAATTATAGCCTGCATCAATATGCAGTCTTCACGTTCTCCCGTTGATATAATGTCATGTACCTCGGTGAAAAAGTTACAGATTTTACAACAGCATAAAATCTGGTAGTCGTCATCTGCAGAATTCACCGGAAAACGAAAGAAATGTCGAGCAAATGACAGGCTAATCTGATTATGTGTTCATGTACACGTATTCCTGTGGGGCAGAAAACACAATAGAACAATCGGCCCCACAGCGGAAGCTTTAGAAATCCACCTTCCCCAGAGGAGAAACTCCATAGCGTTACGGATTTCAATAGGAACAAAGGAAAACATAAGAAGGTGCATAAAGGTCTTCCCCATAAGTATGGGTGTGTACGGCTTAGTGGGTACGCACGTGCATGCAGTGAATAGCAACACAACGAATCAGAAAACCAATGTAGTAGTCATTTGTCGTTTTTCATCGCCGTTTACATCCCAACTTCTAACCATACCTAACTTCCATTGCTTTGATTCATGGCTGTCGAGAAAAATGTACGACATTCATAGATCATAAATATCGATAAAGTTTGCTTAGTATTAAAATAAACCAGCGTGCTATTCATAACTACGCTCACTCCTTGGCGGTCCACTCATAGTGCCATTGTTTACATCTAGCATTTGTTTGTCACATGGGTGAAAAGGTGCTGTACTTAATCTTGATGGACATTTAACCTCTGCTTACCTCTACGAGGTTCCAGCGGCCAGCAACCTCCCCCACGCTCTCGGTTACCGATGACAGCACCGAACCCATGAGTGCCACTTTGACCGGCGGCTTGTAGATATGATCGTACAACTTGTTAAGTGCAGTCACCTTGTCTCCCTTGGGGAGTAAGAAGAAACGATTCAACATCAACGTTTTCATCGGATGGGAAGTAAAGAACAAGGCTTGAAGGGGGGAAATGGTAAACGCAATTTACGCAAACACATCTCTTTCGCCCCGTTGCATCGCTACGGGCAAGGTGCTTCGATTTTCGCGTTTGGAGATTTGATTGTGCGGAAACGACAAAGGAGTATTGAGGGGAAATGGTAATGAAACTTCTGAAATGAAAAACATGTGTTGCAAAGTGTTAAGTCGTTTTGAGAATTTATTTCGGGTTATCACACGGCGTCTAAACAATAGTCCGATTCCATGTACAACTTCAAGTACAAGAGACTACAAAAATGGTACAACGACATGGACGACAACGACATGGACGACAACGACAAGGACAAGGACAAGGACGACGACAACAATGACGACGGCGAGGAGGACAAGGACGACGATAACGACAACAACAAGGACAACGACGAAGATGACAGCAGCAGCAGCAGCAGCAGCAGCAAAAACAACAACCTCTACGGACAAGAGGTAGCAAAAGACGTAATGTAATTATCAAAAGATAAAGCAAAATTCAATGTGTTTGTACAGAGGAAAGGTTCCGCAATACACTTCGTTTGTGCTTGCCGGTAAATCTAATTTTCCTTGAGATAATTTAATTTCGTTGGCCAAACAATTCTGCGGGATAATAAATGCAACATAGCCATTATACGCCAAACACTTCTGCGATTTCAACACAGGCAAGGATGTTGTTGTATCCGCAGCTCGTTTTGTTACACACGATTCAAATTTTAGACACTAGAGGAGTAATCGTTCTCGTGCCGAGGCAAAAGGGAGAACGGATATCGAATATCGTAAACCGACGAGCGGAGTTCGCGATTACGACGTTCACTCCCTACTCCTTGGTGAGCAGATGAAAAATGAGAGAACAAGGATGGCCGACAAGGCGCAACGTTTGTAAGTTTCTATACGTAGAATTTATTCTACCCATTCGGGGAGCAGTAATGGTAAAAATGGTGGGAACCTAGATTCAAGAAAATTGATTCTGCTCACGGACAGAGCACACTGTCCGAAACGTCGAGTTCTATTCTCAACCGGGTTCTTTTCAGAACCACACATCTATTAGTTCCCAGAAGAGATTATCTTCACATGGTGTTACCCGCAATTTTTTCGTTTACTTTCTTACAAGCTTTCTTTTAATACACAAACCACCCAATGCGTGCAAGTTCTTTCTCAATTACTGACTTTCAGAGTGAGCGGTGTTTTGGGACTATGACTAGGGGGCTAGGCCCAGAACTAGCGGCTAGATCTAGGACTAATGGGCCGGTCACACTGACCACGATAACGATAACGAAAACGATGCGAATAAACGCTCCCTATTGGTGGATTGAACGCGCGCGTATTACACGCGCGACAATTCCACCAATCAATGCCGGATATTCTCGCCGTTTTCGTTATCGTTATGGTGGCCAGTGTGACCGGCCCTTAAGGACTAAGACTATAGTTCATGACAACTAAAGCGGCTAGCAACTCGACATGTGCACTTCCATGTTCGCAGCCGGAAACCACTGACCCTTATGCAAACTGGATGGCGCATCGGCTGTTGTTGAAGCCGCCGTCCGCCATATTACCATTCCAAAAAGCAATGGATTTGTCAACCTTGTCCCCAGGGTCTACCTTCATCCTGGTTCTCCTGAGAGATCGGTGGTGAAATGGGAGTGTTAATATGGCGGCTACTGGCTTCAGTGGCTTGTACAGCGCGCAATAGCCAATGAGTTATCCAGTTTACACGTGTCGGAAACCGAAGGAAACTTCTTGGTTTCGAATACGCCCCGGGTTTCAGGATTGTTTGTCATTCGCGGTACACATCTTCCTCTCTTCAAACCGATCATATTAAAATTGCCATGATCAATCAAATGAAATGAACCTTTTTATCAGTGTTGCTTTTATATTAAAATATAATTGGCTTAGACATGGTACCGGTACCTCGGGATATTTTTACTATTCCAAACGTCGAGTGTTCCGTGTGGGGTCAGAAGAGCCAAAATCATATCACGAGACAGACTGCTTGAAATGAAAGGAATGAGACAAAATGCTGAATGTCAGCTATTTTTGTCGGAGCTTATTTTCACGATGTGCATCCATTCTAATCAATTTGCGCAACGGAGTATCCTTGATCATAACATCGCGGGCACGTAAGGCTTTTCTTGTGTGGGTAACTATTTCGGCCTCGTTGTATTTAAAAAATGTAGGTCTTGTACCGTATCTGCCTGTCATGAATAATTTTGTATTCAGGTCGCAAGAGCGGGGAATTGAATTTGAAGAATATGAATGGCAAGCAAGCAAGGTGGAAAACTAGGGAGTTTTGCCAGTTCTGGTTTTACAAAACCAAAGGCTATTATGTCATTTTGCCTGAATCTTTCTCAGAGAGAAAATATTCTGAGAAAGATATATCTCCCATACCAGATCGTTCCGGTTTGCATGCAGCTTCCAGCAGCATGAGGCATTTTATGTAATGTGAAGCGCTGTGGCCTGGTGGCTTAAGCCTGGTTCATACTTCATGCGAATGCGTGTGCGAAGCGAATTCGTTAAGGTAAACGGAGAACGTCACAATGAAACTTCAATTGTTGACGTCATGAAATTCGCTTCGCATTCGCATGAAGTATGAACCGGGCTTTAGTGTACCAGACTCAAGATCTCGGTGATACTGCAGATTGTGGGTTTGAGACCGGTTATGGCACTTGTGTCCTTGAGCAAGGCGCTTTGTCACAAGTTGCTTCTCTCCACCCAGGGTAAATGGGTACCTGTGAGGGCAGTGATGGTTTCACATCCCAGGGTTTGCCTAACCCATGAAATGGACCACCCAGCGAGCAAGTGCTGTGATATAGTTTACTATAATTTGAGCCTTCTTAAATTCCGTTTATGTTTAAAATTTTTATTTTTCAGTTAAAAAAAAATGAAAGTGTGTCGCCCATTTCAATAGCCGAGGGACATACCTCATTATTAATGCATACGTATAACCACTACATTCTAATAACGACTCAGAAAAGACCTAATCACAGAAACAAGAAGTGATAATTATTATATCAGAAAGTTCGGGTGCTCTACTTGCGTACTTCAGTCCAGTGATACTGTGCACTCGTCAACGAACCGAGCAGAAATCTAATAAAATGCGATGCACTGACCACAATTTCAGAATATGGCCGCACACCTGGCTCAATCACATCGCGCACACATCGGTAACCTCACACGTCATACATAAACAATTGCCAATTTCTGTAGTGTAAATGAAAGCTTTGTACGTGACCTGTTCCCACGAAATGGGCGGAATGTCGCAACATTTGAAAACGGTATTTCCTGAAAGTACAGGTTAAAAGCTTTCATTTGATATTACTGTGTGTTGTGGTACCTCATTCCTAGCCCCCGATGCAAGCCTTTGGAGTTGTCAGAGTTTGGGTCCCTGCTTGTTTTGAGAAAATGAAGCTCAAAGATTGTGATCTGTGCACACGTTTAAGCTGAGTTTGAAATCATTCCCAAAAATATTTGAGAATGGATTCATTTTCAAAGTGAACAAAGAAACTGGCACGAGCGGGATTCGAACCTGCGACCTCCGGGTTACCGTACCGGCGCTCTACCAACTGAGCTATCTTGCCCTATGTTGGCGGTCTCCCAAATTGTCAGTATCTTTGTTCGAGTGGGCGCTAGTCAGAAGTCATAAACCCAGTTAAAAACCATGGGATCTGAGAGAATAGTCTTTTTTTACAAATAATATTACACAGTTGTTAAAATGGACTTTTCAGTGAAAATCTTCTTGTAATTTAGAAAGCCATAGTGCGACTTCCCGCTCATTTTGTGCTGCCAGGTCAAATCTTCAACACGGACGGGAAGGATATGGAAATAATTGTCTACAAGTGCAATTGTTGTGTTAGGTCCTGCTTTGAAATTATCTTACACAAGGTCACAATGCATCCTGAAAGTACTTAACCCAATTGACATGGCTAGACTAGAATGGAAAGAGACGTTTTTTGCCAAGTTCGGGAAAATCCATTGAAGAATTCACTTTTGATTCGCCGCTCCCTACTTCAGTTGTTTTATAAAAAGAATTCACTTGAGCGTTTGGAAGGAAACCTAATGAATAGACCACTTAACGGCATAAATGGAAGGTTTTTCCAGCATGTTTGTTCTCTAAACACATTTAGTGTGCAAACAATTTCCCGAGATACCGGTATGTCCCACATCGCAGAAAGCTGTCGAAATTACAATGGGAAATATTTTATTTGAATATGTCCAGGTTTTCCATTTAATCACAGTCAATATATACGATTCTGACTTCGCAGCTTGTAATGGGGGTACATTTTTAAAACTGGAACCATTAACGGGGACGACGTAACTATCTGGGTGAGCATTTATATCGGACTGGACAACCCAGCGGGTATAGAGAGCGCTGGACTGGTAACCCATCGGGGTCGGATCTAGACGGAGGGTTGCAGTCAGCGCGCACCGTACTCGATAATGAGGTGCCCGGCGACGTTTTATTTTTGCGAGCGTTCGGTAGTGCCTCTAGAAAATAGATGGGAAGCCCAATTTCGCTGCAGTTTCCGGCCAACATGGAGTTGTGAGTAAAAATGTATTTCTTTCTGCATCGAATAATACAATTTTTAAACATTTTTTTCCGTTGTGAATGCTGTTTACTAGGCTTGTAAAATGAGGTATGAAAAATATAGTTTTTTGAACTACCTGCACGTTTTTGGTGATCCTGACTGTTTCGAGATATTTTGAGATGAAATTTGTCGTTTGTTGGACACCTGAAGAGTTATGCTTTCGATCCGTACTATTTCCATGTCTGCAGGTTCAACGAGCGATTTTTATTTCGATGCTAAATGTTGGCGAAAATTACAAACTTACACGGGGAAATGTCTGATGTCAATGACGTCACTGTGTACGTACGTGGGCGCTTATTGCGCGATGCGGCGAGAGAAAGGCATGTCGATAATAGGTTCCTGTCCCGTTTCACATGCATGTGGCATACATGTTTATGAAATGCAAATTTGGCTGTGTTATAAAAACATTTATAATGTTTGTTTTTTTATGTTTCAGAGTTTCTCAGCCTAGTAGTACTGTGAACTGGGTAACAGGACAACTCGTACCTTGGACAACTCGTACCTTGGATTGGACAACTCGCACCTTGGACAACTCGTACCATAGACCATGCAAGAATAAGACACACTCGTTTGCACAACTCGTACCCTGTTTTAAACATGGGTTTCAATGTGTTTTCATTCCAAGGAATTGCCCATCACTTAAAGACTTATACTACTCTCGAAATGTGTTTAAAATTTAACAAATGACAAAAAGTGTGCTGTCATTGAAGTCCAGTGTGTATGTACGAGTCCATGTATTATAGACAGATTTTTAGAAATGTTAAAACGACTCCGGTTTTGTTGAAACGCATGTACATCAGGCATGCAACTTTTCATCGGATCAGCTGATTCCTCGTTTTTCACTTCACACTTATGGTATGCTATTGAAAATTGAAAAACACAAACTCTTGTAAAGATAGGAATTTCCTCATTTGTTTGTGAGGTTGCATGCCTGGTACATGTACATGTATTATTTTTTGTATTGGACATTCCACTGCACAGTCTTCTTTTAATTCTAAAGACTAGTTTTTGCAATTTTGAATCATATCTTTTGGTAGAAAATGCAGTTTACTTGGGCATTTTTCAGCAATGCCATATGCCTCTAAATGTTTTGTGGTTCGTTAATTTCCCTCAAATCTCAACACCGAAACCTTGCAAAATGTTATGTATTGAAGAACTTATTATTTATTGGTGTTTGATTTAAGTATACATGTAGAAAAACTTAACATGTAGTTTCATGTAACACATTTTCATGTCTTTCGACTTAATGTAAAATGTGTGAAAATGTCATTTCTGCAATGTCTTGTGCCCTTCTTTGAAATATTATTAATGTTTAAAAGTCTTTCAGTTCCTTGTATACAAAACATTTTGTAGCTGCTTGTGAAAATAAAATAAAAGTGAAAATGGTACACAGGTTTTAGTTGTATTCATTAAAGCATCATTTTCTGTTATTTATTATTAATGTCATCCATGATCTACAACATATGAATGTTATAGGAATACAAAAATTGATATACTACTAATGATAGGGTATCTCCCCCCCCCCCCCCCCCTTTACAGGAAATAGCATTGTGGGTAGCCTATATTTACATTTTACAATACTTGTTTTGGCCAAACCCGTCAAAGAAAAAGTGGTTTCCCCTTTTGTTTTTAATCAGTTTGAGCAAAAACTAAATGAAAAGGAAAATCATTAATAGACAACTTTTTATCGGCACACAATTTCGATTTACTACCCCATTTTCAATTCCAGGCTGTAGAACTTAGGTTGTGGATATATTACATTTGTCATTGAAAAAAAAATAGACAAAAATGACAAAAAAGCAGCCTGGCAATCTTTGTGATGTGTTTACAATACATCATTTTACATGTACTTTCCCTATTCCGAGAAGACATGTGCATTACGCAACGATTCTATTTTCTAGTCTGGCGCCTTTACTCCGCCTTCACACTTTATTATAAGCCTGTATGTGGAGCAGGGTACCTGACACATGAAAGTGCCCTTGTGTTAAATGTAGCGGTGCCTGATTGGTTAAGATGCAAAGTCGTTTAGGGATATGGCCAATGAGGACAGCACACTCATGCCATCCACGTGCTTGCAAAGCTGCGTTGTTTTCCGAATCTGGGCATACGGAATGGACATCATTTTTTAGTGATCCTGACTGTTTCGAATAATCAAGAGAACCGTATTTATAAAGATAGGTAACTTAATATTATAGCTTGTCTCCAACCCGTCAGATTCTTCTGCCCAACTTCGTTTAGTTTAGAAAAAAGACATTTTTCACCGACCGTAAATTCACTACAACAACGGTCACATTTTCGTTCATATATTTCACAAAATGGACGTTTAAAATTTGAATAATCTCACTAAACAATAAGGCTATACCATTTCCAGCCTGTCTTTTAATTAAAATCTTACTTTTAAAGACACGTTAACTGGAAAATGAATTTCGAAAATGTGATCTCCAATTCATGAATATGCATTTACCGAGCGTTTTATGCATACGCTGCAAATAAACGAAAGCACTTTTCAGCACGCTGCGCGCTGACTGGTTGTGGGGGTTGCAACCTCCCCGCCTCCCCTTGGGCTGCTGAGAGAAGTTGTGATAAGCAATGCTAAAACACATCCTTGTTACCAGTGATTATACCGCTGGTCCATACACTGTACACTGTACCGGTATAGGCGGGTACAACCCCCCCCCCCCCCTTTAAATGAAAGGATAGATCCGCACCTGCCCACAATATTTCAATTGGAAGATCAGTATTTTTCCCATCAATAAACGCAACAAATCTATAGTTTCCCTATTGAAAAACGAAGGTGAAGACAAATGGGATTGCATGGATTCCAATATCATGGGCTTTCAGGAGTAAATTAATACACAGGAGTATCGATCTGCGTCTGCACAACCAAACTGTTACATTACATAGTTATAATTATTACCGACGATGGGTCGTTTGGGAGACATTGCCATAGACGCGTGCAATTCCTTTTTTCAACTTTCATGAAGCCTAACCCCACTTTCCCTTATCCTACCCCCACGAATTTTGGTATATTTATGTTTTGGACCAATATCTATCGATACAACCTATTTGCGACAGTAAAATTTTGCCTCTAAATAGGAGATGTGGAATTAGGGAGACACTGAAATGCCTCCGTAATTCCACTTGTCTCCCTAAGGTATAAAAAAATTACGACAAAATGTCTCCTTAAGGGTACTTTCGGTATTATAAGCGCTATACCGTAAGCAACTACAAGTTGCCTTAAGGACAGAAGAAAATGGATACAATATCCTTGTACATTTTACCCATAAATCTCTGGTGAATTTAAAGCTCGTGAACTGAACTATAATACTTAACGCCATATTTTGATTAGTCAAACATTACATCACGACTTGTGACAATGCAGACCACCCAAAGAGCGTAGACTGAGACGTTTACGTCTAGTTGTCAATGTTTACGTTATTATTTAATCTTTAGAGTATAGAGCAGAACGGGGCTGTAATTTCCAAGTCTATGTCAGAATTCTTTGCTGAAAATCGATTAGGCCTACATGCAATGCATGTATACAAGTTGTACTCGGGTAAAATTCTGAAATTGTGCCAAGTAACGAAATGATCCATATACAGGCATTTTACAGTTCTGTTAAACGTATAGTGTACATGTTTGGTGATTGCTGCAATTTTCAATAATGGGCGGCTTTGGGGGTTAGTATTTTTTGGGAAATATCGTTTCACTGACCTTTTCACAGTTTTGCGTTCTTGGATGGCGAAAAAAACGAGAGAAAAACGGCGTTCGTTTTCAACCATCGGGCGGCAGTTAACTGGGTTTGTTATAGCACCCTCTTGTAAAATAAGCGTTTTCAATTGGTCAAAGAACTACGCGAGTCATCTGGTTACAACCCGTCGCTTCGGCGCACTACGCGACAAACACTTGTACTATAATTGCAACCTTGCGCCCGTTTTCGGATTGTTAACACATTTTAGACGCAACGCGGACTAACTACATTGGGTCAATAGAGGGCAGTTTTTAAAAATCCGTTATTTTTTCCCAACGATTGTTACGCGGAACAATCGTTAGAAAACGATATAAATTTCAACTTTTCTTGACAACGACAGCACACCTGGTGCCATCATTTTACAGGATGATTGAGACTGCTATTAACTTACAGTCTAGTAAGGTATTTCATAAGAATTCAGTAAAAAAAATTGGAGGATAACCAATCGTGTACACTACCTTTAAGACTCTGTACATCTACAAAATACTACCATTGCCCGTTGAAGATTTGCAAGATGCCCCTGGCTTTGATCTTTTTTCTTGATCGGGATTTTGTACGGGACAAATCTATATTTTACCGGTACTGTCGTTGTTCATTTCTGCTTTATATCAGAGCACAGTGCGGCTACAATAGTAAAACATTAAAAATCTTACCTGAACATTGGTAACTTGCGATAAAGCCCCAAAATTGCACCAATAATTAAAGATATGCATGCAAACCCGTGAGTAATTTTCCACTCGAAAGTGACTCATAAAAACCTTTCAAATTAATTATCTCGCGAAGTATTTGATTCCATTTTCAAGTTGTTCTCCACCAGATCAAGTTGAGCCCAGTGACAAATAGAACTACAAAGGCAGACACGCATTTACAGCTCTCTGAAGCCTTCGTAAGTCTAAAAACTTCCATGGGGCAACGAAGATTTTCAATAATTAATGAAAATACAATGCTTTTTTTTTTTTTTAAAGATATGAGCACGATATGGCCACTTTTCAATAAGAATTCAGAATCTTGGCTGAAAATTTATTACCTGCAATGAGTCGAAAAGAGCCGAACTCAAACATTTCCCCATTTTAGTTTATAAATCCTGCTCACATTCTTTTCTTTTTTAAGCTGATAGTTTCTGTATTGAAAGAAAGCTTGGGAATTAAAATGTTATGGGGCCTACGCTTTAGATAGGTTTTTAGGTTTTCTTTTTGACCCTCCCTGTAGGATAGCCCCAAAGCCCAAATTGTATAGAAATGCATGCAGGACAAGTACTTGCCAATATTAAAGAAAACGGTGAAATAAAAAGTGAGATACAAACTAGCTTTCACAACTTTTTATCAGATTGTTGTATGGTCTCCCAAGGGTAAAAAAAACAAAAAAAACAAACAAACACCCCCCCCCCCCAAAAAAAAAGTTGGTCTACAAAAGTACCTCTGTGTCACTGTAGATCATCACAACTTCGTAGTCCGGAAGAACATCGCTACGGTTGTTGATATCTGCGATTGCTCTCTCTGATGCCTTCAGGCTCGCAAAGCCGAAGAACCTGCTCCAGCCATCCTCTTCCGAGAGGGGAAACAAACCCCCGATGTACAGCGGCCTCGTCTTGTTGGCCCCGCACAACCCAATCAGCATGGTTCCAAGCAGGAGGATTT
This sequence comes from Hippasteria phrygiana, assembly GCA_037893225.1. Lineage (NCBI taxonomy): Eukaryota > Metazoa > Echinodermata > Asteroidea > Valvatida > Goniasteridae > Hippasteria > Hippasteria phrygiana. Next base: position 795,558 of record JAZGUH010000179.1, read on the forward strand.
GGTACGGATTCATGTTGGTAGCGACTGTTTGACTGGACAGACAACGTACTTGTCTGACTAACTGTATGTGGTGCTCGCTATGTGCTGCTGACAGACGAACGAATGGTCGCATGCACGAGCACTGCCCAGCGCTGAACGTCATAATTGTATTATAAGGTTCAGGTGTGCTCTGTATGTACAAAGGAATCAGCAATACTGGTTAACATTGGCGTTTTTGATTAGCATAGACTTATGAAATGTGTTGCTATGCGGGGGGGGGGGGGGGGGGGGGGGTACGTCACCAGATCCGAATTCGTCGAGTGGGCCATTCATGCGTGTTACGCTGCCGCTGCAAGCTTATGATACTTCACAAATCTGCTGTTGCGGGATTTGCGCGATTTGTTTTTATCGAAAGTGATATTCTGTGAAGCATGCCACATTTATTTACACGCAAACGATGACCATTATGTGAACGTTCTAGTCGTAATCCCAGATTTTATCCTGCGGAAAAAAAGACGCTTTTAAGCCTGTTATTTACCATGAATGAGTGGGCCCATTGATCGCAGCGTGTTCTAAAGCATACACTCTCTCTCTCTCCCTTTCTGATAATTTTTAATATTAACTTATCAAGTATAACAATGTGAAGGCATTTGTAAATAACATTAGAAAGGAAAAATACAAAAAGGAGAAGAAGATACAATAACTACTGAAGCGGGGAAGCAAACACAATGCAAATTATCGACTTCATTCGGTAAGAAAAATAAAGGATCTTACGCGGCCTAGCCTGACCTTCGCATGCCTGGTTGTACCCACTACACCGATTGACAGCGGCTGTTATTTCAGCTGATCAGTCCAGGCTATACCATAGAATCAGATTAGTACGACGAATATTATTTGCCATACATATATTAAGCCTCTGTGTATAAGCACGGGATACCACTGTGCTTTTGCAAAAATATAGGTTATTTTTTATAGTACTTTGTCCAGGTTATTGATTTACTACATGTTGTATAAATAGAGAAAGGTATTTTGATAGAGGTGTTATCGAGATACATGTAATAGTTGTTATTGAGATAATAGAAGAAAAAAAGGTAATTTGTTAATTTTTGTCAGTTCAATTTTAGGTCAATTCAGTCAGTTAGAACTCCACTTTTAAACCTGGATATTTTTCTCGATCATTGCTATATCAATCCAAGCGACGGAATTCCGTATAGAAATAACGGAATTTCATATACAAATAGAATTATAATTGAAAGTAGAACATAATAAAAGTAGTGTACACGATTAGTAATCCTCCAATTTTTTTTTACTGAATTATTAAGAAATACCTTACTAGACTATAAGTTAATAGTAGTCTCAATCATCCTGTGAAATTATGGCACCAGGTGTGCTGTCGTTGTCAAGAAAAGTGGAAATTGATATCGTTTTCCAACGATTTCCAGCTGGAATGTCATCAACAAATGCCATCTTAATTTCCATATTTGAATAAAATATATATGTTCAATGTAAGTAAACGAATTATTCTTTTGATTTAAGCGCAATGGTGTAGCTTTGCAAGGAAAGCCCGCGACTTTCGACAAATTCCTATTTACACTTTCTGTTCTAACAGACAGCAGTTACCCGCATTGAATAAACTTTATGAATCACGTGTCCTAAAGAAATCTAAGTCTATTTTTTTTAGACGTATTCCACCCTGCGGATGATTTATTTGAATTAATGAGAACAGGAAAGCGGTATAGATCAATCAGAGCTGATTCGAATCGAACTTTGAACAGTTTTTATCCACGTGCAGTACGTTTATTGAATGATCAAGTGTAATTGACAGTATAATTGTAATTGTAATTTTGGTCTTGATATTATTCTTGCCTTATTGTGGTTTTGTCTTATCGTAATTCAATTTTTTTAAATTAACGTCAAGTTATAAGTTGTTCTAAGCGTTGTTTGTTTATTATTATCTATTTCTTTTGTTTATTAATTGTTTACATCGACTGATTTTTGATGCTCGCAAGACCATACTAAGTTTCAATGTATGATATACATATGACAATAAATATTTTGAAGATTGAAGATAGACACAAGACCCGTTTCGGACGCCATTTTGGTCACAATACTTTTCAGTATTTTTGCAGATCGTAAAATAAATTACATCGTATTTTGTTTTGACAGCATTGTTTTATAAGCAACACGCCTTTCAACCGCTTTCCAATTGACGACAATTTGAGGAATACACATCTCTCACATTTTGCCCAAGGCATGGTTAATAGGATAATGCCCCCAATCCATATACCTTTAAAAAGTAAGCACAAAACCGAGCGCTTCTAATTATCACGAGCACTAAAATTGCCATGGACATTATTTTTTTGCGGAATTTGTCCCGGAAATTCCTAAGATTATCACTTTTTTCTCATTTTTTTTCTTGGTAGCAAATTCCAGACAGGGTCGGCGGCATTAAAAAAAAGGTTTTTTCCCCTCGGTCGGGAGCCAAAAATAGCGTCGGTCGGAAATGAGAACCATAGAAATAACAAGGGACGCCTTAATGGAGTTAGGAAGGCATAATCATGAGCTCGCACTAAAACTCGCGATCGACGATTGTTTTCATTTTTGAGGCCAAGGTTGCTTCCTCTAACGGATCAAATGGACCACGATCCACGTGCTCTACATGCAATCCTTCAGATTAAAAACACTACAGGCTATTAGTCTTTCCGTCTAAAACCCGAGGCCATTGTTTTTGCAAGCGATTAACTGGAATTAGGGGCCTATGGGTTAAATTGATCAGAACCACTCACAATGGGCAGCTTCGCTTCTTTATAACTGTGGACGCTGGGGTGGGGTTGTGTGAGTTTGTATATGCCGGCAATCGTGAACCTAGGATAAAAGAATTCGGGCGTAGACAAAGGGGTCCACGTTTGACCGAACGTCTACGATTAAAAATCATGTACAAAACCAATGGGAGGTCTTCCGAAAAAGTTAGAGTATAAACAAAAGAGGAACAATGGGAGGTCGACGATTGCACCCGTTTACATGACTGTATGGGGTGATGTGGGGTGGGGTGTGGTGGATGATTTCAGGTGTTGTGTCCCTAGCTTTGCACCAATGTTGATTCCTTTTTCGACTGTTGATTTTGGCCTCTTTCTTAACTTTAAAGATTTTCTGTTTACTATAAGCAACTCTTAAGAAAACAAACTAAGACGGACCAGACTACCACAAGAATTCGCTACGATAGGAATTATATAATGGCACTATCAATATCAGGTCATTAGTTTTATAACTGGTGCCGCAAAAGACTTGTGCAAAGCTGAAACAACATCCCCATATCTACTTATTTATTAAGATAAAACCTTACAATGTCGAGACTTACAGAATCAATTTCAGATGAACTAGGCCACGTGACCACTATACACTCCAACGTCCGTGACTGCATAAACCATGGCCGAATCATTATCTGCAATATACGTGCAGTTCATGTAAAGATACATCGCCTTTATTAATCGTGCTTGTCCAGCTTATGACTGAGATAATCGTAAACAAATATTGTTCGCTGAGTGAAATATCTTTAAAGGTAATATACAACTTTTGCGAACATCAAAAACAAAACTACGTAATTATTATGAAATACCTTACTTGATAGGAAGTAAATAATAGTCTCAAGCATCCGGTGAAATCATGGCACCTGGTGGGCTGTCATTTTCAAGAAGGAATGTTTGTATCAATTTCCAACCATGGTCGGCATCGTTGGAAAAACTGTTCCTCGACCTGACGTCTGTAAATTGCTCCGTTTTGTCTCAAGTAGGGTCAGGGAACCAGACTGCAAGAAAAAAATTATTTTCTTTGCTTTCCCAGCATCTGTGCACACAAAACTTTAAACAGGTCAGTGTTACAGTAGTTGCTAAAAAATACTATCAAATACAAACCCCCATATCCATTCAAAAGCAAAACTACCTATAAATAGAAAAAAGTAGTACAAAATAGAAAAGTATCTATAAATTTATGGGTATGGAAAGCCAGCGTGGGTTTTGTTATTGTAAATGCAGATACCTTTTCTTGTTTCCACAGGTTGTGAATTAGGAACGGTAAATTTCAGCCTATAAAATGTCGCAGGCAGGCGATCTACGCTTAGTGTCGAGTCAGTCACAATATGTAAAATGGATGGAAGGCTATAGAGTACCGAAGTGATGACGTCAATGCAATGTTTGGAACCAGAATACTTTTGTTATTTTGTGTCAATGTGTTTGCATGACTGGTTGTTAACAAAATGAACAGTCAAAATCTGCATTTGTTTGGAGCTAGTTGTCGTGCCAACTGACGTCAGACTTCGGTACTCCATATCGCTTCTGTAACATCAGCTCCCATCACATCATGCTAACGAGGCCTTTTATCGCGGTCTGCAAGGCCGCAATTAGTCCGGTGTTCGGGATATGATTATAAATAAGCCCCGGTGTGCTTTTTACTCGATACGGAGCATGGGTTTGTGCGGATAGAAGTTAATTATATCAGTGTTCAGCATGCCCATGCCGAAGGCAGGTGCATTTGTAAAGTAAATATTCCCGGCCTTCAATTATACCTAAAACCCAGATAGCAAATTCTCTCGTTATGTTTGGAAGCGTTCCTTCGATATTATTGTTGGTAAAACAGTAGTCTTGGTTCCAAGACGTCTTTAGCGTTGCGATGTAGCGCGCAGAGGTTACTGTATGGCGCCCTCTACACACGCACGCCAAGGCCAAATCGCGATGTGGCCTTAGTGTGCATGTGTAGAGGGCGCTGTACAGCCATTAACATGTGCGCGCTGCATCGCACCGCGCGCTGAGGACGTCTTGAAACGTCGAACCAAGACTAGTAAAACAGGTGCACGCGTTTGCAATGTGAAAATATTATTTGGGTCACAGGTCATAGGCCTTTTTACAGGTCACACAAGTTAATTGGGTTACAGGTGTGTGCTACATAAGGTAGTATTCCGCACCCTATTTGCATATGAAACCCTAATGAATTTCACTGTTTCCACAAGTGATACGTCGTGTTGTGAATGCTCAACTTATAATAAACACTAAATGCTGATTTGATTTTTAGTTTCATGTTCGTAAGTACATACTTACCAAGCTTTTGGGTCCTATTAAATGCATTGTTAGTCGAACAGAATTAAAAGCTTTCACTCAGCAGGGAGTAGGACTGGACTGGACTGCTTCACCACTAAGCTTCACCTCTACAAATGAGGCTGAAAATGCTTCGAAATTACTACTTTCAAAAGAGGCGCGCTGTTGATATTACCGTTCAGAATTTGTCGAATACAAATCTGAACTCACAGTTAAATGCGTCTGACATCACTACAGGTTTGACTGTAAGAACGTGGCGATTATTTTGAACAAAAAGCTTTGAACAAAACAATGCTAAATCACCAAGACCATATGATGCACGATATAGGGCAGAGCAAACGCCCCATCGTTTGTGTTGGTCATTGTACATGTGTTCCCGGAATCTCAGGAATTCTTTTCAGAGGTCTAGGGGGATGTATTAGGTAACAATAGTCTGGAGAGTGTATAGGGTATAGGGACAAAAGGGGAAGGGGGGGGGGGGGGACCCCTCTGCCCCATATCGTGCTGGGTTTAACCATGGAGGAAGAAAACTAAGACTGTCGTGGTGTAAGGGGCATGAATCACGCACTGGAATCCGTGTGTAATCTAGATTTCATCAGACCATAATTTTCCTGCTAACTGCAGAACAGCTCATTGGCCATTGCCCGCTGTGCAAGCAACTGATGAAGCCATATTACGTCGCCATATTACCACTCCTATTTTTACCACCGATGTCTGTTCAAGGAGAACGAGGATGAAAGTGGACCCTAGGGACAAGGTTCAATTGGCACACCTATTGTTTTGGGAGAAGTAATATGGCCGATTGTTGCTTCTACTCGAGCTGCCGATGCGCTATTTAGATAGAGGTCAGTGTGTTTTCCCCGATCCCAAGCTTCAATAAACACCGACAGAGGGCGGACTACTGATCTGACCGCTTTATTTTTACTCTCAAACATCTCAACAACATTTCAGCTATAGTACAAGATAAATAGGCTTTGAAATTACTGAGCTATTTCAGTCATATTAAGCACGCCCTCTAAGTGATTAGGGATCGAGAATACATTTTAAAAATGGTCTTTTATAGAGCTCCGAAGTGATGACGTCAATGCAATGTTTGGAACCAGAATACTTTTGTTATGTGTTTGCATGACTGGCTGTTAACAAAGGAACAGTCGAAATTTGTTTGGAACCAGTTGTCATGCCAACTGACGTCAGACTTCGATACTCTAAGTCTGACGTCAGTTGCCGCGGCAACTGGTTCCAAACACATGCAGTTTAGAATGTATTCTGGTTCCAAACATTGCATTGATTGACGTCATCACTTCGGTACTCTATAGACCTACGGGAAAAATGAAGGTACACTTTGTTTACATGCGCGCTTTAGACTCGAGCAAGGTGGGGCCGTTGTACGCATGCAAACAAAGCCTGGCGTCATTTTCGTAGGTCTATTAAGAATAGAGGATGGATATTTCTTTATTGGAAGATGGCGATGTTGTTGGTCCCATCCTGTGTGTACAATATCCTATGACTAAGGCCCGTACATGTATTTTTGCTTTATAGTGGGACTATGGTGTCCATGTGTACAGTTTAAAATCTATTGTATCGATAAAAAAAATTCCATCTTCAAACCCTTAAAATGAACACAAAATGGACAGGGCTGATGAGGTCGAGAAAAAAGGAAAATAGAATAGAAATATTCATCAATTTGGGAAAAAAACAAAACAAATAAAATCACATAATTTGCCGCCAGGGTTATTGAAACAGTTTGATAGAATGTTTATTAAGCTTTCTTTTAAAGGTTTATTTTATTTACAGTTATTTTACTCACCAAAATAGCAATATCTACGTCATTTTACTTGGAAATAAGCTTGTTGGTATCTGGGTAGTCATGATAATAGCATGCGGGTGTATCGATCTTTAACGAGAGTAGTTTTCAATCAACCTTAACACAACCTGTATGTCTTACACATTGTTCGTATATCAACAGGTCTATATCAACGCTAACCGATGCATTTTGCTTCATACTGCTGTAAATTTAAATTTAAGAAAACTGGATTCTTTGGATCCTATTTTCCTCTCCAATGGCAAAAACAAATCATCAATGTTATCAACAATGAATTTTCTTTGAGATTACTATTGTTTTTATAAGCATTCAACCATTTTAAAATATGATTTTTTTTGGTGGCACTACAAACTACAACGAAGCTAAGATTGTTATACTTTAAGAGGCAGTGCGATTTTGTTTTTCACAAACTCATTAATGTAATGCTAATGCAACTAGACGACCTTCCCATAAACTTGCAAGACTGACAATTTAGCTCCCTCCCGTGTCCGGGTTTAACAAATCAGAATTTCATTTGATTGACTCATCACTGCTAGTTTACATTAGGAATTAAGTTACAGTTTGAAAAATAGAAAAAAAACCTATTAACCAGGAGAGTCACAACAGATATTATAGAGCAAGAAGACAACACATTATCAGTGTTCTGATTTGTCTAAAGTTCACACGTGAGAAGGTCACATGCCATTGCGTACCTGAGCCGTTGTCACGGTCTCATTTATCCGGTGTGCCCAGTTTTCCGGAATAATATTTACCGCTTCTGAACCACTGATCTCTATATAAACTGGATAGCTCATTGGCCATTGCGCGCTGTACAAGCAACTGAAGCCAGCACCCGCCATATTACCACTCCCAATTTACCATTGATCGCTATGAGGAGAACGAGGATGAGAGGGGACCGTGGGGACAAGGTTGGAAAACCTGTTGTATTGGGAGTGATAACATGGCGGACGGTGGTCTCAACTCGAACAGCCGATGTGCAATCCAGTTTACAGATCAGTGTTCTGAACCCTAACAAATACATCACTGCGCATGCATTTGTGAGGGTTCAGTAGCGTTAAATAGTGTTCCGGAAAACTGGGCACACCGGATAAATGAGACCGTGACACCGTACGCCATTTTTTATCCGATTAAGTTAACTTATAAGCATCGCACGAGGGCGCTAGATATAATGGCGTCTTGAGACAACTGTACAGTAAACCTATTTGGTCGATCTGATGTTGTGGTTATATTGGTAGAGCGTAAGGCTTTGGAGCACAAGGACTATATTGGGTTCCAATCTTTTGCTCTGTTCATATTTCTTTTTCTTGTACTAATTGTGGTGTGGAGGATTCTTTTTCAAGGGAAAACAAGTCTGAGAACCTGTCTTGCAGCTCACATAGCCAAGTACACAGAAACACTTTGGTAATTCTGGACTACACAAAAAAGAAAAAAACACAAAACAATCGCGAGCCGTACGAAGTGCCAATGGCGATGCGATCTTTGGGTCAGCAATCATAACAAAATTACTATTTCAACTGTGCAATCTAAAATCATAAAACGGACGTTTAAGTATTACTAATACAAGTATAACTAATACTGCTTTCTGTGGTTTATATTAAAGGTGGTCCGAACTTAACTAAGACACTTATTGAAACTTCTCTTTGCCGTATTTGTGTCGATGTTTTTGTCTTGCATTTAGTTGTTTTTTCGTTGTTCTAAGTCTTAATTTTATGTCACACATACTGCTTATATAACTATCTTTACATTTAGCATGTTTACATTGTTTGTGCTGTCTAACACATCCCTTTTAAAAGTAGTTTTACTTCTGAAATAATTATAACATATCGAACCACGAGTGGTGTCGTCACTCAAAGCTACATAGCTTAAAAAGAAAATGGCAGTTGCATGTGGTGATCAAACCTTATTAGCATAAGGTCAATTAAGGTCAATGAACATAAGGTAAGTTACAAATCACCTACGGCTAACATTCGTTGCTAAGTTTAGATTTCATTTTCATTTCCCCGTTTAAATTGTATTGAATATAATCAGTTTTGCCAACACTTTTAGGATCTCTGAACTTCAGGCCATATTTTGAGTCCAGTTTTGTACGTCATTTCTACAGCGAACATTTTCATAAAGCATACTTTGGGATAGAACACAACCCCGTCCACTGTAAACGTAAACGTTCGTCACCGCCTTCTCTTACAGGCTCCTTCAGGCTTGTGTGCTACAGTATAATAACTCCACCGAGTCCATAACTGAAAAGGTAATGTCTGTTGCCCACCTGCCTCTCGTCAGGCCAAAAGAGCGCCCTCAACTGATTGGCGCACGGAGCAGATAATAATCACTTTCGAGGACTTCTTAGTTGAATTAGCAGAATAAGAAATAAATGATATAATTTCTGTATTGTGCATAGCCTTGAATATTCCTTTAACTATAATAATTATATCACTAATTTTATATACACACTGCCTCAATAAAACTTAAAGAGGAACTAAAACCAATTTGCATTTTTCCACTTTATTGGCTTTTCTGATAGCTTGTATATTCTTCTAACCGAATACAAATTGGTAAAGAACGATTAAAATTTATTTCGTTGAAAAAAAATGGACTAAAATTGCCCCTTGGAGTGAGCGTTTGGTCTCAATTCCTGAAAAGGTCATTAGGGATGCAAATGTATGCATATGACCTTATGACGTGTGTGCGCTTACCCAGCCGTGCAGCCATCACGTCTGCAGCGTGTTGGTACTATCATCCACGTGTGTTTTATGACATTTTCGTCGTCAGCTGGTCGTACTTTCTTGGAATTTTTTGCAGAATTCACAGCCTTCCTAGCTTACTTTTGGAGTTATTCGGATCTCGAATGTATTAAAGTTAATAAGTATTATGCCAAGAACGTGTGTGGTAGGTGGCTGCACAAGAAATACGGACAAAAATCCGAACCTATCTTTTTAAAGATTCCCCAAAGTTGATGGGAAACAACGACGGCAGTGGGTCCGGTTTGTGGAAACAACGCGATCTGACTTGAGGCTGACGAAATGGTGTTACATATGTAAGAAACATTTTACGAAAGACTGAAGATAAAATTGTATCTGCAGGCAGGCAGGCAGGCAGGCAGGCAGGCAGGCGAGGAGAGGGGCCGGGCCCGGATGGAGAAAAAGTGTACAAAGACGGGGTTTCCGGGAGAGAAAAAGTGCCGGTAGGGACTCCGGGCCTTCAACCCGATTTTGCGGGCCAGTCAGACGGGCCGAAAATCCACGTCAGAGTCCGGGTTGGGCAGAGTCCGGCGAGCAGGACGGAGCTCCCACCCCGCCGTACGGCGCTCCGCTGGGCCCCGTCAGACCCGGGGCACCCGACAGCGGGAGGTGCGAACGGCAGATTTTGCGCACTGTCCAATGGCGGGTTCAGCCATGTCACACACTGGGCACCCAGTGTTGGTCGACTGGGGGTACCGGAGGGTGGCCGCGCTCGGCCCTGCCGTGCCGGCCCGGCGGACACCATCGGCCCGAGCACGCTGGAATCAGGCCGCAGTTGGACGGCACGGCTGGCGCCTGCGCCCGCTGCTGCGGTCCGAAGTCGTACTTCGGGTTCGATTTTCCGAGGGACCGGCACGGCCAGCGGGACACGTAATTTTTCCCCGCCGTCCAGCAGCGCGGAGGCCCCGGTGACCCGCACGGGAGTGGTGTGCCTCGAGCACACGTAATTTGTTTTGCCGCTATAACATATGAGCCACGACCAAGCCAATGTTGAAGATGGGAGCAGGAGTCGATCACGCAGCGCGACACCATCGCCTTTTAAGCGACGACGTATGCGATCTGGAGGTGCTTTCCGGAAAAGGGAGAGGGCACGAGTATGTATTAAAATGGTCATTGATGATGTTTAGAGTACAGATTGCTACCGATTGTTGGGGTGTCCGGCAGCTAGCGTCTAAACAGCAAAATTTTCATTAGTGGGCATTGCAACCAATTCGTGATAAAAAAATACTTGTGTCGGGGCGCCATGGGCGCGGGCAGCGAAGGGTCTTCGGGGAGGGGGATAATATAATAATATATACAAACTCATCAGTGCAACGTTCATGTAATAATGCACCACCAGGAACAAGAAAATTAGGACAAAACCCAACACATAGTACTTAGTAGACATGCACGCACGCAAACACAATGGGCACTCGCATAGTGACGTCATCTATCTCCACGCAGCTACGTCACAGGATTGGATTGTAAACACGCGGTTGACCCCGAGCTTTTCTGATTCTGAACAAAAGCGACTCCAAAGTAAAACTTCTCTAAAATTGCCAAATCCATGCATAAACTCTTCAAACCTACTTTGTTAGGTTTGGGAAGGCATAAGCTCTCAGAAAAGCCACTAAAGTAGAAAAATGCAAATTGGTTTTAGTTCCTCTTTAAAGGTTTGGGTCGCTATAAGCAAAGTTCTACGTGCAATGCATCTGAAGTTATAGCAGGGTTAACTGGGAATTTTCACGAGCACGAGTGGGTACTTGCTAAAAAATATATTTAACTGCAATATAGCCCCAACATGGTCCCATGCCAAACGATTCACGAGCACGAGTGGGTACTTGCTGAAAATCAATTTAACTACAATGGCCCCCATGCCAAACAATTGAAACTTTTGAATAGAAATTGAACAATAAATAAGTTCGAGGTTATGAACAAATTAAATTGAATACGTTTTCTTGTTGACAGAAATACTCGGTTAATTTGCGGTTAGAAATGAACGTGCTTATTATGTTTTCACTGAGCAGATTTCGCTCAGTGCACCCCCAACCCCCCCCCCCCCCCAAATTATAATAATAAGAATATTATGATAATACCAACAACTTTTTAATAATGATTTCTTTGGGACCATCAAAGCACCCAGCTAGATCTTCTTCCCTTCTTGAGTGCGTCACTACAGGCAAACTAAATCGAACTACAAAAATCTACATCACCAATTATCATATTTCTATTTCTAATAAATCGTCCAAAACGTAGAAAGCCCAACTTTGAGTTGCAATAGGTTTTATCAATTTTAGTCGCACCTAACTTTCGTCGTATCTAAGTGTCTTCTAAACGTCTTTAATCAGTCATCAGTATACATTTTGTACTTGACACATATATTTTTTCTTGGCAGGTTCTACGATTTGTGGTAATGGCATAACTTTGGCGAGAGTTGATCTCGTTTGCATGAAAGTGCTGAAATGGGAAAAATAAATGCTAAGAAAAGTGATAAATGGACCGGTTTTCTTTCCTTATAATTACTAAAAACAAATACACATTTTGAACACAACGTCAGTTCGCACGTCTCCTTCATGATCCTGGTTGGTAGGGGCGGAGCTTGCTACGTAAAGAGGCTGAAGTTCTCGACGAGGGGTTTACTCAAAGGAATCTGAACAGCTGAAGTAAGGTCTTAGATGTAGTTAGCGCCTAGAGTTATATAAGAGGAAAAAAAGAAGAAATAAACCATTACCTTTCACTGTATTATTCAGCTATCAATTACATTAATTTCCTGGGCAGCACGACCTATGTGCACTGTCCTTCAGGGCCCAGATTTGAGAGCGTGGAAATAATGAACAAAAATTAGTTTTAGGGGTTCCCGCTTTACACCACAAAAAAACTTTCCAGGATTAAAACACTTAACAGTAAAATACAACATTTGCTTTTGCTGTAATGTGAAGAAATGGATGGATGTGGGGTTATAGCAAATATTATTCCAATGACCTATTTAAAGTTTTATATTCATAGATGCTGGAAAAACAAAGAACAAAATGTTGTTCTTGTAGTCTGGTTTCCTGACCCTACTTCAAACGAAATGGAGCAATTTATAGACGTCTGGGAATTGTCAGACTAGCTGGCTTGCACCCGTTCACGAATGCCCAGTCCAACTCGGCCCAGTCCAACTCGGCCCAGTCCAACTCGGCCCAGTCCAACTCGGCCCAGTCCAACTCGGCCCAGTCCAACTCGGCCCAGTCCAACTCGGCCCAGTCCAACTCGGCCCATAGGTCAACTCGGCCCATAGTTCAACTCGGCCCAGTTGGAATACCTGCGGGTCTGCTGGCTGTCATCTTTAAGGTCCATCTCTTTCCGCTTGAGTATATCGGCCAGTCGTCTTTTGCCCAAGAAGGTCACGCGTTGGCGTTGTCTTGCTCTGCTGGCGTCGTTAGTCTGGCACCAACAACAACAACAACAACAACAACAACAACAAAAAGTCAATAGCGCCCTCCAGTTGCAAGAAATACCTACAGCGCGTGTTTTGTGGCGCCCTCTAGTGGCACGAAATACCACTATGACGTGTTTTCATTTCTTTTCCCGTACCCACCGCCCAATTCATGGAAATCTCTTTGAGCTCATGATTCTGTAACGCATGGCCGAGGTCAGTACTTCCTCTGTACAATTCATTTTGAAACAATTTCTGGATTAAAAGAGGCCCCTTTCCCTTTAAAATGATTCTCAAAAGTCTGCGTTATTTACCGACTTCATGGCGTAGTCGATTAACAAAATCCACATATCTTAATGAAGAACCATTTAATTAAAGTATATCTTTTTACATGCAAGACATAGTTCATCACGGGTCAATTTACTTATCTGACGAGAATTAATCATAATTCACTTGAGGATAATGATTTTGTTTACTCACATTTTGCCAATTCTCCCAACTCTACAGGTGAGCATAATTAAAAACAAAGTAAGAAAAATGGACACAAAAATGAGAACAGATATTTAGAATCTTCACACTGCAATACATCGCATATTTCTCGATAGGCCATCCGCCATTACGTAATCATCTGAGGCGTTACGTTACCGTCGTTCTTCCAAGCTGCATGGGCCAAAGTTTGAAAAACAAGAAATATTGATCAAGAGAATGACGTTAGGCCCACTCATGGTCAAAGTTTCGTGAACCGGTCACAAGCAATTTGCATTATGACGTTTTAAAATTGTGTGTGGGTGAGTTTGTATAGCTTTTAAACCGTGGACCTTTAACAAAGAGGACAATATGGTCCACGATTGAGTCAAGGTCCACGATTGAAAATCGTGTACAAAACATATGGGAGGCCTTCCGAAACAGGTAAAGTATAAACAAAAAAGGGACAATGGGAGGTCCGCAATTGCCGGTGTTTACACACTTGTGTGTGTGAGTTTGTATAGCTATTCAAACCGTGGACCTTTAACAAAGAGGACAATAGGGTCCACGATTGAGTCAAGGTCCACGATTGAAAATCGTGTACAAAACATATGGGAGGCCTTCCGAAAAAGTTAAATTATAAACAAAAGAGGGACAGACAGTCGTACTTCCCCAATACGTCCGAGGACAATGCTTTGTGTTTCCTATTGTTCCTTTAATATAACCAACCCCCATAGACTAAGCACGTATCCTTACGTTCGAGGACCGATTTCAACAAAAGACTCTACGTTCGAGGACTGAAAGGTTTCTTTGTGTTTCCTTTTTTCTCTTGTCCTGTGAGATATATACAATACACGTACAATGGGAGGTCCACGATTGAAGGTGTTTACACACTGGTGTGTGTGTGCTTTTTGTTATATTTAAAAAAAATAGGGGGGGGGGGGAGGAGTTTTACCAATTCATTCATTTCAACAAAGAGGTCGATTATTTACTGACAAACGCACATAGTTACACTTAGCAAACAGCAACACCATATTAAAAATGAAAATATACCATTTTGGCACGAAATTCTATCAAATGAAATTTTACTTACCATGTCCCGACAGTTCTGGAGTTCGGACAAGATATCACGAAAGAAGAGGAAACGATAAAGGAAGTAAAAAAGAAGTTACTGCATTTTAGAACAAGTGAACCACGACCAAAACCAACCCATGTGAACCATTATTTATGAAATTCTGCCATTTATTACATTTTGGAGGCATCGAGAAACCATCAAGTTTTCGACGCCAGCCGCTTCCTTTTTGGGCATTCGTTGTAGAGTAACTATTAATGCCTTGTATTAATGCATTGTACAGGCATTATTAATGCCTTGTAGTGGACTAGTTACCCATCCCAACCCTATTCATACTGTAAAGAGAGATAATTATCTTGTCTTGTTTCAGTGTGAGGGGCTGGTTCTTCCACACTATCATCGGTAGCCCACACCTCGAGTGCCCGTTTGGGCTTGTGATGGGCGATTTCCATTAAATAAATCACAAGCCGTGAAGTTCGTGTGATAAAGTTGGACACAATATGAGGCCGTTGTTTGATCTGGGGAACACAAAAGGGATTGCAGAAACCAAATAGCGCCCTCTACTGTGTCTACTATAATAATGAAAGCCAGGAGCCTTCTTATAATAATGTATCGACAAGTGCGGTGTATGAATTGAGTTTTCTTACCCTTACGTCCAGCTGTGAAGTGAAGAAGAGCGGAATCCGCAGCAGCGATTGCATAACAATGAAAGCAAATATTGGCTTTTAAAATGTTGTCCATTTTTGTTAACATTGTTCGCAAGAATAGGGATAATTTTAAAAGCCTTCCTGAAAAATTTGCTACTCAAAAATTTGAATTTTCTTTTTGTTAAAAGAACATGTTTAAAAGCAATAATTCTATCTCCAAGAAGTTGTTCAGTATAAAACAGAACTTGACTTTTTTGTTAAAAAACAGTTCGCAAACAAGTTGCAAACATAAATAACAGAGCAACAATAACAGGAATTTTACGTCGATTTGAGCATAAGAGATCTTTATTACTGCTATAAATGGTCCATATTACCTGACAAACTTAGGACGCTGTACAGTGCGAGTCAAAAAACTATACACTTTTAAGACTGGCCATAGTTTTATTCTGTAGCAATATAGATAAGATATTTTCATATGTACTTTTAGAGTAACTCTTCCTGCTTCTTTTGGGGACATTTTTACTGGATTTTGTTTCATGCATGACTGCACATGAGACAATTAAGGGGGTCGGGTGAAATCTGAGTTGCTCCAACTGGTCAGGGCTGGATAAGAAAGAGACAATTTAAAAGAACACAACCATTGTCTCGGGTTTTCACCACTCCTCCAGCAAATCTGGATGACCTCCAGGAAAGGATAACTCGTGAAATTGACATTCTCAGACAAGACAGGGAGATGATTCGCCGTGCTGTTGCAGGAATGATGCGCCGAGCCCAGCTGTGCATTGAACGAGATGGTGGCCATGTTGAGGACTAAGACACCGTGGAATTTAATTGCCTTTTTAATTTAATTTAAATGTTTTAAATAAACACGAAGATAAAAGCTAATGAAATTTCTTTTGGTCTCTTTGTTAGACAATGGTTGTGTTCTTTTAAATTGTCTCTTTCTTATCCAGCCCTGACCAGTTGGCGCAACTCAGATTTCACCCAACCCCCTTAATTGTCTCCTGTGCAGTCATGCATGGAAACTAATTCAGTTAAAATGTCACCAAAAGAAGCAGGAAGAGTTACTCTATCAGTACATATGAAAATATCTTATCTATATTGCTACAGAAAAAAACTATGGCCAATTCTAAAAGTGTATATTGTTTTTTACTCAGACTGTATATACAATGCAATTTTAGTTACATTAAAATTTTAGGTAAAAACAGTAGTTATATGCAATCCTGTTGAAATAACTTAACTATAACAACAAATTGCCGGGGCGAAGTAACGGATCATGGCTTACCTCACATTGCTGATCCAGCGGAAATGAAAAACAGCATAAAGGAAGAAAGTTGAATTGTCAAATTATTATGGTTTTCAAAAGTTATGAAACTAATAATAGACGTCCTAATTACTAAATACATCGTCTATATATTCAATTATAGAAAAATAATTTCTGCCATAGACAGCTGTCGATACTGTCTTTGTTACTGCGTTCTTTGTGCTTAGCCAATTATCAATCGCAGCTATATTTTCAAATTATCAGATTCCGTTAAATGCACTGCCAACATTACAGGAATTGATGATATAAACAAGGATATAGAAACAAGCATAGCTAACTACCAGTGTCGAGTTAAATGTTTGCTTTATCAGCCCCCCCCCCCAATTTTTTTTTTCCGGTTTCGATTTTTTATTAACCTTTTACAAACAGAAAGTTGTGTGTTTAATATGTTTTTTTTAACAAAATGCTCCTTTCCTAGATGAGATCCCGATGTGCCGATGTTTTTCAGTAATAAAAAATATGAAATTCGGGATTAACAATATACAGTGGTCATGTTCATTATAAATTAAATAATAATCTTAAAATATAGAATAATTTTAAAACAATTAACAATTATGCCCCCATCTTTAAGAAAAAATACTTAAATTTTGGCTTTTAAAAATATTATCTATATTGATTAATGCCCTTCTTAGTAATTTACTTTGTAAACCTTTCTAATTATTACTCTCGTTGAATTCTCAGCCTCTTTATTATCTGGTCTTTTTTCTATGTCCCTGTATGTGTATTAACCTAATCACCAACTTTCTGTGTACGTCTATTCATATATTTGTGTAAATAATTTATTTGTTTGTAATAACATACCAGAGGATCTTCGGTTAACAAGCCTTGCTTTTTTGAGACCCCATCCACTTATTGTTACATTTAATAGCTTGTCAATTGCTATTCTTTATGAATTGAATAAGTGGACAAATAAATGAATTAAACTGAACTGAACTGAACTGAACTGAACTGAACTGAACTGAACTGAACTGAACTGAACTGAACTGAACTGATATACATTAACATGATATTAAATATATGACATTAATGTTCCTTAAAACAATTGGACAATATGATACGTACCCTCTGTTGCGTCATGTCCAAAGGAAAGCATGCCGATCAAACGAATATATTAGTATGAAGCAAATGCTCTGAAAATCTTTCCATCTGCGCACATTTAACATTGACTGACGATACACTGTACAGCGGTAGTCCATTAATTAACACAATAAAACATCGCCTCTAAACTTAAATTGGATGTGTACACAAAATAAGCAAATATACGTTCACACAAATTTAATACCGGAAATTACACTTGAACATTCAATAATGGAAATTATATCAACGTTTGGCGACTAAAGACTCGTACTATGGCAACGCATGCAACATAATTCACATTAGACCAAAACGTAAAAGCTACCAGCAAATTAATAATACACGGAAAAAACAAAAATGTTTTGTACGAGAGTTGTAAACATACCAGGACGAAATCATTACAGTGAAGTCCATATACGAAAAACTACCGAAATAATTCTAAACTACATTAATACGAAAAATGTATCGATCACACTGGTACCACAGTTTGAAATACGTGCTAACGTACTAAAAAGAACTCTTCAATTACTGGCGTAACAATTTCGAGAATTATACCACTGATCCACAAACTAAACAAATATCAAATGTCATATTTCTTGGTCTTGTACCCTCTGAAATCAAATAGTCTGTGGTATGTTTACGGATCGTTTGTGGGCTTCCATGCCCCGACAATGGGTGTACCATTGCCGTAATTACACATTGTATTCCGATATTAAATTTTCATACTGAAATTCCAGAGAAAGAAAGTTTGTGAACACAAAGCTGATGACATAAAATCATATTGGTGCCCGGAAGTTATAGAAAAGTTGAGTTTACATTGATTTTGTTTTACTTACCCGACCGCCCTGTGCAGAAACAAAAACAAAAAAAAGCATTTCCTTATTAGTATAAACATGCACCGTGGTTTCTGAATTAAACATTGACGTCATTTCCATTTATAAACTGGCCGGTCAGTTCATAAAAACGAAAAATTTGATACAACAAAACCCTTGGTTATCAATAAGCCAGTTCGGTATTTCAACTGCGCATATGCACAATTACATAGTTATTCCGAATGACCAGTGACCTAACGCGCGCGTATGCACGCGCAAGGTGGTCGCACAACGTGTTAAATTCATTCAGAATGGGCGTTCGCGTAACATCGCGTGATATTGCGTCAGCAATTTTATCCCGAATAACCTTTGACCTTCGAGATACCGAACTGTCTTAAGGCCGGTTCAAACTTCAAGCGAATTTGAGGGCAGAGCATTTTGTCCGTGTGGGTGGGTGTGGCGGGTTGTATTCGATTTTTAATTTAGATCTTAATTTAATCTACAGATTTACCAACCTTATTTAACAAACATATACCATTTGGAATATTTTTGGAAGATGTCTGAAAGCTTATAAACGTAAAAATGCCACCACTCAAAAACAACAATATGAACACACAGAAACAATTAGACATACATCGTCAAAGAACAACGCCCTTTTTTTCAAAAGTATAACCTCTTGAAGGTATATTTTGACAAAAGTACCAAAAAGGCCTTGCAGTTATCAGTCCCTTTGTATTTTGTGTAGTTTGCAGCAGTTAAAAAATCCACCATGAGCGCATTTTTTTTCTGGACATAATTCTACATTTACGGTAAAAAATATGTTAAAATATGTTTATTTTGGCCCCACTTCTGTTTATTGAAATATTTTAAGGCAATTTTACATAGATATCTGATTTGTAAAGGAATAACCTTGGGTAGGTCTTTGACGTTTCATCCACCATATGTCACTAGCCTCCCCTTGATCAAGTTTAATTTCTGAACCAGACTCTCAAAATCAACGCTGAAAGCTAAAATCCAAAGCTCATTCAATTTTCCTGGAGAGAGAAGGAGTCTTTCCGTCCACAGTCGGACCCCCAAAAGTCCTAATTGCTGATGGAGAGATCACGAACTCCCAATGCGACACAATTATGTTTTCTTAATCTACACCCCGTGGTTTTCCCGCCCGAAGTCATCTAGACCTTCCTTTGTTGTCTGCGGGGAAGGAAATCACTACACGGCAACTCCGCTAGGGACTATACGCAGTGGGCGTAATTACACAAAAAGCGACCGAAGGCGTATAAAGCGGTTCTTCCTTGCGATCACTGACAGTTTTTATACAACGCAGTGAAATACATTCTCCAAACGGAGAAATACACACTCTAAAGATATGTCAAATTAAATGGCAAGATGGTGACTAAAATCTAGTATCTATTTTGTTGATCATCTCAAGTGCTTTAAATTCCAAACTTTTAGTTACTTGTTGTCATATGTTATGCATGAAACGAGACATTGTAAAGAGTGTACTGTGCTATCTCAGGCCGATAAAAAAATCGGTACCGTTGTTGTTGTATTTAAAATCCTGTATGACCAAAGTACTCCAATCTCTTATAAACTAAGCTAGATGAAATAGATTGTGAATACGTTTAGATTCACAAATGCTCAAAATGTCATATTTATTAATAATTATGGAAATAATCCAGACCTCATTTCTTTCGTAGAGGCAGACTGTAGAGTACCGAAGTGATGACGTCAATCAATGCAATGTTTGGAACCAGAATACATTCTAAACTGCATGTGTTTGGAACCATTGCCGCGGCAACTGACGTCAGACTTCGGTACTCTATAGACCCTTTTCACGTGTCGTCATGGTGTAGTGAGGCTAATGACGTGCTTATTCAAGTAAACCATTTCACCGCGTGGCCACATGCGGTTTAATTAACCTGCCTCATTCAATACATATACTGTACTACTACCACTCCCTGGCGGTCCACGCGTCTGATTTGTTTACATTTCTCTCGATTTGTGTACATTTCTGGTCACGTGTATGGACGATCCATAGGCCCATGTTATTGCATGGCTACTAAATAATACACTATGAAGTCATACTATATGCAGTGTGTGATCTACTTATGAATATTTCACTGTAAAAACCAACGGCTAACACTTTTTTAACACTTCAACGCGTTAATATTATTACTTTACACGTAAAGGCATAGGAGGCGTTGCACGCGATTAACACTAAAACACGTTTAAATAGGCGTTTGTGTTAATGATTATTAACATTCTAAAGTGTTAATATCTACCTAAATTAACACTTTCAAGCGTTGATAAATCATCAACACCAACGCCTATTTTAACGCGTTTTAGTGTTAATCGCGTGCAACGCCTCCTATAACTTTACGTGTAAAGTATTAATATTAACGCGTTGAAGTGTAAACAAAGTGTTAGCCGTTGATTTTTACAGTGTTACTGTCAAATTTTATGAATTTCATTTTGCGCATTTTTAAAAAAAGAGAACAAAAAAGAAAAAGAACTATACACTTTACGTAGACCCAATTACAGTTCATCTGACAAACATTAGCTTGAGCGTTCCCTGAGCGGTGACAATCATCGCCCAACCTTTTATTTGAACAAATCAGACGTCAATATAAACGGTAATCATTTCCTCTCTTATACTTTTTGCTCGCACGGCGCTTCAAAATAATTCATTAAAACGTCATTAGGATCAAGGTCAACGCCACGGTAACCTGCACGCTTTGTTTGAAGAGCTGCCTTTGGTAAGCAATTCGCAAGCGGGCTAACATGAAAGGCAAAGCTATCGTCCATGAAATGTTTTCGTTCGTGCGTCCGATTAACCCTCTACTTCACTTGACCTCCATATGCCGCAGCTACCTTGCAGGCTAATGACCAAGTTCGTAAAATCAAATGGCTACCACTCAGCCATTTTTCCCACCACTCGTTTTTTAAATGGGAAGCAATTTCCCTCCACCCTGCGATCTTTTCTGCTCAGAAGGAATCGCAATTCCCACCTTCTGCTTCTCTGGGTTTTTCCTCCTTGAGTCTGTGGCTGTTGGACTTGTTCAGGGGGGAAATTGTATTTCAAAAAGTGGAGTCTGTAAGATAACACACGCCACTGCTTACAACAAATTGTTAAAAGGAAAGTGTATTATACTTACGACGTCAGCCTGTATGGAAGCCAGGGGCATAAAGGTAAAGAGGGGAAAAATTAAGAAAGGCATTTAACTTTGGTGTGAAGGCGGTATAAGTTCGTTGCTTATTGGCGCATATAATCATAAAATATACTAGCGCCCACCCGAACAAATATACTGACAATTTGGGAGACCGCCAATATAGGGCAAAATAGCTCAGTTGGTAGAGCGCCGGTACGGTAACCCGGCGGTCGCAGGTTCGAATCCCGCTCCTGCCAGTTTCTTTGTTCACTTTGAAAATGTATAAAATATACGTGACAGATCATGAAAATTATTGTACAAAGTGTGACACTGATCAAGAAATAATATAATTATCAGTTATATAACCATTTGTTAATGCTGTAACACCATTTCTTTTTTTTTGGGGGGGGGGGGAGGGGTAAACACAGAACGGAAATTATTGGAGTAAGTTTATACATATTGATTCAGAAGTTACATTTTTCTTTTAATCTGCAATCGTAAAATTGATGTAAGTCGAATAGATATGACAACTTTAAAATATCAATCTCAAAATTAAAGGTGGCTTGGGGTAGGAGAGGGGATTTATGTGAACAATAACATCATAATAATTTTATCTGAAATTATTCAGCACGGAAACTATGAATGTGTAGTTAAATTGTGTGTGTCGACTCCAAATTATATTTCTTACCATTTTTTGACGTTTTTGACTATTCTCTTTGAGCCAAGGCAACGACCTACCATGAACTGTGGAAGGAAAAAAGAAGGAAAGACACTGGAATAAGAAATTTGCAGAATGGTTCAGCATGAAAAATATAATTCAAAGCTGCAAATAGTATACAAGGCCCGTAATTCATATACAAGTATGAATTAGAAAACTTGTATACCTTTCAGTATAATAGGCCCGTAAGTCAAACGATATTATGAAAGTCGTGCGCGAATCCCGTATGACCCGCAGCGCGCGTTGTTACCAATAGGCCCCGCCTCCTCTGACGTCACTAAGACAACTTTACCAATCAGCGCGCCAACCAAAACGAAAGATTTTTCTGAAAATGGATTGCGGGGGCTCATAATGACATATACGCCCATTCCCATCCAGTAATTACGACTACCGTAGGCGGACACGTTAAGCACAAAGCGAATATCTCGAATGTTTTTTATGTGAACGTCTTGGTACAAATACTGACTTGTATAGCGACGGATTCATTATATTAGTCTGTTTCATCGGAAAGTTCTTAACTTGTCTTATGCTAAAAAGTTCGCCATTCAATTTGAAAATGTATTTTTCATGATGACAGCACGGACACAGCAGTTTTAATGTTAAAAATTGTCCATTTCTTTTTTATTTTGACAAGCAGATGTGAAGAATACATCACCGCAATGTATCCTATAATGATGAAAGTTGAACAGGTGTAATCCAGGAACGACCAATATGCACTTAACGCGGGATCATTTTCCCTGTCGCAATCAAATAGAAGACAGTTCATTTCGCCATAATGACCTCATTATGTCCCAATTACGACACCTACCTCTCCAGGAAAAACGTACTTTTGCGGCGATTAGAGGGGACAGGGCGCATATTACTGACACAATGACGGTTTTTAATGACATTTATCAAAAATGCAATTAAGTCGTGCGCGGCGTAAATGCACGTACGGTTCGACAACCTGGCGTAAAAATCTCGGTGAAAAGAGAGCGGTGCTGGGAAATTGTCCATTGGCCTAACCGCTGAAAAGAAGGACCATGTGAACATCTGTCATTGCCACGGGACAGATTCTGCAATTGCAAACTGATACATGACGAATATACATTGTACAGGGGTGACCGGTACTCAATCACAATACTACAGTGCAAATCAATTAAATTCGGTACGGTGTTCCGGAAGTCACAGTTTCGAATCCCGCTCCTGCCAGTTTTCTTTGTTCACTTTGGAAATATTCTATTTCCCGCACAAATACCGGCAAGTAGAGAAACCCTGTATTGAACTATAGCTCTTGCTTTCGTTGGACTATACAGACTTATGTTTATTATATGTTTTTGTATGATAATTATTCTTGGTGATTTTAAAGAAAATTAAACCATGAGCAATGATTCATATTTACATTATGATTCATAAGATACTTAAACAATAGAGACATTTATTCTGGATGAGTGAAATACAGAATCAAGGCTGATAGACAGGGTGGCTGGGTGGGTTGGTTTGGGGACCTTCAGCAATAAAGGACAATAGGGTCCCCGGTTGAGAAAGGTCCCCGTTTGAAAATCGTGTACAAAAACCAATGAGGGTCCTTGCCAAAAAGTTAAAGCATGCACTGTAAAGTATTGCACGCGATTAACACTAAAACACGTTAAAATAGGCATCAGTGTTGATGATTATCAACGCTTGAAGTGTTAATGTATAGGTAGATATTAACACTTTAGAATGTTAATAATCATTAACAAAAACGCAAATTTAATCGTGTTTTAGTGTTAATCGCGTGCAACGCCTCCTATACCTTTACGTATAAAGTATTAATATTAACGCGTTGAAGTGTTAAAAAAATGTTAGCTGTTGGTTTTTACAGTGTGAACAATAAGAGGACATAGGAGGTCCCCGGTTGAAGGTGTTTACACACTTGTGTGGTGTTGTCTAAAGGGTTGGGAGAGGAAAGCACATTAAATAAGCATTTTTTTTAAACACGCAAAAATGTAAAACATTTAAAAAACACACTTAAATCACGTGAAGCACTAATGATCATTTCAGAGCGTAGTCCGCTCTCACAGCTTAAATCGGCAAAACGCGGCAAGAGAACGAGCAAGTTGAATATGGTTCAACTTCTGGGAGCCCCGCTCACGTCTACGGATAAAACTAATTGCATACCGGTATGTCTGGGTTGGGCGCTATGTCTATCATACCTCTTATAGAAACGATGGCCTCCGGGTTAAAAATATCACATAGGCAGGCAAAACTGCCACCACTGGAAAATATACTTCGGATCTTTAAAATGAAGACGTCTGCTTACACTTGCTACGATACGGCAGGTGCAGTGTATAATTACTTTAATTTAATTTATTTGCATGTTTACCTCAAATTTGCACACCGCATTTTTAAAAGAAATCCCGAGGAAACTATCGGAAAGAAGATGGTGAAGTAATGTTCATTTTTACCAGTGGGAGAAAACCCTTAATGATATTCTGGAGAAAACCCACCGAATCAGGCTATAAAACCCTCGAACCCGGGTCGCAAATGTGACCGGAGGAGCTCTGCGCAAACTCAACGCCCCTGACATAAACACACACGAGAAGAAAGTAAATCAACTGGATGTTATTAAATCTATTGTACTTATTTTATTGGAATTCTTTCTGGTAATGAAACCAAGGATTCCTCCAAAGCCTGAAGGAAGACGACAAAGAAATGTTTAGTTTTAGAGGTGTGAGAAAACCCCAGAATGATATTCTGGGGGAAACCCACAGAATCAGGGACTGAAAACCCAATCCATATGTCGGCCCTGATGGGATTCGAACCCGGGTCACAGCGGTGGAAGGCGAGGAAAGTAAGTACCACCAGGCCAACTGACTCCCCAAATAGAATAACCTCGAGACCAAGACGTTTTTCCTTAATATACTTTGTGCCAGCTTTGATGTTAATGAAGATTGTGTATACGCATCTAATCTAAGAATAGAACCGACATTTTCAGGTCTGCGTCTCTGATTCTTCGCAGTCAGATATTGTGTCATAGCTTTGCGGGATAACATCAACTATAATGCTAGGAGAGAAATTGCTTCTAAATATTGCCCAGGCCGGCTGTTCAGGCACTGATTGACATCACCAAATTGCACATAAGACTCGCCAAAACATCCCCGCGCAATATCGACACGAACCTGAGTGGCAACTGATCGAAGAGCGCAATACGTAATTGCTGCGGTGAAGGCTTAGTTCCGGAACGGTTGACAACTGCAGTGAATTTTGAGGAGGGGAAAAACTCGACGGATGGCCACTTTGTCAACTGTTTCGCACATATGTTCATGTTGACTCCCTTCGGATCTCTTCATTTGTTGGATTAAACTCTTCCAATGTACTCCTGTGACAAGAGCGCGTTTGATTTTTTCAATCAATCAATCAAACATTTATTTCCATAATCACCAATGAAATATATACAAAGTTAAATTCAAAATAGACATAATAACTAATCGAATATTTCATTACAAAAGCTGATATGGAGGCATATTCAAAAGACCGAAGGCTTGTATTGAAATGCCTTTAAGCAAACAGAATAGACTAAACATAGACAAGACGACAAGAAACAAGGACAGACAAACGAACAAATAGTACCAAAAAGCAGACGATATGCTGAACTGACATATATACTGAAGAACAATGAGATGAGCAATGTATAGTTAAAGTTAAGAGAGGGAGCTATTTCAAATAACAGGATATAAGATGCTTCTTCCAGGATTTTTTTAAGCTACCCACAGACGACTTTGATTTAATTTCAGCATCGATACTATAGGTGTGGGCCATGAAAACGTAATGTGTTCAAGGAATAAGACGTGCGAGCAAAAGGCAGATAGAGATTATGATGTGATCTAGTACTATAGCTATGAATGTCACGGACTGCAGTAAAATATGATGATAGAGAAGAAGGGAGAAGATTGTTAGCATACTTATACAAAAAGATACCGGTCTGTAACTTGGTAATATCAGAGAGGGTGAGTGTTTGAAGCCTAGCAAATAGTGGTGCAGTATGGTCCCGGGGATGTGAAAGAGTGCAGATTCTGATGGCCCGCTGTTGAGAAATATGAAGACAAATCTGATCCACTAAATCACAAGCCCATCCCATGCCCACTGCATGCAATCCACTAAACTCCAACTGCATGTCATCCACTGAGTGTATAAACAAAACGTTTTGCTGTCCACTTTTTCAATTCGGAGCTTTCCAATCAGGGACAACAAAATTCAAGCTGAATTTAGTCCAAAGGACAAAATTTAGCTTTGGTAATGACCAAATTGTGCATCATTTTCAAAATGAAGGCTTACTGCTTATGAAGATATCGTATGACCAAATCCTCTGAGAAATAATTCCATCTGAAATGTGTCTTCCTCGAAAAATATATAAAAAATGAAATCATGAGCTACAAAGTATTCCCCCCCCCCCAAAAAAAAGGTTGGGATAACACCACTTTAGAACGAGAAAACAAGAGACCAAAAAGAAGACGTAAAAAGTCGCAAACAAGCATCTTCAAATGCTCGAGGCTTAAACAAGGAACTTAAACAAGGGACTTAAACAAGGAAGTGCAGGGAAAAAAGACAAAATAACGAACAGACAAACATCCTGATCGGTTGCCAGCAACACCCCTACGGTTTTAATTAATATGTCAATCAAATATCGTTAATTATTAACACGCAGGGATGTGTAGATATGAAGAAAATAATCAGCACTCCTGTGGGGCACTCAAGTTCAAAATGTCGCCCTCCTCAGTGAGGACAATTTGCTTTAACACATTGCTCTTCCTGAGATGGAACGGCCAGCTGAAGGCCTGACGCGGATCGTTAGAGAGGAGCACCCTTGTGATTCAACAGGAGAGGCTCTCATTGATTTCAAGACGAACGCTGTCATGCAATGAATCAAGCACTGGTATTTTGAAGCATTTGTTTTTAATTCTACGTGTACAGTCTGATGCTGCAAAAAAGTTATATCCACAGGATCGGCGTCTTATCAACAGCGGGAATGTAGAGTTCTCTACGCCGAGCAGTACCCACGAGTGCCCGGTCGTATCGATCCGGTCAATCACGGTGACATGGGCTAGTTCTTCTTAGCCGGTGTCATGACTGTCATCAATGTTTGACCGGGGATCCGTTTTGGCGGGGGGGGGGGGGGGGGGGGGGAGACTTGTGACATTGGCTTGTGCCGGCTGGTCATTGAACCGGCTACTGGTTTAAAGAGGCAGGCTACTGCAATCGGGAGTTTTCTGAATAACACAATTAGTTTGAATTGTCGTTTTTGAAAGTCAATTCATATTGCGGAACGAATACGATACTAATTGTTTTGCGTGCATGTCTTCGCTGGCATTATTGTGTGGCTATTTTGCATAATCGATATTTAGGCAAGAATTTTTTATTCTGATAAGCAGCCACATTGTGCACTTTTATCCTTTTTGAAAGGTAAAAACATCATCTTTACAGTTAAAATGAACGTGTTGAATGTGAATTTAAAGATGTTTCCCTTGGGAAATCAGGGGAAGACGAGAGCTCCCACAAAGGCTCAACCTAAAACAAACCATCAATCAAAAATAAACAAACAAAAAGACAAAACAGCAACAAGACGTCACAGTCATACAATGTCACAATGTAAAAGAAAGGCTAACACTTTTTGAACACTTCAACGCGCTAATATTATTACTTTACACGTAAAGGTACAGGAGGCGTTGTACGCGATTAACACAAAACACGTTTAAATAGGCATTGGTGTTAATGATTATTAACATTCTAAAGTGTTAATATCTACCTAAATTAGCACCTCAAGCGTTGATAATCATCAAAACCAACGCCAATTTAAACGTGTTTTAGTGTTAATCGCGTGCAACGCCTCCTATACCTTTACGTATAAAGTATTAATATTTACGCGTTGAAGTGTTAAAAAATGTAAGCCGTTGGTTTTTACAGTGCAGGTGGGTAAAATAAATAAATACAACATCCCATTTTTGGTGTATGCTACACTACATTACGTCTCATTCATAAAGAAAAAATAATCAAAGCCAGTTTCTTCTTTTTTTCTCAAAAAGGCTAGAAAAGTTAATAAAATGCACCATGACTTTCATTTCGATTTTTGTAAATCGCCCATCTTACACGGTATTCCATTAGCACATTGTCAGATTGTTACCTATATGTATTCTGAACGCGGTACACCGTAAGCACATGCCACGCGTCTGACAAACATAGACAACATTTACAACTTTGACGATTTTAGCTGGAGAAATGATTTCAGATAAAAGCTGTTTGTTTGTCACGTCCCGTGGCCCAAATAAACGAGTTTGATCGACCGACATAATAGTTTCTCCTTTACGAATTGTGTACTTACTGTACTAGATTCGAGATCCATTTTGATTCCAGTCATGCTTTGTACACCGTTCCCGTTTTGATGAAAGCTCTCATATTCGACGACAATGCAAATTTGAGCATGTGAGCGACGAACGCAAAAATAGTTTCGGGTTTCTCAACAAAGTTCAGACGGTGTTTCGCCTATGAAACTTGAGGCCCCGCGCTTCCGTTTACTTGAATCGCTGCTTCTCCGTGTTGCCCCCCTTCTTTGTGAAGTCACTTCAGCTGACAAGTTAATCAAACAGCGCTAAGGTGGATTGTTCATATTAAAGTGATTTTGGTATGCATGGCTTGACAGAAAGCCAGGGCAATATTTGCTTATTAGCCTTATAACATACGCTATTGGCCATAACGGGAGTGTATTAATATATAGGAGTGTTGGTCTGCACTTGTGAGTAATTACATTACCTTGCATAGCGTGGTTTGGTGTTCATAACAAATTATTACCAAAAAAAGGTATAGCATCGTGGTCAAGTGTACCGGACTCAAGATCCTGGTGATACTACAGACTGTGGGTTCGAGTCCAGTAGGGGGTCAGGGTGTTTGTGTCCTTGAGCAAGAAACTTTGTAACAAATTGCTTCTTAACTCCCAGGAGTAAACGAGTACCTGTGAGGGTATAGTGATGGTTATGTGTTTGTTAAGCCTGTGTGTGCTTAACTTGTAGCCGGGTCTGTATACTCCCCTGGGAGCGAAGAAGTTTTCAGGAATGATTAATAGGCCTGATGAGCTGGGGTAATAATGTAGCGCCTTGAACACCGTGATCATAAGCCCACTGTTTACATTGCTTACTTTGTCACTGATTCATACTACGTACTCGTAAAACATGAAATATTGACCAGTCAGAAAGAAGGGCGCCAATTTCACTTGGGTGTTTTTGGTCATGAAGTATCGAGAGTATTTTGGAACCTGTTCTTAGTTTTACAAGTAAAGGCCGGTTCATAATGAACGTGAATGCGAATGCGAAGCGAGTTGGCCGTCGTGAAACATTTGCGCCGAAGATTCGAACGAGTTGAAATGTGTTAAGCTTTTGCGAGTTGGCAGCGCGAATATTTGGCATGGACGTCATAAATTCGCTTCGCATTCGCCTATCGTCTGAACCAGCCTATATTTTTCTGATTCTTGTCTCGTGTTTATTGGTATCAACTTGACGCCGGTTTCGTTGTTCAATCCCATAGCAATCTGAATAGCCAGCAAGGGCGATAGAAACTAGATACAATATTCCTTTATGCATTACCCATAGCAAATTTCCAAGTCATACTGAGGAACGCCATCTTGTTGATGAATTCAAAATTACGGCTTTTGACGACGCCGACGAATCAAGACCGAGACTCCATTGTCATAATATACTCCTTCAAATACTGCGAGGCTTTCATAACCATCGTCTCAATGGCTGACATTCCCGTCATCCATTTCCTCCTCAATCTTAAAGTCCCCGTCGTCATCATTGTACCGCTGGCGTCATGAGCATCCACATGGTCAACATTCATTCTCGTTCTCAATAGGAGAGTCTCAGAGGAAAGGTTTCTCGTCTAATTGTGACTGATTTCCACAATAGCAAGTATATTTTGGGTGTATTTTCCAAGAACTATGAGAAAAACAATTGAATTAGGCGCACACAATGATCCTGTCATTACTCAAAAAAATTGGCTATTTTCCATTTTTTAAGCTCTTCAGTCAATCCACAATCGTAGGCATGGTAAAGTCAATGTTGAAACATGAACGTGTTTAATACAATGAAGACATTTTCCCATTTCAAGTTCAACAAGTCAGTTACCATTGCTCATGAAATGAAATCGGACTTCAAGTGCTGTCAACTTTGGCGACGGCGTTTCTCGCAGAGCCTGCATTTTCTCTCATCGTGAACACGGCATTACAAACTTAACAGACAACATTTGTCAACATCTCCCGACTGTAATCCCCAAGAAGAACTCAGGAAGTTGGGTTTACGTAGCGGTGCTTTCCTCGCCTTTCCAATGCTGTGACCCGTGTCCTAATCCCCAGGGTAGACGTGTGGATTGGGTTTTCAGTCCCTGCCTGATTCACCGGGTTGCCCCACCTCTAAATCTGAACTTTTTTTCTACAGGTTTATTCAAGGTTTCGAGTTACAGTGCGATATGCTTTTTGAGGAATCCTTGGTTTTATTACAGGAAAGAATTAAACAAAAATAGAAAAGAAACCTTTATTCTATTTCTAACAGGTTTCCAACCCACGTTTACGATATATTATTATAACACTAACAAACAAGGGTCACTACGGTGTACTACCCTGCTGAATCGCCCAAGCATTCAAATTATTCTCGACCATTTACTCGCTCGTTCAGAAAGAAGAAAGGAAATTAAACTAGACCTAAAAGGAAAATCGATGTGTCGTCTACGGGAATATTTGGTTAACGCAAAGGTGGGGTTTGTGGAAGGTGAAATCAAATCTCGGATTCGTTGTATCCCTGGGGGACTAACAGAATTCGACTTTGACGGCAATTAGGCGTTTCCGCACGATTGGCAAGCATTTGCCTTCGTAGGTTTTCAGACAGATTTTAACTTGAGGGTTATTTCCTAAAACCGGTATGCGTAAGACTTCAAAACACAAACGCAACTCTGCAGGCAAAACTACCACAACATCCACAAATCGCAAAAAGCAAACATGCGCTGATTATAAAAATTGAAGTAGCACTCAAGATGATAAATTATTTCAAAGCTTGTCTCAAAAAGCGGCATGGATGGAAAAGCTTTGCAACACATGGACCCTTTGAATGTGTTTTCTTTTCAAAGGATGATCTGATTTCAAAAATCAGTGTCAAAAATCACTTCCCATTGCATTCAAGATAACATCTAAAGCCTGTAAAATATTTCCTCGTTATGATTCTTGGCTCTAGATGTGATTTTGGACCCCAGTATTAAATTTACATGCGCCTCGATGCTGCCGTGTGAAAGACATCCATTAAACTCGACACATTTGAACTGACTTACTAAAACAAAATTCGAAATGTGCTCTACAACACTAAGTCCATTTGGGGGTATGCATAACTTGTGACCATTGATACGGAGCTTGATTGCCGTAATCTTGCCTCGTGTGTTAAATGCAAGCGTTTAATGTCAAGGTTGTTTACATGTAGACACGTTAAAGGGATTAACCTCGTTTATTCATCTCGTCTTGTCACTTAATGATCGTATGTGGTTGTATGGCGTCCGCGTGCATAGACGTCATTCTGTGACCAAATGCAATTTGCAATGACGAAATAGGATTTATTATATTTGGTTTATACAGCGGAAACGAGCTTAAGTTGAGGTTGTAATATGTTCGGTATTTACAACACCGCCGATCAATTCGACAGGGAAATCCTCCAGTCGCCCTTCCGCTTGGCCGTGAATTAATGAGGATTGTAGAAGACGGTGACAATACAGCGTGCAAGCCTCGCGATTTTACGATCACTTTTATATGCGAACGTCTTGGTGCCAAACACAGACTAGTCTAGCGACAGACCTCCCATTTTAATTTTTTTTGTTAATGCAAGATCGCCCTAAACAAGGCTAAACGCCACTCAAGGTATGGAGCTACAAGGAAAAAGAAATCAAAGATGGAAGAGATAGGAATTAACATTCCTCTTGAAACAGGAGAGATCATAAGATGAAGGAAAACATGCACCAGGCAAAGAGTTTCACAGAGATACAAAACGAGGAAAATAGCTATTGGCATAGCTTTTCGTTCTACATCTAGGTACAGTCAGAGTATATTGGTGGGAACAGGCAGAGAGCCGAGTTTCACGCTCAAATACACTGACTGGAGGAACCAAGCTGGACAAGCCAGTGGAGCATTTCCCATGAAAATACCTATAGAACAGATTTAGAGTAGCAACAAATCTCCGGTGAGAAAGTGATTGTAAAGATGAGCTCAACTCTTCTCCAACCATGCTAGAATAATCGAAAGTTGAGGTCAATTTTCTATTTATTATTTTGGCAATCAATTTGCAAGTTTAAAACAGAAATGTTGAAAATTGTTGAAAATATCCTCTTTGTCCGTCTCAAGACCACATTATTGTAGTTTCCTAGCTCAGCCCAGGCAGCCAAAAAAAAATGTTTATGGACGCCGGCCTAATATGCCCCAAATCTCATTGTAAGGTGGACTTGCACCATCTATGAAGCTAGCGATTTTACTGTGCAGCAATTGGTCAAATTTGTGCAACTTGGGATGTTGCTGATGCTGACATGTTTCTTAATTGACCTATCGCGGTCGAATCGCGTCAACGCAGCTTGTGAATTATTGTAAAATCACATCAATTATAATTCCACGTGGAACGCGCAAAATCTGAGACAAACAAAAATTACCACACAAAATTCCCATAGGGTTGTCTAATGGGGCGTGGTTAACTCGTAAACGCCGATAGGTCAATTGGTCTCAGACGGTGATGTTGATGTTGATGACGGACTTAAGTAATTAAGTGATGATGGGCATAAAACCTGTTACAACTATAGACTGCATATCATGCAAAGATCGCCAATGGTTTGCACGATGTAACGCCACATGAAACCAAAAACATTTTAGACACTGTCAATAAATCGACGTCAATGTTCATGACCAATTGCGGTCCGTGCCCATTTGTCACCTAGCGCGGAGACGCAATATTAAATCTGGCAGCTTACCGGTCAAATATCATCATTAAATAAACATTGCATAGTTTCGAACTATGAGAGGTCGAGAACTCTTCACACACCGCGAGCCGAAAACCACCTGCCCGGTGACGTCATCGGCTAGTTCGGGCGCGAAAAAAGCCGCCTGCCAAAAATTGCTGTCAATATTTGTAGATTGCATGGAAATTTTCAAGGAAACGGTTGCCATGCACGGGGATAGATCGGTGTTATCAGTCGGTGTTCAATAATGTGGCTTTAATATGTTTGGTTTGAAATTGCCGAGATTTTCGACTGGAAATGTTCGTACATTTGGAAGCTGCGTTTGAAAGTGTGGTATTTGAACAGTTCAAACAAGCTGTTTGTTTTCGTGTCTCGACAGCGTGCAATATCACTCACATTTAACATGCAAGGTTTACCGATAGCTGACAAGGTTTTTATTTCATAAATTAGGACAAACAGGTTGTAGCTTGTATACGGTGTAGTTTCTATGGAAGTACACTCTCGCCAAATATTGTTGGATGTTGATATGTCAAATTGCACCTTGAGTTGTGTGCCGCCATGCATCGCAAGCCACGTTTTCTTAAGGACAATCAAGTACGCTACGATCAGGTCTCGATAGATGGTGGTTCGTCTGCCATCAGTGCAACTTGAGAATTCCACCTGACAAAAAGGCCTCCTTGGATGTCGGCTGGCCCGTATATTGGCTCTTTATTACTAAACAGGTGGTGGTTATTAAGCCGCCAGCGAAGAGATGCAATTATTCTGCGATTTATTCTGGATTGAGCTTGGAATATAAAGGATAATTCATCAATCATAAAAAAGTACAGCAATTTGAGTTGAACGTCATGATAACTTAAGCTTGAATGATGATTTGTATAGTTTCCTCGACTGCGCTTAGAGTGCAGTATAGGTTGTTAACAAATGTGTGGGTGACGCAAGGTTTCATTTATGTATTTATTATTATTTCTATTTAATTTTTTTGGCTTCACAAACTAAAACAACCAAATTGTGACAATTTTTTTTATATGAGAGTACATCCCGGAGGTTGCAACGTTTTGAAGCATATATTTCGGGAGCATTTACAATTAGGATCTGCATTTTAGAAGATTGTTTTTTTATTTGATTCATCAACACGGAATATTGTTGTGCAATAAGACCTAGAAAGCTTGGCAAACAGATTACCCAACACGTTAGTACAATAGCCAACATGTTCAACCTTTGGGTAATTTTTCACAAAATGTTGGGTAAAGAAAAGGTCGGGCAGTACCATTTTAACCCCACTTTAACCAACAATTGGTCTGTGCACAGCTGTGGTTATACAACAGTTGGTAAATTACGTGACCAATTACCCAAAGGTTGAACATGTTGACTATTGCAACGTCGGATAATCTGTTTGCCCAACTTTCTAACAGTGCATGTATTTTTAAATAATGGTATTTTCTTTAAAAGGTATTTCACAATGGTTGCACCATGTTTTTCTGTTAATGCTTTATTCGTTTTCCACTATATTGTTATTTACCTTGGATGTACTTCACTAAGCTACGAGGGTTGGCTGGAAAGTTCATAGGTTGACTCTGAAGGAGTAATGCCAGATCAATGAAACTTAGCATGCATTAATTTTTAACCCTTTTGATAACTAATTGCATGCTGTTGAATCTAAAGTGAGAGAATTGAGAACATTCTGATTACAGAACTTGGAATGTCAAATGTTTCTGCTCGGTGGGTGCCGCGTCTTCTGACCCCTGATCAAAAGCGCACCAGGCTGGTCTTGTCAAGGGATAACTTGGACGTTTTTAAGCAGATCCAGCTAATTTAATCGAACGTTTCCTAACCCAGGATGAGTGCTGGGTTCATCACTTTGAGCCAGAGACAAATTCATGCAGTGGAAACACACGTCCTCACCTCCAAAGAAGGCCAAGGTCGTTTCGATGCCAATTTTTTCCAAAAGTCGTCTACGAACCACCAAATACGGCCTTACCTGGAAACAAACAATGCAATTAATTATCAAAAGGGTTGAAATAAATGCATTTTCAGTTTCATTGATCTGGCATTACACCTTCAGAGTCAACCTACGAACTTTTCAGACGACCCTCGTACTGGCAACATTTCCTGGTGTAATCCTGGTGATTTTTCTGCCATACTTCTTTGTACATTACTAAACACAAAAAAGTACATCCCAATCTTTATATTCATCTTGTTTCAGAACAATTTCTAAGATTTTACATATTTTGATTTCTGGGAACCTTTAATGGGTTGAACCACTGAACTTGCACTCAAGAATTCACCAATGGAAACTCAGACGCCAATTAAACTCTCGTGCGCATATCTCGTAAGTCTGGAGTGGCCCTCGACGCTGTCTCAATCCATTTTTGCACATTTCAATGTTTCAAAGACGTATGTTATTCGATCCTGTTCAACAAAGGCCCGCATACATAAACTTTTTTTTTTTTTTTAATATCCATATTTACGGTGCTTCAGTCTTATCGGATATGACTTTGGCGTCCCAGGTCTGAGTACGACAATGCGGAGTTATGCACGTGCCAGTGCAGCGTTGTGTTCGAATTATTAAAATAAAACCCTGCGGTAAAGTTTAAACGTCAGACATCTTCGCAGACAATCACAGAGGAGTGTCTGCTATATGTATAAATAAGGTTACACTACCAAAAACGTCCGACTGCATGCACATGAATTTCTGGCCTTTGAGATGAAACAAAATGTGTGAATTTGCTTATATAAATCATCTCGTATGGCCCAAGTACCAAATTTCAGTTGCCTCTTCCCCACAGAATAAAACATGTTCATATACTTATTAGTTCTTCGGTCTAGCCAGCACAATAATGCATTGACTATAGATTTCACCAAATTTAACAACCGAAATAATGAATGCATTTCAATCAAAAGTACATTTTCAGTATTATTTTCAAACATGCTTCTAATGTACATTAGATCCGTTCCCATTTTGATTTTTTTGGCTTGCGTTGAGCCTCCCCGGACCCTTCATTTTCCCCTTGTCCATCCATTCAGTTTCCGTCGCATTTTGTAACTGCTGTCTTATGCTGTCAAACCGAAGCAGTGTTGCTCAAACAGCCTTCACTTTCGGGCGCAACGGAGTCAGTACAACGCAAACATGCCCCCTCTCAAACCTGACACAACAAACCGGTAAACCCAGCTGTTTGCTTTGCCCCGGCTATTGCTGTTAACCAGGGGTTCCATATTACATGGCGATTTCCATAGAAATGTCTCGTTCTTCACCTGTCACTCTGTGCCCTTGTGTCCAAGAGGCCGGGGTCAGAGGACCCTGTCTCCGCTCGTAATCCCACTGGTTATCCCCTGTCATGGTGACCACGATATGTCAGACCCTGTGCTCGACACAACTTGTGGATTGGTATTAATCACTATGGAGATGTTGTGACAGATCATCCCAGACAGGATAGCAGAGATTGATTCAAAGCATTATGTGTACCAATCTGTGGCTGTTTGGTGTTTTGAAGCTAAAGTGACACGTGAACATATCAGACGCAAATTAGAATTGATTGCGAATTTTCAATCCAGCCATCTCCGCGGTTGTTTTAAAATCCTGGTCATCAAAGCTGAATTTGCAAGAAGTACTGAAGGTTTTGTGGGCTACTTTTCAGGAATCTAGATGATATTTGGCACAATTTATTATCGGCGATAGGATGTCAGTTCTCGTTATAGTGAATTATGAAACAGCGCCCAAAAGCTATGTGTGACCTGGCAGCACAAAATAAGCCTAACGTCGCGTAATAGCTTTCTGAGTTACAAGCAGAAACAACAATTTTTCACTGAAAACTCAATTTGGGGATTTTAACAACTGTATATTTAACAAACCCTATTCTATCAGATCCCAAAGTTTTTAAACTGAACTAATCCATTCTCGAAATATTTTTTGGGGATGATTTCTTTTTCGAACTCGGTTTAAAGTGTGCACAGATCACAAACTTTGAGCTTCATTTTCTCAAAACAAGGGGTGAAGACTTTGACAACTCTAAAAGGTTACATCGGAGGCTAGGAATGAGATACCACAACACACAATATATTAAATAAAACCTTTTAACCTGTACTTTCAGGAAATACAATAATCTTGATTTTCAAATATTGCGACTTTCCACCCATTTCATGGGAACAGGTCACAAATGGTTTTCAATCACCAGTAACTGAATGAAGCAAGATCAAAAAAGTGTCTTAATCTAAATCGGACTCACTCTTTTTTTAAAGTAGGTTTCTTGTACATAAAATGACACACATTCAAATGTCCTCATTTCGATATATCAATCAGCTTGCCAACCTTGTGAATATGGACACTACACGGGGTAAAACCTCCCCGAGCTGACAGCGCCTATACTGATTTGCATTGTGTAACATTTGAAGATCGTGATAACAAAAAAGAAGACTTGGAAAAGTTAATAGATGAATCCCACAACGACGAGTTTAGCGCCGATCTGCGCACTTCCGCGTTTGAAAACGAGGATCTCAATGTCACAGTAAACAACTTTATGCCGATCATGCGCCTGCGCTGCCTTTTATGGCCTGATTAATTCATGCATGAATGAATGTGCTGAAAAGCGTTGTTTTGTTTGCCACTGACATTCTCGCTTTCAACCCGGAAGGCGCACTTCCGCAGAAGGGGCTAATGTGAAATTCCTCTGTAGCAAGTCACTGCATTTGTTAGGATGCTCCGCAAGGAGGTAGGCTAACCCTTGAGGTAACACAAAGAGGTAATTCATTGGGCCGGGCTTTGGTTGTTTGACCGACTTGCTCCTTGTAAATGCAAAATAGATAAATAATTAACACTTGTAACGAGTAAGGTGCCTAAATGTGTGGAAAACGGATTCAATTAATATCATTTGATTTGTTATGAATTTGGGTTGACAGTGCAATGTCCTCAATTTCAGCTATACCTATTAAAGGTAGTATACATCCATTGCTTTTGCTGTATTTTTCAGATATAAATGATTTTGGGGGTTGGTATTTTATAGGGTGCTAGCAAATACTGCAACACTGACCTGTTTAAGGTTTTGTGTGCACAGATGCTGGGAAAACCGTAGTTTGCGTAGAGAGAGAAAGACAAAAAATCTGTTCTGGCAATCTGGTTCCCTGACCATACTTTAGACAAAACAGAGCAATTTATAGACGTCGGGGAATTATCAGGTCGGGGAACTAGACTATTTCCAACGATTGTCGGCCGATAATCGTTGGAAAACGATATCAATTTCCACTTTTCTTGAAAACGACAGCACACCAGGTGCCATGATTTCACAAGATGCTTGAGACTGCTATTTTGAATACTTACAGTCTAGTACGTTATTTTGTAATAATTCACTGGTTTTGTTTTTGATGTTTGCAAATGATGTATGCTACCTTATATTGAATGCAATTTTTTTCCAAAAAAAATAAATATAAATTCAAAGGGAAATATTATCTTGAGCTCACTCCGTCATCCGAGACACGAGACAATAGCGAAATACCAATTTTGTTTAAGCAGTCAGTGACTTTTGTGCACGTTCAGATGGGCTTATTTGAAATTGAAATATGCCACGCCATCTGTGGAATTCTTCAGACACAATCTTCTCAAAGATGACAGTATTTCAGACGGAAATACTTCCCATAACAGGAGAATTGGTACCGGTGTCATATGAATATCCGACACCCATGAATATCTGACTCTTTACCCAAGAAGCATCGCAACATAATTGTGCTTTATAATTAACTCAATGACATTCCCTTTAACCTCATCTCAACCCCCACTCTAACTATATTCTACACCCTAACCCCAACACTCACCCTATTTCTCACCCTAATCCTTACCCACACTCTTACCCTATGTTTGTCATTGTTTTGGTATAGAGGGAGGGCACTGATCATGCGCAGTATAAGCAACAAGTCGGATTTTCAGGGAGTCTGATATTCACGTGACACCGGTCCCATAACAAAATAAGCTATATCATACCTGTAAGGCTTTTTACGCATATTTCCTACCTTTAAACTCTGATGCATTTATTTCTGTTAGTCCCTGCTGCCTCATCGAGTGAGTTTGCGTAGACAGGGCTGACAACAATCATACAACGCTTGATCTTCAATCCCTTTACAGATAAATTAGCAATAATTGACTGCCAAATGATCAAAATAATTCAGGAAATGAAACCACCTCTTTAAATTCACTGAAGCATCACTAACAGGTTATATCCGAATTGTTCAATCATTTTAATAGACTCATCGCTCACCTTTGAGGCAGAGGGAATATTGGACACATACAAGAGGGTAGCGCTGGAAGGCTATTAGATCGACCGATTCCTACAGGCATAGGTTTTGTGCGTGGGACTGCAGAAGTAGTCTATACACTAGTCCAATCTGTCTAAAACAGAGTGTACTTCGGATATCGCGGATAGAAGGCGGGGGACTTGAATCAGTGTGTGTACATCGTCAGTCCCTCTGATAGCTGCTGAAGGACCCTTTTGGCGTACGTGTTGGGCGTGGGTAAATGCAAAAACTGTCTAAACATTTGCGTCTCATTTGGATTGATAAAAGTGAAAGTTGTTGATTGGGGATGTTTTTTCTGAGGACGAGGAAGAGGTCTATTTTATGTCTGATAAGATTGAAAGAGCGTTAGTTTTCTTCTTTTAAAATTCTTTTAAGAAAGTTGTCTTATGAGTATTGAAGTGACACAAGTGCAATAGCACGGCTCCTCTAGCAATCATGAAATATTCAGCGATGTCAGGTGTGTGTTGTGAGCCGTCGCAGCTGTCTTGCGAAAAGTGATGAGTGGAATTAGTGCATGATTTGCATTCTGATAGAAACACTCCATCATCATCATCCAATCATCGCGTTATTGCATTCATGTTTCATGTTTGGGCGGTCCAGGCGTCTCTTGTATGATCGTAGGTCCACATCTGACGTGACTTTCGCAGGGCGTCTGTATATGAACGACCTTGAATCTGATCTCCTGATTTAAAGGGACGATGCAATAAGATTTTTTTTTAACCCTATATAACTCCATATTAAAATTGGAGGGTTCAAGACTGTTAGGGTTAATGACGTGAATACACAAAACGTTTCACGGATAGACTGGAAGTGTGCAGTGGATGTATATGCAGCACTGCACAGTATACCACAGACGGGCTGCCCGCAACAGGGTCTATGTAGTAAAGCCCTACTGTAGATTTCTAGGTGCTTCGGAGCAAATCTAGGAGAAAATATCAAATGTTTTGATAATAATGCTCCTACAAATTTGCGTATAATTATACTATTTAGTGAAGACCCCTGGCTCGAGGCATTAAAACAATCAAGCTCTTTAAAGTTCACATCTCCGCCATACGCCTCTGCCTGCTTCGGCCAATCAAAGGAAATCGCGGTAATCAAACTCGTTACACTGATCAAACACGCGCTGGTCATTTTGACCGCTCTTATGTTTGGACCACTCGAGGATGAGAGGCCACGAAGTCAAGGTTTGAGGGGGGGGGGGGGGGGGATACTTCAATGTACCCTCCTGCTATACTACCTCCACTGGAATCATCATTGGCTGCTGCACCTTGCATTGCATGATTGGTTCGCGGCACGACGATTGTTTGCAGTTTCACTTCGAACATTACCTGACCCTACAAAATCTAGAAATATATTTGTTACATCTCCGTCTTGGATACTGTATTGTGATTGGCCTAGAACGCTCACGTGTCCGGTCTATAAAAACGACTGACACACTCTAAGCATGTATCACATACATCAGTCAGCTGGCCATTGAGCTGTATCATTGGTACCCACCCAATTTTCACCTATAAACTGTTGACGATAGTAAACCATAGTGGAAGGAGCGGACTAGCAGACGATCAGCTGTTCGCGTGATTTGTTTAAGTTTCCACTGAGCATGCAAGGCAACTGGAAACAAAAACTTGGATTGGCGATATAACAAAACAATTGTTGACTGCTGTGATGTGGGATATGACATTTTCACACTATCAGGGACGCACAGCACCCTCGGCTTCGCCCCGGGTGATATGCGTCCCTCGGGTGTTAAGAACGTCACATCCCACATCACAACAGTCAACAATTGCTAAATTGCAACTCTTTGATAATCAAATAGCATAGGGAGAGGTGAGTTGGTCTCGCCAATGATGGTTGACGTTTAATACCTCGTCTGGGTATATAAGTCTGAAAACCGGAATAATGTCCAAGGTTTCTGTTAAAGATATATTTTCTATTTATAGTTCTAGACCCAGAAAAACCGAAATTCTTTTGGGTGGTACACTGTAAAAAAATCCCGTAAAATCACGGGTTTTTCCCCCTGTAAAAGAACAGACCATCACCGTATTTTAGTTTGACTGGGTTTTGAATGTAAAATCTCATGTTCTCCTACACGAATCTCATTACGCAGCAACTGACCAATCAGAACAGAGGAAATTTGTCATGTTAAATTGTAATGTTTCGTCCAAAAACATGATTTCTTGACTAAAATATTCAATTATTTAAGCAACTCCACATAGGAATTTAGACTTTTTGTAAACTGAGGTGAGGAATCGCATTAAATCTTCTTTTATATTCAAATATTAACATTTTTCATCGGAAACCGTGACTTCATGATGGCAGGATAAGGCTGAATATAAAGCTAAAGCGCGACATCATTCATTTTGTAGTGTTTAGTAAATTACCGTAGTATTTGTACATATAATTATCTAGAGTAATGTATAATAAATCACGTCTATTTAGTCTGGTGGTTCCCATTTCTGTAACTTGTGATTACTTACACCAACTTCCCAGTGACAGAGTGAAATTTTTTATACCCTGTATTTTTACGGGAATATCATGGGTATTTTAAGGGACAGCAACGTAAAATAACGGTGTTCATGAGTCGTTAGACTCCCGCTTTTTTACGTGATTGCGCTGGCGTCC
Source organism: Hippasteria phrygiana (assembly GCA_037893225.1). Classification (NCBI taxonomy): domain Eukaryota; kingdom Metazoa; phylum Echinodermata; class Asteroidea; order Valvatida; family Goniasteridae; genus Hippasteria; species Hippasteria phrygiana. The sequence continues at coordinate 837,723 of JAZGUH010000179.1, forward strand.
AAACTGCCAGGAAATTCCCGTAAAAAAATATGCTTTTTTTTTACAGTGTAGGATTAATGCGGCCAACCCTGCCATATATGTCCTTTACCTAATATGCATGGCTTTTAGGCTTGTATTGGGCCACTTCCATTTTTTAAAAAGTCATTCGGGTTGCGTTTCGTGATTCCTGTCCCAATCGGTAAACTTTGCCAAATTAGAAATAATATATTAAACATTAATAAACACGCAAACAAACAAAGAAGAAAAAAGCAAAACGTAACAAAGCACAGATATACAACAAATAAATAAAGAAAACTTAATTTTTGCTTGGTAGTATCATTCCAATGTTTTAAAATAATGTTTACGTACGGTACCTCAATCTCTAACAATGCCTCCTAGCATATAACTGTTTCATGACACTTAACATGGCAATGCTTAACATGTATTTATCAAATAGACAATGGAATGTTTGAAATATGTATCGGAAGGAGGACATAAAACAGCTAACGGGTGACCAATGGACCTTGGAAATCTTTCCATCCGTGCGATGGGCACAGTTCATATACCGAGCATTCACCTGAGGCGCAAACGTGCTTCGAGTAAGAACTTCACCGGAAACGCGAGTTCGTGTTTAAGTGTTTCGACATCACATTTCCTCTTCAATCAAACACAAAACAGTTACTGGTACATGGTCCAATGAACTATACGTTACCACTGCCTTCTCGCTTCCAAGAAGGTGTAGATGATGGGTACTCTGACGTCACGTGTTTACATCTGCATCTGCGCCCGCAACGTGTTTTTGCAGAATATTTGGTTTAGGAGTGACGTCCTTGGTCAGATCGCCTTTGAATTATGTTATCTTTTGATGTCACCTTAAATAAATTTATGCGTGTGCATACCACCGGGCGCATCGAAGTGATAACGTCATCGTGCCGGTTAAAACCGAGTAAATTAAGCGATAATTGTGTAATGCGTATTCGTTTTGTTACTTGACAAAAAGGTGGATAATTTCACTGTCTAATAGCATATCAAGAGATTCTTCCTTTTTTTCTTCTCAGCTGTATACGCTCATCACACATACTTTGTATGGTTCCGCAGAAATGGACGTGGCTAATGAATGTAGCCTTCGCAGTGCACAGTGTTGAAAACAAGTCTTGTGCTTTCTTACATAAAACTACACGAAACATGAGGACAATAATTTAGCCATGAATTTCCATAGAACGTCACAATTACGATTTTATGTGTGCTTTTGTCCCCATATATTGAGGTATGTCATGTGCACATCTCTATAATGACGTCATAGGCCTAATCAAAACCGTACCAATGTCTGACTGGTGGCAATTGGCGCGTACAAATGAACGTGTAAATCTTAATAGAATATAATCTTTTGGGGACTTAACGTGTCAGTAGATACTACGAAATTCATTCAGCAAGAGCTTCACGAAAACCATTTAAAAACAGGGATATAATTTAAAACACAAAATAGTCGCCGTAAAACTAACAGAAAAATTGGCGGGAACGAAAAGTCGCGAAGAGAGAGAGAGTTGCTCCGCGATCCAACCCCCTCAGTAACCTGTAGCGCGCGCCGTGCGGGGTGACTCCAGCAGACCGGAAGATATGAACGCGTTTGCGCTATCAATATCCTTCTCTAGGCGCATCTTCGCGCTCTTTTGAACTTCGGTCTGACGCTTCGCCGTCGCAGCCCCCGGCCAGATGCTTAATGGATAAATGATAAATTGGACAGGGGACGAGGCGAGACATAAAACAACCGAGGGGCGAGGTTTCTCTCGATGGCTTTTGGAAAAGAAAATGAAAAAAATATGACGGTGCCCCAATGGGCGTTCCGTCATTTAGAAGAAATTATGACGTCTGTCATCTACGCCGATTTGTGTCGCTCTATATGAGATTGCTGTTGTTGTTTTTTTCTATTTCGTTTCTTTCACGCTCTGTCTGGTCAGACGCTCTGTCTGGTCCCCTTTATATAGGAAACATGGAATGCATACACAGTAAGGATGGGACGTTTACACGTTTAAACGTTTAAACAAAACAAAAAATCAAATCCGTTTAGAAATTATCCCCAACGTTTAAACGGAACTCAAATTTTAGAAATGGGACCTTGTATTTACACAATCTACATTCCAGTTATATTTACAAAGAATCCAGGATCTTTGTAAATGTATTTAATTCAAAAAGACATACAAACGCTTTTAGTACTACAGTGTATACAATTGTTTGTGTTTGATTTTTTCAATACGCCGCTGGGACAAGATCAATGCTCGACGCGGACAGCACCTCTCCTACGTCCTACGCAAATACCGGGACTGGTGGCAGCCTTTTTGCAATTGTTGACTAAACGTTTAAACGTTTAAACGCTACGGGAAAGTTTTGCTAAACGTTTATCAAATTAAACGTAAATTCCCATCCTTAATACCCAGTTCACCCGTTTTCACACCGAATAACAAGATTTTAACATAACACACGAACATTATCGAAATGCTTGTTTTTATGTATTAAAATCGGTCATGTATATTCATGGCAGGGGTGCGATTGTTCGGCAATAGAAAGTAACTCCTTGTCGAATTAACGCGAGAAATCATTGCTCCAAAATAACCAATCAGCAACGTTTTGAAGAACTGTTGATGAAAAATAAGTTCCAAACTGTCATTGTTATAAAAGGTTTGACTGTAAAGCACAAGTCAGTTGACGGATTGTCATGATTTTCCCAACATTTTTTTATGGGGGGGGGGGGGGGTAATAGCTATATAGTTCTCGGCCAACATCGGAGAATGGCTGAACCTCACTGCAATCGCGTGAAGCAGTTGTCAGGAATTAACTCTTAATCTGAACAGCGACGAAAGCTACACAACAAAAGTAACGAATTTATCCGTCTCGCGCCGTTTCAAGCAGCCTTCGCTTAAAGATGCACCTGCAACGTATCTCAGGCCGAGTTTTCTCCAAAACCAACTTCAGGCACTCCATCGTGGTTTGATTTTTTTTTTTTATTACATTGGATTTATTAAAAGACTGTTTACAGAAAGAAATCTAGAGCGGCGGTCGATTCTAATCGTGAGCCGACTCACAATTGCATCTCAACAGACTAACGATATTTCTATGATTGAAAATAAATGTGCGCCATAAAATGTAGATCTGCAGTCACAGCGTGAGCAGGATGCAACCAAAAGTCTGGTATTTGTGCAAAATGTTTGCCAGGTATTTTCTTTAGATTTCTACTCACGTTGTGGGTCTCGCATGAACATTTGAACCGTTTAAAATCCGGCTATAGGTCTGACTAGGTCCGGCGGTTCCGACTTTCATCTTCCTCCCCCCCCCCCCCTATGTTTTTTAGAGTGGTTTAAAATAGAGGTGTTTACATACTGGAGAGTATGCCGGAGTAAACTGACCGAATCGTCTACAACACCCCGCTGGTTCTGAAGAAAAACACTCATCATTTGAGTTCAAATTGTGTATCCGCAAAATTTCTCTCTAGATTGCAATTTGAAATCAACTGTCAAGACTAAAAAGAGAAGGAAAAATATCGCCCACAGCTTCCAATTTACTTCTAATCAATTATCCAACATGAAGTGAGAAAAAAGATGAGGAAAGATGCACGACAGGACTCTTTGATGTCGCAATTTGTCGTCGCAAGACTACTGGAACAAATATTAGATTTGGGCATCATTTTAGATGAACAAAGATTTGGCAAAACAGAGATAAGTTAGTCAAATACATCATGTCAAAGGCATGTGTGCCTTTCGTGAGCAATGCAGCGTTTCCACATATTTGCGTTTCGCGTAGCGGGACACTGCAGCCGTTTGTTGAACAGACAGCCAAACAATATTGTGTGTAATGGGGATTTTCACTGTACATTTGCACACAGGGTACACTGGCTAATGGTTGACCATTTTTTGATTTAATGAAACAGATGAGACTAAACAAACGGGAACGGTTGTGTAAATATATCAGTGAAACGGTATGTAGGGTGTGCTAGAATATTAGTCAAGTGCAATATATTTCGATCAAGGTGAAGGGTGGTTAAGATTGATGAAAACTCAAATACTGTATAACACGGACCTGGTTAAAGTTTTGTGTGCATAGATGCTGGGAAAACCCGGCGAAAAGAAAGAAAAAAATATATTCTCGTAGTATGGTTCCCTGACCATACTTTAGACAAAACGGAGCAATTTATAGAGTCGGGGAATTATCAGGTCGGGGAACTAGATTATTTCCAACGATTGTCGGCCGACAGTCGTTGGAAAACGATATACATTTCCACTTTTCTTGAAAACGACAGCACGCCAGGTGCCATGATTTCACAGGATGCTTGAGACTGCTATTTACTTACAGTCTATAGTACGGTATTTCGTAATAATTCAATAGTTTTGTTTTTTGAGGTTTGCAAAATGTTGGAAACTACTTTTGGCAAACATTAAGAAACCAAAATGCTGAATAATAGCCTCAAGCATCCTGTGAAATAGCGGTACCTGGTGTGCTGTCATTCTCGAGAAAAGTAGAATTTATGTATCAATTTCCAACGTTGGAAATGGTCTAGTTCCCCGACCTGATAATTCCCCGACGTCTATAAATTGCTCCGTTTTGTCTGAAGTAGGGTCAGCGAACCAGCCTAAAAGAATGGCTTTTGTCTCTGTTATCTCAGCATCTACATGTATGCACGTAAAACTTTAAACAGTTCAGTGTTACAGTATTTGCTATTAAGTACTTACCCACAAAATCCATTTATTTCTGAAAATTACAGTAAATGTAAATGACGTACCTTTAAGTCTAAATGGTGATAAAATCGTGGAAAAGTCGCAAGAATAGGTTGTTGTTATTATAATGGAACAAAGGTGGGGAAATTCCACTTTGTTCGCGGGTAAATATTGTATTTATTGTATGTGGCATGAAAACATTATAACGCAAAAATAATCATTCTTTGTTTCGAGTGTGTTTAAATACCGGTAGATCTTTTAATCAGGTTCGGTCAACTGAGTGGAATAGGCACCGGTGGACAAACTGATTTTGCACGTGATATCTTTAACGCTGCCATTGATCGGGAACAAAAAGTGTGCAAATTAGGCAACGATTTTTTTTTACCACTTAGCCTATGCTTAAAGGTCCATAAACGTTGTGCTTCAGCCAAAATGGCTTCCATCATTTAAACCACCTTGTAGTATCCAATTACAACATTGTTCATTCTTTCTTCCTCCTTGTACCTAAGTGTTGAGCTATCAGTTGAGTTTAATTGTAAGCCACGTATTTTGTTAGCTCTAATAATTTCCATAATCCACAATGAAAGAACTCGTTTGGCAAATGCTGTGGGTCGGTAGCTATGGCAACCGGTATATTTGTTCCTGCTTATTTCCGGAGAATAGATTTTTTTTCTTGGTGGTTGGCTTCAATATAAGAGGAAGTGGCAGACCCACTTTATGGTTTACGCATAATTGAAGAGAAACAGTTGAAATCCGAACGACGAGGATGCGTTTATTCGTCCTTGGACCTATCTTCTAAGTGTAATATAGCAGTTATTCAGTTTGAAATACGAACAAGGTCAAAATCAATATGAACCTGTGTTCATTGGGGCACTTTCATACACGACGGATTTCAAGTGGTTTGAAACGGCACAGCTAATATACAAAATTGAAAGAAAACAGATCTAAACATAATCGATTAGACTTCGCCCTTGCTTTCTCGTGGTTCTGAATGTTACATTTAAAAGGAAAAATCTCAAACAGAAGTGTTTATACCTGTTTGTAAGAAAAATAAATGCCCCCGGGGTGCGTACGGATGCGTTTATGGTTTGACATTTTCGTTTTATTTGTTCATATCTTTCTGTTGATTTGTACCCGAAAGGTTTTAGCAACTTCTAGCCACGTACACAGTTTTTGAAAGGCATTTCAAATGCCTTTCAAAAACTGTGTACGTGGCTAGAAGTTGCGTAGGCCAGACGGGGTTACACAAAGGCTTCAAGCCTTTGTGTAACCCCGTCTGGCCTACGCAACTGCTCATGTATGTTTTTATGACGTGACTGCATGTAGGTCAGGTTATTTCCATGTGACAATAAGTTTCTAGGTTCTTTGTTTCAATTATAGGTATAGTGATTGCGATATTTTGCATTTTCACTTTACTCATCCGAATTACTCATCCGAATTACTCATCCGAATTACTCATCCGAATTACTCATCCGAATTACTCATCCGAATTACTCATCTAATGACGTCATCAGATACACAGCGTGTTTTTGTGATTTTATGGAAGTCGCCCAACACAAGGCTAAGAGCCAAAACAGAGTTGGTGGTTGGTCACATTTAGGTTGGCAGCCCCACCCTACCACCCTTACGATTTTCCTGGGTCCAGATCGAAATGGGGGACAAATCTTCGATAGATATCAAAGAAATTATCCCAATAAGCCAGTTCGGGATTCCAACTGCGCATGTGCACAACAAGATTCCACGATTTTTCTCTCGGGATAAACGTGGCAGATAAATGCACACAAGGCTATGGGGGACGTGGTAACCGAATCTGCATTCTGTGCAATCTTTCGTGCAATCGAAAAGACGATGGCAACTTTTGTTCGAACAAAAGTTTGGACACACAAGACACCTGAAAACACTTCGCTGTCCAAACGTTCTAATGTTACTTCAGAACACGACGATCTCTTTAACTTTGCTGGTACCCGCTATGCTTTTGCACGTATACGATGAAATGTTTCTCCCGAAAGAAAAATGGTCAAATCGTGATGTGCACATGCGCAGTTGGAATACAAACCCATGTTTGTCTGAATAGAGTACCGAAGTCTGACGTCAGTTGCCGCGGCAATGGTTCCGAACACAAGCAGTTTAGAATGTATTCAGGTTCCCAACATTGCATTGATTGACGTCATCACTTCGGTACTCTATAGCGCTGGGTACAAAAATAGAAAACAATTTACGGGGAGTACCGATGAAAAGGGCCCTTTCACCAGCCTTTGTGACTACGAGACTTGGGTACCACTATGAAACCACAATCAGAAGAACAAAGGGAATATCCACATCTAAGGATACTTATAGAAGATGAGTGCGATAGAGAGACATCTTTTTCACGTGTAGTCATGGTGGACCGCTTAGTGTAGCGGTGCTAATTAGTTCTTATTCAGCAAACCAGTCCAGCGTAACGGGTGTGCGCACGTGGTTTAACCTGTACCATACAATGAAAGCGCTACGATCACTCAAGGCGGTCCAGACGTTTTTTTTACATTACACGCTTTGTGGTCACGTGGGTGAAAATGATCTATGACGACAGCACACCAATAAATCACAGTCTTAAATCTTCAGGGCAGTACTTTAATTAAGTAACCAATTCAGTCAAGTTGACGTCAGGATTATACCCACGGGAACGTTTTGTCCTAGGCGGTCGTTATAGATCCCGAGGACAAACCTAGATATCAGACAGTGATGACATGAAAAAAACGCCCCGAATATGTTTACGCTGCGTGATCTCTGCAGTCCTAATGGCGAGTTCCACAGGCGGTTTGCATTCATCCGCAGGCCGCTCACTCGCAGATCAATGCCCGCGAAACAGAATTCACCTAGTTTCCTGCAATGGGCATTCTGTGATTGTTTGAAAGCGAAGCCTATTTGCGAGTTCACGTGTAATGTTATAGTGCATCAGAATTGCTCTACTCTTAATACGTGTATACCTGCATTTAAATTGAGTACTAATTCGTGTTGTTCAGTATAGGGTTGATATCCAAAATGCTGAAATGTGAACATATTTAGAAGGCTTTTATTACTTTAAACAAAAAATCAAAAGCAAGGAATTCTTGTGATCATAAGTAAACGTGCGTGCGATGCGATCAGTGAGGGCTTTTCATAATGTGAGCCATAAATCCTGATCACACGTGGATTGGGTTTTCAGTCTCTGCCTGATTCCGTGGGTTTCCCTCAGAATATCATTCTGGGGTTTTCCTCCCACCTCTAAAACTGAACATTTCTTCTTCGTCTTTCTACAGGTTTCTTCAGGCTTTTGAGCTACAGTGCAATATGCGCTTTTGAGGAATCCTTGGTTTCATTACCGGAAAGATTAAAAAAGTAAAAAATTGAATAAAGCCAGCCGGTTTGAAAAATTTCGCCGTTTTTTACCAGATCTTGGCACAAACAGTAACAGATTTTCAGGGCACCAAACATCAAAAGGAAATAAGGTTGCACTACGTCAGAAAGGTACCCCGATTTCTATAAATATGGGGTCAACATCTTCCCAAACGATAGCAAAACTAAGTTAGAAAGTCTTGTCGCTAAAAGAAAAGCACTGCAACACTGTCGCGAAAATATAATCAAAGGGAGGGGGTGGATTCCCCCGCATCTTTGCGGCAAAATATAACATGCAAAATAGGACGGAAACAACAATTAAAAGTTACCACAAGGACACCCCCTTCGTCTAGTGTACAAACCCAACCACAACTCAACCAACCCTTACCAAATTTTCCAGATAAACGTTTTGGAGCACCGGGAATAATAGAAGACCGTTTGCGACATGAAATGTTTACCTAGAAATCTATACATTGTAAGAGATACATTAAAATGACTCCGTAAATTCAAAAATCTTCCTTAGATGCACCTTTCCCACAAATTTGTCCTCCCAAAACCAGATGGTACAACAATGGTTATTTTTGTATACTGTATGATGCGTCGGACATTCGCAACCGTCAGAACGGATCCTTACTGTTTGATGAGCAGAAAAAGTACATCATCCTGTGTAGGCCCTATAGGGCCGACAATAAATAGCAGCGTTCGCATAAAAGTAATGCACGGCTTATAGGCGTTTCCGTGCATACCTAACACCAAATCCACTATCATAATCAAACAGTGTAGTAACTTATGAACTTGCCTTCACCTCTGCTGCAAAGTACAGAGCACCTGTATTTCCAAGTCTATTCACCAAATATAAAGAAGACTAAACAGCGATTCATTTCATTGTGCACTTTACAGGAGCACGCGCTCACTGTAAACAGACGTAATATCATTTGCAAATATTGGGACATATTTCACGTGCCACGGTCATTGCGGGGTTTAGCTGATTCTGAGGTGATGGAACTTTATTAAAAAATTCACAGTCACACGACGATCCCCGTAATCTATCCTGCCATGACTTTACATTAAAACAATACGCCAGTACGCCCACACACACTGGCGAGTGTTTTTCATTTCAGCAAAAAAAAAGGATAACATTTAGGATAGAACTGGTTGTATGATGTTGGCGGATATGCACGACTTACCAGCAGTCAATCAAGAATTATTATTCACAGCAAAGGAGTTTATTTATTGTTATTGCTGGGGGGGGGGGGGGGGGATACAAAAATACTGTAGTCTGAATCTCGCGCAAGCTGTTTCTCTCTAGGGGAAATATCGTTGAACACACAGTGTTGCTCAGCACACACACAAGTTTTGCTTAAATAAAAACAGGCTACCAGCCAACATTACATATGGTGTATCTCGCTTATAACTAGTTATCTGCGGATAAGTGTATTGTTTAGTAGCTCTATTAAATCTGGTCCATAAACCTTCAGCAAAGATGAGAGACACGTCAAACAAACAAACAAACAAACAAACAAACAAACAAACAAACAAACAAACAAACAAACAAACAAACAAACACCCCGACGAACAACAAAGCGAACAATAAGCAACTAAAATCCTGTAAAATGTGCTATGGTCCTGATACAGTGTAAAGAATTGCCATTTAAATAACAAAGTACTCCAGTACCAGATGTATAACCTTTTTTGCGCACGGAATCGAGTGTCAGGAGATTTTCGCGCACACGTGCCTACATTTTTGTTTGTCTTAGAATATCAATGCACATCGAACTCTCCGATCTTATGCGCTATGTAGCACAATGTTCAGATACAAATTAAATATTTCCTATCAACCGATAAAAGACAAATTGTACAGTTTTCAACAAAGATCCGAGATTAGATGAGATACAAGGGCAGTGCGGGCCTTTTCTGGGCTGTTGTTTTTCTATTCATAGATAGAGATAATGACGTGCAGAAAACAGTCAATCCCAAATACAACAGCCTGGCATTATAATTCTGAGTGTTTTTCAAAGGCGATGAACAGGATGACAATGTACCTCTGTTCTCCCCCTTTTATATCCTTTATCGCCCTTTCGTAAAAATGCTGCATAAAACTGATCTCATGGTCCGATGAACAGGGGTTATGGAATGAATGAATTTATTTCACCACATTGTAAAGTACGTACAAATATAATTCAAAAAAATAAATAACCATTATGGCAAACAATACAATGGGTAGGATACCGGTGAGCAAATAATTGCTATCAAAGCCGGTCTCCTTGGGAGGTCAGACTCCATAGGAGGTCAAACTTGGCATTTGTGTACAATCCTAATCACAATTACCAAGGGACTGTATACTTGAGAAGATGGAATTTTTGTTTCGAATCGGCCAACCAACCCCCGCAATCTCGGTGGTCGAATGGTTAAGACTTCTGCACTAGTAAGCAGGAAGTCGTGGGTTCGAGTCCCGCCCGAGTTAAGCCTGTGATTTTTTTTCACACGGGCTCTCGGAAAGCACTGAGTAGACAGTGCTTCATATATTACGTCGGGAAAGGGCAAAAGAGAAAATCTCTGTTCTAATTGACATGGACTGTATACTTATTTTTCTATTTAAAAAAAAAGTCCTTTTGCTAAAAACAAAACAAAACACTTTGGCCCGCGGCCACAGCTTTAATTTCAATCAACACGAGCCTTATTTATGGAGCAATCCATCAGTTAGATCCATAATTGAACAAGATTAACAACACTTGATAACACTTCAATCTCTCAGCTCAGAGAGCGAGCCGCGCCATCACTAGTTGCAACGATATGCAATTAGAGGCGGTGTTTTTTGGGGGCGCAATCGCGATCAAAGAGCGTATCCGTTTTGTGCTAATTGAATCCGTGTATTTACAGCGGGCTATTTGTCAGTGTTCGCATTGTGTTAAGTGCCGCTGTACACGTGTACTTAATGTGAGTAGTTCTCACACCTTGTATCAGAGGCTAATTTCATAGAGCTGCTTAAGCAAAAAAATTGAGCAGAAAAAAAGTTAGTCAAATCAGGTTACCAGACAAAACGCCACGTGATGTGCATATTGCTCGTGACTGGTATTTAGCTGTTGTTTATACTTAACATAAAAGCCGGTTCATGCTTCACGCGAATACGAATGCGAAGCGAATTTATGACGTCAACGCCAAATAATTCGCGCTGCGAATTCGCAAAAGTTGAACACATTTCAACGTGTGCGAATCTTCGCCGCGAATGTTTCAGGACGTCAAATTCGCTTCGCATTCGCATTCGCGTGAAGTATGAACCGGCCTTAACAATATGGAGTTATTAGGCTGGTAACCTGACTTTACTTAGCAAGTTTTCGTGTGCTTGTCATGAGTACATTCTTGTGCTTAGGCTAAGCAACTCTATGAAATTTGCCCAAGGATACACTGTCATGCCATAACATGTGGATGTACAACAGTTAAGAATCCACATTTCTAATCCATTTCTTGCGCCGTCATCACCACTCCCATTAACCGCAGAAAAAAAGGACACGATAAACTTGTCCTGAATATAAACGTCTACAGCTATTCATCATATACACACCATTATACACGTACAAACCCACAATAGAACAACACAACCCTAGTTAAAATGGTTTCATTTAACAAAAACAATACCCATGGGAAATAACATCACCATTCCATTTACGTGACGTCCCTCGAGGAATACTTTCTACCTTTGCAGATTTCCAACGGTATTCTTTTCTTCCTCAGGGTGTTTGCGAAACTGGACTAGTCGCATTATAAGGTGCGCTGCAGACTCAGCGCACCTTTTGCTCCATGGAGGAAGCAACATTACAAGGCTTGTGTGTCCTGGAGATTTCCGGGACATGCGGACGATGCGGTGGACTTATCGGTTTTGGCCATCGGGTGAGGTTATCGGGAGATACATATTTTGTAGGCTTATTAGGGACGGTGGGAAGGCTGGCTGCGATTTAGATGAACTATCTATCGGCCTGGAGCTACGGAACTGAGCGGCTTAGTAGTAAAAGGAAAAATTGGTTTTGTTAGACGGTGTAAAGGCGAGATATAGAGAGTACGAACGGGGAAATGAGCTGACGGCAGAGGGCTCTGAAGAATGAATAATGAAGTTGTAGTTGTGATTAGGTTTTGGTAATGTAAAAGGTTCGTTTGTCCGAACACGGAACACTCATCTACTACATGGATCATTCCGTCAAGTTGAAACACGGTGTGTCCATGTTACATCGTGACCATGGGCGATTTTTTTTTAGAGGGGGAAAAGCACTCACCAGAAAGCCGCAAAGGGAGAAATCAGCGGCCGTGAAAAAATCGAAAGGGGAGGGAGGTGCTGGATATCGCTCGATGCTTTGTTCAAGACCGCGACACCTATATAGGCCTATTGTATATAGCCGCATTTTAGGCCCCTTTCAGCAGGTTTCGATTTTTTTTGTTTTTTCATGAAAGTTTTTTAAATATACATTCAATTGAGTACGACATTCGAATCTCGTCTTCTTTTATTATTTATTTTGTCACTTTTTTATTGGGGGGGGGGGGGGGAAGTTCCCCCAGTATAACGCACATAATGATCGCAAAAAGCTTTAGCAAGTAGCTTTACTTGAGGTAAACAGCTGATACAAACGTTTTAAAGGTAGTATACACCATTTGCTTTTGCTGTATTTTTCAGATATAAATGATTTTGGGGTTAGTATTTTATAGTGTGCTAGAAAATACTGCAACACTGACCTGTGTAAGGTTTCGTGTGCATAGATGCTGGGAAAACCGTAGTCTGCGTAGAGAGAACAAATTCTGTTCTAGTATAGTCTGGTCCCCTGACCATACGTTAGACAAAACAGAGCAATTTATAGAAGTCAGGGAATTATCAGGTCAGGAAACTGGACTATTTCCAACGATTGTCGGTCGACAATCGTTGTTGGAAATCGATATGAATTTCCACTTTTCTTGAAAACGACAGCACACCAGGTGCCATGATTTCACAGGATGCTTGAGACTGCTATTTACTCGCAGTCTAGTATAGTACGGTATTTTGTAATAATTCAATAGTTTTGTTTTTGGATGTTTGCAAATGATATATACAACCTTTAACGTGGTCTATCCTATGATCTTCTCCAGCTACAGTCAGCTGGGAGCAAGTTTGACGTTTCCCAGTCAAGTCTGACTACTGTAGTTGTTTGTTGTTTTTGTGGAATGGTTAGGAGATAGGTATAATACATTGTATGTATTCTGTCGATTTTGAATTATTTTTATTACTTTTTTTTTAAACGCATTAACTTTTTGGCGATATATTTTATCTCTAGTATGTTTTTGTCTCTTTTTGTAACACTATGCGCAATTGGTGTGTGTGTGTTATAATATTACCACGTGTATTTTGGTTCATTCTATTTTACTGAAACGGGTCTAACAAATCAGCCCTGTACTGTGAACAGATATGAAGTAAACAAGAGTAAAATGAAGGAAATGTTTCAAGCTGCCTTTATCATACATGTCTTCAGCAGTTGTATACCATCATCTGCTAAGAGTTCGGCCTTCATCTGTTGTTGATCTGATTCATTCATGGACACTTTCTTAAAAGGATGACCTTACACAAAGAGCATCACAGTTATTATCTGCCAAGTAGCTTAAGGCGAACATTTTGTCCGATACACGATATATCACGCCCGAAAGGCTTTCAAGCACCCCTTCAATTGTAAAGCATCATGGCAGACCCTTTCTGTATCAGTTTGATCGCATGTGTGAAGTTGCAGCCGCTGTTGATGACTTTCTAAGTCCCCAATACAAGGCTTAAGCCGCTCTAAGTAAGGGGCTACAAAGAAAGGCGGTAGTATACAAATACAGCATGGTTTGAGGGGAAGTAGTGGGAATTACTGGTCCCGAGGTGTAGGTCAGCTCGACCTGACCTACACCGAGGGACCAGTAATTCCCACTATTTCTCAGAAATAAACCATGCTGTATTTGTTTTACTACACCTCATAAATATGACGGAAATGACGGAAATCAATCACGGTAATCTTACGTTACTCGTAGACGTCATTGTTGTTTTTGAGCTCAGCTGCAGAGTAGTTCCGTGTGTCATGGCAACAGGGTTGAAAAATCTGGTGCCAACACTCTTTAATGTACCTTTACTGCAGTATTTACAAGGACTACAAACAACAGACTGGTTCCGTAAAGATTACATGCCATAGACTACATGTTTACGAGGCGGGTTCCAGAGGGAATTTTTGGTGCTACCAGAAAATACCGCACGGCAGCGAGCTGGATACCCACCGGGATGACGTCACCCGGCAGCGTATCATTTTTACTTCCCGGACGCGCGGCGGAATCGGCCAATGACGTGCTCCAATTTGCTCATGAATATTTATGAGGTGTAGTAAGATTGGTTCCAGACCTAAATAGAATATAACTCTTCAACAGCTACCAGAGAAAGTATTCAAAGTTTTAGACCCATAGACCTAGGCGGAGTAACTTCCACCCGTTGGTCAGACCAACTTACATGTACCTCCCCCGCTTGTCTGAGGTACAGAACCATCTAATTCTATTCCGCTTCTGACGAAGTTCTTTTGCGAATCGCAGGTGTCACTTTCCAGAGTCAAACTTTGAAAGTTTGCAAACAAGATTGCGAATCAGATTAATGTCAGTCACGAATCATTGAGCTTTGCACGATCATCAGCTCCAATCCGCCCACACACGCCCACTCCATTGTCACATGTATCTCAATCACCGTCGCCAAATATAATTTTACGGTATAGAATTACTGATGGATGACGTTATGAGAAAAATCAATGACTTCTTGATGACGTAATAAAGATATAATCACTAATTGACTTGCAGTAGAGAAATACAGCAGACAATGGGAAAAGGTCACCCTCCTGACTTCTTTGATTTCAAGAGTGGATCTTCTTGGAGAAGATTCTATGTTGAGTTGACTTCCACATTAAATAGCTCGTTTGGATTCCGTTGTTACCAAAGTTTCTTCAAAACATTGTTATTTTTGAGCAATATTTTTTAGTGTTATCATGCTCTTATTTATAAGGATCTCCTTAAATAGCCCTCTCTTGCACAACTACAATTGGACAGATTTTAAAAGAATTGAAAACTACAGGCATTTAAATTATGCTCAAATTGTTGTAAGACAAAGTTACACCTGTATGGAAACTAGCTCAAGTATCGCATGGTTCCTTTAGTATATACCATTTCCGTTTCTTTGGCACATCGCTGATACAAACGAGATAAATTGTCAGTTGTCATAGCACCTTTTAATCGAAGGTAATTCATGTATACTAAATGATTCATAATAAGAACCAAATGCTGACTGACAGCTCATCATTTTCTTTATCGGGCAACACAGAAATAAACTTTAAAAGCGCAGCGATGTAACAATATATACAAATAAATATATAGAAATAAGATTAAGTTACATTTGGAACTTTTTAATCAGAGTAATAAGAGGGGCTAAAAGTTGGACTTTCCCCCCTTTAAACACCTGCGCTATATGAAGGTCGACGTTGATGTCTCATATTATTTTTTTATCTTTTCCGAATGTTTCGATAATAACAACATGGTGAGATACAATGGCTTGTAATCTGTCTTAGTCACGCCAATTTTCGATTGCATCAACTTACGAAATTCGCATGAAGGGGGTTGCTATAGGTATTATTACTTCGCGATTATTTACTGACACATCTACCGCTGAGTGATACAAACATCCGTCATTCCCGATTAAAAGAAACCCGATTTACCCTGAGTCATATCTAAAGATATCCAAATTATGCAAGCTCCTATTTCTCAGAAAAAAAACCCAAACCACCAGATATCCTACAGCAAGTGTACATAATAAAACCACAACGCGCAAAGCTTGTTTGTGAGTTTCCAATAATACCATTTCAACTATAGAACAAGCAATCGGCCTGGACTTAGAAACACAGATATTGACAAGAACCTACAACATAAAATTGAGTTATATTATATCTATGGCAAAAGGAAATATGATACCCTTTAAATACGCCTCGACTACACGCTATTAAAATGCCCTAAAAGCATTTTACCAAAGTCCAAACATCAAAGGAAACGTGCGTTTGTATTATTATCGACACAACTCTGTCCTTCTTTAATGCCTTCTAAACAATTCCGGATTCGAAGCGGCTAAATTGAGTAGAAGCAAAGGCAAATACGCATCCGGAAACCGCGCGGAGAACTTCGAGTTGGAGTTCAAACAACAAACTCGCCCCGTCTAGTTCCGCCGAGATACGCCCCGCCATGCCCGTCAAACATCGGCCTGGGGATCGGATGTGAGCGCCATAGAATCATTACAGATCGCCGAGGGGGTAATTGATTCGTAGAGGCTGCTGATTGCCGCTGGATCGATGAAGGAGTGCGGCTTCAAACCCGCTGACATTTCACTCTCGTATTGGATTGGGAGTCAAATTTGCTTTGGAAATCTGTCAGTCTTTCCTGGTCCATCTTATGAAATGAATGACACGGTAATTTCAGATATCATCAAAGCTATCAGTTATGTATAATCAAATCTGACGAAAACACGCGTCTACTCTGATAGTTATTTTAAGTTTTCAATCGCATTGGTAAAGTATGCCATGTAAAGTATGCTATTCCAGAAAATGTCTGTACCACACTGGCTTCCCGCCCCAAAGGAAAAGACACCTCATTTCACGCAGATTGGTGCAGCCTTCGATGATCTTTATTTCAAACAAAGAAATGAAAGAATATGATAGGGCACATATCCCCTCCCCCTTCGCGGTCCTGGTAGGGTTTTAAAGGAAATAGACTGTGGGCTTTTGTAACCCTTCCCCACAGCTATCAATTGAATTATTAATTATTATACCATAATCCATATCTGACAATTTTCCTGGTGTGAAAATGGCCGACGGACAAAATGGCCGACGTAACTTTGTCTTGCCCTCCATCATACCTTATAGTTATTTCACCATTTCTAAAGTCAATATATAGTGCAAATCATTATACCTTACATCATAGCCCTTTGTGGTGCAAATAACCAGTGCGTGTGCGCAAGAAGATCAATGACTTTCCAAAACGTCATTATCTGACGTCAGCCACATTACGTTCGATTAGCCAAATGAACAAATTGAAATCGGGTTATGTCAAATGCATGCATCAACTTGATGGAGAACTGTTATATCAATGCTCCATTTTCCTGCGCCAGAAAAACAAATTAAGCTCGCTAATGATTGATTTGAGGTAAAAACAAACACGCGAACAGAGACAGTTAAGGAATGTGCATCAACCCGTTCTTGATATTGACAACATTTCTTACTTGTCAACGGCCAACTATATAAACCGTTTACCCGTGACGCTATCAAGTGCTTATTCAAGTGTGAAACCAGTCAAGCATGCTGCACTGTAAATACGTTGGGTAAAACATTATTGGGCAACTGCTATTTACCCAACATTGGTTTTAATTTACCACATTGTTGGTTAATTCAGGTAAAATGGACCAATTATTGGGAAGAATTTGGGAAGATTTTCGGTTGTTGATATGTTGCCCAACACTGGGCAAAATATCAACCCATTTTGACCAACTATTTTTTAGAGTGTGCGTACGCGCACGTGGTTTAACATGCCCCTTATAATACATTAAAGGTGATCACTATACAAGACGGTCCACACGTGGTTGTTTTGCTTACATTTCACGCTTGTCACGTGGGTGAAAAAGGCTTACAGTCAATCAAACCTGTGTAGGCCTATTAACTGGAACACAAACAAGTGACGTGAACACTCAGCTGTAAACACGTGAGTTACATATACGCGAAGATCATCGGCCCCATTTTGCGAACGGGGTTGACAAACGTGTCCATTTGTTTCTATCTCAGGACTGATGGGTGTCAAAAGTATTCCAGAAAGAACGGTGCAGAGCTGTAGTCCAGTCCCTGCAAGTCCTTTCGCAAGTCCCAGTCAGACGTCCTTTCATAAAAGCCGGGCACAAGTAACTGGATGAACAATGACAAAGGAATGCCTTTGTCAAAGCTGATTTGAATAGCTTGTGATTTGAATTAGGACTGGAGTGCTTGTGGTGGACTTGTGGTGGACTTGTGGTGGACTTGTGGTGGACTTGTGGTGGACTTGTGGTGGACTTGTGGTGGACTTGTGGTGGACTTGTGGTGGACTTGTGGTGGACTTGTGGTGGACTTGTGGTGGACTTGTGGTGGACTTGTGGTGGACTTGTGGTGGACTTGTGGTGGACTTGTGGTGGACTTGTGGTGGACTTGTGGTGGACTTGTGGTGGACTTGTGGTGGACTTGTGGTGGACTCGACTGCATCCCTGGAACGGTGCCTTTCTGTTTGTACGTTCTTGGCCATTTAACAAAACTGTGGATTGTGATGATCTGCTTTCGCTGCAATCCGAGATTTTTTTTTCAAATGGAAGAAACGTTTAGCATAAAAATCAATTCGTTTCAGCATTTGTTTCAACGTTCAACAATTACGAATTCTTATTGGCAATTCTTATTCTGATATATTATTGTATGCATATAATTACAAATCATATTTGGTCAAGGGTACTAAATCATTCAAGTTAGCACTTTTAGCGGATGCTATACAACGAACAACTACCAAATTAACATCGTATTAATTAAAAAGAGATTATCATAAATTTGATATATACATGTTTTGTGTGCATGCACGCATAACAGTATGAAAACATAGTGGACATAGACCTACAAAGAAATGACGTCACGCTTTGTTTACATGGCAACCTTGCTCCTACCTAAAGTACGCATGCACACAAATCTTCACGTCATTTCTTCAGAAATAGCAAAGAGAGTAAATGATATTACTTGCAAACTAAATGGGTGCGGCGCTGTTTTGAGAATCAATGTGGACCATTTGAGCGTATTGTTATTGTTGAGAAAGTTGAAATATTTGGGCCAAACACATAGTTCTTTCGACGTGACCTGAGAAACATTGCAGTATCAAATCAAGGCTCTATTTCATAAAAGCTAGGAATATTCCTACCTTGGACAATTATTCTTCCCAATTCCAAGATAGGAATATTCCTAACTTTTACGAAATAGAGCCCAAATGTCCTTCTAGATGTTGTATTTCAACATACAAAGACAATGTTTGAGAAGTGCCCTATAGCTCTACGTGGATGCAGTGTAAATTAATTAAAGAGACAAATCAAGGCATCTAAACCATACGAAACTGTGCAACAATCCTCTGTTGTTAATTTAAAAAAGAACTTTAGACTGAAAGCACCAGAGCAGAGAGAAACAAAGCATCATACTTACTATTTAACCTATTTCGACAAGATCATTTCGACAAGATCTTATTCATGAGCCAGCGTCCTCGAACATCTAGCTTTTTTTGTTAAGCAGAAAACACTCATCCGGTGTCGAAGGGAAAACATGTTTTCTAATACTGATTGTATCTGCGCGCAGCCCCAATAACGGGCACACTTTTGGTTACAAAGACACCATTATGAACGACAGAGCAATATCTCTTTGCAAAATTAGGATTTTCTATATTGTTGGACACGCGTATACAATTGAATGCCTGCACCACAATATGACAAACCTATTGTCGTTGCTATGGCGATTCTCTCAAGAAAACATGAAATAAGCCACGAACTCCAACATAAACAACTCGGGTACTTAAGACATGTTATCCCGAGTGATGCTCTTTGGGGTTTATGCCTGAAGACGCAGTCCATTTGCGTGTCACCCAGCGATAGCTATCTTAATAGCCTTTTGCAGTGGCCGAGTACAGAGCTACCTTTAAAAATCCTGCTCAAGGTTGGACAAAAGTACAATTGCAAGTACGGTATACATAATAGAAGGCAATCATCCTAATGGATCACCGTGACCAACCCACCATGGCCAATACCCGAGCGAGTAGCGGAAGATAGCAAAAGCGGTTGAATGCAATTTCTAAGTCTGCTTAGGAAGGGTCAGAAAAGGACATGCGCTTAACCGTAATTACCGATTGGAAGTATATCAATACCAACAATCGATGCCCCAAGTACAAGGGAAGACAAAATATCACCTTATCAGCCATTTTGCCTCTTGTTAGACTTTCCCGCCATTAATCTGAAAACGTCAAACATTGATCGTTCAGGGTACGCGCGATTTTGGAGGAGTGTGAGATGAGTTTGGCTACATTCAGCCTGTCCGTAAATAAATTATGTGGCAAAGAGCTCTGTTCAACTCTGATCAACTAGTTTCCCAAGCTGTGGATATATTTACTTGTGTAAACATTCTTGTAGTTCTGTAAAATTGTAGTGTGTAAATATTCATTTTTAATTAAAAACGTATGCAGGACCCAAATGGAAACTAGTTTGAAACTGTTGGGCCCTAACCTGAGTAGAAAAATGTACTACATACATCAGCTGAACAAAGCACTCAGTTGGGACATTAAAACATGCCTGGCGATTTGAAATATTACCCAAAATGTCATTTTATTTCGGAAACGCCATCCCAACAGTGACATCAATGCTCTCCCCAAACAATCGTAATCGGCCAATTTGAAAGCAAGGACAAATTTGACGAGGATTACTTCTGCTAACGCTATTTACATCAATAATCTAACCTCTCGAATGGCATCCCATTATAAATTGTTCCACTCTAGTGACTTCAGACTACAGTCGATTAGTCAGCGGGATTTTTTTACGTATATATACATGACAAGAACTGCTGTATTCCACACTGTAAAAGGAATGCACCTGACCCCCTTCTGCGCATGCGCAGATCTGAAACCAGCTTTGGCTAAAACAAGACTATGGGGGTTTTTCGAAACTGGCTTCGTACGACTTCGGCTTCGTCTCCGACTTCTGGATTACCGTTTTGCTTCTCAGTTATTCAAATGTCGGAGACGAATCCGAAGTCGAAGCCAAGGTTTCGAAATTGTTTTTATTTAATTAATGTACAAAGCGATATAAAGGCTACCTCTTCTAAATTTTCTCACTCAAACCATGTGGACAAATGTCATTCTTTCTTTAATTATAAAGATACTGACAATTTGGCAAGATAGCTTAGTTGGTAGAGCGCCGGTACGGTGTTCCGGAGGTCGCAGGTTCGAATCCCGCTCCTGCCAGTTTTCTTTGTTCACTTTCAAAATGTGTTTAATTATAATTAACAGATTAAAGTTATGGTTCTATTTTAACAAATCTGTATTTTTAGGTTTAATTTTTCGGGGCGAATTACGTGAAAAATTTAAAACTCAGTTTCGTTACGCGTTTCCCCCATTAACTTGTGCACGAAATCGAGCCGTGTTTATCTGTGGGTTTATCCTGAATTAAATGCGCAGTTCATGCGCAGTGCAGTCGTTTGTGTACCTTGAATTTGGCTTATATAAACCCTTGAGGTACATTAATTGCGTACATGTTGGTAGTATGGGGTACCCATATAAGGGGTCACAACGGTACCCAATAAGCCCTTGTTTGTAAAGAGGTGTTACACCAACTTATGGGGTACTTCTATTGCCCTTCATATTATTCCTCTCCTTAACCCCTCTTTACAATCGCCCTCGTGGGGTACCACACAAACGAAGACCAACTTGCCAGGTACCATTGTACTTATTGTGTTTCCCCTGTACGAGTACCCCATAACTACCATTAAATGAACACATGATGTACATAGGCTTTTTAACAGTGTATGCTGTAAAAGAAAAAAATGAAAGACTTTTTTCTTGTTCCCTCCAACTATAGTGTGACGTCAGTTGCCACGACAACTGGCTCTAAACAAATGGAGATGTCGATTGTTCCTTTCTTAACATCCAGTCATGCAAACACATTGACACAAAATAGCAAAAGTATTCTGGTTCCAAACTTGCATTGACGTCATCACTTCGGTACTCCATAGCAAACTCTTGAGGTCTCTGTACTTTGCGTTTCCCAACGGCGGGTGCACGATTTTTTGAAACATCATTATTACGATGATGACCATTTTGTGGTACAAGGCCTGCCAAATGTTGACCATGTGAGCTTCATAAAATATGAATTTTAAAAAGGCTTCGGAATTATCCGCTACTCTCGGCTGCGCGCCATGGGCTTGTAATTTATTCAAAAGCCGCGCTTGAAAAATGAATACCTGGCGGAGATCGCCCTTAATGAAAGTCCTCCCATAAGTCATTGCACTTTTTTGCCGGCTCAGAACGACGACGGCTCGTGGCAAGTGATTGGAATTGGGTTGGTGGAAAAGCGGAGATGACACTGATGATAATTTGAAGATAATGGATACGTGGAAAATTGATATAGCAACATCGATGCAGTTATATCAATATTAACTATTTGTACGTGTATATCGAATTTGGCACCTTCGCTGTCTTAACAGATGTGCTCGGACGTAACTGATAAGGGCATATCAATTTTACTCGCATAACCAAATCTATGCTTGAAAGTGTCATCGGAATAAAAGCTTGTTTTTTACCACTTGACAGACATGGAATGTCCATTGGTATTTGGAGAGTTGACGCTTGACATTCTCGATCCAAAGGCATTAAGTCAATGAAGTCTTTGCGGAATCTCCCAACACTCGCTAATTTCAGTCATTTTTTGTACCCTTCCGACAGGTTTCTCGGAGAAAAGTCTTGTCCGTGTAAAGTGCAAGATTGGTAAGAGACAGTATTAAGTAGGAGATCTTTAGATGTCTGATATTTTTCCCTCGAACACAAAGTGCAATTGCTACTCATAAACCAACATTGTTCGGTAGGCTACTGCCCTTTGTCTGAAAGCATTTCTTATACGTCTCTAATTTCGAGTGCTTTGCACGCTGGCTTGAAGCTCACAGACACGCCCAAATGCAATTCAATGCGCCAATTTTTAAAAGCACGTTCGGATACTCATCGTGACACCTAAAGCATGTCTTAATGCAATTTGTAAGACATTCCACGTGAGTCTGGCGATTACCACAGACGCGGTTTTTCGAGAGGTATAAATTTCGCACGGATTGAGTTGCGATGTTTGCTCCCTGTGAGATTCTACATGTTAAATAATCCAGCCGCTTTCAGCGGCATGGCAGACTTTCAGTTTCATGTTTGCATTTGCGTTTAACTATTTTCCCCCGAACTTGTTTTTTAATTACTGGGAATTATCTCATTCAATTGAATTCAATAAGGGTTGATTTAATTAACACAAGTTCATAATAATTGTAAATGCTGTGATTTAGTTTAACTAAAAGGAGCATTCTAAGCATTGGTTATTATTATTTTGTTATTATTGTTATTAATATTATTAAGTTAGGAGGGTCTGACGCAGAATGTTTTCACAGGATTAGACTAGTTTTTAGTTCAATTCAGTTAAATTTTAATTCACTTAAAAAAAAAGAAAATTGATATTTTCCCCCCTGGTTGCACCCATCCCGGGATTTACGTCAGTGAACCACACAACCTCTTCTTCAAGCCACATAGATTCAAATCAACGGACTTGTTCATCGATATCTACAGTAGACATTTACAACCATTAAATGTTGGTGATTATAACACCAGTTCCAATGAACAGAGTTAGCAGAAAGAGTGCTAAACATTTAGCAATACATGTATGCCTGTAATAGACAAGTTGATTATCAAAAGAATAGCTACTCTTTTATCTGTTAAGCCGTTTCCTTTCTTTAAGTCAATGCATTGTTGTTAACATTCACATTTATCACCATCTTCTATATAATTTGACTGATTTGCAAGCATTCTAAAATATCAAGTTGCCTTTCATCATATAGTTCCCCCGTCCAAACTTTCAAGCACTCTACTCGCCTGGCTGTCTCATCACAATCCTTTCAATGTTGTTCCAAAGGCTAGTACTGTGAGATACACCAAGTTTTTTCCCCTCATACTGCCTCTCTTTGGAACTCCTTACCTGTAGCCAGTGGCGTAGCCAGGCTCTTCCTAGAGGGGGGGGGGGGGGGGGGGGGGGGGCAAACGGGGGGCATGCCTATTTTCAAGGGGGTAAATTCGAATTTGTTAAATAGGTCCACGCTATAGTAACGCATATCTACACACTACAGATGGCGACACCCCCCCCCCCCCCCCAAATTCCCAATTTTCCAGAGGGGGAAAGAGGGAGGGGGGGGGGGGCAAGAGTTCCCACGGAGGGGGCGGGGGCAGTTTCCCCCCTTGGCCCCTGGCTACGCCACTGCCTGTAGCCTAACCTGCTTCCCCTCCACCTATAATCTTTCACAATTCAAAAGAAATGTGAATAGCTTCTATCCCTGTGATTTCTGTCTTTTCTTGTGTTTTTAGCCGCACCTTAAGTGGCCTTTTGGAATTGTGTTAGGCGATATCCACACAAAAACCTAACTCTGCAATGGTCTCATTACAAGAGCAAGAGATATTGGAATGATGCAATATACTGAGCAAATTTGTTCCTCGAATCATCGCTAATGCATCAGGTAGCAGATTTGCGTTATCTCTTGCAAATGGAGTCCGAAAGTATCTAGAATCTATCGCTGCATCACTCATTATCCACTTCATGCGTCGATTGAATGTAAGGAAAATCTAGAATAAATGTAGCATTCAGGATAGCCGTAAATAGATGTTTGTTGGTGCTAGTTTGAGGTACATCCAAGTATGCGGTTAAACGGTATAGTGCACAACGATAGCGGATCGTGTAAATTTGTCAGAAAAGAGTAGAGCGTCGCTATAAAGAACACCTACTATACCGAACATTTTACTATTTTTTTTTTACGGAAGTCGCCCAATACAAGGCTAAAAGCCACTCTAGGTAAAGGGCTACAACAGAGGTGGTGGGGTTGGTTACATTTTAGGTTGCCAGCCCTACCACCCTTACGGTTTTCCTGGGTCCAGATCTAAATAGAGGATAAATCTTTAATAGATACCGAAGAAAATATCTCAATATTCAGACCTATAGACCCAGGCGGGGTAACTTCCACCGTTGGTCAGACCAACTCACCTCCCCCTTGGCTGTAACGAACATTATCTTAATTGGCTCGATCCCTAATTTGTGTATTCAACGCACTCCATTATTCACTATACCAAATGACCATAATATTGAACATTTCAGTGGATGCATATGATGTTCATTGCAGTAAGATTTATGCATTACCCGGTACGTCTAAATACACCGCAGACTATTCAATCATGGAACTGAACTGGAGAGAGACAATTAGAAGGTCACAGACGTACATTTAGGAAAATGAGGCAATAACGAAAATAATTTGAACGCGTTATCCCGGCCAGAAATTGTGCAGAGTATGCCATATAGGTGAAGTTGGCACTAAACCAGGCTCTCGTGTCTATTAAGGCCAAGCTACCCAATGTGTGAACAGGTGCCGCGGTATACAATTTACGCACCTTGCGGTGTGGATTTCATTGACCGCATTGCAGGCCTCTTTGAAAACAGCTGCATGTCTTTAATTTGGTGTCATTCACAGTGTAAATAGCAATTAATAGTCTATCCATTTTTAACAGATTTGTCTCCCTAAAAATAGTTTTGAAATATCCAACATTTCACGTCTTACTGCTCTTAAATATCAGAGTTTGGTAAAACCCCTTGGAAACTACGTCCTTGGGTTGCCTACTGCGGGGTGTCCCCAAAAAGCTTAGCGAGTAGATATTGTATTTGTTTTTTTTTGTCTCAAAAAGTGCCCAACATGAGTATTTCATGTTCATGGAGCATGTTACATATATCCATGATTTTATTGATATACGAAATATATATATATATATATATGAAAGAAACTGAACTACTCCAGAAATGTAACCGCATGATGGAACGTATTCCCGCCAAATATCCTTGGATGGGAGGCCAACTTACACGACGTATAGCTACCCCGCGTGGCCATTATTAGTTGATTGGTTTCCGCTGTAATTATCTTCCCAAATATATTATAGTTAACTACTTTCTGGCATGTCAATTACTTCGGCGGAAAAATTGATACATGGCATTCATCAAAACGTCAACTCAGTCCCGTCTCGACTCGAGGTCGTTATTTGACACTGATCTCTAGGGAAATATTTGCCCAAAGAGTTTAGTTGTTTTTTTAGTTTTTGACCCGTTCGGGTAACCAACATGAACGGCTTAGTTTCAATCTCCGGATTGATAGCAGTTTCAGGGGAGGATATCATGCCATGAATGTTTAACTTAAGGCTTGCTCTAATTAACTGGTTGAAGCTTTACACCTCCAGGAAAAAAATTGAGACGAATGCACATCTTGTAAACCCCGTAAAAATGTCTAAGCCGATTAATCTTCTTTAGTTCAGTGGAAGGATTTGAATGTTACAACACTGAACTGCAATTGCAGGCACTTTGAACAACAACTAAACACTGATTACACTGAAAAAAATTGGGTGTTAAATTCAACACTCTCGGTGTTCCAAAAGGACTACACCAAGAATGTTTACCGGTGTTAAAATTATTTGTGTTATTTCAAATCAATTGGTGTTATTTCTTAACACCTATGAGTGTATTGTTACACCCGTGCACATGAACGATAACACCAAATGTGTTAAAATAACACAAATTGGTGTGGTCCTCTCATAACACCGAAAAGTGTTATTTTTAACACCCTAGTTTTTGCAGTGTAGTCTAGCGACGAACTCTTTAGTCTGTTTCTACCCTACAACAATATAAGTGATCGTTCGGAAGTTGAAAAAATATACTTCATCATTATTTTAGTCATTAAATTTGTAATACTTCAACAAAATGTTATAAATTGAAATGCATCTTTATCATTCGCAACAATCGCATTGCTGGGGTTATTCAGCTCAGAAACCCAGCCAGAAACCGCAATAATTTCCTGAAATAAGACGTTGGCACACGCTGCACCGGAAGTGCCGTATTCTCGCGAAATCTCCTTGGATCCCGAGGTCAACGCGCGCGCTCTACTCTGGCAAGAACGGCCCTTCTGAAGAGTGTGTTGGTTTAGAGTTTGGCAAAGTTTGGCAATATTATTGGTTCAATTAATAGGATGCATTTCGGGTTAGGTCCTAGATATCCTTTGATTGGCTGAAGATGGGAAAACGTCACTGGGACTTGACGTTTTACCACAAGGCCTCGGAATTAAATGTCATAACAAGACTCTGGACATGACAATCACGGGAAAAAGATCGAGATTGCAACACAGAATTGTACGAAAACACAAGTCACCAAAAACAAGTCACTTCGCATGTCAATTATCTGCCCAGGAGTGGCGGTACGGCACATTCAGCCGACTTCGAAGCATAATCAACTTGGCAGAGTGTGGTGTTTGTTCTTCATTGTGCACACACGTCAACGAGTGCTTGACAGTCGACGGTTGCCTTAATTGAAAACTAATTAGATAAGTTGGCTGGTATGGACTGGTATGGCTTCACCCCACCAATCACGGCAATGTTTAACAAACAAACAAACAAACAATCGAAGCGTAGTGAAGCTATGCCAAAATAGAGAGGTATAAAATGAAATCTAAACGACAGGTAACTTACAAAAGCTTGCAAAAGTCCAATTGATTTTGTAGTTTCTTTTCTGAATGTCCAATGATTTAGGTGATTATTTTGTTGTATTTTTGCCCTTTTCATGTTCGGGTTTTGTCAGTACACAGCCATCAAAACTAAAATCTTAATTTATGCAGACCGCGGAATTTCTCATTTTCATAATTGTGCAAAGTAAATTGACTTGCGGTGCTTTCGATGACGTCATAACACATAAAGCACACGGCCTGTACTTCAGTAATACTGGGAAAAACAGCCTTTCGGGGATATGGCGGACACAATAGGAGGGCGCTGCGTTTCTTCTTTTTATCCTTACAATTCTCGCCATTGGAACAACGAAAACGTAACCACTGCAAAGCAGAGGAAATATAACATTATCTCTATGGTTGTAAATACGCTGCCAGTTGGAATTTAAACAACAGATTCACAGTCACAGCTAAAGTGCTTCCTTAAATTCGTAAAACAATTAGGTTAACCATATCAATGGAATGTCCTTTCCCGACGAGTTTGAAATCATGAATAGACGTATCCTATAGCGTTATACTTTCCGTTGCTCAGAAATAGACTAAGTAGTGTACAATATCATTAACCCTGTGTGACGGGGCGGACTTCGAACAGGCTGCAGGCATATATCTTCAATAAAAAGGTCCGCAATGTCAAGGTGTTGGTAGCTTTTAGCTATACTTTTGGGAATACAAATTCTGTTACAAGAATAGCCGTTTCCTAAAAGGCTGTTACTGTAAACACTGTAAGATTTGCAGGCCTACATGCACACAACAGATTACTTTTGAAACGCATTAGTGTGTTCTTATACCAGTCTTGATTCTGTAATAACCGAGCTTGGAAAGACTACCAGACGCGCAAGGGCTGCCTATATATTTTTCGCACTGTAGGCTTAATATGTCTCAAGGTGCTAAATCCGAAGTTGCATAAGTTTGACAAAAAGAAGATCACCAATGTTTGTAAAGACGCACTTCGGATATAAAATCAAGGTCACTTAAATAGCAATACCGGACTCCATCTTGTTCTTAGAAACCCGTCTTAGTTCAGTTTTAATTCCTGAAATTTGCGATTATGGTCAGCTGGAGTTGGCCGAAGTTATAAATTAGTTCTTTTGATTCATTTTGACACAACACTTCGAATTGTTTTATGCACTTGTCAAGCAAATACTGCTTACACAATAGGCATGAAAGTTACAAGAATTATTTTAAGGACAGACAATTTGATGACAATTAGGGCCTATACCTTAAAGGGCTGATATGTTTGAATGTGAAATTATTTCGAATTGAATGATTTCCAGATTTTTGTTTCAAAGGAAACAATTTGATCAAAGTATAGTCATTTCGGAATCGGATTTTTTTGGGGGTGAATTTCCCATCGACTTACGCTTGGAGCTACTTTAATAAAGCCTACAATCATGTTCACATTCGACAATGGAATGCCCCCAGATCCATTTGCTTGTTTGTCTACTTGCTGTTGATCTGTTCTACGTGGTATCTTGTCAGCTGTCACTGCGGGCAGAAATCCGCATTAGCAGTGCAGCCCACAGTAATGTGAAATAATCGCTTATCTTCATGAAAGGCTACTTCTTGTTTGAAACTGAACGCGGCTTTTGAAGTGGTAGAGAGCTAAATTTGAAGATACTGGCTCTATCCGATATGCAGTCGATTAGTGCATATACTTCAGATTACCATGCGATGTTAATATTACACTGGGTTGAAACAGTAGCGGATCTAGCTTTTTGTGCCAGGGAGAGAAAAAGAGCCTGAACCGTCTTAAAACCGTCACAAAAACACTATTTCCTTTTATGACACCTCAAATGCCGCCGGGGGGGGGGGGGGGGGGTGCCTACATGACTCTACTGTAGTTACCGCATGAGTAATATCTTTATTCGCACACATTCATGGCACAAAATACAATTTTAAAAACAATGTAAATAAAGAAACAAACACATTTAAATATATCATATATTGTATTGGAGATATCAGTGTCATTAAACATTTCACATTCGACAATGCCGTCTCTATAGCTTTAATCATGTTCCTAATGACAGACACATTTGCTTTCATATTTAAAGGTATACACTATCATATACAAACCATGCTTTACGTGAGTCCTTTAGTTCAATGAAGTTGTTACCAAAAAACGAACAAGGGTTGTTTAATGTCTTGTTGGTTACAGACTAAAGCCCTCCTATGCAAACATACATTCTGAGCTATGTTGTTGTATGGGTCAAAATCAGTCAAGGTGATTGTTTTTGACCCTCCTGCCATAGTACAAAACCACATGTAATCTGATCATGTCTGTGTAGAAGTATAGCAGGGGAGGTGGAAGGAAATTTTGACTGATTTTGACCTTTTAAAATAGTAGGAGGGTTAACAGAAAGGATCCACATTTAAAGATTGTATTTCGAAAAATGAAAACCTGCTCTGCAGACTTATGTGAAGAGGCGGGCTATCAGAGATCAGAACAATAATGTCACAATGTGTCATAGGTTGCAGGCGCCAGATTTTGCTCAAAGCCTTCCTCCATGCCTTTCTTACGCACAATTATTTATAATTAAATGACCGACGATATTATGAATAATCCTCGATAACTGACAGTGTGGCAAAACAAACAGCTGGCTGTACTGCGTAAATATAATGCAGCAAAAAGTAGGCCTTATAACGAGGTCAAACCGTTTAAGCCACCCGAGATGTGTATTTCTTTTTTCTTTTTTTTTGGGGGGGGGGGGGGGGGGAGGGGGAGGAGGCAGCGCTGTAAAACTGCCCGAAAGCAAACGTCAACGCCTTTCAATATCTTCATAAACCTTTCACCCAGGGGTATTTGGTCGGGGAAAACAGGAGTCGACTGCTTTCTAAGAGTTACATTTAAATGATGATTTGTTCTTGTCTCGAATATTGAGTAAAAGGCAAAATTATTACCGGTTGTTTATGTGTGTTAAGAAAAAACCTCCGCACGAAAATTTCATTGGGCAGTGTTGTTTTATTGGGAAAAGTTGTTTGTGTTCTACGTTGGAATATGCAATGACAAAAGGAATTACCGCATACAAAATAATAAGCAAGGTGTAACAATAATTTGAAAACGATAATTTGAACACGAGACGATTACTTCAACCATGAATTGACGATCCGATTCAGTGTTTATGCAAGAAAACCTGAACGAGTTACCTTTTACAGAAACTGAAATCCACTTTTTACTATAGGTTTTCCCGGACGATTTCGGAAAATGTGCACATTAATTTGTAAAAGATGCATTCGTTTTCGTGCGAAATAGAATGAACGTTCACAATCCCGTTTTCTATTTAGCAATTGATAATTCTATTTCCATAAAGGTGCATTCAGACGTAAACAATCAGCGTACGATTTCCCGAATGTGCACTGAATTAGTAATTGATAATTTATTTTAGCGCGAATTCGAATGCACATCCGCAATCCTGTTTTCCTTTCAATTTATCACCAATCTATTTCGCTAAATGTGCAGCCGATTTCCCGCGTAGTGTTTTTTTTTTTTAATGCATCCCTGGTCAAGCATTGGAATTCATTTATTTGTAAACAAAAGTAACATATGGGGAACTGAACCAGGTGGTCTTATAGTCTTTTGAAACATACCAAAAAATAAGCTGAAGAAAATCGTTCTTTCTTTGCTCAGCATTTGCCACGGTCGCATCATATAGCCAAATTTCACAGTTGACATACCGGTAGGCCTCCTAAAATATCCAATAATGGTAGACAATCGAACTGATAAAATGAGAGAGAACTCTAAGAAATATAGAAAGACGTGAAAATACAATTAAGACAAAGAACCACCAACAATAAAAGAGAACAAACACATTAATGATCAATTAGGTCTACAATACATTGATTAATTAATTAATTAATCAATTAAAGTTGTATCGTGAATTGTATAGGCCTATATACTTTATTTAAATTCTATGCAGAATTTGCGAATTTAAATTGTAACAAATGAAAACGAATATTCAATTCAGGCCGTGCCACAATGACAAATCGATTTGCTGCGAAATAGATTGCACATTCTTAATAATCGGCCACACATACGTCAAACCGAAAGCCTAATCACGTATCTGTAATCGTTTAAATGAAACGTTATGCACATTCATTTATTTGAATGATACAAAATGAAATCGAATGCTAGTTTTTGCGAAAATGAAACCCGGATATACGTCGTTCTCAAAATCAGCGCGAAATTGAATTCAAGTTTTACAAACATTTATGCACATCTTGCGAAATCGTCCGGGAAAACCTATATTATACAAAACAAAATGTTACAATGACGTCGATCTCTTTTACCCACATTGTGTGTTTGATACATGTTTTATTGACGAATCTCATGAGAAAAGATCATCACAGTACTAATGATACCACGTCTCAAACAGCATACCACTTTCCGGACAGAAAGAGCACATAATCAGAAAATTGCAATTACATTCAAATTACATACGAAAAGGGTAATATACTGACAATATTTGTTTCCCAAATCTTAGACATCTCACGGCTTAGTCAATTCACACGCACTTGTGTCTCAATACAATTATAGCGCAAGCGCCAAGCCACATTGGTGTTCTTCGAATTAAGCACAATCCTCAATTATTGTCGCTCCGACGGAAGAGTGTCGACTCCCAGAAAGCCAACAAATTGGCGTCGCCGACAAGAAACGTTCACTTTACTCAGGCCCTACATTCCTCACGCGGATTTGCACTTTCATAAAGTTCGACCTCGTCCGCGTAATCCGCTCAAAGAGAGCCGACCAACAGTGGAATGTGATTGGCTATCGGCGGGTTGTCAGGAAGCGGTGACGTCACGACGGGTATTAATACTGTTACTGTCAAAATTGGGACAGTTGTATTGAGACAGCGATTGATTGGGGGTTTGTGGACATGACAACTGCCTTAAACAGAAACAAATGCAATTTTCCCTGATACGCCAAAATCTCTTCAGATACACTGTCGCAGTAAGTTAGATACATGAGTATGCAGTAGCGGGCCTAATTCGAACAATGATGTACTCTGTTTCAATGGTACTTTAATTAATAGCTGTTGGCAACATTACAATTAATCGCCTGCCTAAGGTTTTCTGTAATTGAATCAGCCGTGATAGCTTGAACAACAAACGAACTTTTAGCATAATAAGTGGCATCTTGTTTGGTGAACTTAAAGATGACATTTGTGACCGGCAGCACAAAATGAGCGGAAAGTCGCACTTTGGTTTTCTGAGT
Source organism: Hippasteria phrygiana (assembly GCA_037893225.1). Taxonomy (NCBI): domain Eukaryota; kingdom Metazoa; phylum Echinodermata; class Asteroidea; order Valvatida; family Goniasteridae; genus Hippasteria; species Hippasteria phrygiana. Next base: position 870,380 of record JAZGUH010000179.1, read on the forward strand.
TACAAGCATAAACAACAATTGACCACTGAAAAGTCAATTTGGTGATTTTAACAACTGTACTTTGAAAAACCCTATCCTATCATATCCCAAAGTGTTTAAACTGAATATTTTTGGGGAGGATTTTTGAACTTGGGTTAAGGTGTGCACAGATCACAAACTTTGAGCTTCATTTTCTCCAAACAAGGGGTCAAGACTCCGACAACTCCAAAAGGTTGTATCGGGGGCTAGGAATGAGATACCACGACACCCAATATATCAATTTAAAGCTTTCAACCTGTACTTTCAGGAAATACCAAGATCGCGATTTTCAAATCTTACTACTTTCCACCCGTTTCGTGGCAACAGGCTACATTTATTTATGCTATTGCTTTCAACGCTACTTAAAATAAACGACACCCACGCGTGAGGCACTCTGAAAGATTTGCTCCGATGTGCTATGTGCGATAAACACAATCACGCCAGTGAGTCTAAACAATCAGGTAATTGCTCATATCAAAGACTGTCACAACCGTAAGAGAATGTAGCCGTTGGAAAGAGACAACCATGAACATATGCAACATTAAATTCTAAATTGAGCCATCCCTTAACGGTACTGACAACATGTTTGTATACAGTTTGTCACAGGTTCCATCTAAAAAGGTTTGCTGTTTTAATTTAATAAAAGAGCTAAAAAAGAAGGTTGCCAAAACACAAGGTGTTTATTTCATCCAACGCGAAATGGTAAGGGTCACTATGCAATGGTAAGTGTTGCATTTGTTGTATTCTATCACAAATTGTTAGTCTGAATGTTGCGGGCGTAAAACAAAACATGCTTCCTTGGTTGAACGTCATCACCTCTATATACAATTTATCGCAAATAATTTAGCAAACCTATTTCTGATCAGAAAGGGGTCGGATTTATCTTTGCGTCGTCGTTGAAATCTGCGAATTATTTGGTCCTTGTTAAATATCGTGACTAAATTGTATTTTACTGTGTCACTTAGTAACTGCAGTATTGACCTTAAATGATTAATATTGCCATGTTTAATATTTAATCTAGTTGGACTTTGTTATAAAATTCGACAATATTGAATAATCTGAAAATAGGGCATCGGTAATTATTATTTGCAGGTTGGTGTGTACTTCACAAACGTCATTACACATTTTTAAATTTTTGTAATGAAGTGATTTTTTCCCTTGGGAGTGCGCTTTGTCCCCTGCATATTCCTTCGATTTTTAAGACAATTTTTGTTAGGTGGTACAAGATATACAATCTAAGAAAATCCCTTTAATAATTGTATCAATAACGATGGTGCGGGAGGTGGAGGACACCGGACTTTGTTCACCTGCTGTGGGACTGTCAAACAAACACCCAAACAAACACCCAAACACCAAGACACCAAAACAACACCAAGACACCACCAAGACACCAAAACAACACCAAAACAACACCAAGACAACAAAACAACACCTAGACACCAAGACACTAAAACAACACCAAGACACCAAGACACAAAACACCCAAAACACCAAAAACACCAAAACACCAACAACACTACAACACCAAAAACACAACAACACCAGAAACAAAACCAAAAATGAAATTGATGTTACAGAAACGGAGGCATATTCTAAAAAGCCAAATCTTGTATTGAAAACATTAAGCAAGCGTCGATAAACTCTTAATTAAAACAGTTGTCAAGATCACGCTTAAGACTTGTTCGTGTTTTTTGTGATTTCTGATTTCGATTTATATTCATTTTGCCTGCTCTTTGGACAAGTTAACTTGTCGAATCCACTGCGGTGACATACCTTTTGGTCAGGGTCCTCCCTATAGTTTGCACAGGTTTGCCGTCCTCTTCCCCATTACCCAATTATACTTGGGATTCTGGAGCAGCGAGTGTATTTACAATATCTCACCTGAAAGTGCGGAAAGCACTTTGCAATGCTGACCTGAAAGTACGAGTCCCCAGAATAGCCAGCCAGGAAATGACTGGAATCAGGGGAACTAATCGGGGAGGCTTCTTGGCTTGGCGTGGAGCAACGTTCCGCATGTTGCGGCCGAGTGCCAACTGATCCCTCCTATTTAGTGGAATGGTATTCTGTTCAGTATGTCCATGCGCTGTTAAGGAAGAACTATCGAGCGTTGAAAGGTCGTAGCATTTGTGCACTTCACAGACGAATGTCTTGTTCCATCGACGAGTGCATCAGATATTTACAGTAAATTGTGATTGCCTTATAACAAGACTGCAACGGCTGCAGTTCAAAAATTGCACCTGTTATGGATTAATCGCATGGAAAGAAATATCTTAGGTCAGGAGTTAGACTATTAAATTTTGCGTTCTTATCTACGCTGATCATTTTCAAATGGGGAGTCAGGTTGGCCTAGTCGTACTTCACTTGTCTTCCACCGCTGTGACTCGGGTTCGAATCCCAACAGGACCGACATATGGATTGGATTTTAAATCTCTGCCTGATTCTGTGGGTTTTCCCCAGAATATATAATTCTGGAGTTTTCCTGCCACTAAAACTGAAGATTTCTTCGTCTTCTTCCTGAAGAATAAGCCTGTTCGGTATCTCAAAGGTCAAAGGTTATTCGGGATAAAATTGCTAACGTCATGTTACGCGAACGCCCATTCTAATTGGATTTAACACGTGCGCGTTGTGCGACCACATTTTGTGTTCATACGCGCGCGTTAGGTAACGCAGGTCATTCGGGATAAAATGTCATTGTACACATGCGCAGTTGAAATACCGAACTGGCTTATTCTTCAGGCTTTGGAGCTACATTATGCAATTTTGGGAAATCCCGATGAATTAAAATAAAATAAATAAATAAATAATCTAAGCAACTTGATGGGACCCATTTGGACTTGAACCGCGTCAAGAGAATGGCAGCTGAAATACTAGAGGAAAATTTTCCATTTCAGTAATGTTACTTTTTACCGAGAACTACACAAATCCAAGGTTATCTTTGAAAAAGATTCCATATTTTACGTTGTATACAGTCGGCCTTTCTACATTTTCTCCAATAGATTAAATGCCATGCCTAGCCTATGCGCACAGAAACCCTCGCATAAGGCTTCTCTCTGGCTCGTAAATCCAACGGGCGACTGATATAATGAAATTAGGAGCGGTAATCCGGCCGGATTACGCGGAATTTAGTCCGGGATTGCGCGGCGCAGCTGGAGCGTGCAAAAAGCACCCGGTTAGAGATCCACACTCACAGGCGCTGCACTGGGGAGGAAATCCCGGTCGCATTACTTCGTCGGATAAGAAAAAATAGATCAATGGATGGGGAACGTGATTTATGTTTCTTTGTTGAGAATTGTTGGGGGAAACTCAGTGAATAGAGTTACACTCTAGAAAGTTGTCCGAATCCACGGTTTACCACAATCCGGTACCCAAATGTAAACATGAACCCTAAATGTTGTCCCAGCCCTGTCCCTAAATGTAGCCATGGACCTAAATGCAGTCTAACCCTTTACCTAAATGTAGCCCGAACCCTAAATGTTGCCCCAACCCTGCACAAGAGCATTAGGGAACTGGGTTGGGTCTTCATGATAATTACAAGCTAATGCGGCAAAAATAATTTCATCAAGCCGACCTTTAAAATTGCCCCAAGATGTCGGCAAATCACGACCGCACCAGGCCGTGGAAAGCCGGGGTCGGTATAATTAGAAGATGGTCATGTTAATCGGCACTAGAGTGAAACCACACCACACCTGTCTATGGGAAACGGGAACGCAAGGCCCCGCCGAGCTCTCGAAGATCGCGTCATAATGCCGGCGATTACACGTTTCCGTAATCGAATCCGTGGCAGTCCGTGCTTTAGAATTCTCTATAATCTGCGTCTTGCAAGGCGCGTGCTAAAGCACGCGGTCGGTGCGTCTCTTATGAGCAATATGCTGAGATGCCTGGATTTGTTTTATAAGAGGTCTTGTTGAAGGCCGGCTGCAAATATTTTAACGGTCAGACCATTTTGTTTTCAGGAATAAAATTTTGGGGAATTATTTAAGAAAAAAAGGGGGAAAAATGTACTCGTAGTTCATAGTTGCCATACGAATTTAGAAAATTTAACATGTCCTCGTTTTTTAATTTTCTTCTTCTAAATATTTATTTATCTGTATTTTTATTGATTGATTTGTTTGTTTGTTTATTTTTTTGCGGGGCTGGGTAAGGAAATGTTGTCTTAGAACGCTCCAACGTTATATTGATTCGGTTTTAGAATTTGTCGAAAATCAGCAATCCTCTATTCGGGGGAGGTTCTAGACTTCTTTGCTGGGGGTCAGGCCTCACACATTTTTCCCAACAAAAAATTGATGTGCTAGATTAATAAAAAAGCGCACTAATTCCGAGTTTATTTGAATTCGGATGAGATGTAAACCGTTAATAGATTTAGTAACCGATATAGATTTATTTGTGTAAATATATTCTCATAAAATTAATATTTGTATGTGTGTAATTATTAATATCTAATTAAAAATGTACGCAGGTCCCAAATAGAAACCAGTTTTAAACTGTTTGAGCACATCCTTGGTAAAGAAATGTAATGAAATGTATAAACTATACGCGTTGGTGTGTCATTCTGGAATCAGTAGTACTAGGAGTGCGAATGTTGCTCATATATGTGTACTGGTAAAAACAATGAAAACACAATGACAAAGAAATGTACAAAGGCCTGTGAATAGGCCTAGTTTGAAAGTCTTACAAAAGGAGAGGAGGTTCAACTCCCCACCCTTCATCATGTTAGATAATAAGCCAGTTCGGTATCTCAAAGGTCAAAGGTGATTCGGGATAAAATTGCTTACGTAATATCACGCCATGTTACGCGAACGCCCATTCCGATTGAATTTAACACGTCCGCGTTGTGCGTTCACACGCGCGCATTTAGGTCATGCGGGTCATTCCAGATAAAATGTCATTGTGCACATATCATGCGCAGTTGAAATAACGACTGGCTTATTGTTTCTGCCTCATTTGTATCGCGTCCGTCATGACAGAAATAATTATTCTCACATTCAAATATCAACCGCAATCGAAGGCGGGGGTGTACTTTTACTTCTACTGTCCTCTTCGCAAACCCGAAACGTCTGTTCCATTGAACCGCCCCTCAAAGTCTCTTTCAAAAGCTAATCGAAGCGCTGGCTTCAAAATCGATTCCTTCTGGTTCGCCATGTTGGACCTAGTTTGTTCAACCCCTAACCATCAGCTAGTTTACAGTATAGTAATACATGGCCAACCGTTCTCCGAAGGGGGAAATATGATGAGAGTACTTGTACGTCCATCTTGATCGATTTTCTTTTCCTCTGAAGGAAATACTCCAAAAAAGAACCCCATTGTTGTATTGAATGCCAACTGCTGCATAACACATTTTAATTGGTTTTCACTCAAAAAAAAAATAAGGGAAGAAGAGCGGCTTAAGGATACTCTACAGGGGGGCTACTACAAACAAGGCAGGTATATCCCCTTACGATGCAACACACGTGGCAGCACCCCTTGTTTCCGTTTCCGTTTGCGTTTTAAGGATCCGGCTGCGTCTCTCTTTTCTCTACTTGTCAAAAGGATTTACCTCATTCCGCGCTCGTCTCTCTCCGCGACCATCAGCATAGCTGGCGGTCCGGGTGCTTTGCTCCTGTGTGGGATCGCATTGCTGTTTGCACACCTATTTCTACAGGCGTGCCCCGCACAAAATGAGCTGAAAATTGCAACATTTTAACCTTCCTGGGCGGTAGTCTTTTAAGTAATTGAACACGAAGGAGCTATTGTTGCTTCCCCGCCCCGGCGTCGCTGTTATATTTTTTTCCCGGGGAACTGCCAGGTTTTTTTTCTTCTTCGAGGCGGCGGGTATTGAGCTGCCGATGTTCGGGGGACCCATTTGGCAACTGTAGCGCGTCTCCGTATTACACGGCGTGGCTTCCAAGTCATTAAGGCGGCTCGGCAAAAGCCTATGAGGATGACACATGACACACGCATGGCGGAAAGGGGAAATGGGCATTATTAGGTCAAATCATTTTCCAAATGTAATTGATCAAACTGTGATTCTAAGATCCAGCAGTCACATTTTCGGCTGAAAGGAGTTGATTGGATCTGAGTAGGCCCTAACCCCCATCTTTCAGGAAAAAAACGAGATTAAAGATGTACATTTTTTACATGAAGTTTAGCTGTATAGGCCTAGATCTGAATGCTCTACAGTGTTGTTAAAAAATTCTCGGAATTGGGGAAATATGGCCAAAATGTTTTAAAGTATTTATTAACTACACCAGCTTAGTGGTATGTGGTGAAAATTGCGTTAACAAGAAAACTCAAATAGGAAAGTGGCATCGGTTTAAAGAAAAATGGCAAAAAGACAGATTGTCCACACGAAAGTCTATAGGAGTCATGCGTGCCACAAAGATCGATACTCATAGGTCCACCCAGGATGGAAGTAGTAAGTATTTAATATTTAGAAACAAAAGCACAACACACTTCAACTGTTCTATTGTGTCAAATACTATTCACTGTAAACCCCTTTTTTTTCATTGACAGAGGCGACGACTGTGATCAATGTTGGCCTAATTACATTTATTGGAATTTGGGTTTGTGCACGCGGTGCTAAAATGTATTTTGTTCACCAAATTCCATTGACTTGCGTGTGGACAAACTGGTTTTTGACAATTTTTTATTAAAATATCGACATTTCTTTATTTGAGCTTTATTTTTAACACAATTTGCACCGTATACAACAAAGACGTTGTAGTTGACGAATATGTTAAAACAATTTGACCATGATTCCCCAATTCCGAGATATTTTCCATTAAAAAAGTGTGTAGGTTTGTTTGAACCCGATGTATTTAAAGTCTGCATTGGCTCATAAATATCTCATGCATAATAGCCTAAATGCTTTCAATATTTCATAACGATAACGCTTATGCATAATGTATGTTTACGCGTATGCAATCATGCATTGCACAAATATAGGCGAGTTAGGGAAAGTTTTTACAGCCCATTTTCTTGTCCAAACAGGTGTTATATCTGAAGCGAAATCAATATGATCTTGAAGGAAATCAATATGATGTCGAAGGGCCAACATTAATATCCTAAAGATATGGGCCAGAGGTCAATGGTCTTTCTAAGTCACGTGTTGATCTTCGTTCAATTTTGATTCATATCCGAGTGTTACAGGCGCATGTAATTATTGGGGAATAAGGGGGTTGGAACATGGGGAAATACAGAACGAGATAGACAGATCAAACGAGAGAAAGGGAATGACATGCTTGAAAATGTGAATGGCAAACGCACAAGTTGAACATAGAGATTTCAGAATCGCAGAGAAAAAGTTGTACCAAAAACTCTTCTTAAATGTTGAGGTGTTTAGATACGAAATCTTTGGTTTGATTCAATGTCAAACAATCCAATGCTAATGCTTTCCCACAAGTTCTCGTAAAAAAATGGTGCCCATAACCCACCCTCCCAAAATGGGTAGTGTAACCCTGCCCCCCCCCCCCCCCCCCCCCAAAAAAAATTTGAACTTGAGCCTAAAATAAAGATATATTCTTTAATAAGCAAGGAGCCCGGAAAGAACGGTGTAACGTATAAGTCAGTTCGGCATTTCAACTGCGCATGTGCACAATGACATGAGTCACGGGTAATTCGGGATAACACACGCGCGCCCGTGTGTGAACCCGCAAGGTGGTCGCACAACGCGCACGTGTTCAATTCAATCAGAATGGGCGTCCGCGTAACATTACGTTAGCAATTTTATCCCGAATAACCTTTGACCTGGACTACTTCATCATTAGGGAAAACAAAAGAATTAAGACCATACCAATAGCAAGGAAATCTACGCAGACGATAATTAGGCCTACAGTAAATGAGGGTGTATGACATACGGACGCTGCCATCGTACGCACATTTTGATCGATTCGCTGATTTTCTCACTAAAGTGACGTATTACCCGTGTGCGGTGTATCAGCCATGCCCCCACTAATCTAATTATAGATATCGATCTTAAAACTCCAGGAGAACACCACAAAACTATCTTGTCAGATTTGTGTGGATAGATTAACATCTCCCTACGTGAGAGAATAGGACACGGTGTAGCCATGTCTGAGTTTACTAATACTTTGCCCATGCACGCTATCGTACTATTCAGTCTGTACACTACTTTGAATGAGACCAATTGAGAAAACCACTCTGTGCTGATTACACAAGCCAATGCGTGCGGCTTGTTTGCCAATTACCGGATCTATGAGAGGACGAATGAACAAGTCAGTGGAATACATAAAATGGCTAATTTAATCTGCACAAGATTGGGATGATAATGGTGCATATTTGTCTGATGAATTCAGACCCGAACACGACAAAAACCAGCATCTTATGGTCATGTCACGCGAGGCAACCCACGGGCGATGGATGATCAGTTCCCTCCAAAAAGAACAAACAATATCCACGTTTCAATTCTTACACAACTTTCTTCGTAATGTCAATAAAATACCTGGGAAAATGCCTTTTTGTACTACCCAAGCTTTCCCCAATAGACTGCAGTGATGTCTCCAAGTCGTTGTACAATTTGCCTCGTGTGGCAAGGCTTTTTACCTTTACATATTAAGTGAAAAACGAGTTTTGAGTATGAATAGACTTTTCCTCTCTTTTTAGTTTCCCGATTTTCGGAGTGACGTTAAGACAGGGAAAAACACAGATAACTGGCTTTTGGATTTTTTTTAATAACGGAGATAAACGACAAGCCTTAGGGCGATTAAACTACGCTTTCCGATTCAATAGACCATATTGAATACCCACGTCGCAACAACAACAGGCTACCATATTGTAGGATAGGAATATAATAATGGGAAAAATCGGGAGGGAGGGTCGGTGGATAATTTTTTTACCATCCATGAAAAGAATACTATGTCGATCGTGTAAATCGGAAGTCGGGAGGCAAAAAGTAAGCTTATTTAAAAGTGAGATGGCGAAATGCACGATTGTACCATCGTAGCTGTATTTAAAGACAATTATTTCAATTATTAAACGTGTGTATTTTGCGCAGGAAAATGTGAGATTTTGAAAATTCCTGTAAAAATAGCAGGTAAAACAAAACCGCGACCCGACTTTTGTGACTTTTAGGGTCGGTTGCGGAGGGCAACACAACTATTTTTGTTGTGGCCTAATATCGACAGTATTATTGCACGCGTGTATCCCACAAGATGGATACCAGGACGTCATATTCGATACGGTGTGTATAATAGCCAAAGTTCTACAATTCAAATTCAACCTTGTTTGTCGCTGGGGTGGATAACCAATGACAGCCGATGTATAGAGCAGACCGTTGCAAACTGACAGTGAAACTTGATCCATCTTCTGACTGATTACACAGTACCCGCTGCTGCATTGGATTCGAATCGGCCAACCGACCCCGGCAAGCTCGGTGGTCGAGTGGTTAAGACGTCTGCACTAGTAAGCAGGAAGTCGTGGGTTCGAATCCCACCCGAGTAAGCCTGTTAATGTTTTTCACACAGGCTCTCGAAAAACACTGAGTATACAGTGCTTCATATATTACGTCGGGGCAGGGCAGAAGAGAAAACATCTCTGTTCTAATAAAAAAAAAAAATCCATCTTCTGATTGATCCATCCGATTGTATGATTATTGTTGCCATATTGTACTACAAAGCTTGTTTCCCTTCTCATAAAGTGATCCGACAAAGTCGACAGAGCTACGGTTGAACTACGAGCCCTTAACCGTGACAGATACAGTGGCAATGCCTGCACCTGTCAGTATTTTTACCCACATAATGTCCATCTCCATCAGGTTGTCAAACAGTAATAAAAGATAAATGAAGAGACAACGCAACCAAAAACCTTACAGGTCGAAATGACCTAAATACGATACATTTTGTAGGATCCGGTCACATTATGTCTAATACGATTTTGCGAGCACGTCTGGTACGATGTCATGTTAAATCGCTGCCGCCAGCTATTATTTTCCCTCCGAAGTCATACTATTCTTATTATAATATTTATTATTTATCCCCCTGAAACCGAGGATTTCTCAAAGGTGTAATATTCACCGTAGCTCTCAATCTGAAGATACCTGTCGGGGGAGGCCGAAGAAATCAGCCACGCTATCAAGCCATACGTAAACCCAGGCGGGATTCGAACCCGGCTCACAGCGGTGAAGGAGAGGAAAGTACTACTAGTCGAACCTTCCGAATCATTGCTCCATGGCTGGTGAAGTCAGCACGTTGCCGTATTGTTGTGCCAAAATGTGACTGCCTGGATATCTCTCTAGTTTGAGGTGTCAACTTGGATAATGTCAATACAATTAGGCTGGAGTGTGTATATTGATAGTGCCGAGATTCTTTGTGTGTTCGTGGTGCGGGCGCGCTCTGTATGTTTGCTTTTGTGCCATTTCAAATGACGCCTGTCCATTTATGAACCATTTAAGGAGTCATCTTCAAACAAAAACGGAACCATGAAAGTGTGTAACCGGAAATATATCATTGTACGTCATAATCGAAAAACGTCAAAGTTAAAAATGGAGATGCTTTCGTCAGTTGTAGGTGACTGCTTTACGAAGCAACCGCGGCTAGACATATGGGAATATCTGGTGTTTTAGTGCATTAACCCAAACTATAAGGAATGTCTCTTTCCAATTGTATGCAACGGAAAAATCTAGACTTCACTAGATAGGCCTATGAATCCGATATCATCAGTACATTCAACCATGGAGGTTGTTCCTTCCTCCATGATTCAACTGAAATCATACTTAACAATGGGATGTCAGTTGTTCTCAGGGAAAAATTACATTTCTGTTTTTTACCTCTTCAAAGGTAATGACCTACATCTGATGAAGGGGTTTTTAAAAAAATCAGATAAACTGTTCGTATCTCCTTCATTAACGCGGTTTGTTATGGCAACAGAGTCAAAGGCAGTATGATTCCAGTTACACTGCAAACTGTGGTGTTAAATTAACACTTAAGTGGTGACTATTATTCAAACGTTCGTCCAATATAGATACCGCGCGCGTGCTGTTAATCCATCGCCATAGTTTTGCACTATGTAAATACAACATTTAGACCTGGAAAACAATACTCATTTCAAAGTAATTAAAGAATATCAAGGTCCAGAAGAACTGAAAAACCTTCACCGTTAATCTACTTCGAGAACCGTTAGCGTCGGGCTACGCCGGAAGACCATTAATATGCCATGATGCTTATTACGTTAGAACATAATACGTAAGACACCATCTGGTCTCTAGGTAAAGTTTAGTCTTGATAGTCTCCATTGCAGCGGCAACGCCGTTGGGTGCTAACAGAATTTGCTCAGGGAAATCTAAGCGACTGTAAACATCCTAAGTTTAGTACAAGAAGTAAGGGTTAGGGTCTCAACCCAGCTCGCTGAAAATGGTTTGTTACCAATAAATGTGCCGGAATGCTACATCATTTTGTTTAGTTTGTCATTTTACTCCTTCAAATACCCAAATTTCGTCAGGTTTTGTTTTCTGATAGGCCTATATAGCTTCTGCTTGGTGGTATCGAGATACTACGTCTATTCTAGGCTTAACTGCTTTATTTTTTTTTTTTTTCGTTTTTGCTTGGTCATTTTGGACGACAAGTACAGTCAAACACCTTTATAACAAGTTCCTTGGGACTTTACAATTTACCTTGTATTATCAGTAACGGAAAACAAAGAAAAACAAAGACTCAGGACCTATTTTGTTTCCTTGTTATAAGCAGGATGTTGTATTAGCAGTACTCTTATTATCAGGGTTATCACTGTGCATACAGTGACGTAAGAAGGCCTTTTGATCGCAAACAGACGGAAATAGCCTTGCAAGGTAAAAGGGTTTGTATTGCAAAAAATGCGCAGTACGTGCTCAAGAACAAAAAAATCCTGATGATAGGGGCCTATATACAGAGTGAAGGGAGAGTGCATGGGCTAACAATCAAATATCCCCGCAAATCAAATGAAGGTGTGCTTTCTGCTTCGTCGTTCATTTCCCTTGATTTTCAGTCAATTGGGAAGAACAGATATGAACTAAGACAGCGGCTGTGTGCCCGCGGGCACAGCCCTTCGTCCCTGCCGTGCGGGATTTACTTAGGGCAGCGTCCAGACTCTTCCGTTTTGCTACGGAGGTTAAAGTAGATATACAGTTGTAGCACATTTAGGAAATGAAATTCTTTTACAAGACCGGTTTCCAGGTTCCTCGGGGGTGTTGTGATGTCAACGGGGGCCAATTTTATGGATCTCCTAAGCACAAAAAATTACTTAGCACAATAAGTCTTGCTTAGAGAAAAAGAAACAGGTTACCTGCCAGAACTCCTTGTGATATTCATGTTAGGCATGACTCGCTGAATACCACACACAAGTAATACATCACATCACCTGAAAATTTGGTTGGTAATCTTGCTTTTACCGAGGAAGACTTTTCATGCTAAGCCTGAGAAACCTTTTTTGCTTAGCGGCTCCATGAAATTGGACCTAGCGGAATTGATTTTTCCAGACCTGCATTCTGGCGCATTTTGAAGGGATTTTGTTTAGAATTTTGTGTGTTTTTTAAGACACCTTTGGGCAGAAGTTTAACACAGTTTCCCACAAGTATGTCAACTCTTTCTCTACAAGTGCTGACGTTTAAGCAGAAGAGGTCGCAAAAATCGGGTAAACGGCACAAGAATAAGATTTGTATGCCTATTTCAAATTATAATTTTAAAAAATTGTTTTCAGTTGTGCGTTATAGTTTTAAAACGATAATGTGAAAAATACACCAATAAACCAAAAACAAAAGCAATATTCGGTCGGGTTGTTTCCGGATAATTATTACCAATAGTCAATAAGGAACAGTTAACTATTTGCTCTCCGTTACGCCAGGAAGCACTAACACTAACCACGAATGTCTAGACAAGGGGGCCAATTCCGTCTATAGAACTGAAAAGCACGAAAAATTGCTAAGCATGGAAGGTTTTCCTCGGTAAACCAGGATTACCAACCAAATGTCCATGTATGTGTGTTTAGTATGACTGGTACTCAGCTGTTGTTCGCTTGACAAACACATGGCGGTTTGGCTGTTAACCTGTTTTTAAGCAGCAAGACTGTTTGGTAAGCAATTTTTGTGTGTGCTAGCATTAGTAGCTCATTGGTCCAGAACTTTAGAAAGCAGGAAAAACAAACTCGCGTTGTCCCGCGCGATTAAAAATCGATGAATTTCCAGACTCATTACACACAGAATCGTTGCCGAGATTTGCTAAGGAGGCGTAAAACAAAACTAATAAACGCAACAAAATCACCGCACGGGGGCCGCGTTTGCTCGAGAGGTGTTACCTGATAAGGGCAACAGAAGGTTGTGTATACTTTGAACAACCTGTCCAGCCGAAATAAGATACACTTGGATTAGAATCAATCAGCGAATTTTCTAGATGCAACGGCACTTCATTCAAACGACGCTAGTTCTTTAAAGGGACTGTCTCGTGGTGTACGGCCGCTGTTTATAAGTGGAAAAAATCTGCCCTAATCCACTTTATTTGTTTTTTGTTTTTTATATATACTTGTTTTTCCTCGGTGTATTTCGGAACCGTTAAAAAAATAGTATTAGACGTAAAAAAAAGGCAAAAGCACAAAGAAAAAGCAAAAGCCAAACAAAAAACCAAAACAACAACAACAAACAAACAAAACAAAACAAGATCACAAGCAAATAAAACACGTTAGGTGTAACTGTCCATTTCATTTTGCCCCTTGAGACATCATTAGAACATTATGGTTTACTCATTTCCTCATGTAATTTTGAAGTAAAAGTGCAATTGAATTCAGCAACAGCAAGAGGGGTACTCCAGGCATGACCAAGGTGCAGATATGTTTATTAACTCACAAGGTGTTCTCGTTCGTGCGGATTCTATATCCCCCAAAAAGGGCGATTTCATCGCAGGACGTACAGTTGTGGTCAATAATTAACTGTAAACCTACACCGCAGTCCTCTGTGCAAACAAATCCCACAAAGTTGTGAACCTAAAATCCAAATGATTAGGCTCTTCATGCATGCTGAAGGACTTTTGGAACATGATTTGAAGACTTCAGGCGAACAAGCCGCTAAACGCCAACTGTTTGATTATTGTATACTAGGCACCGAGAGCTTTCACTTGATATCGTTATCTCATTTTTCATGGAAGTGGCGTTAAACGGCTTTTGCGCATAAAGTCTTCATTTATTGATATACTGAGAATTTACAATAGACAAAATGCAGAAAACAGACGAGCTCCACGAAACAAGTGACGGAACCATTTATACAAATTTTCTGTCCCAAATGTCTTAACTTTTAACCACAAGTATAACATCACAGGCATCATAAATCCCAGATTCTACGCCTGCGTATAGTAACTGACTAATTTAGCGCAGCATTTTCTATTTTAGCAACGAGAAAGTTTCTTTAAGGCGTAGCTTGGAGGTTAGTGTAAATGGAATCTGCCGTGAATTGCTCAGATCGACCGGGGGTAGTCAGAGTGGTAGCCGGTCGATGTTTGGGACGATGTAAGAGTAACACAGAACCGAGATGATTGGCGTAACGATGTTGCTTGCCGACGCAGGTACACACTGCCCGTAAGCTAAGCCGTGGTGCCGTTAATGAAAACGGGACATGGCCAACTCCTCACCGTAAGTATAGTGTTAACTTCCGGGTCGCATATACGCGGGGCTCTGTGCATGGAAAGGGTGTGAGGCAACACGCGGCCGTACTCCGTTCGTTTGCACTGCACTTCCTGGTGCAAATGACGTCACACTTACCATGACTGGAGCACCACGTGATATGGTTCAAAGGATTTTCGTTCTGAGCATGCTATAGCCTAATCAAGTGTAAAACAACTTTTAGATTATAGCAAGACCCTTCTAATTTATATTTTGAAATTCACCGAAAAACTACGGTAAATTCCTCTATAATGTTCCCTAAAGGCGCAAAATGTCAGTGATTATTGAATACTATGGCGCTTTAAGAGAAAACGGATTTGTTGTTAGTAAGATAAATGTCTTATTTTTAAAAATAAAACCGGGCAGGAAGTAACAAATGAAAGAATTAAAAAGGGGCCCCTAAAATACTTCATTTTTGAAAAAGTTTTGCCGATAACCACTAAAAAAATTATTATTTTGCCAAAACGTTTGTTGCCGCCCTATTGTGCACGTCTCCCCTAACATGCCTGTGCTAAAAGTGTAAACATTTAACAAAGAAATACATTCTTCATCATTGTCTTATGACATGTCGCTACGTTGCCAGTTGTTTTAAAGAAAGAGCAGTCTGTAGTCATCGTTTGAGTTTCTTCTATAGTCATTAATACTTGCCGGATTATAAAACACGAGCCGAGGTGCAATTTTCTTTCGTATTTAGGGATTTTTGCCAAAGCGAATCGCTGCGGCTGAACAAATACCGTTTGAGAACAATGGTATATTTTGTAAAAGGCCGCATTTCTTTTTTTGTCCACGGCAAGAATGGAACAAAACGTTCTTCGTCTGCATGCGGCAAGTGATAGATTACCGGACGAGAACTTACGAGTTCGTGTTTTATGCGCACACTTTTGGAACCAAACTCAATTCCAACTGTATCAACATTTGAAGCAACTGAATGGCTGTACTATAATTAATTCCCTGGCCCCTTCTCTGCTATTTTGAAATCGACAATGGAACTCGCTTCAATCTCAAAAAAAGCTACGCCGTCATTGAAATTGTCATTCCATGTTTTGTCCCCAACATAAACGGTTTCTTCTCCTTAACTTAATGAAGAACGAGTGCCGATAACTGGACAGGATAAGCATTTAAGAGTCCGGCATATCACGTGCGCGTCATCTATCGGAAACAATAATAGAGAGGTTTCGTTAGCGCACGGTTAGAGAGACCACTACGCTTAGTTCCCGTAAACTTATCAGTTTTTGCGCTTGTTTGACGTTTTCCCCACTCTTCCTAAACGTAATCACCCTATCGGTTGCATTGCACGTAAGTAAGAAACGGATAAAACCAAGGAACATTTTTTTACCAATGTTCGTCACATACCGTTTTACAGCTAATCGTCGGCGTACGCACTAACCGTGCGCTAACGAAACCTCTCTATTAACCATTACATTCCTGGATGGTGGCAATTAATTTGAAGTAATTTAATATATTCCGTGAAGGCACACACACGTCAGTCTACTTTATACTAGAACTAGTACTAAAAAAATGTACCCTCGTTTGTACCATTTCAAGACTCTTGAAGTTGGCATAAAACATTTGCAAATATAGAAAAAGAAAACTACTGAAATATTATGAAATACCGTACTATAGAATGTAAGTGAATAGCAGTCCCAAGCATCCTGTGAAATCATGGCACCTGGTGTGCTGTCGTTTTCAAGAAAAGTGGAAATATATATATCCTTTTCCAACGATTGTCGGCCGACAATCGTTGGAAATAGTCTAGTTCCCCGACCTGATAATTCCCTGACGTCTATAAATTGCTCCTTTTTGTCTAAAGTATGGTCAGGGAACAAGACTACTAGAACAGCATTTTTCTCTCTGTTTTCCCAGCATCTATGCACAGTATTTACTAGCACGCTATAAAGTACTAACCCCCAAATCCATTTATTTCTGAAAATTACAGCAAAAGCAAATGATGTATATAAATATTCAAATA
Source organism: Hippasteria phrygiana (assembly GCA_037893225.1). Classification (NCBI taxonomy): domain Eukaryota; kingdom Metazoa; phylum Echinodermata; class Asteroidea; order Valvatida; family Goniasteridae; genus Hippasteria; species Hippasteria phrygiana. Next base: position 886,977 of record JAZGUH010000179.1, read on the forward strand.
CCAGTTATATTTATTCTTTACGCAATGTTTTTCCCTAGAATGGAACGTCGTCTAAAATGTGGAAAATAACTGCAGTGAAAAGAAATTCAATTCGTTTCAGTTTTGTGTAAACGTGTAGGGGAGATGGGGGTTAGTTGGAACACGGGGTAAGTTGGAACATTGAGATTTTTTTCCACAGCTAGCTGTTTTAGCTTTGGGGGAAAAAATCTCAATGTTTCAACTTACCCCGTGTTCCAACTAACCCCCATCTCCAATACAATTTTTGGAGTTCACAAACCACGCAGTTCAACAACATAAACCGTACATAAAATCAACAAGGAAATGCCACAGCGTTATTGAAATAAAAAGGACTTGTGTAGCGGTGAAAGTGTGGTACATTCTCTGCATTTTCAACTTGGGTCGATGGTTTGCAGTGCGAGACTTGATGTGGAATTAATTTAACACAGATGCCATTATTTCCTACGTATCTGATTTTTAGCGCATATGAGTGAGGACAATGGAAGCATTCAATTGGAAAGATAAGTTTTCAATGAGCAGCATTCAATAAAGAGAGACCTATGCATATACAATAACATTACGCCCGAAGGACCCACTTTTCAGATGCAGAAAGCCATTGTCTTGAATGGTGCGCACTGCTCAAGGTACCCGTAGTGACATTCACAGCCACTTTCCATCAACAAAGACATTACCAAAAGCAAACCGCTTCTATAGTGTCCAATGAGTCTGTTTTGTTAAAAATTCCAAGCTGTCAAAACCGGTGTTTTCCTCTTTGTTGCACATTCGCTTGTCTATGTTTCCACGAAGTCGTTTCTTAAACAGTCTAGACTTTCTGCACGACCCCGTGTGCAAACAAGTTTTTTTGTTTGATCAAACCAAAAGTACAGAGTGAGGTTTGATTAGGAGGGAAACACGCGACAACCGTGTTTCCCGTTTAGTGCACTGATTGGATACCAATCAACAAAAGTATTCAACTCTGAGACATTGCACTTTTTCTTTCCCGCAATGACATTGGCTCGTTTCCTGACAACAGCGATCAGCTTTTACCCGGCAACATTACGATAATTAAAACTACAAAAATGGGGGAAACGCTTACCTGTTGTAAGAACACAGGCCGAGCATAACCAGAGAAGCAACACAATCATGACACGCCTCATGGTTCCAGCCCCGTGCGTTGCGGTATACCGAACCCCAATCTGCTTTCCCCGCAGATCCCCTCTCTTCTATCTTCTCGTTCAGGGACTCAAGTGTATTTCCCGCCAAATTGTTGCAGACTGCCCAATGTAGCACTGCGAGCAAGTCGGTGAATTTATCTCGAGAAAGCAGCTTTTCTTCTCTTTCTTTAGCAGATTGCTAAAGCATGACTAAATCTGCGATGTAGTCAGTTACAAATCTTCTTCTAGAGTGACGTGTGTGGTTTCTGTTGCGATCGCCGTGCGTAACTGAGTTTGTACTGTCACGCGGACCACTGGTGTTCAATACGACAGCTTGTCCAGTTACTGTCTCGTAATGTTCAACTGCGCAGCGTGGCAAATATCAGTGGGTGGATGTGGCAGGCCGAACGCACGAAGTCATCAGCCTTCATTGCGGGCGCCTGCGCAGAACTCGTTTATTGGTGGGCGCTGCAGGAATGCTATTCAAGAAACAATTTTGATCATGACGGAGTATATGATAAATCCCTAATACAGATTGTATGTAGGGCATGATGTGTTCAACTTAACGCGTGGGTTCTTACCTCAACATCAACTAAGGATTCTGATAGAAGTGTCGTTATGTTGAAGTTTCACCACTGTTTTTAAGGTCTTGTTACACAAGGCAAAAATTGTTTGCAAGGAACTTGGAGGCAACCCACAGCACTGTAGACTAAACAAATGCCTGGGTAAGACAAAAGACATTTGAAACACCTCAAAGAAAAATCATGTGAAAATAGAAATGTGAATCTTCTTTTCTTCTTGGACACTGCCTGTGAATTTTCGTTTGAATTTCCTTGACAACATACCTGAAATTTCTTTGCTATGAACAAGTTTACACTTTACCATTTGGAATAGCAAACGTGGACCATGAATTTATTCTATTACACTTTGCACTGGCTTAAAAATTTCAATATACACAAATAAAATACAAATAGAGAAATTGAAATATACATTTTATAATTAAAAAAAAAAAAAATCCCAAGCCAGTGAGTGGCAAGGAGGAACAGGTGACCAGCACCTCTACAAGGCCGTCCTACCACAGAGATTGTCTATACTAATACTCCACACTCCGGAAACAAAAAACAAAAAAACAAAAAAAGAACATATGAGTTGAGGCGGGACAGACAATTACATTATTCGACAACGTGGGCAACAGCAATGCGACACCCAAGTGCAAACATCATCTGCTGAGAAACTAGACACAAATTTATCCTTATAAAATCGAAGCAGATGAGTCTTAAATGTTGATAAGGAAACATTAGATCTGACTGACAAAGGAAGTTGGTTCCAAATGTGGACAATCCGCTGAAAATAGAAAGACTTGTGAGACTCTGTTTTGCAACGACGAACAGATAACATGAAGGGATCAGAAGAGAGTCTAGCCTAGTCTTAGTTTCATATCATAAAATTAGTTTAATCAAGAAGTTAATTATTACACAAAGTGACACCTTGTGCGTTCAGGAGCCATGGCATAGTGCCAAAAGATCAGATTCACTCATTCATTCATTCGGCCAGCCATATGGATTCGTATTGCTTATGGAATGTATTCAGCTTGCAAAAACATGTAAGAAATTTACATCTACAGATTCGTGCAGGACAGCAGAGTAACAACGGGGATTTGTTTTCATTGTACTGCTTTTGGAAATGTCCTTGTCAAATGGTGGGTAAAGGTGTGCAGTCATGCCTGCTGGTAATTAATGGTAATAATAATAATAATAATAATAATAATTGTTATGCTTATATAGCGCTTTCCATCGTATCAACGATCTCAAAGCGCTTTACAATTAATACCCTGTTCATCAGGCCCTGGACCACGCGGCAGCCGATATCAGCGCTCAATTGGCCTCGACCCTCTCAGGTACCCATTTATACTCCTGGGTGGAGAGAGGAAATTGTAGTTAAGTGTCTTTCCCAAGGGCACAAACACCATGTTCTTGGCAGGGTTCGAAACCACGTACCATCGTACATGAGTCGAACACCGTAACCACTAGGCCATGGCATTCTACGAGGAACAAACACATCTTAAATTACCACATGAGGTAATGTTTACAAGTAACTTGGAGACAACTACCGGTTCCATATTTGTAGGCGGGTACCAGTTTAGCATACCACGGGAAATGCACTTTCGAAAGTCGAAAATGAAACAGCGAGATGATTTCAAGTAGAAGATCCGTAACTGTCGAAACAGAATACTTGATATACTTGAATACTTGATGCCAGTATTCACACTTAACAAAACCACTCTTCTATTGCCGAGAACATGATTTCAGTGAGTGTCGCTAATAACCCCATCGGAAGTGCGAATGTAAATTATACTTCGACATTACCTTTTCCCGCCATTTTCGTGATAAAAAAAAATGCGCAGAGTTGCTTGAACATAAAATAGGTGAAGAGGGAAGAGTTTTGACTTCGAGGTCCTTGATTTGATTGATGGGCCGCATCAGAGGCGTTGTGGAGGATAAAACAAGGATAAACAACCGCTAAAAGACCAAAGATCGCATGCATGAGGAGCTTACCTACGGCCGTTTTATTCCACGCAAAGGACAGCCATATTTAACACCCTCGCGACAAGATGGAATAGCCGTCGAGAGCAAATTGGGCATTGGTTACGCATATTATAAGCCTATTGCAAGCGTAAAAATACCTAAATGTGAAGTGTCAAATTTGTTCAACGTCATTCAACGAAGAAAGACAGCTCTTATGCATCATATAAAGAGCTGTATGGGCGTGGTCGCGCTCCGCTAGGACTTGGGTCCAGAATAAGAACAGCAATCACGTGCTATGCCCGTGTGCCGAATAAAATTCACCCTATCCAGGGGCACTGGAATGTCTTCTTCCAACAAAAAACCTATATTCAGAAGCGGAAGTGGTGACCCCATACAAACAGGTAATGCAAAATCTCTTCAATGACAAGTCAAAGTTCATAACTTAGCCATCTCCAGTGCCGCTACTGATAATACTACGTGTACTTTATTCAGGCATTCCCACAAATCTAAAAACAAACATTATTAAATACAAAAGTTAAAATCCTGAAGAAACTATGATATTAAGTGAAAAAAACCCCACAAAAAACAAGCAGATGAACAACAAAAAGGGACTGCAGGCTTGCTTAGGATAAATAACACGGTGGTCGAGTGGTAAAACGTAGGCACTAGGAAGCAGCAGGTTGTGGGTTCGAGTCCCACCCGAGTGCTTTTTTTCTCCAAATAATCTCTCGGGCCAACACTGAGTATAAAGTGTTTATAAAATACGTCGGTGAAGGGCAAAACCCCATTGAATTTACAAGTGAGTCAAATCACTATCGCCAAAGTGTGTGTCCCTCTACCGTAAAACTCTTGGGAGAGCACAGTATTGCGAATAGCCCCTATTCTCAATGTGTTAGGAAATCAACGGTATAAATCAGCCGCTGGGGACCGATCAAGAATCGTTACAGGTGCTCCGAGGTCCAACTTGCGACTTGCGAGCGAAATGGAGTTAAAGATTTCGCGCGCTTTTTGTAAAACAGACGCCCCGTCATCAGGCTCATTTCCGAAGGGCTACAGTCAGGTAGGCCTATTGGTGTTTATTGTGGACACCATTTGTGTTGACAGTCACTTTTCTTTTTAAAGACTGGGTGTCTTGAAATTCAACGCGAAGGCCAAGGTGGAGGCGTGAAGCATCATGACTCCAGCTCTTGGCTGTAACACCTCCGGTTTAAGACTAGAATGATGAGGCTCGCGTTTTGTTTGCACAAAGCAGTGGTAGCAGAAATCCCTAGGTTAATAATTTCGTTACAAGACCTGACAACTCTGACTATGCTCATGATTGGTAAGTCAGGGCCATATTGTTTGTTTGTTGGGGTGTTGGGTGGGGTGTTTGTTTTTTGTTTGTTTTTAGATTAGATTTGTTCTATCCAGCTTTTAGTTCCCTTAAAATATAGTGCAAACCCCTGCTTGAAACAACACAAAACGAATGGTGGCGCCATTATGGACTGTGATAAATATCAACTATGGGTTATCTCTGCATCTCGGTTGTTCGCGGAGTCTACGGGGTAGCAAGGTTGGCTACCGTGTTCTACGTACGACTAGATTCTAATAATTCACGCTATATTAGCACGCAGCGTCACGAATGGGAAACCTGATATGAAATGTGTACCATAGAAATTGAGTGTGTTTGTCATGCACGAGTACTAAATAACGATGGAGGCATATCCAGCCAATGATACTCGACTATATGCTCTCCTAGCCGGACGTGACGTTTTTCAACTATATTGAAATGTGCCCGGTGATGTGGCATATGGTTTAAGAGCGACGTCCGAGGTCAGATCGCCTTTGAATTATGTGGCATTTGATGTCAGCCCAATTTCGATTAGGCCTATATATAGTGCTGATTAGCATAAAACTGGTATTGAGCATTTCCAGATTTACATACGGAAATGCATTGTGTTGCTTTAATTGCTGACAACAACGACGACGACGACGACGACAACAGCAGCAGCAGCAGTTGCAGCAGCAGCAACAACAATAACTTGCTAAAATGCATGTGAATATTCAAAATACTTTTCTCATGACTTAAACCTATTTACGATGATGACAAGAGCACCCAACGCATACAAATCTGAAAATCATTTCAGCACTTGCGCACATGTGGGCCAATCACAAACGCTATCCCCAAACTATAGCTACCGTGTCATATGGAAATCAGACTCCCGTGAAAATCGGACTCCTTTTCCCTATTATTGGTTGAACCCTCTCACGTGACCGGCCACTCTCCTAATTATCTTCACTTAGGCATGCGCAATACTACCAATGAGCCCGTATGTCATAGTGACTATCCAAGTATCTGGGAGCGTTATCCAATCTTTTTTAGCCGCAGGAATTGACGACAGCGCCATGTATGTGGCATATTTCCGAGTCAGATAATGCATGTCTAAATACCGCCGCAACGTCAAAACATTCTTACTCCCCCCCCCCGCCCCCTCCCCCATTTTGAAAATCACCTTCTAGGGGGAAAACTAAAATCAGGGAAACCTTGAAAATGTGCGAGATTCCCCACCCCGACCCCGCCAGTCAATTCGTGTGTGCGCCACAGATCGGTCAGACTTGTGGGAGACCTTTGATACACTGATGGCACCATGCGCGTAGTTCTGAACACAATGCGCACGACTGGTGCGAACAATGGAAAAGAACGGGTATGTCTGCTGCCACCATGCGTCTCGAAAGTTCCCCGTTTATACAAACACCTGCAAAAGAAATCCTTCGCAAGTCATTTTTATTAATAATTATTTTGAGAAAGGCGTTCGGTGGTAGATCGATATATACCTAAGGCCGGTATATTTATTCCGGTGACCCCCCACCGACAACACAATCAATTTGAAAATTTAATGGAAAGGCCATCTGTCAAGACCCAATTACCCTTACGTCAACCGGTTAAAAAGTGTAGCACTTTCCCAAGGATTGTGTCCATGACGAGAACGAGGCTACAAGTTGAAACGCCAGTTTGCCGCCTTTGTATAACTTTGTAATTATTTCATACACGGCGCGGTTCCTTTGATGCGGATCACAGACCGGGAAAAACGGGGGCGCGATTTTACGCTATTGGGCATGGATAGTGCTCAGTTTTCACTTGATGACTAATAACGCCGAGGTCCAATCAATGATAATAATGATATTATTATTATTATTATTATTATTATTATACCATAAAATGAATTCCAAAGTTGCTGTACGATATAGATTACCGATTGTTGGGGTTTTCATTAATTGCCATTTTATATCTATTAAAACATTTTTTCATTTCTTTTTTTCTGGATAATATGCATATTAAGCGGTTGTTAGAATTATTATTTCTACTTTGTTACAAACAACGAAACAAGAAAAGAAAAGAAAAAAGGATGACACTTCGCGTCATACATTTTTAAAACAGGAATATCGAGGTTATAATGCTTCTATTTTTTGATTCTGCAAGGGAGTTTTGTTCAAGGTGGCGTCCTATGAGTTCGGTATTTCAACTGCGCATGTGCACAATGACATGGGTCATTCGGGATAACTAAAGCACGCGTATGAACGCGCAAAGTGGTCGCACAACGCGCAAGTGCTTTAATTAATTAAATTCAATCAGAATGGGCGTTTGCGTACCATCGCGTGACATTACGTCAGCCATTTGATCCCGAAAAACATATGAACAGTTTGGACTACTTTATCGCGGCTTCTGCTAAAAAAGGATTTCACTGAGTCGATTTGATACCTGCAATACTTCGTCTAAGAGGGATTTCCTTTTTTTTCTGATAGTATTTGTTTGAAAACAGAAAACAAAATATACAAAAATAGAAACCGCAAAAAGTGCGATCAAATTTTGTTAACGAGTGTATTTTAAGACTACATAATCTGCGATGGCTTCGGTGGCGCAAAATCTGTACTTCTTGTTCACGTGGGCATAGTCTCTCGACAATGCTTTGATCTTCCTATGTAATTTATTATTATCGTATGTAATGTATTATCATCGTTATTGTTTTGCTTTGTAAGGCCAAAGTTGTTGCAGTCACCTGTATTTTTTCATTCAAAAAAGCACAAAACTCACAAATTTTTCCCAAAATGTCAACAATAAAAACTGTTTTAAAAAAATACACCATCCCCACAGTGTACCCAATTATTTTCATATTATGATATTAATAAGCACGCAAGCTTGATGTAATATGGATTTCAATTGAATAGAGCAATGCCAGACGAACAGCGTGTGAATAAAGAATGGTAATTTTAACGCAGCGGCATACAGTACGTAGCGCCCATTTGCTTGCTACTATTCCATTGCTCTCATCTGTAACACGAGCGAAAAAATCCATTGTTGTATTCCGCCAGCTGCATTCTCATTTTCCCTCATCATCGTCTTAAAAAATACTCACAAATATTTACCCCTCTAGAATTTAATTCGAACTAAATTGATAAACATTTTTTTTATGAGTCCCTAGCTTGTGTCTATATACGTCGCAACGATAATTCTCGAATTTGATGTGCTGTGATACGCGCGGATGGGAGTAGAAATAGCGAGGATCGACAGAGGAAAAGACATATGGATTGAGAGATGGGAAATATTGGGGAATATTTGATTGATCTTATTTTTAGACTACGGGGAAATCTGCGGCCGCGGATCTTTTCCTGCCGTTTTGAAAATAAGGCAGTTGGGCCAAAATTGAGCGGTATGATCATGGTGGCTGGTGCGCTTTATACATCTATACACATCATTAAATTATGTCTGCTTCATGCGCTTGACCATTTTCAAAAAGAAAATGGAATGTGTAACCACGTGCGTTGATTGGTTTGTTGTTAGTGTTGCTGATGCTGATGATGGTGCTGCTGTAAATGCTGTTGGAGATGCTGAGGCCTACTGTTGATTCTGCTGATAATTCTACTGCTGCTGCTGCTGTTGCAATGGAGTCGACTAGAAATTGTCTACAATTTTAAAATATAAAATGGACAAGGCTGAGATTTTGTTTGTATTCCCCCAATACTCCACCGGCTTTGTTTTTCTTCATTTTCCTCCCTTCCCTCATTGTCCTTATTTCTGCCTTAATGGTCATGGGCGAGAATCTCCCAGCCCCCTGGCCCCCACCATCGCTACGCCACTTGATCAAAACATTATAATCCGTCAATGTCACCATTGCGCCTATATCACAGTTTATATAAACAGGAACTCAACTTTTCACAAGACATTTTTCATTTACATTTGTTTCTATTTCTGCAACGGTTTTCAAATGTATTAGATAAAAGCTCTGTGTTCCGGTCGGTTACCTTCCAATTACGAATTATTTCCCCAATTGGAAATATCCCTGGCCGCGTCGACATGTCTAGTCATAAACGTTTAGTCGCACGTCAGTTTTATTAATCAACCACAATATGCACGTCATTCTCAATGAAAAAAATACATACAAATTTGCTATATATAACAATTTTCAACGGCCCTACATCGAGTTTCACTCATACATTTTTCAAAGGTGACGCAGACGAAACGTAATTGATTGATGCTCGTCACAAGTTCAAAACTGGTGGTGATCACAGGTAAACAAAGTAATTTAATTAGTATGGACACAATGCACGGGTAGACCAACCCCGTTTGCCCATTATTTCATATGATGCACGATATGGGGCAGAGGGAACCCTCCCTCTTTTGTGTTCGTCATTGTGTTCCCGGAATCCCAGGAATTCTTTTCAGATGTCTAGGGGGATGTGTTAGATAACAATAGTCTGGAGAGTGTATAGGGTATAGGGACAAAAAGGGGGGGGGGGGGGGGGGGTACCCCTCTGCCCCATATCGTGCTGGGTATAATTATTTGTTAAACCTTAAGATAGTCTGGCTCCACGGCCAGGTGGTTCCCTGACCTGACTACTCCTGATAATTCGTTGCTCAGGTAGTCAGATCAAAAGGCAGATCACAAGTCAATCAGCTCACAAGTCAGCTCACATATACATGAGATGAACAATGACAAAGGAATGCTTTTGTTATATAAGTGTGTATGAATATCTTGTTAAATGGCTTGAGACCACTTGTGGTGTGACTTGTGGTGTGACTTGTGGTGTGACTTGTGGTGTGACTTGTGGTGTGACTTGTGGTGTGACTTGTGGTGTGACTTGTGGTGTGACTTGTGGTGTGACTTGTGGTGTGACTTGTGGTGTGACTTGTGGTGTGACTTGTGATGTGACTTGTGATGTGACTTGTGATGACTCGATCAACAACTCTGGTTTTCTTTAAATTTGATTGAATGTTGATCTTCACTTATTTTCTTTGAAATATACCTGAAGATCGTCAAATAAAAAACAAACAAACAAACAAACACCCCAACACCCCAACGAACCAAAAAAAAAAAGAGAAGACGGACATGTAGTATTCGAATATTCGAAACTGGGTTTGACTGAATATTCGAATATTTGATACTCGCCGATTAAGTTTTTCAGTGCATGCCGCACCGGTAAAAAACATTGCACGTAAAAGCACGCCGGTGTTTTACGTATGGCGATTGAGATTATGGACCGTTCAAACGGCATTTTTTGCATGCCCCTGTTGTATCAAGGGTTTTACGGACGGGAACAATAAACCTCCGTCCACAAAAAGTTACGATTGACAAAAATCCGGCATTTGACACTGCTAAGCGCCGTAACTTTTCTATTAAAATAGCATCAGAGTCGTATCTGTACGTGCATATATATCTTTTCGAATATTCGAACTGGCAAAATGGTATTCGAATATTCGCTTGACTATCGAATATAGAAAATTCGGTACATTCGGGACAGCCCTATGCGTCTTTTTTCAGGAAATGAAATATTTTCAGAAAATATGACGCCGTTGTAGCTCTTATACGGTGTGCAAGGAAGAACCGGCACTCTCGCCAAATCGCGTTGGATTAGCAGGTTTCCTCACAAACTCCACGACAAGCTCTCTTCTGTGTTTGTATCTGCCAGGGAGATCATACCCCATCAGTTAAGTTTTTTAATCAGAAAAAAAGGAGTTGCGTTTGAGCATAACATTTGAATTACCGTAACCGGTGGTCTAGTAACTGAGCTATCTAGCCCTATGTTGGCGGTCTTGCAATTTGTCAATATCTTTGTTCAGATGTGCTAGTCAGAAGTCATATAGCTAGGGATCATACCCCATCTTTACGATACAACCTGGGAAGCGACATTGTGGGGATCACTAAACGAGGATACAACTTTTTAACTTAATCATCATCAAACGATATCAAACAAACCACGAGTGAAACTGACGTCTCGATAAACATTGAGTGAGGTTAATTAAACGAGACTGTCTGAACTTGAAGTCGAAAGTGGAATCGGCAAGCTTGAATAGATTAATATTGGACACTATAGAAGCGGCTTGCTTTTGGTAATGTCTTTGTTGATGGAAAGTGGCTGTGAATGTCACTACGGGTACATTGCGCACCATTCAAGACAATGGCTTTCTGCGTCTGAAAAGTGGGTCCTTCGGGCGTAATGTTATTGTATATGCATAGGTCTCTCTTTGTTGAATGCTGCTCATGGAAAACTTATCTTTCCAATTGAATGCTTCCATTGTCCTCACTCATAGGCGCTGAAAAAAGATACGTAGGAAATAATGGCATCTGTGTTAAATTAATTCTACATCAAGTCTCGCACTGCAAACGCATCGACCCAAGTTGAAAATGCAGAGAATGTACCACACTTTCACCGCTACACAAGTCTTTTTTTTTCAATAACGCTGTGGCATTTCTTTGTTGATTTTATGTACGGTTAATGTTTTTGAACTGCGTGGTTTGTGAAATCCAAACATTGTAGGGGAGATGGGGGTTAGTTGGAACACGGGGTAAGTTGAAACATTGAGATTTTTTTCCACAGCTAAAACAGCTAGCTGTGGAAAAAGAATCTCAATGTTCCAACTTACCCCGTGTTCCAACTAACCCCCAGAAATAAATGGATTTGGGGGTTAGTAGTTTATAGCGTGCTAGCAAATACTGTAACACTGACCTGTGTGCATAGATACTGGGAAGACAGAGATGAAAAAATATGTTCTATAGTAGTCTGGTTCCCTAACCATAGTTTAGATAAAACGGAGCAATTTATAGACGTCAGGGAATTATCAACTCGGGGAACTAGACTATTTCCAATCGTTGGAAAAATGATATAAATCACCACTTTTCTTGAAAACGAAAAGTGTACACCAGGTGCCATGATTTCACCGGATGCTTAAGACTGCTATTTACTTACAGTCGAGTACGGTATTTCGTAATAATTCAGTAGTTATGTTTGCCAAATGTTGTATATACTACCTTTAACTTGCATCACTGGTGATAACATTTTTGCTAATAATTATTCAAACTGTCAAACAATCCACAAGGGAAACTGACTAGGTGAACTGACTAGGTAAATTTGAATACATTTTCAAAGTGAACAAAGAAACTGGCAGGAGCGGGATTCGAACCTGCGACCTCCGGAGGTCGCAGGTTCGAATCCCGCTCCTGCCAGTTTCTTTGTTCACTTTGAAAATTATTCAAACTGTCTAAAAGTGGCTATTTGTAGCAGCGTATATCTATTCTACAGTCGGTGAAAGAACTCAAACCCCTTGTGACCTTCACGTGCCGGTAGTCAATCGTCTCTGTTCGGTGCTCAAACTCTGTCGTGTGTGACATTACGTGTGCATTGACCTATCATTCATTAGGCATTTACGTGCGTGACTGGTAGTGGTATGTTCACACTGCAATACATACAAGGATATGTTGGATATTGCAATATTGTTCACTTATGTAAGATCGTCAGTAACCGTTACAAGTACATCATCGCCAGTCGTTATTGGAAAGTAGTCCGTATCAGCAGGATGGCAAACCAGACTCCATCCAGAGAGTTCACTTCGTTCGGCTGTTCCATCGTTTTGAATTCTTTTTGCATCAATTTCCTGATAGGATGTTTCTTCAAAACCATGGGGGTGCTTCTACCGACGCTCCAGGATCAATTCACGTCTCATACCTGGATCATTGGTACAATGGCTACCGCCTCGGCAGCTATAACGGATGCAGTTGGTAAGGAAACTTTATAAATTCCCGATAGTAGAGTTTGAGCTGCCTGTATAGTGAGTCAAAAATTAGGTGAAGTAAAAAAATAGATACCAGCTAGCTGGTACACCCCACGGCGGGTGTACGCGTTAAAACTTCACTCGGTCCACGAACCGTACAACCGCGAATTTTGCAATGCAATGGCGCGTGATCTAAAAATTTCCAAAACAGCTATTCCCAACTCACTTGCAAAGCCGTGATACACGCGTGGCATGGAAACATACACGGCAGTAAACTGTCCACCCACTGCCACCCACCCAACCACCAACATAAGCAGCAGTGGACGGCGGCTTGAATTTTTAAATATATTTACTGCACATAGTTAAAAATGAGGTGAAAAAAACATGTAAACATGTTCAGTTCTCTTGTCTAACATTTCTCTTTCATTTTTCTGTCTTTAAACAGTTAAAAGAAAAAAAACATGGTTGTCGGACATTTTTTAAAGAATGGCGGCCATCTTGAAAATAAAAAAATATATAAAACCTCCTCCTTCCTTTTTTATTTTTACAAAACCCGGACGCACCCATTACGCCACTCTAAAACGGTATTCGGAAGAGTAATTGAACAATTTTGTTCAGTATCTATAAGTATAAGGGTCACCTCTTTTCGAAAATCTTGAAGAGCTTTAAGGGCAGAAGCTGTTTGGGATTTTGATGATTTTGATAATGATGACAATGTAGTGAAATTAGTGCTGCGGTGTCACAGCATGCAGGGGAGGTTGATCCCAAAGTAAATCACTATGAGCGTGCTGGGAGCTCGGAGCAACAAAATCACCAGTTAACCAGTAGTTGAATTTCCGCCGATCAAATCAGGAAGAGTGAAATCAAGTTAATCGAAATCCAAGATGACAAATTAAAAATCCAGAGTATAGACGATGTCAACGAAAACGGTGTGTAATAATTGCAGGTGGGTGAAGATGCAGTTATAAGAATGATCAGGATCCCATGATGAAGACTATAAACGGTACAGACTAGAAGTTAGAACTTGAAGAAAGGATCCCCACAGCTCAGGCGCAGCACGTGTTTGATAGGCCTACACTTTGCCTACAGGAAAACAACGCGAGAAACGCGCATGGTCAAACATGGGTCAAAATACATACGAGTTGTGTCCGTGCGCACAAGTACAGTGGCGGGTCGAAGGTCATACATGTACAATCCAAGTCTATTTACAACGTGTGTATTGGCATAATAGAGTTATAACTCTGACACTGCCCGCGCCCATGGCCGGCAAAGACGCCACGCTCCAAAAGTTTTGAGTGAGAGTGTCTCAACTTTTAACACATGTTCCCCCACAAAATTACTAAAAAGGACACTCACCACAAGTTCTCGAAATGCACGCCTTCACTCAGAGCATACTCATGCTCCCAAAGGATCCAGCTAAAATATAAAAAATACGCGAGGAAAAATCATCGTGGACTGGAGCACGATCCGAATGCTGCCGCCACGAACAGTGAAAAGCCAGCGCTCACACGGACAGATATTCCGTACCCTGTGGAGACATGAACACAATGCGCACAAAGGGACTGAATAGGTCTCCACAGGGCATTTGTATGGGTTAGGATGTCTCCACAAGGAATTTTGTGTACTGAGTCTATGGGGTTTGCTTAACTGCAGGGACAAAGGGGAGAACAATGCCATGTCTCCACAGGGCTGCAAAAAAAGGTATGTGTGTGGACACACACCAGTGTACCACGTAACAAGCGTTTCTCAGATATTACTACTCCACAAAATTGGGTAAAATATTAAAGATAACGATAAATGCCGTTGTCTTACAAAAGAAACCTTCACTCAATGACCTAATTCACATAATTACAATTCTTATACAATTAAAAGAACGAAATATGGGACAAAAGCCTCTAAATTTGGGTCTAATTGTCTTAAAGGAAACATGATTTAGGATTTATATTGCATTATTCCTGCTTAAAACAATAAAGTATTATCTTGACAATGATATTTTGTGTCCAGAGACAATTATTTCCCAGATTAAATATGAGAAAACAATTTTTGAAAATGTTTGTCCAAGCTACTCCGCCCCCTGAGTGGGACCCTCATTAACATAAGTGTGTGACGTAGATCGAGGCACATTACCCATTCATCACGGGTATGCATTGTGTGTACATTGTACGGCGAAAATTCTTCGTCCAAAATCTAAGCAAAATATAGTGTTTTTCGGCCATGCTGACAAGGTGTGTGGCTGCTGGGTGCAGCAAAACAACGACGGGTGGAGTAAGCCTTCATTTATTTCAAACTGAAGCGAAATATCGTAGAATTTGGACGGCGAAAGTGAAGGTGACAAGAGCAAAGAGGTCCGGCCCCAGCAGCTTTTCAGCGTTATGTAGCGACCACTTTGAGCCGTCGTGTTTCGATACTGGTATTTTCAAATCCTTTGGGATGACCATTAAAAATATGCTCAAGTCCACTGCCATCCCAACAAAGTTTCCAGATGCGTGTAAGATAAAGGCGAAAGCAGTTAAACGGCCCATTCCCCGAGGAGCCTTCGCTAAAAAGGGAGAAAATCAGGGTAAGTTCGATGTTAGTTGTTGTTGCAACTTACGAAATTGCACGTGTAGACCTAGTGTGTGTATACGGGCCGGGTCCAGACTATCAAGTCGATCCATGAATTTCGGTGCCTCGGTCTACGTCACGAACAGCGCCCTCAATTTGAGTCTCAACAAATTTCAAAAAGGGGGGGGGGGGGGGGGTCAATTTTTGAGCGGCAAATAATCACACTAAAACTTCGCTTGAACCAGTTTGGCTTTTAATTCACATTTAATACATATAAATGAATTTATTTATGAAATAAAATGAGATCCGGTCAATTTGAGAAGCATGGTTCCTTTAATGGCGTATGAATTCCACGACAACTATAGTGGCCTTTGTATATATGCATATTCATCTGAGACGCATACAAAGTAGGGTGAACTAAATATTATAGCTCAGTATCTATGGGGAGTTAGACAGTAAGCGTATACTGCGTGCCCCCACAGCAATGATTATGCAGTGCCGACGACGACGACGACGTTCTTAAAATACTCTTTCTTAAATGAACATTTTAGTCAGAATCTTCATTAAGTTTTATCCATTCCTTTGCCATTTTGTATTAATAAGGTGAACATTAAGTAAGGACCAGCTTTCCCACTTTTTATCGAAGGTAGCTAGAGTCATAATTGCCACTGACATTTGCCTGTTAACAAAAATGGCCGGGTCCTCGTCAATTCTTATTGGACTATTTTGCGGAAATCTTGCGTCTATGAATGTATAAGTCCAATTAATAAGCTTTCAAGTCACAAACAAAATCTGAAAAAGAACTCATGTTGTTGGCGGTTGTATGAATTTTTCCCCAAACATAGCTTGACATGTATAGGACTCATCATTTTAAGCAAAGAAAAACAATGTTACAAGATTACAAAAGAAAAACTGTTACGTGTTGGAGGCCAAACGCGCATACTCGACATCCTAGCTCCACGCGCGAAGAGCTAAGTCACGTGCTGTAGGAAAGATACATTTAGGTGCATTACTTTACGTAAAATACACCAAATCCTGAGAAACTCTCAGTTCAGTTCACACCTGAGGTCATTTGGGCCGAGTTCGGGCGAGTTGTTCTTGTTTGCTCAAGAACAACTCGTGTCTTCGTTCGTGTTCCGGCCGCTCGAACGCCAAAGAACGTCTGACAGCCAAGAGCGCCATCTATCGCTTGTATCCACGCAAAATGCAATGGCTGTGCCCATGTACGTTATTCAAGCGTTCGTTCCAAAAACCTGAATTTCAGACTCAAAATATTTTAACGAAAGCACAATATTTAGACTGCATTTTCCCCCAGTTTGTTCAGAAAAAGTTTTATTTTTCAAAACGTTTGGAAGGGAATTTTAGGCAACATTACGCCGACTTTCACGCTTCGTCAAATCATCCGCCATCTTTGGTCGTCTTCTACGTCGCGTCAAATTGCGTCATGTTCTTGTAAACCCCTACTGGTTAGTGGTGTGTGATCTTGTTCCGAGTGCAATGTTCGCGCGTCGCGTTCCCGCTGTATTCGGGCGCAAGAACAGGGAACTCGTGTTAAGAACAGACCGCCCGAACTCAGCCTTCGTGATGTCATCAGGAACTTGGTAAACACACATCAGTCCTTGTGCCAATTTACGCGCGTCACTCTTTAGAAATTATTGACATATAAAAACAACAGAGGGTGCTATCACACTAGGGGGGGTTCTCAAACTTGGGCTTGGGCTTGGGCTTGGGCTTGGGCTTGGGCTTGGGCTTGGGCTTGGGCTTGGGCTTGGGCTTGGGCTTGGGCTTGGGCTTGGGCTTGGGCTTGGGCTTGGGCTTGGGCTTGGGCTTGGGCTTGGGCTTGGGCTTGGGCTATTTTCCAGTCCCAGCCCATTGCCAATCTAAAGCCTTGAATACGTAAATATATTAACAGACTCTGGCTCGGTAAGCACTTATCCAGAACCACCAAAATGACATCGTCGCGCCTTGTGCCTATTCAATAAAGCCTTGTGCCTATTCAGTAAGGCACAGTGCACTTTCAGTAATACATGACGATGTCGTTTTGGTGGTTCTGGAACAGTGCCTCCCCTCTGGCTCCGGATTAAAACATCAGACTTTGATATACATGTAGCAAAAACAGTATCCTAGATCTTGCCAAATTTGGGGACATAAAATTACGCGAAGCCCAAGCCCGAGTTTGAGTTTCAGAATAGGTCATGGACTGATGTAAGTTTACCAAGTCCTCGGACATCAATAATACAATAACACGTGCATTGTCCTTAATATATACATTATGACTATTCACAATACAGTGCGCCACCAAGAGTTTGTTACGGAAAGGCCATTTTTTCGTACTGCACATCTGAAAGGTGTCATTTTGCACAAAACGATAAAAATGGGTAGGCTACATTGACAGGAGTGAACTTGTAAGTAGTTAGATATTTCCAGCGGGTATTTACTGGTTATAATTTCCAAGCATCCAAAGGCTTTTCAATATTACTATTCTGAAAACACCCTTGGATGAACTGGATGGTATGGGTAACTTGTGGACGGGGCAGTTTGAAAATGACCTCTCTGCGTGCTCCGGCTTGGTGGCGCAGCGTATTGTGAATCGCGCCTATAGTCAATATTTTACTCTCCAAATGTAAATCCAATGTACTGTCAGAAAATGTTGCCTCCTTATAAAAAAAACTTTTCTTATCTTACTCGAGGCATGTCCAACCCCGTCCTAGAGAGAATATTCAGCAGTCGGCAAATTATGATGTCGACCACCACGATGATTGGCGTGGGTATGATTTTGATTTCCTTGGCAACGAGCGTCGTTCATATCTTTCTCGCTGTGATCCTTCTTGTTGGTGAGTATATCATCACCCACTGTATGAACTACATGATAAAAACAATCCGGATAACTCACTGGTCATTGCGCGCTGCACAACCAACTGAAGCCACACAGGCCATACTACTCCCATCGTATCTGGGTGAGTGATCTATCATTTAAAAGAGATCTTCAGCAACACTGTACTGTGATACCAAGTCGGTTGCATCAGTTTGATTAAATATGTAATATATCTTAGGAGTTTAGTTTCGGCTGTTTGTTTTTAACTCACTCGATATTGCTCGTGGTTTTTTTTTCAGGGATCGGACTTGGCGTCGGTAACATACTGACCAAATCTCTACTAGGACGGCACTTCAGGGAGCGTTACGCTTTGGCCTGTGGTTTAGGACAACTCGGGACCGCAGTGGCTTTCATTGTAATCACACCAATGTCACAGCTCTTCCTGGACACCTACGGCTGGAGAGGAGCAGAGATGTTAATGGGGGGTATCTGCCTGAACACGGTCGCCTGCGCTGCCTTGATCAGGGAGACCAAGACAGAGTACAAGTCTTTGCGAAATCCAAGTGATCCTGCACAAACCAATGACTGTACGGTCACCGCTGCTGTTAAAAGATCCTGCGTTCGCCTGTACAAGACATTAAATCTTCCTTTGGCAGTAGAGTACAACTTTCTAGTTGTATACGCGTGCTTTGCGGCTCCTGCTTTGTGCAGTAGTTCTTGGCTGATATTTTTCATTCCCCATCTTCAAGCCAAGGGCTTTACGCCTCTGGTGGCAGCCGGGCTTTTCACACCAGCATCTGTGGGGTATGTCTTCGGAACAGTCATCTGGGCGCCTTTTGTCGATAGCGGAATGCTGAAATGTTCCACGGCCTTAATCGTCAGCAGCCTGGTGTTGACGCTGCCGTTCGTCGTCGATCCATGGGTGAATGACGTTTTGGGAGTGGTCGTGATGAATTTGCTTTTTGGGCTAACCACGTCCTCCATATTCACGCTTCATGATGTCTTCGTCAAGGAACTCTTCGGGAAAGATCGGCTCACGAGCGTCTGGGGGTTAATGTACCTCTTCAATCTACTGCCAAGATTACTCTCTGGATTTCTTCCTGGTAAGAGAGCGTGCAAGTCTCGCGACTACGCGATCACTTTGTAACTTTTTATGTGAACGTCTTGGTACCAAACACTGACTAGTCTAGCGATGGACTCTTTAGTTTTCCTTCACCCCGGACTCTATATTGATCGGAAATTGAAGTTGAATTATTTATAATCATTTCGGTCATCATTTTGTATTAGTATTTAAAACATGTGGCAACTTGAAATGCCTTTATTTTTTTAACAATACCAGGTTATTGACCTTTCCCCAGAGTACCGTATTTCCCGCCAAATCTCATTGGATATTGAAGTCAACATGCATGCTTTAGTATATACATGTATACACAACATCACAGATAGTCGCATGTTTGGGTAATACTATACACCTGAACTTTCTTAACCACTTACGCTAATATAAGATCCATGCTTGAATAATATGTACAAGAAATTTGCCACAATTTTTTACACCTCTCCCTTTAGTGACTATAGACGATGTCGGAGATGATTTTGTTTCCATTTTTTTTCAAAGGTTGGATTTACGACCACAGTGGGAGTTACGACTTGGCATTCATCGTAATTGGCATCCTGCCAACAGTGGGTCTTCTCCCGATGATCATCGGAATACTACAAAAGAAATTATAGTATTTTTGTTTGTAATTTTTAGTCGCGTCGCATCGCATCGCAAACGGGGCTCTAAAGCCTGGTTTTCATATAATCGCAATTAACGCCGACAGCACGCAAGATGGCAAGTCGCAGACGTCCGGGTAGAGACGGTTCTGGACGTCATTCGGCTGAAAATGTTCAACAAAATGGCGTCCGAATGTTTGAAAATGTCTCACTGAAATGGCGCTTTTTGGTACTTCACACTTTTCTGAAAGCTGAACTGATATTTCATTTCGATAGATTTCAATTACGGGCAGCTATTTTACTTACATGTATGCTTATATTTCTTGGTCAAAGGATAAAATGGGTTCAATTTGTGGCACTCAAGCGGTGAGAGACATCGTTGAATGCACGGCATGTCAGTACGTGTATTTGAATGGGCCTACTCTCACGACGCGACGGCGACAGTCGGCAAAGTTGAATTTGGTTGATCTTTGCCGACTGTACTGTCGCCGTCCATGTTGGGAAAGTCCCCGATGAAGCGTTTCCATTTATCGGCGTTGCATCGGAGACTCTTCTGCGACGCTGTCGGCGATTATAACGACTATCTGGAAACCAGGCTTAAAGCGCTTAGCGTTGTTCTTGTGCCAAATTCGTTTTCGCGACACGGCTCAACAGAAGAGGGCGCTACAACATTTACTATGCTTTACTGATTCACAGGTGGACAACGCGGCTCCTGCACGAATTCGTGCTTGTTACATTTAACATTTTATTTTGTTTAAACAAATTCACCCAATCAGCAATGCGAATTATTTACGCGCGCTCGTGGTGTCCGAATGTGTATCGTGTATGCAGCTGCCGCATGTTTAACGTAAAAGAAAAAGTTTAACCAACGTTTCAAGTACAATGTACATGTAGTCTAGTACATAAAGTGATAGTACACAGCATACATACGCAGTGGCCTAACATTGAGGAGACTGCAGTCTGACTATAAGTACTTTTATAGGCATTTTACAAACATTATAATTCACCTCGTGTGTCCGAATTACTTGGCTGCGGCTTGAAATGTCTATGGTAGTGGCTGCAGCCACATCACATAGACTTGTGTGTAATTTCAAGCCGCAGCCAAGTAATTCGGAAACGGCCTTAATCTCCAAATGTGAATCCAAATTAAAGGCTTTGCCAAGTGTTTATATACAATTCTGAACATAAATTGATGGTAATTTTTCACGATTCTGCTGTTTCTGACTGATTTTTGTGGTGTGTGTGAGTTTGTTTTTGCATTCAATAGGGGACCTTTAACAATAGAGGACAATAGGGTCCCCGGTTGAGAAAGGTCCTCGTGTGAAAATCGCGTACAAAACCAATGAGGGTCCTTGCCAAATTAAAGTATGAACAATAGGGGGTCTTTATGTCCTTATGCGCATTGCACTGTGTACATTGAAAACAACCAAGAATGTACCACCTTGGTTATTCATGGACATGCCATATAGGTCGATGCACAGTGGGAATTGTTTTTCCACAGTACTTCGTGCACAGATTAATATCACAACATTTTTAGCGTTGCGTGCGCTTTAATAGAGTACCGAAGTGATGACGTCAATCAGTGCAATGTTTGGAACCAGAATACATTCTAAACTGCATGTGTTTGGAACCATTGCCGCGGCAACTGACGTCAGACTTCGGTACTCTATACATATGTATTTGGTATTTGGCGTGATTCACAATACAGTGCGCCACCAAGCGATTGCACCGGAGAGGCCATTTTCAAACTGCGCAGCGACAAGTTACCCATACCATCCACCTCTTTTATTCAATATAGTATTTCTCAGGATATTTCATGATCATGATAGTAACAATGAAAATCATTTTGATGCCTTGTAAATATAAGCGCTAACCGCCCGTCGAAAATATCAAACTACTGAAAAGTTTGAGCGTATCATGGGTAGGGCCTATCAATCAACGGCGTAGGCAGGACTCTCTCCATAGGGGAGAGTGGAGGGTATGTTGCAGTTGGGGGTGGCGCTCACAGTATTTTTCTTATATAATAATACTATCGTTTTCTCCGTTTGCGAAATTTTCAGGGGGGGGGGGGAGACTGGGCGACGATTTTTTTATGGGGGCTTGCTTGCTTGGGGTGGGGGTATTGATCCCTCACTACCGGGGCATTGATCCCTCACTACCGGGGCATTGGACCCCCCCCCCCCCCCCCCCCTCCAGATTTGTGTGGTGAGAAAAAAATGCTGATTTCGAGGTTATCTGTAACTTTCCAACAAAATGCAACGTCAAAATGTAACGTTAAAGCGGTAAACAAACAGTACAACAACTTTAAATGCACCATTGTTCTGTCGGACATATAGGGACATATAGGGGCATAAGTGTACACAGCTAATCAGCTATAGCCTTCATAGGGTGACCAGACCTTTGTTGTATCATGAACAGCACCCCTAATCTCATAGTCTCCACCACCCCCCCCCGCTTTCCGAATTTATTTTTTTGCCGGCTGGGATTTTGGTCATCCCCATCCCCAACTCATCCACCCGATCTCCTCACTCGTCGACACGAATTCACGCCACTGATTTACCGGCTTTGTTTAAAGAGGAAAGAAAACCAAGTTGCATTTTTCCGCTTTATTGGCTTTTCTGAGAACATGTATATTCTTCTGACCGAATACAAATTGGTAAAGAACGATTAAAATTTATTTCATTGGAAAAAAAATGACTAAAATTGCCCCTTGGAGTGAGCGTTTGGTCTCAATTCCTGCAAAGGTCATTAGGGATGCAAATGTATGCATATGACCTTATGACGCGTGTGCGCTTACTTGGCCGGCCTCAGTGGACCAGCAGCGCGGCCACCACGTCTGCAGCGTGTTGGTACTATCATCCACGTGTGTGTTATGACATTTTCGTCGTCAGCTGGTCGTACTTTCTTGGCAATTTTTGCCGAATTCACGGCCTTCCTAGCTTACTTTTGGAGTTATTCAGAGCTAGAATGTATTAGATGTATGAGACAGATACAATGCAGTTACCAGACTATGTTCGCGGCGCACACACAAATCCATGCATCCAAACCCAAATTTCAGTGTCAAAATATGGATGAATAAGACACGAGTAAGCTTCCTGCTCCACAAAGACCCCATTAAGAAAATAATGAAAAACTCGTCAGTGCAACGTACATGCAATAATGCACCGCCAGGAACATTAAAAATAGGACAAAACCAACACATAGGAACACAATGGGCACTCGCATAGTGACGTCATCTATGCCTACGCAGCTACGTCACACGATTGGATTGCAAACACGCGGTTGACCCCGAGCTTTTCTGATTCTGAGCGAAAGAGACTCCAAAGTAAAACCTCTCTAAAATTGCCAAATCCATGCATAAACTCTTCAAACCTACTTTGTTAGGTTTGGGGAG
The DNA here is from genome assembly GCA_037893225.1 of Hippasteria phrygiana. Taxonomy (NCBI): domain Eukaryota; kingdom Metazoa; phylum Echinodermata; class Asteroidea; order Valvatida; family Goniasteridae; genus Hippasteria; species Hippasteria phrygiana. The sequence continues at coordinate 910,144 of JAZGUH010000179.1, forward strand.
GCATAGGCTCTCAGAAAAGCCACTAAAGTGAAAAAATGCAAATTGGTTTTCTTTCCTCTTTAACAGTGGCAATTTTCTTAAGTCGGAATTTTCGGTGCAAGCCATTTTCCCGTTCATAATGCAGGTCATGGACGAGCGAACCCTTTTTAAAACTACTCTTGTGACGTCACTCTATTCAGAAAAGTGTCGATTATTTTAAAGAATTTTTAAGAACAGTTAACTGTACATTCTTAAAAGGAATGTACAGTTAACTGTACATTCTAAAAAGAAATTCGACACAGAAAAATACGACTCAATCGACACAGACATTGCAATTTTTATACAACTCCATGCATGGCGAAAAAATCAATCTGGCTGGACATTCTAATGGTTGATATTGACAGTTAAGAGCTGTCTATGTTGACAGTCTAAAAATAAGCCAAAATTTGTTACTGAGAGCAAAATTACTACGCCAAATTTTGAAAACAAAAATTCTTGTTACCTTTTGCCTTTCCCCCCACCATTTCTTGATCTGTTACAGGGGTCCATGTCGGCTGGGGCCTTGCAAATCAGAGAGTATAGGAAGTTTTTTCGCCTCTGATTCTGCCGCTTCCTTCGCAAGTAGCAATTAATTCATCATCAGATAATGTCCAAAAATACAGGGTTATACATTCCACTCACTGGTTCGATTAACCAACGAATTCTAATAAATTGGCCTCTGTCCCGGTTGAGTCACTTTTTACAACATTATCTGGAAACGTATTCCAACTCAGAAATATGTACGAATCGTCAATCACCGGAAGACATTTTGGCAGAGCTAGCAGAGACAACTTACATAGCACGACGATAAATGACTGCAAACGCCAATTTTGAATTCGATTGAGCGCGTTCAAGAACCAAACCTTTTATTCCATTGTTTCGTTACGCAACAAGAAGATCAGCGGGGTAAAGCTTTCACGTCGGTAGCTCACGACTGAACAATGGACTTAATTCACTTACGAAAGAAATGTTTGCGGAAACACCCAGTGGCGCACCCAGGATTTGACTTTGGGGGGCTCACCAATTTTTTTAAGGGGGGGGGGGGACTCTTTTGACGTTGGTGGCGCCATCTACCCCCCATTATACTTCTACACCCCCCCCCCCCCCCCCCCACCCCCCCCCCCCCCCCCCCCCCCCCCCTTATACTAATCGGAAATAGGCCACTTAGGGCCGCGGTCAATTCCTTGGACACAAAAAATATAATAAAATAAAAATAAAATAAAAATAAGAAATGGCAACCTCTTAGGGGGGAGGGGGGGGGGGGTGTTAATCCCCCCGAGGCCCCCCCCCCCCACCTTGGGTGCGCCACTGGAAACACCATGCGGAAGTACGTGTATTTCTCAAAAAAGAGAGGTATAACTCGACGTTCCGGTCAGTATGTTCTCCTGAAGACGGTCAGAGCATACTGACCGGAACAGCGAGTTATACCGCTGGTTCTTTTAAGAACCATTCTCTCTTTTTTGAGAAATACTTCCACATGGTGTTTCCGCAAACCTTTCTTTCATCAGTATCTCCGCCATGCAAAGCCTCAAATCTTACTTAATTCACTTAATTCATCTCATACCTCAAAACATTATTATTGAGAATGGACACTTTTTGTTTCCTTGAAATCTTGACAATGGGTGTGAAAGGGACGTAGTTTAAGTCGGAGAAACGACTTAAAAGGTGAACATTCTTTGATTGGAATGTCCACTTTTTCGCCTCCTTAACTTGCCTACTTTCATTGCATGAGTTTCAGCGTTGCAACTGGCTGTTTTCTGTAACTTCTGGTCGAGATATTTTGGCGGTGGAAAATTGATATTAACTTTTAATGGACACCTTTTTGTACAGTACATGTATACTTGCTTGGGTTCTGACAAAAATGTCGGCCTTTGAAGCCAAGTTAATACTCGGACTAGGTTTTCGCACAGTGTTTACACATTGAAAGAGCGATTTATATTACACTTCACGCACTGGCAAGTGGCTGCGATCAATGATGCATATAGAGTAGTGATGACGTCAAAGCAATATTTTGAGCCAGAATACTTTTTTTTTTTTTTTGTGTCAATGTGTTTGCATGATGACCGGCTGTTAACAAAGGAACAGTCGAAATCTCCATTAATTTTGTTTGGAGCCAGTTGTCGTGCAGCTGATCTGACGTCATCAGACTTCGGTATCTCTTGATCGGTTATTAGTGTCACCCTGTATGGAAATGATACCGCAATATAGCAAACAGTGCTAAAGTCGTTCTGGTGTCGTTTAGTAGTTTAGCGTTAATGTGCTGGGGTGCGTCTTAAGCAAATTTGTGTGCTTTTTTAAGCAGCTCAAAATAATTGGCCCAATTCCAATCGTACTTCGTTCGCTTTTGCACGTGCAGAGGTCGGTGGTAAAAGTTCGTATCAAAGGGCGCCCTCTACTGGTTACTTATTCGGACTGGCAGACTAGACAGGTACCAAGTATTAAATTTGTGACCTGTGATACGAGTACGTAGCAAGGAACCAGTCTACTAGTTTTAGATGTTCAAGAATTCAAGTTTCTGACAAAAATGTCTGAACCTCGTCGAGAGTGGTGGGTATCTTTTCACGTTGAAATAGGATTTAAGGGTCCGTTTCTGAATGAATCTCAGTGCTTAGTTCATTCTTATAATTGAGATGTTACCGATGACCAAAACAGTTTGGCATGTCATTTAAAAATTAAGAGATTAGCTAATCTAAATTTAGGATCGTGTGCCATATTTTTAGTCCACACAGTGAGGTCAGTGTCATGGCATTGGCATGTTCTGCAGTGTCACGTACGAGAAAGATTTTACTTTAATACCCCCTCGCCAAAATTGGTCAGGAATAGCATAATCTTGGAAAATAACCAACCTTCCTTGATAACAACTATCTAAGCATGTGGCACAACCTGTTGTTTCAAGATTTATGTCAGCAAAATCTGTAAAAAAAAAAGGGGAGGTAGAAATCAACATGTAACGTTAGGCCTAGCTGTCAGTATGTATGTGAATACTTTGAATACACATTAACAGTGCCAAGTCTAGAACATCTAACACAGAAAACACTAACTTTCTTCCCCTATGTACTGCACAAACATTTCCGGACTAATTCCCAAAATTATGTTGTGCCACATGTTTTATAATTGTGACCCGCTCTGCAAAAAGGGCACTTATGTTGCAAAATTTGAAAATAGTGTTTTATATATAGCTGGAAAGGCCATTTTATAAGCTTTCATATGGTATATGTCTGAGGTCTCTAGCATTTTGCAATCACGAGATATTTGGAAATTTGCATGTTTTCAGGAATTTCTTGAAATGACTTAAGGAGAAACAAACCATTTAAAAAAACAAAAAGCAAAGCAATAGATGGAAGCACTCGAAAAATACACCTTTTTTTCCAACTTTATTCACTGAATTCAAAGATTTTGGTTATGAAATAGAATAATATAGGTATCAAAGATGCAAAAAACTTCCTCCCTTCAAAATCACTTGTTTGAAGAATTTTTCACCCTCTCCACATTGAACGGCCCATAACTCGTAAAAGCATACAGCGACTTATGTGCCCTTTTTGCAGAGCGGGTCACAATTATACAATTCTGAACACCAATGGATGGTTATTTTCCAAGATTTGCTGTTAACCCTAACCCTCCAGGGTATTTTGGCTAGAACCCTGCCAGATGCATCAGATTGCATACTTTGTCACATTGACTTGTGTGGAGAGTGCAGCAAGGTCAAGCTGTCACCACAGATGGACTGTGCTGCATCTGGCAGGGTTAGGGTTAATGTTCCTGACTGATTTTGGTGTGGGGTATTAAACTAGTAAAATCTTTCCGAGTAATCATCCTGTCGGGGGAACCAGACCTAGTACCTGGTTTCTCCAGGAAAAGAGGAAAGGGGCGCACCAAGGAGAAGTTACCTCACCCCTCCAAAAACAGACATTCAGCACGGCTAATGGTTTATCAAGTTAACATTAGAGAGGTTTCGTTAGCGCACGGTTAGAGAGACGACTACATTTAGTTCCCGTGACCTCATCAGTTTTTGCGCTTGTTTGACGTTTTCCTCACTCATCCTAAACGTAATCACCTTGTTTACACGGATAGCGGTCGCAGTAAGTAACAAACGGATAAAACCAACAAACATTGTTTACCAATTTTCGCTGCGTAAAGTTTAGAGCTAGTCGTCGGCGTATGCACTAACCGTGCGCTAACGAAACCTCTCTATTTACTTTTCATCGGCAATTAATCAATATCATGTATAGGCCCTATTTGTTGAACTTTTGCAGGTCCGTGTATGCGTGTTGCCATATAATCTACATGCATTAGAGCTCAGTCTCAGACATAATAACGAGACGGCTTAGTTAAGCTGCACCTGAATTGGAAATTGAAGGATTGGAGGACTGCCATCATGTCGAAGAGGAGGGCGGGGACCGAACTGACTGACAGGAACTGGGAAGAGGAAGATGAGCCAGAGGAGGTACATGCATTTTAGACAGAGGGGTGTCTGTGGGTGTCTTTTAGTACCCAACTAAAAAAAGTATGGGTACCCGTGTACCCAACTGAACTAAAAAAAGTATGGGTACCTCGGGTACCCAACTGAAAAAAGTATGGGTACCCAACTTAAAAAAGTATGGGTACCCCTGGGTACCCAACTGAAAAAAGTATGGGTATCCGGGTACCCAACTGAAAAAAGTATGGGAACCTGTACTTTTTAACCCTAACTCCCTACATCATTTTTCCCCCATGTACTAACCTGAATCCTCCAACATCCTCCGATTTAAAAGTGTTAAAACTCCATATAACCTGAATCCTCCAAAATCCTCTTATGGGGACCATAGCAAGAATCCTCCAAAATCCTCCAGGTTTTTTTTGCATACCCCTAGTAACCTCAATCCTCCAAAATCCTCATGTATCACATTGAGCCTGATAACCTGAATCCTCCATATTCCTGCAGGGGCAAAAACCCCTAGTAACCTCAATCCTGCAAAATCCTCCGATGCATCGACTTCCAAGTGCCCTCAATCCTCCAAATTCCTCCATTTTGCAAAGAGGATTTTGGAGGATTTGGGAAGGTTAGGGTTAAGCAAGGTTTTTGCGCTTAAGCATTTTTTTTTGCTTAAGCAGCTATATGGAATTGGTCCCAGTCCTTCTAGCAGTTTGTGACAGCGCCTCATATTTTTCCTATTATGTCGAGAATTTCTGATTTTTTTCCTTCTTTTTAGGCTGGCTCTTTTGAACCTGCAGAAAAGAAGGAATTAGCGCAACGCGTCATCAGAAAAGCCAGACGAAGAGTGAAGGCTGGAGAAGGAGATGATATGGCGCAGGTTGGTGTCGGAATTTTTTTGGGGTTCTTTCTGACGTATTCAGCACTGGATAGTCATTGCTTTCCAAGATCCTGTGGCAGAAAAACAATTGCATGGGATAGGCCTGTGAATTCTAAGCGTTTCACCCCTTGTGTCCGGCTGTTGTTGATGGGGTGCTGGTATGCCAAGAACAGGCTGTGCAGCCAAGCGTAAACCTTAACAAAAGACACCACAGTGAATAGAGTGGTCCTATTCATTGCACTTGGAGCCCCCCTTTCATGTGAATGAAAGCTATGTTTGAAAAAGCAGCATTTATTCATTACACTCCCAGGCCGGGCTGGGCTACATTTTACATGTACACAACTGGAGCTTTTATTTAATCCTGTTTATAAGACACCAAGTGTTCTATTTACAGAGCACTTCATTGAACTACATGTACATGTGTTGCAAAGAGATATCGCATGTTATGACAAAATTGACTATCAATAATAAAAGTACATGTACAGTGTACATGCATAAAATCCCCCTTTTTTTCAAATTAATATTTTCAAAAATGAATGCTTTTAATAGTTCATTGTTGAATTTCACCTGGTGGCAGGGACAGGCATGACTTTGATTAGCCCAAAATTATTATTTTTTTTAAAATCAGTTCATGCAACTTCAAAACTCATTTTTGTTATGGGAATTACTAAGAGCATTCAAAAGTCCCATCTACTGATTTGTGCCTTCCCAATAGGACGACGCTTCCAAGCCCAGCCCATTTGTAGGATTTACTTTCGGTGCCAAAAAGCCTTCCACCGACTTCAGCTTCAAATCTACCGGAAGCACGTCGCAGGCCGCAGCGACCTCGTTCAGCTTTAAGCCCTCAGTTCCCGACGAACCTCCCGCACTGGCCCAGCAAGATACAGTCGTCATATCATCAGCCGCCCCCCGCTTCCCATCCTTTGGCAAGGCGGAATCGTCCTCGGCTCCGATCAGTACAAACGGGACAGGAGGAATGGCTGTCATCCATTCAGGGACGCCGTCGTCGTCGTCGTCGTCGTCGAACCAACAGTACACTCAGAAGTTACAGAATCTGAACTGTTCGGTGAGCGCCTGGATCCAGAGACACGTCAGCGAGAACCCGGTCTGTGATCTGACACCCATCTTCGAAGACTACAAGAAACACCTTGGAGAGATTGAGAAGCTTCGGGTCAAAGATGCCAGGGAACCCCTTGGTGCCGGCGTGCCCCATACCGACAAGCCAACAGAACAAGTGACAGTTGCCCCGTCGGCAGGTTCAACTTACTCGTTCGGGAAATCCTCGGAGACAAAGCAGACAGATAAATCAATAGACTCGCTGCCTACCATTCCTGCGACGTCTACCTACAAGTTTGGCTCGTCAACAGACACAGAAGCTGGAACGTCCAAGGCAGATTTCTCTTTCAAGGTGTCCAGTGCGCCGCCAGCGTCGGATACAACTTCCGGATTTTCATTCGGCAGAAGCGAGACGGCTGGAACGAGCAAGGGCTTCGCCGGTGGGAAATTCGAAGCCTCGGGCACCGGGTCACTCTTTGGCTCGGCGGAACCGTTCTCATTTGGTGGTTTCAAATCCTCGGATGATCCTCCGAAACCGGGTACATGTAATTACTTGTCTATTTTGTATATATATTGCGTGTGTGTAGCCTCATGGCATATGGGACATGAAAGCACTATGTTATTTGTGTTCCGCAAGCAGAAATTTACCTTAACCCTAACCCTCCAGGGCATCAGACTGCATACTTTGTCACATTGACTTGCGTGGAGAGTCCAGCAAAGTGGAGCTGTCAGCACAGATGCACTGTGCTGCGTCTGGCAGGGTATAGGGGTAAAGGAAACTTGATGCACAGTAAAGATCCTCACTAAACGAGTACGTTGCATGTTTTTTTTGGTGGTGGTCAGAGTACATGCACATACATCATGATATGTGCTAAATTCAGAGTTGTAATCAAGTCAATCACAAGTCATATCCAAAGGCAGATCACAAGCTACATAGGATGAACAATGACAAAGGAATGCTTTTGTTATATAGTGTGTTTGAATATCTTGTTACATGGCTTGAGACCGGAATTGTGAAGTGACTTGTGAAGTGACTTGTGATTGACTTGTGATTGACTTGATTATTGTGAGGGCTCCACTGTTGAAATGTACATTTCCTACTTCAGACAGACCCTGATTCTGGCTCCTGACCAAAATAACCCTTTTGTAGAAGACCTTCACCCAAAACAAATTCAGGAAAAAAAGAACAGAAAGTGGGGGAAAAAGGTGGAAAATTAAAAAAAATTAAAAGAACATCTGATGTAATGTGCGAGACAAAAAAGCCTGCCCAAGCAAAAACCATGTATATACCGTACATGCACAATCTCTGTGCAGACAAATAACATAACATAACCCTAACTCCATAGGTTATGTGAAAAATCACAGGATTCAAAACTGTTTGAATACATGAAGCATCCAATTAATTGTTTCCAAGATTATATTTTTTTTTTGGGGGGGGGGAGGAACCAACCGATACTATCTTGAACGGATACAATTATGCAAAACATAGAATTAAACAAATTGCCGCCCTGAAATTCTTTTTCCTTTGAGCAACTGCAGACTCTAAAAAGGCCAATGATGATGACTATGTACCACCGAAGGAAGAGATCCACACTGTTCAGGAAAAGGACTCCCTCTACTCCAAAAGGTAAATAGCATTGTTGAACATTCTAGTTCAAAGGGTCCTCCATTAGCATTTTTGTGCAGAGCGGGCCGACCCGTCTTTATTTTCTTAAAAATTCCATCTTGTCACTGATTACGCAGTACCCGCACTGCTACATTGGATTTTGAACCGACCAGCCGACCCTGGCCGGCCAATCGTGGTTAACCCCTTGCGTACGGATTACGCAAATATGCGCAAAAATACCCAGTGCCACCAGGCCGGATGACGCAATTGGCCGCCGTTTGTGCAGTTTCAATCCATTGTTGGATTAAACAGTGCCACCAGGCCAGATGATGCCATTGGCCGCTGTTTGTGCAGTTTCAGTCCATTGTTGGATTAAACAGTGCCACCAGGCCGGATGACGCCATTGGCCGCTGTTTGTGCAGTTTCAATCCATTGTTGGATTATTGTGTATAGGTTACGCTTGACTGCACAAACACATTGTAGCGGTTCGCTTGGCTGCCAGAGCTGCCGCGGCACCCAGACGTCTCCCGTAAAATACCGTACTCAAGGGGTTAAGCAGATCTGTCGACCAGTACTGATTTTCCATATTTCGTATGGAAATTCACACAAAAAAACTGAAGTATGAATTTTTGTTTATCAATACGAAATTTGTGACATCCGACCAAAATAATGTTTTGTCGGCGCTACCAAATATCCTTGAACAACAAACTCCTCACTAAATGGGAAAAAATGCAACGATGGCCTACAAGCAGAAGCAGAAGAAATAACCCTTTTCCCCATTTTTGATGAGATCCATGTATGCTGAATGTCATTCTCACTATTAAGAACCATTGCCGTTTCACTGGTGCGGACTATGCTACGCGAAAAAAACAAACTGATTTTCAAGTGAAGTTTGGATTTCATGAAAAATAGATTTTCTGAGCAAAATATTGAAATGAGTTTGAAAATCTTGGCAGCCCTGGTTAAGATGTCTGCACTAGTAAGCAGGAGGTCGTGGGTTCGAGTCCCACCCAAGTAAGCGTGCGATTTTTCTTTTTTTACACAGGCTCTCGGAAATCAATGAGCATGCGGTGCTTCATACATTTTTACATCATCCCCGACGCAAATTCTGTCTTCTTGCGCGGTACCTGCTGCTACATTGCATTCGAACCGGTCAGCCTTCCCCGGCAAGCTCGGTGGTCGAGCTTAACCCTAACCCTCCAGGGCATGTTTGCTGGAACCCTGCCAGATGCATCAGATTGCATACTTTGTCACGTTGACTTGTTTATTTGCAGAGTCCAGCAAAGTGGAGCTGTCAGCACAGATGCACTGTGCGTCTGGCAGGCTTTGGGTTAGGATATCTGCACTAATCGAATGAGGTTTTGAAATTTTGCCATGCTCTGTGTGTCCATTTGAACCAGTATTTGACTATATTATTGCTGTGGGAAGGGTCTAATAACTGAAATGATTTTCCCATTAATTTATTTTTTGGACGGTTGTGATTGCAGGTGCAAGCTTTTTTACAAGAAGGGTGACGGCTACAAGGACCGTGGAGTGGGCATGCTGCACTTGAAGAAACTTGGCGACACGTTACAACTATTAGTGAGAGCGGACACTAATCTAGGTAAGGAGATGGACGTGTAAAACAATCTTGGAAAGGTGTCCGATGGAGTCTGCATTTCGGTGCATCAAAGACATTGACACTAGCCAGTATAGCAACTCGGCCGTTTCACTCTACATTGTACGTTTCTCTGGCTACCGTGATAAAAATGAGATTTAAATAGGTTTGTGCACAAAGGGTATACAGTGGAACGCCGCTATAACGAACATCGCGGGATCCACAGATTTTGTTCGGTATAGCGATAACTCCAAAAGGTTGTATCGGGGGCTAGGAATACGTTACCACAACACAATATATCAAATTCAAGCTTTTAACTTGTGAGTCCAGGAAATGCCGTAATCTTAATTTTCAAATTCCACCCATTTCGTGGGGAAAAGGTCACATATGGCTTCACTCCATTAATTTATAATAACTCTATGGTTGTACTGGACATGTATTACATTATTCCTTTATTAATATTCTCTCAGGTAATGTTATTCTGAACATCATGCTCCCGGCATCGCTGCCAGTCAGCCGACAGGGCAAGAACAACCTCCTCCTCATGACCCCCATCAATCCCCCGGCCGGCCGCACCTGCCCAAAATGCAACAAGAAATACCCGAGGCCGCAGGAGAGCAACGCCTGCGACAGCGGGTGCGTTTCCGAGGCCAGCGCCCTCCTGATTCGGGTCAAGACGGGAGAGGAAGCCGACAAGGTCCTGGAGAAAATCAACCAACTGAGGGAGGCGTAACTGCAGTTTGTAAAAAAGAAGCCTTAGGGTGGAGTGGTTAATCTGTGGTCGGGCCAGGCCAAGCCCCTCTATAATCCCCTGGTTGTACACAATAAACTGCCCATTGATTCTGGAGTCCAGCCAGTTCCCATTGTTCACCCGGACTTGACTGACAGCTGAGGCATCTTTTGATCCAGCCGTGGATGGGTACAGATTAGTGTGGGAGGGGCTACAACCAGGCCTGGCCTGGCAGAGGCCGGGCTATATTAATTAGTTGATGCTCTATTGTTAGGTGATTTGTGGCTCACAATAGCAAGAGTTAAAGCCCGAAGGCCCGGGTGTGGCTGGGCTTTTCAAAGGCCTGGCCCGACCACAGATTAACCACTCCTCCCTTATCACTCATCGTTTTATTCTTGTGGCATTACAGAAACCCTGGACCGATTGTGGACATCGGTAATTCCCAAAGAAAATCTTGTATGGAGGCATGAGATCTTGGCCTGAAAATATATTTCAGATATTCCTCAAGTAAGAGCAAGTTCGCAAAAGGACTTCTGTTGGCAATAGTTGAAAGTAACTTACTCTGAACCTTGGCTAGTCGAGAGCGGTTGACTATTGTACGTATTTGGAAGCATGTACCGAGGTCGGTTATATCAATAGCCATGAGGATCACAATATACATTGTACAGCAGAGAGCCAGAATCTTCAGGGTTTGTGGTAACACTTGACTCGAGGGCGTTCAGGGCAGGGTACATTACAAATGATAAATAAGCACCATTTAAAAAAAAATGATGCTCATTTCATGACAATGTCGCTGAGAAAATCCTTTTTAATCTTTTCTCTCGTTTTTTATTTAAGTATTTTTGTAATCATTAGATCAATGCAGTGTACGTGTACATATATTGATAGTTTGTGACCATTCACGACAAGAGTTTTGAAATCAGATATTTAAAGATTTTTGAGAAAAGCATAAAGTGCTTTTCAAGGACCTTAACCCCTTGAGTACGGTTATCGTAGTGAGGCGTCGGACTGTGCAGCCAAGCGTAACATACACAATAATCCAACAATGGATTGAAACGAGGGGTTAAGTTAAAATCTTTTTTTTTGCTGCACAATTTGTTTTCAAAACTTGTTTACAACTCATTTGTAGTGGATGGTCACGTTAGGGAAAAACAGTGTTTTGTGTCGGCACCATACAATGCTGAACTAGAAATACTTTTTTCTTCCTACTTGGAGACATGTTACTCAATAAGTATTGCATGCAGTGATGAAGTCGAGACCAACAGGCACAAACCATGACAAAGGAATGCTTTTATTACAGTTCATTTGAATAGCTTAAGACTGAAGGTCTTGTGTTGGTCTTGCGATGGTCTCGACTACATCACTGATTGCTTGGTTTCAAAATTAAATTACATGTACATTGTACATGCATGTGGTTTTTCCAAAATGCATATTGAAACAATTTTTGAAGTCATGTTTGTACAAATTAGAATTTGGCCATGATAAATGTACTGTAACTTATAATTTCCCTGCTACATTTACGAATACCATATTTCCCACTTTAATATTGTGTAGAAAAAATGTAAATTTTTAACTTTTTAAAGAAGTGTGTTGGAAGTCTGCAGCCGCAGAAATCCGTTTTGAATTTTGTTTACCTTTATTGGTGTTAGATGAAGCAGTGAATTAAAAAATAATGTCGGCAAAAGAGCAACTGACTATGACAAGTCTTGTTTGTTTTAACCCGAAGCAGGTTGTGTTGAATATTGATGGTTCAGGACCACTGATCTCTATATAAACTGGATAGCTTATTGGCCATTGTGCGCTGTACAAGCAACTGAAGCCAGCACCCGCCATATTTCCACTCCCAATTTACCACTGTTCGCTATGTAAGGAGGACAAGGTTGGAAAAACGTATTGGGAGTGATAACATGGCGGACGGTGGCCTCAACTCTTACAGCTAATGCGCTATCCAGTTTACATAGAGATCAGTGTTATGGAGCTATGATGCCCCAATTTGTCCAAGTCCAAAGAATGTGCCATAGGTATACTGTAGTGTTGGATTTTGACAGGTTGAGGACGTACACTTCCTAGTAAAAATGCCTAGGGGGTAAAAATGGAGTTTGGATTACGGGATGTTATAAAGCTAGTTTGGTTCCGAAAATTCATCTGCACCATGAAACCTTGGATATAATTTTTTCTATTCAAAATGAGGGTCCAAAATCACATCCAGAATATGCCAGTTCGGTAGCTCGAAGGTTATGCGGGATAAAATGCCATTGTGCACATGCGCAGTTGACATACCGAACTGGCTTATTACAATGAGGTTTAACCTGTTAAATAATCCAGAAGGTACATCATACATGGGACGGAGAGACCCCCCGCCCCCGTTTGTCCAAACACGAGTGGTCTACAGAGGAATTTCACATTAGCCCTGTCTGCGCACTTCCGGGTTGAAAGCGAGGATGTCAGTGCTGAACAAAAACAGTGCTATTCAACACATTCATTCATGCATGAATGAATCACGCCATAAATAGCAGCGCGGCGCTCGATGAGCATTCCAAGTCATTTACCTCGCATTGAGATTCTCGCTTTCAAACCAGGAAGTGCGCAGATTGGTGTTATTTTCGTCGATTCGGGATTCGTCTATTAATAACCACATTTCATCAATTTAAAATATAGCAAGCATTCAAATCTAGTGTGAATGTATATGATCATTATCAAACTTTAATATTTCTAGCATGAACATGCCAACACATGATTTTTATTCTAATAAGGAATTAGAAGTAAAATTTAAATGATTGTCTACGGTCTTTGTAGAGGCACTAATAAATATATTTAGGCAGTGAAAAGGGAGATCATTTAAACCACAAACTTACATTTGTACATGTACATGTACATTCTAAACATTTTCAGATATATCTACAATTAATGTACATTGGCTGTATGGGGCCAATGTTTTACACGTACATACATGTATGCAGAATAAATACTGGCCATACATGTACACGAACTACCAGACTACTGAAAATTACAATGAGGGATGGTCGGTCGGTCGGTTTTTAATTTTTTTGTTAAATAAAAAAAAAAATAATATCCATGAAAACGTGTCATGGAAGTCGGGAGGCAAACTAAGCTTTATTTAAAAGTGAGATTGCACGATTGTTCCGTCATAGCTGAATTTAAAGACAATGATTTCAATCAAACTTGTTCATTTTGTGTGGGAAAAGATGAGATGTTGAACATTTCTTTAAAGATTAAAAACAAAAAAACAAAAAAGCGACCCGACTTTTGTGACTTTAGGGTCGGTCACGGAGGCAGAGTTGGAGTCGAGTCCCTGCAAGTCCTTTCACAAGTATACTTCCGCAAGTCCAGTCAGAAGTCCTTTCATAAAGCTGGTCACAAGTAACTGGATGAACAATGACAAGGAAATGCCTGTGTCAAAGCTCATTTGAATAGCTTGTGATTGGGATTAGGACTGGAGGGCTTGTGATGGACTCGACTACATCTCTGCACGGAGGGTAATAACAACTATTTCTATTTTGGTCTTGTATGAAATCTCATGACTTTTAGGACTAAAGCCTTAAATACAAATTACAAATGCAGTCCATAATTTCACATATTTGTGGCCAGATCCAGCAAAAGAAATCCTGAGTGCATTTTTGCCTAGTTTTTGCTTGCATTTAGAAAGAGTACATGGACTTGATGTACATTTTGATATCACTCAGTTTGACATCCTGATGAATATGGACATGTGGGTGAAAACTCTCACGTACAGCTCCTATTCATTTCCACAGTTTACATCTTGTTTAAGAGCCTCCAACTCCGAAGCAGAGGTTGCAAATTCTGAATCATTGTGTTGGGTTGGGCTGTGTGAGGTTTCTGAGCCGCTCATGCCTGTGAGTTCTGCAGGGTCGGCCTCATCAGGGGCACTCTGCTCAATTTCAGACTGATTTTCCCCAACGTGGGTTTTCTGGTGAGATCTGAGACTGCTGAAATGGAGAAAGCCTTTGCCACACACACAATTATAGGGCTTGGCTCTTCTGTCGTAGGAGTGGATTCGTTTGTGCGAAGCGAGGTGCCCCTTCTGGGCAAACGATTTCCCGCAAGTGTCGCACTGAAACGGCTTCTCCGTGGAGTGTGTCTGAGTGTGTCTCGTCAGAGTGCAGAACTGCGCAAAACCTCGGGAACAGATGCTACAGACGTATGGCTTTTCTCCGGTGTGGGTGCGTTTGTGAGGCTCCAGACTGCTCCGGTGGGAAAATTCTTTGCCGCAAGTGTCGCACTTGAAGGCCTTTTCGTTCGAGTGAACGCGCTGATGCACCCGGAGATACTTGGAGCAGGCGAACGCTTTCCTGCAAACGCCACAGATGAACTGCTTCTCCTCGGCGTGGATCCGTTGGTGGGTGGCAAGACTGCTGGAGTAGCCGAAAGACTTCCCGCAAACATCACAGTGATACGGTTTTTCCTTGGTGTGTGTGCGGAGATGCCTCTTGAGATCACTTGCTTGCGTTAGCGCTTTCCCGCACACGCCACAGACGAAAGGCTTCTCTCCCGTGTGGATGCGCTTGTGCGTCTCTAAATTGCTATTACTGCTAGATCTTTCCCCGCAAATGTCGCACGCGTACGGCTTCTCGTCCGTGTGGGTGCGGTGATGCCTTTTTAAATGCTGATGTTGAGAGAACGCTCGACAGCAGATGCTACACACGAAAGGTTTCTCTCCAGTATGAATCCTCCTATGAGCTATCATATTGTTTTTGAGAGCAAAACCTTTGCCGCAAATATCGCAGGTGAACGGTCTCTGAATACTGGGAATCTGTTTTGGAAGTGAGAGATCGAGGCAAGTCTGTTGGATGGGGCTTCCAACAATGCCACTATCCGATAGGTTCTCGTTACTAGGCGTGGGATCGTTACAACTTTCATTGCAATCTCTTTTGGAATTGACAGAGAGTGAAACATGTTTCCGAATTGACAGATCGAGGCAATTTTGTTGGGAAGAGCCACCAACGGTATCACTGCAAGTGGGTTTCTGACTGGTGGGAGTGCCCCCTTCATGACTGTCATCTTTGGAATTTGGAGGAGGAGGCCGTCTTGGAATTGAGAGATCTAGGCACATCGGAGGGGACGAGATCCCATCGGCTGGCTCCTTGGAAGCATCACTACCACTTTGGCTTCCGAGGTGCATCGAGACAAGATTAGTGGGGGAAAGCATTGCAGCACACAGCTCTTCCACGTGCGCATGAGTTAGTTGAAAAGCTTCAACAAGTGAAGATTTTCAGCAAAATCGGTCAAATCCAATGATTTGTTTTCGATGCTAATGTGCAAAAGAAGCAGACATACTAACGGAAGTGCTGTGTTAAGTCTCCAGACTTAAGTCGTCTTGAAGTTTACATGTGCCTTGAAGAGAGTTTAATTACAGTTAACAGCTGTACTTATTCTCTTTCTATGACTGTCGTAATACAGGGTAGCTTCCAATTCGAGGTTCTCGCTACTGTTGGATATTTCGCTGAATGTTAGTCTCCTGCATGTATGTATCACAGTGTCTAAGTAAAAGCTTGAAGCAGATGTTGAGAACAAGCCTCCTGTGTAAGATTCGTGGTGGATATTTTGTCCTGGGTTCTTGCATCACAAGGTTCTTGCGTCAAGCCGCCTGCTCAAGCCGTCTTGGATCATCCTGTACAAGGTTGTTGGGAAAAGTGAAGACACTCTCGTCCCCTACATGTAAATAAAGGGGGAAAAACAGGACCCAGTTTAGTAATATAACTCAGTTGTGGGAGGGGGAAGTGGTGTAACTGGGGTGAAACTTAGATCTGGGGGAGGGGGGGGGGGAGGGTGCACACAGATTTACTGAATGTAAATGAACTGCGGCTCAGTGTATAATTTTTTAAATTTTTTGTTTCTTTTCAAGATTTACAATTGGGGGGGGGGGGGGGCATGTGTCCCCACGTAGTTAGGCCACTGGGGAAGGGAAACAATTGATACATGTTGATACTTAATAATTTCTCATTTTTTGGTCGGATGCTATTTTCATTCTCTCCAGCACATTTGAATCATGTAAAAAATTAATTTGTTTTACATATTGTGTTTTACCATAGAGCAATGGTTTTACATTTTGTACGTATAACCATTAAAGGTAGTGTACATGATTGGTCATTTTTGCAATTTTCAGAAATGGGCGGATTTGGGGGTTAGTATTTTATAGGAAATATTGTTCCACTGACCTGTTCAAAGTTGTGCGTTGTTGGATGGCGAAAAAAAAACAAGAGAAAAACGGCGCTCGTTTTCAACCGTCGGGCGGATGATAGCCTTTAGTCAAGGCACGCGTGGCTACCTGGACGCGTGACGCGCCCCGAATGCCACCATGTCCGGGGCGCGCCACTCGTCCGGGTAGCCACGTGCGCCTTGAGTTGACTAAAGGCTACAGGGTAGTTTTCCAACGATTTCCAGCTGGAAATCGTTGGAAAACGATATAAATTTCCACTTTTCTTGACAACGACAGCACACCTGGTGCCATCATTTCACAGGATGATTGAGACGACTATTAACTTGCAGTCTAGTAAGGTATTTCGTAATAATTCATAAAAAAATATTTGAGGATTACCAATCGTGTACACTACCTTTAACATGTTTAAAGCCTTTAAGAATGACACAATTCGTGAGGTCGGACATACGGAAACTTCGCTTGAACTTTGTATAGAGATCAGTGGTTGCTATGAATCGCAAAGGGGAAAAACAAACCCACCAGGTGCCGTGTAAATAATTACATCATGGAGAAATAAGATGAAGGGAAGATGTGACGCCATGGCAATATGCCGAGATAATTAATGCATAAGTTTCTCATACTTATGTGAGATTCGCCATGTCATGAGCCTCGTCTAGAGCTGAAATTCTCAAGCTAATACAAAGATAAACCTAAATTAGCAATGATAGATTAATTTTGTTGGAATTCTGTCAAGTTTATGCTAATTAGCATTACCAACTACCGGTCCCCAAGACAGAAAGGAGGGACTGGGTACCAGTCTGCCCCCCCCCCCCCCCCCCCCCCCCCCCCCCCAAGCGATGCACCGAAAACAAAAGCGTCACACCATGAATGTGGCAGATTCATTTGTTGCCCAGTAAAACAGTATAGCACTTACTATATTACGCATATGTGTTGTAGTTTTAACAAAAAGGCACGATAAAAGAGTGTGGGCAATACAAAGGAAAATTCTCTTTCCGCCACGTACAGCTGTACAGGAGATTGATTGAGCTGAGGTCCCAGACGACCTGAAACAGCACCAGTCTCAACATAATCAATCATAAACTTGCTCCAGTTAATAGTTATGCCGTCGATGCTAAACGGCGAGACCGCAATGCGATGTTTCAGGAAAGTGCAATCACAATAACACAAAGGACTTATATAGGCCAATCATGGAGGTAGGAAACCTCCATGGGCCAATAAGCCTAATTTGACTGTTTTCTCTGCGCTTCGGCAGATTAAAAATTGAATGCGATGTTTTAATAAGCAGCAAGTGTAGTCATAATCACACGAAGGACTGACACAAGTCAACCACCACAGTTAGACTGGCTCAAGTCCGATATTCTATACGTGTCGACCAAAATATAAATAATCCAAAGTGCGTCGTCAATGTACACGTACATGTAGCCTATGTTTGCTTGTTCGCTTGAATCATGGAGGAAGGATATCCTTCCTGATCCATGCTTGAATGCTCGGATTATAAATTTAAAAAAATGAAAACGGACAGAAAAACTTACAGGAACAGGATTTGAACCCGCTACCCTCCAGAATACCGTACTGGTGCTCTGTGAGCTTGTTTTATTTTTAAAAATAAATAAATAAAATAAATTTAAACAAGTTTGCAAATTTTGTGGACCAAGAACTCAAAAAATTAATAAGTTCCAAAACTAGCCACAAATGTGCACTGTTCCTCAATGTGCTGAACTTGCTTATACTGCGCTGCAACGATGCATTTCAGAGAAGAGTGGGATTTTCGGGGGTCATGCACTGAGGGGGAAGTTAATTGATAAGCAGCTCAAAACACCCAATCCTTTCAATATCTTCATCTTTTTACACCCCCTCCCCCCCCCCCCCCCCCCCCCACAAAAAATAAATGTAGCTTAAACTCCGCCTACCACCCCGGGTGTTTGTTTTTACAAATAAACAGTAAATATGTCGATCCTCACACTCCCATTGTTTTTGTTCTGGTTTTTTGGCACTAAAAGCCACCCCCCTTGATCTCTATGTAAACTAGATGGAGCTGTTAGAGTTGAAGCTGCTATCCACCACATTATCACTCCAAATACATACACATGCGAGTATCGACCTCCAAACGTGGACGTCCTTTTGTTCCCTCTTTTGTTTGTACTTGAACTTTTTCGGAAGACCTCCATATGTTTTGTACACACTCCCAATCGCGGACGTATGCTGGGAATCGCGGACGTATGCTGGGAATCGCGGACGTATGCTGGGAATCGCGGACGTATGCTGGGAATCGCGGACGATATTGTTCTCTCTTTTGTTCTCCAACATTTTTCGTCCACGGTTTGAATACCCCATACTATGGGCGGCCATTAGGGCAGAAAAAACAACCGCAAAATTAAAGTGAAGCAAAAATAAAACAAAAATAAAATTCGAATATTCTTGGAGCTTGATTTTTATGGCCGTATATATGACCCCAAAAATGCAGACTACTCGCATATATTAAATAGGATAACAAACATATTAAATATGGTTGATACCATAATTTGTTTTATTCAATGTAATGCTAACTGTATTAATTATTGTTAATGCTTTACAATACGGCAGAATTAGATGTAGCATATCACATGCTTGGCAATTTGTTAATGGTAAAATAAACTCAAACTAAGCCTAAATGATTACAATGATTTATACGGCAGAGGTTAAAATATGAATATATTTTATATCATGCAATGTGAACTACTGCTATATAAAAATACTATGTTAAAATAAAAGCTGTATATTCATTAGACAGTAAACTATTTTTTTTTACTATATGGCAAGAGCTATATACAGCTTTAATTCTACCCTATGAATCTTAAAACATTACATTACATTAATATTATAATATGCATGAATATATACTACTCAAACAAATGAAAGGATCAAACTTAATCATTAATTTGTTTTAACCCCTCCAGTCAGTTTGACTTTGAAACACCTGACTGAGCAATTGCATCATCTCACATTCTGTGGTGCTTAACCAAGCATGGACATGCGCTGCAGTGTACAATGAGTAAAATCAACTTCAGTACACACCTGACTGAAATTTTCAAAGGCAAATGTCTGATCCTTTCATTTTTTTGAGTAGTATATATGGCAAGAGCTATTTTTCTTCAACAACGGTTCAGCGCTTTGGTACACAATACAGCTTAAATTCTACCCTATGAATCTTAAAACATTACATTAATATTATAATATGCATGAATACATGTACATGATAATAAGAGCACTGTTAATACAACATACTGCTTATACAGGGCGTATCAAAAAAAATGCAACAAAATAATCATGTCGAATTTGGTCAAAATTGTGTTAGGTACATAAAAGTGCCTAGTATCATCTTAAAGCCACATATCTCCTCTTTCCAACGATAGGTCATTTGTTCACAGGCGGCAATGCTTGGCTGAACAGTCATTGTTTTTGCACAATGGGTCAAATTCAGCTTGGGACCAAGTTTTAGTGCAGTAAGCAATGATAAGTGGATGCAGTGCTATTGAAAGAAATTAAGTTAACACAAAACAGACGAAAAGTTAATACTCACAACGTTTGTCCTCATCTCATTGTGAAGAAATGGGGGCCATGTTGAGGGGCATGGGATGTAATAATTGCTGAATAAACTGCACAATGAGATGAGGACAAACGTTGTGAGTATTAACTTTTAGTCTGTTTTGTGTTAACTTAATTTCTTTCAATAGCACTGCATCCACTTATCATTGCTTACTGCACTAAAACTTGGTCCCAAGCTGAATTTGACCCATTGTGCAAAAACAATGACTGTTCAGCCAAGCATTGCCGCCTGTGAACAAATGACCTATCGTTGGAAAGAGGAGATATGTGGCTTTAAGATGATACTAGGCACTTTTATGTACCTAACACAATTTTGACCAAATTCGACATGATTATTTTGTTGCGTTTTTTTTGATACGCCCTTGTACACTGTAACAAGGAACAAAAAATAGGTCCCGAGTCTTTGTTTTCCATTACTGGTAATACAAGGTACCTGTTATAACAAGGTAAATTGTAAAGTCCCAAGGACCTTGTTATAAAGGTGTTCGACTGTACACTGTTGCTGTAAAGTACACAAATAATACAAAATAACCATAACACAGTGCCATTAGACCACTTTCGACGGAGGGTGTCATAATACACATGTACATTTTTGTAATTGCCCACAGGGTGTAAAAAACCCGGAAAAAACACACAAAACAAAACAAAAACACAAGCTGTCCCCCGGCCTAATACACACGTGCACAATACACACAGTCGTGTTTTCCCTATACTACCGAGGACAATGCTTTGTGTTTCCTATTGTTCATTAAATATAACACAACCCCATAGACTAAGCACATACTTCTACGTGCGAGGACTTGACGTGCGAGGACTGAAAGGTTTCTTTGTATTTCCTTTCTCCTCTTGTCCTCGGAGATATATACACAAATGTATATATACAGAACCTGTACACTATTGCATGGGCCCCAGTGCAATAGTGTACTGCGCACATGCCTTTTCGCTGCATGCAACATCCCTGGGTCCTATGTGGCACTTAACAAAATAATAATAAAAATTGCTTGCATGTGATGGTGAACTGACCAGTTGGTATTCAGCTGTAGCGTTGAATGCAAGGCTGTGCGTGCTGTCTCAGCCTGCGGTCACTACGCATACCGGCCCAGCCCGCCTGATGACCAGCACGATCTGCCTGCAATGCATGTATATGCATAGAACATATGCTGTACACGCACCACCCGGTACCCCCCATGGTATGCGTACGGGGGCAGTTCGTGCATGTACACAAGCACTGTTGGCACCGTGCATGCCGTGCAACGGATCGGCGTTCGCCGTATATGTATTATGTGGTGCTAGCCACATGTACTGGCCGGCCAGGTTGGTACGTACGCGCAGGCTGACAGCACGCACAGCCTTAATTCCAGGCTACTCTCACTCATGAATATGTATGAGGCATTGTAAACTACTTAATGACACCACATCTGTTACTGACTGTCCATACAGACTTCCTGTTTCTTTGCGATGTGAGTGTTGCAATGTCTCCTCAGATTACACTGTTGTAAAAACGCTCTCCCGCAGATCTTACAAATGTACTGTTTTCCTCCAGAATGCGTAAGCTCATGCACTTGGAGATCCCCTTTGTCCATGAAGCCTTGACCGCAGATGCCACAAGCGTGGACCATCTCGGGACCGTTGTGAGCGAGATTGTGGGCCCTGAATTCATTGTGCGAGGAGAAGACGTCTCCGCAGACGGTGCAGATCAGCGGTTTTTGATCAATGTGGATCCGCTGGTGGGAGAGAAGGGAGCGCTCTCGGCTGAAGGCCTTCCCGCAATCGTCACATCGGTGTAATTTCCCATTCTCGTGAAGCTTCTGATGGTGAACTCTCAGATGCTGTATTTGAGTAAAGCCTTTGCCGCAGAGACCGCACACAAACAGTTTGTTTTGGCTGACGCAAACTTTTTTGTGAAGTTCCAAACACTCCGCCGAAGTGAAGGATTCATCGCAAATTGAACAGACGTGTGACTTGGCTTCGGAATGAACCCGATGGTGTCTTTTGAGGCCGCTGTTCTGTGCAAACGCCTTCCCACAGACGTCGCAGACATACGGTTTCTCTCCGGTGTGCGTTCTCTGATGGCTTTTGAGATTAAAGAAGCGCGAGAAAGCTTTACCGCAGTCTTGGCACACAAATTCACGGGGCGGATCCATTTGTTTGGCAGGAAGATGGTCAGTTTCTTCTGAAACTGTCTCTGTTCCTTTGCTGTCAGTGTGGGTGGGTTTGTGATTTAATAGGGCGTTCATATTGGGGAAGACTTTCCCACAAACATCACAGCTGTGTTCTTGGACTGGCTGGTCAGTGTGGCAAGTCAGTTGATGCGTGACGAGATTCCTCTTCAAAGAGAAATCCATCCCGCAAATGCTACAAACGAATGGTCGCTCACTGGCGTGGATTTCCTGATGTGATAACAGCAACTGTTTCAGTGTGAAACTGTTCCCGCAGATGTCGCAGGTGTACGGCTTTTCGGCAGCATGGGTCAACTGGTGCAGGCTCAGCTCTCCTCGTCGTAAGAAAGCTTTCCCGCAGACACTGCAAACGAACTGCCTGTCACCTGTGTGGACGAGCTGGTGTCGAACCAGGTTGCTTTTGTCCGCAAATGACTTCCCGCATTCCTCACAGAGGTACGGCTTCTCCTTGGTGTGGACACGCTGGTGCCTGACAAGGTCACTGTGGCTGGACGACGGCTTGTTGCAGACACTGCAGATATATTTTTTATCGTCTCTGTGAAGCTTCAGGTGGGTTTGGGCCAAGTGTTTGTGGACAAAACCTTTACCGCAAACGGTGCAGGCAAAGAGCAGCTTTCCACTGGCATGATTATAAAACTCGCGGATCCCATCCTCAATTGGGCGTGCTCCATTATCAGCACTACAAGGATGATCAGCACATGGCGTCGAGAGATTTGTTTCTTCTGCTGCTGCATCCATTTTACAGCAAGTTCAGTTGTCAGTCAGAAGTTCAGGTGTATAACTATGATTAACCAAATATTCAATAATATTGTCAAACAAATCACAAGGGAACTGGTATAAAATGACGTCTGAATATCTTAACACAAACCGTGATTAGCCTGTTTAGCCCAAATGTCTGGAACCATAACAAAAAGCCTGGTTGTACCACATTTTTCCATATGAATCGCCCGCCTATTTCCACACTTACGGCTAATGTGAGAAATACAACGTACAATCGTACATACAGACAAGTCACAACAAACGGCCTGGTATTTTCAATGTGTACCCTGTATGTAATATGACCAGAGTTGTTCAAGCGTCATCTACCACCGAGTTGCACCGGTACACCCAAGTAACTGTTTCAATCACGTAGTCTCACTTGATACAAGTAAATCCTAAGGTGACGAAATCTTCATCTGTTCGACTCATACGTGTTACACTCTGTCCTTCATACGATGGCTAATCTGTAATAATAATAAAAAACAATGTACAGTTTGGAATATTATTCAAACAATTTAAAACCCTCCTACTATTTAAAAGGTCAAAATCAGTCAAAATTTCCTTCCACCTCCCCTGCTATACTTCTACACAGACATGATCAGATTACATGTGGTTTTGTACTATGGCAGGAGGGTCAAAAACAATCACCTTGACTGATTTTGACCCATACAACAACATGGCTCAGAATGTATGTTTGCATAGGAGGGTTTTAACAAATGTATGGTATGAAAAATCACAATTTTTTTTTTACTGTCGGAACAATAAATAGTCCAAAGGGAATGAATTACTTCAAAAACTGCAACCTACATGTATGCTCCTAGATGAGTATGCCCTTAGCTTAGTAGACTTACAATTTTACATGAAGGTTAAAATGTTGAGGGCCACATTATCTATGAAAGAGCTGGGGGGGGGGGGGGGGGGGGGGGGGGGCTGATCTGCCATTCCGCCCCTCCTTTTTTTGCAAGCAAGCTGTTTTTCATGCTGATCATTCATTTTTCGGCTATCGTCTCTGCCACATTTTGACACAAATTTTACCAAAAAAATCAGGTATGGAGGTCATTGACAATGGGACATGATCTGGCAATAGTATCGGCACATCATTAGCGACGTCGGACATCCGGAAACTTCGCTTGAGCTTTTGGTAGCGCCAAGGGGAAAACAAACACATCGGCACTGTGGAATTAATAGGGCAAAAGGGGAAAATGTGACATCATGCCGGCCTCGAGAATATCCAAATGTAAAAAAGAATTATAAAGTAGGGTCCAACATGTCTAAGTTACTCGGACTAACCATGCTAGTCTACGCGATTGCTTGAAGTTGAAGGCCGGCTGCTGGCAGTATTCTCTTTTGCGTAGCCTACTTAATTTCATAAAAATCCAGACTGTTTGGCCGAGATCGCCCCCACCCCCCAATTTGCCCAAACCCCGCCCTCATTTGCAAAACAAAACAAAAAATGTTTCACTTTCGATATCCCCATCCAACTCACTCCCCATCTCCACCCCCCCCCCCCCCCCCCCCCCCCCCCGTAGAATTTATCGGCAAAACGGTTATACTCCAAAATGTTCCAAAAAATTTCGAGAATGCTTTTTAATCGAAGTTTTTAAAGTTAGTTTCTTATCGATACCTTTTTCAGCGAGAGTAGAAATTCCTACCTAGAAATTCAGCACACGTCGATTTGTAGCGCCACCTAGCGGCGCGGCAAGTCCAATCCCGTGTCTGTAAAGTGTCGATAGGTGGCGCTACAAACAGTCAGACGATTCTCGCCGAAAGGAAAGGTAAGGAAATTAAACCAACTGAGAATTTCGATTTAGAAACATCCTCAAAACCTGCGGATTCATCTGAGCAATGTTATCTGGGTATTAGAAAATTGGCCAAATCGTGGGTACAGTCGTTTTGCCTCAACTGATAAATTCTACGAGAAATAAGTGAATAATAATTAATAGTGCACTGTACTTCCAGAACTGTAAGGTTTATACAAACCTTACAGAAAGACACATTGAACCTGCTGTGGACGATTTTCTTCCATAGTTTTGACCCTCAATAACTCTCTAGTCACGACATTTTCTGCCCCAAGATTTCACATGCCTTCACTTGATATGGCCATGTTCACATAGGCTAGGTTCACTTCCTTAAAAAGTAACCCAAAAAGTGAAATTTTACCGAAATTTCGCTTACCAAGACCACATCCATCGCCAATCCGCAGTTTCGCATCAGTTTTTGTCGACTGAGGGCGCCTCAATGCTCTTGACCAACCACAGCGCGGCTTTCATATCAACGCGTGAGGCAAAAAACACACCACACTGACGTTTTGTTTTCGCAGCAAACAGTAGTTGAATATTTGTTTCAGGTTCGTACCGTCCTCGACTGGGCGCGTGTGCGTTCCTTCACTAACCCCTGGCCGTTTGGAATACGTAAACGACGCTGACTGGCTATTCGAAATGAATATTTATGTACTGAAAGTGAACCGCGCGCGTAATCCGAATGTTGAACGCCCCGTGTGCGCTCGCGCCCGCGTTAACATCCTGTTCGTCACGTCACATCAGCAAAACGACATCGAGCACTTTTTTCCATTATCATCAAGGTCACTAGTCTTGGTGGCTACGATAAACGATATGGATTTTTTCTGGTCAGGAAATACATGTATTTTATGTTAAAACAGAGATAGAAAAGGCACACATATTATAAATTCGAGTCGAGGCCGGAAATCAAAATTGTTCCAATCGATAGTAAATTTACTCATTTATCTAGTTCAAGAAAGCAGCTCATTCTCAATGACAGTGTTTGCCGCCGCTGCAGAAGATGCATCGAAAGGTTTGACAAATTTGCGAAAACAGCTGAGAAAAACATTTGGAAAATTACACAACTGACATCCGGGGATAATGGGCGGAAACGGTCATGACGGTCGTCATACTTTTCATTTCTCCCGATCCCACCAGGCCGGCTGTTACTACTACTCAGTGCAGTGTTACATTATACGTCAGGCGGGAAAAACATTAGGCATGATTATTAATATTAGGAGCTAATTTCATCCTTCCAAAAGATTGATTCTACAAATAAAACCTTCCTACTACAAACACTGCGTCGCGCGTTAAACACATCGACTGCAGTCTAATTACCATATCCCACTATGTGGGATATGGTAATTACACAATTCCAGGGGTTAGCATCGAGCATGCAAGGCATGGTGGGAAAACATGGCGCCCGCGAATTCGTACCCATGGTAACGAGGTTGGGTTCGTACGGCATACAACAAGCAGCCGCGTTATTGCGCCGCGCCGCACCGCACCGCGCCGCTCCGCACGCATGCATGGTGTGGGGTGGGGGGGGGGGGGGGGGGTGGGGCGAGTGTAGTGGCCTCAAAGGGACAAAGGCTCCTTGGAAATGGTTATAAATACATGTACGCACCAGCTAGTAAGGCTGGCATGTGATAGAAAGAAAATCACGTCTCTCGCCTCACGAAATTATTCTTTTTATTGCACTCGCAAACATTCGTGTATTACAACCATTTCCAAGGAGCCTTTGTCCCTTTTGATGCCACCACACTCGCCCCATCCTCCCCCCCCCCCCCCCCCCACCCCCCCCCCCCCATGCATGCGGCGCGGTGCGGCGCGGCGCAATAACGCGGCTCCTTGTTGTATGCCGTACGAACCTGAAACAAATATTCAACTACTGTTTGCTGCGAAAACAAAACGTCAGTGTGGTGTGTTTTTTGCCTCACGCGTTGATATGAAAGCCGCGCTGTGGTTGGTCAAGAGCATTGAGGCGCCCTCAGTCGACAAAAACTGATGCGAAACTGCGGATTGGCGATGGATGTGGTCTTGGTAAGCGAAATTTCGGTAAAATTTCACTTTTTGGGTTACTTTTTAAGGAAGTGAACCTAGCCTATGTGAACATGGCCATATCAAGTGAAGGCATGTGAAATCTTGGGCAGAAAATGTCGTGACTAGAGAGTTATTGAGGGTCAAAACTATGGAAGAAAATCGTCCACAGCAGGTTCAATGTGTCTTTCTGTAAGGTTTGTATAAACCTTACAGTTCTGGAAGTAAGTGCACTGTCCAGCTAACGTGCTACTGCTAGTGCTAGTGCTAGTAATTTATTCGTCAACATCCCTCTTTTGTGTTTCTCCACCCAATTCCTCGTGCATGTGTGTTCCCTAAATACTAGTTACTGCAGAAACCTTTCAAAATATGTTTAACAACAGAATTTTCATCTTGCAGAGATGTCTTACTCTTACTAGTTAGTAGTTGGTTCAAAAATATGTCGCACACAATGATTGGACAAAACGAATCAAAGCGAAGCAAAGCGAAGCAAAGCGAAGCAAAAACAGGCCTCTTCTTTCCTTTTCATTTTATAAACGGTAATATACTGTCCTGAAAATATATTTCATCCTGTTCTCTATGTTTTTTTGTACAGAATTGAACTACCTTGTCCTCATTTTACAACTTCATCTTCAAGTTCTTGTCTTGATTCTGGCAAGGGCAAGGAAAACGCTGCAGTATGACTCGGCATCAAAGGAACTGTACTGCTGGAACTGTTTACACATATCACGAACGGCAAAAAGATGCAGGTATTTGTAGTTGTGAGAATCGTAACCCTAGGTCTAAACAAACAGGGACCTTAGGGTTGTAAACAATTCTATTCATATTCTTGTGATCCACTAAAATGGACGGTCTATTTACAGATTTGAGAACGTTGAGAGTAAAAAAAGGCGAAGTAAAAAACAAAACAAAGTTTAGCGTCCCCGCACGCTTCCTTTTTGGGGGCCGCCTGGATTTTTAAAAATATTTTTACCAGTGGGGAAAAAAGGGGTCGATAAAACCCAAAGTGTCAACCGATTCATCGGAGAATAAAGTACAAGCTTACTAAAACTCTTACAACCACTGTAAACATGTTCAATTCTGTTGTCCAACATGTCTCTTTCATTTTTTGTGTCTTGGAACAGTTGAAAAACCTACGGTTGTCGGACATTTGTAAAAGAATGGCGGCCATCTTAAAAATAAAAAATAGAAAGCTCCTTTCTTAAAAAAAAACAAAAAAACCGGACGCTAAACATGTTTTTTTTACTTGGACCAATCCATAAAAACCACACACAACGTGTTTAGAGTACTCAAACAGGCTTACAGTCTTGGCAAGATAAAATATTGAAAAGTTAAGCCACATTTTGAGCCCATTTTCTGCCAGCGATCGGCACTGATTAATAAACATCGTTCTGTGTTTCCTTGTTTTGCAGCTCAGTCCGGCTACGGCACCAACAAGACTCGACTGGGGAAAGATTCAGTGGGTGACTTTGACTGTTGTTGTTTGACATTACAGCCTTGTGCCAACCCAGTCATCACGTACGTACAATATGGGATACTATCACACTGATGTTGCTTTGGATTAACCAATCAGGACTAAGAATTCAAGTTTTCTTGAAGATACTGTATGATGTGCCTAATTGCATTCACATACTGTACATTATCTCCGTGCATGTGTGTGCTTTTTCACAGGGAAGAAGGCTACTTGTATGACAAAGAAGCTATCATTGAGTACGTGTTGAAGCATAAGCAAGATTACGAGCGCAGGCTTAAAGAGTATCATCGCCAGTGTCGTCTACAACAGGTAAGTCCTTCCTCATAAGTCCTCCCCTAAAAAAGAGTCGGGGTGAGATTTCTACGGATTTTTCCTGATTTCAGGAATTTTGGTGAGACGTTTTCCAGATTTTTGGAAGATTTTTTGAAATTATTGTAATCATTCTGCAACCTGGAACAGTCTTTTTTGTTATTCTAATGACCCTATTTTTGCAATTTGGAACCGTACCTTTTGGTAGAAAATGCAGTTTTCGTAATCGAATGCATCCAAATTTTTCATGGATTTTTTTGTTTTCCTGAAATCTCACCCCTGAGGAGTATCTGTGGGATTTCTCAAACTACATGTATGGCTTGGGGGCTTGGGGCTTGGGCTCTCCCCAACAAAATAAACAGGCTCCGTCCCTAAGTTCAAGTAAAGCCTTTGATGTCGTCTAGAAAACGAGCCCCAGCGCTAGCCTCATCTTAGGTCTAAAATTAGGAAAGCCAAAACCATAGCCAGGTGTGAGAAGTGGCTCTGTGTCAGCCATTATTGAACATTTTCCCAGTAGCATGTGCGGTTCTCTCGCGGAAGGTTCAGCACCCATATTGAACTTGTTCTGATTTTTTGAAAATTGAAATTTCTTTTCCAGGACAAAGAGAGCCAGGCTAAGAAATCAGCGAAAGAAGACAAAGTGAAGGCCTTCATTGAAAAGGGTGAGATGCCTCAATTATATAAACACCACAAACATAGGGCAAGATAGCTCAGTTGGTAGAGCGCCGGTATGGTATTCCGGAGGTCGCAGGTTCAAATCCCGCTCCTGCCAGCTTTCTTTGTGCACTTAGTAAGTTCCACAAAGATTGATGCACAAAAAAGTGTATTATGTCGCACTATGTGAAAACACACACACAGGGCTGTTCTATGTGAAGCGTGCGAACAACAATTTCACATAAGTGATTTTTTTGTTTTTGGTTTGTTGGCTTGTTATATATCTATATTTTCATAACTTATTTTCAGAAACATTAATATTGATGAATAAGGATGAAAAAATAAATGTTGATAGAAATTACTTCTATCTCATTTTTTTTGCACATTTTGTGTTTAAAGGGCTATATCTCTAAACGCACGTCCGTTAAATTGGAAAATATGAGTGTACAAATATCGAGATATCTCGAGAACACAAAATGCCACAGGGGTAAAACCTACACCAAATTAAAGCTTAGGATGTGACAAATCTTGCGACTTAATACCTATTTTTGTAGAGCCGGTCACAAGTGCAGTGTTTGTTAAAAAGTTTTTATAATTTCAGCCTTTTTTTCTAGGATTGAAATGTCAAGCCCTCCTAACTTTTAGCAGTAGCGTATTTCGGATCATTCCAGTCGCATGCTCAGTCAGAATCCCA
Source organism: Hippasteria phrygiana (assembly GCA_037893225.1). Lineage (NCBI taxonomy): Eukaryota > Metazoa > Echinodermata > Asteroidea > Valvatida > Goniasteridae > Hippasteria > Hippasteria phrygiana. Next base: position 940,114 of record JAZGUH010000179.1, read on the forward strand.
TGAATAGCCAGAAATAGAACGAATACATACATCCTCGACCAAGTAGGCCATTGAGCCTGCTGAATATGGCGCGGAAACTGACCTGCTTCGGCCACGCTAGTCGGCAGCCATTCGACAGCCTGGAGAGAACCATCATGCTAGGCCACTATACCAAGGAAGCGTAGGAAAGGGAGGCCGCACAGACAATGGGCTGATGATGACATCAAGCAGCGGCTGAGCCAGCCGGTATTTCAACTTGCGAGGACTGCGCAGGACCGAATCCAATGGAGGGCGCTTGTCAAGGGAGTAACCAGACGTCGATGCCCGACCTGACGGACCGACGGCGACCAGTTTGAAAACGGATAGCAGTATTATGTTTCACTTTGATAATTTTTGTTTCTTCAGAGCGCAGCATCTCGAGCAAGCCCCTGAACCCTTTTACAGATGCTCCCCCGGCTAAGAGGGCCAAAACCGAACACCTTGAACCAGACACACCGAGCACCAGCAGCAGTAACGGTGCCAGCGTAGCCGGCAGCAAGGCGGAAAACGGCGAGAAGAAATCCGAGCTTCCGAGTTTCTGGATACCTTCCCTGACGCCCCAGGCCAAGGCAACCGCAATTCAGAAACCGGTGTGTGAATCATTATTAACCCCAACGACCGAGGCATTCATTTTGGGTGCACTATACCGCAAAGTACGACACAAATTCTCATGTGCCAGTGCAGCAACAGTTTGCTAAGTAGTATTTTGTAGCTTTAGGTGAGGTTAGGGTTAAAAGAGTAGCCGCGATAGGAGTTTGCAGACTGGTGACGTGCCACAACAAATCACAGTCGGGAAAAATTCAGGAATGTCATCCTGAATTGACCTGTCGCAGTTTATAAGAAGCCTCAAATCACAACGTCTCGTCAGAAATGATGCTAGCTGAAACAACCAGTTTTTCATTTGGAAGTCGATGATTTTTTTTATTGTATAATTGTCATCACCCAACAGCACTTTTCATTCACAATCCAATTTTAAAACTGAATTTAATCTTATATTTGTTGTTTTATTTATTTATTTATTTATTTTTTGGGGGGGGGGGTGGGGATTCCATTTTTGAACTTGGAGAATAGTGTACGCACTGCACATTTAACTAATATTGATGGGTCAAGACTCTATCAACCTCAAAAGGTAATATAACAATGAGCTGCAGAAACACGCAGTACATCAAATTAAAGATTCTAGTACATTTTCTTTCCCTTTATACATTTTATTGGATACATTTCTGTAGCAAAGAGTTTTATACAAATGAAAATCGTCACCCAATGTTTACTAAGGGGATAAAAGTGTGATGACCCGGTCTTTACCACGTCAATAATAACCGAGGAGGGGCGTTACCGCTGTTAATGGACCGAGCCGAAGGCGAGGTCCATTAACAGCGGTCACGACCCTTCGAGGTTATTATTGACTGTAAAGACCGGGTCATCACATTTTTATCCCCATTCATAAATGCCTTCTTACGAAAAATGCAAAAACCTCCCGTAAAAAGGACAAAATGCAAAGCTTTTTCACCCCACTTTTTCTCCAATTTGCTCAGTACAAAACACATGCGCGTGAAGGCGCTCCGCGCCTGTCTGTTGCGTGCGTGTACGCACACGCACGAGATGCAGCGTTTTATACGCGTGCATTAGCGTTGTCTTACATTATGAATTTCAGTACATCTAAGTTGTGCGCGCACCTACTTCGCTCTCCCTGTTGCGTATCGGCTGAGAACAGCTGTATGACGCGCCGTGTTTAAACAACCGTTTAAACACACCCACGTGACAGGATCTAGACCAATAGGGAAAGTGAAACTCGCTGAGGCATTTATGAATGCAGTTTGTATAAGAAATTGTCCACGAGTATTGAGAGTTGCTGTCAGCTGCGCAAGTGCGTGTACACGAGATCAACTCTGTCCTGAAACAAGCTTTGTGGTTTGCTCAGTTATAATTCCACCGTACTTATTTTCATTTTGCTCTTTTCAACACAGGACAAAGCTATTCTGTGTCCCATGAGCAAGAAACCTCTCAAGGTTAAGAATCTCGTCACGGTCAACTTTGTGCGGGCCGATGACGTGAACGACAAACGGCCCTTGGTCGCCAAGCAGATCCGCTACAAGTGCGCGATCACCCACGACATCCTGTCCAACAAGACGCCCTGCGCGGTGCTCAGGCCGAGGTAGGTATAGGGGAAACAAGAAGGCTGCGATACGGAATTCATTTGTGTCCAATTTGTATTCATGTAAATATTGCCATTTTCTTGAAGAGACGGGTATGTCCAGATCTATAATTTGGTTTCACATAGATTTTTGTCATTTACTCAAAAATATCAAACTCAAGCATTCCGACTTGTTTTCCAGGGGGCGAGATTTTGGAATTGTTAAAGAATCTCTTTTGAAATGTGGAATTCCTGGTGTTAATACCCTAAAGGTGTTTGTACCTGTGAAAGTGGATGCAGACCAACAGAAACGGGTATATTAACCAGTTCGCGTCGGAGGACGTGTTAACACGATCTGGCTGTTTTTATACACGGGCATGGCTGACGGGTTAAAACGCAAAGCTTGCCTCGACTCACCTCCGGGTGACGTCTCAACACGCTAATCCCTCATTTGTTTTGTACACACACACAAAGTCCGAGAAGTCTGTGGAGGTGGACCGTGTGTTGAGCTTGAACTTGGCCGCTGTGCACGGCCTGTTGTTCTACAATTTACGCTTCGGTGGGCGCACCCGGAGTATTGAAATATATGAGGTTTCGGCAAGAAATATTGTACAAATACTGTTGAAATGACTCTTGCAAATTAGTATTTGTGGCGTTTGGCTGTATATCAGAAGTTGGCTGCTATATTTTGCCTTTTTTGAAAATAGAAATTGTCGGCGAAAATAATCCCGGCTCGAACTGGTTAAGGGGTGCCTTTAGGCGATTACAAAGTAAAAAGAGTAAAAAGTAACTATTGGCCTAGGAAAATTAACTGAGAGGGAAATTTCACAGGCTGTCCATGCTTGACTTGAAATAAGATAAAAGTTATCGTGGTCCCAGTGAGTTTTTACCAACAAAAGCCCAATGCGAACACGGCTTTTAAGGTGTTAATTACTTGACTCGTGAATCTTTCTCTCGATATTTCTCAGTGGGAAGGTTGTGACGACAGACTGCGTGGAGAAGATCATCAAGAAGGACATGCGAGATCCGTTCACTGGGGACACGATCAAAGACAGCGACATCATCAAGATCAGACGGGTATGTACATAATTCTACCTCCCAACACAGTAAACAAAAACTGCCATTCTCCATAAAGGCAGACATACGTCCTCTGATGAAATACTGCTGCCACATCTAGGCTGGTGCTATTTATCCCTCATTGATAGGGCTGTTTATTTTCGAATAATTGTGACCGGCTCTGCAAAAAGGGGTATTATGTTGCACTATGTGAAAACACACACAGGGCAGTTCTATGTGAAGCGGGTGAAAAAATCTTCGGGGAAGTGATTTTTTTATTTTTTTTGGTTTGTTGGCTTCTGTTATATCTATATTTTCAGAATTTATTTTCAGAAACATTAATATTGATGATTAAAGATGAAAAAATAAATGTTGATAACAATTACTTCCGTCTTATTTCTTTGCACTTTTTGTGTTTTTAAAGGCCTGTATCTCTAAACGCACTTCCGTTAAATTGGGAAAATAGGAGTATACAAATGTCAAGGTATCTCGAGAACACAAAATGCCACAGGGGTCAAACCTACACCAAATTAAAGCTTAGGATGTGACAAATTCAACTATGTATATAACTCATTTTTGCAGAGCCGGTCACAATTTAGTATTTAATTTTTCGAAACTGGGTTTGACCGAGTATTTGATACTTGCCGATAAAGTTTTTCACGCGTCGGCTGCAACTGCATGCCGCGCCGGTAAGAAGTTGCATGCAAAGCACCGTCGCCGGTGTTTTACGGGCGGCGATCGATATTATGGACCGCCTGGTCGCCATTTTTTGCATTATAACGTTCTGATAACAAGAAACCAAACTCCAGCCTGCATTTTTGCAGTAATTATTTTATGTGTCGAGGGTTTTACAATAAACCTCCGTCCACAAAAAGTTACATCCACAAAAATGCATTTGCACCGTAACTATTCTATTAAAATAGCACCGGAGTCGTATCTGTCTGTGTATATATTTTTTTCTTCGAATACTCAAACCGGCAAAAAGGTATTCCAATATTCAGTTGACGATCGAATATTCAAGTATTCGGGACATCCCTAGCGGCGTGTTTTAAATGTGGTTGGTTATAACCTGGCATCTTCCCTGGAACCCCTTCATGTCCGACGCTGTGTTGCTTCATTGAGCCTCTTTTATCGATACTATCATGGAAGGTGTTCCAGTGGCCTTTCATCATTAGTTCCCCCGTCCAAACTTTCAGGCACTCTACTCGCCTGGCTGTCTCATCACATCCTTTCACTGTTGTTCCAAAGGCTAGTACTGTGAGATACTCTTCTAGTTTTTTCCCTCATACTGCCTCTCTTTGGAACTCCTTACCTGTAACCTGCTTCCCTTCCACCTATAATCTTTCACAATTCAAACAAAATGTGAATAGATACCTTCTATCCCTGTGATTTCTGTCTTTTCTTATCTTTTGTAGCCCACACCTTGAGTGACCTTTTGACCTTGTGTTGGGCGACACCCATAAAAATATATTTCATAATGTTCATTGATTTTACTTGATTGGTTTTGCAGGGAGGGACAGGGTTTGCTAGCGCAGCAGAGACGTCGCTCGAAGCCAAGAAGGCTCGACCCGTCATGATGGCGTCATGATCGATGGATTTCACAGGGAGACTCGGAGAAAGCTGGAATTTTGGGGCGGTTTATTTTAACATGTAATTTTCAGGGACAGGGAGATTCTGACGATGTGATTTCGACAATGAGCATTTCAATCTTAAACTATTGTTCCAACTTTGACAAAGAGTATATTGTGACTTCTGGGTTTAACAGCTTAAACCTCATTGTGATTTCGCTTTTTAAGTATTTTTTTAAAGAAAATAAACGAGAATTTCCTTAAAAATGTCCTATTTATATGCCAGGGGTGAGATTGGCCAAAAATCCACGAGGACCCCAGATCAACATATAGTTTATATTTGCCTAAAGGCACCCCCTTAAAATATCCGTTTTTATTGGTTTATATCCACTTTTACAGGTAAAAACACCTTTAGGACAACACCTCAAGAATTCCAGATTGCAAAAGAGATTCTTAAAAAAATTCTGAAATCCTGACAAAAAAAATCCCGAGGAATCTCACCTCTGGTATGCTGTTTAAGCTCTCGAATACGGACGGCGGCCATGGCCGCAGTTTGAAAAAAAAAAAGATCACCTGGCCGGTTGTCATTTATATGCACATTCCTGCACATACTCAATCTATTCTTTGCCTAATGTTTTGCATTACGCTTGGCCGCACAAGCCTGTCTTGGCATACCAACAACCTGAAACTCTGCAACCTGAAATGGTCTTTTAATTGTAATGACTATTTTTTTTGGGGGGGGGGGGGAGGGAGAAATTTTGAACTATCTTTTGGTAGAAAATGCAGTTTTCTAATGCTTTGCCAGCAATGCCTTACAAATCAAATTTTTGTGGATTTTTCATTTTCACCCCTGGTCATTTGATAAATACGAAAATTCACATACAGGTGGATTTAATTTTGAATTATTACATTGCCGACGGTATCATTGTTGTCTCTCAAGTTATACTCTTCGATACTCACGGTATCATTCCCCCACGGTTGTGTGTAGGTAGTGGCACTTTGAAAAAATGTAAATACAAGTTTGTAATGTAATCAACCCAGTGGTCTGTAGAAATAAAACAATAATGCAACAATGTAATATTCTGGTCTCGATGTCCGTTACTATTCTATAATACACTACATATATGTGTAATAAAGATTTAGAAAGTTTCATGTAGGGACAGAGTGTCAAGTATTGAAATCCGTAATCGATGCAAGTACAAGAGCAGTCTGATGAAAGAAATCAAGAAAAGATCAATTAGATTTCCCGGCCATATACTAAGGAAGGGCGGCATTGAACAGAATATGATATGTGGGGAAAAAGTGAGGGAAAGAGAAGCTCAGGGGGTGTCGACGCAGAACGTATGTTTCAACAGTTAATAACACATCTGACAACCAGTTCATTGGAGCAGCTCACAACAGAGAACTCTGGAGATCTGTGGTCATCAACGTCTGCAACCAGACATGATACCAGAAGATGTATAATATTTTGAATGAAATACTGTAATATACTACTTTTCTAACTGGAATGACCAGAATGTGTATACTTGACAGTTGTATTCGAGTCCCTGCAAGTCCTTTCACAAGTCCAGTCAGAATTCCTTTCATAAAGCCCCTCACAAGTAACTGGATGAACAATGACAAAGGAATGCCTTTGTCAAAGCTCATTTGAATAGCTTGTGATTGGAATTAGGACTGGAGGGTTTGTGATGGACTTGCAGGAAATTGTGATGGATTGGACTACAATCCATGATAATTGATGAACATTTGGAGGGCTCTGCGTTTCGATCCATTCATTAAACGGGATCTTTCTCGACCTTTGAAAAATAATTCCCTCCTATCTTTTATCAGTATTTTTGCACATACAAATACAAATGTTAATATAGTAAATTAAAAATACTAACAAACAACCAATAGGATCAAGTAAAAAAAAAAAAACGGAGCACAGAACGAGGGCAGTGCAGTCCTAGTCTGCCTGGGGACTTAAAAGACAAAAAGTGAAAACGACCAGGGCTTTGTCTCTCTAACCCTGTACTACAACATAAACACAAAGACAGTCCAAGCACAAAACAAACAAAAATTTCATCAGAAAAAGCACAATTCTCAAAATGTGCAACATGTCACGATTGTATTTCATTTCAAATGGATATCAATGACATTAGCCTTTTAGAAGTATGGCGGACACAATAGGAGGGCGCTGTTTGATTTGGGTAAACCTTTTGTATGGCACAAAAGATTTACCCAAATCAAACAGCGCCCTCCTATTGTGTCCGCCATACCTCTAAAAGGCTAATATATGGCTTCAATACATGAATAAAAGCCACGGGCCAATTTTATAGAGCTGCTTAATCACAAAAATGTCCTTAAACACACAAACAAAATCTTGCTTCGTAAGTCAATGGGGTATTACCAGCCAAAACTCCAGGCTAAGCAAACGACAACTAAGTCACAAGTAATATACAATGGAGATTTGACCGGTAACCTGATTTTATTAAGCAAGTTTTTTTTTTAGCTTGGGCATTTTTTTGTGCTTAAACAGCTCGATGAAATTGGGCTTATAGGTGTGGTTCCACACTTGGTCTGAAAACGCGTAAGGGTCGACTTACTTTGGGACTTTTTGGAATACACTTTAATTTTATGAAGTTCTGCTGATCCTCGGTGATGTTGAAATGTTAAAATAGCTGTAAACTGTCTAGGAAAAAAAGGAAATTCATAGGGGTGGTGGGGTGGGGGGGGGGGGGGGCTTATCTGATTGAGAGTGGAGAGGCAAAGTCTGAACATGTACATCGCCAAAAGATAACAGTATCGATTGCTGCAAACAGTGAAACGTGTTGTTTATAACCAAACTTGACCCACTGGCGACCAGCAATAATTCTCAAGCACAGTAATCTTATTTCCCATCCATATTGGCCAAATGTTTTACATCAATCTGATTTCCGTCTGATTTCCGTCGGACAGACTCGGGGGAGTGGTATAACCTTTTCAAAAAAATGGGAGCAAACACAAACGAGTGTCACCTTTTCCCAAACAAAATTCCCCCGACTCAAAACCTGGCTACGCTACCGTGCGTGCCCTAACTGTATGTGTCGCTTGTTACATTTTGCAGATGACGAATACATTAACCAGATCCCACGCACAATGTTGGACAGACCATCTGGTTTGGCGAGAAAATGCAGTTTTACATTGATAGCCTCAGACAGGTCCCAGACTCATGAATATTTAGGTCTGCAAGAAATGGTCTGAAATCATAAAGGGCAGGGCCTCGACCGCAGATCATATCATTGGCCTCGACGGCTGCAGTGCAATAGCCATCTGCCCTATTTTATACAGCTGAGGCCAATTTCACAGATCTGCTTAAAAACTTGCTTAGTAAAATCATGGAGGTAGGAATTTTACTAGCCAAAACTCCATGTATATTGCTTGTGACTGGTATTCAGCTGCTGTTTGCTTGGCGTAAGCAGCACTTGAAATGTTTGTGCTTAAGCAGCTATGAAGTTGGTCCCTGCTTAAAATGGTAAGCAGAAATGTAAGCAAATTTTCGATATAATTATGACGCTCTTTATGAAATCGACCAAGCTATTTTATGCTGGTCTCGGTACCCGTACCCATATTACCCATGGTCACAGTATCAGGTACCAAACAGTCTGGGTAATTTACCCATGGTTTCGGTACCCCATGACCTCTGTCTCCCCATGGTCTCGGTACCCCATGTCGTGGTCTCAGTGTCAGTCAAATCCAAATTTGTGGAAGTGCACGGGCAGTCATTATACCCGTCTGTACTCCCCCCACCCCCCCCCCCCCCCCCCCCCACCCTCTCTCTCTCAAGTAGGCTTACACGCACCATGGAGAAATAAGACATTTCTCCATGCACGTACTGCCAACATCTGGGATTCGTCATTAAGTCACTTAAATACTTACCTGTGTTTACCATCATATTATACAGAGATAATTATATTCCCACATCACGTAGGCCTACTTGAGTATTAATGCACGTACATGTGTACTTCTTCCCTTTCTACCAGGTGGGACGCGACAAATAAATGAACGAAGCTTTCATGGTCGTGGCACTCTGAAAAATAACATTTTATTAAAATTGGTTGCGTGCTTTCTAAAGAGGCACTAGGAATTCCACCAAAAAAATGCTAACGCACGCTGCAAAAACCATTTAATTAAGTTGACAGCATTTGGTGTTTATATATTGGGAGAATGGTTCAATAAATATACCACATGGTGTTAAATTGACACTGCAATTCAGAATTGCGGCGGGGCGTTCCTAATTCATAGGCCTAGTGTTAATATATGTACAATGTAGCCTTCGCACGAAGCACATATTGTTGAAGACCAAATATGACTGCAGGATGTAATTAAGTGACTTTTTTCCCCTTCAAAATAGTTTTCTTCGATAATTTGTTCGTGGCGGGAATCTATTTAATAAGTCGGTTCGGTACCTCAAAGGTCAAAGGTTATTCGGGATAAAATTGCTGACGTAATGTCACGCCATGTTACGCAAACGCCCATTCTGATTGAATTTAACACGTGCGCGTTGTGCAACCACCTTTTGCGTTCCCACGCACGCGTTAGGTCACGCGGGTCAGTCGGGATAAAATGTCATTGTGCACATGCGCAGTTGAAATACCGAACTGGCTTTTTTGAAACCGAGTCCGAGCAAAGACATATTAACGCGTACTACAAAGTACTCAATAACCAAACGTTAACAAAGACATAAGCATAAAAAGATTGAATGAAGACGTCGACAGAACACCATTCAAGAATAATCAATCAATTTATTTTATTTTGTAATATTCATATCTTATAATACATATTTTCAGAGATAGAGAACACACTCATGATGAACAATTTTGAGCTTCAACCAACAAACATTAAAGGATTAACGATTTCAAAGTCGCCCCCAAAAGGTTATATTCAGTTCTTTAAGGAATTTGTGGTTTTTAATTAAACATATTTCAATAGTGTACATGTACTTTCATGTAGATATAACAAACATATTATACAACTTACCTATGTCTTGTACTTAACTTTGTTAAAAGTATGATGCAGCTATGGTAATGATATTGGGGCATTGTTCAAAAAACGTACACTACAGGTGCATCTATGTACAAATATGGAGTTATACACACGACAGATTTCATAAAGCTGTACTAATATTACAAATTATCGATACAAGTCAGGTTTTGGCTTAATTTTGCATTAGGGGAAAATGGGAAAAGGGAGGGTCGGTCGGTCGATTTTGTTTTAACCATCCATGAAAACATCCAAACAATACTACATGTCGTGTAACAAGTCCGGCTTATTTAAGGCGAAATGCACCATTGTGCCATTGTGGCTGTATTTAAAGACAATGATTTTCATAAAACTTGTTCATTTTGTGCGGAAAAAGATGAGACTTTGAAAACACCTTAATAAAAATAAAATAAAAATGCGACCCGACTTTTTTTTTTACTTTTAGGGTAGGTCGCGGAGGGCAATACAACTTTTTGTATTTACCTTAAGTTATAGTCTCTTAAGCATGACTGACACGAACTACATGTAGAGAGAAAATGAAGCTCAACCGGCACTCTCTGCAGTAGGCTTGTAACTCAAATGTGCATTAAAATCACATTGGAACAGGTCAAAAACAGATAAGCGTAATTTGGGAGGAATAAGGAAGGGTTCTTGTACACAATGTATGGTTAAGCTTACATCAAGGTACATGTACACGGGTAGAGAGTGGCATAAAAAAAGTTATTTAAAAAAAATTACAGAGATTTAGGCTTACAAGTTACATGTCATCAATGAACAAGCATGTATTGAAGCCTGAAATCCTTGGATAGGATTCTTTTTATGTTAAAAATGGACAGGTGGGCCTGATTTAACCTAGGAGGTCCAAACTGGCACCCAGAGCCCAGAATCACAATGCGGTTTAAGCTGTTAAACCCAGAAGTCACAATGTACTCTTTGTCAAGGTGGGACAATGGTTTTCAGGCTTCAGATGTGATTTTGAATAGAGTAGGATGCGACTCATTGCCAAAATCACATCCCCTACTAAATCACCCTATTTATCTTGAATAGAAAATGACATCCAATGGGCTCATCAAGCTGCTTTCGATTTCAGCTTCTGGTCCAAAAGTTAGGTTTGATTTATAATCTCAAAGATACATGTACAGGCATGTCAAAAACACACGTAGAAAGCAAGGTATTTCATAATTTTACATACATGTACAGGAACACACAAATTACAGGTAGTTCACGGTTATTCTACATTCAGGTACAAGTACCTTATAAATATGAACATACATGTGTATTCCTGTACAATACAATTGAGGTACAAGTGCATGCAATTCGAGTTGCTGAGAATTTCACATGTTGTGATTTAAAAAGTCACTGAGGAGAGCTGGATTTAAAACTCATTAGTGAGTTTTGTCATTGTTTTTTTGGGTGGATGAGCGTTCTTGCGTACCGGACCCAAGTTTCGGTAGCTGAGTCATCCAGAGCGTAGGTTTCAATCGCGGCCAGGCCGGCCGTGGCATTTGTGTCCTTGAGCAAGACACTTAATCATAACTGTTTCCTCCCCGGAGCAGAAATGGATACCAGCGAGAGTTGGGAAGTAACCTGCGATGGACAGGCATCCTGTCAAGGTGAAATAGACAAATTCTCAGTCGTTTAATGACAAGGAAAACGCACATTAACCCTAACCTGATGGCCCGGGACAGACTTATTTTTTATTTAAAAAAACAACTTTTATTATGCACTCCCACACGCAATTTCCTTCCACAGATTGCGCCTCCACCCCCATAAGAGAGTCCTCTAAAAACTTGGTTGTCAGGGGGATAGAGACACCTATTAAAGTGTGGCTTTCCTCTGCATTCATCGATGAAGAGATGTTGACTAAGAGTCTTAAAAACGAGCGCTACGGATTGGCATTATTGCTACTGCAATTCCACCCACGCTCTTTCATAACTACAAGTCAACAGTATAGGCCCTTAACACAGACTAAAAAAAAAATCTTATAGATTTACCCTGGGCTGTCTACAATTATTCACAATTTCATGGAAGCACAGAGTTTTACCAGGGTAAAAACAAAATTCCGTCTGATGACCAGAATCGTTGAATAATTTGGGTTTTTATTCTTCTTTTATGGGTAAAAAAATAAAAACTGTCCGGCCTCGGCCTGACCCCCACTCAAAATCCTGGCTCGCCCCCCCCCCCCCCCCCCCCCCCCGAGGTAGCGTGTGGGCGGTATCTTTGAACCATAATTGATTTTTATCGAATGCACAAGAAATAGTCCTCACAGGTAAGCCTGGATAAAATGTGATTGCATAATACCAGGTACCAATTTCATCTTAAAGCTGTTATCAGGACATAACTTTGCTTGGCATGAAAAGTCTTCATTTACAGACAATTGCAAGATTGCCACCCAAATTTGTATACAGCCGTTATAGTTGCTCAGTATGAAAATCAGATGGGCTGGTGATCTGAGCAATTTCTTTGAAATTGGCCCCAAGTTAACTGTTTCTCAGAGTATCCTGTGAGACTAACTGCTTGGCATGTAGTCGGAACAATAGCAAATTACTCTCGTACATGTACCGGACTTCTTCAGCTTTTTTAAAGCCTAAAATGGCACAGACATTTCCGAAATACAGCATATATTTTGTTTTCCTGTTGTCCCGTCACACAGGGATGCTAGTGAGGCGCTTGTCCTGAGGCTGAAAATAAGGCAACGGAAGTCTGATTACACGGCTCATTCTATAAATTAGGGGTCCAAAAGCGTGACATGTTTTGGTGTCCCTGTTACACCTCACCTGTGTAATTTACCATCAAGTATCATTAAAATTTACTATTTGTTTTATCTGTTTGACAGGTATTTTGCTTTACATACATGTAATCACCCTTGGAGATAGAAGGCATGAAAGAATGCGTCATGAGCTGAAAAATCCTATTCATGTCAGATGTACATAGGGCCACCAAAATTGGACCCTTAATTTATAGAATGACCCATGTTAAAAGCCGAAACGTGTATGTGAAAAAAAGGGGTAACACTCATATATTTGAGGTCGAATCTCACAGTCGAACCAACATGTACATGTATATATAAGTAACCTTTTCTATAACAAGTTTGGGAATATGCATTACCATAGTTACACTAACATTTCGAGTCATACAAGAACACAAGATTATTTCATATTATCAACGAATGTGAAATGTCCCATTGACTATAAAGTTGAATATAAATTTCTCATGCACGTTTCCCAAGAAGTTTTGGTACGTGTATGCAATAAATATATGCATCTGCACACATTTCACATAGCATTCGGGACAAGATAAGATATTACACTGTACGTGCAGAAGCTTTACGTGAATACGGTGGACAGAAAAATACATGTCTTCTTGAAAATAGTCCTTCCTGAAATATCGTTTCAATTTACACGAAAAAGCCGATACCCTGTTTACAAATCAGCATCAATGTATCAGAGATCACAATCAGCCTCATTTGCTTTTTCTGTATTAAAAAAAACCCCCCAAAAAAGAAAAGAAAAAAAAGGCTGAATTTCAGTAAGTTGTACATTATCATATTCACATAAACACGAATCTATTAATGACATTTCAGCTTTGCAAACGGACATGTACAAAAAATATATATAAATCTGGTATTTATTTCAAGACGAGATGTTTTAGTCCCGGTGTATTTATTTTAAAAAAAAAGAAAGAAAAAAAAGGCTGGGATGAATGCAAATTTCAGTTTTAAGAGCTGCTCGCCATTTCTAATCACATATTAACGACAAGATAAAGTCGATCGTTTCTGCACAATGGAAAATGGCAATTTCATTGGCTGATCATGTGTAAGGGAAGTTATTAAATAATAATAAAAAAAACATGTAAATGTACATTGTAAATACAACACAATTAAATCTGTAGCTATATAATGTCATTAATTTTTGATTTATTTCAGATGAATAAATTTCTACAAACCACATTATTTACCCCTTAAACTATGTACACAAGTAAAGAACGAAACCTGTTCTTTGCCATAAACCACAATGATTCGGGAAGCGTTTTTCCAAGGAATCTACACATATAGATAGTTTTCTTCATTTTTATAATTTGTAGAAGTTCTTCGGCAGTTTGGGCCAGCCTTTTCTGTCTCTCTGAAACCAACAGTGTTTCACGGTTCCAACGCCCTTTGTCCTGCAGCCGATTTCCCGACGCTGTACAACTTTGGCGCAGCTACAAAATGCTTTTGTGATCAATTTAACAAAACGCAGACTTTCGAGCAGACCCAGGTGAACATAGTAGGAAAATAGTAGGAACCAAATTTTCCAGAAAACGGGACAAAAGTCGGACTTTGGAGGACAAAATCAGGATAAAAGTAGTACTTTTGCATGCTTTCGGGAGTAGTTTTCGTTGATACTCACCCATGTCCACAGCATCACAAGCCCCATTTGACACGTTCTCTAGTCACAACACTCTGCTCCATCCTCAACTAAGCTCTTGGAAGTGTATTTGTAAAGTTGCAGCACCCAAGCCCTTCATTGTGTGATTTTTTATATGACAGTGTGTAACACTGTTATGAAAAATATTCAATGAAAATTTCATTTTTTGCAGTTGTGGGACAAAAAATTAGGAAAAGATAAATAGGAAAAGTAGGAGTAAGGTAAAACAAAATTAGGAAAAAGTAGGAAAAAGTAGGAAAAGATAAATAGGAAAAGTAGGAGTAAGGTAAAACAAAATTAGGAAAAAGTAGGAAAAGTAGGAATACTTAAAAGCCTGAAAACATTGCTTAGCTACACAATGCTTTTTTGGACGGTGGAAAATTGTATTACGACGACTGTTTAAGTATAACAATAGTAATTCACATAAGTTACACAGTTTCTTATTTCGGTGACAAAATCGATCCTTAATCAGCCAATTCTTTGCAGTTTCCCTAACCTTTGACCTATGACCAAGCCCTGTATTTCCATGACAACCTTTTAAGGTAATATACAACATTTGCAAACATCAAACAAACAAAACTACTGAATTAATATTTAAAAAATACCTTACTTGACTAAAGTAAATAATAGTCTCAAGCATCGTTGGGAAAAATCTGACTTTTTTCAAATACTGTTCATTTGGCTATTGGTTATACATCCGTGAACGGGTACAAGCCAGCAAGTATAGTTACCGGACCCGACAATTCCCCGACGTCTATAAATTGATGTCAAGAACAGCAATTTGTTTTTCTTTGTTTTCCCAGCATCTACATACGTGTATGCACACAAAACGTTAAACAGGTCAGTTTACTTATTTGCTATAAATTTCTAACCTCCAAATCCAATCATTTCCAAAAATTACAGCAAAAGCAAATGTTGTACACTACGTTTAAACTCAAACAACCACCACCTTCGTGCATGTCTTCTCTACACTCTAGCTTCTAACACAACCTGACCCTCCTTGACAATCAAAATCACCGTACTTTGACTGTTGACATCAGGGATGTAGTCGAGTCCATCACAAGTCCCTGCAAGTCCATCACAAGCCCTCCAGTCCTAATCCCAATCGCAAGCTATTCAAATGAGCTTTGACAAAGGCATTCCTTTGTCACTGTTCCTCCAGTAACTTGTGACCGGCTTTATGAAAGGACTTCTGACTGGACTTGCGAAAGGAATTGTGAAAGGACTTGCAGGGACTCGACTACAGCTGTAGTTGACATTTACCCGCATCCATTTTTTGTAATCACCTGATGTCTATCTCGACTCTGAATTTCACTGACAACCTTCACGTAGCGGCCAATTTCACAGCGATGCTAAGCACAAGAAATTTGCTAAGCATGAAAAGTCTTCCTTGGTATTAAAATACAGGATAACTAACCAAATCTTCATGTGATGTACAATATTCGTGACTGGTTGTCGGGTGTTGTTTTGGCAGGCAACCTGTTTTCAATAATCAAGACTTTTTCGGTGCTACATTGTGTAAGCAAATTTGTTATGGTTAGCAGATCCGTTAAATTGTCCCTGAGCTTGTTACCAGACCCGACTATTCCGACAGCCCTTAAAAGGGAGTGTACATGATTGGTCATTGTTGCAATTTTCAGAAATGGGCGGATTTGAGGGTTAGTATTTTTATAGGAAATATCGTTTCACTGACCTGTTCAAAGTTTTGCGTTCTTGGCTGGCGAAAAAAACGAGAGAAAAACGGCATTCGGCTTCAATCGTCGGGCGGCAGTTAACTGGATTTGTCATAGCGCCCTCTTGTAAAATGAGCCCAATTTTTGTAAACGGGATCGTTTTTGATTGGTCACAACTAGGCCGAGCCGACTGGTTACAACCCGTCGCTTCAGTACACTACATGTACGACACGTACAAACACACGCACTATAATTGCAACCTTGCGCCCGTTTTCGGTTTGGTAACCCATTTTAGATACAACGTGGATTAACTACATTCGGTCAATAGAGGGCAGTTTTCCAACGATTGTTCGGCCGAACAATCGTTGGAAAACGATATAAATTTCCACTTTTCTTGAAAATAACAGCACACCTGGTGCCATCATTTCACAGGATGATTGAAGCTACTTAATCTAGTTTTGGATGATTACCAATCTTGTACACTACATTTAACCCCAACCGTCTCGAATTAGCTAAAATCCTACAATATGTTGTGCTGTATTTTGATGGGTTCACGACTGTAGAGCCTTGGCACCATTACTTTACAAAGAATGTGCCATAGGTATACTGCATGGTGTTGAATTTTGACAGGTTCAAGACACTTCCCAGTAAAAGTGCCACAGGGGTTAGGGTTAATGTAATTGTGATCAATTGAATGCGTCACCTCCAGAAATCTTCCCAGAGATTTCTCAAACTTGTTAACTGTAAATATTCCCGACTTGCCATTGATGTTCACTATAGTGAAACGCCAACAAAATACAAAAATGCCTACCTCTAGCCGATCCCGAAATGTATGATTTTGCAATTAAAATTAGAGCTTATCTTGGCAAAAACCGATACCGTACCCCTGGAGATTTACATGTGTATAGACGAATCCGGCGACCAAAATTAGAAGCATTTACTGCGTTGGCATCACGCTCGCGTGCGTTTTTTACGCACGCGCTCGATGCAGCTTCGACCAACAGGGTGTTTACAACTTGCCTAAATGCGCGCGCGACTGAAATTAAAGAACGCGCGCAACCTGCACGCGAGCGTGGCACCACTGTAAAAATGGCGTCGGCGAATTCCTGTATACAGACAGGATTTAGGCAAGAGTTTTCTTTCTTGAAATATAGCTACATGTACTGATAATGCCACTCAGACCGATCTTTTTTTGTATCACGCTGGCTGCCCAACTTATGATTTACAAAGAGTTGTCATGGAATCGATTCACTAAGCTCCACCCCCCCCCCATGGATTGACCAATCACAGCCGTGCTGTGATAGGTTAATACAGAGGGGGGCAGTGGGTAATGGATCCGTCTATTGTCGAGTCAGGAAACCAGACTAAGAGCCTTCCAGCCGAATCTGTCAGCATTGTCCTGCATCCTCCTTGTCAGGATCGGACCGACGACTAAACCTGGACAGGCTGGTGCCGTTCAGCCCAATCAGGGCAATCTGCTCTAAGTCCTGCTGATGCTTATCCAGCTGTAGGTCCTCGTCCTTTCCACCTAACTCCCCCTTGCCCTCGGCAACCGTCTCCTCCTTGTCTTGGTCCTCGATCTCCTTCTTGATGCGCGGGAGAAGGTCCCCATTTTCCCCCGAGGGAGCGGCTTCCGCATCCTCCTTGCAGAAGCCGGTGATGCCTAGGTCGTACACCTCCTTGTAAAGTGCGGAGATGGGCAGGTCAGTGCTGCGCACACCCACCTGCAGCTTCATAATGAATTGGGTGTGGAGGTTGTCCACTGTGCGCAGCTCGGGGAGGCGAAGTAGCACCTTGGCGAACATGTGAGGGTCGGAGCGATGGTTGCGCTGGACCTCCAGCTTTAAGGCCATCAGGAGTTTGGCCTGCATGGCGGCCACAGCCTTGCGGTCGATCAGGTTCTCGCGGTCTGGACCAAGAAAACAAGACTTTTAAATGGACCTGAAGTCGACCTTAAATTAATCCGAACATAATTTCTAAAGTGTCAAGTATGATGTACTACGTTCAACCGAGACCTCATCAGCAGAGAAACTGGGAAAAGTTTTCTTGCAAAATTTCGGGTCAAGTTAACTCACCTCTCAGCTTTTCAAATTCTCAAAAATGTCCCTCTGAACAGTTTACCTACAAAATGTGCAGTCTAAAGTTCATTTTAAGCAGGGTTATGGACTTTGAAACTCTGGCAAATTTACAATGTCCTACGTGTATTTACAATGGGCATCACTGGGAAGTTCAGTGGTGAGAGAAGTCTGCGTCGTTTCGTATTTTTATGTAGATTGTGTATTGTAAAAATGAAACAGTAAATTATTCCTGCCATGAAATACAAAAAAAGTGACTTTTGCGAGCTATTTTTAACCAGTTCGCGTCGGAGGACGTGTTCACACGATCTGGCTGTTTTTATACACGGGCACGACTGACGGGTGAAAACGTCAAGCTTGCCTCGACTCACCCCTGGGTGACGTCTCAACACGCTAATCCCTCATTTGTTTTGTACACACACCCGGAGTATTGAAATATATGAGGTTTCGGCAACAAATATTGTACAAATACTGTTGAAATGACTCTTGCAAATCAGTATTTGTGGCATTTGGCTGTATATCAGAAGTTGGCTGCTATATTTTGCCTTTTTGGAAAATAGAAATTTTCGGCAAAAATAATCCCGGCGCGAACTGGTTAACAAGTGCCCTCTAGCCCACTGGTGCCATTTGTCTAAAAGTCGTCGCTGCGGGCAGCAAACAATTTGACGTCATAGGACGAACTCTCCTTTTGTGTCTAGCTAAAAGCGCTATATAAGAACCTGTATTATTATTATTGTAATATTATCCACACCTGTACAGCTACTGCTGCATTCTAAAATGTTTTGGACTTTAAAACTGTTTTGTGAAATGAATGAATGAATGAATGAATGAATTTATTTCACCACATTGTAAAGTACGTACAAATATAATCAAAAAATAAATAACCATTATGGCAAACAATGCAATGGGTAGGATACCGGTGAGCAAATAATTGCTATCAAAGCCGGTCTCCTTGGGAGGTCAGACTCCTTAGGAGGTCAAACTCCTTGGGAGGTCAGAGGTCAGTATAAGTGAAACTACATTAATAAATCAAGTTTATTGGAACATCGAGACAAAAGGTACACCCGACATGTGGCAGGCTTACGCCAGCTGGTTGAGTTAACAATCGCCGTTATAAATAGTGATGATGACACACGCTTCAAATTCTGACAGCTGCAATGATGACTTAATTGTGAAGTGTAAATGCATGTACTTTCACACACACCATAGGCCGTCACATTGTGTTTTTGTTTTTTTGTAGTTCCACATGGCAGTTGCTGAAAGACACTATTATGACTGAACAAAGCACGTGTCTTGTAGCCAGACGGTCGGATAACCCTTGTCCTACTGTTTAAACTCTAGCACCATGACAAAAGTCACGGGGTCTGCACATTAGAGTGCGACGCTAAAACCGTTGGGTTTAGTATTAAAATGAGGCAAGGCATACACGTACACGACAAAAATGGTCGCCAGTGGAGCTTTGCTTCTGGGCTTAACAATCGTGACCTTGCAGCACAAAATAAGCGGAAAGTCACATAACCAATAGAGAATTTTGACTAGCTCTAAACGGTACGTAGCGAAAATTGGTAAACAATGTTCGTTGGTTTTATCCGTTTGTTGCTTACATGTATTGCGACCGCTATCCGTGTAAACAAGGTGACTACGTTTAGGATGAGTGAGGAAAATGTCAAACAAGCGCAAAAACTGAACATATTTGTTGGAGGTAATTTTTTTGTTTGAACTCGGGTTGCAGTGTGCACAGGTCACAAACTTTGAGCTTCATTTTTCTAACAAATCGAGGGGCGAACTTGTAGGAAATAATCTCATTCTTTAAACTTTCGTTAATTTTTACTCTTTTTTTTGGTGGGGTCAGGTCATGGAGGCAAAAATGAAGGAAAGATTGTTAACAAATAAATATAATAATGTACATGTACATGTACATGCCCATTCCTTGCACCTAACCGCTGTCTGTCTGAAAATCATTGCTGAAAATGCCTTTGGAGATGAACGTTTGGTTCAGAAAAGTCCGACCACTGAAAACCAGATAGTACGTGTAGTTTTTTGTCAAAGATTTCCAGACAAACGGCGCATTTTCAAGGTGTAGTCCCGTACATTATTCTACTTTACTTTCAAATATTCTTTAGAAATTTGAGGTTCCATAGCAATTTTAAGATGAATGATTTTTCTGCCTCTATATAAGGCAATGCATTCCTTTAAGAGTTGGTTGCTGTTTTCATTCTCTGGGTTTTTGTTTTGGTTTTATTTATTTATTTTTCTTGTTTTTACTTGAAATCCCAATACAAGGCTAAAAGCCACTCTAGGTAAAGGGTTACAATCAGAGGTGGTAGGGTTGGTGACATTTTGAATTGTCAACCGTACCATCCTTATGTTTTTCCTGGGCCCAGATCTAAATAGAGGATAATTCTTCAACAGATTCCAGAGAAATGATCCCAATTTTCAGACGTATGGACCAAGGCGGGGTTAACTTCGGTGATACCCACCCCATCCCCCCCCCCCCCCCCCCCCCCCCCCCCCCCCCCCGGTATCCCTGATTACAGGAGTTGCCTTACCATCAGCGTACAGCACGACGGCGGACAGCAATGCCAGCTCCGTCATGGTCAGTCGTAGACGGTGGAGTCGGTTAGCGAAGTCGTAGAGAGACTCCACCAGCTCCTGAGGCATAAACTTGAGCATGTTGGGTCGGGTGATTAGGATCTCCTTGTTGAGCATGAAGGCGTCGTACAGCACCAGCTCGATGCTGTCCTGCACCGTCAGGATCTCAAAGAGTCCGGCTTTGATCAAGACCATTTGGTCCCGTTGGTCTAGCATGGCGAACCCTGACGAGGAAGAAGAAGAAGAAGAAGAAAAAAGCAACCCAAAATTTAGAAACTAGAGCTTGGTGTTCATAAAACTGCAACGAACACCGACAGTACGCAAAATGGGAAGTCCTTGACTGTCGGGGCACAGACAGGGGGTCCAAGTCTCTATGAAAGAGGATAAGTCAGTTTTTTCAGTTGACGACTAGCCCTGATAAACAGTGCTAAGCAACATCAACTGCACGTTCATCCACGACGACTCTTACCTGGAATATACTTGCAGAACGTGACGATTCTCTTGATGAAGAGGGCTAGCGTTTGCGTGACAACGGAGCACCACATCTGCAGGCCATTCATGCCTGGAAAGAAAAAAGCCAGAGCAAAGTGACATTAATTAGCCGAGGTTCTGTAATGTCTGGATAATCTCCGATTGCAATGGACGCCAGGGAGCAGTTCACCCGAAGGCCCTACAAAGCACAACAGTCACGTCACCCCACCCCAGACGTCCATTTTGTTAAATGTGCATTCAATTAACAGTAATATGACACCTCGTATTCTTTTGTATTGATTTTTTTTTTTTTTTGATTTTTTTTTTTGGGCAAAAAACCCAAAAAAGAACCAAACAAACACTGTCTAATATATTCACATACATCAACATCCTTCATTAAAAATGGAAATCTCGTCTAAGTTTATTCAACAAAGATCTAATCTCTATCTCTCCCTCTTTCAACGTTTAAGCCGATCCGGAGTAGAAAAACTCTTTCTTGAGAGCACAAACAAGTCGATTACCCATGCAAGGTAAGCCCACGGGAGTTGCCATGGAGAAGGAAATGGGGGCCTAAAATAGATTAACTCTCCAATGTAGTATAATCATTTGCAAACATCTAAAAACAAAACTCTTTTTTTTTTTCCAAGTCAAGTCATCAAGTCTCAAGTCGAAAAATTGTGTCGCGAGTCCGACTCGAGTCCAAGTCAGCAAGTCAAGTCAACAAGACTGGTACGTGCATGCTGTACAAATTGTGCATGTACCAAGTAACCTTGCTATGGTACATGTACACTGGTGTGCTGTCGTTTTCAAGAAAATTGAAATTTATATCGTTTTCCAATTATTGTCGGCCGACAATCATTGGAAATAGTCCAGTTCCCCGACCTGATAATTCCCGGACTCTATAAATTGTTACGTTTTGTCTAAAGTATGGTCAGAGAACCAGACTACAAGTTTTATTGTCAGCAAGTCAAACTCAAGTCAAGTCGAGTCACAAGTCATGTTCTTTCAAGTCAAGTCCCAAGTCATCTTTTTTCCCAAGTCAAGTCAAGTCAAGTCTCAAGTCAAAAAAATCGCGACTCAAGTCCAAGTCAGCAAGTCAAGTCAACAAGACTGGTACGTCATGCATGCTGTACAAATTGTACATGTACCCAAGTAACCTTGATATGGTACTGCCCATGTGCATTCAACGTTTTTTCCCTGTAGCCTATGACATTATCCCAGCAGTATCATCAGGCCTTGAACCAGGACTCTTTATAGGTCATTCCTCTCATGCAGGGGACTTCCAGTTAAAACTCTTCCCAGGGTTTGTTTTGGCAAGAGTAATACCTTAAAGGGTAAAGTATTCCATGAGATAAATATAGGGGAGATGGGGGTTAGTTGGAACACGGGGTAAGTTCAAACATTGAGATTTTTTCCACAGCTACTAAGCTATGGAAAAAAATCTCAATGTTTCAACTCACCCAGTGTTCCAATTAACCCCGATCTCCCCTATAGCTGGGACTTTTCAGAAATTCAAGCCCATTCAAAGCATTTTCTCTGCACTTTTTTTTTAAAGGTCAAACTATGCATACTTTTGAGTTCAATGTCAGGGCAGAGGGCTCCATGCACGAGGCAGATTGAGCTAAACTGAACATTGTGCATTATGTGCGTGCACTAAGATCAACCAAAGATGTATGTGAAGATTAACTTTATTTAAAAAAATATGAAACTGGATACTGTACATAGTAGATGCACGTCAATAAAAGATGCAAATATCAAACTTTTACATGTACAATTTCTAAACAATTTAGGTGAACTTTAAATTCAGTAATTCACTTTAGCCCAAGTGGTTAAATGTCACATATTGTCGTACATGTAGCTTCGACTCTTGAAACAAAGTTCAATTAATGAAAGTGTGGAGAGCCTGATGTTTCCATTCTAGCTGAAAATTTGGCTATAAAATGTCGGGCCGTCCTAACTTTGATCAATTGTTTCAGATCATTCCAGTTAGCAACTCGTTTGTAACAGTATAACATGTACATTTGAAACAGATTTCAAAAGATATGATGTTGCTTTTTGTAATGATCAAAGATAAAAATGTTGGTTATTTTTTCTTCAAAGTGAACAAAGAAAACTGGCAGGAGCGGGATTCGAACCTGCGACCTCCGGAACACCGTACCGGTGCTCTACCAACTGGGCTATCTTGCCCTATGTTTGCGGTCTCGCAAATTGTCAGGATCTTTGTTCGGGTGGGCGCTAGTCAGAAGTCATAAACCCAGAATGCCGTATAGCCAGGGATCACGCCACATTTTACGATACAACTAGTTTTCTTTGTACAATTTACCTAGTCAGTTTCCCTTGTGGTTTGTTTGACGAAAAGTAAATATGATTACATGTAGTTTCACGTACTCTGAAGGCTTACCATTTGAATACACGTACACTCTAAAAACTGAAGTGTGTAATCCAACACTTACATGTGTGCGGTCAGTGACCACACTTTGAAAGTGTGGAATCCAGCATTTTAAATGTTAAATCCAGCATTTTTAAATGTGAATTCAGTGTTTAAAATGCTGATTCAACAATTTAAGTGTTAATTAAACATTTCCCCAAACTTTTTGTTGAAATTGTTGAATCAACACTTTAAACGTTGAATTAGCAGTTTAATATCTGAATTTAACATTTAAAATGCTGGATTCAACATTTAAAATGCTAGATTCAACACTTTCAAAGTGTGGTCACTGACCGCACACATGTAAGTGTTGGATTCAACACTTCAGTTTTTAGCGTGTAGATGGTACTACATGTATAACCAATCCTCCGGAGAAATATTTCCGTCTGAAATGCTGTCATCTTCGAGAAAATTGTATCTGAAATCTGATGTACCTTGCCGCATCCTCTTTGTCACATTCTTTTTTAACCCTTTCCTTACCAATGTCGAGTTTACTCGACAAGGAAACCACACACCAGAGTATCCAAACAACAACAATATTCACCATGTTTCAACAAACTGCAGTGCTTGTGTTTTTCGCTGTCCATACATCTTTATACCAACAGGAAAAGCTTGTTCGGATCTTTCCAATGGTGCTATCAAATTCATGTGTCAGTCACCATTAAAATATTTTGAGAAAACTGTATCCGAACTTTCCCTGTGGAGTTATGCGTATGGAGTGCCATTGGTTCATGTGACAAACAACTTTCCTGTTTGATAAAGTGGGCCAGAAGAGAAAACAGCCGTAACTTTGCTCTTTTAGCAGTTATGACTTTCAGTTTTACACCATATGAAAGATACATTTTCATGGAACAAATTTTACGCACAACATTTTCCTTTTCAATCAATTCTTGAGGGTGAAATCTTTGGTTGAGAATACAACCATTCAGCAAGCAGTCAGCTGTTTTTTTTCTGTGTAAGTGGTTTTATGCTTGACTGAACAAAGAATGTGGTACTGGGGGAAGATAAGCCAATAAAACAATGTGGTAAGGAAAGGGATAAACAAAGAGGGGTAAATTATAGAAACCCATCAGCTGACTCCTGAGGGAGCAAACAGCTTCAATCACACCTCTTTTTTTCATCACCAGACGACCATTGTGAAATGGGCACATCCCCATATCTCCCTTGATCAGGGTAATTTACAATGTACATAGAAATTAGCTTGCATGACCGTCACGCACCATCAGCCAACAGAAATATATACACACAGATATTGCAGATGGGATTTCCAGATCGAAATATCATCATACAACTTAAACAACACTGGGGCAACTACATGTAATGGCACACATGATATTGAAGAATAGGGGGAATGTAAAGTAGATGCCTAATGAGAAGCAAAAACTGTGACAAGGCCTTAAAATATTTGTACTAGCCCGGCGTAAAAATCCTCGTGAAAATCACTCCGGGCTACCCAAACTTGCTTCCTCGGATGCGCGGTTGAGCTAGTGGAAAATACCTGCCTGTTAAACCTACCTGTTACCTACATGTTACCTACATGTTACCTACATGTACATGTTACCTACATGTTACCTACATGTTACCTACATGTTACCTACATGTTACCTACATGTTACCTACATGTTACCTACATGTTACCTACATATTACCTACATGTTAGCTACATGTTAGCTACATGTTACCTACATGTTACCTACATGTTACCTACATGTTACCTACATGTTACCTACATGTTACCTACATGTTACCTACATGTTACCTACATGTACCTGTTAGAATTTAGACCGAAATAATGCTTTTTGTATTTATAAGCACAGGATGGCAGTAAATTGAGTCATTGTGTGGTTGTTTCATGCACAATGTGATGTCTTCCAGACCAGGAAGTGCAGTGAAAAACGAATGGAATACACGGACCAATTGCTTCATGCACTTTCAACAGAGCCCCTTTATACTTGGATCCGGAAGTTAACTCTACTTAGGATGAAGGATTACGGGGATGTTTACGAACAGAAGCTTTTATAGATTATGCCGTATTTGGCGGATCAAATCTTACTGTTCAGATCCATGCGTGATTTGAGGGCATCACAGTCCTGTACTTGGTATGGTTCCATCGAATTTCCTTTCAGAAAATCCTCAAACTCGGCCTGTTTGTTGAAACAGAAAAAGAAAAAAAAACTAGAACTATCAGTCTACATAAATAGAATTTCAAAAAACACTCATTTTTCGGAGCGACACTTGAAAAGGGCACGGACAGTGTCCTTAAACATGTGAAATAAATATTAGAATTAAATATGCCCCAGCAATATGGGTTGGGAACAAAACAATCTTGGAAAATAACCACCCCTCATTTGTTAAACAACCTGATTTAGTTACATCCATGAAAAATTGGCCAGAAATAGATATGTACATTTGTATCAACAGTGACCAAAGCAAACACACTTTCTTCCTATATTATTGCAAGTTTAAAGGTAGTATACATCATTTGCAAACATCAGAAAACAAAACTACTGAATTATTACGTAATACCGTACTAGACTGTAAGTCAATAGCAGTCTCAAGCATCCTGTGAAATCATGGCACCTGGTGTGCTGTCGTTTTCAAGAAAAGTGGAAATTTATATCATTTTTCCGATGATTGTCGGCCAACAATCGTTAAAAAGTCTAGTTCCCCGAGCTGATAATTCCCCGACGGCTATAGATTGCTCCGTTTTGTCTAAAGTAGGGTCAGGGAACCAGACTACTAGAACAGATTTTTTTCTCTCTACGCAGACTACGGTTTTCCCAGCATCTATGCACACAAAACTTTAAACAGGTCAGTGTTGCAGTATTTGTTTATGAAAATTACAGCAAAAGCAAATATGTGATGTATACTACCTTTAAGGTTGTGGCGTTGTGGCATGTGTTTATACAACTCTGAACACGAATAGATGGTTATTGTCAGATTTGTCTGTTCCTGACCCGTTTTGGTGGGGGGGGGGGGGGGGGGGGGGTTATCACAGTAAAATCTCAAAGTATCATTCATCAGCATTCACTGATTATAAAACCACTTTGATTTAATGAATTCAGCTGCAAAACAGACACAAATATCTTAGATGTAAAACATGAGCTTTCAAGTCTTAGGTACCGGTGTTAACACGATCAAAATTCTTCAAATACATGTACGTGTAGTTTTTCAGTAAATACTCGGCTCTCAAAGACATGAATGTATTCACAAGAACACAAACAATACATGTACGTGTACCTACAATGTCAGTCCGAGGTTTTTATTAAAACCACACTTTTTTTTTCATTCTACATTTCTTGATTTTTGTTTATCAATCTTTCAATTGAACCCCTTGACACCGGATTTCATATGGGCGCCAGGCCGGCTTGTGCAGCCAAGCAAAACGGAAACAAGAGGCTTGTGCAGCCAAGCATAACGTACACAATACCCCAATAATGGATTGAAAATGCAGAAATTGACGCGTATAGACATCAATCTGCACGTATTTGTGTCAACCGGTGGCAAGGGGTTAAAAAAAGCTGAATATTTTTTTCAAGATACAAGTACCATACATTTTTGTGTAAATATTCTCAAATACAGGAATAAAACTTGATTTTTTTTTTCTTGTTGCTTTACAAAATTTGCCATACTGTACTTTATAAATTCTTGCACTGGGTAAGTTACTTTCTCTGTAATATAACAATAAATTTCTTCAGAAGAAATCATTTTTTTGGCCAAACAAAATTATATCTCGTTACTAAGAAAACATTTTCTTAATCATTTGAAGTTTTCTTATTTTAAGAAAAATTTGTCAAGAAATAGCGATGAACTGATAAGGAACATCATGCAAATAAAGTGGCGGATACAAACCTGAAAATTGCACTTTTTAAGCCTGTTCATTTTTTTACCCAAAATATATTATTAACCCCTTGAGTACGGTATTTTACGGGAGACGTCGGGGTGCCGCGGCGGTTATGGCAGCCAAGCGAACCGCTACAATGTGTTTGTGCAGTCAAGCGTAACCTATACACAATAATCCAACAATAGATTGAAACTGCACAAACAGCGGCCAATGGTGTCATCCGGCCTGGTGGCACTTTTTAATCCAACAATGGATTGAAACTGCACAAACGGCGGCCAATGGCGTCATCCGGCCTGGTGGCACCGTTTTTTTTTGCGCACATTTGCGGCATCCGTACGCAAGGGGTTAATATATTTATTAAGAAAAGGTTATAAAGAAAAAGTTGTGGCAGAATATTGCATTTCTTCTAAATATTCACTTTTTTAAAGCTGCATAAGTACTGTTATGATTTTGTTGTTTTGTTGTTTTTATTGTTTTATTTATTTTTTTTGGGGGGGGGGGGCGGATGCATCTGTTTGCAGAATCATGAATAAATAAGTTGAATCATTTCGCAGTACAGAGTATACACAATGCCAGATGAACTTAGCCAAATGGCTTTCACGGCCGGGTGTTTCGTTTAATCCTAATGTATCTGACGCACAGAAGTCCGAGCTAAACCCCAAGCAGTTTAGAATATAAAACCCCCCGGGAATTCAACAAGTATGTAAATGATTAAAATCCTTTGAAAGATGGCAGAATTTCCAATTTGATTGTACAAAAGTCAATGAACCCCAAATCAAACGTTCATCGCGTGACGCATGTGAACATGCATACATTTAAACAGCAGGAAAATCTTCATGTCACACAAATCCCAAAATGTCCATCTCTTTGCTTATTTATAAACTAAGGGAGCACTGCCTTACCCATGGTCGGGCCAGGCTGTTGAAAAGCCTGGCCACGCCCGGGCCTTCTAACTTTTAGTCTTGCTATTGTGAGCCACAAATCACCTGGCCTCTACCAGGCTAGGCCAGGCTGTGGGCCCCTCCCCACCATGCCCACATTAATCTGCAGAGATTGCTTTTGTTGTCATTCCATTCACAGGCCGGAGATCAAATCTGGGTGAACAATGGGAGCTGGTTGGACTCCAGCATTAATCATCCGTACGCAAGGGGTTGGCAGTTTATTGTCTACAACCAGGGGATTATAGAAGCCTGAAGGCCTGCGCGTTCCCGGAGCTTGGCCAGGCTTTTCAACGGCCTGGCCCGACCATGTGTTAGACAGTGCTACCTAACCTAGATGTAAAGGTCTGGGTGAAAACTAAATCTACCATAACATGTAATATTTACAAAGAAATGAGAGAGAAAAAAATGAACCATTGACATAACTGGCATTTACACAGTAGCTTTACGATACATGTACACAGCCAAATTGCTACAGACAATAGTCATACAGGCACCACTCTAAATTTTTCAATTTTCCAAACGGTCCCACCCTTCCGAAATAAACTGACATCCATCAAATTATTTTCGTCAATGATTTTCAGACAAACTACGCATTTTCAAGGGATGGCCATGTGCATGATTACATTCTACTACTGAACATTCTTTCCAAGGCAATAATTCTTGAGTCTCTCCAAGAACTTCTTGACAAGAATTCTGCCCTTATACATGTACCCCTCCCAGCGTGGATGCATGACAAATTGTGGTTTAAACAACTTAGGACGCAATCAGGTTTTGAGCACTTAAATTTCAGACATTTTTAGAGGTTTGGGAGGGGAAGGGAATTTAAGTCAATTTTTTGGTAGAATTTGCTTTTCCCAAATTTCAAGCATTTCCGGAGTTTAATTATGGGGAATTTAGTCTACATCAATTCGGGCAAAAATGTAATAAATAAATCCATACATTTAAAAAAAGAAAGCAAGATTGGCCATAAGTGATGGCAATAAAGTTGATTGTGATGCAGTGTCACATCAACACTTGTAATAGAACAGGTTCATAATCACCTGTATATTGCACTTTGCAATGACCTATCAGGTAAAGGTTCAACATAAAGGTAATATGCAACATCTGCATGCATCAAAAATCAAAACTACTGAATTATTATGAAATACCTTACTTGACTGTAAGTCCAGTCAATAATAGTCTCAAGCATCCTGTGAAATCATGAAATCTGGTGGCGCTGTCATTCTCAAGAAAAGTGGAATTTTGGTATCAATTTCCAACGACTGTCGGTTGCAAATGCTCTTGTTCCCCAACCTGATAATTCCCCGACGTCTATAAATTGCTCCGTTTTGTCCGAAGTAGGTTCCGCGAACCATCCTAAAAGAACAGCTTTTTTTCTCTGTTTTCCCAGTATCTAGCGATGCACACAAAACATCAAAAAGGTCAGTGTTACAGTATTTGCTATAAAATACTAACCCCAAATGCACAGCAAAAGCAAATGATGTATACTGCCTTTAAGATTATACTGAAACTGCCAACTGATTGGTGCAATAGGGATTCCACGACAACAACATGTACTTTTGCATGCCTTGTCAAATAGGCTCATGTAATCAGACCCCTGGGGGGGGGGGGGGGGGGGGGGGAGAACCGTTCTCAGTTTGATGGAGATTAGAATTCTGAAGCTTAAAGCTTCAGTTTTTAATCCAGCTTGTTTGTCCTCACTCACATCCTGAATTAGCCCGATCAAATCCATGAACTGATGGGATTAAGGGCAGTAAATAGGCAAGTACTGCGCCAGTTCTTTTTCGCTTGGACAAACAAACAACGCATGAGGTAATTGTACCGACAGTGTACGTGAATTTCTGCATTGCCAAATAATTCAACAAATGCAGTATGTCAGTGCACTGGGGCCCACGTGCGCTTATCAATAACAGTTTCTGTGTTTTGCGTATAGTGCAATACGCAGATTGCGATATAGACCGTGCGATATGGGATATTACACAACGCCCGAATAAATCCCCGCCATCTGATTGGTGGATCGTCGATCACGCGCATTGAATTATTTGTACCAACACACGGCACCACAAAAATAGAACTTCCATAATTCCACGGTCATACTATTGGCAATGATACACCACGGCAGTCATTCACAAAAAATGGCAGACGATGTTCGCGAATCACCGTTTGTTCGATGAAATATCGGAACTTGTGGGCGATACACAAAGAAACAAATTAAATACGCAGTCAAACCATTGGATGAATTTGCAAGACACGCAGGAACATCAATTGAGCTTTAACTGATTCGGAACTGGACAATTTTTTTGTCGCGGTTTTAGGCGGGACTGAGAAGGGAAAATGGCACGTTGTACACAAAGAAATGCAACCCGTTGAGGATTTATTCAGGCGTTGTATAAAACAATTAATGAATGTTTCACATTAGTGCAATGGTAAGAATAATTTCATTTGGTGACAGATGGAATGGAACATTCAATCTGTCACCTCATGAAATTATTCTTACCACTGCACTCATAAACATTCATTATTTGTATAATATCACACTGTCCGTTGCCATGGATCGACCAATCAGGTTCGAGGATTCAAGTTTGCTTGAAGATATTATACTAGAGGATCCATGCAAGACTTTTTGATTGTTTCCCACGAATGTGCTTCACATAATTTGTGTATTTTAGTGTAATACATGAATCGTCTACAAGAATTGTACTTGTACACATATGTACAATTGTATGGATTAAATTGCAGGTTGAGTCACTTGAATGGAGAATAACACATGTATATAAAGTTGACGATACGCATCATTAAGACTTCTGATAAGCACACACTGAACAAAGATACAAACGAAACTGAGCGACTGCCTCACCATTTGTCACAAGCACTCAAGTTAGCGATCGTTGAACCTTGTCTGGTGAGCAATGGATGGACGAGTGGAGTATTCGGAACCAGCCGGCCGAGAGGCTGGCTGCACGGCTGGCCATAAATAGATGCGTCTATCACAATGTACATTTGTACATCTATCAGACAAGACCTTGGGGTTTGGCGGTCACGTCTGATCGCAGCCCAACTAGAGATTGGAAATACTTTAACCCTAACCTCACATAAAGCTACAAAATACTACTAGTGGTAAACTGCAGTATGCATCTCACCTAATTGTGTACAATACTTATAGTCATTTTTAGTAATTGATACTTCACCCCAAATAAAGTACGTAGTAATATGTAGTACTACTGTTTGTTGCTGGGGTTGGAGGCAAAATGTCCGTTTTCATCTAAGGCGGAAACAAAGCACGAACTAAACCTCATGGGGGTTACGGTTAAATTACATTAAATTAAATTTGAATAGTCGGTCGGCAAGTTTCCCTTGTGGCTATGCTAAATTTGATGTACTGAGACAATCCTTACGTAATTCTTGGAGGTTTCCAAGTGAGCCTTGACGACATACTCAATCAGCTGCTTCGTTTCGGGATCGGCTTCCAGCGCCGGTATGGACTGGTCCGCGTCGCGCTCCTCCATGGTGTCAACGGTGAAGGGCTGGATGTCGGCAAATTCTGTCTCCTTCTGCTTGTTGGGAATTCTGCCAATCCGCACCGCTGCAAAAAAAAAACGACATGAAAGTACAATATTGCATGCACACTACAGAGGTCATAACCTGAATCCTACAAAATCCCCTCATGGGACTCAAGTGAAAAATCCTCCGTTTTTTTTAAACACTTCAGTAACCTCAATCCTCAGTAGGGCTGTTCATTTTCGAATAATTTACTATTCGAATATTCGAAACTGGGTTTGACCGAATATTCAAATATTCGATACTCGCCGATAAAGTTTTTCAGTACATGCCGCACCGGTAAAAAAAACATTGCACGTAAAAGCATGCCGGTGTTTTACGTATGGCGATTGATATTATGGACTGTTCAAACAGCATTTTTTTTGCATGCCCCTGTTGTATCAAGGGTTTTACCGACAGGAACAATAAGCTTCCGTCCACAAAAAAATTGCGATTGACAAAAATGCAGCATTTGACACTGCTAAGCGCCGTAACTTTTCTAGTAAGAGTCGTATCTGTACATGCATACATGTACATGTATATATCTTTTCGAATATTCGAACTGGCAAAATGGTATTCGAATATTCGCTTTACGATCGAATATCGAATATTCGGGACAGCCCTAATCCTCAGAAATCATCCAGTTTGGGCCTGATGACCTGGATCCTCCATAGGCATCAATACTGCAAATTCTTCCATTTGGCAAAGAGGATTTTGGAAGATTTTGGAAGGTTAGGGTTAAAGGTCATACACAACATTTGCTTTTGCTGTAATTTCCAGAAATGTGTGGATGTGGGGAGTTAGTATTTTACAGAAAATATTATGCAAACTGACCTGTTTAAAAATTCATATTCATAATCATAGATGCTGAAAAAAAACCAAGAACAAAGATGCTGGTCTCGTAGTCTGGTTCCCTGACCCTACTTCAAGCGAAACAGAGCAATTTATAGACACCAGGGAATTGTCAGACCTCTGACCAAAAAAATAGGATACACCCCTCCATCTTTGCCAGTATTTTCTTACGATGCCAACAGATGGGTTAACAGTTATTTTACACACTACATAAATTCACTACCATGAACAATTAAAGAGGAGGTTGTCCCCAAAAGTATATTTGTGCACAAAAGTATGTTTCACACGAGCGTTGGAAACATGGGTCCCGTGCGAAGAAATTGCATCGCTGTCACGAACGCACAGATTCCGTGCCGTGTGAAAGTGTACAATGTATCCCCGTCACCACAATTTAAGATTTGTGTAGAACAATAGATTCTCTGTAAATACACAGCATTTCGTTGGTGTTGCTGTATATTTACAGCAATGTTATAATTATTTTTTACAATATTATTGAAGTGCATGTAAATGTTTGAACACGAAAACTACCGGAAGGGACACGTAGATCACAGTACCATAATTGTGACCCGCTCTGCAAAAAGGGCACATAAGTCGCTGTATGCTTTTACGAGTTATGGGCTGTTCAATGTGAAGAGGGTGAACAATTCTTGAAACAAGTGATTTTGAAGGGAGGGAATTTTTTGCATCTTTGATACCTATATTATTCTATTTCACAGCCAAAATCTTTGATTTCAGAGAATGAAGTTGGAAAAAGAATGTGTTTTTGTCGAGTGCTTCCATCTATTGCTTTGCTTTTTGTTTTTTTAAATGGTTTGTTTCTCCTTAAGTCATTTCAAGAAATTCCTGAAAACAAACATGCAAATTTCCAAATATCTCGTGATGGCAAAATGCTAGAGAGCTCAGACATATACCATATGAAAGCTTATAAAATGGTCTTTCCAGCTATATATAAAACACTATTTTCAAATTTTGCAACATAAGTGCCCTTTTTGCAGAGCAGGTCACAATTTTACATCCAAAATCCGGTATAAACTATCTTGTTTGTTTTTAAAAGGGGAAAAAAACCTGCTATTTTACGGAATCTTTTTACAGTGCGGGAAGATCACTGGTACCCTATACATTTTATCATTCAGAGAATATGGTAGTACCAGCGATACACGTGTAGCCTCTGACCCACGCATGCAAACACTGCACAAAAGGAAGGACGTTCGCTACAGGACCGTGTATCCTTGGGCGTCAGACACCCGGCGCCAATCACCGCAGATGTTTGTTTCCAGCGCTCGTGTGAAACAGGCTTACATATGGGGGAATGCTTCAGTACATGAATAATGGAAAGAACAAAGCCATGTCTCCATAGGGATACACATTTTTGGAGAGAGCCCTAATCCTCCTGTTTATTCAGACACCAACAATTTGCATATTATTGTAAATTGGTTGTCCGCAGTAATTACCGAGAACACAGGGCTGATTTATGTGACGGCTCTAAATCCAGTTTCTGTTTGGCTAAAATCTAGAGGAGATTGGATTCCACCCATGCGTATCTCACGAGTTGCGCTGATTCATTTGCGCGCGGCATTCTAATATTTCCCAAACTCACCAAAAGAGGGCGGGCTTTTCACGGTTTGCCCGTCAAAGGCCGAAGACATGAATATTCATAAGATACTTTATAAATAAATAACTAGACTTCAGCTGCTGTTAGCACATCCGGGACTTTAATGCTGGAGAACTACAATTCTCTGCCGACTTTGTAAAAAAAACACAAAGAAGATGGGTCATCATAAACACTTGATATGGCTCTCCACCTTTTGTAATCAAAATGACGTCATTACAACTCAAAAGACGAAACTTTTTTAGCAATAGCTTCTAAAATCGCTCAAAATACACAGCAAACAGGCTTGGTTGTGACTTTTTACCTCGTATCCATCCGCTTTATACGGTCGTTGCAATGATGTCATCCCTCATGGTTCACGATATAGACCATCAGAAAATTGGTTGTCATCATTTCTTACATTTCGGAAAAAGCGTTTTTTAACACGATCCTCGAGGTTTCACTGCTTAATATGTAATTACAAGCAAAATAGATGTTATTTCAAAGTAGTTCCATGTATACTAAGCGATATTACTCCGCCATTCATCAACAAAGCAACGTACACAGTCCTTGCCTATATATCCTGCATGTTGTGTGTCAACATTTTTCCGCTTGTGATGTGCCGTGACCGAGGAAAATTCCTCTTTTCGGGCAACTTGGCTCAAAATACAAGTCAAATGTCATCATAAATGCAGGTTCACATCTTAGATGTTAATACAAATAGTCATTCTATCAAAATACTGCCTGATATTATTTTGAAAATGAGTGATTTTCATGGCGATTGACTGCTGATTCTGGACGATGTTACCATTCAGTTTTTTAAAAATGGCGGACCTCGCGTATTTGTAATCTTCACGAAATAGATGCAGTAGTATTCCGCGCTGAATTTGTTTGAATTATGGTTCCGTAAGTGTTTTTTTTACTAGAAGGAATACGTTGATCTTGTTATTTTTGTTGGATAGATGATTTTAGTTTTTGGTTTTTTATAAGGCTTGCCCTTTGGAGGGGGGGGGGGGGGGGGGGGGGGGGGGGCGAGAGAGAGAGTTTGGAGTGGATGTCCGGAGTGATTCTACTTAATCTGTCGGGGATAGCAAAATCCTGGAAAATCACCCCTGCTTAAAATGCAGCACAAACTTTTATTTCAATTTTTATGTCGGTAAAATCATTGAGGAAGAAAAATCCATGGCATAACAAATGAGACAAACCAACAACATGTGTCAACACTGAGTAAACAGGGTAAGAAGTAAACAGGCCTACATCACTACACCAAGAACAGAGAAAACCAAAACTTTCTGAGTACAGGTTTTTTTTTTAAGGTTGGAGGGGGGGGGGGGCTTGAAATTTATATGCAAATAGTCTTTGGCTGAAAGGTCTTGTTTTTTTGTTTTTTATAGATGAAACATGTTAAACCATACTTCTCCCTAGAAAATACATAATTAACATTTGCTAAAAATTAAATTCAGATTGGTGACATGGGATATGGCCGTGCAATAATCTTAAAGATCAGCACTGTGACAATTCAAAATTATCTTGCCAAGTCACAGAATCATCATCATTTAATTTTGAATGCACATTTAGCTTCCCCCTAGCAGTGACAATATTTCCTTGTATTTATCATAAGTTCAATGTTTACTGTCACATAGAGCCATGTAACAATTTTGTTTAATGGAATAGAAGATTATGTATCATGGCATGTTAAAATAATGAACTAAGTTTTTGTGTCTTCACAACTTATATGGTAGTGGTCATCACCTCACCCCATGGGCAGCTACCTTAAAATTGGAGACAAAGCAAAGGAACATCAGGCTCATCCACCATGACCCCATCCCCAATGGATGACCCCGATTTATTCAATGTTTATTTATGTTATTTTATTTTTTTTGGGGGGGGGGGGGGTGCATTAGATCCATAAACACCAAGATGAGAGTACGTCGTGATAACTGGATACCCCAAGACTTACCACAACCCTCTCTCACTTTGCTGATATGGAGAAAAATGCAATTTTAGATTTGTTTTTTTGTTTGCTTAGATCCATAATACACCAAAATGAGAGTACGTTGTGATAACTGGATACCCCAAGACTTACCACAACCCTCTCTCACTTTGCTGATATGGAGAAAAATGCAATTTTAGATTGTTTTTTTGTTTTTTTGTTTGCTTAGATCCATAATACACCAAAATGAGAGTACGTTGTGATAAATGGATACCCCAAGACTTACCACAACCCTCTCTCACTTTGCTGATATGGAGAAAAATGCAATTTTAGATACAAAACAACTTATTATTAAAATGGTGTAAGTACGTTCATGCATGAAAGATGACCCAAAGTAGACCGATCCAGTAAGCGGCGACCCAATTTTTGTCCGACATGTGCCAAAAAGTTGTGTGCATGTGCGATGATGCTGCGCGCACGGCTAGAGCATGCAGTGAGCTATTAAAGAGGAGTATGCCTGTTAATTACCAAGATGCGCAGTGGCTAAGGCTTACTGGACCTGTCTATTCCTAATGTTTACAACTTAATATGTGTAAGTTTGGGTGAGCTGTACTGGGCATGGTGTCTGATTTGCAATTTCTGTCGCTTAGCAGGCTGGCGAACTGTGCAAAACATGCGTTCATATTTGTTCAAATGGGCATGGATACTTTCTGTTGCCTGCTCAGACATCATGCCGACAGTACCTAAGACCCGTGCTTGTCGAGGGACCTCTACTGTCAATAAATGAAACTTTCTCTTGATGTTTTCCTTTGGAAATGTTACTGGGAACCAGCAACCAAACTCGGAACATCGCAAGGCTAATAGCTCCACCTCATGCTTGCAAAGCATCCTGTTGAGTGTATACAAGTCATAACAAGATTTGAACTTCAGAAACATTGTGTGCATTTTATCGGACAGTTCTTTAGAGCCAAATGATTTGCATCCTGTGGAAGTGTCAATTACAATTGGCAGAAAAATTTCTGAAAGTTTCTGAAAATTCCCCTCCTTCAAAATTTTGTTCACGTCAGGGCCAATTAGTGATCCCCCATGATACGACTGTTTTCTGATACCAAATTGTTCCTGAACTTTGTTGAATTTAGTCATGAATGGCCCAGTGACATTCCTAATATCTTGTTCAATTTTATCCCTCATTTTTTGATTTTGATATACCTCTTTATTCAAGCGTTGAACCTGATGATTGATTTCCTTGATTTCAGCATTGAGCTGGTGAACCAGTTTCCTAGATTCTTTAGCAAGTGCACTGTTGTCAGTATATAGTCGACCATTTTTTGTGAAGTGGTTTCGGTTATTTGCCTGAGCCTGAGCAATCTGCTCATGCTTAGCCACAAGTTTGACATCAGTCTCCCCTTTTGAATTGCACAAATCTTCATGTTCCTTTCTGATATCTTCAACATGCGCATACAGATCATCGACCCCGTTGTATATCCCATGATTTTGAAGGACCTCACTGTCCAAACTCTTTGCATTTTTCTCAACAATTTCAAATAATTGCAAACCAAGCCCTAAGCTAATATGCAAGGGACTGACAGATACTTGTTCTGTGACAAAGCCTTCAGTACCTACAAGTGGCAATTGAATGCAGTTATCATAGTTTTTTGCGCGATCTTTTTTTGCACCATTTTCTTGGAACTCTGTGGCTTTTGCATGGCAGGTTGACAGTTTTCTTGGAGCAACTGCAGGAATACCATCTTCTTCATCGTCATCTCTGAAATCTTCAAGAATGTGCAGCGCATGTGGTTTACCCTTTTTTAGCTCTGGCAATGAGGCTAGGCAGTGTGGGCAGAAATGATAACCATTCGGCCCTGTCAAACCAAGAATCTTGGCAATCCATTCCCAATCCCCACCCCAAGTCAGTTTGCATTTTGTGTAAATTTTAGGGACTTCAGAGTTTGTTGACTTTGTAGCTTCAGATGAAGATGAAGAACACTGGCAATACCTGCAGCTGGGGCTAATGTACCTGTTGTCTGGATTTAGTTCCTTGAGTGGAGTGAAATCCAGCTTTTCATCCAGTGATTGAACCATGTCATCTGTGTACATGTGTTCAATGTGATCAATGTTGGGACATGGAAGCTGTAACCTTGCAATGTCCCCAGTGACCTTCACCAAGTCTTCAAATACTGGCTTGAATGCGGTCTCAATGTTGACCCTATCATCTTTTCCACCCTCAAAAATTCCCAGTATTTTTAGTGACCTTACAGAGTGGCGATCTTTTGAGTTCAGAGTCTGGATTACCATTTTGGTAGTTTTCCCCCCCCTTATCACCCGACACGTGAAGCCATAGCGTATTGTCAAAGCTTTCAACAATGTGATTATTTTGAACCTGTTCAGTATTAAACCATGTTAGTGATAAGATTCTCAACACTTAAGATCCTAGTGAAGTGAACAGGATTCCCACCACTTCCATCAAACTTGCCATACTCAAACTCGTAAGGAAGCTCTGCTGAAGAACGCATTGATTGCCGTGTTCCCATGAGTTTTTGACCCGTTTCAAACTCGATTCTGCTTTTGATTAATGTCCACATTGTTTCTGGCATCAGACAGCGCAACCCATCAACTGTCTCCCTTGAAAACTTGGTGCATACTTTTAGACCCGCTACTTTAGATGCTGCTGCATACCCATCTTTTTGTCTCTTGATATTTGCTGCTCGTTGAACAGCAATATTATCAGAGATTGTACTACTACTAGGAGTAGTATGACTAGGGACTTGAACAGGATGGGGTGATCCTGTAGCTGAAGAAGATTGTCCAGAGCTTGATGAGGAACTTCCTGTAGGCCAACAACTTTTGGCAGAAAATGTGCCACCTGAAACTAATGTCTCTACTTTTTCTAGGATTTGGCTCCTCTTTCTGAGTGTTCTCTCACTACAAGTAGAACTTCCTACTTCAGCTACAGGAACACGAACATACAATTTCGGACGCCCATGTGAGCCCTCAACTTTAAGTGTTTCTGGGTCTTGACTCTGTGCACTTTTTACAATGTAATTGTGGGCCACAGTTCTAAATTGTTGTACCCCAATGGAACTATCCACCCCAAGTTGTTCCATGACATGTTCTTCAAATTTGTGAAGTCGTTTGATTTCTGCTTCAAGTTTTCCAATATGTCCCTTCAAGTTCAAATAAGCCATCTCCTCCAAGCTTGATAAACTTGAATTTGTGTCACAATCTGCGCTAGCGGTATGTTCTTGTTCCTTAACACATCTATTGCGATTTCCCCCGATCTGGCGTTTCTCAGATTGAATCTTGATATCTACACGATGGTTGAAATTTAGTGAATTGTTTTGCCGAAATTTCTGAACGCACCCCATGCATGTACAACACAGAAAACCATCCCTTTCTTCTTGAAGCAAAAAACAAACCTGCAAGTCATCTTTGTACGCTGTTGTCGCATGAAATCTACTACTTACACCAGTCTTACAAATGCAACACTTTTGCTTATTGGAAGACATTTCTAAAGTAGGAATTTGACGATAAAATCAGGAAAGATTGTCAACGTGAGGTCGGTGTGATGAGCACACTTTTAACGACGGTCGGAAGCCTAGAATCTTCACAGTGCATCACTAACGTGTGCTGTGCGGTGAGGACGGCACCATACTGTTGCAGGAAAACAAATGGACCAAGTTGAACAAAAGAGGGCGCAATTGAGCGACGGCCGAGTCAGCGGGTCGTGATCTATGCAACAATTGTCTACTGTAGAGTCAAGGGCACGATTTACATCAATTGGCACGGAACACTGAAACTGACAAAAAAGGTCCTATGGGAAGTACGACACCTGTTCAAACGGTGTATATATATATGCAAATGTATACGTTAGCTCACCATCTTTGGACATGCCCAGTTCAATACACTTTCTATACCGGCACGCTGGGCATCGGTTCCGCTGTTGTCGACTTACTTCACACTTGCCTCCACGGACGCAAATGTACTCCTTTTGTCGTCTGAGGCAACGCCGAAAGAAACCCTGAAACATTCAAAAGAGAAAAAGAGAGACGTGTATGAAATAATACAAAAGAAGGGGAACAGATCAATTTCTCCCATACACTGTATACCTTCCAGCACTGTCGGATTAATTAATGATTTGGGAAACAGCAGCACAGTTTAACACACAAACATTTCCATTGGTCTTCTTGGATAGTTCACTTTACGTTTCATTAGCCAGGGATGAGTCTGGCTCAAGAAAACTTACCGGTGGATTCCCATCGGGGAAACTGTCCCCCTTTCCGCCCCCCTCCCCCCTTCCCTCACCATTTACAGTACATTGCAATTGAAAGTTAACACTGTAAATGGGAATGGGAAATATTGTGAACAGAATTTCCATTCACATTCACATTTCTCACACAACTTTTCCCCCCTGCGAATCAAACTTTTGTGAAAAGGTGTGAAAATGTTTTCCCACTTGTGTGAAAAAGGCGTGAAAATGTTTTCCCACTTGTGTGAAAAAGGCGTGAACATTTTTTCCCCACTTTTGTGAAAAGGCATGAAAAATGTTTTCCCACTTGTGTGAAAAGGTGTAAAAAATTTTTCCAACTTTGGAAAAAACATTTTCACATTTTGTGAAATGAAAATGAATTCCCTGGGAAGAGAAAAAGTGTGAAGAGAAATTCCCATTCTGAGGTTAACTTTCAAATTATGCAATGTACATGTACTGTATTCCACTGATAAGCCAATTTGGAGTTCTAACTGCACATGCGCACATCATAATTCACGATTCACACAAATGTACATGTACATGTAGTTTCAATTTTTTCATCTAATAAAAAAGATAGACATTTTAAGGCCTGTGACTCTACTTATGCTCACGCTCAGCTAGCTAAGTCATCATTTTGGTGTTTTTGCGGACAAAAAAACCGCCTAAAACGAATGCGTAAAGTTAGGCCATAATTTGTGGCGCAAGTCAGCAACTTAGGCATTGCGTACCTGTTGTGAAATCGATTTCTAAAATGTCAAAGAGGTTGCGCAACTTATGCAATAAATTCTGGCGTAAGTAGAGTTACACAATTGCGTAAGGTTTCACAATCGGCTGAAATCGGTTGCAGCTTTTAAAAGCTCGGTAGAGAGTGATGTGAAATACTGAAGATATACGAAGGAGAAATGTACTAGGCACGCACGATATATGTAAATGTGCCTTGTACATAAACATTTGTATACAAAACTAAAATATTAGACGTCCAAAAGTCAAACAACCTATCAAGGAACGAAATGGAAAGATAACAGAAAAATGTCAACGATGATCTCTGCTGCCCTTTGATGATACCCTCGAAAAAGCCAGGGTTCATGTTTGTTGTGGAGGTGTATTAAATGTAGACACATGCCCCAATCTTGGGTCCCGTCATTGTCTTGTTGAAACTGGAAAAGTACATGTATACAATGTACATTATTCTTATCCCTGACCTTTGCAAACCCTCCAAAATCCCCTTTGACAAATGGAGGAATTTGGAGGATTGAGGGTCTTTGGAAGTTGAAGCATCGGAGGATTTTGCAGGATTGAGGGCATTATAAGAGGATTTTTGCCTCTGGAGGAAAATGGAGGATCCAGGTCATCAGGCCCAATCTGGTGCTGGATGATTTCAGAGGATTGAGGTCACTGGGGTGTTTACGAAAACCCCTAGAGGATTTTGGAGGATTCCTGCAGTGGTCCCCATACATGTATGAGGATTTTGGAGGATTCAGGTTACATGAAGCTTGAACACTTTGAAAGCACCTCTGATCAGAGGATGTTGGAGGATTCAGGTGACTTGCAGGAAAAATTATGTAGGGAGTTTACTAGGGTTAATGGGGATTTGTTTATGCAAATCGACCCATCACAAGGCCAAAGGCCACTCGAGGTGTGGGCTACAGAGGAAAGTGTGGCAGAACCAGACCCTCGCACTGAAACAAGACAAGATAATCTGATCTCTTCACAGTATGAATAGGGTCGGGATGGGTAACTACATTTGTACTGTAGTCCACTACAAGGCGTTAATAATGCCTCTACGCGGCGTTAATAAATCCCTCCTATGCAAACATACATTCTGAGCCA
Organism: Hippasteria phrygiana; assembly: GCA_037893225.1. Taxonomy (NCBI): domain Eukaryota; kingdom Metazoa; phylum Echinodermata; class Asteroidea; order Valvatida; family Goniasteridae; genus Hippasteria; species Hippasteria phrygiana. Next base: position 982,307 of record JAZGUH010000179.1, read on the forward strand.
TGTTGTTGTACATATGTGCCAAAATCAGTCATGGTGATTGTTTTTGACCCTCCTGCCATAGTACAAAACCACATGTAATCTGATCATGTCTGTGTAAAAGTATAGCAGGGGAGGTGGAAGGAAATTTTGACTGATTTTGACCTTTTAAATGGTAGGAGGGATAAAATATTAATGAACAGTGGCTTTTCCAAAGTAAAACAAATTGTGTCAGGACATTTCTAAAAATTGCTTATGGGAAGTGTTCGATGATTAAAGAATAATTGTTGTATGTGACCTGGCAGCACAAAATCAGTGGAAAGTTGTACTCTAGTTTTTTTCCGCCATCAAAGAACGCAAAACTTTGAACAGGTCAGTGGAACGATATTTCCTATAAAATACTAACCCCAAATCCGCCCATTTTTGAAAATTGCAACAATGACCTATCATGTACACCACCTTTAAACTTGGGTTTACATGTAAGTGTGCACAGATAACAAACTCCGAGTTTCATTTGCTAAAAACAATAGACTATCTGTCTGTTCACTCCCAGCGTTGATTCAAACACTGCCCGTTGATGTGATTTGAGCCTTTGTTACCATTTTACCTACTAATGTGGGAGGAGATGAACGATGTAATTAAAGAGAAATGAACGAGGAAAGGGAGGGGGGGGGGTGTACAATTTGTAAGGGCAAAATGGCTATAACCATCACTGCCCTCACAGGTACCCCGGGTACCCATTTACGCCCCGGTAGAGAGAAGCAACTTGCCACAAAGTGTCTTGCTCAAGGACACAAGCACCATGACCCCTGCTGAACTCGAACCCACAATCTGTAGTATCACCAAGATACTGAATCTGGTACACCAGACATGCCGGACCACGAGGTAATTTACACAGGTCTACCAATACTCCATACAGGATTGCAAACGGTGACTCAGCCCAGCCTACATGTATGCAATCAGGTTGGAGGGGAAAAGTAAACTGCTCTGACACTTTGCAGTCAAAGTTCTGTTCAGATGTGACACATGATGAGTCAAAATACATGTACTGCAGGGGGACCGGACAAGGGGGAAGCACAAAAAATAGAGACATTGAAACCTGATATCTGTACATACATGTATGTATGTAATTTAATCCATGTAGGAAGCCCAACATTTTTCCTGTGCCATGTGTGTAATGTATCATAGAGTCTGCTGATGTGACACACAGATCCCCCACTGGGAATTTTGCCACCCACTGGGAATTTTGTCACTGTATGTGTCAGCTATGATAAAACTTGTCCTTGATCTGCGTGGCCATTAGGGGGTGGGGGGGTGTGTGGGGGTGGGGGGGTGTGTGGGGGAGGGGGGAGGGGGTGTCGGGGGGGGGGGGGGGAGGGGGGGTGGGGAGGGAATATTTGGCGACTATTTGGCAATCTGTCATCAGTTAGGATTTATAACAAAATTGTGAATTTCCCCCAAAATATGTACCAACCCTTTAGATTTGATGGCAAACTGGAGTCCAAGTCCAGGGCGAGACCTTCACAGAGGCATCGAAGGCAACTGCTTCTGATACTCTGGTCTTTGGCTAAAGCCCTTAAGCCCTGGCTGTCCGCACTGGACTTATTTTGGTAAAACCTAACGAGACGATGGGTACTTTCCCATTTTAAGTCCAGTGCGGACAGCCTAGGACGTTTTCCTCTCAGTTACTTTTCCTGAGTCCAGCGGTTACTTCTACCGGGCAACTGCTGCCCAGGAAAACTGACCAGGTAACTTTTCCCGAGACGATAAGTCCAGTGCAGACAGTGCGAGTCGGTAAAAGCGGCTCAGGAAAGCGTACATCCGGACCGAGCGCGAGGTCATGCTACACTGGGACACCACGCATGCGCTTTGCATTGCTTCACCGCGGTGCGGTGCACGTGGCAAGTTTCCAAATTCCAGTGCGTTGTTCCTTTTTTGTCTGCAATCATGGCAGATATTATTATTGATACAGTCAGAAGTTTGATTGGTGCTAATCGATGTAGTCCTATATGTACACATCAGCCGGAAAAATGAAAAGGCACGCGTGATTTGGGTCAATCGTGTCAATGTAGTCAGGTCACGCAAAGCGCCCTCATGCGTTTCTATATTGACAGCTCGGTTACTTCTCCCACGGTCTCGGTAAAATTTTCCGTGTCGAAAGTCCAAGTGCGGACAGTGGTCACATTTGACCATTTTTCATTTTACCATCGTCTCGGTAAAACCTTCCGAAAAATAAGTCCAGTGCGGACACGGCTTTAGAAATTTTAATCAAATGAAGTGTTCCCACAGAAAATTTGATTTTCTAATACAAGTGCTCCTTCCCAAGGAAATGCCTGGAATTGCTTTGCCTCTCTAAAAGTGGAGTTCTTGAACTGCAGGTCGGGTTCTTTGGTTTTAAATGCACATGTAGTGTACACGATTGGTAATCCTCTAATTTTTGTTTACTGAATTATTACGAAATACATTACTAGACTGTAAGTTAATAGTAGTCTCAATCATCCTGTGAAATGATGGCACCAGGTGTGCTGTCGTTGTCAAGAAAAGTGGAAATTTATATCGTTTTCCAACGATTTCCAGCTGGAAATCATTGGGAAAACAGCTCTGTAGCCTTTAGTCAAGGCGCGCGTGGCTACCCGGACGAGTAGGGCGCCCCAGACATGATGGCGCCACACGCCCAGATAGCCACGCGCGCCTTGACTAAAGGCTATCATCCGCCCGACGGTTGAAAACGAGCGCCGTTTTTCTCTCGTTTTTTTCGCCATCCAACAACGCAAAACTTTGAACAAGTAACAAAAACATGCCAAGAAACTGCCAGCACACAATCTTTTTGAAGAGGATGTGGATTGCCGAGAGAAGTCTGCGTCATTTTGCAGATTGATGTGCAATGTAGGTTGCGCATTGTAAAATCAAACAGCAAATTATTTCTGCCATGCAATAACAAAAAAGTGACGTAAGAGCTATTTGTATTAAGTCCCCACTAGCGCAGCATAGCCCGTATGGTGCCATTTGTCTAAAAGTCGTCGCTGCGGGCAGCAAACAAATCCTACGTCATAAACACGAACTCCCCTTTTGTGTCTAGCACCTAGGCACAAAAGGGGAGTTCGTGTTATGACGACAGATTTGTTTGCTGCCCGCAGTAGACAAATGGCACCAGTGGGCTAGAGGGGACTTGATTTATAATATCCTCTTTAAATCATGAATTGGCTTGAAAACAAACACAGGTTCCCGTGTTTGTTTTCAATCAGGTAGCTGATTCCCGTGCTACCCGTCAATGCACAATCCCAACATTGACAGGCAGAAAAACAAACAAGATTTCTGCAAACCTGTTGACCTACACAAGCGTAAGTTACAGCCTACTTTGTTGTCGTTCATCCACCGTACTGCACAGCTTGAGAGCTGGCTTTTTTGATTGGCTAGTGTACTCTTTATTCTTTATTATCTTGTATAGGAAAATTTTGTTCTGTCGACAGCTCATCAATATTTCCAAACAATAAAAGTGAGTAAAAATAAAAAAAATCATAAAATAACATTTTTAAAATGCATTCAAATTGGTTCAAAAGTACACAAATTAAAAAAAGTTGAGAAATAAATCACAATTCCCTCTACACTAAAGCAACAATTAAAATGTTAAAAGTGGCATTCAAAGAATGGCTTGCACTTTTGAAATTCCTCTGGCGATGTGATTCGACTTGATTACAGACCTGATACTACATGTACATGTACATGTACATGTACTTCTCACCTTACAACCTTCGCATGAGATGATGCCATAGTGAACACCAGAAGACCGGTCCCCACAGATCTTGCAAGCGATGGTTGGAAAATCTGCAATTCAGCCAAAAAACAAAAAAGAAAATTAAAAACACTGATTAAAAAACAAAACGCAAGCCTGCAATGCACACATACATGTACATGTATACATATGTACATGTATCTCAATGAACGAACAATAAGCCAGTTCGGTATCTCAAAGGTCAAAGGTTATTCGGGATAACATTGCTGACGTAATGTCACACCATGTTACGCAAACGCCCATTCTGATTTAATTTAACACGTGCGCGTTGTGCGACCACCTTACGCATTCACACGCGCGCGTTAGGTCACGCGGGTCATTCAGGATAAAATGTCATTGTGTACATGTATATGCGCAGTTGAAATACCGAACTGGCTTATTGGAAAGCCTGGGTTCAGGTACAATGTACAAAATTTGTTTTGTTTTGTTTTGTTTTATTGTTGACGTTTTCTCTTTTTTCCATCTTTTTCCCAAGAGTTGTTTGACAACTTGCAAACTCATATCACGTTTTATTTGAACACATGAATGCACTGACAACCTACTATGGATACTGTGCATAAATATAATGACGTCATAGTAACTTTCTTGATAATCTTTGTTAATCTTTGCACGTAATTCTTCTTTAGCCCTAACCTTCCCAAATCCTCCAAAATCCTCTTTGCAAAATGGAGGAATTTGGAGGATTGAGGGCACTTGGAAGTTGATGCATCGGAGGATTTTGCAGGATTGAGGTTACAAGGGGTTTTTGCCCCTGCAGGAATATGGAGGATCCAGGTTATCAGGCTCAATGTGATACATGAGGATTTTGGAGGATTGAGGTTACTAGGGGTATGCAAAAAGCACCTGGAGGATTTTAGAGGATTCATGCTATGGTCCCCATAAGAGGATTTTGGAGGATTCAGGTTATATGGAGTTTTAACACTTTGAAATCAGAGGATGGTGGAGGATTCAGGTTACATGGGGGGAAAATGATGTAGGGAGTTAGGGTTAGTGTTTAATCTGGGAAAAGTAATATAAATCCTTCAATTTGTACATGTACATGTAGCTGTATACTGTCAAAGCTTTCACCTGTGCGCTCATGAATATGTAAACCTTCATTAGCATCAATTCCAAGAGTTTGCTGAAAGGAGATTAAAAACTAACAAAGGCAGCCCAAGAGTTAAAATAATATAAATTGTGATACAGGTTGATGGTAAATTGGACGTACATGTACAGGTAATATGTACATGTGTTAACATGGGTGTGGGATTAAGTACTCACAATTCTAAATTACCTTTAACTACATACACTTGTACAGTACAGCCTGATTCTTTTTTATAGATCTGTGTTAAGTATTTTTCCAGAGATTATTCATTTTTAGCATCCAGACGTTAAAGAGCCCCTCTTCTATTACAATTGTCATAGTGATGTGTACAAGTGCATGTACACCGTGAATGCGCAAGACACAAATGTCACAGGTTTAAACATTAGCAATATTCGTATGAAATTATAATTAATTGGTCTCATCATGGGTATACAATGTACATGTGTAGTCGATTTTGTCGGGAAATTTGTGTCGCTGTTGGCTGAATCGCCTCTCAGTCGGCAAAGTGATACATTGTAGTTTGTAAGTATTCAAAAATGTCACAAATTTAATGGTGCCCTGAATGCCAGTACACTCCTGCCCTGCCCTGCCCTGCCCTGCCCTGCCCTGCCCTGCCCTGCCCTGCCCTGCCCTGCCCTGCCCTGCCCTGCCCTGCCCTGCCCTGCCCTGCCCTGCCCTGCCCTGCCCTGCCCTGCCCTGCCCTGCCCTGCCCTGCCCTGCCCTGCCCTGCCCTGCCCTGCCCTGCCCTGCCCTGCCCTGCCCTGCCCTGCCCTGCCCTGCCCTGCCCTGCCCTGCCCTGCCCTGCCCTGCCCTGCCCTGCCCTGCCCTGCCCTGCCCTGCCCTGCCCCCTCCTCCTCCCTTCCAAATGATTTTTTTCGGGCCACTTTGCTTTGCTCACGTGCAGAACATTTGGCAAAATTGTGATGATCGCCCCCTATTCTTTTTGCCAATACCCCTTGGCAAAATTGTGATATCATGTCATAACACCCCCATCCAAATTGGTGTAGCAAAGCTCTTGCATGGACTTATTTCACCTACATTACATTGTAGCTTAGGCCACCCAAAAAAAAAATCTGATTCTGGTTACCCTACATAAAAAATTGTACCTACCCTATTTTAACGGCCCCGACCCAAATGTTTTTCAGGAAAAAAAGTAAATACAAAACACACAAACAAACATAAATGCTGTAAATACTACGTTTAAACCTTGACAACAAATGTACAAAAATACATTTTCAAAGTGAACAAAGAAACTGGCAGGAGCGGGATTCGAACCTGTGACCTCCGGGTTACCGTACCGGCGCTCTACCAACTGAGCTATCTTGTCCTATGTTGGCGGTCTCCCAAATTGTCAGCATCTTTGTTCGGGTGGGCGCTAGTCAGAAGTCATTAACCCAGAATGCCGTATAGCCAGGGATCACACCCAATTTTTACGATACAACCTGGGAAGCGACACTGTGGGGATCACTCAATGAGGATACGACTGTTCAACTTATAATTCGTCAAACAATCCACAAGGGAAACTGACCAGGTAAATTTGAATACATTTTCAAAGTGAACAAAGAAACTGGCAGGAGCGGGATTCGAACCTGCGACCTCCGGGTTACATATGATCAGCACAAAAAAGTGCCAAAAATCAGTGCCAAAAAAAAAAACATTTCTCTACACCCTATTTTCAAATGCCATGCAATCGGCAGCAGAACCAATTTTTTTTTGGCCTCATGTTCTTCACCTTTTCCCAGGGTTTAGAAAAACAATGCTCCCCAGGCTACGTTCAGACAGTCTAACACCAGGATGAAAGAAATCTCAAATCATATTGTTTGCTGACAGTGACTGACAGTATTTTCAAAATTAACTTGAGTCAGCAAGTGCAAGGTGCCTGTTGAACCCTGATGATCACTGTAACCTGTGAACTGTCTAAGATTAAAGACAAACATGCACTAATTGGAACTTATTGGCACCTGTATTGGACAGTTGTTAACCCCCCCCCCCCCCCCCCCCCCCCACCCCCCTCCAAGTCACTGACCTCTGGCAATCAAAACCCTGTACTCTACACACAGCATTAATTTTGATTTATCCTTGTACTGTGTTTTACATGTATTTCTCCATGGTGTAGGAATCACTGATTGTGCATTTACTATTTTGTCTGTACTATGTATACAATATGCCATCAACCTGGGGGGTTATTCGGTATCAAATGAGGGGAATAATGCTCATGGTGATTTTTGGCAAGGTATGCACCCCTGTAGTTGAAAAATATGTGATAGCATTGCAGCGGTAGCAGCTTTTTGCGTGTTATCACCCTTCTTTTGTTTTTTAAGGCCGCCAAAATGCTCGTTACCACATATTGAATCCGGTAACAAGCACATTGGCGGCCATTTTGAATTAATTTTTTTTTTAAAGTGATAACACCCAAAAAGGTGCCACCGCTCACGCTGCAATGCTATCACACTTTTTCCAACTCTACATGTACAATGTACATGCAGGTGTGCATATGCCTTACAAAAAATCGCTATAATACTTCTCTCGATTATTTGATACCGGTGGCCCAATTTTTGGACCGAGGCTGATGGCCTACAAGTTTCAAAAGCAGCAAAAAAAGGACTTCAAACTATGATATTAAATGTACATTTATGTACATTTATACATGGGTCATTTCATAAATTTGGGGTACAAAAATGTGACATTTTTTTCGTGTCCCGGTTACACCTGACCTGCGTAATTCGCATCAAGTATCATTAATATTGACTTCACACTATTTTTTTACTTGTTTGGCAGGTACATGTACTTTGCTTTACACACAATCACGTCTTGTACATGCATTTGTGACATCCCACTTGGATTATTGTAATAGCCTACTGTTCGCACTAACTACCAGTCACATAGCTCCGCTTCAGCGTCTACAGAACACCGCAGCGCGTATGGTTGTCAGAGCAAAGCGCAATGAGCATATCACACCCATACTGCGCTCTTTGCACTGGCTCCCTATCCCCCAGCGAATTCAATTCAAAATTCTTCTTCTCACTTATAAATCCAGAAATGGACTCGCCCCTGTATACCTCAGTTGATCATTTGTCTAAAGGTTTTAACTTCGTCCGTTAACTTGCGATCCCACTCCAATTTACAACTTCAACTTTCCCAGGGCCCGCGTACCAACACTCAATATGGTCAGCGGGCATTTGCAGTGGCTGCACCTATACACTCTGGAACCGGCTCCCCTCGCACATCCAAGACGCACCCTCGATAAACTCATTCAAGGCTCAGTTGAAAACATATTTGTTTGCATATTTGAGAGCGCTTTGAAACATCCGTAGAAAGCGCTATATAAATGTAATTTATTATTATTATTATTATTATTATTATTGGAGATACAATAGATCTGCTGGTGGTCAATTCAAGAGATACAAGGATTGCCTTAAAGCAACCATAAGGCAGTGCAACATCAATGTGAGTAACTGGGAAAAACATGCCCAGGATCGAACGACATGGCGAAGAACATCCCACGAAGGTGCATCAAGCTTCGAAGCCCGTCGCATCAGGGAGGCTGAGCTGAAACGACAGCAACGGAAATCTCATCAGCCAGACGCTTCCCTGCATGTCCAACCCCCAACCCCCCCCCCCCCCCAAGATCTAGTGTGTCCAGTGTGTGACCGCAGCTTCGTGACTATTAGCCATCAGCGACCACACAACACCAACTAGCATGGAGATGTTGGCTGTCATCTTCGAGTTTCGAAGGACGAACTATATATTGGAGATACACGTGTATGTAGAAAGCATTAAATAATGTGTCCGGAATTGCAAAATCTTATACACGTCATGCACTTTGTAACAACAGGGACACCAAAAATGTCACACTTTTGGACCCCAAATCTATTATGTGACCCACATACATGTGTACTGTACGTGTAAAGGCGAAAAATCAGAAGCCTGCATGTAAATGTACATTTGTGTTAAAACCTAAAATTAGCCAAACTTTTTACAGGCCAAATACTAAAGTTATGCTTTTGTCTGAAAACTAGCATTCTGTAGGCCTGGTACAAGTACATATATGTAAAGTACACAGCCAGACGATTGGACCAAAGGGCATTGCAGTCATGTGCATTATTTGAACAAATAGAGTTCAGGGCACTGTTGAAAACCAGTCTGCACATCCATGTACAAGCAGTTGAGGCGAAGACTTCAACTATTAATTCTTTTTCATTTATTTTTCATGCAAGTTCGTCCCGAACAAGGCTAAAAGCCACTCAGAGATACAAATGGTAGGAATTAATATTCCTCTTGAAGCAGGAAAGATCTTTTAAGCCGAAAAAAATCATTTTTGTTCGGACATCAGTTGTTCCCGGAGAGGTTGTTTTTGGCGATTTTTTCTACTGTAAATTCTTGTCATGTTTCGGAGGCTTTCCTCGTAACGTACTGCGTGTTAAAAAACATTTCCTGCAGCACTTTTGTTTTTTAATAACTTTAAAATTACTGCATGAAAAGTCTAATGCTTTGAGTATAATGTAAAAGAGACCTGTACAATTTGTTTTCTGGTGCAAATTTGATTCCGTAATCATCAATTAGTTATTACGCAATTGGATTTTTGCCAAAGAGGACTCTTTTGCCAGCCCATGGATGACCTGATCTAGCGAAATGGACATTCCGTGGGCAGGTTTCAGGATTGTTTTTTGTTTACACAATTTTTCTTTCGGGTTGGGTTGATTTATGGGGACTACGGGGAAGGGATTCGACCAGTTTTCAGACCTTGCCTTGTTTGTGGTCAGTGACTTGCAGTCATGTTTACCACAGAGCCAAAAAATAATTATTGCGATCTCTTTCCTTTTTACGCATCAAGAAAGTGTTGTTCTGAACCCAAAGAGATTATCGCAGAGAATACAGAACTCTCCCATCCCGGAAGATTCCGAGGGTAAATTTCAGTATCCAGTTTAAAATTTGTGCCCAAAGACTTCAACCAGTGGATATTCAAATCAAACGGTCATAAAGTCAGGAGAAAACCCTGAATCACGCCATTAACCTTGGTCAAAACTAACCTCAAATTAAACAACCCACATGTACATCATAACGAATGAAGATTACGCAACCATAATACAAATGTACTCAAAGCGTCATCATTTTCATGCAGTAATTTTAAAGTTATTAAATAACAAAAGTAGGGATTTTTTTTAACACGCAGCACATGTACATGTATACATTGTACATACTTCCGAGGACAAGAGGAGAAAGGAAATACAATTAGAATTAGAATTAGAATTAGAATTAGAATTAGAATTAGAATTAGAATTAGAATCCTTTATTGTCCGCATAAAAATACAGATAATTGTTTCCCATTGGCAATAAGAGACGTTAAAAAACTCTTTAAATAAAACAATAAAAATGTAAACCACAGATTAAAATAAGTTACTAACAATACTGACAAATTAGAATGTATAATTTCGAGTACAAATTAGAATATGTATAATTTTTGTATAGCAGCTCCTTCTTTGTGGAATTCGTTGCCAGTGACAATCCGTCAAATTTCGTCACTGGCATCTTTTAAGATTCAAGTAAAAACACATTTATTCAGAGCTGCCTTTGGAAAGTAGTAGTATTTTGGGCTGAATTCAATGGCTTGTGTTATTGTATTGTAATTGTGTAATGTATAACTGTTTTACATGTAATTAATTTAATTGTATTTTAATTGTATAACGTCAGTTTTATTTAATTGTTAAGCGCATTTGAACATAATTATGGAATTTGCGCTCTATAAATTTGTATTATTATTATTATTATTATTATTATTATTATTTAACTAGAGAATTAAAAAATGAATTGAATTGGGAACAAAAGACTGTCGAAAACGAAGAGATTTTGTTTGTGGTGGACGGAGTCTAATACCAGAGCGATTAAAAACAAAACAATTAAGAAAGAAACCTTTCAGTCCTCGCAAGTCAAGTCTTTTGTTGAAATCGGTCCTCGCAAGTAGAAGTACGTGCTTAGTCTATGGGGTTGGGTCATATTAAAGGAACAATAGGAAACACAAAGCATTGTCCTCGGAAGTACAATGTATTGGGAAAGTACGACTGTGTGCACATGTACATGTACTGTATAACATTCGAGGACAAGATAGAGGAGAAAGAAAATACAAAGGAATCTTTCTTGTCCTCGGCAGTCGGTTTTTTGTTAAAATCGGTCCTCGGATGTAAAAATATGTGCTTAGTCTGTGGGAGTTTTTCTTAAAGTAAAGGAACAATAGGAAACACAAAGCAGTGTCCTCAGTTGTATTGGAAAACACGACTGTGTGTACGATGTCACAGGTGTACATTGTACAAATTTATGTAATTTACAAAAAAAATGAGTTTTAAATGTCATGTATAATTATTCTGGTAACTAAACCAAGAATTTCTCAAAAGTGCAAATGAAGACCCAGAATCCTGATGAAGACCTGAAGGAACATGGCGGAGACGTTAGTCTGAAAAACGGGAGGGGGAAAACCCCAGACTGAAATTCTGAGGGAAACCCATAGCCAGGGAATCGGGCGGAGACCCAAATCCAATCCACATGGCGGTCCCTGGCTGAAACTGTGGCTTTGCTTCAGGGTAATAGAATGCTGACAGTATACAATGTAAGCTTGTACATCCTGTGCACGTGCAAGTGTACCGTGTCACACATGAGGTCACTAGACAAAGCCTGGAGCTGATGGTGCAGGGTTGATGTAGGGCTGAAAACACGCAACATTTCACACTTGACAACTTTTCAACCCTGTTTTCAAGCCCAAGATTGGTTTCAAGTTCAACCCGGGCTGAAGCCAACCTTGCTCCAGACAAGGTTTGAGATTCTCACAAAGTTGAAACTCTCATCACCCGAGGTGGGAAAAAAAGTAGTGTGAAATGAGCAGCGGGAGTTTGCCGGGCTGAAGTTACAAAGGTAAATTGTGTAAAATGATTTTTTGAAGCAGGGTTGAAAAAATCAAGATTTAACCCGGGGTTGTTCTGGGTGTTCGTCCCGGGTTGACTTCAACCCGGTTCAGAGGCTCAACTGTGAAAAGGCATTGAACCTCCTTTGTCCGGCTGTTATTGATGGGGTGCTGGTGCATGTATGCCAAAATCGGGCTGTGTAGCCAAGCGTAAACACAAACAATAGGCACTGCACTGAATAGAGTGGTCCTATTCATCAGCAGGCCTGGGGACGATCAAGGTAATGCACTACACGGGATACATCGCTTTTTAAAGCCAGGTACGCACTGGACTTTTTTTTTTGGAAGGTTTTACCGAGATGATGGTAAAATGAAAAATGGTCAAATTTGACCACTGTCCGCACTTTGACTTTCGACACGGGAAAATTTTTACCGAGACCGGGGTAGAAGTAACCGAGCTGTCAATATACAATGTAACGACTCATGAGGGCGCTTTGCGCGACCTTTCTACATTGATGCGATTGACCCGAATCACGCGTGCCTTTTCATTTTTCCGGCCGATGTGGCCTACGTCTTTAGCACCAATCAAACTTCCGACTGTATCTATAATACAATCTGCCATGATTTGCGACCAAAAGAGGAACAATGCACTGGAATTTGAAACACTGCAACACCGATTGGAATCGTGGTTCCAGACCTAGGTTATCGGAATCGGAGTCAACCTCAAAAATGTTGTCAGCCTTAGGGGTGTGTATTTATGGGTAGTATGAGAATGGGGTACCCGACTGAAAAAAAAGTACCCGGTTCGGATGCACAGGTCTAGTCACCCTGGCCTAAGCTACCTACATGTACATGTATACTGCACTTGACTAAAATTCGATGCAAAATTCGATGGAATCCGAACTTGAATCAAATCGTTTCTTATGTCTTTCTCTTCAAAACTACATCAAAAACAAATTAATGTACAACGTAATTTATGTACAACCTGACATGCTGCGCACAATTTCACATTAGCCCCTTCTGCGCACTTCCGGGTTGAAAGCGAGAATGTCAGTGGCAAACAAAACAACGCTTTTCAGCACATTCATTTATGCATGAATTAATCAGGCCATAAAAGGAAGCTCAGGCGCACAATAAGCATTAAGTTGTTTACTGTGACATTGAGATCCTCGTTTTCAAATGCGGAAGTGCGCAGATCGGTGCTAAACTCGTCGTTGTGGGATTCCTCTATGTACATGTACATGTACATGTGCTGATGTGCACATACATGTATTGCTACAATAAGCAAACATCCAATATATTTGTAAAGGACATTATTACATGTGTAAATGTCAGGGCGCTGTTCGTTTGTTGACTCATTTTCTGAATGGGAAATTGTGATTTAAAAATATAAAAAAATGTGCACACTCTCAGAGCTTTATTTAAATTCAAATATCAGAATGTTTGAAATCATGATTGCCGTCTGCCTTTTATTCATTGAAATAAGGCGAGAATAAAGACAAAGATTTTTTGAGAAAATGTGAGTTTGAAGCATTTCTGTCATAATATCTGCACTCCAATTTGTGTACAAAATAATCACAATTTACTCTGCATATTTACATGTACCGTACACATTCATGACATTTCAGGGACCAAAGTATCCCTGCTTTAAATCAATTATTCTTTGCCATGTTTGCTTTGCAAAATTTGATGGAATCCGAACTTGAATCAAATCGTTTCTTATGTCTTTCTCTTCAAAACTACATCAAAAACAAATGTACAACAATTATTTGACAAATTTATTAAATAATCTCCTTACATTTGTACATACATGTAGTATGTATGATCATACATGTACATGTACATGTAGGGTACATTTGTGTATTTTATTCCCATTGCAGAACTAAATGTAGGTCAGACCTGTGAAACTTTCATGTTAATGTGGCTCCCTTAGGCCTTTACATTGTTATAATACAGATGGTTGAACTTTGCATTTTGATGGCAAGGCCAGTACATGTACATGATGTGTACACATGTGGGTTATTCCATAAATTAGGGTGCCAACTTGAGACATTTTGACCCAAATGGAAAAATTGATTGACAGGGGATTTATTAATAATTTTCAGTATAACTTGAAGATATTGACATTCTTATTAATTGTAGCCAAAATCAGACATTTACTCCAGAAATGCCAAAATATGTTAAAACCCATTCACGGTTTCACGTGTAAAGGGGACACCAAATTAATGTTGTGCTATTTTTTGTGATAATTCATGCTCAATGTGGTGTGTTTATTTTAGAATGTATTTTTTGTCTTACCCAGGATAAGTCATCAAGGTTCATTGTGAAAATAACTTGATTAGACTAAAAATAACAATTTGGCGCATGATTGGGGACACCATTTGGTGTGCCCATTTACACATGAAACCTAGTAAATGGCCCAAAATTTAACATTTCCTAGCATGCAATCTTTGTTATGATTTCACACTGATCAAGTGGGACATGTAATTAATGGTGATAGATTTGGATTTGCCAGTGAACCCAAGTATCTTTCTATTTCTCAGAAACATTACATAAATTTCACGTGTAAAAGGGACACCCAAAAAGTGGGTCTTGTTTACACGTGAAACGTTTGGGCTAACGTACTGTGAATCTCGCTCAACTAGTTATTAAATGTAGTGCCATTCTTAAGCAGTATTAACTTGCTTTAAAATAATGAAGGGCAATTTTTCATACACATGATGTGCACATGGTAGTATTTGAGAACAAAAAAAAATGCATTTCAACAGCAGTTTTTGAAATGTCGCAGCTTTGGTTCCCTTTTACACGTGAAACCGTGAACTATTTCAGGGTTTGCCCTTAACACTGGTCCGCTGGCCAAATGCCAGTTAAAACGGTGGCGGACTAGTTAAAACCCTCTCAAAAAAGTCCGGCGGGCCAGTTAAAATCCTCCACGGTATAGTGCATGCATAGCCAAACGAACGCGCGCAGAAAATTATGCCAGCTAAGGCTGTTCCATTTATTTTAAGTATCATTTTTATGGAGCTTTTTCTACCACCTCTGATTTAGGACACCATACTGTCAGGAAATTAGTCAGATGTTTCATCCTTTGCTACCAGATATTTAGGTATTTCACTGTTGGTAATACTAGGGAAACAAATATCACAATGTAAAGAGGGACACCAAAATTCATTGGCCCCCACATTTATGGAATCACCCATGTACATTTGTACATTACATGGGAGGTTTATTTTGATGACAATCTGACACTTCAGATTTTTTTTTTTATATGTATCTGTCCTCAATATCGGTTTTTCGATATTTCGGTATGATTAAAAAAATGCTACATGTACACACATGTATGGGCGATATCGATATCAAAGTAAAATCGAATAATCGAGTAATATCCATACATGGACAAACCCTACATTTCACACAGGTATACATTTTGTACACCCGTGTCAGAACTTGAAAGTAGGACACTGTATGACCTCGTTTACTTGAACCTAGAGCTGAAATCTTGATTAGAGTCACCGAGGGTCTGTGACCGCAGCCCACTGTGGGTTACACAGCCTACATACATGTAGACTGGCTTCCGGTCCCTCCATTATCATTCTGATCTGGGGAAATGTAGTGGGTAAACTAATTACATGTACATTGTACATGTACAGGCATGACAGGCAGCATAAACCTGGAGGAATTCCTCTGGAATACTCGCTGGGTTAATGTGACCCGCTCCAGAAAAAGGTGATATAAGTCGCCCTATGCATGTATGTGTTTGAGAGGGTATTTTTCGTCAAAATTCATTTTTTGTTTTTTGTCTTTAATGACATCTTAAATATCTAAAGTTTCAGGTTTGGTGCACAACAATGTTGATTTCCGTGAATAAAGTGAAAAAATTACCTTTTTAGAGTGCATTGTTCCATTGCATTGTATTAGAACTAGCTATTTCAAAGTCTGTTGTGCAATTTGAACTCCATAGAACTAATTAATATGCAAAAACACGATATCTCCAGAACGGAAAGGGCTTTGGAGCTCTATCATGTACCAAATGAAAGCTTACATAAATTGCGGGCTTTCCAATCATACATAACACACATTTTTCATATTTTGCGATATAATATACCTTTTCCCAGAGCGGGTCACATATGGTTCAACAGACTGTACCATGGATGTGCATGTATTGTTTTTTAGTACATATTGGCTACGTTATCAGACACTGTTTTAACCCTAACCTTCTCTAACCTGCCAAAATCAAACACCCCTTTGTGTTGAATTTTGTGTGATTGGGTACTGTAGAGCCTTGGCACCATCACTTTGCATGGGACTTGATGCCCTGATTTTGTCTAAGTACAAAGAATGTGCCATTGGTTTACTACACAGTGTTGGAGTTTGTGTGGTTATAGTGAAGGATTCTAGTAAAAAGGCTTGGGCTGTTAGGGTTTTTAAATTCCCTTAAAACACTACAGTGTAGTTGAACTCGATTTGGTTTAAAGTTTTAGCTGAAACGGTGTCTGAACGGTTTTAAAGTTGACAGAATCGGTTTTATCTCGCCGCTAATAAAACGGTGATTTAAAACAACTCGGAGGGAGGGTTTAGCAAAAACCAGAACCGTTTTATCTTTTAAAACGATGTCTGAACGGTTTTAGCTAAAACGCTTCCTGTTTTAGCCAGCACATGTTTACCCGGTGTAACGTAACCCCTTTTGTGGAGCGCCTTTTGTTGTGTAAACAATCGCGGTTGCATGTCAGTACATACACAGCACGCACGCGCTTTTGCGGTCCATCAGTCACCATCTTTGGTTTTTCTTTGCTAAATACCGTGTGAAGCCTTCACGTCCGTCTTTCTGCTCTTGCCCTTAGTTCATTGTTCCGACATTTTTTGAAGCAGCTGTTGAACTTTTTTCAAAACTGTTCACCATTGCATCATGGCCACTGCTTCGACTTCATAATTATTCGAACAAGAAACTCTCGTGACAGCGCCACGTTGAAAGTGTGCGCGCAATCCTAGCGATGAATGTAATGTAGATCAATGATTACGAAGCACGTACGCCGGCAACCAGTTGAAAGCTGTGCACGCACAATATACATGATGCATCCCATACACACAATTTTATGATGTACACACGAACTAGCGCGCTTTATGTAAATGAGCGGAAGTTTCTATGTGACCCCAGAATGGAGATACATGTAAACCACTTCGAGTTGAACTCGCTATACTTAATACGGTGTCTGAACGCTCAGTACGTTTTAATTTTTACGACCGGCCACCCGTGGTGAATGACCGTTTTAACTTTTACCGTTTTAAATAAAACGATGTCTGAACGTAGCCTTACATGTATAGCTGTTTCATACTAAACTCTTACCCGGGTAATCGCGGGGTTAATTTTAATTTAATCGCGGGAAAATTTAACCCTAAGATTATTTATCCGGGATAACTAACTCAAAACCCCACTAAACCCGGGTAATTTCTAAGCCTGCTCACAAGGTGGGTTAATCAACCAATCTTGGTGTTAATGACAACCTTGAGACGATTCTCCGGGTTACCATCAGTAGTGTGAACGCTCAGGTGGGTGGGTGCACTTCGACTAATTTTATCGGCCAGCTAATTAATTTTGTCCAAACACTATGAACATCTAACAAAAGAAAACCCACGCAGTCCTTTGTTACAAACAAAGGACTGCGTGGGTTTTCTTTTGTTAGCTGTTCATAGTGAAAGCAATAGATTTGAAAACATCAACCCCCTCCTCCCAGGCCCAACTTTCACGATACCCTGCAGGACGAAACGTTTCGGGCGGATATCAGGGGGTTTCTCACTTTATTACAAAATTCTGGATTTCCCTCTCCCCAACTTTTGGACACGATTTACGGCACTATTCAATGCTGAAATATTTAAGATGTATTTCTTTTTTTAGTATTGATCTTTGTTGCAAGTCTTAAAGTGAAAATTACATTACGGCTCAGGGTTTGGGGAGGGCAAAGTTCAAGCAATGCACATTCTCCGGTTTACCATTCGCAGGGTGTGAATTAATAAATAAACAACGTAGTTTGTGTTGGCTGCCGAATCCAACAGATTCCAACAGTGCTTTACTATTGTTGGATTTTGTTGGATTTAGGAGGTTTAGCTGAAATTTTCAGCCAAAGCATGGCATACATTGTACATGTACATGTACATCAACTTAAAGGTAGTGTACACGATTGGTAATCCTCCAATTTTGTTTTACTTAATTATTATGAAATACCTTACTATACTGTAAGTTAATAGTAGTTTCAATCATCCTGTGAAATGATGGCACCAGGTGTGCTGTCGTTGTCAAGAAAAGTGGAAATATATATCATTTTCCCAAAGATTTCCGGCCGGAAATCGTTGGGAAAACTGCCCTGTGGCCTTTAGTCAAGGCACGCCTGGCTACCCGGACGAGTGGCACGCCCCGGACATGCTGGCATATTCGTAGATGGAGTACATGTCAAAAGCAATGACTAATATCCAGGTGGAAACTTGGTAATATGTAACTATTAACCCTAACCCTCCAGGGTATTTTGGCTAGAAACCCTGCCAGACGCATCAGATTGCATACATGTACTTTGTCACATTGCCTTGTGTGCAGAGTGCAGCAAGGTCAAGCTGTCACCACAGATGCACTGTGCTGCGTCTGGCAGGGTTAGGGATAAAAGAGGCCTGTGGCTTTTCATTCTAAAGATGTGTACATATACATGTACACGTGTACATGCAGTGTTCTAGCCAGGCATTATAAATAGCGCAAGCACCCACTACACTTTCAGGAAATTAGCACCACGCTTGAATCCTGGCCCTACGCTACCACTACGCTATAAATTTAAGAGCAAGAGTACACTAAACAATTTGAAATGAACTAAATTTTGCCGGTATAATCTTAAAAACTTTTGCTCAAAACACAAAACAGTCAAGGGAAAGTGGCCAGGAATTGCCTCAGACTGCACCACAGATCATCTAGACTGATCCAAAAAATTTCGGGACCCTTAAGCGGAGCCCGCACCGAAAGGGCTTGGTGCTCCGTGCCCCTATGCTTTAATTTCACCCTGGCTAGAACACTGTGAACTGTACAGACACGTACAATGTACATGTACATGTACCACTGGCAGAGATGACAACATGGTTACAGTGGCCATACTCTGTGTGACTCAACCGTGGTCATCATTCCATACATTTCAGGTCCAAAAGTGGGATGCAAAGAACGGGTTGTGCAGCCAAGTGTAAATAGGTCATTCCACAGGTTGGGACACAGTGTGTATATGACCATATCATTAAAACCATCATTACATTTAATTCAGGTATTTCAAGTGACATCCGTCTTTGGGTGTGAGATTATTTGAGAAAGTTTCAATCATGTAAGTTATATTTTTACAAAAATATGATAAAAAGTGTGTATTTTTGTATGTAAAATAGACGTAACATGGACACTGTGTCCAACATTTAAATTTTTGTGGTTTTTTAACACTTTAATAAATAAATATGTAAAATTTATTACGTACAATAATTAAAAGACACACTATGCAACAATGAAACACCATTTTATGGCAGTGTCCAAACATAGCACAAATAGCAAGAATTTGAAGAATCGGTGCAGACGTAACATGGACACCATGTTAGACCATGACCATACATATATTTCTGCTGTTGTGCTGCATTTGGATATTGAATATCATAACAAATGTTTTTTGTGTTGCAGTTTGTGTTTTGTAATTAGTATACAGAGTGAGTTTGCATTTATAATTATTTATATAAATGTTGAAAATGTTACAAAATGGAAATGTGCATTTTCATGTCACACCATGTAAGTACTAAATGTTACGTCCAGACTGCCTTAATTTTTCGTCATTAAATAAATAATTATGCAACTTACTATATGAACTAACTAAAAGACACCCAATGCTACCAGAAAACACTTTTTGTTATGGTTGCCAGTGTCCAAATAGCTCAGAAACAGCAAGAACAATAAAAACATGCATGTGTGGACGTAACAGTGGACACAGTGTCCATGTTACGTCCACTCTCACGTCTGTTTTTGCTGTCTCTGCTATATTTGGACACTGACTACCATAAAGAAAGTGTTCTTGTGTTGCATAGTATGATAGTATATCTTTTAATTAGTACAGATGGTGAATTTCCCATATTTATATTTAAAGTGTTGAAAAAACACAAAAATAGAAATATGGACGTGTCCTGTTACGTCAAACTGGTTATGTCAAACTGAAGCATATTTTTAATCATATTTTTGGTAAAATATAATTTACATGATTTAAAACTTTCAAAAATATTTCCCACCCAAAGACTGATGTTACATGAAATAACTGAATCAAATGTAATAGTACTTTTAAAGATATGGATAAATGTCACACACTGTGTCCCAACCTGGTGGAATGACCCAAATGCAAACAATAGGCACCACACACTGAATAGAGTGGTCCTGTTCAACACATTCGGACCCCCTCCCCATTTCCTGTGAATAAAAGCTTTGTTTGAAAAAGCTCCATCTACACGTATTCATTACACTCCCATTCAAGTTGAAACATGAATGGATTGAGTATGCACAGGAATGCGCGTATAGATGACAACCGGCCAGGTGGTCTTTTTCAAATCGCAGTCGTCCGTATTCAAGAGGTTGAGTTTCTCCACTCACTTAGAGCATATCCGGTTACAGACATTTTTTCTTACTCAATCCCCTTTTAAAACTAAAATTCAACCTTCCGATTAAAATTCTCCTCCTTCTTGAAGACGAACTGCTATCCCATCAATATCACAGGAATTTGCAAGTTCAGGAAATTACTTCAAAAAGGAAATGATCCCGATTTTGCAGCACAGTTTTCATGTATTGTCAATGATTGTACGTGGCTATTTTGAGGATTACTTTTAATTCATTTTAGCGGTTTCCGGAAACCACCAAGTCAGGAATTTAGAAAATGGCATTTTGGTGTTCGTCGCACAGACAGCCAGCAATTGACATTTAAAAAAAATGCAAATCGCCCATCACAAGGCCAAAGGCCACTCGAGGTGTGGGCTACAGAGGAAAGTGTGGAAGAACCAGCCCCTCACACTGAAACAAGACAAGATAATCTGATCTCCTCACAGTATGAATAGGGTCGGGATGGGTAACTAGTTCACTGCAAGGCATTAATAATGCCTCTACCATGTCTACCCATATTAAGCGTAGAAGTGCTATAGCCCAGGACTGGCATGACTGGGTTCGAACCCACAACTTGCAGAATTACCCGCAGGCCATGAATTCAATGCTCCAAACTTCCACATGATCTCAACTACATGTAGTACTGGAATTCGGTCGATCACAACTCGGTGCGCCGCCAGCGGCAACCGGGGAGAGGCCACATTAAGTAGTGCATCATGGGAAAAAGTCGAAATCGCAAAAACCGGAAGTGGGTATCTTTAATGCATCGACCGTACTTCTTACACCCCTTCTCCGCTAAATCTATCAACTCCTCTCTCTTCTTTCCCGCACAAGGTATTCCCCGATGAGTCAAAAATTGCTTTAACTCATCCACTCGCATTCGCGCGAAATCCATACTGCTGTACTGTCCACCATCTAATACAACGCGATAGTCGCGATGTCGACCCCGAAAGTGTGAAATTGGCCTTTCCCGGCTTGCCGCTGGCGGCGCACTGAGTTGTGAATCGACCGAATTGCACGCACGCACGTGATATCACAGCGTACATTTTCAAGAACTTGTGTGAGTGAATTAGTGTAGAATTACGCACTTACCAATTCTATTCCCCGATCCAGTCCGGTGGGTGCCAGCCGAGGGCGATTTTGCCAGGCTGTCGGAGCTGCCACTGTGAAAGCTTGTCGGCGAGGGCACACTTCCGGGTGTGGGCACTGGGCTAGCCACCTCCATAACTGCTAGTTCCTCCGGAAACCCTCAAACCAAACGCTCGTGTTCAACTCAGAAATACGTACCAAATTAAGAAACTTGCTACGAAAATAACAAACTCAAGGTTTTCCCCCCGCCCCTTTAAAAATTAAAGCGTGTGACTTATTCCACACATTACGATGATGGATTTGAAGCGAGTAATAAGAGCTGTTCAGCTGAAGAGCTTTGGCACTAAGTAATGATCCATGCCCGATTCTCGTTAAGGTCAATGGTAGGTTTTGTCATCCGCGTCACAGCAGCCTGACAGAGAATGTGAACTTCAGGCCAACGCTTTCATCTGTAAACCTAGGCAGGGAGAGAACCGAACATCTTATTTTTAGGAAACGGATATTTTGCCTGTACCGGCAAATATGTTATCAAACGATGTTCTGCTGGCAGTCTTTAGTATCAAAGATGCATTCACTTATCGGATTTGGACAATAAGCCAGTTCGGTATCTTAACCCTAACCCTCCAGGGTATTTTGGCTGGAAACCCTGCCAGACGCATCAGATTGCATACTTTGTCACATTGACTTGTGTGCAGAGTGCAACAAAGTGGAGCTGTCAGCACAGATGCACTGTGCTGCGTCTGGCAGGGTTAGGGTTAAAGGTAAAAATGTTATTCGAGATAAAATTGCTGACGTAATGTCACGCCATGTTACGCAAACGCCCATTCCGATTGAATTTAACACGTGTGCGGTGTGAGACCATGCACGCGTTAGGTCACGCGGGTCATTTGGGATAAAATGTCATTGTGCACATGCGCAGTTGAAATACCGAACTGGCTTATTGTATATAACAATGTGTCATAGCCTAGCGGATAGTGCTATATTTTGGCAACTGTTCGTATACGTACATTTTGTACATGTAGTTTGACTAGGACTGCTCACAGGACCAAATTAGGGCCGTACATCTGAACCGGCTACCTGAGTACCCGACTGGGGAGATGGGCTGTTGAACTGTGGACGGAGATGATGCCAAGAATATTTATGCAGGTAAAGTGTGATTTTTAAACCTTGGTTTCTAGCATAGGACTGTTTTGCAGTCTTGTGCGCTAGGACGGCATATCATGGTGTCCTTCTAGGGCTAGTTGCTGGCTCCATTTTGGCCTTGCTTGAGAACAGGAGGGTTAACGTTTATGACGTTTGCGAAAATGCAATTTACTGAAAGATTTTTTCTTTAACATACTGACAACGATCAGCAAACAGCCGTTGTATATCAAGCCACGAGGCGCGCGCAGTGCCACTGGCCGATAATCGATCGGAAAACATCGCTCATGTTCAAAAATCCGCTCCATTACCTTGTACACAGCTGGTTTGGGGGGGGGGGGGATCACAAGCTGCATGAATTATTACTCTGCTGGTAGGGTGGTCGGCAGTTTTGGGGGTTTTTTGGTCGAAATATTACAAACTTGGTATCATTGGAAAGAGCTTCCAAAAAGAAAACTAATGGTAATTTTAATCACCTTGCCGAAGGCACCCCGACAACAAAACCACCCGGCGTCAAAAAGCGTCACGGGAAACATACCAAAAAACAAGTTACACAAACTCCTGAAATTCCACCCTTTCAGAAACTATCCCATTTTTAGTCTTTCATGAACTCCTCATGTGAGATTTTTAACGATTTAGCAGCCCCAAAATCATGAAAATCTGTACCTTTATTTCGTCTGAAAAGATCTCCAAAATCGAAAGGCAAACCACAAACCAACGTATGTTCGTGGTATGAGTCGAAAGAGATTTTCTTCGTCTTTACGTTGACGTCATTTCTATTTTTTCCGACCAAATCTCGGCAAATCTCGTCACAAAACATGAGTGAATGTCACGTGCTAAAAACAAGATGGCCACTTTCTGGGCGACTGCAATCACAACTTTTCGGGAATAAACATCTTTTTCAACACCAGATTTCACTTTTTTGTAAACGGCGACCATCAAAAGAAAAATAACATTGGAAACATCCATCTTTTCTCTCCGAAATCACCTCATCAGAGTAACTTTTTGAGCTTCAAAGTTTGCAACGCACTTTTGCACGCAAACAGATATAAATGACGATCGACCCCAATACGCTGACCTCCCTACTGCCGGTAAGGCGAGTGTTTGGTTGATATATTCGGGGAAACGGAAGATAGCCTATCGACAATAAAAAAACAGACCGCTCAACAAAAAAAAATAGGAGTACTTCCAGCTCTAAAAAGGCGAATCTCTGTCATGAGCCTGGACATTGCTAGAGCTGGAATTTTCAAGCTAACTGTTATAGGCCGACATACATGTTGATGTTGTACACATGTGCATTCACATTCCGTGATTCTGTTGAATGAGGGTTGTTGGCAGACAGTGCAAATGTCCACTTCACTCATTATACAAAAAAAACGCTCACCTGTACACAAATCTCTGCCCTGCAAAAGACGACGACGACGACGACAACGACAACGACAACGACGTTTTATATGGGGATGGTAATGAGGGTAGACAAGTTCCTTTTTTATTTTATGGCCAAACATCCGCCATACTTCAAATTCAAGTTCTACGGCAACCGTACCCCCAGCACACCGCGCACTTGTACTGCACTCACTAGTAATGTAGTATATAGTACATGCGCTGCATACACTACGCAGTAATTGTGATACTACTTACTAGTCTGTGCTCAAGGTTGAAAGCGCAACCCATTTTTGTTTCAAGAGCACATCTATTTATTTAAGAAAGTTATTTTCAGCCTATAGATCAACAAATCATCATTTAATTTACACAACTTTTCATCACGTGTTTAATCATTTACTTTTAGAATCGCTGGATTGGCTGGAAGTACTGCACGATCACTTTAGCACTAGTGCCTCGATTTAAAAACTGGTGGTGGAGACTAGCAGCAGCCGCTGCAAATTCTGACCAACAGAGGGCGGAATTAAACCGCGGGCCGAGCTGGTTGAAAACTCGCCGCCGTTTGCAAGTTACTACGCAAATACGAGTTTGTTTTATTGACGTTTGTTATAGATCTGTACCAGAAACTACCCATTTTTACCCCAAGCAATCACTATAGGAATTCTAGGTTTGCCCTTAGGGTAAATTATTGCATTCAATTAGTTTTTATATCAAAAACCTTTATACAATGCAAGGCTTGTTAATCTTTGAACCATTGATACTGTTTTGGAGCGCCCTCATCACGCTCCACATTCCTTCCATTCACCTTTGGTGTTAGACTGGTTCCCGGTCCCTCCGTTGTCCTTTGGACTTATTACATAAGGGGGACAGGGACCAGTCTACTTTAGTGTCAGCAGAAAGGGGTGGGCGGCATTCCTGCTCACTCCGGAAAAAATGCACCCTTGCAAGGTTTCGTACCGGGTCCTTCAGAGACAGCCACCGACCAGACGGGTGACTGGCTCATCCTGTACTCAACCGGGTATACGTACCGGTATCCAACTTAAAGGTAGTACAGTGTACATGATTGGTCACTTCGCAATTTTCAGAAATGGGCGGATTTGGGGGTTAGTATTTTATAGGAAATATCGTTCCACTGAATTCTTGCATTCTTGGATGGCGAAAAAAACGAGAGAAAAACGGCGTTCGTTTTCAACCGTCGGGCGGCATTTGTTATAGCGCCCTATAGTCTTGTTAAATAAGCACAGTTTTTGTAAATGGATCGTTTTCAATTGGTCACATAACATGTACATAGGCCGAGCGGTACGTACATGCGGCGAACGTCCAAGATCCACTGCATGCACTGGTATACTACGCGTATACGGCACGTACACACACGTACGATAATTGCAACCTTGCGCCCGTTTTCGGATTAATTGTTAACCCATTTTAGACAACACGAATTAACTATATTCGGTCAATAGAGGGCAGTTTTCCAACGATTGTTCGGCCGAACAATCGTTCGAAAACGATATAAATTTCCACTTTCTTGAAAACAACACACCTGGTGCCATCTTTTCGCAGGGTGATTGAGACTACTATTAATTTAGTCTAGTAAGGTATTTCTTAATAATTCAGTTTATAAAAATGGAAGATTACCAATCGTGTACACTACTTTTAAAGATGTTGTGTCCGTTCTTTGAAATTTGGGGCGTGGTACACCAAAAATTAATTGTTCAAAATGAATGCATTAAAGATAAGTACGCAGTTAAGATAAGTTCTACTAATTTTTGCAAAGGGCGGGATGCTCTTATTCTTACAATGTTAACGTATAGAGCACCCATCGCAAGTGAAGTCAAAACCAAATACCCCACAAAGTGTACTGAGTTTTTTTTTTGTTTTTTTTAATACAGCTTTCCTAAATTTTTCGTTTGTAGGAAGAAATTCAGTGAATTGAAATTTTCGGCCATAGAACAGACATTTCACCTGGAATGCGCTACCATTTCCAAACTGGCATCTTGCCCAACGGCCCTCCTCCACCGTAACCTCACTGTCGATCCAGCCCAAACTTTTTTTTAAGTTCCAAGCATTTTTGCGGAGACCCCAAAACGACCCGGCGCCCGAGCGATCAATCGACCGACGGCAATATTGCCCTGAATTCCCCCATATTTAATCTCTTTTGGTTAATTACCTTACCTATTTCCAAGGTCTGTGTGTAAACATTCTACCATAATGTTTAATATTTACGAAGAATGAGGAAAAAGCCGAATCACTGACATCCGGACATTCAGACTGGCGCCGCACAAAGTACAGCCTGTACACAACCAAAGCGCCAAGGGCACCACTCTGAATTCCAACCGGACCAAACTGGGGTCCCCGCGCACGTGTCCCCTGATCTGTGGTGTCCCCGCGTCATTCACCGCACAGTGGCCCACAGCGCCACCACACAAAGCTAATACGCTGATCGGCCCGCATTTATGCTATTGCATGCCATGCCCGCAATAAAAATCTGCACGATGACGTCGTGTCAAATCCAGCTAGCCTTTAATCAAGGCGCGCGTGGCACGCATGACGCGCCCCGGATTTATGCTGGCACGAAAACAGACCAGTGCGAGTGGCGAAGCCACGACGTGCAAGCGCCTTTATCTCGTGGAGCTAATCACTTATTCATGTTTCAACTAGCACGAATCATGCATATATGCAGATATATTTTAACCACTCACAACAAACAACGCTTTAGACTCTTCTATTTTTAGGTGGGATGCACTTGTAACAACAATTACTTTAATTCGACACGTCAGTAAAATGGGACAAAGAAAACTGTTGAACATACAATTTTAGGAAAGAAGGTTAAAAATAGGAATCTTAAAAAAAAATACTCTATCTGATTGCTTGCTTTATAGTGCGGCGTCTGCCACCAGTTTTGAATTTCAAGGCGCGTGGTTACCCGGACGCGTGACGTGCCCCGGACATGCAATATGCATGACAATTCGTCACCGTTTTCACGAAGAGACACACATGTGGATTTTGAAGAAAACGCGTTTTCGAGATAATCGCAAGAGAAGTTTCTCCTATTTTAAAACTGCAAAAAATACTACTTTGCAACAACTTTGTGCAGTAAGGAAACATTCACATGATTCTATGAGAGGTGAATTTTCTACGTGAAACCAGTAATTAGAATTAACACGGTGGTTAATTAGCCTAAATTTATTAGTAAAGATGTGTGTCCCTTCGTGAAAACGAAAATTCAGGTTTTCTTACATTGTGGCCCTTTCTGTTCAATGTGTTTTTCCATATGGAAGGGGCGCACGTGTTTACGTGCGCGCAGCTGAGAATGTAACAAAGATGTGTGTCTCTTCGTGAAAACGAAAATCTCGGTTGACCTACTTTTCTTTCTTTTTTTATTTTTTTTATTTATTGGTTTAGTTATTCTTTAAAATCTAATATAAATAACATCCATCGCGGCTCTAAAGCCGAATTGCAGAGTTATACACACAATCGAAATTCAATATTGTTATGAAAATGTATAAAAAGTTCCACCCTAAAACCATTAACATTTAAAAAAAGAAAGAAAGAAATCCACCCCCCTGCCATCATAAAGAACCATTTAGTGTTAAATTTAACTGATAATGTCTCACATGGATGCTAAACCAACACCACAGCCAATGCAGGATAATAATATTGTTGGGGAACTATGTATAATAATGTTTAAATAATTGAATAACTTTAAAATTATTCAGTAAACGGATCAGGTGGGGCAAAGGGCTCCTCTTAAAACGTTCAGTTCTACACCTGATCTCACCTACTTTCCCAGTATGTCTAAGATTGTAGTCACACCTAGGTTTAGTAGGTAGACGGGCTTTCAAAATGGATGAAGGAAGAGATTTGGCAAAGACCTGACAAAGGCTCTCCCTCCGATATTGCAAGTTGTCCAATTTACACACACACAATGCTTCAGGGTAATGCTGGTACTTATAGATGCAAGTATTATTTTACAGGCTCGCTTTTGTACTCTCTCCAGGTTATCACACTGTTTTTTTGTTATACTACTTGCCCATACAGGTGTAGCATACTCCAACAAAGGACGAATAAATGAGACATAAATGGTGACAAGGTCACAAGTCGTGAGACTGGGATACTTTAACTTTCGGAGCATAAACAAGCGAGAGTTGGCACGTTTAATCATTGAATTCACATGAGCGTCCCATTTTAAATCCGCTTGGATAAACACTCCTAATAGCTTCACAACTTCTGACTGTCGAATTGCAATATCTGCAAGAGACAATGAGAGGGGCGCAGGTATATTTCTCGAAAAGCATATGTCCATAATGGCACACTTTTTTGGATTGAGTCGCATTTTGTTATTAAATGACCAAGTGTGCAACTCGGACAGGGCAACTGATAAGTTAGATTGTTCATCTACAGTCCGTGTTTTGATAATCGTCATGTCATCAACATATTTGAAGTGACAGATGGTGGTACTCGACTCATTGACCTTGGCATCATTGATGACTGCTAGGAAAATATTGGTCCTAGCTTAGTTCCCTGGGGAACTCCTGCATTGGTGGGGCTCCAATCCGAAAGGCATTTACCATACCTCACGCATTGTTGTCTGTCAGACAAAAAGTCGGCTATCCATACAACTAGTGATGGGACAACTCCTAATCTCAAAAGTTTATTGATGGCGATGGTGTGATCTATATGATCGAATGCTTTGGAAAAATCAGTCAAAAGAACAGATGATACGGACTTTGGTTTATCTGCATTAATTTGCATAAACTGTACGAAGAATGTCTACGAGGCAATGTGTTGTAGATACCCCTTAATGTTACCAAACTGGTTATCGTCAAGCCTATATTTCATTGCTTCCATTGTTTGCTTGGCAATGAAATGTTCTGCTACTTTTGCAAAGTGGTCAGTAAGTGCGATCGGCCTCAGGTTCTCAATAGTCGCTGGTGATGATTTGGGAAGTGGAACAACGATAGCCCTTTTTTTCCACTGTGTTGGGACTACCTGGTCAATAAATGATGAATTGATGATGTGTGTCAAGGGTTTAGCCAACTCGTATGAATACTTGCGAATAAATCGGGCAGAAATGTTGTCAGGGCCACATGCCTTTGTCCTCTATATTTTACGCCTTTCCGTGCAATACGTTTTGTACGCGTTCAAGGGGCAGGCATCTTTGCGTCTCTTTGTGAAAACGCAAAATGCAATTATCGTCTGCCCCTTGCATAATTAATGCAATTTGGAAATGAATGATGTGTTGCTTACAGAAGCATGTCAAAATGGTTAAGTAGAGTGTTTTAAAGCAAAATAGTAAAACAAATCGAAATCGAAAAAATTGTCATTTTTGACATGTGTGTCTCTTCGTGAAAACGGTGACGAATTTCTCCACCAAAATCGGTAGATAAATGTAAAGAAAAAACAAAGGCGCTCGTGGCTTCGCCACTCGCGCTGGTCTGTTTTCGTGCCGGCATTTCCGGGGCGCGTCACGAGTCAACTAGCCACGCGCGCCTCGACTAAAGGCTAAATCCAGTTGACTCCTAGCTACCGCCGATCGCTGTTATAAGGCATGCTAAAAATCGTGGAAAAAAAATACTTTTTCGCAATGTCAGTGTATTACGGTTTTACCTTTCGGCAGGCTTGATCTGAAGAGTTCATGAGACGGCAAAAATACGGGGCCGCCCAGACAACTGAAATAGATTGCGTGGGTTGTGTCGTTTTTTCTCAGTGGCGAGTTGAAAGGCGGTTTCTTGAAAGGGAAGAAAATATTGCTTGTTTTTTTCACCATTTTCACTCAAATTGGTAATTTATGAAAGTTGTCTAGGAAGCTGATTTATTCAATACTATTTTGGTACATGTAATAGCTTATCTATTTAGCGTAATTATTCGTCGTAATTTTGCGTCATTTGTAAGACGAGTCAATTATTCTGATCCGGTGGTCAATGTTGCGTGTGTACAGTCAATACGCTATACAAGAAATTTGTACATGGGCAGGCAAAATCGTGGAAATACATGTACGACGCAATGTAATTCAATATATTCTGAAAATACGATCATGTTGTATATAGATCAGGAAGTGTACATTAATTTCAAATATTTTAGATTTATTCTTTCAAATATTATGATGTATAGTAAAATCGACCAGTTTATTGCGAAGTTCGAGCGGGTGCCATATTCGAAATTATACGATGCCAGATCTAGATCGCAAGAACTTGTGCTGCACTCGTCGCGGCCGATATAAATTGTTAACCACTCGCTAATTTTGTGGACTTGCGATTTTTAGCACGCTTCGCACTATTAAAGGTCACTCCCCGATTCAATTTTCTGTGAACACTAGCGGGCGCTGTGTACAAATGCAGGGTGTAAATGCTGTGCCGTAACTATTTTGGTTCATGATTTTCAGACAAACAGCGCAACTTTAGAAGGTGATCATGTACATTAGGCCTATTCTATTTCAGCCATAGGACGAACGTTTCGTAGCCCATCTGGGTGCCCTTATTCGTTAGACGTGAAGGCATTAATAATTATGCACGTCATGTCTTAAAGGGACACATTGCCTTCAAATGTCATGAAATTTTGCTGTTTGGAAATGTTCCTTATCTTTTATAAGAGTTGTTCATGCAAACAAACACGTATAATGTATAATTAGTGAGTAGTGATTACAAAACAAAAAATTGGCCTCTGACCCCTGACATCTGGACCGCGAAACAGTAGTAAATACCACCGTCTAAATAATGCGCAAAATACGCTGTAAGAGTCTTTAGGCTGGCGCCGCAGCCAGTGGCCTTGTAAACCTATCAGATGATCGCCAGGTACCATTTTCTACCTCGCGACACATATCGCCAGTGCTGCGCGCCGTGCCAGTACATCAAAATGGATCAACAGAACTTACTTCAACCAGCTGCGACTGGAAATACGACTGCTAGAAAACGGTCCGCCACTTTGTGGAGTCAACAATTTTGTTCTACAAAATGGCGGACCGTTATTTGTCACGAAACTAAACGAAAACCACGCAATTTGAAGGCATAGTTATGTGAATCTTTATATTCTACTTTAAAAAAAAAGCTTTCTAACCATATTCATTTCAGTTTTATAGCCCAAATCGCAAAATTCAAAGCAATGTGTCCCTTTAAGCCTCAATGTCTGGATCAGCGCTCAGTATGTTTACGTCGCTTCAATTTCCTGTCAACTTGTGTATTTAGGACATTTTCCAACTGCAATAATATTTGAACTATAAACAACTCACTCAAAATTACCACTGGCTGTGTTGCCCGCAAAAGAATTATGCGGGCAACTCAGCAATTGTGAGGTTATAAATCTTATCCCCCCCACCCGCCTCCCCCTCTAGCTCTCTCTCTCTCTATATATATATATATATTGTTTTTCTGCTGGTTGTAGGTCTATAGGCCCCTAGTCTAAGTGACTATGAAGTATTGCGATGCTTCCGTATGAAAAGGGATTCAAGTTGTATAACTCAACATTCTGATCATTGCTCATGCAAGCACGGGAAGTTGTATTCTTTTTCGAGACGCAGAAGCAACATGAATTTCTTTGGACGAAAGCTGCTCCTTGCTACCTGCCTTTGCGTTCTCTTTTCGCGCGCTTGCAAATCTGAAGAGAACTTGGTTTATCCTCCAAAGTTCAAGTTTCTGGTGTACACGGGGGCTGACGATGGCAGTCACCACATGCAAGTTGCAAGCGTTTCCGAGGCCTTGGTGAGGCAGGGACACAAAGTCACCTTTCTGCTGAGTAGTTGCTGTACCAAATGGCTGAACGCCAG
Source organism: Hippasteria phrygiana (assembly GCA_037893225.1). Taxonomy (NCBI): domain Eukaryota; kingdom Metazoa; phylum Echinodermata; class Asteroidea; order Valvatida; family Goniasteridae; genus Hippasteria; species Hippasteria phrygiana. The sequence continues at coordinate 1,014,064 of JAZGUH010000179.1, forward strand.
CAACGCGCATCTCTTCAGTTTTGTCACCTATCGCTCGTCGTACACCAAAGAGGAACGCCAAGAGATGTCGCGGCAGTTCTCGCTCAGTGTGATGAATGGGCAATTCCGCAGCGTTCTGCAGACCGTCAAAATGATGCTGCTCGCTTCGAAACAGAAGAAGCGGTTCATGGATTTTTCCCGGAACGAATGCGAGGCTTTGTTGGGGGACGACGAGGCTGTACGCGTTATGCGAGAGGGACGCTTCGACATGCTGGTCGGAGAAGACAACTCTTGGTGTAATCCGCTGTTGGCTCAAACATTAGGGATCAGATTTGTATTGTACAGTTCGTCGTCAATAAGACCTGCTAAATACCAACTTTTGTAAGTGCACTGGAGTAGTTTTCACCTTTCATTTGATTTTCATGTTATACAGGTAGCCAAAAGCTCCTCAAAACTTTGTTTGTGGTTAGGCTAATTTTTGTCCTAGATTTTCAAGACACCACCTTTTTGCTTTCACTGTCTATTTATTTATTACATTTCTTTACCCAGGGTATGCCCAAACAGTTTAAAACTGGTTTCCATTGGGGCCCTGCATATTATTAGTTAAAATTGAATATTTACACATTCATACAAAATATGTAAACAAATACAATAATGTTTACACAAATAAATCTATTTTCGGTTAACTTTTCAACTCTCCAGAAGCCTATTCCTGATTTACGGGATGGGCGAAAAACCCGCGGAAAAAAACTTTTAGGGTGAAAAACAAGGGGAAATTCCCATCCGGCTCCAAAGTATTTTGGCAACCAAGTTTATAACTCCGCAGATCAGCGTAAATGACAGAAATATCACTGATAGATGGCTTTACGTAGCTCCGATTTAAATGTACTTAAGGAGTTTATGGTTCTCATTTGTTCAGGCAGATTATTCCATATACTGGCACCACTCACAGCGAAACTTGTCACGTAGCATTCCTTTTTGGCGAAAGGAACTTTGAAATGACAAGAAGCATTTAGATCGTTTGTATTGTCGTAACACATGGTAATTATGCTTAGAGTATTTATGCCCATGCGCTAAATTAATTTCAATGGATTTTAATTCAATCGATTCCCCCCCGCTAAAATTATGGAAGAAAATTGCATTTTCAACGAAAAACTCCACTTAATACACCCTGCACTAGCTCTATTTTGGTCTTCTAGAATATATTTGTTTTAACTGCTATATACGCGTAAAGATTGTACGATGAACAATATAAAAATAAGCCAGTATTTCAACTGCGCATGGGCACAATGACATTTTATCCCGAATGACCCGCGTGACCTGGACCTGCGCTTGTGAACGCCGTGGTCGAACAACGCGCACGTGTTAAATTCAATCAGAATGGGCGTTCGCGTAATTACATGGCGTGACATTACGTCAGCAATTTTAACCCGAATAACCTTTGACATTTGAGATACCGAACTGGCTTATTAGGAGCGTCCCGTTTTTAATTCTAAATTTGAAACTTATTGCATCTGTTACATATCAGGGGCCGACTTTTTTTTTAATAGTGACAGATTAGCAATTTTAAGGTTGCTTTTTGGGGGAGGGGGGGGGGTGTCACGCCCCAAAACTATGGACACATTATCTTTAAAAACACGTTGAACTAGATACCCATCGCATTTTTTCCTCTAAGGTACGCGATACCCAGCCACTCCGCCTACATACCGGAACGCCAACTGGGTCTGACCAGCACAATGACACTACTGCAGCGGGTAGTCAATACCTGTATGGGCTATGTGTACACAGCGATGTTCTACCTGCAGTTGATATCCGAAACTTCATCGCTGCAGCACAAGTACGGCATTGATCCAGACGCATCAAGCTTGGAGTTAATCGGGCGCGCTCAGCTGTGGATCGCAGCTATGGACTTCACTCTCGAGTACCCGCGCCCTGTGCAGCCCAACTTGATCCTAATAGCGCCACCAACCGTCGGTGTTGAGACCAATCTCGAGGTAACAAAATGGGCGTTTATTCAGTACATAATTATAAATTACTGGGGTTATACCCTGTTGAACATGTTGAAATAAAACGGCTAATAATAACTATTCTGCATGTTATTACGTTTCCACTTAGCAAATCGAATTTCAAGGGGTACATGTATTGTTATATTATGAGACCCAATTTACGCCAACGAAGTCGCTTCGCCTTAGGCGTTATGTATAAACCGGTCTTAAAACTAAAAATAATTTCATTAACACCCCTCCCCCGTTTAAAAATCCGATTTCTATTTCTTTTTTTCAAAAGGTACCACGTGATCAACAGGAGTTTGTTGACAGTGCTACCGAAGAGGGCGTTGTCCTCTTCTCTCTTGGTACCCACGTCAGTGAAATGGAGTTTGAATGTGCTGAAATGTTCGCAAGGGGGTTGGCCAAGTTGCCCCAAAGAGTGTTGTGGCATTTCACTGGTAACACAGCACAGCTCCCTATTGGAACCAATACCAAAGTGGTGGGATGGATACCAATGCGAAAACTAATGGGTTCGTATATGAAGTCATATTTGCACGGTAAAGTTTACTGTCTGAAAATCATTTATGACTTAATATACACTAATACACTAATAATCTTTCCCGACCATAGCAATTTTCGTAAGAAAAGCCTTTTCTGCTTCCAATTGCAATGTCCATTTAAACCACTTTTTTTCAATTCCAGCACACTCGAACATAAAAGCAGTGGTTTGTCATGGTGGCAGCGGTATGTTACACGAAGCACTGTGGTTCGGTTTGCCCGTGGTCGGTATCCCGCTGTTTGGCGATCAATTCGACAATATGCTCAGAGCTGTCGACAAGGGCTTCGCTCTATCGCTCCGCTTCTTCGACATGACTGTCGACACACTTCATCAGACTGTTGGACAGGTTATTCAAAAACCAAGGTACGTTTAAACCTTCATCTGCGTAGGTGATAATTGGCAGGATTTTACAATATCGGTGTACGTGTTGAGGTGCTGGATTGATTTTAACGCAGATTGAAAAAGTGCATTTGGAAAGATATATCACTCATAGCTAGCTATGTACAAAACACAAAAGTACAAACATGGCTGTAAGACTGTTGCATGGCCGCTCTGTTTGAGCAGTGCTTAAGCTTGCAAAAGTTGATGAAATAGTTACAATTTGTTTGTCATTATTGACAACTGAACACGTCGTTGACCACTGGGTGTTATAGATAACTTTGCACCCCTCTCCATTGCAGCTTTCGAGAAAATGCCAAGAAAATCTCAGGCATCATGAGAGACGAGGTTCTGACTCCTGCCAACAAGGCCGCCCACTGGATCAATCACGTGACTCGGTTTGGCGGGAAGCACCTTCGGCCCCATGTGCTGGACCTGGGATTGGTCGAGCGCAGCCTGCTGGACGTGCACGCTGTCATGTGTGCTGTCGGAATGCTCACTCTTGCGGTGGGTTTGCTAGTTTGCCGGTACTGCTTCCGGGTCATAGGTCATACCTTCTGTAATGCAAATAGATCCATAAGTTGAAGGAAATGTAGATACAAATGATAATCCAGTGGGTGAGCTTTGATGCGCTGTTGGCACCAGATATACCGATCCTCTTTTTGCTAGTTCTGAAATTCCGCGCGTAGTTTTGAGCATGCGCACGTAGTTCTGAGCATGCCCACGACGACTGAGGAGAACAGTGGAAAAGGACCGGTATGTCTGCTGCCACCAGCGTCTCAAAGGTCTCCCATTGTTGACGGATCCTACGAAATGAGCCTGAAGGGAATTTAAATTTGTACTTACATTATAGTTGCTTACATTAGAAAGGAAACTTCATTTTGATGTGTAGGCTAAGTCGCTTATACATCCTTTTGAATATACAGGGCGATTCTAAAAAAGTACCCTCGAATAACACGGCTGTAATTTAGAGTATTAAATATTTCATCAAATATTGTCTGAGAACAGAATGAGTTTAGTGGGAAGCGCGCGAACTGGTTGAAGAAACCAAGAGGGCGCTCGTTAATTTAAATAATAGAAGATGATTACGTAATTACAAAATAAATAATGGGGGGGGGGGTTTGCATCGAAACCGTTACATTAAATATATAGAGGGGGTTCGCATTAGAACCGTCACAATTATAAAACTGTAGCTTTTCCTCTTTACAAGGTACCAAAATTATGTAAATCGACCCACAACTCACTAAATGACAGACAATTTAAAAAGGGCACCCAAAAATTGTCGGTACAGGGATAGGCCTATGCCTTCAGAATGGAATGCGTGTAAATATTTTTATCTTGGGTCAGTTGTCATTGATTACAGCGTGCTACATGCAATATGAACATCTAACAAAAGAAAACCAACGGAGTCCTTTGTTTGTAACAAAGGACTGCTTGGGTTTTCTTTTTAAAGTGCCAAGGTATGTTTCTTTTTATGACATGAATGCGTTTTTCATCACGGCTATTCCCATGCTATAAATGTCCAAGTCTTTTGTAGCAAGTCTATTACAAATCTATGTGGGTTTCTTTATGTTGGACGCAAATTTCCATATTCATGAGCCACAACATGATGTCATCAGAGGCATTATGTGCAAAAGAGTGTTATTTCCATAGCATTGTGTGCAAAAAATATCAACATTGCCCTCTATATAGAGTACCGAAGTCTGACGTCAGTTGCCGCGACAATGGTTCCAAACACATGCAGTTTAGAATGTATTCTGGTTCCAAACATTGCATTGATTGACGTCATCACTTCGGTACTCTATTGTAGAAGTTTCCATGTTTCAGTTCATTTTCATATCAAAGGGACACTGGGATACAAAAAAGATCGTTCTACAATTGAAATGGTTGGAATTCATTCATTCATTCTTTATTATTTTTACCACATCTCATGAAAATAGCATTGGAACGTAATTCGATTAGGAAATTAGATATTAGATTACCGAAATATATTTATACATTCTTTTTTTAATTTAGAGATACATGTGGAGGGGGATCCCCAAAAAGCAGAGCTTGTCGAGTAGGGATCCCCTTAAACATACATTAACCCATAAATTTGATGAAAATGAAGAATGTGTAAGTTGCATATAAAACAAGAATAAACAATAAAAATACAGAGTAGTAACATATTCATTAAAAAGTAGATTATGTACACGGCCATCCCTTGAAAATGCACCGTTTGCCTGAAAATCACTGACTAAAATCATATCAGCGACGACAGCTTAATTCGGGAAAGACTTTTTGAAACCTGATAATACGCGTAGTTTTTTGTCGACGGTTTTCAGACAAACAGTGCATTTACTGGGATGGTCATGTACATTATTACATTGGACTTTATACTGATCTTTTCAACCACAACGATTTTAGGACGGACGCTTTTTTTGCTCCCAAGGCAATGTGCTCCTTTAAAAATAAATCATTTTAGAATCTACTTTTTACCCAGCATTTATTGAAATCATTGTTGTTGGGTTATTTTGGATGGAAAAATATATATTTGTACTAGCTTTACAAACAAAATACGCCCGCTTGTGTAAAATTTGACGAATTTGAAAAGAATTAAACACCACCCCTCCATTTTACTTCAAACGAAAACAAGCCTTTAGATCCGACTGGTATTGTTGCACGACATGTTTTGTGTGTGAAATTAAGGCAAAGCTGATGTCATGGGTGTTTTAAAACACTCGTTCAACAAAGCAAAGCCCAAAAAGCAGAGTTTGAATAACCTAAACTTGCACGACCGCTTTGCCAGTATTCGCTCCGGAGAAGAGCCCCATGAAAGCCTCGAACATGTTGTCGAAGCCTTTCGTGACATGCTCCTTGTATTTCAACTTGCCCTGCAAAAACAAAAAAAAGGAATACAAAGATTTGTTTCAGGTGTTTTCTCCAAAGTTAAGCTCGGTAAAGGGCCAGTCACACTGGCCACGATAACGACAACGATAATGGTGAGAATGAACGCCGCTGATTGGTGGAATTGTCGCGCATGTAATACGCACGCGTCCTATACCCACCAATAGAGAGTGTATTCCCATCGTTTTTGTTTTCGTCATCGTGGTCAGTGTAACCGGCCCTTACGTTTAAGCATGTTGCATTGAAAATAGAACGGCGCAAGCTTGTAGGCAACGCTTCCCCGATATATAATGTCAGTTGAGAATTATTAAATCAAATTCAATTTCATGTATACTTTGGGTATTCATGAAGGGGAGGGGGCCTTTTCCCGTTCCGGCGACATTTTGCAAGAGGGGCGATTCGCAAGAAACTGCGCCACCAAGCGGCTGCACCGGAGATAGAGGCCAGTTTCAAACTGCGAGTTCGACAACTTAACCATACCACCCCGTTGACCCAAGGGTATTTCGCAGGATATTTCAGGATTGTAGTATTGAAAAGCATTTGAAACCCAGTAAATACAAGCAATAACCACCCGTCAAAAATGTCAGTAATAAAACGTTCGCACGTATCTTTGTGCCGTTTTTGTTTGTTTCGTGTCGACCTTTTCACAGTGCGAAAATGCCCTCTCCGTGTCAAACTCTTGGTGGCGCACTTTATTGCAAATCGCCCAATTTAATAATTGATTTTGGTATAGAGCGTGTAAGTTGACCTCGAGAACGCACGAGAGTTTACGAGAAACCGAACTTCCGGGCACCTCAAATATAGGAGCTTCAACGTGTAAAGCGAATAGTTTTCTTGAAATAATTTGTTTTGACGCTGTTCTTTTTACTGATAGGTATATAAAAACTTTAAGCAAAATATTATTTTTCATTTCAATTTACAAAATGTGAACGATATATCAAATTAGGGAATAGAAGAACGAAAAAGTCTAGTACGTCATACGTACGTCATTCGCCATTGTTCTGGGGGTTCACGCGCCAGTCTTAATAGCGTAGACCGTAAGGCAGTCGTCGCATATATGTACGTACATTCTCGGGGGTATTTTGACAGTCATGCAGGTTTTCATCTATCGTAAAATTGATTTTGAATTTATCATCCATATGGCCGTTTCATGGTTCAGATCTTCGTAAAAACAGAATTATAGGAAACAAAATCAACCACACGTAAAAGTCCTACAGCCGGCTGCTCGGAGGTTCCCGGAAGTTCAATCGTGACCTTTATGCGCGAGACTTACACGGTCTATTGACATTGCAAACACTTGGGGGGGGGGGGGGGGGGGGGGGCAGAGCCATAAGGTGCGTTCGAATAGCCCACCCGGATCGACTCGGGTAAAGGCAGACGGGTTAGCCACGAGAGCCGGGCTAATCGAACGCTCAAACGCCCTCTTGTGTCGATGTCACATAAGTAAGTGTCAATTTCCCGCTGGGAACAAAATCTAGGGAGAATCAGACATAACTACGCATGCGTGAGACGCAAGTCCACCAGTGACTCTAGCTGCGAGCAGGGGTGCGTTTTGGCGGTCATAACCAAAAACTGGTTCTGTTTCTTTTTGTTTAATCATTTTGGAGATTGCGGGATTTTTATTAGGATTCGTAATTTTCGCCGATTTAAAATTCCCAAAGAAATTCACTGACAAGAAGCAACCGAACCAATTATTGGTTATGACTGTCTGTGACCGCCAAAACGCACCCCCAGGGTCTGTGGTGGCTGAACCGAGTGAGCCCCAGAGTATGACGTCGGAGCTAACTCGAATCGACCCGGGTGAGCTACTCGAACGCACCCATAGATGGAGTTTTGACATAAGGGTCCCAAAAGTTGGACTAAACATGGCGGATTATGCATCCGTGCATATTATAGCAAATAATAATACAAAATGTAGCCGCACGCTGCACTGTACTCCTAATGGGCGGCCATCTTTGGGGAAAGTCAGAAGTGTCTTACGGCTCTCCATCTACGGCTGTACCCGGCTGTGAGTGGTCCCAAACACGCGGCTCTTTCAAGGTTAATTTTCTTAAGCTCCCAAACATACCTCCTTCATCCACTGGATGTGCTGTTGAATCCATTTAGGGTAACGGTGCTTGTGCGTAGAAATGATGAATCCCTGCATCTTGATCTCTTTGAAGACAAGGGTTCCATGCACAGCCGGCACTGTAGTCCAAAGAAAGAATTAAAGCCACTGCTTGACCAAGGTTGAAGGATTTGCTCTCGTCATGTTCAGAAAACCAACAGATAAAGGCCAGTCACACTGGCCAGGATAACGATGACGAAAACGAAAACGATGAGAATAAACGCTCTCTATTGGTGGATGGAACGCGCGCGTATTACACGCGCGAAAATTCCACCAATCAATGGCGTTTTTTCTCACCGTTTTCGTTATCGTCGTCGTTATTGTGTCCAGTGTGACCGGCCCTTCGCAGGAAATTGTAAGATTATGGTGGGTATGCCGACAGCGGCGAATTTGTGTGTGTGTGTGTCATAACCCGCAAAATTGACACAAAAACACACTAATCTATATACGTTTTCTGGATTGTGACAGGCCCGTGGGTCCCACGCCCAATCCAAGCTTTATATTCCCAACCTTGTGAATAAAAAGTATAAAAACAGATTGGAAAGTTGTTGTGTGTTGTTCTGCAAAGCACATTATCTGATTCCCCCAGTAGCAAGGGTCACTCACGCTTCGGCTGTTCGGTAGCGTTATAGGTTGAGATAGCACCACAGCAGGAGATACGTCCCAACCGCTTCATGTTAGCTAGAACGGTGCTGGAAAACTCCCCTCCCACCTGGTAATTAATACCACACACAAAACAAGTTACAGCGTTGTCTTTTTCTGTACTACTGCAGGCATTACAAAAAAATAGCGGTAATAAATACCTTACTTGACTTTTAAGTAAATAATAGTCTCAAGCATCCTGTGAAATCATGACACCTATAGTGCGCTGCTGTTTTCAAGAAAAGTGCAATTTCTTATGCTTCCAGCGATGGTCGGCCGACTGTCCCCTGACCTAACCTGAAGTAGGGTCAGGGAACCAGACTACAACAACAGCATTTGTTCTCTGTTTTTCCAGCATCTATGCACAAAAAAAAAATTAACAGGTCAGCGTTACAGTATTTGCTATAAAATACTAACCCCCAAATTCGTTAATTTCTGAAATTTAAAGCGAAAGTAAATGTTGTAGGTCTACCTTTAAATGCACCAGACTACTCACGTTGTCGAAGTAGCAATCAATGCCGTCTGGAGCCACAGACTTTAGGGTGGCGTCTAGATCTTTGACTTTCTTGTAATTAAAGGCCTTGTCAAATCCCAGTTCTTTCAGCCAGGCTACCTTTTCATCCGACCCGGCAAATCCGATGACTTTACAGCCCTGTCGGAAAGAGGAATCACCATGGATAAAAATGAGACAATTCTACAGCACGTCTTTGCATCATGCTCAGGCAACACAAAAGTCAATGTACTCAAAACCGTACGTACCTTTATCTTGGCTATTTGCCCCACCACGGATCCGACTGCCCCTGCGGCACCGCTAACCACAGCTATCTCGCCAGACTTTGGCTCGCAAATGTCAACAAAGCCGTAGTTGGCAGTCATACTGCACACGTACACGAGAATAAAAAAAAGATGATCACAAAACTCTCCATGAAATTAACTGTGCGTGATGCCAGTATATGGAATAATGATATAATGTGCTTGAAGAATTGAGAACCATTAGGCCGTGGGCCGAGTCGCAAAAAGTGCTTTAGTTTTTAATTTTCGTAACGTACCTCGGCAATATACCTGCAAATCATATTAAAACGAAGCCAAAAATAGACTGAATTGTGTGAACCTTGTTCTTTTTGTCTTGTTTTGTTTGCTTTTATGTAGTAGTAAAAAGTTCGGGCAAATAAAATTCCTTCAAAGCTCTATTTTTTGGAGTACGTGGCTGTCAAAAAAGTCGGGTCCCTCTGCTATCGATCAATGTTAACAATGTATTGGAGCGTCTGGTAACAAGGTGTTGCGCAATCCAAGATGGCGACGTCCAGAGGGGACGGACATGACATGCATTCGTGATTTCGGTGCATAATACATGTTGCACAATCTGCCAAAGGAAAAAGTGTTCCCCTTTACTGAAACGTCATGGAACAAGGTGACACACTGTGCAAAGGGGGAACAACTGGACAGCAATTTCGCCGAGATCGCTCGTGCAGTAGCGGCGACTGCGGATGTTTATCCGCGGCCGCGTTAACAAGCGCTGGGTTTTATCATTCATGGTTTCATCGGGAATGCTGTGTAATCTCACTTATTTCATTACTTTATTAAAATTGTAAGCCAGGCATCTCGACTAGTAATATTATTTGTTAACAAGATATAAAGACTTCATTCAGTAGTAAGTAAAATTAAGGCATACTTGTATGGGGGAAGGGCGGTAGCTTTATCCGAACAAATCAATTTTAAACCTTTTTACGATATTGAACAATTTTCGCATAATTCCAAAGACATGTATTTTTTCAAAGAATTTTATGAAAATCAGGTCAGAAGGAACGAGTACAGAACCAACCCCCCCCCCCCCCCCCTCCAAAATATAATAAAATAAAGTTAAATTAAATTAGTATTAATGAAACCATGCCCGACAACGTTTTGAAATTATAGCTCGTGGTGGCCCATACATTTTTACGAGGAATCTGGGTTAAATATTATGGGTGCACATTTTCATTTTTACTACTAGTACTACAAGCTATATTAGCTCATTATGAGAACCAAAGCAAACATTTAAGTGAGACCGAGTTGTTCTAGTAATCCTTATGTTCATCTTAATTGTCTTTACTAGTTAAAGATGCTTTCTGTGTTTTTAGTGTAGTTTAATTTATTTAAAAAGAAAGCAAATACGTATTGAACTTGTGCTTCATATCAGAATATTCCTGAGGTATTTATTGTTTATAGTAGTCTTATCAGTATACAGATGTACACACCTGTTCCCTGTCATTCTACCTCATTTTAAAAAGGCAACTTAAGTTTGAAGTATTCTAATGAAACTCGTCATTTGCTATAGAGCAGCATGCATGATAAACAAGTACGCTAAACCTTTAAAGTAGTTCAAATTGTTCTTAAATTTACTTTTTTAAACCATTGCATTAGAAACAAAATTGTTCAGTACCCTGAACAAAAACGTTTGTTGGGGGGGGGGGGGGGGGGGTGTTTCCAGACAGACTAATCACCCCTTGTAAAATTACACCTGTATTGCAAGAGTGTTAGATTGAGTACAATTTTTCCTTTTTATCATTTCAAGAATATCTACAAAAATATAATCCACCAATTTTTTTTGAAAATAACTTAGAAGTGTAATTTCTCAAATTTCACATGCTGATCATGGAATGGACAAGAATAAATTTGTTAATATATGAACATGTTAACTTTTGTCAGCAATTTCTCTTTTTTCATGCGTTATTAATACATGTACTTACTAAAACAAGAATTGCAAAGTACAACACCTTGGAAAGTGATTTTAGCCATTGAAATTATTAATTCAGAATTGTTTACTCCTTTCAGTCTTGAATTGAAAATTCACTTCTAACAGTTATTGGAAAAAATTGGGCACTGACCGTTATCTTGCAACATTAATTTTAAAAATAGATGGCCACAGTCCACTGTTCTTCTCAGACCTTACAGTTCCAGTTGAAGAATGGCATAATTAAGTTATAAAACAGTCACCGATATTTAACATTTTGAGTGAATATCACACATTGTATTGTCCATCAAGGAACAAGACTGAAGAATGAGTGGCCTTAAATTACGTAATGGTTGATGGCATATTAAGAAAGAGATCCCTTAGTAGTACTTGCATTTGGTCATGTTAAGTAATGGAAGACACTTTCTCGAAGGAAAATTACTTTAGCTCCAATGTCTGCTGAAAATCCAAATAGCTTCATCAGGGCCGCTTCATCAGGGCCGCCTCGTCAGTGAAATTTAACAAGGCATAAGCACAACATGCAACATAGAAAGCCAAACTAATTGCCTGGACTCAAAAAATAAGGTCACGGTAAAATCAGGTTGCCTTTCTTCCTTGATGAATAAATGGAGTGCCCAGTCGATCCAGTCCATGGTGAAGTCCAACAGGGCATGCACAAAAAGGCGTGCACAAAAGTTTTTTCTGCGTTGATCATGCTGGTGAAATTTCTATGGGCACTTTTGAAAGATCCTTTGTCCTTCAGTGACTGGTGGTAGACCCCTTGTGCTGAAAAAAAACCAATTATAAATACATGTACATGTAAAATGAATATTCAAGATGGCTGGGTCCTTCTCTCATAGTTTGCCAATATCTCCAGGATGTCCTGAAACTCCTGATAAAGGCCAATTAACGAAATTTATTGGAAAATGTTGAACTTGTCAGGCAAATTTTTTGGAAATAACTTGCTGGAACATGTTATGTTGTGCAAAATCAACCCAACCAATGTGGTTTTTTTTAGGGGCGGGGTGGTTAAAGGGCGCAACAGTTTGGCTCATTGTTTTTGGAATTATTTAAAATATTCAACGGAAAGAATGCAACGTCCTGCCTCTACTTTTTTTCACCATATCTTACTTCAATGATGGTTAGTCATCATTGCAGATATATGTTGAAAAGGAAAAAAAAACAAGAATTTGGGACAGAAAATTTCTAAAAATGGTCATGAGTCACCATAGACATTGTACATATAACCAACACAATGGCGTCTCAATACTACATTCTTTCCTATTCAACTAGTTTCCTTTGAAAACATAACATTCATAAAGTGATGACTTTACACAGTGTGTAAGACCTTTTCTCAACAGAACACCCCCCCCCCCCCCAACAAACCCCAAAATAAACTAAATACTAACCTCCCAACATTTCATTTTAAAAAGAACACTGCCATAATGACCATGACAGCAGTCTCGACCAACACTAGACCTGCACTGCAGACGAAAATGCAGTTCTGCTAGTAATCCTTGTAAGTTGTAACTTGTATAACGTTAGGGCCCTTGCAAAGGCCTACATGATGCACATGAAAAATGATGAATACATGGGACCGAGTCTTCGTTGTATGTAGTTTGAAAAATCAACCAAAACATGCCTGACCATTGCATCAATCTATCGATAATATACGGGGGAAATAACCTCACCTTCATTACACTTGCAGCCTTGCTTGAAAGTATTGCGTCAGCGACCTGAAATGGAGGGTGCATAAACTGTACGTGCACCCAAGCAGCTACGAAGTAAACATGACACAAACGGCCTCAAACACTCGTTGTTTTGACGTATTTCTAAAGAAAATATTTTCAAACTCAGGAAACCTGCAAGAGCTATGACACATTCTGTCCCAGATTTTGTGTTTTGAAGTTTTAACTTTCCTCTGTCAGGTCGACAATTGTAAGAAATATCGCCGAAGTCCACGTTAGAACCGCTCTCTTATGCATCGCTCTCTCGTAGTCTCCTGCGGTTGCTGAATTTACGTAAACAACGGCGCGGTACTATGGAGACTAGTGTATGGCTCCCAGACGTCACATACACACGGTGAACTGCGCCAGACTAGTCACTTTTCCGCCTCTTTCCGTGAGAAGAAATCGATTTTTTTCAAAAGTTTGAGAGTGTTGTGCTCATTAACAAACAAGATTCACAACTAAGAACAACCCAAATACTATCTTTGATATTTATTTCTATTGAACAAACCAAAAAGAAATCATCCTCCTTAGGTACGTTACGAAAGAAGCTCTTTTTGGGCCTTGGCCCACGGCCTACATGAACTCCTTGGGTACATTTAAATCAGAGCTACACAAAGCCATCCATTTGTGATATTTCCGCCATTCTGATCTTCGGAGTTATAAACTTGGTTGCCACAGTAATTTGGAGCCGGATGAGAATTTCTCCTTTGTTTTTTTCCCACCAAAAGGATTTTTTGCGGGTTTTTCGCTCATCTAGTAAAGCACGGTTCATACTTCATGCGAATGCGAAGTGAATTTCATGACGTCAACAATTGAAGTTTCATTGTGACGTTCTCCGTTACCTTAACGAAGTATGAACCGGGCTTAAAAATCAGCAATAGGCTTATATGGGAAAGCTGAAAACCGTATAGAAACAAAAATGTGTAAATATTCTTGTATTTCTGTAAATGTTCTTGCATTTGTAAATACATATTTGTATGTGTGTAAATATCAATTTTTGTCTGTGTAAATAATTATTTTTAATTAAAAACGTATGCAGGGCCGCAATGGAAACAAGTTTTAATAATTATATAAATCCCCGTGGGACACGGGCGTACTGTAGCGGACTGTTTGGGCACACCCAGAGTAAAGAAATGTAATGAATCTCATTATCCATCCCTCTTGTACTCACTCTTCCCGTACGTATATCATCTACTCACCCTGGCATGCCCAGTGCTCCAAGGGCCAAAGACAACGGGAATCCTTCCGGAAATGCTGGGATCTTTGTCAAGTCTTTCCCGTCAGAAACGGAGTGAGTGACCCAGCCGGCCGAGGTCAGTACGTTGGTACCCACCGGAAATTCAGCGTTCTTACTTTCGGTTACCCTGCATCAAAAAGTCAAAGATCGAGTTGACTCCTCGGCGGAAAAAAAAAACATGCTATATGTGAACTTTTTGTAATTCGAGCTATTCGCAATGCAGTGTGCCACCAAGAGTTTCTCACGGATAGGCCATGCTTCGCACACTGCGCATTATTTTTTAACTGAAAAGGTCGACACCACTGATCTCTATGTAAACTGGATAGCTCATTGGCCATTGCGCTGTACGAAAAAAAATGAAGCCAGCAGCGGCCACATTACCACTCCCATTGTATATGGGATCGTTTGCGTATACTTTTGAAAACGAGGGTGAAAGCAGACACTGGGGACAAGGTTGTCAACCTATTGGATTGGGAGTACATGTACTTAGTTAATCTTTTCCAAATATTCCTTTCTAAAAAATATCCTCCTCACCATGAGGGTTGCATGGTCTTCTCCAAATATCCTTTCTGAAAATATCCTCCTCACCGTGAGGTTTAGTCTTTCCCAAAAATTCCTTCTAAAAATATCCTCCTCACCGTGAGGTTTATCTTCTCCAAATTTTCCTTCTAAAAAATGTCCTCTTCGCCGTCAGGGTTAATCTTCTCCAAAAATGTCCTTCTAAAAAATATCCTCCTCACCGTGAGGGTTAGTCTTCTCCAAATATTCCTTCTAAAAAATATCCTCCTCTCTGTGAGGGTTGTCTGCTCCTAAATTCCTTCTAAAAATATCCACCTAACCGTGAAGGTTAGTCTTCTCTAAAAATTAATTCTTAAAAATACCCTCCTCACCATAAGATTAGTCTTCTCTGAGCATTTTCGCGTTAGTTAAGCAAGACTTTAGAATTTAACATCAGTATAATATGTTAATCCTGTTGTCCATATTTTTCATTATTTCTAGACTAAGTGTATTTATTTTGTATTTAAGAATTTTGTTTTACCCCCCCCCCCCCCCCTCAATTTACGGGCAAATGAAACCCTCGTTCGTTGTCTATTCTGTTGTCTTCGTTGTCGTCATCTCCGTGTCTGCATGTTAACTCTTGTATCCCCTCGTGCCGAGCTTGGCAATGATTGGATCTTAATATAACTGGTCGTCAGGCTCATCAACAGGCACTTTTCCGAACGGTTTAAACCCCCCTTCCCCACGGGATCCATCTGATCGTCTGGCGTATCGCAAGGTACGTTAGGGATTGCTGTAGACTTTATGTTTTATAGCTTCACAAACAATAAGGCGGATGGCGGCTTCAACTCGAACAGCCGATGCGCTATCCAGTTTACATAGAGATCAGTGGTCGACACCTCCGTCTAAAACGTATGTCAGTTTACACAGAGTGAACGAACTTGTGTGCAAACTTTTAACCAGATAAACTCCTTCGCCGAGTGGTTATTGGTTTTATTTACGGCTTCTGAATGCTTTCCAAATTACTGTCCTAAAATATTCTGAGAAATAACCTTGGATCAACGAGGTGGTGGTATGGATAACTTGTCGACAATACAGTTTGAAAATTACGTATACAGTACAGTACACGTATACGGTATTGTGTATATCCCAATAAGCCAGTTCAGTATCTCAAAGGTCAAAGGTTATTCGGGATGAAATTACTGACGTAATGTCACGCCATGATTACGCAAAAGCCCATTCTGATTGAAATCTCACACACGCGTTAGGTCACGCGGGTCATTCGGGATAAAATGTCATTGTGCACATGCGCAGTTGAAATACCGAACTGGCTTATTCCTCATTCTTTACAATTTGCCACAGGATTTGATGTTTTAGTACGGCCTAATGGCGTTGCAATTAGTATTACTAGAAAAGAATATTAAGATTTGGAGGGGGGGATTGAGGGGGAGGGGACGGGACCTTGGCCCGTCACCTTCCCGGTCAGGGTTTCATCTGGGTTTTAATATCTGCCAGTCCAGCTCCAGTGAAGATTGAAAAACTGATTAAACTGATACAACTTGATTAAATATGAGCAATTCTTACCATACCCACTGGTTTGGGATGAGATATTGAGATTTTAACCACCAATAAGCCAGTTCGGTATTTCTACTGCGCATGTGCACAATGACATTTTATCCCGAATGACCCGCGTGACCTAACGCGCACGTGTGAACGCAAAAGTGGTCACACAACGCACGCACCCAAGTGTGTAGACGGGTGCAATCGGGGACCTCCTATTGTCCCTCTTTTGTTTGTACTTGTACTTGTACAAACTCACACACAAACAATCAGAATGGGCGTTCGCGTAACATGGCGTGACATTAAGTCCGCAATTTTATCCCGAATAACCTTTGACCTTTGAGATACCGAACTGGCCAATTTTGTGCAAGGGTGGTGTACATTTCCTGAAAGCAAAAACTGCCTGTCCAAAATTATTTTGGCCTGTCCCTTGGACAGAAAGACAGGCGGTCAGATGAGACACTGCCCCGACGTATCCGCCCTTTTATTATTATTATTATCTTTGTTTTACCAGGGAGACCCATTCACATAAACTTGTGGTCTTCCATGGGGCCCTGGGAAATATAATTAAAATAAATATAACATAAATATAATTTCAAATATACTATTAAAAATGTACACCAGACATAAAATGGTAAAACAACAAAACACGAACAGAAAGGTTAAAACAATAATATACAGAAATTTTTTTTAAATAATATAAAAATAAAATAGGTAAATTACCATCAAAGTACACATATATACATACGGGAATCCGAATAAAACTAATAAAACTAATTTCAAAATCCGTCAAAAATATATAAAGGTTTCGATTTGTAATAGTTAAAATAATACAAATAGAATTATATAAATAAAACTGGGTGGGTTTATACAAATAGAAATTAAAACAGCGAAAGATAAAATAGTTAAGAGGCAGAAGCTAAAAGACTTGTCTTCAGAAGTGATTTAAAATGTGATAGAGATGGCGCCGAACGAATTTTAGTACTTAGGGTATTCCATATTCTGGTGCAATTAATGATTGGACTGTGTTTGTAGCACTCCGTTTTGTACTTAGGGATAATCAAATTATTAGCAGTAGCTCCTCTAGTATTGTAATCGTGTGCATCTGAAAGATGTGTTACATTATTTGTTAAATACGACGGCGCAAGTCCATGAGTACATTTAAACATAAAAACTGCCTTTAAGTACAAAAATCGTTCATGTAATGGCAACCATCCTAATTCTTTAAAAAGTTCACTTGATGGAGTGTCAAAACCCTTAGACAAGATTAAACGGGCTGCATACTTCTGTAACTTAATTAATTTATCATTGTGCATCCGATACCTATCCGACCATATTTGTGAGCAGTAGTCGAAGTGTGGTAAAACGAAAGCATTATACATTGTTTTTAGTACATTAAATGGAATACATGGTTTTGCGCGTCTCAAGATTGCAAGTTTTGTCCGTACCGTCTTGACAACATGATCGACATGGTCAGTCCATTTTAACTCTTCATCAATTAATACGCCAAGGCATTTGATACTCTTGACCCGTTTAATTAAACACTGGTTAACTGACACTGTAATTTCGCTCGAATTCTTCAATTTTGCCTTTGTCCCTATGATCATAACATTCGTTTTATCAAAATTTAGCACAAGTCTATTATTCTCTAACCATCTGCTTATTTGGTCTGTCGCAACAGATAATTTGTTTGCAACTTCATTCGCCGTTTTGCCGCTGACAGTAACAGTAGTGTCATCAGCAAACATGTCTACTATACCATCAGTAACTGCAGACGGCATGGAGTTCACATATATAGAGAACAATAGCGGACCTAGAATTGAGCCTTGTGGAACTCCGCTAACAACCTTTAATCGATCAGATAAAACCTTTTTAAAACAGACCCTTTGAGTCCGGTCTGACAAGTAGCTGGAGAACCAATTCAGTGTACGATTTGAGCAACCAAGTGCTCTTAATTTTATGAGAAGAATATTATGGTCAATTGTATCAAATGCCTTCCTTAGGTCAATAAAAGCCACTCCATTAAGTTGACCGTTTTCAATATTACTACTCCATTGATTGACAAGTTTAGCTAAAATGGTTGTTGTAGAGTGCAAAGGTCGAAAGCCGGATTGATTAGCATGCATAAGTTCATTGTCATTAATATATGCATATAGCTGATCATAGACAGATTTTTCCAAAATTTTACTGATAACTGGGAGGATAGAGATTGGTCGGTAATTGCCTACGTCAGACTTTTCCCCAGTTTTGTATACCGGTATGACCTTTGCACTTTGCCCTTGGAGACACCCACCTTGCAATCTGCTGACCAATCATGGTAACCCCTAGCTCTTTTATCCTCGCTGTATACGGCCTTGAAAAATTGAAGAAAAAAATCAGACAAATGCTGAAAACACTTTGCTTTAAAACACTTGTGCTTTTAAATAATAAAACCCAATCAATGTTGCAATGTCCATTTCACACCACTCACACGTGGAGAAACAATTAAACCCGAACGATCCCCGATAAACCTCGCAAAAATATTTATGCACAAAACCATCGGCCGGCCCTGATGGTTTTGTGCTTAAATGCAACAACCAATCAGAGCAAGAGTAACACGGCGACCGGAGCCGGTTAACCAATGAAAACACGGATGCTTGTAATTACAATGTAGTAGGCAGTACGTGGGCGGGACTAACGCCCGCTTTTTGCACACGGCATTAAAGCCAGGTTTTATCGAGACGGTTCAGGTATGGTAGTGATGGACCTTCCTACAAAATATTGTTCGTCAAATTCTCCTTTTCAGGCAAGAACCAGTCCCAAGCAGTATGCACTGCACTCAACGTTGGTTGGTTACCCACTTTGGGTAAGGAATACTCTTCTGATTTTTCGTATTGCAGCTCTATGAATATTGGACCAAGATGGGATGCAAAATGAAAAAAAAAGTTGTAACTATGGCGATATCAGGGTACTGCAAACTAAAACATAACGTATACTCCCAGGGGCGGATCTAGGTTTTAACTAAGGGGGGGGGGGGGGGTTACCTGAGGTGATTGGCCTACACACCCCAGCGTGCCGAATTTTCGACACCCGACACTGGTTATTTTCAATTTTTTTCTCAGTCCAACGGGGGGGGGGGGGGTTTAAACCCCCAACCCCCACCCCCCCCCCCCCCCCCCCCCCCCCGCATAGATCCGCCACTGACTCCTATTATGGCAACAAGCCATAAGCGTATTGTATAGGGTAAAGTTCATTATGAACAGCAGGCTGGTTATGTCAAAAGATCGGCCGACCCCTAGCCTTGATCAAGGCTGTCAAGCTTTGCTCCCTATTAAACGAGCTGAGCGAGCGCCCAGCGCTGACCTTGCCAACACAACCCAGTACGTAGGCCTACGTGCCATTTCCTGGTGCTCAGTCACCACCATACGTACACGCATAGTCGAGGCGTGTCTTTCGCCTCGACTGTACATGTACGTATGGAGACTGGGCACGTACACGTACTGTATTCTTCGTACTGTTTACAGATGTTTGTGGGGGAGTACGTACATGTACGTATGTGTATGCCTGTACGTGTAGGCTAGCTCTGGGCGCTTGCTCGTAAATAGGGAACAAGCTTGACAGCCTTGATCAAGGCTAGCTGACCCCTGATCTGAGGCATCCCGGCCTATGCCGGTGTTTACTTATGTAGGCCCTATAGGATCTCAAGGTCCACCAGTGCATAAAGGCATAAAACCGAAATACATCCAACCCACTCTGTGGTTGTTTTCAAACGCAACTCCCCATACACATGGTTTCTGCACATCAATGTAACATTTTTTTAGACTGTAGACACCATCGAATATGACACCATGGCACGGTGGAATAGAGCTATGGATGTGGGACACACGCATATACAATATGGCAGCCTGTTGTTCCTACGGTATTCGATAAGGTGTATTTGGAACAAGGGGAAATTTAGATTTAAGCTGATTCACCGTTCTTAAGGGTTCAACTTTTATTTCTTCTGGTAGTTTGGGGATATGTTTGTCCTTCAATATTTTGTTAAAAGAAGCTTGAAACCAATTATGGGCTGGCCGCAGAAATACGTTTAGGCACACATTAAGGCATTTATATACTGACAGAGCTAGAATTGCACACATACCTCATGTACGGATCCACGCTAAGATATACGGCCTCCAACAGAACCGCTGTATAGATTACAAATTAAATAGAGTACCGGTAATAAAATTACAACTTCAACTAGTCATGCATGAATCCCAACAATAAAACAAATCTTTAATCCAAAAGGCAATGCGGGTATCAATTTTGTAAATTTACACTAATATCAGGTAACTGATCTAAAAACCTTTATAGATATTTCCTTTGTCCCTGTGAATGAGAGGGATGGTGGGGTAGTATAATGTAGAGCCTTAGATACTGTTCGCAATTTCATTGTACTGCATATTTGCCTAGTCCGAGTAACTTGGACCCTTTTTCGCCTTTTTAAACATTTGGACATGATGGCTATCGCCAGATCATGTCCAAAATAGGAGTGTGCATTTACAGGTAGTAAAAGAACCGGTACCCGATTGAAAAAAATACGGGTACCCGGGTACCCGTTAAAGAAACCAACTCCAAAATTTCAAAAGTCTGAAAAATCTCATGCCTGTCCAGTAAACATGATCACCACTCTGCCATTACATATGTTCCGGGGGAGGGGAGGGGGGGGGGGGGGGGGGGTGCATGCATGTGCCGGCATATCACAAAAGACAGAAGCTTTATACAGTTGTAATTATTGTGGAATGAGGTATGCTATTATGTCTTGTCGAGTTTCTTTATCCATACCCAGACTACAAAAACCACAACCGGTAAATTCCCTTTATTGTCAATTTTCGTGAGCGTCATAAACATGAAATCTGTGCTGATTTCCCACGTAGTCGGGTTTTAATTTTGAAAATTCCCCACAAATAACATTCGAAACCTTTCCTTTTTCATTTTCTGGGAAGTTACTTATGCGATAATGTGAAGTTGTACGGGTACTCGATTCCATAATCTGGAACCGGTTCCTGACATGAACAGTCGGGTATTCGGATACCCGGTTCCGATGCACACCCCTAGTCCAAATGTTTAAATAGGCGATAAAGGGTCCAAGTTACTCGGACTAATATTTGCCCAACCTAAAGAGCGGACCTGCCCTCAAATACAGGTCAGAAGATGCACTCAGTACGCAATCACATCCAGCAACACAGGGAAGCGGACGTATCCAGTCATTCTAAGCAGTAAAAGCCAGCAAGCTCGCATTTATACGCAAGCTGTCTTACTAGTGGGACATTCCGACCCACAAATTCTCGCGGTCGGCATGACGTCACTGGGTCTTGTTTTTTGTTTCTGATTGGTCGGTGGTGGCTGTTACCGATCGCACCATCTGGACTCAAAGGGGAATGAATAGTGTTGTGGTCAATGGGGAAAAACTAAATTATTGTCCTAACAGCTAACCCTTTTCCTTAAATATTTCAAAATTTCACCGTTTTATGCAGTAAAAATATCTCCCACGTTATACCAAAAAGAATTGTGTTCATTTTTTTATTACTGTAAAAAAATGGACAAAACACGTAATTCCCTGTACAAATTTAATGGCGGGCTACCCCTTTGCCCGACGCTGGTGCAATAAACCTTTTCGACATTCTCAAAGCATCATGGGAACTGCATCAGCTAACTGGCATTAGAAGAGCAAACTCATTAGAACGGACGTGATTGGTCGCATTGGTCACATGTTCGTTGTCATGCTTGCAAAAATCCTCTTCTGATTGGCTAATAATGCGACATTATTAGCTGTTCTAATTCCAGAAATTTGCATTCATCAGTAACTGGTACCCTATAAGAGGGATTCCCCAATTATTTCCTTTATTTTCATTGCCATTTAAAATGTATTTCTCTGGTTATTATTTTCCTTATGTTCCATGCAAAGATATGTGAAAAGGGCATCGCTCAACTCATAAAAGATATTTAGCATAAAATCAAATAATATTTGGACTGGTTCACAGTGCCATAGGTTTGTGTATAAATTACATGAGTATGTCGAAAAGGTTATGCCTATGGTGGAACAGCCAGCCTACCTCGATCCATGCTCCGACCTAGTAGTAGTAGTACAAATGACCAAGAGAATGAACGTAAATAATCCGAACTTACAGCCATCCTTGATCGGCGGTAGATCAAACTCCACAATCTTCAGGTCACTCCTCTTGGGCATTCCATGAAAATGCTTCTCCAGAACCCACTTCCTTCCCTTCGCCATACTTCCCCGATTTACAGAGTTACGCTTCTACTGGAAACAGAGACCCGGAGCCGACCTCGACGATGGCAGACTGAGACAGACCAAATCGTGCAGATTGAACTTATACAGCGCAGTGACCTTCGGCGCGGCTATTAACCAATCAATCGCAATGCGTTGGTGCGTGCCAAGATGCATGAAGCGCCTCGAATGAAGGCTATTATGTAAAGCTCGGATAGTGTTTGTTTTGCCCACCAAGCTCCAGTGAGTGGGCTGATCGGTAAAGATACAAAGGTCATTACTATAACAATGAACAATTCCGGATAAGATAAAGCACCGCAGGCACTCTTGATATTCTCAGCTGTATTATTTAGACAGCTCAGATTTCGATATTGATCTTTTGTGGGAGAATGGCCTGATTGTTAAGCAAATCCCAAATTCAACACGAAGCCTGCCAAATCTTAAACAAACAATAAAACACCATGGACATAAGATGTGTGGCTTTGAGCTTATCAAATATAGGTCAATTAAAAAAAATATAACCAAACACCAGAAAACTGCTGCATCATAGGCCGAGCTTCGGCCTTCTTGTGCACTTTTCAAAGTTCATGAGCATGTCAGCAATGACTGATTTTTAACAAAAGAATTCTGACA
Source organism: Hippasteria phrygiana (assembly GCA_037893225.1). NCBI lineage: Eukaryota > Metazoa > Echinodermata > Asteroidea > Valvatida > Goniasteridae > Hippasteria > Hippasteria phrygiana. The sequence continues at coordinate 1,037,221 of JAZGUH010000179.1, forward strand.
TAAAACCAGGAATTCAATTATGTTTTAGGAAGCACTTTATTGGCTAAAATTGATTTGGGCATGTGACTGCACTTTAGATTCATTAAATGCAAGGAAACCAGTGGTATCGTTCAAACAAATAAAACAAAAATCCATTTTATATACAATAAACAAATAAAGTTCTGATGATTGTCGTTTTCTTTTATTGCAACGAAATATTGGCTCTTTGCCTCCTACGTTTGAGCTGCTAACTCACATGGACATTAACTGTCATCGGTTATTGTTGAGTTGTAAATTTAACTATCAAAAATTAGTTAAACAAAAATTACAATGTGCCAATTTGTTAGATTTTTACATACTTTGCAGTTTTATTAAACCGAAACAAAGTGTATTGCATATCATGCGTGTTGAAAAATCAGTTAATCTCTATAAACCCGCATCATCTAGTAGTCTTAACATGAAAGTGTACACATATCTACTGTATACAGGAGTCTTTGGATTGCATTTCAGCATGTTTTCAGACATAAAAAGAACAGTTACGGCCTGCCATAACGTTAACGTTACCTCTCATCTGAAATGGTTGACGGTCTGGCAATAAGCTAGTTTGAAATCATCCGAAAGCTGAAAGCTTTTAGTAAGTTTATAGAATTTATGGAATTCATTTCGGACGAGTATCTGCTGATATACTGATTACAAGTCGTAAATTAGCTGCTCTCTCAAAATGAAGTAGCTGAAAAAAATTGAACCATTCGCACAGATTAATCAGTGAATTGAATACGCGACAAACAAGCGTTTCGTTAATTACAAATACATGTATCCCTACTTCCACGCTTAGAATGTTGATTTTGACTGAAATTTGACCTTGTGCGTGTGTCCCTTAAGAAACGAACGCCCTCTTCTGAAAGGAAAATAATTATGTAGTCATCAAATATTTTGCTACACTGCATTGCAAGAAGCTGATTACAACAGGTGTTTCTTGAGCACACGGTAACCACCAAAGTGCGTGCAAGTAAACATCGGCAACGATGTGGTGTGACCATCTAGACAGCTTCATCCACGTAAGTCATACCGTTCTGACCTTTGACCGGAGATGGATATCCTATAGGATCCAGGGGCTCTAGGTTCCTTATTGGGAAGCCCCCTTTAGGGGGCCCCTCGGAAGCCTCGGTCTTCTTTGCGCTGGATACTTTCCTGTTGATCCCACCGCTGCCACTAACCCCGCTCTGTGAGTTGTGCAGGCGGAGCCGGGATGCGTGGCGTAGACACAGGTTGCTGCGGATACCGGAGACGGATATCGCAGAGCCGTGGGCGCTGATCTTGCCGTCCAAGACCGGTAGGGTCATAGTTTGGTTCGGCACCACAAGGATCTTCGGCTCGCACTTGTCTTGTTTGAAGGTGATGCGGTGGACGGAACGTGGGATGACAAGCGGAGCCACAAGCTCATCACGCGAGTGTGCATCCATTGCTTTCCCCTATAGGTTCAATTAAACAATGTCACATATAAATCGCCAAAATCCTCCTTCGTATAGAATCGGGCAAGATTTAAAAATCTTTTCCCAACTTTAAGAGTAATAATTTTTATTAATTCACATGCTGAAATAACTCTTAGGACCCACCTGTCAGTGGGGAGAATACAGTGATAAGAATGCGAAAACAAATTCAACCATACAGAATTGCTTTTAGTATAAAAGAGGCAGAAACATGGTGAACTAAAGTGTATATATACATTAGGCGTGCCATGTGTTTGAAGCTCACCTGGATCACGATGACGTCATCAACAGTGTCGTCAATTTCAAAGCTGTACCCTTCATCCTCTAAGTCTGGAATGTAGCCTCTTTCCAGGTGTAATTTGATCTTTTCCTGTGTCCAGCCCTGTGAATTAAAGCAATTCAAAGCACAACCCTCATGGTAACTAATCGTCTTTGGCGTTTCGAACCTGATGAAAGCATTTGTCATCAGGGCAGTTTTGTACTGGTTGAAACAAATCTTCGGGCCTGACCAGTAATAATAATGACCAGTAATAATAATAACGTAGATTTATAAAGCGCACATATTCACCATAATCATAGTGCTCAAGGCGCTACATTATTACCCCTGCTCACCAGGCCTATTAATCATTCCTGAAACCTTCTCACCTCCCTGGGGAGTTATACAGCCCCGGCTGCAAGTTAAGCGCACATGGGCTACTCAAACACATAACCATCACTGCCCTCACAGGAACCCATTTACTCCTGTGTGGAGAGAAGCAACATGTGACAAAGTGTCTTGCTCAGGGACACAAGAACCATGGCCCCCTACTGAACTCGAACCCACCAAGATCTTGAGTCCGGTTCACTATACCACGAGGCCACAGCGCTGCCTACCCTTATACAATCCCCATATCCGCCCCTGTCGTTGTTATGATAAGAAACAATGCTTACCTGAAAAGCTATTTGCTCCAACATGAGAGGCGTTGCAATACGGATGGCAATGATGCGCCACAGCCTGTACAGAAGCGAAGGGTGCAGGGTGAATGTCTCCAATGCAATTTGCATATCCTCTAAGTTAATGCAATACACCTATAAAAATAGAAAAAAAACAGACTTAACTTCCCGCTCTTTTTGGAAGGCTGACAAATTTCCCCTTCTTTGTTTTTAAAAGCCATTTCGACTGCCAACTGAAAGATAGTTCGTTTTTTTTTTTTACTATACTTGCTAAACTTGGCAGAGAGAAGAAAGATTCTGAACGCATGTTAGCAAAATACTAGCGATAGAATCAGCGACGTCAAGGTCACTTTTTATGCGAACGTCTTCGTATTAAACGTACCCTTAGTATTATGAAACCGATGACGTCATTTGGACTGACATTGTGCGTCATTATAATTATAAAGTTATAAAAAGTATGGGCACACACGCTATCCTGTTAGCGCCGTCGGTTTTACTTGTAAGTAATGTACAAATAACAAGATGTATACATGTACTCATTTAGTAAGGTATTGCCCTGTCTTCTATTTTTAAAAATGGCTCCTGTCAAGACTCGTGACGTGACGTGAAACTCACGCCCTCTAATTATTATATCTGGCTGTGTCTGAAACGGGCGTCCAGAGCTACAGCTATAGCTGGGCTACATCTATTATCAGCATGTGCGCACGCACAGGTTATCCATTTAACGTCCGAAGACTTGGGGCAATAGGGGATTAGTGATTACAATACAACTGAGGTCCCGATCGAGCCCAAGTCCTCTGTAGTGTTTATGAACAAACCTTACGGGATTTGTTGGGAACAAAGTTGAAGTCCAAACAATGGGAACAATGGATGAGAGCAGCTTGATTCCTCAGTATATAGTAAAACACAACTATGCGTGTTTACAGCCGGCAAAGACATATAGACCTAGCTTTAGACGCAAGATGATCTATCAATAATATTAAGGGACTCGTTAGGTCAGGGAACCAAACTTGGGAAACTACCTGCACAGCAGTCTCGCACTGGACTGTGGCGTTGCGCGGTCTCCCCGTCAACACGCCCATCTCACCGATGACGTTCCCCACAGAGAGGTAGTCCTCGAACCTCCCCAGGCCGGCCGCAACCGTCATCGAGTGGTGACTAGCAAGCTCGTGGTCTAGGTACTCGCTCTGTCCGAACAGCTGATGGATGTTAACAAATGAAGGGAACAGGGGTGAGGGAAGCTCTGTGACATTCACAGTTGTCATTCTATCCTCAGTTTGGATCGTTGATGACATAGAAGAAGCGGTTCCGGGATTTGCAGAACCGTAGGCCAACACTTACCTCTTTGGGTGCCGTTAGGCCTAAAACCCATGTGTCCGTAGTCTGTGTGTATTTATGCGTAAAATAGAACTGCAGGACATGCAACGGGCATACGGGGCGTATGCATCCGTTTTGCGTTAGGCGGGAATCCATGTGTCGGTATTGCGTTATGCGTAATACACGGAAAGCAATGGATCATCCGCAATGCGTATTGCATTATCCGTTTTGCGTAATCCATTGCTTTTGGTGCAATTCTATTTTGACGCATTATTACGCACTGCACACGGACGATGGACGCATGTATTCTTGGCCTTATGTGAATCATGCGGAGACGGGGTCAACCATTGTTGGCAACCCTATTGTCTAATGTTTTGTCTTAAGAGATGTCAATGTTGGGCAAAGTGGGCGTTGTCGATTTACACAAGATAAAATATAATTATGACTAGTCTGGTGAAAGTACTGGAGAAAGGTCCCGTAATTTGAGTGTAAAAACTCATTTTGAACGCGTGGGATTGGCTTCGATTGGTCTGGATGGGTAAAATGCCAGCATCTATGTCACGTTTTCGGTACAAAATTGTGTAATAGACAGTCCATGGGAGAAACAAAGACAAGGACGACTGAGAAGGTATCGTCCATGAAGCCTCGTACCTTGACTAGTCCGGACACAATCAGGTAAATCCCATTCGGGATATCGCCCTCTTTCACAATCACATCGCCATAGTCGAAATGGAGCAGTTCAGCGCGTGCCTGCAAGGCAACAAATGGTTTTATACTTGCATGGACTAAAAACTCCCTCAAACACTTAACCAGCATATGATCCTGTTCATCATCAGGAGATTTAAAGAAACACAAATCTGATTTAAAATTTTAAACAAATCTGATTTCTTTTATTTAAAAAACAAAATCATTATTTTTGTATCAACCCTGCAAGAATCATACTTAGTCATTTACTTAAATCTGTAAATATCGCTTGTGTTTGGGAACAAATATCTTGCCAGTAATGACAAGATTTCATTTACAATTAAAGAAGTAGCAACATGGATTTTCTATTCTTAAATTCAATTCTGGTTGCATTGGAATAAGACTGGGTATGACTCGTTTGCTTCATTTTCTTTTGTTTTCAAAGAAATAAAACCTCAGTCACATGACTAACGCTAAGTCATTTCACACGTTTTTTGGATTTAATCAGAAGACTAATTAATATTAGTCATTTTGACTAGCTTAGTCGACTTATAAACATTAGTCATTTGGCTTGTCTGACTAACTTTAGTTGGTCATTTCAGACGTAGGGCATGACTTAATTTTATTAGGCAAAATAACAAACTTTATGTTTACAGTGTACCCACTTTATTGCCCATAATTCTTTTTGCGGGCTGACTTTCATCCTCTAACAGCAAAACCAATATTGCAGCAGCCTTTTTCGTTTTAGCGACATATCGCGTGAAACAAAGCATCGATCCAAAAGCAGCAGAGGCGATTAAGTAGGTGGGTAAGTGGGTCGCTCGTCGCGTTTCTTTTTAACTATAATCTACTCCCTCCTGATTGATTTCCCGGTGTGCGTGCAATTTGGATTGCGCTCGCGTTGCTTCAGAATTGCCCCGTGTGTCATGAAAATTGCGTCAACAAAAGTTGCCTGGGCGCGTGGCCAGAAAAATGTTGCCGGCAATCTGATTGCCCTTAAATTACCCCGTGTGACAAGGCCCTTTACCTTGATGAAATCAATGAGTTTCTTGTCGCCCTCGATCCACGGTACATTTTTCAGTAGGTTTTCTGGAGGCGGAGGAGGGATGCTGGATGGTGCGTTCATAAGTTGTTTCATCTTGATCTCAACGACCTGCCGGTCAATTGATGAGGGGAACATGTTGATCTTATGTCTTCGCTAGTGAAACCCTCATGATATATTGAGTGTTAGATATGTGAAAAAATAAATGTAAATAGAAGACAATCTTATAGAGCTGTTCAGCAAGAAAATGGCTGAGCATGAAAAAGATCGTCCTTGGTTGCTAAATTCCATGTAACATTCAGACAACACTCGGGAAAAGTCAAATGGAGTTTGGGCTGGTAAATACGAAGCTGGACTTTTTCGTACTAATCAAATTCTTGTCCCTAAATTACCTCAGGTAGGTAGATGTGAATGTTCGATCTGAAGGATGTTTTACTGATCTTCGTCATGCACATTTTGGCCTTTAGTGATCCAATCTTTCCGATTTGGGGGAAAATTCGGCTTCAAGTACAGCTACTATCCATCAAAGACTATTCGTGGGGATGATAATGCTATTGCAATAAAGCATAAATATTATATTGTTTGCTTTTGACGTCACATCTGCCATAATCCTTTAATTGCTCTCCGTCATCTTTGAGGCCTCACCGCAACGCACTAATTATACGTCAGCATACACAAGGTTTGTGGTGTCTTGTACAAAAGTCGTGTAATGCAAAGTAAAGGGAGTGGATATATTTAGCTGGCTCTGCGTATCCGTATCGTTTACCATCAATGATGGCAGATAGAAGACGTTTATGGGGAAAATATGACGTTGGTTGAAAAAAGAAAGCCTTTTCGTCGCCATTCGGTGGGCTACTTCACGCACCCTTTCTAGTTTGTGTGCCTCGCCTTCGTCGATCAACCCAGCGCCTTGCAGTTCTCGGATGGTGTCACGTGAGTGGTTAAGCACAGTGCGAATAGCCTGTCTAGTCTTGACAGATACGGCGATACCTGGATGAACCCGCTGCAACATACCTAGGGGTTAAATTGAATAATATATGTTGGTCCATTCCGTTTACATTTTATTTTTCTTGGAACCGAGAATACAAAGATTTATCGATAAAAACTCCGGCCTTTTGTTCGTGGTTTCATTGATAAGAAAGTGCAAACCAGATGATACAAATTTAGGCAGGCTAGTAAATAACAGATGTTATTCTACCAAGTTCCCTGATGCATTCAAGTCGATTGGTCTCCGAGATGTTCTTGAGGTAGCTCAAGATGCTATCATTGTCCACCAGACGATCAATGAGTTTACTGACTTCCTCCTCGCCCAACACGAAGCCCTTGCCCACGTCGTAGCCGAAAGAGAGCTGAAGGTTGATACGACCGTTGAGAAAGTTGATCAACTTCGGTATCAGCACCTAAGGGTTGAGTATTGGTGGAATGCATTATTCAAAAAAAATTATGGAATGCGATTTATGTCTTATACAATGTAGATCTGTGTTTGAGATTTGGCGACCTGCAACCTATGTCTCTTGCTAAAAGCCTCTTACCTCTCACCTGTCTCTCTTTATGATGCACTTCAATTAGTATAAACATTTTTCCCATAATAGTGCCATTACTTTTAAATCGGCTCAAAATGGCTCTGAAGTAGTTTTATCTCAAAGTGATTGACTGTGAAATTAATTACTGTCTTATGAGCTCAAACATCTTACCAACGAGTGCTCAAAGCCAACTGTTATCCTCGGTGTAGAAACCCACAAATTGCTCTATGTTAAGCCCAACTGAGGATTGGACATAACCCTTACCTTAAATAGGCGGAGCATTCTGAGACCTCGGAGGAGGCGGATGAGTTTGACGACCTTCAGCAGGGAAGGATTGAAGCCCTTGTTGTCACCAATGGTCTCGTCGAGAATGATGTCGATGTAGGACATAATCAGAATGAAGAGATCAAACTTGTTCCAGTTGCTGAATATGTAGTACTTACGCCAACCAATCACCTGTTTGATTATAATATTTCAGTTCAGTTCAGTTCAGTTCACATTTATTTCCAACTCACAACACAAAGCATACCTACATCGCACATAATTTGAGCTGGTAGCCTAATATTGCAAAGCCAAACTTTTCGGTGCTAAGCAAACTGCTTAGCAGCTCCATGGAACTGGCACAAGGACAGCTTTCCATACCTTAATAATCGCTTCCAGCGTGTAGATGGCGGTGAACACGTAATTGCTGATCTTCAGACCCGGCTTGTATTGCGTGTAGAGTGGGTGCTCTTCCTGCACCACGAACGACAAGATGATGGGAATCATGTTGATTATGATGATGGCCATGATGCCGACCTCGAAGGCCACGTGGTTGCTGACGGTAAACATGAAGCGCGCGCAGCGGAACCGCGCCTCCGGAAGTTCCTGAGTTTCCTTCGCTCGAACCAGCTCTTCCAGTTTACGTTTCTGGACAGAGACAGAATTATTTTTTTATATGAAATTCACCCACTTCAAGATGGGGTGAGGGGGTTTTACCAACGGTGGAAGTTACCTCGCCTGGGTATGAAGGTCTGGAAATAGAGATAGTTTCTCTCATGTTTATTAAAAATATTTTATTTAGAATTGGGTGTCGAAAAACCGAATAGGTGTCACTGAGAACAAGTAACAATGGATTTAGTGCCCAGTAACAATGGATGTTCATTGTTAGTGCACCGTTTTTCTTTTGTTAGATGTTCATAGTGTGTGGTAGAGTTTATAGTACCTAATGGGGCTTGAAAGTATGAATGGCAGACATGAACAACCCACTGGGCAATTTGTTACCGATTACCGATATTACCGGTAATATCACCCCAAAATTTGACTTAGACTAAATATTACCAATATTACCGTGTTATTACCCAAATGATATTACCTGTGTGATAATGAAAGTGTTATAAATTCCTTAATATTTGGTATTTGAGGATAAGAATTAGATATAAATGATCCTCGAGGCCGACAGGATCTGTTTCTGATGAGGAAAACAATTGGAAAATGGTGCACCTCGTACCACAATTTGCAAGTCCAAATATTACTGTTATTACCCTGTTGAAACCGACATTTTACCCAGTTACAACAGGGTAATGAGAGGTAATATGGGTAATGGTGAAAGATTTAAATTGGTTATAACATTGGGAACTAGAGTAATAACAGTATTTATCGGTTCCGGAAATATCGGTTACATTCTCCCTGCACTGTAAAAAAATCCCGTAAAATCCCGGGTTTTTCCCCCTGTAAAAAAACAGACTATCACCGTACCGTACCGTAATAGTTTGAACGGGTTTTGAACGTAAAATCTCAGGTTCTCCTACACGAATCTCATTACGCAGCAACTGACCAATCAGAACTGAGGACATTTGTGTTCACACAAGTCATGTTAATATTGCAGTGTTTCGTCCAAAAACACGATTTCTTGACTAAAATATTTAATTATTTAAGCAATTCCACATAGGCAAATGATAGGAATTTAGACTTTTTGTAAACAGAGGTGAAGAATCGCATTACATCTTCTTTGGTATTCAAATATTGAAATTTTTCATCGGAAACCGTGACTTCATGATGGCAGGATAAGGATGAATATAAAGCTAAAGCGCGACATTCTTTAGTGTGTAGTGTTTAGTAAATTACTGTAGCATTTGTATAACTGATATCTAGAGTAATGTACATGTATAATAGATCACGTGTATTTAGTCTGGTTCCCTTTTCTGTAAATTCGTGATTACTTACACCAAATTTCCAGTAACTGAGTGATTTTTTTTTTTATATCGGGTGGTAATAACATGGCAATGCCGGAAATATCGGTTACATTCTCCCTGGTAATATCGGGTAAATGGGGTAATATTGGGTTGTAACAGGGAAAATTGGTCTACTATTTCCCCGTTATTACCCATGGGTTTGATATTACCGGTAATAACACCCGTTATTACTCGTTACAACCCGGGTAATATCGGGTAAAATGCCCAGTGGGAAAGTATGAAAGTTTGCGGTAACATCATGATCTCTTTTGAGTTGTGTGGTTTTGAGAAGAACCAGTTCTTTTCAGAACCACACAACTCAGAAGAGATCGATTTCACAGCTGTTACCGCAAACCTTTCATACTTTGTTAATAGCAACCACACCTCTGTTCGCAGCTCTAGACAAGCCTTTGTAGCCTTGTTCTGGGCAACTTGCATAAAAAGACTTTAGGCAGATAATAGGGCTAAATACCAATTAATCTAGCAGATAGCTTAAAATAACATAACCAGACGGCCGAGAATAGGCTCTCTCGAGCACCAATGAATTCACCAGGGATGGGTATATTCCCTAATCTAGTAAAGGGCTTGGCAATGGACACACCATATCCCCCTTAATCTGGCAGAGATCTCAAATGGTACAGGACTCACTGGGCGGGTATACGTGTCGTTTATCGTCTATAGCAGAAAGCGTACGTGGCAATGTGATACTATCACATTTGTTTAATGTAGCTTCGAGCATGCCGATGAATGGATAGGAATAGATACCAAAACTTTAGTAGAAAGCGGGTATACATTCCCTTAATCTAGTAGACATCATGGCATAACAGGCAATGAACTGACCAGGTACTAGAAGACAGCTCGTGAATGAATTTCAGGCTGGGGATATTTTCGTACTAGTCTACCAGCGAGCTTGGTTATGATGAGCTTACCAGATAGGGATAGATTCCCTTAATTTGCCAGTTCTTCTTCAAGTCTGACACGCTGATGAAGCCGTCTTCCTGGTCTGCCGCAGTCTCTGTGTAACCGACCAGTACACGGACAGCCTCCCGGGACAGCATGCCGTGCTCGAATTGTTTCCAGTAACTCACCTTTGCAAATTTGATAATTAATAACTTCTTTAGTCTTTGAGAAAGACTGATAGGATCAAAACTTCAGGCCCTCCTACCAGTAGGCAAGCAGCTGATAGCAGTTCAGTATTACCCAACATTTATTAGGATTAATTACATAATGACACGGTGCAACTTGGATCATTCAGAAAGTCACTTTTTGAGCGTTGTTGAACTGAAAATATCTCGAGATCGCCGAGAGCAATGCTTATAGATCGTTCACCATTTGAAAGACATATAGCCTACATGCTCTTTCAATTCATATGAGTTTTTACATGTTGTTAAACGGGAACAAATTGCCCTTTCGGTAAAAAAAAAAAAATCAAGTTTCCCTTCAAAGTCTATGGTGGAGAGTGGAAAAACATGGAATTTTGTGGAGCTCGCGCAATTAAACCTGCTATGAAATCTGCACCGTGCATTGCAGTAACTTTTATTAAACGGCTTCTCAAAGACTAATGATTTCTCTTTTCATTCATATAACATGTGTAGTGATTGGTCAGCACTAACCAATTGCCCTTGTTCGTTGAAGAAAATTCTCTCCAATGTAAAGTTGTTTCAATGCACGAATGTGCATTGCGTGTACGTGGAGGTCAAATGTCGCAAAGTTTAGCGTCGTCACGACGCGGCGGTACTAAGTGAATTTTGTCATGTTTTCAACCAGCTTGAATGCTCAAAATGTGATTAGTAGTAGATATTATGAAATAGAGTAATATATTTGTAATAAAACAAAGTACACTGTTCATAAGTTGGTGTAAGGAAAAACTGTACAGTTTTGCTTGTATATGTATTTTCATCGTAACTTGTCCAATATACACATTAGGCGCGCGCACAGAATATGTGCGCGCGCACACACAAACAAACCGTATGACAAACCGTGTGATTATTTTTGAGCGCTTTCCGTACATTATGTTCTATTGTGTTATGTTTGGTAGACTACAAACCCTTGGCATTTCCTTTAACCCGAAGCTTAATTACTTGTTCGGCTTTCAGCATTCTCAGTCTGGCCTCGTCCATCATCTCAGCATACTCTAAGGGCGACGGTTCATTTGGCACGTCCGTGTGGCAGCTTGGGCAGATGCTGGACCGCTGGGCAAGACTCATTGCCTCTTTGCTCATCTGTCCCATCAGATAAAAGGAAAAAGGAGAGGTTAAAAACAGCAATGCATTTGAACAAACTTTCACTTTCAAAATTTGACAAAAGAAGTAAAGTTTTTTATTGATGTTGAAGAAACCAAGATGCCGATCTTTTTCCAAAGTATACTGCGAGAAATTGCCTGTTGGGCAAACTCTTGGTGGCGCTCTATATTGGAACTTAACCCGGCCGGCCCGCAATTTTTTTTCCCCAAACGCTATGAGATTTTGGACTTGACTTTTCCTTTTCAAAAAAATCCTCCGGAGCCACGAATTAGGAGAACAAAAATAAATTCGAACGTAATGAAATTCCGGAATTTATTTCCCTTTTAAAAAAATCCTCCAAAGCTGGAAATTAGAAGAAAAAAATAAAATTGGTAAGGTTGAGGTCTCGAACCCAGCACCTTCTGCCTCATAGTCTAACACTGTATCCATTAGGCCATCGGAATGCTCGGCAGATTACATACCCAGCCCTATAAGGCATGCGTACGTATAAACATATTATAGAGGGCGCTCAACAATGAATCCATTCGGATGGATGTAGTTTGGGAAAAAAAAATTCGCGGCCGGCCCACTGATCTCTGTATATTAAAGCGATGTGTGAGCGCTGTCGTCCAAGTATCATTTGTGCCCACACGCTCCATATGCCCAAACCCTAAACGAAAAACCCTCAAAAAATAATGTATGGTTAAATACGGATCTGATGTTTACAGTGCATTCAATTTCGACAACTACCTGCGACTTTTGTCAGTTAGCAGGAGTTAAACCAGTGAGGGAAGATCGCTATTGTTGTTTCAATTTCCGTATGATCGCTCTATTAGCCTTTTAGAGGTATGGCGGACACAATAGGAGGGCGCTATTTGATTTGGGTAAACCTGTTGTATGGCACAAAAGGTATACCCAAATCAAATAGCGCCCTCCTATTGTGTCCGCCATACCTCTAAAAGGCTAATGGCGGTCTCTTTAAAAAGAGATCAGTGCCCCGGCCCCATAACATGTCTGGCGCCACCAAGGATTTCAAAGGACTGTACGTGAATAGTGGCGAATCATAATACAGTGCGCCACCAAGCAGTGGCCCGGAGAGGCCAGTTTCAAAATGCGCAGTGGACACGTTGATCCATGGAAAATTTCGTCATATTTTAGGATAGTAAAATTGAAATGTATTTGGAAAGCATGGTAAATGCAAGCAATAAGCACCCATCGACAATGCCAAACTACTTAAGTTCGCACGTATCATAGTACCAGCTTTGTTCGTTTCGTGTAAAATGACACATGCTGCCTGGACGGACGTGTCAACCTTTTAAAATGCACAGTTCGCAATTTGGCCTCTCCGTGACAAACTATTGGTGGCGCACTGTATTGCGAAACGCCCCCATTGCCGAATACGCACGCCTTTCTCGCTCTGGGTCTTGTACGGGTCGTTGATCTCTGCCGCCTTAACGGCAATGGTCCAGTCGGCGTCAGCCAGGAAGCGATCAGCTTTCAACATGGCAAAGGTTCGCGCCTGGCCTTCCTGGATCCGTCTGACTGCGTTGGCCATGGCGAGCCTCTTTGGTACGGATATGTCGCTCATACCTTTCGGTAGTGAAATCATTGAAACAAGTTGGGGCATCGGGTATCAGAAGTCAGGACAACATTTGGCTGGGATGTCTACTGAATCTATAATCAAACATTAAGCCAGTTTGGCACCTGATTGAGGGGGTATATGGTTGATAACACTCAAGTAAAATTGTAAGCCAAAGCAGTTGGGAAACTGTTATAAACCAGAACAAGTATGCTAATGTCAATTGGCCATTTTAAGACCGATTGAAGGCGCTGTCCATTCAAATTATTAGGTATCCATATAGGTAAATTTGTACAGCCTTTTACCAATTCGTAAAGTTGGGATACATTCCATAATCGGAGTATGAGAATAATGAACGTGTGAATCAGTCTGGTGTGAATTCGCGAGTGCAATGTCTTGTATTGTTACAGAGCCCTCAACACTGAGGTCAGAAATATTTCACAGAGGAGCAGAATACTGTTCCGGTGTACCTGAAAGATAACAATATGTGGAAAACGTCCAAATATGTTACCTTCCCTCCAACGTACATTTCCATTGGTGTTCATGGTGGCCATACTTTGATTTTGGTTTTCGTTTTTTGATTGAGGGTACATGTAGTGAGATTTGCTTGTGACTTTGCTGGGTTTTTGGCTATGATTTTGTCTTTCTGTTTTACCTTTGTTAGGTTTTTAGCTCTCGGTGTTTGATTATTATCACTCATTCTCTCGTTTTTGATGCTTCATTTCAATTTAATATGTGGTTAGTCTTTCCAATTTCTTTTCGTTCTTTCTTAGACTATGTTGTTATTGCTTGTACTGTTTTTTTTTTTTTTTTTTTTTTTTGGGGGGGGGGGAAGTTGTTCTAATAGGCTCATCAATTAAAACCTTTAGGGCCAATTGAAGATCGAATGACATTTTTACAAATATATGAAACTCACCTAGCACTTTCAACAGCAACTGAATGGTGGTAGCGTTGATCATAAGTGTCAGCACCACGATGCCAGAGGTGTGGAAGAGTACTTTACTGCCCACGTTGTGGGAGTCCAGTTCCTCTGACTGGGCTACGAGGAGTGCCAGGGCAAGGCTGACGGCTCCGCGTAGCCCGCCCCACGTCATGATTACCCCGTTGCGCCAGCTCAGCCCGTAGCCGATGCGAGAGAGGATTGGACTGAAAATGGCGATGACAAACGCACTGCAAATATAAAGGGGAGCTAAGTTAATGGACGTGGCTCTTGCTTTGTTTATAGTTTTTCTAGTGAATTTAGTGGCAGGCGCGGATCCAGGGGGGGGGGGGGGGGGGGAGGGGGGGGGGGGGGTTAAATACGCATCTGATGTCTACAGTGCATTCAATTTCGACAACTACTTGCGAATCTTGTCAGTTTGCAGGAGTTACACCAGTGAGGGAAGATCGCCATTGTTGTTTGAATTTCCGTATGATCATTCCATGGCGGTCAACACGTGGTGGTATTGTTTACACTTAACGCTATCCGGTGACGTGGGTGAAAAGCGTGTATACATTATGCGAGTGTGGTCAACACTCAAACGCCGAAGGCTCATTTACAAGACTTAATGAGAAATGGGCTAAAATGACAAATGATTTATGTATACACAGACAAAATATTGAAATATTTTCGACCAAGGCTGATGTTGACTTAAAGTCACGATCTAGACCGGACCGGAAAGAGGTAGTACTCACCGTATGATGTTGATGCCGACGTACAGAGCTAAGACGTAGAACCAGTCAATGGGATCCACATTAGCTAGTGCGTGTTTGGCGATGACTAGTCCCACCAGCATGAAGATCAGTGTATTAGCAAGGTAGGCCAACATCTCCCAGAATCTAATTGGGAAATTGTTTCAAGTCAGACATGGCTTTTTCATAAAGGAAGGGGGGGGGGGGGGGCCCTTTATACGTCTATTGCTAGGTTCTGACAGGCAGTATTTTTGTTGTTGTTTAAATGGCCGCGATTATATTTTTTTGAAAGGTGTCTTTTTGTTAAACATGGTTACATACAATAGTGTAGTCAAATGAACAATAGATGGAATTTTCTTTCCTCTTCTTTGAATTTTTGAAGGATTCGTTTTGGAGAAAAGACAAAAAGATAATGCGACCTAGAAAAAAGAAGACTGGAATAGGGCCGTGGAGTACTAGGAGGGTGACCTCCTAGTGACGTCATGGCAGCCATGTTGTGGGATATACGCGTACAAAATACATACCGATATGATACCTGTCCCATAATATGGCGGCATTTTGTTGCAATGGTGACTTTGGTATTCGATACGGTCTATGGCCTAGTGACAGTCAGGGCGATTCATAATAAGGCGCGCGAACAAGCGGTTAGAATGGAGAGGCAATTTTCAAATTTCACGGTCGACGCACATACCACGTCGTTCATCCAGTGGATAGTCTGTATCTCGATTTCTTGTTCACTTGAGAAGTATTTGAAAAGTCATTCGGAAGAAAATATCCAACAACTCAAAAGTTCGCACGCCACATATATACCTGCCTAGTTTTTCTTCCCCTGCAAAATCGCACATGGGCATTTCTCAAACCCCTAGCTTGGGCTCGGGCTTCGGCTTCGCGTAATTTTAAGTCCCCAGATTTGGCAAGATCTTGGACACTGTTTTTGCTATATGTACATCAAAATCTTATAGTTTAATCCAGAGCCTGAGCCTGTTCAGATTGGCAATGGGGCTAGGGAATAGTTGGAGACGAAGCCCAAGCCCAAGCCAGGGTTTGAGAACTCGTTTTGCCCTTTTCTCATGATGCGCTGCGAAAATTGACCTCTCCGGAGCAAACTCTTGGTGGCGCACTGTATTGTGGATCTCCCGTAGAGTTGGGATCTCCCCAAATGAGGAATAGTTCCTATAGGCTTTACCTGTGCAGAAACACCTCTACCTCGGGGCTGATGGCCGTCCGCTCCACGTTGACTATTAGCCCCAACACGACCACAGCCAGCACCCCGGACACGCCCAGCACTGACTCACCGAAGTAGAAAGTCAGGTAGGTGGAGGCCAGCGTGATGGAAATCTCCACCATGGCGTCGTTGAAGATGTAAGAGAGCCAGGCGGTGGTGATCTTGGCCATGACGAAGCCAAATGCGGGGCCTCCCAGGGCTACACGGAGGAAGTACAGGGTCACGCTGGCCGCTGAGTGTCAAATGAGTGAAAACAA
This sequence comes from Hippasteria phrygiana, assembly GCA_037893225.1. Classification (NCBI taxonomy): domain Eukaryota; kingdom Metazoa; phylum Echinodermata; class Asteroidea; order Valvatida; family Goniasteridae; genus Hippasteria; species Hippasteria phrygiana. The sequence goes on from JAZGUH010000179.1 coordinate 1,053,356, forward strand.
TGCTCTAGTGTAAAATCTATCTGATTTGTCAGGGTTATACGATATAAATTGGCAAAATTGCTTGACGAATTCTTTGGCAAAAGGTTTTGACTTTGACCAAAAACCCAAAACAAAAAATCCAATTGCAGATATTTATTTCTCCCTTGGAACCAACCTGTCGAGCCATGATTTGCAACTGACATATCTTTGAAGACTGTGAAGACAACAATCGAGCAGCCATCGTTGAGGAGTGACTCCCCTTCAATTATGGTGCCCAGCTGTTTAGATGCACCTAGAAATTCCGGATTTCAGAAGGAAGTTGTTTGTTAATAGATCAATAACAATAAGTATAATATTTCATATATTTTGCGCAGAAACCATACAAATGTTCTAATGCGTATCACAAATTCAGAACAATTATTAAAAATAATTAATTACACATAATTAACATTAAACAGTAATCTTAAAAATAAACAAAAAGACTTTACATATTTTAGAAGTCACTATCAAAACTTACAATTACAAAAGTAAAAAAACCTACATGTAAAACACACCAATATACAGTTTTAAAACCTCAAGATCAAGAGCCAAAGCTTGACAAATTAGTGGCAGGCAGTGTCCAAACTTTATGTGATTCAATATATTATAAATGAAATATTTCGCACGAAAGTTTGAGCTCAATCCGTCATCCGAGTCCTGAGAAAAGAGGTTTTGGTGTACATTATTCATGTTGTATTACCCTCTATAAAAATCGATAGCGACTTACCCAGATCTTTGAGAAGCGCAACAACTGCTACAGGATCGGTTGCACTCACGATGGAGCCGAACATCATGCTAACACTGAAGGACCAGTTGTAGGAGAAGACGTACATCGCGAGGACTGCCGTCAGCGCTGAGGCAACTATGAGACCTAAGATAGCAAGTATGCACACCTGCATCCAAGGTAAAAAGAAAAGTTGGATTGGCGTGTTGTTTTGGTTGTGGGTTTTTAAGAAATCAGTAGGTAGACTCAGGTGTAAAAAAAAGTAGGTCGACATGTGCATGTGTACGTGTATGGGTTTTGCGCGAGTCCTGCACATAGCCAAGAAGTCTGAACTACAAATCAACCATGGAACCAGTGCATCCGAATTAATTACGACGGGCCTCCTTTTAGAGTGTACCGTCTTCGAAGGCACACATTGCCCCGAAATCCCCCAAATTTAATCTCCTTGGTTTGTTACCGGTACCTAACCATACACTACAAAAACTGTGGTGTTAATCTAACACCATGTGGTGTTTATATTGGGCCAATGGTCCAATATAAACACCATATGGTGTTAATTTAACACCACAGTTTTTGCAGTGTATTTCCAAGGTCCGAGTGTAAACATTCTACCAATTATGTAATATTTACGGAGAAATGAGGAAATCCGAAGCGCTGACAGCCAACAATCAGATTGGTGCCACGCATAGTGCAGCCTGTACGCAACCAAAGCGCTCAGGGCACCACTCTGAATTCCAACGGTCCGGCTTTTCCGAACCAAACTGGTGTCCCCCAAAATGAATTTCGTCAAAGATTTAAGACAAACGGCGGATTTTCAAGGGATGGTCCTATACATTACTGTATTCTAATTTTGAATGATCATTTCAACCACAGCAAGGCCGTGCCCGAATTACTTGGCTACGGCTTGAAATTACACACGAGTCTATGTAGTGGCTGCAGCCACATCACATAGACTCGTGTGTAATGTCAAGCCGCAGCCAAGTAGTTCGGACAAGGCCTCATCAGTTTGCTCTTTGCTGCGTTGTGCATCTGCTGCCCCCAAGAGCCTCGACCAACAAGTCCACAGCGCCCGCCCATGTCCACTTTTCTACCTGAACGAAGCTCTTCAGGAATGTGTGTACGTCCATGGCGAATGCAGATTCGAAGATGAGCACAGGGAGAAACACGTGCAGTAAGAGGTGCGGGTCCATGTGGGCCACCGAGGTCGTGTAGTCGTTCACTTCAGGCACCTTCTGAGACAACAGACCCAGTCCAACACCGAGGACAAGCAAGACCACGGTGTAAGGAATTGGTAACTTCTGGAGTAGAGTCCGCACAAGAGCTGAGAAAAAAAATATTGGATTTTGTTTTAACCATGAGCCCCGGGAAAATGTTGGAGATATTCGAAGCATTTTTTGATAGTTTGCGCTAAAACTTTGAACACAAAAACCCGTAGGCGGCTATCGTGTCCGTAAACAAAGTTCTGGGTAATCGTGTAGTTTAGGACCCCGCTCCTTATATAGTTTGAATAGTTTGATACCATGTTGAATATCAGCAGGCTAAATTTTGAAATTGGAATTTTTCACGGAGCTTGTAACGTTACAAAATGGAGGTATCGGATCCTAAACTACACGATTATCAGGTTCAGACACAGACTGTTATGAGCACCGTTTCTGGGACTGCCCTAGGACGCTTTTGTGCGGGCTGGTTTCGTCGGGTTCTTTTCTCGAGGCATCAAGAGCCAGGTGAGCACAAGCAATTTTGTAACGGCATAAACCTATTATGATGCCGTCCTTAATACCTAGGTCACACTGTCACGATTTTAACGACGATAGCCCACGATTCACAAAATCCGGGTGATTCGTGGACATACTCGTAGCGGCTACTTGGTGAACCCTGATGAATCTTGATGAGTCGTAATGAATCTTGGCTGGTCGGCAAACTCCCCCGACAGTTTTGAACTGTTCAAAACTGTCGTGGCGGTGATACAATTTTTCAAACCGTAGGGCAGTCGCAGTGCGATCATAACTCAATCGCGCATAGTCGTAGCGCCATCTTGTAGGCATTGTACAAAACGAAGCAGAACTGCGTGGCACTGATGAAAAGTACAAAGTATGATAAAAGTTAAAGCAGTGCTCACCAAGAATATTGGAGCTGAATTTTCGGCCTGACTAGGCCTTCATCGGAGCTGGGAGTTGAAATGGCGGTTTGAATGCAGACAATTTTCCACATTACCATTCCAACTCCCAGCTCCGATGAAGGCCTAGTCAGGCCAAAAATTCAGCTCCAATATTCTTGGTGAGCACTGCTTTAACTTTTATCATACTTTGAGTTTGTGCACCCACTTAATTAATGAGTCAGTTTTAAGTCCAATTTAATGCGACACCAGTTCTTTCAAACTCCCCTTGCTTGTTCAAATGCGACAATAATATTGTTTACCTCCAAAGACGCATGAACCGAAGAGAAAGACGATCTCATATGGCGGTGGGTGGCCGTGTGCCCCTGAGCCAGCTGTCGCATTCCCGGCGGTAACATTTCCCGCAGGCGCCGGTGTGACCGGGTGTCCGCCTACATCGTGGGCCGGTGCTGCCCCCCATGAGAACCTCAGAAGCTGCGCAGCTGCCACCGCTAGAATAGCCACGTAAAACGACGCCCCAAATCCAACTGCCATCTAATGTACTACAGGTTACTCTCTTTTCTGACGATGACTTGGAAGTCTTACGTTTTTCAGCGGTATTTTACCATTTTTATTAAGCCATCTACATGCTCTAAGCCTTTCCACGGTGAGAAACAATGGCCTAAAGTTGTTTTCAAAGTTGTTGCTAAAGCGTTTGTGGGCGCGCGCGCTTGTATAAAAGTCTGCTTTGTTTTGTTCCATTTTTCCACGGCGCGTAATAATTAATTGTGGAGCTATGCGCCGCGCTTTGTAACCACGTGCGTCTTCTTAATTCAAGACGTAAACAATGCATGGTTACTAATGAATTGAGATTTTTACTACCTGCTATCATTAGTGCAAGTTGCATTAGTCTTAATGACAAAAATTAGAATCACTCCCAAAATTCCCAAGAAAAGAGCAGATAAACGTTGTAAGTTTTAAATATTGACAACAAACAAAACAAAATCCTTTCACGACGAAGAGGAGCAGTCTTCTCCAACAGGAACATCGGGGCATTCTTCAGGACAGGACAAAAACAAATGTTGTATCCTACCTTTAAGGCTTACTTCGCAGGATCCGGTCACATATATAGCCACGGACCACTCCCTTGTTTGAAAATTCACTCCCACATTCTAAAACTAGGGACCAGACGTTTAAAGGAAACATGATTTAGGATTTATATTGCATTATTCCTGCTTAAAACAATAAAGTATTATCTTGACAATGATATTTTGTGTCCAGAGACAATTATTTCCCAGAATAAATATGAGAAAACAATTTTTGAAAATGTTTGTCCAAGCTACTCCGCCCCCTGAGTGGGACCCTCATTAACATGAGTGTGTGACGTAGATCGAGGCACATTACCCATTCATCACGGGTATGCATTGTGTGTACATTGTATGTACGGCGAAAATTCTTCGTCCAAAATCTAAGCAAAATATAGTGTTTTTCGGCCATGCCGACAAGGTGTGTGGCTGCTGGATGCAGCAAAACAACGACGGATGGAGTAAGCCTTCATTTATTTCCAACTGATGCGAAATATCGGAGAATTTGGACGGCGAAAGTGAAGGTGACAAGAGCGTAGTTGTCCGGCCCCAGCAGCTTCTCAGCGTTATGTAGCGACCACTTTGAGCCGTCGTGTTTCGATACTGGTATTTTCAAACCCTTTGGGATGACCATTAAAAATATGCTCAAGTCCACTGCCATCCCAACAAAGTTCCCAGATGTGAGTAAGATATAGGCAAATGCAGTTAAACTGCCTATTCCCCGAGGAGCCTTCGCTAAAAGGGAGAAAATCAGGGTAAGTTCGATGTTAGTTAGGTGTAGACCTAGTGTGTGTATACGGCCGGGTCCAGACTATCGAGTCGATCCATGAATTTCGGTGCCTCGGTCTACGTCACGAACAGCGCCCTCAATTTGAGTCTCAACAAATTTCAAAAAGGGGGGTCAATTTTTGGGGGAGGGGTCTAAGGGGAGGGGGTGTCCCCCTCCCCTTTGGAATTTTTTTGGGAATTCGAGCATCCTCACATGCGATCTGGTGCAACATAGGGTAACTTCTGAGGTGTAATTTTTACTCATGAATTCATATTTTTTAGGTTAATCGTTCTTGGAAAAAAATCTTGCTTACAACTATAAAGCGCTTTTGTCTAGCCCTTGATTTTTGTCCCTATAATTTTTAGGTTAGAGCCTCTGCACCATTGGTTCAGTCATACCTTTACAGTTCTGAGTGTGACTAGTTGATCTAGTTCCATTTGAAAACTGGATGTTCAAGTTAAAAACATATATGTCCAGAGAAGAACTAGAAGAACTAGATGAACACCAGCCGACGATTGTTCCGCCCAAATTCATCGATCACATGGTCATGATTCAGTTCCAGGTCCTTATTGATGTACATGTGTGATAGCCCATTCAGCCTCGTTCGCAAAGCGAGCAAGGTGAAAAGTTATTCGCTACCGAGACGTGTACACGTATATCAATAGGATACATGTTCGCTAATCGCTACAGGCAGGGCAGGTTGTAGGTAACAGCTGTTCGTTGTATACGAGCGTAGCGCACATCGACGCTAATACTACAGCTATAGGGCAATGCTACAGAAACTTGTTAGTGTTTGTGGGGCAATGATTGAATGAAGCATAATATAGCCATTTTCTGGTGGAATACCGGGGGCCGGACTGGAACGGTCTGTGCCCGGGCATCTTGGCCAGTTGACCTCGTATTGACGGAAAATTTTCAACATTTTTGGCAACAGTGAGGGGGGGGGGGCCATGGCCCAATGGCCCCCCCCCCCCCCCCCCCCCCCCCCCCTAAATACGCCGCTGGCTAATGCGTTGCAAGCTGGCGTCATTTGGCTATTTTGATCAGGCCGTAGGCGAAACCAAGCCATCCTGATGAAACCGATCTTTTGTTGCTACAACTTGAAGTTCAGTTCATGTCTATCTCCTGCTTTTACGACTGACCAAAAGAAGTGACTGTTGTTAGTTTTAGGTGTATGACGTGCCAAGGAATGATGTCGACTGGTCGAGGAATCCGAGTGAGGTTTTTTATGGCATTTTTGGCCTTATCTGTCTGTTTGCTTGTTGGTAAGCCCTGTTTTTCAATACATCGCAATTAATACTAATGATGGTGCTGGCACTAGCCAACGGAAATTTGCCACTGCAGTGAAAGTCCGACCGGAAAGGGATATGCACATTGTAATCTCCCTCCGTGCCCATGTGCTTTGGCCAATTTCAGAAAAATTATCTAGAGACATGTCTTGGGTGGTAATCTATAGTAACAGGATTCCCACAATCATGGAAAATCATGGAACAAACTTGAATTTAAAGTGTCATGGAAAGCCATGGAATGTTGATATTTTACAAGGATTCATGGAAAATTGCTATTTCCAGAGAGAAAAAAGCACTAAAAAGTCATGGAATCTCACAACCAATACAGATAATGTATTGTAAATAGACTATCAAGATGTAAGAAATAGCATAAGAATTAATCATGGAAAACACTATTTTTTTTCCCTCGAAACTCGTGGAAAAGTCATGGAATTTAAGATTGTTGTGGAAACCGTTAGTAATGACGTCAACTGATTGCTCTGCACTGAACACGTTATTGCATTTTGTCCACTTTTTTGCGATCATAACGGAACTTTTGGCATATAGTTTCTACAATGTTACTTAAATTGGTTTTAAATTTGGTACCTATGTGTGTCATTATCTGTCAGTCGAATTCATTTTTGCCACCCAAGCTCACCTATCGGGAGTGTTTTGGCACATTATTTTGTTCGCTTCAGAGAAAATAATCTGGGAGACATATATAACGCCAAAATACTACCTTTCTTTCATTATTGTAGTTATTGCGACGATCGTATAACTACTTATGATTTCCCACAGAAACGATAACACTCAAATTAAAGAAAAAGATATAAGAAATTCTTTTAGATTCTTTTTTTCAATTTGCCACAATAGCTTTAAAATGGTTTTTAAAAAGCTTTTTCGCGTCAATGGCGGCCATCTTGGATTCCGATAATGCATTGTGGTAATTCATGTTGCTGTGGTAACTCCGCCAAAGACAAAATCATCTGTTTAAATGTGATTTTGTTGCCATGTACATGATTTCATAAATAGCTAAACCACACGGTTACCATGCTTTTTAAATTAAGTTTCCATGGTAACCATGCATGAATGAATCACATCATTGTAAGTTGTTTACTTAGCACTGAGATCCTCGCTTTCTATTTTCCTAACTTCGGATTCGTCTATTCTTTTCAGGGTACCTGCTGAGTAACACACCCAACAAACACACATACGTGGAGCGACTAGCCACTGATGACGGACTAGCACCTGTACTCGGCACCGTGCAATGGATGGAGCGTGGCGCTGAAAAATCAGGTGGAAACGAAACAGAAACCATCGTCAACAAATCCAGACCAACTTCGCTGGGGCAAACTGCGCCATCCACTTCACTGCCATGTACCCAGACCGATATCAGCAGGAGACCGGCCACAGTCGTGTTAACCACGACCAACGCTGGCTTCCTAGATATAGCTGAAAACATGCTGGAGAGCATCAAGAGAATCCGGGCCTGCCCCAACATCACGGTCATTGCCGAGGATGAGCGGTCTTTCCAACAGCTTACCAAAAGAATGAAGTCCCAGCCAGGACTCTATGTCCAAAAATCGGATTTGGGATACACCGCGTCGGACAAACTTATGATACACAAGCCCAGATATGTCAAGTTTGTGAGCAGGCGCCCGCATTACATCTTATCGTTTCTTGAGAAAGGTTATATACGATGTGTTGTTTGTGGACGTAGATACGGTCTGGTTCCAAGACCCCTTCAAGGATTTCCAAGGGGGCTTCGACGTTGCCATGCTTAACGAACACGATCCTCCACGTTATCTTTTTTGCGATGGTTTCGCCTATTATCGACGCACTAATAACACACTTAATCTAGTACGCCAGTGGATTCATTCATTGGAAACCACGGAAAAGGGGAAAGCGGACCAAGTAGTTCTGAATAGCTTAATTTCACGGAAGATAATCCCTGGACTTACGGTGAAATCTCTAAGCCCAAGTAGCTACCCCGACGGGCACAGTTACTTCTTTAAAAAGGGCTGGAGAGAAGAAAACAACAAAACGATTGTTTTGCATTTAAGTTTTCTGTTAGGTCATGATGCAAAAGTGACGAAATTAAGAAAACGTGGTTGGTGGTTTATTGTGAACGCCCAATAATGCTTTGTGAACAGGTCAATTCAATCTTATATAAAATGATTCAAATTATAAGCAATTTCCAAAATAATTAAACTTCTCTTTTGCATAAAATTCACCGCATAAAATTGTCCATGCATCATTTTAAAATTCCGCTTCGTGTCTCCAGATCGTAAGCGCTAACCAAAACTCCTACGTATAAATATACATGTACTCCATTATGAACGTTTGACGAATTTGGCAAAGGGTAATAACAAAGCTTTTGTGGCCACGGAAAATGCTCGTCTTAAAGGTATTATACAACATTTGCTTTTGCTGTAATTTTCCGAAATGAATGTATTTGGGGTTAGTTTTTTATAGCAAATACTGTAACAGCGACCTGTTTAAAGTTTTGTGTGCATAGATGCTGGGTCTGGTCCCCTTACCCTACTTCAGACAAAACGCAGCAGACGTCAGGGAATTATCAGGTCGGGAACAAGACTATTTCCAACGATTGTCGGCCGACAATCGCCTGAAATTGATACAAAAATTCCACCTTTCTTGAAAATGACAGCTCACCAGGTGCTATGATTTTACAGGAATCTTCGAGGGTTCGACTGTTAAGGTGGGGTGAATGATTGGTAAATGTACTGTAATTTATTCATACATTTCTCTGAGAAATATTTTAGCTTTGTGCCATATTAGGCACGATCACCGCAGCGGTCGTTGGCGGCGCACTCTGGATGATCTAATTGAACGTATATTATATTACCAGCGGTAAGCTTTGACAACTTGTGGCAAATGGGAAGTCTGTTTCAGTCGCCGCGAATTACGAAAAAAAAGTATTGATTTGAGGATCGCTGCACTATACTGAAATGTTATTGTGTTTATAATTAGAAGCAACATTATGTTATATTTGGTTGTTTTTAGGTTGTAAAAGTGGATTTATCCCGTGTTAGAAATACTAGTAAATAATGATTGATAATAGTTTCGGTTGTTGCTTCTTTTTGTGTTTGCATGGTACATTGTATATGCAAGATCTATACCGAAATATACATGAATTTTACACTCTTGGTAGACAGGGGGTGCGTAAGTTAACCATGGATATGTATGAGAGCCTACACGTACCTTTTGTGTTGTCCAGGCGATACTGTTACTATGTACATGCCCTCCCAGCAAACGCATAACATTTTAAAAACATTTTTAAAAAGTTGTAGTCAAAACATTGTAAAAATAACATAAAATAATGTTATCAAAACGTTTAACTTCATGGTAACTGAAAACCTTTTTTGTATAACATTTCAATATTGTTATACAAATGTTTAAATGACACCTAACTGTGCCGGTAAAAGACAGCATTTTTATAACATTATTAAAACATTTTTGAAAAGTAATAATTAAAACATTTTTTAAAATAACGTAAAATAATGTTATCAAAACGTTTAACTTCTTAGTAATTGGAAACATTTTTGTAGAACATTTTAATAACGTTGTACAAATGTTTAAATGACAACTAACTGCCCAGCTAACACACGGGGTTACCGCAACGTTTCCTGAAGGTTGCGGTTTCGTTACACAGTAACGTACATACAACGTGGCAACAACGTTACAAGTTCACATATCGTAACAGTACGGTATAAGTACGACTAAAGTCCTTCCTTAGTTAACAAGCGCTCCTGGCCGAGTGGTTAAGTGCGCTGTACTAACCCTTCTCTATCTCTTGCAGGCTTTATTACGATGTAGGTTCAAATCCGGGCAGTTCTTCGCTGAAGGAAAAGAAACAGAAACACAGAGTTAATAGAGGGATTCGTGGAAGCGGAGGAGTCTGAGGATAGGATGTGCGTTGGGGAGAGGAACAAAAGGGGCTTTCAATCATGTATTTTATTTTTTGGCAGGACGTTGCAGGAACGTTAAATTAGGATTTTTAAAAACATTTTCATGTTGTCTCCAAATGTTGTGACAACATTTTTAAAACCACACATTTTAACGTTAAAAAAACATAATCTGGAAACATTATAATAACATTTACGAAAACATTTTAACAATGTTTTTACAATGTTTTGTGTTTGCTGGGCTGTCGAATTGGGCGGACCTCTAAAGAATCAGCCCATTGGTAGTGTAATCTCGTCGTCGTAACAACCTACCTGTCTGTTTTGCGCTCGGACGGTTCCCACACTCATCCTTGGAGATGAGCCAAACTGGCTAGACCTTTTGGAAGCGCCCTCAGAGTTACCAGTGGCTATTTACTGTGCAAAACATGGACTTGGGAAGGTGGGCACAAATTTTGGCTCGCCAAATTTGCTAGGTCAATACCTTCTCCCCCCCCCCCCAAAAAAAAAAGCTTGATTCGAGTTTTAGTGCATTTCGTATCGTCTTTGTATATACGGAGGGCTTTTAAATAAAACAAGCAAGTTTGTGCTAGCGAAAGAGGGTTCGGTCCAGCTCGGTGATCGCCATTTCGTTTTGTTTTCCCACCCACCCACCCCGACGGTTTGTTCGGTCTCTGGTTTCTATGCTCGAATCTCTCGCCCATATCTAAGCCTCGTAGACTCTGGAGCCCGAACAAAGCGGTGATGCAAATAGAGTACCGGTACTATTTACTTATAGTTAAGTAAGGTATTTCATAATATTTCAGTAGTTTTCTGATGTTTGCAAATGTATGTTACCTTTAAGCTTTTATGACTTGAATACAATGTAGGAGATAGTTCTGCCAATGTTACTATGTATTTTGTACCGCCTGTGTATCAATTCCAGGGAGTTATTTCAACATTTTAATTTCTATGCTAATGACAATTTTCATATTCCCGAGCTATTACATCATGAATATGGATTTTTTTCGATGGCATCATCCTTAAAAGGTAAGGTAGTATACAGAATTTAAAAACATTATAAAAAAAAATTAAGAATTATTACGAAATACCGTGGTACTAGAATAAGTAAATAGCAGTTGCAAGCATCCTGTGAAATCATGGCAGCTAGTGTGCTATCGTTTTCAAGAAAAGTGGAAATAACAGGTTCATTTTTAACTATCTTTTATCATAAATGACTTGAAAGGTGAAAATATCTGCTTATTTGTGTCAGTTTTATGATTTATTTCATTTTTTAAGCTTCAGTTTCTTTTTTAAAATGTTAACATTACAGAAATTAAATATCATAGCATCCTTTGTTAAAAAATTGATCTGTGTTGTAAATCACCAGCGTGCTTTTGCAGTTTTATCGAGGGATAGAAAAGTTTATCCCTCGACTTTCTCAGCAAACTTGTTTTACCGAGGGATAGAAAAGTTTATCCCTAAACCTTCTCAGCAACCTTGTTTTACCGAGGGATAGAAAAGTTTATCCCTCAACCTTCTCAGCAAACTTGTTTTACCGAGGGATAGAAAAGAGTAGTTATTGGATGTGAGGGGATAAACAAATCTATCCCTTGAAGTTTGATGGTAGCCCAGGACGTGAGGGGATAAACAAATCTATATCTTGAAGTTTGATGGTAGTCTCTAAAAGGACAAAGCCAGTGCTCCCGAAGTCGATAACGAGAAATAGCAGAAACAAACATATGAAAGAAACCACCAATTGTTGAAAATGTATTACAGGAAGAAGTTTGGTGCGTTGTTATATCATTACACCGGACGATATATACAATCTGGAAAGAAATGCTCCTCCTTTTTAAATGAGACAAGTGTGTCTGATAGTTTGAATGTTCATAGCAACGTTATGGATTTAATGGAAAGAACAAGTTGTGAGGCTGAAATATGAAGCGTCTCTTCGTATTATTATATTTGTTATTTTATCAACGAAATCGAAACGACGCACCTGGTGCATTAGATTTAACAAACGTTTATGAATTTGTCCGATTTTGAGAGATGGAGCATCAATAAAATTACTTGAAATGATGAAAAGATTGTATCAGTTTGCAGTATTTTAACAAAGTTTTAAAAAATAACGTTTTACAGCTAAAGATTCCAAACTTGCAATATGTTTTTCGTGGAAACCGCAATAATTTAGCTTCAATGTTCCAAAACGAGCAAAAATGAAATTTTGCAATTAAATATGAACGTGTTAAATTTATAAATACTCCAGTTCCCCGACCTGATAATTCCCTGACGTCTATAAATTGCTCCGTTTTGTCTAAAGTATAACAATTTTTCTGTTTTCTCAGCATCTATGCACACAAAACTTTAAATAGGTCAGTGTTACAGTATTTGCTAGCACGCTATAAAATACTAAACCCCAAATTCATTTATTTCTGAAAATTACAGCAAAGCGAGCGCGAAATGAATTAGATTGAAACATTCCCGGCGAAGATTAAAACAAGTTGAAATGTGTTAAACTTTTGCGAATTCGCAGCAGGAATATTTGGCGTTGACGTCATAAATTCAATTCGCATTAGCATTATTTTGCGATCGATGTACAAGAGAAATCTAATGAAAGAAGAGAGAAAAGAGATATTCAATTTCTCGGCCACACACTAAGGAAGGATGGCATGGAATGACATGTGGAAAAAGTGAGGGAAAGAAAAGCCGAGGACGTCAACGCACAACAAAATAGAATCTCTCAACGATCAGTAACACACATCTTCAACCTTTAATAAATAGCTTTTTTGTATATCTCTATAACAGGACAGAGGTATATTTACATGCAGTACTGTTAGAAAGGGAGGGGGCTCATCATTTGAGGGCAAAGCCCAAATGTGGGAGCTTTAAGACCCCATGTTTAAAGTCGGGAACGCATCCGGACCCCTCCGGACGGGTCCGGACGCGTGAGAATGAATCCGGACCGACTCGCAGTCGGACCGACTCCTGGGTACCACTGCGTTCCTTTGAGTCCGCGATACTGCGTGAAGATGCGGTCCAGCGAGCATACGGCAAGTTGATCTCCATAGAGCCTAAAAGTTCACCCCTGTGGCACGCATCCGGAGCCCTTGAATAGGAAAACTTATACAATTGTAAAACTTGTAACATTTGCAATAATTTTTCTCTTGGTCACAGGTCATGCACACATGACCCTTTGATTTTCTCTGGTTATTATTATTAACCACATAAATATCTTCCATGGTGAATATCAATGAAAACAGTCCTTATTTTCGGTTTCCTCAAAAATCTACTTTTCCCTACACACAATAATAGTTGATATGGAGGAAGTCCAGTGGAAACAATGCATAATGCAGTATCCCTCGTCTGCTGTCTACGATATCTCTTCAGTTTGGTAAAACTCTGGGAGCACAGACATTTTAATTCGAAAGAGAGCATTCTCACCCTAAGAAATTCTTAATTTTATGCTCCCTAGCAACATAATGTTCCCAGTTTAATTGTACAGATGCTGTGAGTTCATTCCAAATTTCATTCTTTGGGTTTTAAATATATGATCTATATTTAGTCAGTATATTATCATGAAGTCCATGAATTCAAAATGGCCTATTTTTCAAACTTCGTAAGCCAAACTTACACAGCTGGCCGACTTTGCACACACACACCCACATAACAGTCGTAATGACGTGGGCTTTCCTATGGGAGCCAGTTGGGGATGGCACAATATGGGGCAGAGGGGTACCACCCTTTTTGTCCCAATACCCTATACACTCTCCAGACTACATGTATTGTTACCTAACACACCCCCCCCCCCCCCCCCCCCTGGAGATCTGAAAAGAATTCCTGAGATTCCGGGAACACAATGACCAACACAAAAGAGGGGGTGGGGGGGGGGGGGTCCCTCTGCCCCATATGCATATCGGGCATGTATTTTGTGAGTGCATAGCCTTGAGCTGGCACAATGGACTAGAATTTTGTATGGATGTGCGCTTTCCTATGGGAGCCAGTTTGGGATGATTGTCTGGCGTTTTGACCTGGCTTCCATAGGAAAGCAATCTCAAACCGATGCAAACTCCAAAGGCCTGAATACAAAATCTAACCCTTTACAAATCCGCTTCTATTGAATAAAACCCTGAAGGATCCAATGAAATGAATTGTCACCAAAACCTCAAAAACGACATGTACATGTAGGGCCTAAAAATATGGAACGCCATTGCTATCTTCGGTGGCTCCAGATCGTTGGCTTCGTCATTTTCATCATTTAGTTCGGCAATTCCATCATTCAATTTGGCAATTTCATCATTCCATTCGGCAATTTCGCCATTTCGTTTTGCATTTCGACATTTTATTCCGCAATTTCACCATTCCGTTCGCCAATTTCACCATTCTGTTTGGCAATTTCATCATTCCGTTCGGCAATTTCACCATTTCGTTTGGCAATTTCACCATTCCGTTTGGCAATTTCACCATTCAATTTGGCAATTTCATCATTCAATTCTGCAATTTCACCATTCAATTTGTCAATTTTAACATTCCGTTCGGCAATTTCGCCGTTTCGTTTGGCAATTTCACCTTTCTGTTCTGCGGATTGTCGATATTTGGAAGTAATCGATTCTCCGTGCTCGCATAACTATTCGGTTTTACAAGTAATCGTCCTTTACTGCGAGTTCGTCCTTTCATTCGCCAATATCACCATTCCGCAAGTCAATTTCATCGTTCCGCAATTCAATTTCATCATGCGGTGTGGCAATAAACCGATCCGGCCTGTCAATCAAACAGCGCGCATTGACCAATAGGATTACGACTTTTGGTCGGGTAAGGCCGTGTCCGAAATGGGCGTCTAGAGCTACAGCTACGGCTACGTCACGCGTAGTTGTAATGGCAAACACCTAGACAATAGCCCTAGACAAGCGATTCGGACGCAGCCTTAATAAGCAACAGTTGCCACATGCGTTGTCCGCCATTAGCTCGGTCAAGCTCGGTCAAACTTTGTCACATGTGCTGTGAAAAGTGTACACAAACAAATGTGTTTGGTGCGGCCGGGCACCGTATTTTTTCAATAAAAGTGGGCAGTTGGTAAAATTCGGAGGTAGCCGGAGCTTACCGGAGGTAGGTTTATATACAATGTTTTCTAGCCTTACAAATTGGTTACGTGTTAATAATATTGACTGATATTATACCATTAAATCAGTGACATCTAGGAGGAATTAAACATTTCAAATACAAAAGTAATCATTCTTTTGGTCAGTAGAAAGCACAGAAGTATAATATATATGAGGTAACCAGAAAACGTAAAGAGTCTTCTTTAATATTAGACTATCAGGTATGATTGCGTCGTAACATCCGCGGTTTATTTTATTCTAATACTAACTTACCCAGCAACACAACTACATCTACTTTCTGCAACGAGCCCGTCCTTTCCGAAACACAAATTTAAGCAATGTAGCGTGTCACTCTTCCTCATGCTTCGATAACATTTCCCCGCAACTGCAATTTGACCATCCTTCCTGACTTCACAAATGACTTTAGGTATAGACCCCTCCTTAAAATAATTGTAACCCTTAACTTTCGCCCGCTTGCTAATTTTGTCCCCACCTAAAGAATTTAAATCCACCGCCTTTGGCAGAACACCGAGTCGCGTCGTCGACATTGTGCATGTATTTGTCCAGGTCGCCGCGCGTTACACGTAATGTTTTAAGTGTGCTTGAACGTAAAGCTTGACCGAGGTAATGGCGTCGCCATGCCGTTGCTAAGGTGGGCGGGACTTAAGGTCAAATCCGGATCGGTCCATTCAGCGTTCTGTGTGCAATAACGTTTGTATGGTGGCCATGAAGGGACATTGCAAATCGTGAATATTGACGTCAATATTCGCGTCCTGCTATCCGGTCGTGATTTGTTTCGACCAAGCTAGGTGCTGGTTGTCAAGTCGATGTTCTCATGCGCAGAATGCATTTCAAGCATGGTACAGCTAGCTTCGTAAATACTGTACATTCGTTTATACGCGTATTGTTATATGTGTGGTACCCTGAGTTGTCATTGTTATTCCAACTTTGTCACATGTGGGTGATTTGGTACCGCCGGGCAAAAGCTAGCCCACGATTCGGCCCGCACCCGCGCATAATGAAAACCTGAATCCATGCGACAAAAGGAGGTACTGTTTAAAACGATATCTCTAGTAGATTCATGCAACAGATTTTCGAGAAATGTCAAGAAATTATTAACCAATTTTGCATAAGATTTCAGAATAGGTTTCAGCAAAGCCACACCATGTTATGTTTAGCATTGTTTTATGAGTCATTTTTATAAAATAATTACGAGTCGTTTCCAGTGGGCTCATTTGAAAGAGTTGTTGACACCGATTACTTTGGGTTCAGAACAGTAGCCTCTGTTTGAAAGAAAGTGTACCGCTCATGTTTTGGGAAATTCATATTTTTCCTTTATACTCCTAATTGTCACTTTTCTGGGCATATTCCAGTAACGGATTATTCCCCCCAAAAAGCGTTCTGTTTTATAGGATTTCCCGGCCAATTTCACCATGTTTTCGTTCATTTTAACGCCTGGCTCTTTCAATTTAGATTAAAATTAAATGATCATGCAGATCGTCATTCAACAATCAAAAATAATCATTCAAATTCACCATCAGAGCATTCCATCCATCGTCTTTTAGCTTCAGTCGTGCCTGTAAAAGATGCATTTAAAATATAAGTATCGTATTGTTCATTCAATTTCGTCTGCACCAATAGTAATGTGTAGATCGGGCATTCATTTTCATGAATGGGCAAACACATTTCACCTTTTTTCAAGCATCTTTTCTTCCACATTCCTGCATGTCCGTATTCCTATAAAAGTCTGAGTTATCTCAACATAAATCATATCTGACGTTTTCAATCCGTAGATGCACACCTCTCTTTCTTTAGTCTTCAGACAGATAAGATGGCGAGCCTATGGGAGGAGGCGTGATCGTCTGATGGAATCTGCCCAAGAAAACAAATTACCCAAGAGAAGTGTTCCCGATGGTACAACCATTGCCAAACATACATGCCCCGATGTCTTGCACATGAAGAGATCGATGGGTGAATCAGAACGAAAAAGAACAGTAAACAAAGTTAAAGGATTCATAAACATGTCAACATACAAATGGCCCTAATTTATTTTGCTCAAACTTTAAAATATACAAAGATCAGAAAATTAGCTGGCTAACGTTTCGAACTTAAGCAAGTTCTTTCTCAAAGGCAAATGACAGAATACAAGAAACAAACATGTAGGGAACACACATGCAAGAGGGGGCCGGGACCGGGTGGGTGGAGAAACACAAAAGAGAGATTATGGACCAAAGGAGAGTGGCAGTGGGTGAACATCAAGTACAGAGAGGGAAGGGACAGCAAGGAACAAAGGAGTGTGGTTAGGGTAAGGATGAAAGAGGGGAGGAATAGAGATGAGAGGGATGAAGCTGGGGAAGGGGAACAAATAGGAGGTGGTTATTGGGCAATAGAAGGAACAGAGGGATGTGGCAAGGCTTAACGGGAAAGAGAGAGACATCCAAGTGGGCAATAAACCCCAACAGTATTTGCCAGGAGGATTATCTGTAAACAAATGACAATGGGGGGGGGGGGGGGGGGGGGGAATTAAGAGTTAATCATTCCCTTCCTGGATGTTGAGACCATGTGGTTGAATAGTCCGAAGACGTTTCATCCACACTTTCTCCCTGCTGAAGCGAACTGAGTCCTTGCGGTGGCCAAGTGATTCTATGCCCTGTAGAATCATATCAGAAATGGAATGGTTAGGCAAGTTGAAGTGGTGACCAACAGGGGTGTCCATTTGCCGAACGGAATGATAAAATTGCCAAACAGAATGTTGAAATTAGCGAACGGAATGGTGAAATTGCCGAATGGAATGTCGAAATGCAAAACGAAATGGCGAAATTGCAGAATGGAATGATGAAATTGCAAAATTGAATGATGGAATTGCCGAACGGAATGATGAAAATGACGAAGCCAACGATCTGGAGCCACCGAAGATAGCAATGGCGTTCCATATTAATACGCTCTCGCCATCAGAACCCGAACAATAACGGTATTGTTCAGTCTCATGCATGCATGATACCATTGTAGGCTGCACAATACAAGTTGAGTTTAGCTTCGTAAACCCATGATACTTTGTGAGTGGACACAAGCCTTGAGCTAGCACAATGGACTAGAATTTTGTATGGATACATAATAATAGACTGTAAGATAATGCGTTGCAAGCTGGCGTCATTTGGCTATTTTGATCAGGCCGTAGGCGAAACCAAGCCATCCTGATGAAACCGATTTTTTGTCGCTACAATTTGAAGTTCAGTTCATGTCTATCTCCTGCTTTTACGACTGACCAAAAGAAGTGACTGGTGTTGGTTTTAGGTGTATCCTGACGTGCCAAGGAATGATGTTGACTAATCAAAGGAGCCGCAGGATTCTTGTGGCGTATTTTGCCATATCCGTCTGTCTGCTTGTTGGTAAGCCCTGTTTACAATACATTGTACATAGTAGCAGTATTATGGGAACTGCCGCTTTTGTGCCAAATCCTAAATATTCGTTTCTGCGCTAAATCAATTCTATTTTTTAGAACTATAAATTTGTTTTACAAATTTCAGAATTTTTTGGCATATAACAAACAAATTATATATTTTGTTTTATTTTTATTACAAATATTATATTACGTTAATATTAAAATGGAATCGCAGTCGTCAATCTCTGGTTATTCGAGGTGGTCGATAAATAATCTACGACGATACGTAGAACAACAACATATTTAAGTCTCACAACGAGTCACGTAGTCTGCAGGCTTTACGAGGCTATTTAAGATGGACGTTAGAACATCTACGTAGTACGGTACAACGATACCAACCTCAACAAGCCACGTATACTCGACGAGACAAGATCGAAAATTCTCCAAATACTTTTCGAGAAGCTGATTTTCGGGAGACGAGAAGATTTGAAAACAGTTATAGAAACTGGGAACTTATACCAAATCTGTTTACTGACGATCCGAAACAATTCTACAATACCCACGCGTCAATGATGAAAAACAAAATCACTGCCGAATTAAGAGAACTAAGAACAATTAAACTTCAGATTGCTATGATTGTGAAATATACAAGAACGACATCAGAAGGTGAGATTAAAACTTCGGAGGCAGCTCATTTTAGCGATCAGATAATTGTCTTAAACGAGAGAGATATAAATCTAACACTCGGTCCACAATTTGAGAAGATATTAAAGATTTGTAGATAAATGGACGAAATGAGAAACTGGTTGAATTATCGATAAAATACTAGCGTTTTACATCAATGTAAACAGGTTTACACCCTTGGCAGGTGCTTCTTACGTAGAACTGCCCAAGAATCTCAATAATAAACACGCAACCATCAACATTCAAAACAAAGACCAAGAGTGTATAAGATGGTGTATAAGAGCCGCCTTGGGTATATACACCGATACAGTTAAAAACTAAATAGAAACAAACTAAAATTTCCAAATTCGCGAACTTTCCCACACCCATACATCAGATATCCAGAATAGAAAGACAAAATAATGATAAACGTGTTTGGATATGAGGAAGACAAACCGATATATCCATTATACCTACCTAAAAAACCCTCTGCTAAAAAATGCATTAATTTGCTGTTCTTTAGCGGTCATTATTGCTGGATAAAGAACGTGCCTAGATTATTTTCTAGCGTTACGTCAAACCAACATCGTAAACATTTCTGCTTGAGATGTTTATGGCATTTTAATTCACAAGCAAAGTTTGAAAGACACGAGCTAGATTGTCAAGGAGTAGACGCACCTCCATCCAGAGTTGAAATGCCAGCTCCAACCCGGGTTGTTTAAAAAGTTTAAACAGCGTTTTAACAGTATAGCTAGCTGAAATTTTGCTGATATTTGTTGTAAGTTAGCTATAATTTGCTGAACAACTAGCTATAATTTGCTAAACAACTAGTTGATAGCTAGCTGTAAAATGATGTATAATATTCTAAATATGATGGTATATCTAGATTTACTGCTCAAACTCGTAATAGCCGTAAACTTGTGTATAATTTCTCACGAGTATCTGACTTGGAAAATGACAATACGAAAATGTATTAAATATTATAATGTAAATGAACAGCTCGATAGAATCTCTAAGCGCATTGTCTCAACAACCGGTACGAGTAGAAACTCCTAGTGGAGTTGCAGAGCACAAAAATAGACTTTTAGGAGTAGTTGCTACTGGTGACTCGAAGATATATTTTGGTAAAGAATGCTCAGTGAATGAAGTTAGAAATTTAGATATAGAAAAACAAGAGAAATTTTACAAAAAATTGCGAAGCTAAACTAGGTAAAGAAATGATCGTCAGTTTGGGTAGTTGCATGCTGAGTCTTTACGCAAAAGCTCTAGGGGTGACTTTACCTCTGGCTTCACCATTTGGTTATAAACTTTGTTTAGACTCGGAAGAATCTCTTACTAACGACTTGGAAAACGATCCAGTTATTTCTAGTAGTATGGCTAGTTTACTTTGCGAAGTGTACTACAACTACGGACTCTATTTATCTCCTTTGGTAGCCATGTTGATTACGATGAAACACATCTTCTTATGTGTCCTTGCGTGGCTTCGCAGCCCAAATTTGCTAACACTGCGAAAGCCACAGACATCGCAAGTCGGCAAATTGTCGTCAGTTATTTGAGACCGTTTTGCAGTAGCGTGTCTGGCAGCTCTGTTCCTTTTAGCGGCATCACAGCGTTTTGATTCAGCTACGTCAACTGCCATTCCGATCAGTGTTCTCCATTCCATACGGTTTACAGCATGTTTCTCAAGGCTCTCCGGTAGGATCTCGGCAGATTTCAGTTGTCGTTTCAGCGAGTCCTTATAGCGGAGCAACGGTCGGCCAGCAGATCTGCCACCTTCTTTCAGTTCTCCATAGAAGATCTGTCGGGGAAGACGCTCGCTGTTCATTCGTATGACATGACCAGTTCAGCGTTATTGCGACTGCATGATGGTTGATTCAATGCTGACCATTGCAGCTCGTCGTAGCACTTCCTCATTGGTGACCCGATCTTGCCAGCGTATACCCATGATGCAGCGAAGATGTCTTTGCTGGATTTTCATGAGTCTCTTTATATGTCGCCGATAGAGTGTGTACGTCTCAGATGAATATAATAATGCTGGTAGGATGACTGCGCGATACACCGCAATCTTAGTTGACAGCTTTACACCACGTCTATTCCACAGACGGTCTCGCAGTCTACTGAAGGATGCGTACGCTGACTGAATCCGTCGCCCGATCTCATCGTCCAGGTTTGTGTCATGCGTCACCAAACTGCCAAGGTATGTGAAACTCTTCGTTGTTGGGAGCAGAGCACCGTTATACAGGATCCGCGGTTCGAGGTACACGGCACCTGGAGGAGGTTGGTATATCACTTCTGTCTTTGACGTATTGATGGTAAGACCAAAATCTGCCCCCGCTTTGGCGAAGCGATTAATGTGTGCCACGAAAGCGGAATCGTCGGCATATAGCAATTTTTGCACACAAATGTGTTGGACTTTTGATTTGGCAGTCAATCGTCGTAGGTTGAACACATTGCCATCATGCCGTGTGCGCAGCCACACACCTGTGGAGGGCGGATTCGTCCTGCACACTTCCAGTACAGCTGCCAGGAAGAGAGCAAAGAGAGTAGGGGCCAAAGCACACCCTTGCTTCACACCGCCAGTCACTGGGAATGCATCAGACAACTCTCTGCCAACCAGCACCTGTACTGTCATATCATCGTGAAATAGCTTGACGATGTTGACAAATTTCTCCGGGCAGCCAAACTTGACAAGGAGTTTCCATAGTGCATCACGCGTGACACTGTCAAAAGCTTTACTTACGGAAATCAACGAAGCAAACATAAAGCGGCATGTTCTGCTCACGGCATTTTTCCTGGATCTGACGTAGCGTGAATATCATGTCCGCTGCACGGTTAGGCCTGAATCCACATTGTGATTCAGGAAGCAGTCTCTCTGACAAAGTCGATAGACGCACGTTGAGAATCTTCGCGTACAGCTTACCAGCAATTGGGAGGAGCGTTATACCACGGTGGTTTCCGCATACTTGACGGTCGCCTTTCCGTTTGTATATGTACTGTTACAGACCGCGTGCATCGTATTTGCAGTGTCTTGTCAAACAGCTTCCTCTTGGTCTCCAGAAGTGCTTGTATGTCAGCATCATTCTCATTGAACCAGTCAGCACTGCGTCGTTTTCGATGGCCAAGGACTTTGGATGCAATGTCATAGACCTTCGTTTTAAAATCCAGCCAAAGGTCTTCGGCTGAAGTATTTTCAGTCTGGTCACCGTTGAGGCCAGCGTCTATGCTGCTTGCTAACGCTTTAGCTACTTCTGGATCTCGTAGGGCCGCCACATTTAGGCGCTTGCGCTAATTTGCTGCAGTCTTTCGACGTGGTGGATTCAGAACCAGTTTCAGTTTCGTCCGTATCATCAGGTGATCGGTGTCGCAATCCGCAGCACGCATTACCCGTGTGCTACATACGTCCCTGATGTCCGCTCTGCGGGTTAGCACATAGTCAAGGAGGTGCCAGCGTTTTGACCGCGGATGGCACCAAGAATGGTACCATATATCAGGGTTGTTGAAATACGTGTTAGTCACTGCAAGGTCAAATTCAGTGCACAGTGACAACAACATTTCACCGTTACTGTTTGTCTTTCCACGGCCGAACTTGTTGATCACCCTATCCCATGTCGCAGAGTCTCCGTCAACACGTGCATTGAAGTCCCCAAGAATGAGGATTTTGTCTGATTTCTTTACAGACCGGATTACTTCTGCTAGCTGGTTGTAGAAATGTTCCTTCGTTTCGTCATTGTTCGTCATCGTTGGTGCGTAAACGCATATGACAGTCACTGACCGCCACTTATCCAAGTCAAGTCGAAGTTGAATCAGTCTGGGAGAGATTGGTTTCGGCTGTGATGAAAGGTTTGTTAACAGCTTGTTGGAGATTGCAAAAGCTACAACAGCTTCACTGGGCCCATCTTGCTGGTGACCAGACCAAAAGAAGGTGTAGTTCTGCTCCTTCAGTTGTCCCTGTTCTTTCAGACGGGTTTCTTGCAATGCTGCGATGTCAATGCCATACCGTTGTAGTTCGCGATCTACCAGTGCTGTACGACGCTCGGGTCTGCCAGATGCTTTGCAATCAAGTAGCGTACGTACGTTCCATGTAGCTATTGACATGCTTCTTTGTTTCGTGATTGTTTTTCGACCACAAGTATGGAGTCCCGGATATGGATATGTTGGAACCAGGATATGTTGGAACACCCAATGTTCACCCCACCTTTTCTAGGGGCTTCCCGAACTTCGGGCGGGCTGTGGCACCTCTAAATAGAGCAGCCCGGACGCCGAAGCAGCTGCCTTGAGTACACCGTGTTCCAAATTGAGTGCACCACACGACCATCACGCTTCAGCCGCCTACGTGCAGACATCTGACTGACAGCTCCCAGGTCTCAACCCGGCTGCCGTTGCCATCCGTCCCTCGCCGCAGGACTTTTAAGTTTTGAGTTCTACTTCCAAGAAGAGAAAATGCGAGAAAAGAGATGAGAGATGGGTCATCTCGCCTTCGCTGACATATAAGTGCCGTACACCGCGCGACTGAATGCCGACACTCTCTGACCCGCAAACGCCATGATCCAACGGAATGCCGAAGCACGAAGGCTGGTGACGAAGCAGTCCGGGTTTACCGAGTTTATCCTTCTCGTGCTTAGAAAGATCCTAAACCCTAGCTCATCCTAGATGCACAATCAACCTGTGACCATGCTTAGACAGGTATTTTATTTAATCCTGCTGGGTGTCTAGGCACCCTCCCCATTGAGCAAGCCCAATGGGGGGAGCCGGTTTAGTCGCCGGCTGCCCGACCATGAACTGGCTGTACTGGATTACATGTTTACCAGTAGCAACAAAAAGTTGGCCAGACATTAAGCGTAAAATATATAGTTATAATAGAATGGCCGAAGGCGGAGAAGATTTCGAAATGGATGACTTTAATCGAGAAGATAATAATGATCAACAAGATGATGATCTTGTATTGGAAGATTATGTTCCTCTTATAGATGAATCTGTTAATGTTCCTCAACAACAAACATCGCTTATCGAAGGTCAAGGTAAAACACTATATGATTCTAGAAAAGAGTTGGTAAAAGAAAAATTAGACAAGTTTTATAAATATATTTATGAAGATACTAGATACGAGCCTGGTATTGTAGATTTAACTCATCTTAAACTCGATCAATTCGATGGACTTTATTTTAAATGGATCAAATAAATATTTTAGATTAACGAAAGCAAATCCCCGAGAGTATTTAAAATTAAGAACTATTCTAAATAATACTAACATAGAATTTATCAGAAATAATCTTGGTTTTATTTATTACAAATCTAATCAACCGAGTATTAAAGCTGATAAAAAATTACAAAAGGCGCAACAAGAAATAAATCAAATACAACCAGAAAATATCGAGTTGATAG
This sequence comes from Hippasteria phrygiana, assembly GCA_037893225.1. Classification (NCBI taxonomy): domain Eukaryota; kingdom Metazoa; phylum Echinodermata; class Asteroidea; order Valvatida; family Goniasteridae; genus Hippasteria; species Hippasteria phrygiana. The sequence goes on from JAZGUH010000179.1 coordinate 1,077,740, forward strand.
AACTTCCAAAAGCAGCCGATGATGTTAGCGACATCTTGGAAGAAGTAGTGGATACCCAAACGCAAAGTGAAGGATTAAACTATAGAGAGCTTGCGGCTTTAGACAAAAAGCTACAAACGCTAAAAGGTAATTTAGAATTAAATTTAGCCTAACTGAGTAAGCTATAGACGACGAAATTGAGCGAACAAAAGCGGAACTCGATGAAGTAGCGAGCGGCGATGACAACGAGATGGAGATACAATAATTAATCGATAAATTAAAAGATCTCAATGATTTAAGATCCGCTAGAAGAACGGTGGTGCTTGAAAATTAGCACGGACTCAAAAGTCAAATCGCTAGAATCAAAGAAACGATCACTAAAATACTTCCAGATGATACCTCGCTAGCGGAAAAGATTAGAACTCTGTTTCGAGAACAAGGCGTAACGATCGTTAGTATACTAGCCGCGTTTAGTTTAGCAATAAGTACGATCGTGAGTTCGATAGTAGCCGGTGTACGAGGTGTAGCGACTCCAACTCCAACTCCGGTTCCTCCTACCCCAAAACCCGGCGGTGATTTGAAGGATTGGATTCAGAGTCATTAAAAAAAATTAGCCAATTTACTCAAAAAGATTGGGGTTCAACTGTTGGCTGCCTTGCCCGGTGTTTCGGGTAGCATCGCTAGTTGGCTGCTTAATTTATTAAGCAAAACTGTCGGTTGGTTGGCCGAACACTTGTGGGCTCTTGTGATTGGGGTTGGATCTTTCATTTTAGTTTATCTACAAAAACACGTATTATAAATTATTGCTATTTTATAAAATGACTACTATACAACCTATTTATCCGAAATTATCCGATGAGACAGACGACACTAGAGTCTTTAGATTACGAAAAATTGAACCCGTACAAAAGGAGATATTGAGCGAGAGAGAAAAGCGGGAACAGTTGTATAAAAAGTATAATACAATTACTATTACAATTATTACTTGTTTGTCGAATGCAGAGACTTGCGCAGAATATTTTGGAGCCGCGTCAGGTGCCATTGGCATCGCTGGAATTGTCGGTGTCATTACTGTACCTATTGGTGTGGCGTTGGAAGGAATAGCTATAGGCTGTGTAGGTGCGAGCTTAGTCTTGAAATATTTCAGCAAAAAGTTTAGGGGTAAAGCTAGAAAACACGATGAGATAAGAGTGTTGGCTGCAAGCAATAGACGAAGAATTTGCGTTGATTAACAACAAATTAAGAAAGTTTAACGGTATGAAAGAAGATATTAGGACTCAAACAAAAGCGAGAGAAGAATCTGAACGTAATAAAAAGGAAATTGATGATGAAGTAGAAAGGAAATTACAAAAAAAAAGATCTTATAGAAAAACTTACCAATTTACAATAATTAAACAATACGATTCCGATAATCATTTACCACCAAATTATTACGAGAGTACACAGCCTAGCGCTCCATCTATAGAATAATGTATATTATTCTTATAGCGCCCTCACCCGTTTTGTAAGCTGCACTGCGGCTCGCTATTGCACAAAAGCAAACAGCTTGTAGTCAATGGTATGATTCATAATAAATGCATGGCTGAATGCATTCATTGTTAGTTATAGCCTTCAGCGTATCAACATCTGTCCCACAGACTCTGACATGTTTACATGTAAACCTATTGCGTTGTGTATATCACATAATTAAATGATGTCTCTGTGTCCTTACACACCCCGAAAATAAACTCCTCCAAAAAAGTTCGGAAACTCAGGTTTGACAGACGATTTCTCTCTTGTTTCCAACTCCTTTTCCTTGAATTTGGTATCATTGGAAAGCCCTGTTATTCTTCTTTACAATGATGTGTCATTTGTTATGATTAGGCAATTGGGGGGTGTGCAGCACAGCAGAATATGGGGGCAAGTGTAAAGTGAAATGTTACAAAATGCATTGCTATTGTCCAAAAGTGTATTGACTCTTGCTGTTAGGAGTTGTTTGGAGGATTGGTGGTTTGGAATGATTCTCTGCCTACTGACCAATATTTAAAGGTTGTAAGCCATAAATGTGCAGGAAAAGTTTAGAAATCCACATGGCCTGTCACAATAAATTGCCTTCGGGATAGCAACTCAGTTGTTAATGTGCTTGCGTTTCAAACAGAGTAAAAGAATTTGTCATTTTCTGCACTCAAACACCCAGTAATGCTCCATCAGTAACAAGAAGTCTCTCTCACACTACAATGCAACACTCTATCTCTAACAAAAGAAAAAAACAAGCCTTTTTTTTCCTGGTTTAATCATTGAACAGTTTCTAGCCTCAGTAGCGGGTGGACGATCCGAATGCAGCCACAACAGCCTGGCACAGGAGTTGGAAACAAGAGATAAATTGTCAGTCAAACTTGAGTTTCCGAACATTTTTTGAGGAGTTTATATTCCACATAGAAATACTAATGACTCGTCAGACGTCAAAAACGGCTTTCGGAATGTTTGAGACGACGCCCAAATCTATACAATGTGTTCGTGCGAATATATGGAACTCAGGTAATAAAACATCACCCTCTGCTCTCTATATTTAGTTGAGGGGGATTTTTTTATATTCTATTTTATTTTGGATAGCGCCTGCGTGCCATCGTGAGAACGTGACCTTTGATATACACAAACAACCCATTCTTACAGTCAATGAGGCGTGCAACGACACAAAGCCTATTGCTCTATTTTTACTTTGAAGAAAAACAACTCGCTAAGTGATTGTGCAATCCTGTACATGTATTTCCCAATATAGTATACAAATAATGAATGTTTATGAGTGTGATGGTAAGAATAATTTCATGAGGTGACAGATGGCATGTTCTATTCCACGAGGCGAAGCCGAGTGGAATAGAACATGCCATCTGTCACCGAATGAAATTATTCTTTCCATCGCACGAATGTGAAACATTCATTATTTGTTTTATACAACGCCTGAATAAATTCTCGTCATCTGATTGGTAACATGTAAACTGGTGCTTACATAAATGTAAGAAACATGTAGTAACACTGATAGCTGGGGGAACACTTTCAATGCATTTTTATTCAAGTTAAAAACTGTTCAGAATTGTAAAAAACTGTTTCACAAATTCAGAACTTCCAGTAACTAATTACTGTCTCGAAAAGTCTCAAACAGTTCTAAATGTTCACTGTTTTTCAACAAGTTCAGAAGAATTATTCACTTCAGATGCAGAATGTCATCTAAAAATATCCGTTCCGAAGTGTTGAAGATCAAACTGTTCAGAATTGTTAAAAAGCTGTTTCACAAATTCAGAACTTTCAGTAACCAATTAATGCACTTTCATATCCAATTTATGGAAGTGTACAACTGTACTAGTCCAGAAAAGTTAAAAATGCGGATTGCATGCATGGATTTCTTTGTGTACAACGTGCCGTTTTCCTTTCTCAGTCCCGCATAAAACCGGGACAACAAATTGTCGAGTTCCGAATTAGTTAAAGCTTCAATTTGTTCCTGCGTGTCTAGCAAATTCATCTAATCGTTTCACTGCATACCCTATTTGATTTGTCTCTTTGTATTTGTATTTGGAGCGTCAGCATTGCTTACAAGTTCCAATATTTCGTCGTCTGTTAGGAGAACAAACCGCGGCAGTTCGGGTAACTTGGCCGCCATGTTGTGTGAATGACAGCGCTGTTGTAGCGCCACCTAGTGACCGTGAAATTAGAAAAGTTGTTTGGTTCTATCAATGCGCGCGCACCATGTGATAGACCCATGTGATAGAACGTATTGGGCGGGGCGGGTTCGCGTCGTGTGATGGGTCGAATAATTCAATGCACGTGATCGACTCTCCACCAATCGGATGGCGGGGATTTATTCAGGTGTTGTATAAATCACAATGATGACTGCGCAAGCATGCAATGACTGTGATTCAGACGACTAGAACTCTAGCTGTCGATGTGGTAATCAATTTGTTCGCAAGAAAATTGGGTCAGTTTGTCCACTTGCTCTATGGTTTGTCCTAATCGGGTCAGTTTGTCCTACACAACATAGTTCCTCATAATTAGGGCAGTTTGTCCTTCAGGAAGTGGTATGACAGATGTTCCTGTATAAAGGTCACGCTACTGTGTCAAAGGTGATCGGGATGATGAAATGGTACGTAAAAAGCCTTAGTATTACACTCGGTGTAATTACCGTTCGTCTGTAATTCTTCAAAATCGTATAATACGTAAGGTTCTAAGTCGTAATAATCGGTGTTGTAACCGTCATTTGTGACCGGCTCTGCAAAAAGGACTATTATGTCGCAAAATTTGAAAAATGAGTTCTATACATAGTTGAAATTGTCACGTCCTACGCTTTAATTTGGTGTAGGTTTGACACCTGTGGCATTTTCACTTTCATCATCGGTATTGTCATCGTCATTTTCGCTTTCATCACCGGTGTCGCTTTCATCATCGGTGTCGCTTTCATCATCAGTGTCGCTGTCATCATCAGTGTCGCTTTCATTATCGGTGTCGCTTTTTAAGTCGCTTTTGTAAAAGCATTCGTCATCTTCAAATATGAAGATGTTATCGGTAGCTATTTCGATGAGTCGTGGTGTACTATTGTTTTCATTATATTTTTTGATTGCTTGATTTTTCATATATATGTGATAATCTTTGTCGTCACATAGATAAATCGTGGTTTCATCATCGGTATCATCACCATCATCGATGTTTAAATAATCGCTATATTTTTCGGAGACTAAATCATTTAAATCAATCGTAAAATATTTATCAAGGTAACGTTTGGTATAGTTACCCTTCCAATATTGTCTAGTATAAAAAAGATAATATAGTAAGTCTCCTCCCCAATCTGCTCTTATGTCTAAATCTTCATCTTTGTGATAAGGAATTTACCAAGATGGCACATATTCATCTTCATCTTCTTATTGTATTTTTATATATTGTTTTTCTTTTTCAACTATATCGTCTAAACAATCTATCAGATTAAGCAACGTATACCTTTACTGTCACAGAGGTGTACTATTTTTATAACAGATCTTAAATCAACTTTTATAAAATAAGCTTTATTAGTATCTCTTGTATAATGTTCTGCATCATCATCTTGATTGTCTGTAACGTATCGAGTATATTTAAATACATATTTTTTTTTTCTCTAAAAGTTCAGGTATTCTTATTAATGCTGAGAACAGAATGTGTGACACAGGGGCGGATTTATCCTTTCATTTAGGGAGGGGTTGTACCCGCCTATATACCGGTACAGTGTACAGTGTATGGACCAACGGTATACCCACTTGTAACAAGGATGTAGTTTAGCATTGCTAATCACAACTTTGCTCAGCAGCCCAACGGGGGGGGGGGGGGGGGGGGGGGTTGCAACCCCCACAACCCCCCTAGATCCGCCCCTGCTACAGACGAATTTCACATCAGCTACGTCTGCGCACTTTTGCACAATAACAGTGCTACTCTACTTAACAAATTAATTCATGCATGAGTGAATCACACCATGGCATAGAATATTGTTTACTCAGCATTGGGATCCTCGCTTTCAAACCCGGAAATGCGCAGATTGCTGCTATTTGTGTAAATTCCGGATTTGTCTATTCTTTGTAGTTTACCTGCTGAGCAGTAAACACCTGCACGTACAGCGACTGGCCACTGGCAGACTAGCACCTGTTTACGGTACCGTGGAATGGATGGAGCGTGGTGCTGAAAAATTACGTGCAAACGTAACAGAAACCGTCGTTAACAAATCCAGACCAACTGCGCCGGGGCCAACTGCGCCATCCACTTCACTGCCATGTACCCAGACCGATATCAGCAGGAGACCGGCCACAGTCGTGTTAACCACGACCAACGCTGGCTACCTAGATATAGCTGAAAACATGCTGGAGAGCATCAAGAGAATCCGGGCCTGCCCAAACATCACGATCATTGCCGAGGATGAGCGGTCTTACCAACAGCTTACCAAAATAATGAAGTCCCACCCAGGACTCCATGTCCAAAAATCGGATTTGGGATACATCGCGCCGGACAGCATCACCAAACTCACGCCCAGATGGCACAACTTTACGAAGAGGCGCCCGCATTACATCTTATCGTTTCTCGACAAAGGCTACGATGTGCTCTTCGCAGACTCGGATACGGTCTGGTTCCAAGACCCCTTCAAGGATTTCCAAGGGGACTTCGATGTCGCCATGCTTAACCAACGTGAGGTTCCTCTCTATGTGTTTTGCGATGGTTTCGCCTATTATCGACGCACTAATAACACACTTAATCTCGTACGCCAGTGGATTCGTTCATTGGCAACGACGGAAAAGGGGAAAAGTGATCAAAAAGTTCTGAACAAGTTGATCAAAAAGAAGATAATCCCTGGGCTTAAGGTGAAATCCCTAAGCCCAAGTAGGTACGCCGACGGGCTAAAGTACTTCATTGTAAAGGGCTGGAGAAATAAACACAAGAACATTACTGTTATGCATTTAAATTTTCTGCCCGATCATAATGCCAAAGTGACGAAATTAAAGGAATGTGGGTGGTGGTTTATATAGAATCAGAAGATTATTAGGAAAGTCTTTTGGTTTGTCATTGCGTCATTCTATAAATTTGGGGTCGATGAATCTGGTCGAGGCCGGCTCGAGGCCGCTTATTTTGACAAATTTTCCCACCAATTCACATGTGCATGATCACTCGGACTTCATCAAAATGCCGTTGACTTAAAAATAAAAAATCCAACAAAATTTTAACATTGTTTGAATGATTTATTACGTGTTTAATAGCTGGCCTTGGACGTTGTGGCCTCGGCCTTGGCCTCAGACGTTGCGGCCTCGGCCTCGGAGGTTGTGGCCTCGGCCTTGGAGGTTGTGGCCTTGACGACAACACTGGAAATTACACAAGTCGGGTGTAACAGGAACACCAAAAAATGTCACACTTTTGGACCCCGAATTTATGGAATGACCCCCATTGTTATCTGACGCTTTACATGTATGATATAGCATGGCGGATCTGATCCGACAACATAGTTGCAGACAATGGCCATACTTTGCGGGATTCAACATGTAGGATTGCATACATGACACAAAAACAAACCTGTCAATGTTTGAGCTCAATCCGCTCAATCCGTCATCCGAGTCATGACAAAATAGTGAACAATTGTTCGTTTTTGGATGTCTTCACATTATACAATTCCCTCGAACATGACAGTGTTTCAGACTGACGTGTTTCTCAGGATGGTACCGGCGGTACCGTCTTTATAAGCTTTTAGATCACCTGATGAAAACTAATCAATTTGGTTGTTAAATAGCAAAATTAATAATCATTCTACATTTATATGACACCAGATCTATTTGTAAGTGATTGTGGGGGAAAAAAAGAGGAAAGGTCTTGAATTGGGTTTAGGGTCGAGTTTTGAGTTTATCTATTGTGTATACATTTTGTATGTAACTGTACATTTGTGAATATGGAATTTGCGTCGGGGTGGTGAAAATTATGAGAGGTTTTTGCCCTTCCCGACGTATTGTATGAAGTATTGTATGCTATGAACTTTCCGAGAGACGGTGGGAAAAATACAGAGTAGCCCAGATGTATACGTAAACCTCTGATTTTTGGCGAGCTGCGAAGCAGTGCGAGCCTATGTAATACCAATTGCTGTCCCGCGTCTGTATGTCCGTCCGTCCGTCCGTCCGTCTGCATTAAGATGTTAAAGTTTTTTGCTTCCTATGGGTGAGAACAAAACAGAGGTTAAATGGCGCCAGCAACGGTGAGAAAGTGTATCAGCCCCCCCCCCCCCCCCCCCCCCCCCCCCCCCCCCCGCTTGTAATTCTATTTTTGCAGGCAGAACATTTGGGAGTCGCATTTCTGGCCAAATTTCAGAAAACCCCCCTCCCCCCTGCAAACATTTCTGGATCCGCCCCTGATCCGTGATATGTAAACGGTGTCTTGTTAACCAAACTGGAAATAGAAATCAACATTACCAGCAGGAACACCAATAGATTCACGTTATAATGTACTGTTCAGTGTGATGAGTGATTTCCAGTTCGTTTGTACTGACGTCATACATTTCACATGAACCTCTTCGATCCGCCTTGATCGGAACTGGGCCAATACAGGCCAATTACAGCAAAAAGGGCAAAACAAATTGTTTGGTTGTCCTCCACACCCCTACGCCAAGGGGGAGCGGGAGGGCGGATTTTGTATTTCTTTTAATTCTCCGGAAGTCCAACTTCAAACCATACACAAAGTAAAACAAACACACAAATGTTATTATATACAGTTTAATATCATCTAAAAAGATGTAACATAACAGTGTTTTATTGTACAAGTCTTTCAGATGCATCACCGAAATAAAATAGAATGAACTTCAGATTTGAAAACGTGTGAGTATGTAAAACCACAACTTAAACTGGCACTCACATTGCGGTCGCCCAGCCCGGGCGCGAATAATTGTTTTCCCAAACGACATCCGAATGGATGCATTGTTGAGCGCCCTCTTTAATACTTTTAATATACGTATGCATATGTTATAGGGATAGGTATATAATGCAATGAATTCTCGCTTTCTGCCGAGCATTCCGATGGCTCAGTCGATACGGTGTTAATTTTTTCCCCCTAATTTCCAGCTTTGGAGGATTTTTTTTAAAGGGAAGTAAAGTCCGAAATCTCATAGCGTTGACCCCATTCGGATGTCGTTTGGGAAAATAAATCGCAGCCCGGCCCGCCGGGCGCTGCAGGCTAAACGCCGATCCGTTTACACACAGGGCCACAATTTCATGGAATCCGTATAACACCAAATTCTGTGCTAACGTCCCGCAATAGACCAGTTTCCTAATCAATTCAAATGTATGCACGCATGCGCATAATTGGGACCTGCAGGAAAAAGCAAAATCGGCCCATTGAAAATGTACAGGGTCCAAAAAGATTGGTATTTTCTCGCAATTTCTGCTAGCAGAAAATTGATATTTTTAAAAACGGGTTTTGCTACTTCTAAAATCCCCTTCTCATGGGGAACTTCTTTAGATTTGCACACTCGGGAATCCCTTGTGTGGTGTAGCGTACAGTTCCACGAGCTCCGAACTTTAACTGTGACAACTTGCAGACGAGAGCCGGGCTCGTGTACCAATTGTCCATGAAAATGAAATGTCCCTTATTTCCAAATCCTTTAATTAGGTCGAGAACTACATGCCCAGCAGATGTAAGATTAGGTGGGTGGTGTGTTGAAGCATAACCAACGGAGGGTTGACTAGATTCTTTTGATGTGGGCTGAAAGCCAGTGAACACCTTCCAGGCACATATGTATAACCGGTTTCTGACTCGTTCAAAGAAAAACATTTCAATCCCCATTTGGCAGACTTTCGTGGCATGTACTGTTTGAAACCAAGTCCGCCTTTGAACTTGACCATTGTCTCATCCGGTGAGAGGTTTTGGCCTGGCTTGTAAATGCGAGGAAAGGATGGCAGTACAATGTCGAGCAGCGGGCGAACCTTGGACAGTTTGTCGGGGGGAGCATCACCTGGTTGAGCTCTGTTGTTGGCAAGGTGGAAAAATCGAAGGATCGCAGTGAATCGATTGCGAGACATGGTCGCCGAATACAGGGGACTTCGCAGAACTTCGAACCTGGACCAGTGCATGCTGTAGCGAGGCCTTTTGTTGATACCCATGCACAGAAGCAAGGCCATGAATGCCACCATTTCAGGAACAGTAGTTGGAGTCCAGGCAGGCCGATGATTGGCTGCATCTGCACACATTGTTTGGTCGGCATAGCGATTGGTTTCCTCAACCATCAACTCCCACACTGCTTGGCAGAAGAAGAGCTGAAAGATCTGCATGGGTGACAGGTGACTGAAATCTTCCGTACAGCCAGTCTCTTCACTGAAGTTCATCGGTGGGCGCTTGCTGTAGGAGGTGCTTGCTTTATTCCATCCACACCTGAAATAGGAACATTCAGAAAGGTAATGGGACGCTATTCATTTCACAGCACATTTTCTTTAAGGTAGTATACAACATTAGCTTTTGTTTTTTGGGTCAAACGGATTGATCCGGGGTTTTGTATTTTTTTGGACGATTTGGCCGACCATTTTTGGAAATTGCTACAAAATGTCAGTTTTGTTTAACAGAACAGCACACCAGGATGCTCGAGACTATTCTTGACGGTCAGGTACAGTCATTCATAACAATGAGGTAGTTTTTTCTTGTTTGGGTGGGGAGGGGGGGGGGGGGGTGGTGGCAAATGTTGTATTACCTTTAATGACAAACTGTCCTTACAATGCTGTTTTTGGATGCTCATATCTAGTGTTCCCACTGTAATACGTGCAGCCATGATTCAATTGCTGTAGGCCTTTTATCCCTTAATTCACATAAGACACAGATTGGATTTAATATTTTGATTATCTTACTTATCAATCTTAGCTAACAAGTAAAACTACGGACATTCAGAAACATGTGCGAGGCTGCTGTTCATTTGCAGACCAATGTTCTTATAGGAAATTGTGATTAATATTTTGATTTCGGGGGTACATGTACATTAAGTTAATATAGTTTTAATTACATTCAAATCTCCTCCTTTTTAAAGATTATTATTGCCGCCTGTCTTTTTAGTAATTGAATAAGGCCCGATTCAGTGGAATTGAAATGTGCCTTTTTTCAGCATTGCATTTGGATGCAAAATCATCACCCACTTGACTTTGCATACTTCAGGTACAAATTTCAATATTTTCATCAATTTCTAATTGGATTCCATCGGATTATGCAATGCAAACTTAAACGTTCAGTGCTTTTTATGATTTTCCCTGCAAAAGAACATCAAAAAGCAAATGTTAGATTACAGTAGCCTAGTAATAGACATGAATGACGGATGCGAAACATTTCGAGACTAGCCAAGTTGAACCATTTAAGTTTTATGAACCTCCCTACCTGAAGTTTGGCTTTCCCGACGAAGTTGATGAGGTTTGGATTGCCTCTCCATCACTTTCTTCAGATGTTGCTAGAGAAGATTAATCATCGGACATAGCTGAACCGCTATCTGCGAAGATTTCCTCCAAAATCTTGGAAGCGCTTTCGGCCACGATGGCGGCTAAGTGGCGTGAGGATGCAAAGTGCGTTTCGCGCGCTTGCCTTTTAAAGTGTTTAAATCATTGACCTCCACAGGGGCGGATCTAGGTTTTACCCAAGGGGGGGGGGGGGGGGTTTACCTGAGGTGATTGGCCTACACACCCCAGCGTGCCGATTTTTCGACACCCGACACTGGTTATTTTTATTTTTTTTCTCAGCCCAAGGGGGGGGGGGGGGGGGTTTAAACCCCCAAACCCCCCCCCCCCCCCGTAGATCCGCCACTGCTCCATTATATAGACTGGATAGGACACCGCGTCGTGTTCGTGCACGAATGCGTGGCCGCGCAATGGCGGCGCACCAGAGTGTTCACTTTATATACTCAACCAATTTTTTTTTAAAAGAATGTTGCAATTTACAAAAAAATGTTGCCCCCGATTTTTTTGCCCCAGAAAATAATTTTGAAAAGGGAGGGGGGATACCTATGGACTCTTGACATTGCGGTGCCATTTACACCCCACTACTCGGAAATAGGCCTACATATCACCACGGTCAATTCCTAGGACTAGAAAAAAGGAATGACAACCTCGAATATTTTTTTGACAGTACAGAAAAGAAGAAGCAAACTGAAGTGACATATATATTATAATTAAATTACACTCAGTACTGGTACACTCTAAAAAAAGTTGGTCAAAATGGGTTGATATTTTGCCCATTGTTGGTCGACATATCAACAACCTAAAATCTTGAGCAAATTCTTTCCAATAATTGGTTAATTTTTACCTGAATTAACCAACAATGTGGTAAATTAATACCAATTTTGGGTAGATAACAGTTGCCCATTTATGTTTTACCTAACGTTTTTACAGTGATAAACATGAAACAGAAATACCAAGAGACCTACAATATGGAGGATGGAAAATAACTATAAAATCCGCCTAACTGTTGATTTGAAACTATAAAGAAAGACTGACTAAAAGTATCAATATTAGAACTAGCACGAGTCAATCGATGAATAAACCCATTTTTTGGTAGCACTGACCCTATTAGCCTTTTAGAGGTATGGCGGACACAATAGGAGAGGGCGCTATTTGATTTGGGTATACCTTTTGTAAAACCACAGGAAATTTCAAAGGTGAAGATTAGGCATGATCTATGGATTGTACTTTTGATACATCTTTAACTCAAAACAATATCTGATTCTGACTTTCACTGGAATTTGTGGTTTCACAAAATGTTTTAGTAAGTCCAGAGAAATATCAACCACATTACTGCCAAGAAAGCGATAAAATTTGCTTTGTACATACTCAATAAGAGCATCTTGGGAAGCAGGTATTGAGTTGAAACAAACCGAAGAAAATTCAAGACTTCGCCTTACAAGAGAACAGTAAAGCACTTTTTAGTTTGGGAGTCCAAGTTTTTGCAATGACGCCAACAAATATCCAACATACGATTTGCTTTGGCAGTCTATTATATGTATTCATACAACATTCTAGTCCATTGTGCCAGCTCAAGGCTATCCACTCACAAAATAACATGGGTTTACGAAGCTCAACTCAACTTGTATTGTGCAGCCTATAATGAATCATGCATGAGACTGAACAACACGGCTTGCGCTCAAGACGTTGTTACGTATATACGCGATAACCGGCCGCCGCAAGAGGGCGTTATCACGACAAACTATTAATAGCCACGAACCGCCAGTAACAACGTCTTGGGAATCTTGTAGGTTCCGTGTTGTGCGCACGCACCTGCTTATCCTACTGATTGCAGCGCGCATTATGAATACATAAATAAATGCATTATGCATAGATCTAACCCCTGACTACTACCGCCCGAGTGTTAGTATGAAGATAAAGGTACAGCAGGTCCGTGCTATTTAGATTGTTTGGTAGGGCCGAGGGGAATGAACTAAAAAGTTCCGGATCGGAATGATGGAAATATAATAAACAGAAAATCTTAACGGGGCTGAATATGATATATTATAATGGTGCTGAGGAGACCTTGTTAGGTGATTTGATTTAGATATAAAATAAGAAAGGCCGTGATGATGATAATAATAAAACAAATAGCTCACAAGGCCCTAGTCTTTACGGCCGGGGAAAACGGAGATTGTCGTACTGTGGTGATTCGATTGTCACACAGTAGGCAATTTCTTCTCTGTCTAAGAAAGTACCATACCCATAATGCTATGCTCAACTCACGAGGCCTGTCCTCCACAATGGTACACAAATGTTTCATTTACAGAGGCAATTGCTTCTCTGTCTAAAAGTACCACACTCATAATGGTATGCTCAACTCACGAGGCATGTCCTCATCCGGCGATGCGCCAGCGGTGGGAATTCAATTTAAAACAGCGACAAATATTTCTTTCCAAATTACTCTGGCGATTGACGTAAATGTGTACATATTGCGAATGAAGCACCATGGCTTCAGTCAAGTATGTCACCTTATTTAAAACAAATCAACTTTAAAATGGGTCTCCGATTCTGTCTGTCCACCAATCATGGACACTCTGCCTAACAAGGCAGATTCAAGAAAATATTGTATCACTAGAAAGAGTAAAACAAATAGAAATAAATTGAGGGTCAATGGTCATGAAAGGTAAAACCTATTTCAGTTAAAAAGTTGTGACCAAATTGCTAAATTGATAAACAAAATTAATTGTTAGACAGAGAAGAAATTGCCTCTGTAGATGAAACATTTGTGTATTATGGTGGAGGACAGGCCTCGTGAGTTGAACATACCATTATGAGTATGGTACTATTAGACAGAGAAGAAATTGCCTCTGTAGATGAAACATTTGTGTACCATGGTGGAGGACAGGCCTCGTGAGTTGAGCATACCATTTTGAGTTTGGTACTTTTAGACAAAAAGCAATTGCCGCTGTAAATGAACCATTTGTGTACCATTGTGGAGGACAGGCCTCGTGAGTTGAGCATACCATTATGGGTATGGTACCTTATTAGACAGAGAAGAAATTGCCTCTGTAAATGAAACATTTGTGTACCATTGTGGAGGACAGGCCTCGTGAGTTGAGCATACCATTATGGGTATGGTACTTTATTAGACAGAGAAGAAATTGCCTACTGTGTGACAATCGAATCACCACAGTACGACAATCTCCGTTTTCCCTAGTCGTAAAGAGGGCCTCGTGAGCTATTTGTTGTATTATTATCATCATCACGGCCTTTTAAATTTTATATCTAAATCAAATCAAATCACCTAACAAGGTCTCCTCAGCACCATTATAATATATCATATTCAGTCCCGTTAAGATTTTCTGTTTATTATATTTCCATCATTCCGATCCGGAACTTTTTAGTTCATTCCCCTCGGCCCTACCAAACAATCAAAATAGCACGGACCTGCTGTACCTTTATCTTCATACTAACACTCTGGCGGTAGTAGTCAGGGGGTTAGATCTAAGCATAATGCATTTATTTATGTATTCATAATGCCGCAGCAATCAGTAGGATAAGCAGGTGCGTGCGCACAACACGGCTTCTACAAGTTCACAAGACGTTGTTACTTGCGGTTTGTGGCTATTAATAGTTTGTCGTGATAACGCCCTCTCGCGGCGGCCGGTTATCGCGTATATACGTAACAACGTCTTGAACCAAGACTAGAGCGCAAGCCGTGTTGTTCAGAGGCTGCACAATACAAGTTGAGTTTAGCTTCGTAAACCCATGTCATTTTGTGAGTAGATAGCCTTGAGCTGGCACAATGACTAGAATTTTGTATAGACTGTAAGCTGGCGTCATTTGGCTGTTTTGATCAGGCTGTATGCGAAACCAAGCCATCCTGATAAAATCCGATTTTTTGTTGCTACAACTTGAAGTTCAGTTCATGTCTATCTCCTGCTTTTACGACTGACCAAAAGAAGTGACTGGTGTTGGTTTTAGGTGTATACTGACGTGCCAAGGAATGATGTTGACTAATCGAAGGAGCCGCAGGATTCTTGTGGCGTATTTCGCCATATCCGTCTGTCTGCTTGTTGGTAAGCCATGTTCACAATACATTGTACATAGTAGTAGTATTAATATGGGAACTGCCGCTTTTGTACCAAATCATAAATATTCGATTCTGCGCTAAATCAGTTCTATTTTTAAAACTTTAAATTTGTTTTACAAATTTCAGAACTTTTTCCACCACACAAAAATAGATTGTGCTCTCTCTCAATCGCACCAACTTTATTATCTTTTTGGCATATAACAAAAAAATTATATATTTTGTTTTGTTTTTATTAAAAATATTATATTACGTTAATAATAAAATGGAATCGCAGTCGTCAATCTCTGGTTATTCGAGGTGGTCGATAAATAATCTACGACGATACGTAGAACAACAACATATTTAAGTCTCACAACGAGTCAACCGTAGTCTGCAGGCTTTACGAGGCTATTTAAGATGGACGTTAGAACATCTACGTAGTACGGTACAACGATACCAACCTCAACAAGCCACGTATACTCGACGAGACAAGATCGAAGATTCTTCAAATAGTTTTCGAGAAGCTGATTTTCGGGAGACGAGAAGATTTGAAAACAGTTATAGAAACTGGGAACTTATACCAAATCTGTTTACTGACGATCCGAAACAATTCTACAATACCCACGCGTCAATGATCAAAAACAAAATCACTGCCGAATTATGAGAACTAAGAACAATTAAACTTCAGATTGCTATGATAGTGAAATATACAAGAACGACATCAGAAGGTGAGATTAAAACTTCGGAGGCAGCTCATTTTAGCGATCAGATAGTTGTCTTAAACGAGAGAGATATAAATCTAACACTAAGTCCACAATTTGAGAAGATATTAAAGATTATAGATAAATGGACAAAAGGAGAAACTGGTTGGATTATCGATAAAATACTAGCGTTTTACATCAACGTAAACAGGTTTACACCCTTGGCAGGTGCTTCTTACGTAGAACTTCCCAAGTATCTCAATGATAAATACGCAACCATCAACATTCAAAACAAAGACCAATAGTGTATAAGATGGTGTATAAGAACCGCCTTGGGTATATACACCGATAAAGTTAAAAACAAAATAAAAACAAACTCAAATTACAAAATTTTCGAACTTTCCCAAACCCATACATCAGATATCCAGAATAGAAAGACAAAATAATGATAAACGTGTTTGGATATGAGGAAGACAAACCGATATATCCATTATACCTATCTAAAAACCCCTCTGCTCAAAAATGCATTAATTTGCTGTTGTTTAGCGGTCATTATTGCTGGATAAAGAACGTGCCTAGATTATTTTCCAGCGTTACGTCAAACCAACATCGTAAACATTTCTGCTTGAGATGTTTATGGCATTTTAATTTACAAGCAAAGTTTGAAAGACACGAGCTAGATTGTCAAGGAGTAGACGCACTTCCATCCAGAGTTGAAATGCCAGCTCCGGGCAAAAACTATACAAATGTACAAGATGCACCTTTTGTCATCTACGCGGATTTTGAATCTATATTAGAAAAAAACAACGAGTGATTGTAAAACTCACATTTACAGAGCCTGTGGTTATTCATTCTTGTTAGATGCGATGGTTGTAAAATATATCAAAAGACATACAGAGGTAGAGATGCGGTAGATCAGTTTATAGATTCGTTGAAAGTACTGGAGCCTGATATTAATATCCTACTCGCTGACACTATACCAATGGAATTCCCTACAAGACGAAAAAATTCACCTAAACTCCAACACATGCTGGATTTGGAAAAACATTTTTTACCCAAATTACTCCTGTAATTGTCAGTGTGATAAGCCGGAAGAACCCAATATACGAAAGAATATAGAAATAGAAGAGTATTCGTATGTAAACAACAAAGGATACGTCGAGAAAAAATGTATGTCTTGTAACAAGAAGATTAACAAATTTCGAAAAGTTAGAGATCACTGTCATATCACTGGTAAATATCGCGGTGCTGCACACGCTCACCGTAATCTTAAATTACAAATACGACCCTTCACAATTTTGAGAACTATTTTGCACACTTGATAATGCAGGGCATTTCCAAGTACCGAAAAGACATCGGATGCATACCCAAAAATTCAGAAAAATACATTACATTCTCAGTTAGCCAATATAGATTTAACGACTCGTTTAATTTCATGGCTAGATCCCTAGACGACCTAGTAAAATCTTGTCTAAAAGAATCTTTTAGTTTACTCTTAAAATATTTTGGTGAAGAGAATGTAGACTCGCTATTACAAAAAGGTGTTTGTTTATCCGTACGAGTATATGGATTCGTTTGAGAAATTTGATGAGACTCGTTTACCACCCAAGGAGTGCTTTTATAGCAGTCTAAAAGACAAACACATATCGAGCGAAGACTATGAAAGAGCGCAACCAGTATATATGGGAAAAATTTGGTATTCAAAACTTGGGTGAATATCACGACTTCTACGTGACTACGGACACTTTGCTACTCGCTTGGGTATTTGAGAATTTTAGGCTGATGTGTAGAAAAAAACACTACAAATTGAATCCTGCCAACTACTACACAGCACCAGGTTTATCGTGGGATGCGCTATTGAGACACTCGAAAATTGAATTGGAACTTTTGACCGATATAGACAGACACTTATTTTTCAAAAAGGCGAAAAGAGGAGGAATATCGAGCGTTGGAAGTGCTAGATATTTCAAGACAAATAACGAGTATCTGGAGGACTACAAACCCAATGAGGATTCTTCGTATATTATCTATCTTGATGCCAACAATTTGTACGGCTGCGCTATAAGTCAATACTTGCCCTACGGAGAATTTAAATGGATATCTCCAAAGCAATTTACCCACTCTCGCATCATGTCGCTAAGTGACACTTCTAAAACAGGATACATGTTTGAGGTAGACCTAGAATACCCAACCAATCTTCACGTCTTACACAATGACTATCCGCTACTGAGCACCCAAGAATATAGAATGGCTATCAGAGCATCAACTGAACCTGATGGATTCGATAGAGCCTAGCGCGCAAGTGCCAAAATTGACATGTACGCTCTACTCCCCCCAAAAATACGTATTACAATACGTCACGTTGAAACAATATCTAAAACTAGGTCTAAAACTAGTAAAAGTACATAGCGTTCTAAAATTCAAACAAGCACCTTGGATGAAATCATACATCGACAAAAACACCCAACTAAGAACAAAATCAAAGTCAGATTTTGAAAAGGATTTTTTTCAAGTTGATGAACAACTCGGTATTTGGTAAAACAAAATGTAATACGCGGACACGTACGCGCACACAGACTGTGCGTGTGGAAAGGACAGGGAGGGACATGTACACGTAGTAGAAAAACCCAGTGCAGTCTGCGGCCGGCGTTCGTGACTCAACTATATAGCACAGGGGTGAGATTTGTCCGGATTCTTCCTGATTTTAGGATTTTTTTGTCGGGATTTCAGAATTTTTAAAGAATCTCTTAAAACTGGAATTCCTGAGGTATTGTACTAAAGGTATTTTTACGGGGGGTGCCTTTAGGCAAATACAAACTATATGTTGATCTGGGGGTCCTCGTGGATTTTTCGTGGATTTTTCGTGGATTTCGTGGATTTTTCATTTTTGGCTAATCTCACCCCTGATAGCAAATCTCACCCCTTATAGCAGCACGCATAAACAACAATTTGAATGCTCGCGTAAGCGGGATTATGATTGGTGATCGGGGCAAGGTCCAATCTGAATAATTTCTATATTATTACTTAGACCAGAATCTCCCTTTTAACAATATTTTTTTTGAGAATGTCGTACAATGGCGCTGTTTCTATTTACGGTGAGTTGAAGAGACATACTGGTCAAGTGAAAACCGCGAATTTACACACAAAATGGTGATACATTTTGCTAAAACTGCGATATTTTTTGATTGCTTGATTTTTCATATATATGTGATAATCTTTATATTTTTCGAAGACTAAATCATTTAAATCAATCGTAAAATATTTATCAAGGTAACGTTTGGTATAGTTACCCTTCCAATATTGTCTAGTATAAAAAATATAATATAGTAAGTCTCCTCCCCAATCTGCTCTAATGTCTAAATCTTCATCTTTGTGATAAGGAATATACTAAGATGGCACATATTCATCTTTATCTTCTTCTTGTATTTGTTTATATTGTTTTTCTTTTTCAACTATATCGTCTAAACAATCTATCAGATTAAGCAACGTACCTTTACTATCACAGAGGTGTACTATTTTAATTAAAGATCTTAAATCAACTTTTATAAAATAAGCTTTATTAGTATCTCTTGTATAATGTTCTGCATCATCATCTTGATTGTAACGTATCGAGTATATTTAAATACAGAAACATTTTTTCTAAAAGTTCAGGTATTTTTATTAATGCTGAAAACAGAATGTGCGACACAGGGGCGGATCTAGCCTTTCATTTAGGGAGGGGTTGTACCCGCCTATATACCGGTATAGTGTACAGTGTATGGACCAGCGGTATACCCACTTGTAACAAGGATGTAGTTTAGCATTGCTTATCACAACTTAGCTCAGCAGCCTAGGGGGGGGGGGGGGGTTGCAATCCCCCTAGATCCGCCCCTGCTACAGACGAATTTCACATCAGCTACGTCTGCGCACTTTTGCACAATAACAGTGATACTCAACAAATTAATTCATGCATGAGTGAATCACTCCATAGCATAGAATGTTGTTCACTTAGCATTGGGATCCTCGCTTTCAAACCCGGAAGTGCGCAGCAGGGGCGGATCTAGGTTTTACCCAAGGGGGGGGGGGGGGGGGGGGGGGGGGGGTTTACCTGAGGTGATTGGCCTACACACCCCAGCGTGCCGATTTTTCGACACCCGACAATGGTTATTATTTTTTTTTTCAGCCCAAGGGGGGGGGTTTAAACCCCCAAAACCCCCCCCCCCGTAGATCCGCCACTGCGCAGATTAATGCTATTTGTGTAAATTCCGGATTCGTCTATTCTTTGTAGTTTACCTGCAGAGCAGCAAACACCTGCACGTACAGCGACTGATCACTGGCAGACTAGCACCTGTTAACGGTACCGTGAAATGGATGGAGCGTGGTGCTAAAAAATTACGTGCAAACGTAACAGAAACCGTCGTTAACAAATCCAGACCAACTGCGCCGGGGCCAACTGCGCCATCCACTTCACTGCCATGTACCCAGACCGATATCAACAGGAGACCGGCCACAGTCGTGTTAACCACGACCAACGCTGGCTACCTAGATATAGCTGAAAACATGCTGGAGAGCATCAAGAGAATCCGGGCCTGCCCCAACATCACGATCATTGCCGAGGATGAGCGGTCTTACCAACAGCTTACCACAAGAATGAAGTCCCAGCCAGGACTCCATGTTCAAAAATCGGATTTTGGATACATCGCGCCGGACAGCATCAAAAAACGCACGCCCAGATGGCACAACTTTACGAAGAGGCGCCCGCATTACATCTTATGGTTTCTCGACAAAGGCTACGATGTGCTCTTCGCGGACTCGGATACGGTCTGGTTCAAAGACCCCTTGAAGGATTTCCAAGGGGACTTCGATGTCGCCATGGTTGACGAACGTCAGTTTCCTAACTCTGTGTTTTGCGATGGTTTCGCCTTCTATCGACGCACTAATAACACACTTAATCTCGTACGCCAGTGGATTCGTTTATTGGCAACGACGGAAAAGGGGAAAAGTGATCAAAAAACTCTGAACAAGTTGATCTCAAAGAAGATAATCCCTGGGCTTAAGGTGAAATCCCTAAGCCCAAGTAGCTACACCGACGGGCTAAGGTACTTCCGTATAAAGGGCTGGAGAAATACACACAACAAAACGACTGTTATGCATGTAAATTATCTGCTCAATCATAATGCCAAAGTGACGAAATTAAAGGAATTTGGGTGGTGGTATATATGAAATAAGAAGATTATTAGGAAAGTCCTTTTGTTTGTCATTGCGTCATTCTATAAATTTGGGGTCCAAAAGTGGGAAATTTTTGGTGTCCCTGTTACATATTGACATGTATAATATTTTGCAATTCAGGACACATTCTTTAATGCCTTATGAGTGATTATGCCGGTAAAGCCAAGAACCTGCCAAACAAGTAAAAAATAGTGTGAAGTCAGTTTTAATGATACTTGATGGGAAATTCCCAGTGTTGGAAGTTCCGGACTTGATGAATCTGGTCGAGGCCGGCTCGAGGCCGCTCACTTTTACAAATTTTCCCACCAATTCACATGTGCATGATCACTCAGACTTCATAAAAATGCCGTTGACTTAAAAATAAATATAATCCAACAAAATCTTAACATTGTTTGAATGATATATTACGTGTTTAATAGCTGTCCTCGGACGTTGTGGCCTCGGCCTTGACCTTAGACGTTGTGGCCTCGGCCTCGTAGGTTGTGGCCACGGCCTTGGAGGTTGTGGCCTTGACTACAACACTGGAAATTACACAAGTCAGGTGTAACAGGAACACCAAAATATGTCACACTTTTGGACCCCGAATTTATGGAATGACCCCATTGTTATCTGACGCTTTACATGTATGATATAGCATTGGCGGATCTGATCCGACAACATAGTTGCAGACAATGGCCATACTTTGTGGGATTCAACATGTAGGCTTGCATACATGAGACAAAAACAAACCTGTCAATGTTTTTGGATGTCTTCATATATACAATTCCCTCGAAGATGACAGCTTTTCAGACTGACGTGTTTCTCAGGATGGTACCTGTACCGTCTTTATAAGCTTTTAGATCACCTGATGAAAACTAATCAATTTGGTTGTTAAATAGCAAAATTAATAATCATTCTACATGTATATGACACCAGATCTATTTGTAAGTGATTGTGGGGGAAAAAAAGAGGAAAGGTCTTGAATTGGGTTAAGGGTCGAGTTTTGAGTTTATCTATTGTGTATAAATTTTGTATGTAACTGTACATTTGTGAATATGCAATTTGCGTCGGGGTGGTGAAATTTATGAGAGGTTTTTGCCCTTCCCGACGTATTGTATGAAGTATTTTATGCTATGAACTTTCCGAGAGACGGTGGGAAAAATACAGAGTAGCCCAGATGTATACGTAAACCTCTGATTTTTGGCGAGCTGCGAAGCAGTGCGAGCCTAATGTCATACCAATTGCTGTCCCGCGTCTGTATGTCCGTCCGTCCGTCCGTCGGGCGGGCCGGCCGTCCGGCCGTCTGCATTAAAATGTTAAAGTTTTTTGCTTCCTATGGGTGATAACAAAACAGAGGTTAAATGGCGCCACCAACGGTGAGAAAGTGTATCAGACCCCCCCCCCCCCCCCCCCCCCCCCCCCCCACTTGGGCTTGATATTCCGAAGCTCTCTGAAGCAGATCAGTCTCTGTTGGAGGCACCATTTACAAAAGAGGCGTTGTACTGTACCCTTGCTTCTATGAAACGTAATAAGTCCCCTGGTTTTGATGGGCTCCCTGTTGAATTTCACACAGTCTTTTGGAAGGACATTTTTGATTTATTAGTTAACTCCTTGAATTACTCCTATGATACTGGCTGTTTATCCCAATCTAAGAGAACTGGCATTATTACTTTGCTCCCCAAGAAAGACAGAGATTCGCTTAGAATTAAGAATTATAGACCCATTTCTTGATTGACTGTTGATTATAAACTAATTGCTAAGACAATAGCTAATCGTTTAAAACTGCATCTTGATGATCTTATTCACTAAAGGGTAGGAATATTGGTGACAGTGTCAGGTTAATCTTGGATATCATTGATTATACTGATGATTTGCCAGGTGTTATTCTTTTGTTGGATATTGAAAAAGCCTTTGATTATGTTAGCCACAATTTGTTATTTCAGGTGCTCAAACATTTTAATTTTGGAAATAGATTTATCAAGTGGATCCAGACATATTATTATACTAGGAAGAGTTATGTCATGAACAATGGTTTTCTTACTCAGGCAATTTCTATGGAAAGAGGAATTTTCCAGGGCTGTCCGATTTCACCCATCTTTTTCTTTTTGTCATTGAAGTTCTCGGCCTTGCAATTAGGCAGAATGACAACATTTGTGGTCTCCCCATTGGTAATTACAACCTTAAACTTTCCATGTTGGCTGATGATACATTTATTTATTTATTTATTACATTTCTTTACCCAGGGTGTGCCCAAACAGTTTAAAACTGGTTTCCATTGGGGCCCTGCATATTATTAGTTAAAATTGAATATTTACACATTCATACAAAGTATTTAAACAAATACAATAATGTTTACACAAATAAATATATCTTCGGTTAACTTTTCAACTCTCCAGTAGAAGCCTATTGCTGATTTACGGGATGGGCGAAAAACCCGCGAAAAAAAAAAACCCTTTTAGGGTGAAAAACAAGGGGAAATTCCCATCCGGTTCCAAAGTATTTTGGCAACCAAGTTTATAACTCCGCAGTTCAGCGTAAATTATACAGAAATATCACTGATAGATGGCTTTACGTAGCTCCGATTTAAATGTACTTAAAGAGTTTATGGTTCTCATTTGTTCAGGCAGATTATTCCATATACTGGCACCACTCACAGCGAAACTTGTCACGTAGCATTCCTTTTTGGCGAAAGGAACTTTCAGTGCCATTTGGGTCGATTGTCGTGTTTCACGAATCACTGTAAGTGGTGTAAACAGATTTGTCATGTACAAAGGAGTCATTTTGTTAAGGCTTTTGAAAACAAAGATAGCCTTTTTGAACTGAACTCTTTCTTTAAAAGGAATCCAATTTAGTCTGGCAAACATATCAGCTGAGGGGGTGAGGGAGGTACATTTAAGGATTATCCGTGCTGCTCTTTTTAGACATTTGTTGAGGGTATTGTCGTGAGATATGTACCTTCCTCCCCACACCGTACAGCAATACTCTAAAGATGGCATAACTAAACTTACAAAGAGTGTGTGCAGGCTGCTTTGGGGAACGTAATCACGAATTCTGTTTAACACACCCAATTTAGACGAAACAGTCTTCCTTACGTATTCAACATGTGTACCCCAACTTAATGTTTCATCAACAACTACACCCAAGCATTTACAAGATTTCACTTTTTCGATAACCTTATCAGCAATGCACACGTTTAGGTCGACGTTGGATATTTTCTGCCTTGAACCAATAAGCATACATTTGGTTTTGTTGGCATTTAATGCTAGTTTGTTTCTTTGGCACCAGTTGTGAATACTAGCAAGAGCTACATTCAAGTTCCTTTCTATTTCGTTAATACCAGAGGAGCTACAAGTTAATGTGGAGTCATCTGCATACATAAATAAGTTGCAATTTTGGGGTATACAGGATGGAAAATCACTACTATAAACAATGAATAAAAGTGGCCCTAAGATCGACCCTTGTGGAACGCCTATGTCTATGGGCAAGACCTTCGATATTGTGCCCTTAATATTTACAGACTGACTACGACCGCCCAGGTACGACTTAAACCAATTAATTCCAGAAGATGACAAATTCAGCTTCTTCAATTTGCCTAGTAGGATTACATGATCCACACAATCAAAAGCTTTACTAAGATCTATGAACACGCTACCTGTAACTTCACCTTGCTCCATAGCCTCAAAACACTTGTTTGTTAAATCGTGTAGAGTGCTTTCAGTTGAGTGCAAGGGTCTAAATCCGGATTGGCAACTAGGTATCAAATTGTTATCATCGAGGTAGCTATATACTGCCGAGTGCACCCATCTTTCTAGAATCTTAGAGATAATTGGCAGTATAGAAATAGGCCGATAATTACCTGTACTACATTTATCTCCTCCCTTGTGAATTGGTGTTACCAAGGCGTGTTTCCAATCCTTAGGGTATTGCTCGCATGTTATGGAGAGGTTAAAAATATAAGTTAAAGATTTAGTAATATAAGGGGAAGCAATTTTAATCATTTTAACACTGATGCCATCCGGACCTGTTGCTTTCCCAACCGACATGGATGATATTTGCTTTTGAACGAACTCTTCTGTAATATTAGGTACAGTGCATTCTTCAAGTTCATGTAGAGAATCAACGATAGAGGCGTAGGTATCATTGTTTTCAAGTTCGCCCGATGGGCAATTTCTAGCTGTACGTTTTCCTATTGTAGAAAAGTGTTCATTTAATGTATCAGCAATGTCAGTGGGATCGTCAATATTTTCTCCATTTGGGGAAGTGATAGAATTTGGAGCAATTTTCTGTTTTTTAGGAAGTACCTCCTTTAGTTTTTTCCATAGCATAGATGAATTGCTTTTATTTTCTTCTATGGCTGATGTATAGTATTCGCTCTTCTTAGTGCGGATTTTATTAGTTACATTGTTCCGCAGCTTTTTGTAAGAGTCCCAATCGATCTGTGAGCCTGAGCGTTTTGCGATTTTGTGTGCACGATCCCGCTGTCTCATAAGTTTAAGAATTTCGCAATCGAGCCAAGGTAAAGAGGCACCCCGAATACGTTTAGTTTTGATTGGCGCATGAAAGTTAATAATACGCATAAATATGGAGTGCCATTTGCACCACGCTTCATCAACATCATAAGAGTCCAGTACATCTTGCCATGGTGCATTAAGGAGGTCGTCTTTAAATGCATCATTGTCTATATTTGTGAGACATCGAAAATTTATTGAGCGACCTTTAATTTTTGGCGTTTTCCAACTATGTTGACCATAAACAAGATAATGGTCACTGATTAGGACTGGTAATACACCACATTCCTTTATTAGCTCTGGATGGGAGCTGAAAATGAGATCGATTATTGTTTGAGTGGACTCAGTGACACGTGTTGAGTCATGTATGAGTTGCGCCAATTGGAATAAACCAAAACAAGAAATAATTGGGTTTGAGTTCAAACTATCATCGTCAACTGAAACATCATAATTAAAGTCCCCAGTTGCAATAATTTCTTTACATTCACAGGAGGCCTTATTAATAATATCACTTAGTTTATCAATGAATTCAACAGAGCTTGAAGGTGGCCTATAAATAGAACTAATAAGCACAGGCTGTCTTTGTTTACACTTAATTTCAACCCAAATGCACTCGACATCATCTGTTTCAAGATCCTCACGACGAGTGAAAGTTAAATTGTTTCGGATGTACATGGCAACCCCACCACCATGCCGGTTCCTGTCTTTTCTGACAATGGAAAAATTTGGTAATGTGATTTCATCGTCGGAGATTGAGGCATTGCAGAAAGTTTCATTTAGACAGATGATATCGAATGGATTTGTAGACATTAAAATTTTAAATTGGTCAAATTTGTTTATTAAACTTCTCACATTAAGATGGGCGAATGAGAATCCCCCGGGGCTTCGGTTGTAGATAACGCCATCTGTTAAGTCTATCGTAGATTTTTGCCTTGTGGATTGAGCAGCTCTCTGACCGTTTTTAGGTATTGGTTCCATTCCTGGCTTCGATAGTGTGTCTGGGTTAGTGGCTGACGGAGATGGGTTGGATGCTGTTTTTGATACGGGTGTGGGTAGTACTGATTTGCCATTTGAAAACCCGTCGGGACATCACGATTCGCTGTAGTCCGCTCCTTCACGACATCAGAGTACAAGGTCTTGCCGAACGGGGTCCTCTGGTGTGTGATGCGGCTAGCAGTGGTCTTATGTGGTCCTGCGACGTGTTGGATAATGTTCACGGCAAGTAGACGCACTCCTGTTGAGTTGAGGTGCACGCCATCCGATACAAGGTGATTTGGGTTTATATTTCCATTGTCAATGAAGCCCCAGTTATTTTGTCTTGCTATTGACTTAAGCAGATTATTAGAGTCATCTACCTTCTTGCGTTTTGGCACTGTTTGGTTATTGCGATGTATAATCGACGAGATTGTTACTGATCTTGGTTGTAGTGATTCACCAAGAGAAGTGATCTTTGCAGCAATAGTCTCTGGGTTGTCAGAAGTATTATTGGTCCCAACATGAAGGATTACTCCAGAGACGTCGTGTTTGGCCGACAGCTGGATGGCGTTAGGAGCAAGATCTTCGATTTTTGCTCCACGCATGGTATGGCACATCACTTTCTTTTGTCTGCTCAATCTCCTGGGTTGTAGCCGTTTGATCATTGAGTCACCGATTATTAGGATATCTGCATGGTTGTGTTCGCTAGGTGTGGGTGGCCGTTTTTTCATGGTAGGTGTCGGTTTCTGCTTTGTAGTGGTCAGTTTCTTGTGCTTTTCCCGGTATTGGTCGAGCTGCTCTTGAAAAGAGGCCTTGTTTTTGGAGGGACAGGGATTGTTTGGGGGAGTACAGGACTCCTGTTCCATGCCAGGCTGGACTTTTGGCTGCATAGCTTCGTAGTAGGAGTCGATCAGGAACTCGGCTTCGGTCCGGGAATCATCAAAGCTGTTTTCGATGTTGACCGGATCGACATCCTCCGTCGCCAATGCAGCAAAGCGGTTGCTTGTTGATACCGCTGGACTGGCTGAACCCATGGTGGTACTCTGGTTGTTCCGCCTCAGGGCACAGGGCTGGCGTTTCGAATGGGCATCGGCTTCACGAGAAGAAGGGCTCATCAGCATATCAATGGTAGAATGGAGAGCGTCACATTCCTTCTTCAAGTGGTCAATTGTTTCCCTCTGGGAAGAAGAAGATAAAGAAATCTGGCCAGAAAGTGTTGCAATTTGGTCTGAGAATTTCTGATCAAGTAAATTTATGTCGTTCTGAACCTGTAGGATGGCTTTATAAATAACCTGTAGGGTGGGTTCAGATACTGGATCGAGGGCTATAGCACCTGTTAAATCTCGATCCGCAGTGCGCTTTGTTGGCTTCGGTTTAACCTGATTAGCTGAACTTAAACAAGACCTAGGAAAACTGTTCCGATGACCAAAAATGTACAGACATAGTTCCTTGATGTCATCGGCCGCTGTTTGTGTGGACCTACGGGATTTTAATGAGAAATTACAAGAAAATTGGGTACTTAGCTTTATTGAAGAGTCGTTTGTCTCGTCGCCATCTTGGAAATCGTCACGGTACTTCTCCTTTGCAGACTCGAAGATCAAATTCCTTGCCGGTAGAAGCTCATCAATGGTACAGTTACTTCTCAACAATGACTCTATGGGCACAGACGGTGTACTCTGTAGTTTTGAGACTATCTGCTCTATCTTAGAATCAAGTTTTGATAGAAAACTCGGAGAGCCGATGTGACACACGTCTTGTCCGTTCGCAGACATGTTTTCTTGATGGATCTATTTCATCTTTTTCCAACTTATTTGCTGCTCTTGATCAATTTGCTTGTCATTCTGGATGTAAAATTCATTTTGCTAAATCCGAAGCCATTTGGATTGATGCAGAGAAGGGAAATGACTCCCGTCCTTTTCAGGAGATTGGCTTGGTGTGGAAAACCTCACAGTTTAAAACCTTAGGGATCACATTCTCTTTAAATCAGAGCTCTCTTTTTGATTTAAATTACAAAGTTAGACTAAAAAGCATTCAGCAGATCCTTAATTGTTAGAGGGCTCGAAATTTGTCTCTTATTGGGAAAATATGTGTTATTAAATCTCTCTTGTTACCTCAGTTGCTTTACCTATTTTCTGTACTCTGTATTAAAATCCCAAATGTTTTTTTCATGGAACTTAATAAGTTGTTTTGTAAATTTATTGTGAATAATGGTAACGATCGAGTTCAAAGGAAACTCATGTACACTGATTATTTTTTAGGAGGTCTTCGCATGGTGGATCCCCTGATTTTTTCTCAAGCCAAAAAAATGCTTTGGGTGAAGAAACTTTTTGATGATAATTATTCTAGTAACTGGAAAACAATTGAGTTTGCAGTTTTATCTGCCTTTCATCCCGATTGTGATATTCTGTGGAATTCTAATCCCCTTAGAAGGTTTTGACTGGGCTGAAAAATAGTCAAGTTGCAGACTCGATTCGGTCCTGGCACTATTTTAAGGATAAAGCAATTAGGGATACTGGTTTTGAATCAAGTGATTTTTCTTTCTTTGAAGTTCTCTGGTTCAACAACAATGTTCGAAATAGATCTAAATCCTATTTCTATTTTCCTGATTGGTTTGATAAAGGTATTGTTATTTTTAAAGATTTGCTGAATGAGCCAAAACCTAATGTCTTACTGTTTGAAGAAATTGTTTTAGAATACGATGTTAGTTATAAAGACAGAAACAAAATACAATTCTTTGATTAAGTCTATTCCGCACAATTGGTTTATAGATAAACATGTGGTGGGTGGTGACATTAAAGATATCCTTAAAAATAACCTTGTTTTGGCAAAAAAGTCCCTAAATACACGTATATTATTATGGTTTCTAAACCAAGTTGTGATAAACCTAAGGAATATTGGGGCAATGTCTTTGACACCACCTTTAGTGATGATGATCTGGGATTGATTCACACTCGTAATTTCAAATGCACCATTGACACTCGCCTCAGGTCTTTCTATTTCAAATTGTTTCATGGTGTCATTGCTTTTAATAACTTCTTGTTTAAAATTGGGAGAAAAGACTCCCCAAACTGTTCCTTGTGCAAAAAGTTTCCAGAAAACTCTGTTCATATTTGTTGTGAGTGTGAATGTGTCCAACCCATGTTGTCTGACCTAGAATTATTCATCAATTCCAAACTTAAAGGCAACATTAATATCGGCAATTTTGAAATTATGTTTGGTTTTCCCAATAGTCAATTCCTAACATGTGTTTTTCTTTGTGCCAAGTATTTTATTTACAGATGTAGATTTTTAAAAATTTGAGGCCCTCCTACACCGGTTTCGCAATTGTTTTTAAGAAACCAGAAAGATGTTGAATATAGAATTGCTAAAAGAAGGCAAACGCTGACTCAATTACAAAAAGTGGTCTTTTAGCTTTTAACTCGAACTTTGCTTTCTTGTGCATGTGCATGTACATATATTCCCAATCTTGTTCCTAATTTCCTTACATAGCTGGAATCTTTTCATTAGCACTTTTTTAGCTGCTGGTACTCCTCTCTCAATTCTTAATCATCTCTCAATTCTTAATCAATTCTTGGAATTGCTTTGTGAATTTTGTAATCATTGCGTTCTTTGTTCTTTAAATGATTAATAAAAAAATATTTAAAAAATGATTCACGTTATAATGTACTGTTCAGTGTGATGAGTGATTTCTAGTTCGTTTGTACTGACGTCATACATTTCACATGAACCTCTTTGATCCGCCTTGTTTAATAGTGGCATGAAAAAGTAAACAAACGAGCCGTACGTACGTGCACACATGATCGGAACTGGGCCAATACAAAAACAATTGTTTGGTTGTCCTCCACACCCCTACGCCAAATGGGAGCGGGAGGGCGGATTTTTTTTTTTAATTCTCCGGAAGTCCAATTTCAAACCATACACAAAGTAAAACAAACACACAAATGTTGTTATAAACAGTTTATTATCATCTAAAAAGATGTAACATAACAGTGTTCTATTGTACAAGTCTTTCAGATGCATCACCGAAATAAAATAGAATGAACTTCAGATTTGAAAACGTGTGAGTATCTAAAAACCACAACTTAAACTGGCACTCACATTGCGGTCGCCCAGCCCGGGCGCGAATTATTTTTTCCCAAACGAAATTTCCAGCTTTGGAGGATTGCTTTTTAAGGAAAATAAAGTCCGAAATTCTATTTCGTTCGAATTCATTTTTTTCCTTCTAATTCGTGGCTCTGGTGGATTTTTTTAAAGGGAAGTAAAGTCCGAAATCTCATAGCGTTAACCCCATTCGGATGTCGTTTGGGAAGATAAGAATCGCATCCCGGCCCGCCGGGCGCTGCAAGCTAAACGCCGATCCGTTTACACACAGGGCCCCAATTTCATGGAATCCGTATAACACCGAATTCTGTGCTAACGGCCCGCAATTCTATGCTAACCATAGCACATACATTCTGCTCTGCACAGAATGCTTTGTTATGGATGTACGTATGCGCCAAAATTCCTTGATAATAAGTGAAATACGCTAACCGTTAGCGCAGAATTTTCTGCGATAGTTAGCGGAAATTGTTCGCTTACCTTTACGAATTCCATGGAATTGGGCCCTGCCCGCAATGCATGTACACGCATAGCATGGTCATTATTACATACGCTGTACACGCACCGCCTGGTACCCACACGCATGAGTCTCCATATAAATCGTTTGTGTAAATATACAGCAACAAAAAAATTGAGTGATTAAAGAACATATTAGAAAAATATTGAGATTTTATTTTTTAATAAGTGTATTTCTCATACTGCGATTTTCATAACATTTAGCGTGCGTTATAATCCATCGAGATATTTAATAGCACAGTGGACATTGTGGACCGGGTGCGAAGTCTACATACACTGATGAACCTTCGAACTCTGGGCCCATATTCATAAAAGCCTGCTAAGCCTAGTTGGCAACTAAATTGGTCCCTAACTGCCAATTAAGCCTAGTTGGATACTAAGTGTTATTCATAAAATGCCGCTAAGCTTAGTGGACTTCTAAGTTGTCTGATAACTTTAGAGGTGATCTTGGGTACCTCTAAGTCACTAGTTGACAACTTAACCCTTCATTTGTATGTTTGACTCTGACGTGAAAACATGGCTAGACGGATTCTGCAACTGTTACAGTTGCATCGTGCAATGAGGAGGGAAAGAGTATTCAGAGACAGGCGTAATCCAATGGAGATTTTTACTGATGATGAATTGATCAAGAGATATCGATTTTCACGGGAAGGCATAATGTTTATAACGGATTTAATAGCACCCCAGATTGATCATCCAACTAGACGTAATCAAGCACTACTTCCGTATCAGCAGGTGCTGATTGCATTACAGTATTATGCTACAGGAACATTTCAAATGGTTGTTGGCGACCCCATACAAGTCTCACAACCAACATCCTGCCGCGTTATCAACCGAGTTTCACGAGCACTATCTGGTAAAATTAACAACTTTGTAAAGTTGCCTGAACAAGGGCAAGTTGATGTAATTAAAGATGGATTCTACAGGATGAGGAACTTTCCAGGTGTTATAGGCTGTGTTGATGGGACACATATTTGGATAATTTCACCCCATGTTAATGAGGCTGACTATGTCAACAGGAAAGGTTATCACTCCATAAACGTTCAAGTGATATGTGACCATAAGGGGAAATGGATTAACATTGTGGTAAGATGGCCTGGATCTGCACATGATAGTCGTGTTCTGAGATCAAGCCGAGTGTGGGACATCATGGAAGCTGGAGGTATCCGTGGACGTATCCTTGGTGACAGTGGTTACCCATGCAGAAACTGGTTGATGACCCCTCTTCTTAACCCACAAACCAGAGCCGAACGTATGTACAACTATGCACATAGAGGCACCCGAGTATTGGTTGAACAGGCCATCGGTAGGTGGAAGCGTCGATTTCACATTCTGCATCTAGAAAATCGGATGAAAAGTCCCGAAAGTGCTTGCAGGGTCATTGCAGCCACAGCTGTCCTGCATAACATTGCCCTGGATAGAAATGAACCGGAAGTTGCAGATATCGAACCTGGACACGAGCAGCCCGATAATGAGATGTATGAAGGCCAAATGAATGGACCAATGACAAGAAATTACTTAATCCAGAATAGATTTAATTAACTATCTTGAACAACTTGATGGTCATTCACAAGTACATGTGTCTACAGGTTGAAATAGACTCGATCAGCAGGTTTAACAGTTTCTTTACTAACTTGGCGCTTCAGTAATTCAATTTGCAGTTTCAGTTTTTCTTGTTTTAGGAGGAGATTCTGACGCTTAATCAATAGATTTTCTTTTTCTATTTCAACTAGATCATCAAATTTTGTAGGGATCTTTGAAGCTGGAATGGTCGAATTGCTAGCTGCACTTGTTGATGTTTTACATGTAGATGTCGATGGTGGATATTCCTTGTCACTGGTCAATGTAGCGTCATCGGCATCGTTGGAATCTGTAAAATAGAAACCGATTGACAATATAGGTTTAAACAGTTGGCCCCGCACATTTTGAGGCATTCAAACACATTTCAATGTATAACATTGATGCGTTAACTCAATAAAACCAATCACATAATATTTTATTCCATAGTACTCACCATCTTTGATGACTTCATTCTCGGTTACAACATCCCCAGATTAAACTCCAACCAGTCCTTGAAAGGCAGGCGTGTCCTGACACAGATCTATAATTTTCTGTTGGGCGGGTGAGGGCTCTGGCAAAGACTTTCCTACTCCCGTTTGAATCCGAGATTGTTTGCGTTGCTGAACACACTCTTTCGACTCGGACTTGAGTTTTGTTAATTTGTTTTTGATATCGTCAAGAGACCGATTGTTCATAGAAAATCTTCCCTGATATTGCGTGTAAATAGTCTTCCAAGCATTAAATTTCTTTCGGTTTGTGTTTACATCTTTATGTTTACTGTCGATGACATCCTTGAATTCATCATATTTTTCTGCTATGAATAAGTTCTCTTCTTGAGAATAATTAGCTTTCCTTTTTTTTGGTTTGCCTTCTCGTGTATCCGCCATTCTGAACCTGTGTGTTCACAATGCTGAGAACATACATGTACAACTGCCTGTACATTGCATTCGATAGGCGCACACACACAGTTCGTGCATGCACAGCTCTATTGTTAGACACAATAAACATGCCACTCATATTGAAAGTGAAACTTACCCATATTGTGTTTTGTGGTTTGGAACAATGCCAACTGCTAAGTTAACAACCAACTAAATCCTAGTTGACAACTACCTGGCACTGTCCCTATCAGGGTTTTATGAATATGAAAATAGCAAGAAACTATGGAGCAGGCAACTAGGCATTTAGCAGCCTGCCAAGGCCTAGTTGGCTGCTAAGTTAGCAGGCTTTTATGAATATGGGCCCTGGAGTCTAAAGGGTCGTGTTTGTGCAGTACAAATATCAAAATATAGATGGAAACAGGATTGGAACGAATCAACCAGCGAATCCAATTCGAGTTTTGGGATAAAAATGGGCAAGTTCAAACCTTTGAAAATGTTCAAAATGAAGGAAAAACATTTGGGCGCTGGCCGATAAATAGGAGCGGGCGGTCAAGGACAACCAACAATTTTTCTTTTTGGCCTAATGACAAGACGGAAAAAAAAACCGAACCGGGCCAGTACATGCCCTATTACGGCAAACCATAACACTTAACGGCAAGACGGCACAGAGCCAGAACCGGGCCAGTGTAGGCACTGTTACAGCAATCCATAACGACAACTCGATACACCATTACCAGACCGAGCCCAGTCTATTGTGCCTTTGTCCAAACACATCCCCCTAGATTTCTGAATAGAATTCCTGAGATTCCGGGAACACAATGACCAACACAAAAGAGGGGGTCCCTTTTCACTCATTTCGCGCTTCATGTGTTATTTCATATAGAAATGGTCCTATCTTTGAAAGTGCAAGGACAGATTTGTATTGTCGAAGGAATCACCAGACGGTGGAGACCAGACATATTGAGTCGTATGAATGAAACGATTTTTTTCTTCACGTTTTGCAGCTTTTTCTACCGCAGGCCCGTATCCTGCCCCGATACTAGGGAGTTTCGTCAAACCCAAAAGTGGAACTTTTGGCATAGGCCTAAGCGAAACATTGGGAACACATGCACGTACCACGAAGTGCTTAAAGAGGAAAGAAAACCAAGTTGCATTTTTCCGCTTTATTGGCTTTTCTAAGAGCTTGTATATTCTTCTGACCGAATACAAATTGGTGAAGAACGATTAAAATTTATTTCATTGAAAAAAAAAAAGACTAAAATTGCCCCTTGGAGTGAGCGTTTGGTCTCTATTCCTGCAAAGGTCATTAAGGATGCAAATGTATGCATATGACCTTATGACGCGTGTGCGCTTACTTGGCCTCGGTGGACCAGCAGCGCGGCCACTGCATGCACCACGTCTGCAGCGTGTTGGCACTATCATCCGCGTGTGTGTTATTACATTTTCGTCGTCAGCTGGTCGTACTTTCTTGGCAATTTTTGCCGAATTCACGGCCTTCCTAGCTTACTTTTGGAGTTCAGAGCTCGAATGTATTACAGTTGACAGTATTATGCAGCTGAAAATCTTCAGAATCTACGCTATACTCCTCCCACGAGCCACCAGATTCTGCCATTATTCCAGAGCGAAAATTGAAAGTACATGTACGTGTACGTCTGTACGTATCGCGACGTCACTGTATGTTTTCATTTCATTGAACATGAATTAAACTGTTGCAAACTGCTGATGACTGACTGAATGGACCTGAAATATACAAATACTAAAATTAGCTGGCCTGACGTTTCGAACTTAAGCAAGTTCTTTCTCAAAGGCAGTTGGAATTTGGAAACGTCAGGCCAGCTATTTTTTATTCATTTCATTGAGACAGATACAATGCAGTTACCAGACTATGTTCGCGGCGCACACACAAATCCATCCACATTTCTGCATTTTTGCATCCCTGTGGAGACGTGGCATTGTTCTCCCCTTTGTCCCTGTACAAACCCCCATAGTCTTTGTACACAAAATTCCTTGTGGAGACAACCTAACCCATAGAATTGCCTAGTGGCGAGACCTATTCAGTCCCTTTGTCTCTATTGTTTTCATGTCTCCACAGGGTACGGTATATCTCTCCATCCACACAAATTCCAAACCCAAATTTCAGTGTCAAAATATGGATGAATAAGGCACGAGTAAGCTTCCTGCTCCACAAAGACCCCATTAACAAAATAATGAAAAACTCAGCAGTGCAACGTTCATGCAATAATGCACCGCCAGGAACATTAAAAATAGGACAAAACCAACACATAGTACACACGTACACGCACACAAACACAATGGGCACTCGCATAGTGACGTCATCTATCTCCACGCAGTACGTCACACGATTGGATTGTAAACACGCGGTTAACCCCGAGCTTTTCTGATTCTGAGCGAAAGAGACTCCAAAGTAAAACTTCTCTAAAATTGCCAAATCCATGCATAAACTCTTCAAATCTACTTTGGGGAGGCATAAGCTCTCAGAAAAGCCACTAAAGTAAAAAAAATGCAAATTTGTTTTCTTTCCTCTAGCGTCGGTCACCGGGATTGCTTGTTCAAGATTGAACAAAAAAGCTTGTGTTAACAACTCATAGGCGATATATTTGTCTGAATAATTCCTTTTTTGGGTGGGGGGGGGGGGGGGGGAGGGGGGTTCTTTCGAACCCCCGAACCCCCCCTCCCCGCCCTCCACTTGGTGACGAGTTACGCTCAGAAATTTAAAAAGAAGAAATCGCCTCACCCAAAATCCACACGACCCCCAAACATTATTCAGACAAATATATCGCCTTCGAGTTGTAAACACAAGCTTTTTGTTCAATCTTGAACACGCAATGTTCGCAATGTTTCGCTAAGGCCTATGCCAAAAGTTCCACTTTTGGGTTTGACGAAACTCCCTAGTAGCGGGGCAGGATACGGGCCTGTGGTAGAAAAAGCTGCAAAACGTGAAGAAAAAAATCGTTTCATTCATACGACTCAATATGTCTGGTCTCCACCGTCTGGTGATTCCTTCGACAATACAAATCTGTCCTTGCACTTTCAAAGATAGGAGCATTTCTGTGGGAAACAAGCATGATCACGTATTGACGACAAAATCTTTGGAAGGTTGGAAAATGGGAGGACAGGGTAACTAACTATACTGCATCATTACATGCAAACATTGTTGAAGTACAACTGGGGTGGGGGAACTTTCCACTCCTGGCGGAATTTGAGGTGTCATAAAAAACAAAAGGAAATTCTGTTTTTGCGACGTTTTAAGACGGTTCAGACGTTGTTTGCCCTCCCTGGAACAAAAAGCTGGATACGCTACTGGGCCAGGGGGAAATTGTCCCCCCTCCCCCACTTTCTCCACTTGGGGCAATTTCCCCCCACCCCCACTTTTGGCAGTTCCGCAGTTAGGCCGCTACTACAGCCACAAACGCGCAGTCTTGGTTCAAGACGTCACTGTCTGATACTTGTCATCAACAGAAGGCGCAATTTATAGGCTGGCACTGGCGGTTGTGCTCGCGATCAATCACGGATGTAATATATATATCGTGGATGTGTGTACAAAAGCCACTTGTACATATCAACATACACCCTGTGGATACATGTACATCAGCATGATACATGGCTATACAAAATAACGGCTTGGCGTTCCTAAAGGTGGAATAACTTGGAGTTGCTCAGGATCCTCCTTGCTACGGACGCCCCAGACAAGGACAACTCACCTGCAGGTGCACCCTTCAATCCAGGATTCCAACCAGCCAATGCGAATGAAATGAATGAATGAATAAAGAATGTCTAAATTTTCCTAATTACCTTTGTATAAAAGATGGATTTTTGCCAGTCTTGTTAAATCACCTGTACAAACATGTATGCCGGCTTGGTGCTTTTTTTTCTCTTTTTTTTGCAGCCAGTCATGGCCAGGCCCAGTATTGTGAACATTTCAGACCAGTTTCAAAGTGAACAAAGAAACTGGAATCAATATACTCTATTACATGTGGCATTGAAGAAAACCAAAATGTATAATACTTTTACTTAGGCCTATATACAAACTGGCTGACCTCCAGAAAGTTACACTCTGACGTTTATATTTTAATTGAACACGTCAGTTCTTAACTCATGCAGTGTACAACCATGCATGTACATATCGTCGGGTAAGCTCATGGTTGCCTTCACTCAAGCGCGTGGATTTGTAATTTCCACTTGAAATTTATTACTCCATATTGATTGCCTTCTGGCCTATTTTCATTTTCTCTTTTATCTGGATTTATTGTCTATCTGCGGGTGATCTTGTTAGAAAGTGTGTGTAAGTGGAGATATATTCTGCATCCCCACAACCCCGAAATGATGTGTTTGCCTTCACTAATCAATACTTCTTTATGTCGACAATGTTTCAATGGATTATACTGAACCATACAAGTTGGGGTGTCATGAATACGCGTACCACCATTTGTTAAACTTTTCTGATATTTTCCTGTGCGTGAAAATGATTGCTTTGAAAAAATAAATTGAAACAGATGAATTATGACTAATACATTTTTATAAAATCAATTATGGTGCGGAAATTTGGAAAGGCGGAATAGTAAGTACGTAAAGACACTAGCTGTCAACCAAGGTTATACCTTTCAATTTACATTCGGAAGAATAGAAATATCTCACATGCTCACTCATCATCCTTCTCGTTATTATTATTATACTTTTTTTGTTATCCTTTTCCATGTTGAATGGAGGTTTTTAAAATACTTACCTTACTGGTCTCTGGAAAGCGCCGCACAAATATTTTGTATACACTTATTTGATGTCTAAATAAGCTTCAGCTGCGAAACGGAAACCAGCTGCACTACAGGAGTTTCTCCGCGGATTTTAACGACACGTCTGCCTGCACGCAAACTCGAAAAATATTTCCCCCAGGCATGACAAACTGGGTCACGCGGATCGCGCAATCCTTCAACGGGCAAAGCGGCGCGATGAACTTCAAATTTCCGGAAACACGACACACGCACTCAAAAACCGCACCCAGGGTGACCGCGGGCTAGCCAAATTATGAATAATCCATTCATAAAGGTCAAACTCAATCACTGATGGTCTCCCCCGGAAAGTCGGGGGAAAATGATCGAAAAAGTAAAGAAAAAGCTAAGACCCGCTTGGAGGAATATCCGAGACCTTCGTGGAAGTAAAGAACCGAGCAAAGAACGGTAGAATCGATTCTTTCAGGGCGCGTAATACAAAATAGTTTAGAATCGAATACATTGCCGAGCCGATCCACTGAGAAACAAAAATGGGGACAAAAAGGTCTCGGAACCAAGACTACAAAACGCGGCGATAAAACCGACGAATGCTAACAATGGACGTTTCCCGGCCGGTCGGTTCCAACTAGTGCGGAGCGCTGTCTTAATCGGAATTTCAGTTTAATCGAGAGGATGTTTTGCAAACAAGCTAAAGGGAAAACACGAGGCGTCTAGAAACTCTTGCGGCATCACGAGAAAGAAATCATTTCTGAGTACACACGATGGCACACATCTCTATAAGCGGAATGCGGACGGCGAGAGGAAAGGAACTCGGGATTTAGCTGGGAACAAAGAATATACAACCATACGGTTCGCCAAGCGAATGATACAAAATATTGGGGATGATCTGACCAAATCCTGTAACATCGACCGATTTTTCCCCTTTTATGAACGAGTAAATTCACAGTATATAAAGGTGTAGTCTCCTCGAAGACCGTGACCCAAATGTCCATGGAATTTAGGCAGGCTGCTTCAGATAGCACGCATGTTCCACACTGTAAAACAGGCGAACCATTGGCTGGCCCGCCATCCATCATAAAATACCATTTTTATAGGGCTTTTCTCTGTCTCAAAGTCTCAAAATCACAATGGCGTGTTCGAACTGGAGGCCCGTTCTCCACTATCTATGGTACACGTAATTTTTTTTTTTTCAGAAGGCTTTACTGCATCCAAATATCACAATCAGAATGGTGCGCTCAAATATGAAAGCCGGTCACACAGAAAGATACATACAAATTTCATTTCAGAGGGTTTTTCTCTGTCTGAAAATATCAAAATCACGATAGCGTGTCCAAATTGGATGGCCCGGGCCGCCCTCCACCATGGCGCATAAAACTTAATTTTTAGAGGGCCATTCTCTCTCTGAAAATACCACACTCACAGTAGTGCGGTCCAAATTGGGTGGTCCATCCTCCACCAAGGTACACAAAAATGTCGTTTTCAGAAGACTTTTCCTCTGTCTGAAAGTATCGAAATCACAATGGTGTGTGCAAATGTAGAGGCAAGTTCCTCCATCATGGTAAATATATGATTCATTTTCTGAGGTCTTTCTGTCCAAAAGTATCACCCCCACAATGGTATGCTCGATTGGGGAGGCTCGTCCTCCCCATGGTACACAACGCTCCTTTTTTTAATTATTTATATTTACAGAGTCCATTTCTCCTCTGTCTAAAGGCGCCGCACTCATAATCGCATGTTCAACTCACGAGGCCTGTCCTCCACTATGGTACACAAAATAATGTTTCATCTACAGAGACAATTCCTTCTCTGTCTAAAAGTGCCACACTCATAATGGCATGTTCGACTCAATTCATTCAATTCAATTCATATTTTATTAGTCATGTAAGTTAAAACAGACATGAAATTCTTTTTCTGGTGTAAAAGCGATACAATAAAACAGTAAAAACAGCAATCAGCACAATGAAAACCTTAAAAATAACAATAGCTTATGAATTAAAATAGAAACTTTACATTATATAAATTACATAACTTAAATAATACAAAAAATGACAGTGAAAAAGGATAAAACATTTTAAAATGACAGCAAAAAGAGACTGACAAGAAAAAAAAGAGACGAGAGACTGGTGCACGGTACTTACCCACCCCCCCCCCCCCCTCTCCTTTCTTGGCTAGCATGAATATCACAGCAAAAACAAGGATAAAAACTCAATTAGAATGACAGCAAATAAACTGACTGCAAAAAGGCCTACAAAAGGACTGGTCACGGTACTGAACTAACCCCCCCCCCCCCCCCCTCCTCCTTGGCTATGAACGACTTATGAATTATCTTACAAACTGTTTGTTAAAAAGGTGGATTGCACTGGGTAGAAATGAAAACATGTGGCGTTTTGTTTTCTTCAAAGAAGGGACAATCCTTCCAGACCTGTTGAAAATCACATGTGAATGCAAAGGATGAGTATTATCCGTGTAAATAGTCTCAAGTTTGGTCAACAGAGCTTTCTCATAAATTACATAAAGCTCTTTTACACTGATACCCATAGCTTTACTGGCAGTTTTAGTGATTCGTTGAAGTCTACTCATGTTTCTATTAGTCAGACTATTAAACCAACCAACCAATGCAGCAAAACGTAATCACCGATTGAATTGCACTCTGATAGAACAAAACCATTATGTCTCTGTCTACACTGAAGGACCTAAGTTTACGAAGGAAATATAGCCGTTGATTTGCCTTACCACACATTTTATCCGTATTTGTATTTCAGTTTAATTTCTCATCAATGTAAATTCCAAGGTATTTGTATTGCGTAACAATTTCAACATCTTCATTTTTAATCCTCAAAGGTATAATTTCATTCTTGATCTTACGAAAATCGAAAATCATCTCCTTTGTCTTACGAACATTGATCACCAAGTGATTATCTTCACACCATTTGACAAAATGATTTACCTCATCCCTGTATGCAGTTTCGTCATTATGTGAAATAAACCCTGATAATGAGGTATCATCTGCATATTTAACAATACAGCAGGAATTACTACTAATTCTAAGATCACTTGTAACACGTTTACATTTAACTGTCGTTTTTCATAAATACTTTTCTTTTGTTAGGTTACTCGTGGTTTTGCATGCATGTCTTATTTGGGGCCAAATTTGAGGCTACATTGCCTGATATCGATTTTTAGCCAAGACTTTTCATTTTTACGGAAAAGTAGCCACATTTTGATCTTATATCTTTAAAAAGGAAAAAATGAAAATCAACAGTTAAATATGAACGTGTTTTGTGTATAATGCAAAAAGCAATGGGGATAATACACAACCCTGAGGGGCTCCAGTGTTGGAGTCCACCCAGTTTCAGAGGGATTGCATAACCTTCACGCTCTGTAATCTGTTAGATAAGAAATCACTTATCCATAATGACAAATTAGGATGAATATTCATGCCATCAATTTGCTAATCAAAACATGAGGCTGCATGGTATTAAATGCTGAGGAGAAATCAATGAACAAAGTTCTTACATAGGTTCTAGGTTTATCTAAGTTCTTATAAATTCCATGTAACATTGTGATGATTGCATCTTCAACTCCTCTTTTTGCACAATAAGCAAACTGAAAATGATCAATAAAAAGTTTTGTTTGGTCGACCAAAAGATCCTTAACAATATACTCAAAGCATTTCATTACAATGGAGGTAAGAGCCACTGGCAGGTAATCATTTAAAGTACAAGGTCTAGGTACTTTAGGCACTGGAATAAGAACCGACTTTTTCTAAATTTTCGGAACAGTACAACATCGAAGTGACCATTCAAATAATTTATGAAAAACTGGAGCCAGCTCTTTTGAACAGGCTTTCAGGATATACCCTGAAAGATGATCCGGTCCTACAGCCTTATTAGTCTTGACTCCTTTTAACAACTTTGCTACGGTTGATATATCCAATTCAAAACTAGTGTTATTGGATTCACAGTCAGTTTTGTTTAGAGTCTGTCTTATTATATTC
This sequence comes from Hippasteria phrygiana, assembly GCA_037893225.1. NCBI lineage: Eukaryota > Metazoa > Echinodermata > Asteroidea > Valvatida > Goniasteridae > Hippasteria > Hippasteria phrygiana. The sequence continues at coordinate 1,119,878 of JAZGUH010000179.1, forward strand.
AGTTCTCCACTGAAGTCATGGACATCGAAGCGAGCGAAGAACGTGTTAAGGTCGTTTGCAAAAACTGTCGAGTTAACTCTAGCAGAAACATTCATTGTTTTTTTCTTCTTTTCGCATCATGTAACTGTACGAATTCCTTGCCATGCCTTTTTAGGGTAACCACACTTGAAATTATTTTTGATTTTATCACCATAATCTTGCTTGCTGCATTGAATACGTTTCTTTATTTCCTTCTGGAGTCTCCGCTTCTCATCTGGCTCATTGTTCAGAAAAGCTTGCTGTTTCTGTTTCAAGAGTTCACGGATATCCTTGGTAATCCAGGGCTTACTGTTTGGGTAGACTTTAACCTGTCTCTCTGGTATGAGTGTGTTTTCACAAAAACTGATGTAATCGCTAATGGCCTCTGTAGCATCACTCAGGTTGTTGGAAGATGTGAACGTATCCCAGTCAGTGCAGTCAAAGCAGCTTTGAAGGGTTTCAGTGTTCTCCTTTGTCCAGCTTCGAACTCTCTGCACAATAGGCTTTTCTTGTTTCAGTTTCTGCTTATATTCAGGAACGAGTTGAATCATGTCATGGTCAGACAATCCCAAGCCCGCCTGTCCTCCACTATGGTACACAAATGTGCTATTTACAGAGACAATTTTTGCTCTGTTCAAGTCATAATGGCATGTTCAACTCAAAAGGCCTGTCCTCCACTATGGCACCCATTCCTTTTTCTTTTCTTTTTCATTATTTATTTACAGAGACAATTTCTTCTCTGTCTGTATGTGCAACTCGCAAGGCCTGTACTCCACCGTGGTACACATATTTTCATTTACAGAGGCAATTTCTCCTCTGTCTGTCTGTTCAACTTACAAGGCCCGAACTCCACCATGGTACACATATATTTTATTTACAGAGGCAATTTCTCCTCTGTCTGTATGTTCAACTCAAAAGGCTTGTACTCCACCATGGTACACATATATTCATTTACAGAGGCAATTTCTCTTCCGTCTGTATGTTCAACTCAAGAGCCTGTACTCCACCATGGTACACATATTTTCATTTACAGAGACAATTTCTCCTCTGTCTGTCTGTTCAACTTACAAGGCCCGAACTCCACCATGGTACACATATATTCATTTACAGATGCAATTTCTCCTCTGTCTGTATGTTCAACTCACGAGACCTGTACCCCACCATGGTACACATATATTTCATTTACAGAGGCAATTCCTCCTCTGTCTGTATGTTCAACTCACAAGGCCTGTACTCCACCATGGTACACATATTTCATTTACAGAGGCCATTTCTCATCTGTCTGTATGTTCAACTCACAAGGCCTGCACTCCACCATGGTACACATATATTTCATTTACAGAGGCCATTTCTCTTCTGTCTGTATGTTCAATTCACAAGGCCTGCACTCCACCATGGTACACATATATTTCATTTACAGAGGCAATTTCTCTTCTGTCTGTATGTTCAATTCACAAGGCCTGTACTCCACCATGGTACACATATATCTCATGCACAGAGGCCATTTCTTCTCTGTCTGTATGTTCAAACTCACAAGGCCTGTACTCCACCATGGTACACATATATTTCATTTACAGAGGCAATTTCTCTTCTGTCTGTATGTTCAACTAACAAGGCCGGCCCTCCACCGTGGTACACATATATTCCATTTACAAAGGCAATTTCTTTGTATGTGCAAATGACGAGGCCTGTCCTCCACCATGGCACACAAATGTTTCATTTACAGATGGCAACTTCCTCTTTGTCTAAAAGTACCACACTCATGAGGGTATGCTCAACTCACGAGGCCTGTCCTCCACCATGGTAGACATATATTTCATTTACAAAGGAAATTTCTTTGCATGTTCAAATGACGAGGCCTGTCCTCCACCATGGTACACAAATGTTTCATTTACAGATGGCAACTTCTTCTCTGCATAAAAGTACCAAACTCATAATGGTATACTCAACTCACGAGGCTTGTCCTCCGCCATGGTACACCAATGTTTCATTCATAAAGGCCAATTCTTCCCGTATCATCCTTTTGTTTTTTGTCTCAAAGAATCAACATCGCAAGATTGTACACAACCAAGGTACAGTAAAGTATGATTTTCAGAGGGTTTTTCTCTGTCCCAAATATCACACTCAGACTGTTGTGTCCGAATATGGAGGTGGTTGACTTTACAGTCCTCCAGCAAGGTACATAAAAATGTCATTTCCAGAGGATTTGTGTCTGCTTCTAATATCACACTAAGAATGGTGTGTTGGAATACAGAGACATTTGACTGTACCGTCCTCCAGCAAGGTACATAAAAATGTCATTTTCAGAGGGTTTTCTCCGTCCCAAATATTACACTCAGAATGGTGTGCTAGGTGTGTGACTTTACCATCCTCTAGCAAGGTACATAAAAATGTCATTTCCAGCGGGTTTTTCTCTGCCTCAAATATCACACTCAGAATGGTGTGTTGGAATATAAAGGTGTCTGACTTTACCATCCTCCAACAAGGTACATACAAAAAATGTCATTTTCAGAGGGTTTTTCCCTGTCTCTAATATCACACTCAGAATTGTGTGTTGGAATATGGAGGGGTTTGACTTTACAGCCCTCCGGCGAGGCACATAAAAATGTCATTTTGAGAGGGCTTTTCTCTGTCTCAAGATATCACACTCAGAATGGTGTGTTAAAATTTGGAGGCCCTTCCTCCACCAAGGCACATTTTCAGCAGGAATTTTCTTTTTGTTTGCATATTTGGCTTTTCCGAAATTTTTCGGAAAAGCCTTTGTTTTTGTTCTGATTTGTTTGGCTTTTCCGAAATTTTTCGGAAAAGCCTTTGTTTTTGTTCTGATTTTTTGGCTTTTCCGAAATTTTTCGGAAAAGCCTTTGTTTTTGTTCTGATTTTTTTGGCTGTTTCGAAAGTTTTTCGAAACAGCCCTTGTTTTCGTTAAGATTTTTTTTTTGGCTGTTTCGAAAGTTTTTCGAAACAGCCCTTGTTTTCGTTAAGATTTTTTTTGGCTGTTTCGAAAGAGTTCGAAACAGCCCTTGTTTTCGTTAAGATTTTTTTTTTTTTTTTTTTTTTTTTTTTTTTTTTTTTTTTTTGGCTGTTTCGAAAGTTTTTCGAAACAGCCCTTGTTTTCGTTAAGATTTTTTTTTTTTTCTTTTTTTTTTTTTTTTGGCTGTTTCGAAAGTTTTTCGAAACAGCCCTTGTTTTCGTTAAGATTTTTTGGCTGTTTCGTAGTTTTACGAAACAGCCCTTGTTTTCGTTAAGATTTTTTTTTTTTTCTTTTTTTTTTTTTTTTTTTTTTTGGCTGTTTCGAAAGTTTTTCGAAACAGCCCTTGTTTTCGTTAAGATTTTTTGGCTGTTTTGGAAACTTTTCCAAAACAGCCCTTGTTTTCGTTAAGATTTTTTTTTTTTTCTTTTTTTTTTTTTTTTTTTTTAGCTTTTCCGCATACCTGCGGAAAAGGTATTGTTTTCGTTCCGGTTTTTTTAGCTTTTCCGCATACCTGCGGAAAAGGTATTGTTTTCGTTCCGGTTTTTTTTTTTTTTCTTCTTCTTCTTTTTCTTTTTCTCCCCAAAACCTCATAAACTTTATGCACGTTTTTTCTAATCGGCACTTTTGCCCTTAAACAAACTTCAATCTTAATGAGAGTTGGCATACACTGAGACCCTGTACTGAACTCGTGCATATTACTCTGACGTCATGATGACGTCATCATGTATCAAACTACAAGCAATTAAAGATTAGCAGATTTAATCTTTGAAAATCAATATAAAATCAACCGTGAGAGCCCGGAACTTGATTTTTGTGGGAATTGATAGTATAATCCAGGATCTTTATTTTATCTCGTGTGCGTCAAATCACGTGACCCTTCCTTCCGGTCCAAACCGGAAGTGCCTCATCATTTGAAAGTGGAAAAAGATGGGAACTTGCTTTCAACGATGTTGGTCTCCGACTAGGTTGTACTTCACAACAAAATTATTTGTGACGTCATAAAATGTTCGAGCGCCCTCTTGCGGCAAGTTGAAAAATGCTTAAAATGAATAATCGGTCGATGTGTGTGGCGAAGTTTGCTGAAATCACTCTATAATTGATGTATGTAATCGGCTTCACGCTAAGAACAAGTTGAGGTGGAGAAAAATTGATGACGTCACCAAACCGGAAGTTGCAATGAAAAGACCTTTAAACCTAAACAATTTGCTGAAAAATCAACCGCAAGAGATATAATGCAGATTTCTGCTTCAGATAGCATAGTTTACATAGCTCTCGAGTTTTCCGATAATGACGTCACGATGACGTCATCAAGTATCAGATTACAAGCAACCAAAGATTTATAGATTTAGTTTTTGAAAATCAATATAAAATCAACCGTGAGAGATCTGATTTTGCTTTAATGTGAACTGATAGAATAATCCAGGGTCTTCATTTTTTGTATTACGTGCAAAGTCACGTGACACTTCCTTCCGGTCTAAACCGGAAGTGCCTTATAACTTGAAAGTTTAATCTTTGAAAATCAATATAAAATCAATCGAGAGAGATCTGATTTTGCTTTTTACGGGAACCGATAGAATAATCTAGGGTCTTCATTTTATATATTACGTGCAAAGTCACGTGACCCTTCCTTCCGGTCTAAACCGGAAGTGCCTTATAACTTGAAAGTTTAATCTTTGAAAATCAATATAAAAATCAATCGAGAGAGATCTGATTTTGATTTTTACGGGAACCGATAGAATAATCCAGGGTCTTCATTTTTTATATTACGTGCAAAGTCACGTGACCCTTCCTTCCGGTCCAAAACGGAAGTGAGATAAGTTAGGGTCAATTGTCATAAATAGACGTTGTGTTTTCCCTTGAAATATAAATCGGGCAGAGGATTCGAAGCCAGGCCTCTGTAGTCTAAAGCTTTCAGTGCTCTACCAATATAGCCACAACAGTAGCTAGTGAAAATATTTTTACTTCAACCTTATATAGCTGTCTGAATAATGCGTGCGATGCTTATTATATAAATTACCTTAATCACGAATATGCTTGATCGTAATAGCGGTCTAGATACGCCCATTTATGGTAATTGCCCCTAACCTTCCTAGAGAAAACAATTTGCCACTCGAACAGCCGCGCATCGCGCATATACATCATTTGTACACAATGTACAGTGCTAACCCCACAAATAGAGTTGTAAATGATTCCCTTTTAAAATTCTGTGTTTTTAATTCTCCAAATTAAGACCATAATGACGTGAACCAACATGTACCAAAACACATCAAAGTGCGATACTTATAATCGCAAAGAAAACATATCTACAAATCTAAGGTATATTTCATGCAACCTTTATTATACTTTCACTCTTAATACTTTCACTCTTTAAACTTACTCTTTATTCCTTAATTCCTTTCATGTAAAAAAAAAAAGAAAATGGAGAGCGGAAAAGCTATGTGTACTGTTCATGAACAGTCACACATCTCTCGTTTTTTTTTCTTCTTCTTCTTTTTCTTTTTCTCCCCAAAACCTCATAAACTTTATGCACGTTTTTTCTAATCGGCACTTTTGCCCTTAAACAAACTTCAATCTTAATGAGAGTTGGCATACACTGAGACCCTGTACTGAACTCGTGCATATTACTCTGACGTCATGATGACGTCATCATGTATCAAACTACAAGCAATTAAAGATTAGCAGATTTAATCTTTGAAAATCAATATAAAATCAACCGTGAGAGCCCGGAACTTGATTTTTGTGGGAATTGATAGTATAATCCAGGATCTTTATTTTATCTCGTGTGCGTCAAATCACGTGACCCTTCCTTCCGGTCCAAACCGGAAGTGCCTCATCATTTGAAAGTGGAAAAAGATGGGAACTTGCTTTCAACGATGTTGGTCTCCGACTAGGTTGTACTTCACAACAAAATTATTTGTGACGTCATAAAATGTTCGAGCGCCCTCTTGCGGCAAGTTGAAAAATGCTTAAAATGAATAATCGGTCGATGTGTGTGGCGAAGTTTGCTGAAATCACTCTATAATTGATGTATGTAATCGGCTTCACGCTAAGAACAAGTTGAGGTGGAGAAAAATTGATGACGTCACCAAACCGGAAGTTGCAATGAAAAGACCTTTAAACCTAAACAATTTGCTGAAAAATCAACCGCAAGAGATATAATGCAGATTTCTGCTTCAGATAGCATAGTTTACATAGCTCTCGAGTTTTCCGATAATGACGTCACGATGACGTCATCAAGTATCAGATTACAAGCAACCAAAGATTTATAGATTTAGTTTTTGAAAATCAATATAAAATCAACCGTGAGAGATCTGATTTTGCTTTAATGTGAACTGATAGAATAATCCAGGGTCTTCATTTTTTGTATTACGTGCAAAGTCACGTGACACTTCCTTCCGGTCTAAACCGGAAGTGCCTTATAACTTGAAAGTTTAATCTTTGAAAATCAATATAAAATCAATCGAGAGAGATCTGATTTTGCTTTTTACGGGAACCGATAGAATAATCTAGGGTCTTCATTTTATATATTACGTGCAAAGTCACGTGACCCTTCCTTCCGGTCTAAACCGGAAGTGCCTTATAACTTGAAAGTTTAATCTTTGAAAATCAATATAAAAATCAATCGAGAGAGATCTGATTTTGATTTTTACGGGAACCGATAGAATAATCCAGGGTCTTCATTTTTTATATTACGTGCAAAGTCACGTGACCCTTCCTTCCGGTCCAAAACGGAAGTGAGATAAGTTAGGGTCAATTGTCATAAATAGACGTTGTGTTTTCCCTTGAAATATAAATCGGGCAGAGGATTCGAAGCCAGGCCTCTGTAGTCTAAAGCTTTCAGTGCTCTACCAATATAGCCACAACAGTAGCTAGTGAAAATATTTTTACTTCAACCTTATATAGCTGTCTGAATAATGCGTGCGATGCTTATTATATAAATTACCTTAATCACGAATATGCTTGATCGTAATAGCGGTCTAGATACGCCCATTTATGGTAATTGCCCCTAACCTTCCTAGAGAAAACAATTTGCCACTCGAACAGCCGCGCATCGCGCATATACATCATTTGTACACAATGTACAGTGCTAACCCCACAAATAGAGTTGTAAATGATTCCCTTTTAAAATTCTGTGTTTTTAATTCTCCAAATTAAGACCATAATGACGTGAACCAACATGTACCAAAACACATCAAAGTGCGATACTTATAATCGCAAAGAAAACATATCTACAAATCTAAGGTATATTTCATGCAACCTTTATTATACTTTCACTCTTAATACTTTCACTCTTTAAACTTACTCTTTATTCCTTAATTCCTTTCATGTAAAAAAAAAAAGAAAATGGAGAGCGGAAAAGCTATGTGTACTGTTCATGAACAGTCACACATCTCTCGTTTCTTTTTTTTTTTTTTCCTTTTCAGACTTTTTTGCCCATAGCATTTGTACACGTTTTCTTTCTACCTGGCACTTTGGCTACTTTGGTGCAGCCGATTGCCTTCAAACTTGGCAGACACTTAGACAAACTGCTCAGAATGTGTCCCGAACTTTTTGGTCATGATGACGTCATCACGTGATTTTTTATGAATTTTTGAAATTTTAAAATCGTAAAATTCTTTTCAATATATCTAGCGAACAAAACAAGATATTTTCAAAATTCTTTTTGTTACAGCTTTGGTAGGTCTCAAAGATATGCCCTAAAAAGGAAAAAAGTGTGTGACGTCATGATGACATCATCAAAAATGTGCTTTTTTAAAACACATATAAGAATAGGTCCGATCGTCATGAAAATTGGTGGGTAGGTAGATACTGGCACTAGGATGCAAAATCCAAAGTGACGTCATGATGACGTCATCACGTGATTTGTTATGAATTTTTGAAATTTTGAAAATCGTAACATTCTTTTAAATATATCTGGCAAACAAAACAAGATATTTTCAAAATTCTTTTTGTTATAGCTTTGGTAGGTCTCAAAGATATGCCCTAAAAAGGAAAAAAATGTGTGACGTCATGATGACATCATCAAAAATGTGCTTTTTTAAAACACATATAAGGATAGGTCCGATCGTCATGAAAATTGGTGGGTAGGTAGATACTGGTACTAGGATGCAAAATCCAAAGTGATGTCATGATGACGTCATCACGTGATTTGTTATGAATTTTTGAAATTTTGAAAATCGTAACATTCTTTTAAATATATCTGGCAAACAAAACAAGATATTTTCAAAATTATTTTTGTTATAGCTTTGGTAGGTCTCAAAGATATGCCCTAAAAAGGAAAAAAATGCGTGACGTCATGATGACATCAAAAATGTGCTTTTTTAAAACACATAAGGATAGGTCCGATCGTCATGAAAATTGGTGGGTAGGTAGATACTGGCACTAGGATGCAAAATCCACAGTGACGTCATGATGACGTCATTACGTGATTTGTTATGAATTTTTGAAATTTTGAAATCGTAACATTCTTTTAAATATATCTGGCAAACAAAACAAGATATTTTCAAAATTCTTTTTGTTATAGCTTTGGTATGTCTCAAAGATATGCCCTAAAAAGGAAAAAAATGTGTGACGTCATGATGACATCATCAAAAATGTGCTTTTTAAAAACACATATAAGGATAGGTCCGATCGTCATGAAAATTGGTGGGTAGGTAGAAACTGTAACTAGCATGCAAAATCTGAAATGATGTCATGATGACGTCATCGTAAACTTTTTTATGATTTTTGAAATTTTTGAAATTTTATTTTAATCACAATTTTACACAAAAAAACAAAACAGCCCTGTGTTTGTCCACAAACACTGTACCAGATGTCTAGTTTTTTTGTGCTTCCTTTTCAGACTTTTTTGCCCATAGCATTTGTACACGTTTTCTTTCTTACCGGCACTTTGGCTACTTTGGTACACCCGATTGCCTTTAAACTTGGCAGACACTTAGACAAACTGCTCAGAATGTGTCCCGAACTTTTTGGTCATGATGACATCATCACGTGATTTTTTATGAATTTTTGAATTTTGAAAATCGTAACATTCTTTTCAATATATCTAGCGAACGAAACAAGATATTTTCAAAATTCTTTTTGTTATAGCTTTGGTAGGTCTCAAAGATATGCCCTAAAAGGGAGAAAATGTGTGACGTCATGATGACATCATCAAAAATGTGCTTTTTTAAAACACATATAAGGATAGGTCCGATCGTCATGAAAATTGGTGGGTAGGTAGATACTGGCACTAGGATGCAAAATCCAAAGTGACGTCATGATGACGTCATCACGTGATTTGTTATGAATTTTTGAAATTTTGAAAATCGTAACATTCTTTTAAATATATCTGGCAAACAAAACAAGATATTTTCAAAATTCTTTTTGTTATAGCTTTGGTAGGTCTCAAAGATATGCCCTAAAAAGGAAACAAATGTGTGACGTCATGATGACATCATCAAAAATGTGCTTTTTTAAAACACATATAAGGATAGGTCCGATCGTCATGAAAATTGGTGGGTAGGTAGATACTGGCACTAGCATGCAAAATCCAAAGTGACGTCATGATGACGTCATCACGTGATTTGTTATGAATTTTTGAAATTTTGAAATCGTAACATTCTTTTAAATATATCTCGCAAACAAAACAAGATATTTTCAAAATTCTTTTTGATACAGCTTTTGGTATGTCTCAAAGATATGCCCTAAAAGGCGAAAATTGTGTGACGTCATAATGACGTCATCAATTTTTTTTTTTTTACGCATGTAAGGGTCGGTCCGATTAAAAAAATTTATACATTGAATTTTTCTCTACCTAATTCAACAATTTCGTGATCGTGGCTCACTCAAGTATTAAGAAATAACAGGCATCTGAAAATTGTGACCAAATTCAATATAACACAAAGGAATTCTGGGAAGGACAGAAACCATGGCTTTCATGTGGCATGCTGTCTATAAAGAGTTGATCTCTAGTCTTTTTTTCAAGTCGTTAGACAAGTCGTAGGCAGACACTTACACCAACTGCTCAGAATGTGCGCCGAACTTTTACGTCATGATGACGTCATCACATGTCATGTGACGTCATCTTAAAGGTGCATTTTTTGAAGCCATATATCTACAAAAGTACAAGTCAGATTAAGTTAAAACGTGGTATTTAGTTATGCCAGCATGTGTCAGATGACAATTTATGTGACGTCACGATGACGTCATCGGCTAATTTTCTATAATTTTTTTTTCTTTTTTTTTTTTTTTTTCTTTTTTTTTTTTTTCTTTTTCAGACTTTTGCCCATAGCATTTGTACACGTTTTCTTTCTGCCAGGCACTTTGGCTACTTTTATGCAGCCGATTGCTTTTAAACTTAACAGACACTTAGACCAACTGCTCAGGATGCATGCCGATCTTTTACGTCATGGTGACGTCATCACGTGATTTTTTATGAATTTTTGAATTTTGAAAATCGTAACATTCATTAAATTATATCTAGCGAACAAAACAAGATATTTTAAAAATTCTTTTTGTTATAGCTTTGGTATGTCTCAAAGATATGCCCTAAAAAGCGAAAATTGTGTGACGTCATGATGACGTCATCAAAAATATGTTTTTTTTTTAACGCATGTAAGGGTCAATCCGATTACAAAAATGTATATATTGAATTTTCCTGTACCCAATTCCAAAATTTCATGATCGTGGCTCACTCAAGTAAGAAATGACAGCCATTTCAAAATTTAGACCAAATTCAATATAACACAAAGGAATTCTGGGACGGGCTGATAACCATGGCTATTATGAGCTTGCTGTTTATAAAAGGGGTTGATTTCTAGTCTTTTTTCAAGTCGCTGAATTTTTGAAGTTTTAAAATCGTAACATTCTTTTCAATATATCTAGCGAACAAAACAAGATATTTTCAAAATTATTTTTGTTACAGCTTTGGTATGTCTCAAAGATATGCCCTAAATGGCGAAAATTGTGTGACGTCATGATGACGTCATCAACAATATTTTTTTTTTAAAACGCATGTAAGGGTCAATCTGATTACAAAAATGTATACATTGAATTTTCCTGTACCTAATTCCAAAATTTCGTGATCGTGGCTCACTCAAGTAAGAAATAGGAGCCATTTCAAAATTTTGACCAAATTCAATATAACACAAAGGAATTCTGGGAAGGGCTGATAACCATGGGTATTTTGTGCTTGCTGTTTATAAAAGGGGTTGATTTCTAGTCTTTTTTCAAGTCGCTAAATTTTTGAAGTTTTAGAATCGTAACAGTCTTTTCAATATATCTAGCGAACAAAACAAGATATTTTCAAAATTCTTTTTGTTATAGCTTTGGTATGTCTCAAAGATATGCCATAAAAAGCGCAAATTGTGTGACGTCATGATGACGTCATAAAAAAAAATCTTTTTTCAAGTCGCTAGAATATTGCACATAGCATTTGTAAACGTTTTCTTTCTTATCGACCACTTTGGCTACTTTTAAACTTGGCAGACACTTACACCAACTGCTCACAATGTGTGCCGAACTTTTACGTCATGATGACGTCATCACATGTCACGTGACGTCATCTTAAAGGGGCATTTTTTCGAAGCCATATATCTACAAAAGTACAAGTCCGATTAAGTTGAAACGTAATATCTAGGTATGCCACCGGGTGTTATAAATGAACATTGACATGATGTTATGATGACGTCATCACATGTCACGTGACGTCATCTTAAAGGGGCAGTTTTTGAAGCCATATATAAACAAAAGTACAAGTTCGATTAAGTTGAAATGTAATATCCAGGTAGGTCTGCAGGTTTATGGACGAAAATTGACATGACATTATGATGATGATGTCATCACACGTCACGTGACGTCATCTTAAAGGGGCAGTTTTTGAAGCCATAAACAAAAGTACAAGTCCGATTAAGTTGAAAAGTAATATCTAGGTAGCCCAATAGGTTTATAGATGAAAATTGACATGACATTATTATGATGTCATCACATGTCACATGACGTCATCTTAAAGGTGCAGTTTTTGAAGCCATATATAAACAAAAGTACAAGTCCGATTAAGTTCAAAAGTAATATCTAGGTAGCCCAGTAGGTATTTTAAATTAAAAAAATTATGATGTCATGATTACGTCATCACTTGTTTCGTGTCATTATCTTAAAGGGGCATTTTTCGAAGCCATAAATATACAAAAGTACAGGTCCGATTTATTTGAAATGTAATATATAGTCGGGTAGGCAAGCAGGTTCATAGATGAAAATTGACATGACGTTATGATGACGTCATCACATGTCACGTGACGTTATCTTAAAGGGGCAGTTTTTGAAGCCATACATTGTATATCTACAAAAGTACAAGTTTGATTATTTTAAATGTAATATCTAGGTAGGTCAGCAAGTTTACAGATGAAAATTTACATTACGTTATTTTGACGTCATCACAAGTGACTATTACAAACAACTTTAATCATTTTCAAAGTCTAACAAAGAAAACTGGCAGGAGCGCGATTGTTTGACGAACTTTAATTATTGTATTCACATTTCACATCCAAACTAAAAAAAATAAAAAGCGAAACAGCCCTGTGTTTGTCCACAAACACCGTCCGTCTAGTTTTTTTTTGCTTCTTTTTCAGACTTTTTGCCCATAGCATTTGTACACGTTTTCTTTCTACCAGGCACTTTTGCTACTTTGATGCAGCCGATTGCCTTTAAACTTAACAGACACTTAGACCAACTGCTCAGAATGCATGCCGAACTTTTACGTCATGATGACGTCATCACGTGATTTTTTATGAATTTTTGAAATTTGAAAATCGTAACATTCATTAAATTATATCTAGCGAACAAAACAAGATATTTTCAAAATTCTTTTTGTTATAGCTTTGGTATGTCTCAAAGATATGCCCTAAAAAGCGAAAATTGTTTGACGTCATGATGACGTCATCAAAAATATGTTTTTTTGTAAACGCATGTAAGGGTCAATTCGATTACAAAAATGTATACATTGAATTTTCCTGTACCCAATTCCAAAATTTCATGATCGTGGCTCACTCAAGTAAGAAATGACAGCCATTTCAAAATTTAGACCAAATTCAATATAACACAAAGGAATTCTGGGACGGGCAGATAACCATGGCTATTATGTGCTTGCTGTTTATAAAAGGGGTTGATTTCTAGTCTTTTTTCAAGTCGCTGAATTTTTGAAGTATTAAAATCGTAACATTCTTTTCAATATATCTAGCGAACAAAACAAGATATTTTAAAAATTCTTTTTGTTATAGCTTTGGTATGTCTCAAAGATATGCCCTAAAAGGCGAAAATTGTGTGACGTCATGATGACGTCATCAACAATATTTTTTTTTTTTTACGCATGTAAGGGTCAATCCGATTACAAAAATAAATACATTGAATTTTTCTGTACGTAATTCCAAAATTTCGTGATCGTGGCTCACTCAAGTAAGAAATAGGAGCCATTTCAAAATTTAGACCAAATTCAATATAACACAAAGGAATTCTGGGACGGGCAGATAACCATGGCTATTATGTGCTTGATGTTTATAAAAGGGGTTGATTTCTAGTCTTTTTTCAAGTCGCTGAATTTTTGAAGTATTAAAATCGTAACATTCTTTTCAATATATCTAGCGAACAAAACAAGATATTTTCAAAATTCTTTTTGTTATAGCTTTGGTATGTCTCAAAGATATGCCCTAAAAGGCGAAAATTGTGTGACGTCATGATGACGTCATCAACAATTCTTTTTTTTTAAACGCATGTAAGGGTCAATCCGATTACAAAAATGTATACATTGAATTTTTCTGTACGTAATTCCAAAATTTCATGGTCGTGGCTCACTCAAGTAAGAAATAGGAACCATTTCAAAATTTAGACCAAATTCAATATAACACAAAGGAATTCTGGGAAGGGCAGATAACCATGGCTTAAATGAGCAAGCTGTTTATAAAAAGGGTTGATTTGTAGTCTTTTTTCAAGTCGCTGAATTTTAAATTTTTGGAATCGTAACATTCTTTTCAATATATCTAGCGAACAAAACAAGATATTTTCAAAATTCTTTTTGTTATAGCTTTGGTATGTCTCAAAGATATGCCCTAAAAAGCGAAAATTGTGTGACGTCATGATGACGTCATAAAAAAAAATCTTTTTTCAAGTCGCTAGAATATTGCCCATAGCATTTGTAAACTTTTTCTTTCTTACCGGCCACTTTGGATACTTTTAAACTTAGCAGACACTTACTCCAACTGCTCACAATGTGTGCCGAACATTTACGTCATGATGACATCATCACATGTCACGTGACGTAAAGGGGCATTTTTCGAAACCATATATCTACAAAAGTACAAGTCCGATTAAGTTGGAACGTAATATCTAGGTATGCCACCGGGTGTTATAGATGAACATTGACATGACGTTATGACCAAGTCATAACATGTCACGTGGTGTCATCTTAAAGGGGCACTCGCTAGATTATTGCCCATAGCATTTGTAAACATTTTCTTTCTTACCGGCCAGTTTGGCTACTTTTAAACTTGGCAGACACTTACCCCAACTGCTCACAATGTGTGCCTAACTTTTACGTCATGATGACGTCATCACATGTCACGTGACGTCATCTTAAAGGGGCATTTTTCGAAGCCATATATCTACAAATGTACAAGTCCGATTCAGTTGAAACACACCATTTAGGTATGCCACCCGGTGTCATAGATGAAAATTGACATGACGTTATGTGATGTCATCTTAAAGGGGCATTCGCTAGGCTATTTCCCATAGCATTTGTACACGATTCCTTTTTTTAAACCAATCCTTCACACATCCAATAACAACATCTTCATCCCTCCGTCATTGTTAACTAACAAACAACTTTAAATATTGCATACACATTTGACATCCAAACTAACAATAAAAAAATTCGAAACAGCCCTGTGTTTGTCCACAAACACTTGCCTCTATTTTTTTTTTCTTTTTGGCTTTTCCGAAATCCTTCGGAAAAGGCTTTGTTTTTGTTCTGATTTTTTTTTTTTTTCTTCTTTTAGTTCTGACCAAAAGCCCATAGACTTTGTACACGAATTTTCTCCGCGGCACTTTAGGTCTTAAAAAACTTCAGATCTTAACCAAACTTACCTCAAACATAGACCCTAAGCTGAAATAGTATGTCGAAGAGTGACGTCATGATGACGTCATCACGTGTCACGTGACGTCATCTTAAATGTGCGTTTTTCAAGGGCCCATATCTAGAGAACGGTAGGTCCGATTTCCTTCAAACCTGATATGTTGGTAGGCTAGCTCGTGTTATAGATGAAATTTGAGGTGACGTCAAGATGACGTCATCATACGATTTTATAGTAATTTTTAAGTTTTTGAAATTCAAAGTTTCTTAAAGCCATATCTCATCAACAGAACATGCTAAATTCAAAATTCTTTTTGTAATAGCTTTGTTAGCTCCTATATTCTTTCACATACATTTGAAAAATGTGTGACGTCATCATGACGTCATCAAAAATGTGCATTTCTGAAACACACATAAGGGTACGTCCGATCGTCATAAAAATTAGTGGGTAGGTAGATAGTGCTACTAGCATGTAAAATCCGAGGTGACGTCATGATGACGTCATCGGCTGATTTTCTGTGAATTTTTTAGTTCTATCCCAAATCCCATAGACTTTGTACACGAATTTTGTAAGTGGCACTTTGGTCACTAAACAACCTCGGATCTTAATCAGACTTAACACAAACATAGACCCTCAGCTGAAAATGTAAGCCGAAACGTGACGTCATGATGACGTCATCACGTGTCATGTGACGTCATCTTAAATGTGCATTTTTCAAGGGCCTATATCTAGAGAACGGTAGGTCCGATTGCCTTCAAACCTGGTATGTTATGGGAGCTCGTGTTATAGATGAAAATTAAGGTGACGTCATGATGACGTCATCATACGATTTTACAGTAATATTAAAGTTTTTCAACTTCAAAGTTTCTTAAAGCCATATCTCACCAACAGAACATGCTAAATTCAAAATTCTTTTTGTAATAGCTTTGTTAGCTCCTATATTCTTTCACATACATTTGAAAAATGTGTGACGTCATCATGACGTCATCAAAAATGTGCATTTCTGAAACACACATAAGGGTACGTCCGATCGTCATAAAAATTAGTGGGTAGGTAGATAGTGCTACTAGCATGTAAAATCCGAGGTGACGTCATGATGACTTCATCGGCTGATTTTCTGTGAATTTTTTAGTTCTATCCCAAATCCCATAGACTTTGTACACGAATTTTGTAAGTGGCACTTTGGTCACTAAACAACCTCGGATCTTAATCAGACTTAACACAAACATAGACCCTCAGCTGAAAATGTAAGCCGAAACGTGACGTCATGATGACGTCATCACGTGTCATGTGACGTCATCTTAAATGTGCATTTTTCTAGGGCCCATATCTAGAGAACGGTAGGTCCGATTGCCTTCAAACCTGGTATGTTGGTATGGTAGCTCGTGTTATAGATGAAAATTAAGGTGACGTCATGATCACGTCATCATACGATTTTACAGTAATATTAAAGTTTTTGAACTTCAAAGTTTCTTAAAGCCATATCTCACCAACAGAACATGCTAAATTCAAAATTCTTTTTGTAATAGCTTTGTTAGCTCCTATATTCTTTCACATACATTTGAAAAATGTGTGACGTCATCATGACGTCATCAAAAATGTGCATTTCTGAAACACACATAAGGGTACGTCCGATCGTCATAAAAATTGGTGGGTAGGTAGATAGTGCCACTAGCATGTAAAATCCGAGGTGACGTCATGATGACGTCATCGGCTGATTTTCTGTGAATTTTTTTGTTCTATCCCAAATCCCATGGACTTTGTACACGAATTTTGTAAGTGGCACTTTGGTCACTAAACAACCTCGGATCTTAATCAGACTTAACACAAACATAGACCCTAAGCTGAAAATGTAAGCCGAAACGTGACGTCATGATGACGTCATCACGTGTCATGTGACGTCATCTTAAATGTGCATTTTTCAAGAACCTATATCTAGAGAACGGTAGGTCCGATTGCCTTCAAACCTGGTATGTTGGTATGGTAGCTCGTGTTATAGATGAAAATTAAGGTGACGTCATGATGACGTCATCATACGATTTTACAGTAATATTAAAGTTTTTCAACTTCAAAGTTTCTTAAAGCCATATCTCACCAACAGAACATGCTAAATTCAAAATTCTTTTTGTAATAGCTTTGTTAGCTCCTATATTCTTTCACATACATTTGAAAAATGTGTGACGTCATCATGACGTCATCAAAAATGTGCATTTCTGAAACACACATAAGGGTACGTCCGATCGTCATAAAAATTGGTGGGTAGGTAGATAGTGCCACTAGCATGCAAAATCCGAAGTGACGTCATGATGACGTCATCGACTGATTTTTTATGAATTTGTAAATGTTTCAAATTTCATTGTACTCTTAAAATTTTGCACTTCTTCAAATGCCATGAACTTCAAACTTGGCATATGCATTGACTATCTACTCGAGATGGGTGCCGAATCATGACGTCATGATGACGTCATCACATGTCACGTGACGTCATCTTAAATTTGCATTTTTGAAGGCCCTATATCTATTTTTTTTCTGCTTCTTATTTTAGTTCTATCCCAAATCCCATAGACTTTGTGCATAGATTTTCTGATCGGCACTTTTGTCATCAAACAACATCGAATCTTAGTCAGAGTTAGCATAGGTATAGACCCTGATGCAAAGTCGTGCCGCGAAGAGTGACGTCATAATGACGTCTTCGTGTGGCATGTAACATGAACTTAAAGGTCAAGTTCGGAGTACGAAATGTTAATCATAAAATAATCTCAGATCTTAAACTTAGCAAAGACATAGACCTTCTGATACTTTATGTTAAATAAAAAAGAAAAAAAGGAAAAGCCATGCGTATGTTTACAACAGACGCACATTTTTTGGCGTTTCCGCTACAGCAGGAAAGCCTTTGTTTTTGTTCTGTTCGCGCGATTGTGTAGTTTAGTACACTTTCGCCCAGGCATGAACACAATCTACTTGAAAATTGTTCGTTTTGCCACATTCAGAACAAAGGGCCACGTCGAAGAACATCTGCAGGGGTTTTTTGGAGTGAAATCGTTAGCTAAGAGGTAACAAAATACGTGATTGCGCAATACCCAGCTTTACACGGATATATAGCTGGTGGGAGAGTAGTTGACCGAGCCAAAACGTGACACAACGTAAGAAAATCCTATTTTCCGCCTTAAAAAACCTTTCCAAATCACAAAAGCACGTGTCATTGGGATTCAGAGAAGTCTACTTTAGTAACAAAAAAAGGCTTTTGGAATAATCAAATACTCCAGAAGCTAACATGAACACAATTAATACAGAAATCCTAAACTACACAATACCCACTATTTTGGTTTCTTCTTAAACACGAATTTTGTCTGCGGCACTTTGGTCACTAAACAACATCAGATCTTAAGCAAACTTAACCCAAACATAGACCCTAATCTGAAATTGTGTGCCGAAGAGTGATGTCACGATGACGTCATTATGTGTTACGTGATGTCATCTTAAAGGCTCATTTTTCAAGGGCCCATATCAAGAGAACCGTAAGTCCAATTGCATTCAAACCTGGTATGTTGGCTAAACAAGTACATGTTATAAATCAAAATTGAGGTGACGTCATAATGACGTCATCATCTGATTTTTATGGTAATTTCAAAATTTTAACGTTAAAGATTCTTAAAACCACATCTCATTAACAGAACATGTTCAATTCAAAATTCCTTTTGTAATAGCTTTGTTAGCTCGTACATTCTTTCATATAAATGCGAAAAATTACTGAAGTCATAATGACGTCATTAAAGGCATTTAATTTTTTTTTTTTCTTTTTCAGACTTTTTGCCCATAGCATTTGTACACGATTTCTTTCTGCCCGGCACTTTGGCTACTTTTATGCAGCCGATTGCCTTTAAACTAAACAGACACTTAGACCAACTGCTCAGGATGCATGCCGAACTTTTACGTCATGATGACGTCATCACGTGATTTTTTATGAATTTTTGAATTTTGAAAATCGTAACATTCATTAAATTATATCTAGCGAACAAAACAAGATATTTTCAAAATTCTTTTTCTTATAGCTTTGGTATGTCTCAAAGATATGCCCTAAAAAGCGAAAATTGTGTGACGTCATGATGACGTCATCAAAAATATGTTTTTTTTTTAACGCATGTAAGGGTCAATCCGATTACAAAAATGTATACATTGAATTTTCCTGTACCCAATTCCAAAATTTCATGATCGTGGCTCACTCAAGTATGAAATAGGAGCCATTTCAAAATTTAGACCAAATTCAATATAACACAAAGGAATTCTGGGAAGGGCTGATAACCATGGGTATTTTGTGCTTGCTGTTTATAAAAGGGGTTGATTTCTAGTCTTTTTTCAAGTCGCTAAATTTTTGAAGTTTTAAAATCGTAACATTCTTTTCAATATATCTAGCGAACAAAACAAGATATTTTCAAAATTATTTTTGTTACAGCTTTGGTATGTCTCAAAGATATGCCCTAAAAAGCGAAAATTGTGTGACGTCATGATGACGTCATTAACAAATCCTTTTTTTTAAACGCATGTAAGGGTCAATCCAATTACAAAAATGTATTCGTTGAATTTTCCTGTACCTAATTCCAAAATTTCATGATCGTGGCTCACTCAAGTAAGAAATAGGAGCCATTTCAAAATTTAGACCAAATTCAATATAACACAAAGGAATTCTGGGAAGGGCAGATAACCATGGCTTAAATGAGCATGCTGTTTATAAAAAGGGTTGATTTGTAGTCTTTTTTCAAGTCGCTGAATTTTAAATTTTTGGAATCGTAACATTCTTTTCAATATATCTAGCGAACAAAACAAGATATTTTCAAAATTCTTTTTGTTATAGCTTTGGTATGTCTCAAAGATATGCCCTAAAAAGCGAAAATTGTGTGACGTCATGATGACGTCATAAAAAAAATCTTTTTTCAAGTCGCTAGAATATTGCCCATAGCATTTGTAAACTTTTTCTTTCTTACCGGCCACTTTGGCTACTTTTAAACTTGGCAGACACTTACTCCAACTGCTCACAATGTGTGCCGAACCTTTACGTCATGATGACGTCATCAAATGTCACGTGACGTCATCTTAAAGGGCATTTTTCGAAGCCATATATCTACAAAAGTACAAGTCCGATTAAGTTGGAACGTAATATCTAGGTATGCCACCGGGTGTTATAGATGAACATTGACATGACGTTATGATCAAGTCATAACATGTCACGTGGTGTCATCTTAAAGGGGCACTCGCTAGATTATTGCCCATAGCATTTGTAAACGTTTTCTTTCTTACCGGCCAGTTTGGCTACTTTTAAACTTGGCAGACACTTACCCCAACTGCTCAGAATGTGTGCCTAACTTTTACGTCATGATGACGTCATCACATGTCACGTGACGTCATCTTAAAGGGGCATTTTTCGAAGCCATATATCTACAAATGTACAAGTCCGATTCAGTTGAAACACACCATTTAGGTATGCCACCCGGTGTCATAGATGAAAATTGACATGACGTTATGATGAAGTCATTACATGTTATGTGATGTCATCTTAAAGGGGCATTCGCTAGGCTATTTCCCATAGCATTTGTACACGATTCCTTTTTTTAAACCAATCCTTCACACATCCAATAACAACATCTTCATCCCTCCGTCATTGTTAACTAACAAACAACTTTAAATATTGCATACACATTTGACATCCAAACTAACAATAAAAAAATTCGAAACAGCCCTGTGTTTGTCCACAAACACTTGCCTCTAGTTTTTTTTTTTTTTCTTTTTCAGACTTTTGCCCATAGCGTTTGTACACGATTTCTTTCTGCCAGGGACTTTGGCTACTTTTATGCAGCCGATTGCCTTTAAACTTAACAGACACTTAGACCAACTGCTCAGCATGCATGCCGAACTTTTACGTCATGATGACGTCATCACGTGATTTTTTATGAATTTTTGAATTTTGAAAATCGTAACATTCATTAAATTATATCTAGCGAACAAAACAAGATATTTTCAAAATTCTTTTTCTTATAGCTTTGGTATGTCTCAAAGATATGCCCTAAATTGCGAAAATTGTGTGACGTCATGATGACGTCATCAAAAATATGTTTTTTTGTAAACGCATGTAAGGGTCAATCAGATTACAAAAATGTATACATTGTATTTTCCTGTACCTAATTCCAAAATTTCATGATCGTGGCTCACTCAAGTATGAAATAGGAGCCATTTCAAAATTTAGACCAAATTCAATATAACACAAAGGAATTCTGGGAAGGGCTGATAACCATGGGTATTATGTGCTTGCTGTTTATAAAAGGGGTTGATTTCTAGTCTTTTTTCAAGTCGCTAAATTTTTGAAGTATTAAAATCGTAACATTCTTTTCAATATATCTAGCGAACAAAACAAGATATTTTCAAAATTATTTTTGTTACAGCTTTGGTATGTCTCAAAGATATGCCCTAAAAAGCGAAAATTGTGTGACGTCATGATGACGTCATCAACAAATCTTTATTTTTTAAACGCATGTAAGGGTCAATCCGATTACAAAAATGTATTCGTTGAATTTTCCTGTACCTAATTCCAAAATTTCATGATCGTGGCTCACTCAAGTATGAAATAGGAGCCATTTCAAAATTTAGACCAAATTCAATATAACACAAAGGAATTCTGGGAAGGGCTGATAACCATGGGTATTATGTGCTTGCTGTTTATAAAAGGGATTGATTTCTAGTCTTTTTTAAAGTCGCTAAATTTTTGAAGTTTTGGAATCGTAACATTCTTTTCAATATATCTAGCGAACAAAACAAGATATTTTCAAAATTCTTTTTGTTATAGCTTTGGTATGTCTCAAAGATATGCCATAAAAAGCGCAAATTGTGTGACGTCATGATGACGTCATAAAAAAAATTCTTTTTTCAAGTCGCTAGAATATTGCACATAGCATTTGTAAACGTTTTCTTTCTTACCGGCCACTTTGGCTACTTTTAAACTTGGCAGACACTTACACCAACTGCTAACAATGTGTGCCGAACCTTTACGTCGTGATGACGTCATCACATGTCACGTGACGTCATCTTAAAGGGGCATTTTTCGAAGCCATATATCTACAAAAGTACAAGTCCGATTAAGTTGGAACGTAATATCTAGGTATGCCACCGGGTGTTATAGATGAACATTGACATGACGTTATGATCAAGTCATAACATGTCACGTGGTGTCATCTTAAAGGGGCACTCGCTAGATTATTGCCCTTAGCATTTGTAAACGTTTTCTTTCTTACTGGCCACTTTGGCTACTTTTAAACTTGGCAGACACTTACCCCAACTGCTCACAACGTGTGGCGAACTTTTACGTCA
Source organism: Hippasteria phrygiana (assembly GCA_037893225.1). Taxonomy (NCBI): domain Eukaryota; kingdom Metazoa; phylum Echinodermata; class Asteroidea; order Valvatida; family Goniasteridae; genus Hippasteria; species Hippasteria phrygiana. The sequence continues at coordinate 1,142,324 of JAZGUH010000179.1, forward strand.
TGATGATGTCATCACATGTCACGTGACGCCATCTTAAAGGGGCATTTTTTCGAAGCCATATATCTACAAAAGTACAAGTCCGATTAAGTTGAAACGTAATATCTAGGTATGCCACCGGGTGTTATAGATGGAAATTGACATGACGTTATGATGACGTCATCACATGTTACGTGACGTCATCTTAAAGGGGCAGTTTTTGAAGCCATATATATTAAGAAGTACATGTCCGATTAAGTTGAAAAGTAATATCTAGGTAGCCCAATAGGTTTATAGATGAAAATTGACATGACATTATTATGATGTCATCACATGTCACATGACGTCATCTTAAAGGTGCAGTTTTTGAAGCCATATATAAACAAAAGTACAAGTCCGATTAAGTTCAAAAGTAATATCTAGGTAGCCCAGTAGGTATTTTAAATAACAAAATTATTGATGTCATGATTACGTCATCACTCGTTTCGTGTCATTATCTTAAAGGGGCATTTTTCTCAAAGCCATATATCTTCAAAAGTACAGGTCCGATTTATTTGAAATGTAATATATAGTCGGGTAGGCAAGCAGGTTTATAGATGAAAATTGACGTGACGTTATGATGACGTCATCACATGTCACGTCACGTTATCTTAAAGGGGCAGTTTTTAAAGCCATACATTGTATATCTACAAAAGTACAAGTTCGATTATTTTAAATGTAATATCTAGGTAGGTCAGCAAGTTTACAGATGAAAATGTACATTACGTTATGATGACGTCATCACAAGTGACTATTACAAACAACTTTAATTTTTTTTTTTTTTTCTTTTTCAGACTTTTGCCCATAGCGTTTGTACACGATTTCTTTCTACCAGGGACTTTGGCTACTTTTATGCAGCCGATTGCCTTTAAACTTAACAGACACTTAGACCAACTGCTCAGAATGTATGCCGAACTTTTACGTCATGATGACGTCATCACGTGATTTTTTATGAATTTTTGAATTTTGAAAATCGTAACATTCATTAAATTATATCTAGCGAACAAAACAAGATATTTTCAAAATTCTTTTTCTTATAGCTTTGGTATGTCTCAAAGATATGCCTTAAAAAGCGAAAATTGTGTGACGTCATGATGACGTCATCAAAAATGCTTTTTTTTTTTAACGCATGTAAGGGTCAATCTGATTACAAAAATGTATATATTGAATTTTGCTGTACCCAATTCCAAAATTTCATGATCGTGGCTCACTCAAGTAAGAAATGACAGCCATTTCAAAATTTAGACCAAATTCAATATAACACAAAGGAATTCTGGGACGGGCTGATAACCATGGCTATTATGAGCTTGCTGTTTATAAAAGGGGTTGATTTCTAGTCTTTTTTCAAGTCGCTGAATTTTTGAAGTTTTAAAATCGTAACATTCTTTTCAATATATCTAGCGAACAAAACAAGATATTTTCAAAATTATTTTTGTTACAGCTTTGGTATGTCTCAAAGATATGCCCTGAATGGCGAAAATTGTGTGACGTCATGATGACGTCATCAACAATATTTTTTTTTTTAAACGCATGTAAGGGTCAATCTGATTACAAAAATGTATACATTGAATTTTCCTGTACCTAATTCCAAAATTTCGTGATCGTGGCTCACTCAAGTAAGAAATAGGAGCCATTTCAAAATTTAGACCAAATTCAATATAACACAAAGGAATTCTGGGAAGGACTGATAACCATGGCTTAAATGTGCATGCTGTTTATAAAAAGGGTTGATTTGTAGTCTTTTTTCAAGTCGCTGAATTCTTGAAGTTTGATAATCGTAACATTCTTTTCACTATATCTAGCGAACAAAACAAGATATTTTCAAAATTCTTTTTGTTATAGCTTTGGTATGTCTCAAAGATATGCCCTAAAAAGCGAAAATTGTGTGACGTCATGATGACGTCATAAAAAAATTCTTTTTTCAAGTCGATAGAATATTGCCCATAGCATTTGTAAACGTTTACTTTCTTACCGGCCACATTGGCTACTTTTAAACTTGGCAGACACTTACCCCAACTGCTCACAATGTGTGCCGAACTTTTACGTCCTGATGACGTCATCACATGTCACGTGACGTCATCTTAAAGGGGCATTTTTCGAAGCCATATATCTACAAAAGTACAAGTCCGATTCAGTTGGAACGTAAGGTATGCCACCTGGTGTTATAGATGAAAATTGACATGACGTTATGATCAAGTCATAACATGTCACGTGGTGTCATCTTAAAGGGGCACTCGCTAGATTATTGCCTATAGCATTTGTACACGTTTTCTTTCTTACCGGCACTTTGGGTACTTTTAAACTTGGCAGACACTTAGACTAACTGCTCACAATGTGTGCCGAACTTTTACCTCTTGATGACGTCATGACATGCCACGTGACGTCATCTTAAAGGGGCAGTTTTTGAAGCCATATATCTACAAAAGTACAAATTCGATTAAGTTGAAAAGTAATATCTAGGTAGCCCAGTAGGTTTATAGCTGAAAATTGACATGACATTATCATAATTGATGTCATCACATGTCACGTGACGTCATCTTAAAGGGGCAGTTTTTGAAGCCATATGTCTACAAAAGCACAAGTCCGATTAAGTTCAAAAGTAATATCTAGGTAGCCCAGTAGGTTTATAGATAAAAATTGAATTGACGTTATGATGACGTCATCACATGTCACGTGACGTCATCTTAAAGGGGCAGTTTTTGAAGCCATATATAAACAAAATTACAAGTTCGATTAAGTTGAAAAGTAATATCTAGGTAGCCCAGTAGGTTTATAGCTGAAAATTGACATGACATTATCATGATGTCATCACATGTCACGTGACGTCATCTTAAAGGGGCAGTTTTTGAAGCCATATCTACAAAAGTACAAGCTCGATTAAGTTGAAATGTAATATCTAAGTAGGCCAGCAGGTTTATAGATGAAAATTGACATGACGTTATGATGACTTCATCACATGTCACCTGACGTCATCTTAAAGGGGCAGTTTTTGAAGCCACATATAAACAAAAGTACAAGTTCGATTAAGTTGAAATGTAATATCCAGGCAGATCTGCAGGTTCATAGATGAAAATTGACATGACATTATGATGACTTCATCACATGTCACGTGACGTCATCTTAAAGGGGCAGTTTTTGAAGCCATCTATCTACAAAAGTACAAGTTCGATTAAGTTGAAACGTGGTATCTAACATGAATTTTAAACAATTTTTGATAATTCTTGTAATATATTTTTAGGTCATACACACTTAAATATAAATGTGAAAAATGTGTGACGTCTGATGACGTAATCATGGTCATCAACTCCTTGTATGCTCACATTTCCAAAACGATTATGAATAAGCCTACGTGATTGCATGACCTGTCGTAGACGACCATGAATGTAAAACGAGATTTTTTGATGCACCATTGAAATCTCAAAAATTAAGAATCAAACTACCAAAAACCCCCCAAACGAAACAGCCCTGTGTTTGTCCACAAACACCAAAGCTCTAGTTTTTTTTTTTTTTTTTTTTTTTCTTCTTTTTCAGACTTTTGCCCATAGCATTTGTACACGATTTCTTTCTGCCAGGCACTTTGGCTACTTTTATGCAGCCGATTGCCTTTAAACTTAACAGACAATTAGACCAACTGCTCAGAATGTATGCCGAACTTTTACGTCATGATGACGTCATCACGTGATTTTTTATGAATTTTTGAATTTTGAAAATCGTAACATTCATTAAATTATATCTAGCGAACAAAACAAGATATTTTCAAAATTCTTTTTCTTATAGCTTTGGTATGTCTCAAAGATATGCCTTAAAAAGCGAAAATTGTGTGACGTCATGATGACGTCATCAAAAATGCTTTTTTTTTTTTACGCATGTAAGGGTCAATCTGATTACAAAAATGTATACATTGAATTTTGCTGTACCCAATTCCAAAATTTCATGATCGTGGCTCACTCAAGTAAGAAATGACAGCCATTTCAAAATTTAGACCAAATTCAATATAACACAAAGGAATTCTGGGACGGGCTGATAACCATGGCTATTATGAGCTTGCTGTTTATAAAAGGGGTTGATTTCTGGTCTTTTTTCAAGTCGCTGAATTTTTGAAGTTTTAAAATCGTAACATTCTTTTCAATATATCTAGCGAACAAAACAAGATATTTTCAAAATTATTTTTGTTACAGCTTTGGTATGTCTCAAAGATATGCCCTAAATGGCGAAAATTGTGTGACGTCATGATGACGTCATCAACAATATTTTTTTTTTTAAACGCATGTAAGGGTCAATCTGATTACAAAAATGTATACATTGTATTTTTCTGTACCCAATTCCAAAATTTCATGATCGTGGCTCACTCAAGTAAGAAATAGCAGCCATTTCAAAATTTAGACCAAATTCAATATAACACAAAGGAATTCTGGGACGGGCTGATAACCATGGCTATTATGAGCTTGCTGTTTATAAAAGGGGTTGATTTCTAGTCTTTTTTCAAGTCGCTGAATTTTTGAAGTATTAAAATCGTAACATTCTTTTCAATATATCTAGCGAACAAAACAAGATATTTTCAAAATTCTTTTTGTTATAGCTTTGGTATGTCTCAAAGATATGCCCTAAAAGGCGAAAATTGTGTGACGTCATGATGACGTCATCAAAAATATGTTTTTTTTTTAACGCATGTAAGGGTCAATCCGATTACAAAAATGTATACATTGTATTTTTCTGTACCCAATTCCAAAATTTCATGATCGTGGCTCACTCAAGTAAGAAATGACAGCCATTTCAAAATTTAGACCAAATTCAATATAACACAAAGGAATTCTGGGACGGGCTGATAACCATGGCTATTATGAGCTTGCTGTTTATAAAAGGGGTTGATTTCTAGTCTTTTTTCAAGTCGCTGAATTCTTGAAGTTTTATAATCGTAACATTCTTTTCACTATATCTAGCGAAGAAAACAAGATATTTTCAAAATTCTTTTTGTTATAGCTTTGGTATGTCTCAAAGATATGCCCTAAAAAGCGAAAATTGTGTGACGTCATGATGACGTCATAAAAAAATTCTTTTTTCAAGTCGATAGAATATTGCCCATAGCATTTGTAAACGTTTACTTTCTTACCGGCCACATTGGCTACTTTTAAACTTGGCAGACACTTACCCCAACTGCTCACAATGTGTGCCGAACTTTTACGTCCTGATGACGTCATCACATGTCACGTGACGTCATCTTAAAGGGGCATTTTTCGAAGCCATATATCTACAAAAGTACAAGTCCGATTCAGTTGGAACGTAAGGTATGCCACCTGGTGTTATAGATGAAAATTGACATGACGTTATGATCAAGTCATAACATGTCACGTGGTGTCATCTTAAAGGGGCACTCGCTAGATTATTGCCTATAGCATTTGTACACGTTTTCTTTCTTACCGGCACTTTGGGTACTTTTAAACTTGGCAGACACTTAGACTAACTGCTCACAATGTGTGCCGAACTTTTACCTCTTGATGACGTCATGACATGCCACGTGACGTCATCTTAAAGGGGCAGTTTTTGAAGCCATATATCTACAAAAGTACAAATTCGATTAAGTTGAAAAGTAATATCTAGGTAGCCCAGTAGGTTTATAGCTGAAAATTGACATGACATTATCATAATTGATGTCATCACATGTCACGTGACGTCATCTTAAAGGGGCAGTTTTTGAAGCCATATGTCTACAAAAGCACAAGTCCGATTAAGTTCAAAAGTAATATCTAGGTAGCCCAGTAGGTTTATAGATAAAAATTGAATTGACGTTATGATGACGTCATCACATGTCACGTGACGTCATCTTAAAGGGGCAGTTTTTGAAGCCATATATAAACAAAATTACAAGTTCGATTAAGTTGAAAAGTAATATCTAGGTAGCCCAGTAGGTTTATAGCTGAAAATTGACATGACATTATCATGATGTCATCACATGTCACGTGACGTCATCTTAAAGGGGCAGTTTTTGAAGCCATATCTACAAAAGTACAAGCTCGATTAAGTTGAAATGTAATATCTAAGTAGGCCAGCAGGTTTATAGATGAAAATTGACATGACGTTATGATGACTTCATCACATGTCACCTGACGTCATCTTAAAGGGGCAGTTTTTGAAGCCACATATAAACAAAAGTACAAGTTCGATTAAGTTGAAATGTAATATCCAGGCAGATCTGCAGGTTCATAGATGAAAATTGACATGACATTATGATGACTTCATCACATGTCACGTGACGTCATCTTAAAGGGGCAGTTTTTGAAGCCATCTATCTACAAAAGTACAAGTTCGATTAAGTTGAAACGTGGTATCTAACATGAATTTTAAACAATTTTTGATAATTCTTGTAATATATTTTTAGGTCATACACACTTAAATATAAATGTGAAAAATGTGTGACGTCTGATGACGTAATCATGGTCATCAACTCCTTGTATGCTCACATTTCCAAAACGATTATGAATAAGCCTACGTGATTGCATGACCTGTCGTAGACGACCATGAATGTAAAACGAGATTTTTTGATGCACCATTGAAATCTCAAAAATTAAGAATCAAACTACCAAAAACCCCCCAAACGAAACAGCCCTGTGTTTGTCCACAAACACCAAAGCTCTAGTTTTTTTTTTTTTTTTTTTTTTTCTTCTTTTTCAGACTTTTGCCCATAGCATTTGTACACGATTTCTTTCTGCCAGGCACTTTGGCTACTTTTATGCAGCCGATTGCCTTTAAACTTAACAGACAATTAGACCAACTGCTCAGAATGTATGCCGAACTTTTACGTCATGATGACGTCATCACGTGATTTTTTATGAATTTTTGAATTTTGAAAATCGTAACATTCATTAAATTATATCTAGCGAACAAAACAAGATATTTTCAAAATTCTTTTTCTTATAGCTTTGGTATGTCTCAAAGATATGCCTTAAAAAGCGAAAATTGTGTGACGTCATGATGACGTCATCAAAAATGCTTTTTTTTTTTTACGCATGTAAGGGTCAATCTGATTACAAAAATGTATACATTGAATTTTGCTGTACCCAATTCCAAAATTTCATGATCGTGGCTCACTCAAGTAAGAAATGACAGCCATTTCAAAATTTAGACCAAATTCAATATAACACAAAGGAATTCTGGGACGGGCTGATAACCATGGCTATTATGAGCTTGCTGTTTATAAAAGGGGTTGATTTCTGGTCTTTTTTCAAGTCGCTGAATTTTTGAAGTTTTAAAATCGTAACATTCTTTTCAATATATCTAGCGAACAAAACAAGATATTTTCAAAATTATTTTTGTTACAGCTTTGGTATGTCTCAAAGATATGCCCTAAATGGCGAAAATTGTGTGACGTCATGATGACGTCATCAACAATATTTTTTTTTTTAAACGCATGTAAGGGTCAATCTGATTACAAAAATGTATACATTGTATTTTTCTGTACCCAATTCCAAAATTTCATGATCGTGGCTCACTCAAGTAAGAAATAGCAGCCATTTCAAAATTTAGACCAAATTCAATATAACACAAAGGAATTCTGGGACGGGCTGATAACCATGGCTATTATGAGCTTGCTGTTTATAAAAGGGGTTGATTTCTAGTCTTTTTTCAAGTCGCTGAATTTTTGAAGTATTAAAATCGTAACATTCTTTTCAATATATCTAGCGAACAAAACAAGATATTTTCAAAATTCTTTTTGTTATAGCTTTGGTATGTCTCAAAGATATGCCCTAAAAGGCGAAAATTGTGTGACGTCATGATGACGTCATCAAAAATATGTTTTTTTTTTAACGCATGTAAGGGTCAATCCGATTACAAAAATGTATACATTGTATTTTTCTGTACCCAATTCCAAAATTTCATGATCGTGGCTCACTCAAGTAAGAAATGACAGCCATTTCAAAATTTAGACCAAATTCAATATAACACAAAGGAATTCTGGGACGGGCTGATAACCATGGCTATTATGAGCTTGCTGTTTATAAAAGGGGTTGATTTCTAGTCTTTTTTCAAGTCGCTGAATTCTTGAAGTTTTATAATCGTAACATTCTTTTCACTATATCTAGCGAAGAAAACAAGATATTTTCAAAATTCTTTTTGTTATAGCTTTGGTATGTCTCAAAGATATGCCCTAAAAAGCGAAAATTGTGTGACGTCATGATGACGTCATAAAAAAATTCTTTTTTCAAGTCGATAGAATATTGCCCATAGCATTTGTAAACGTTTACTTTCTTACCGGCCACATTGGCTACTTTTAAACTTGGCAGACACTTACCCCAACTGCTCACAATGTGTGCCGAACTTTTACGTCCTGATGACGTCATCACATGTCACGTGACGTCATCTTAAAGGGGCATTTTTCGAAGCCATATATCTACAAAAGTACAAGTCCGATTCAGTTGGAACGTAAGGTATGCCACCTGGTGTTATAGATGAAAATTGACATGACGTTATGATCAAGTCATAACATGTCACGTGGTGTCATCTTAAAGGGACACTCGCTAGATTATTGCCTATAGCATTTGTAAACGTTTTCTTTCTTACCGGCACTTTGGGTACTTTTAAACTTGGCAGACACTTAGACTAACTGCTCACAATGTGTGCCGAACTTTTACCTCTTGATGACGTCATGACATGCCACGTGACGTCATCTTAAAGGGGCAGTTTTTGAAGCCATATATCTACAAAAGTACAAATTCGATTAAGTTGAAAAGTAATATCTAGGTAGCCCAGTAGGTTTTTAGCTGAAAATTGACATGACATTATCATAATTGATGTCATCACATGTCACGTGACGTCATCTTAAAGGGGCAGTTTTTGAAGCCATATATCTACAAAAGCACAAGTCCGATTAAGTTCAAAAGTAATATCTAGGTAGCCCAGTAGGTTTATAGATAAAAATTGAATTGACGTTATGATGACGTCATCACATGTCACGTGACGTCATCTTAAAGGGGCAGTTTTTGAAGCCATATATAAACAAAATTACAAGTTCGATTAAGTTGAAAAGTAATATCTAGGTAGCCCAGTAGGTTTATAGCTGAAAATTGACATGACATTATCATGATGTCATCACATGTCACGTGACGTCATCTTAAAGGGGCAGTTTTTGAAGCCATATCTACAAAAGTACAAGCTCGATTAAGTTGAAATGTAATATCTAAGTAGGCCAGCAGGTTTATAGATGAAAATTGACATGACATTATGATGACTTCATCACATGTCACCTGACGTCATCTTAAAGGGGCAGTTTTTGAAGCCACATATAAACAAAAGTACAAGTTCGATTAAGTTGAAATGTAATATCCAGGCAGATCTGCAGGTTCATAGATGAAAATTGACATGACATTATGATGACTTCATCACATGTCACGTGACGTCATCTTAAAGGGGCAGTTTTTGAAGCCATCTATCTACAAAAGTACAAGTTCGATTAAGTTGAAACGTGGTATCTAACATGAATTTTAAACAATTTTTGATAATTCTTGTAATATATTTTTAGGTCATACACACTTAAATATAAATGTGAAAAATGTGTGACGTCTGATGACGTAATCATGGTCATCAACTCCTTGTATGCTCACATTTCCAAAACGATTATGAATAAGCCTACGTGATTGCATGACCTGTCGTAGACGACCATGAATGTAAAACGAGATTTTTTGATCCACCATTGAAATCTCAAAAATTAAGAATCAAACTACCAAAAAACCCCCAAACGAAACAGCCCTGTGTTTGTCCACAAACACCAAAGCTCTAGTTTTTTTTTTTTTTTTTTTTTTTTTTTCTTTTTCAGACTTTTTGCCCATAGCGTTTGTACACGATTTCTTTCTGCCAGGGACTTTGGCTAGTTTTATGCAGCCGATTGCCTTTAAACTTAACAGACACTTAGACCAACTGCTCAGAATGTATGCCGAACTTTTACGTCATGATGACGTCATCACGTGATTTTTTATGAATTTTTGAATTTTGAAAATCGTAACATTCATTAAATTATATCTAGCGAACAAAACAAGATATTTTCAAAATTCTTTTTCTTATAGCTTTGGTATGTCTCAAAGATATGCCCTAAAAAGCGAAAACTGTGTGACGTCATGATGACGTCATCAAAAATTCTTTTTTTTTTTAACGCATGTAAGGGTCAATCTGATTACAAAAATGAATATATTGAATTTTGCTGTACCCAATTCCAAAATTTCATGATCGTGGCTCACTCAAGTAAGAAATGACAGCCATTTCAAAATTTAGACCAAATTCAATATAACACAAAGGAATTCTGGGACGGGCTGATAACCATGGCTATTATGAGCTTGCTGTTTATAAAAGGGGTTGATTTCTAGTCTTTTTTCAAGTCGCTGAATTTTTGAAGTATTAAAATCGTAACATTCTTTTCAATATATCTAGCGAACAAAACAAGATATTTTCAAAATTATTTTTGTTATAGCTTTGGTATGTCTCAAAGATATGCCCTAAAAGGCGAAAATTGTGTGACGTCATGATGACGTCATCAACAATATTTTTTTTTAAAAACGCATGTAAGGGTCAATCTGATTACAAAAATGTATACATTGTATTTTTCTGTACCCAATTCCAAAATTTCATGATCGTGGCTCACTCAAGTAAGAAATAACAGCCATTTCAAAATTTAGACCAAATTCAATATAACACAAAGGAATTCTGGGACGGGTAGATAACCATGGCTATTATGAGCTTGCTGTTTATAAAAGGGGTTGATTTCTAGTCTTTTTTCAAGTCGCTGAATTTTTGAAGTATTAAAATCGTAACATTCTTTTCAATATATCTAGCGAACAAAACAAGATATTTTCAAAATTCTTTTTGTTATAGCTTTGGTATGTCTCAAAGATATGCCCTAAAAGGCGAAAATTGTGTGACGTCATGATGACGTCATCAAAAATATGTTGTTTTTTTAACGCATGTAAGGGTCAATCCGATTACAAAAATGTATACATTGTATTTTTCTGTACCCAATTCCAAAATTTCATGATCGTGGCTCACTCAAGTAAGAAATGACAGCCATTTCAAAATTTAGACCAAATTCAATATAACACAAAGGAATTCTGGGACGGGCTGATAACCATGGCTATTATGAGCTTGCTGTTTATAAAAGGAGTTGATTTGTAGTCTTTTTTCAAGTCGCTGAATTTTTGAAGTTTTAAAATCGTAACATTCTTTTCACTATATCTAGCGAACAAAACAAGATATTTTCAAAATTCTTTTTGTTATAGCTTTGGTATGTCTCAAAGATATGCCCTAAAAAGCGAAAATTGTGTGACGTCATGATGACGTCATAAAAAAATTCTTTTTTCAAGTCGATAGAATATTGCCCATAGCATTTGTAAACGTTTACTTTCTTACCGGCCACATTGGCTACTTTTAAACTTGGCAGACACTTACCCCAACTGCTCACAATGTGTGCCGAACTTTTACGTCCTGATGACGTCATCACATGTCACGTGACGTCATCTTAAAGGGGCATTTTTCGAAGCCATATATCTACAAAAGTACAAGTCCGATTCAGTTGGAACGTAAGGTATGCCACCTGGTGTTATAGATGAAAATTGACATGACGTTATGATCAAGTCATAACATGTCACGTGGTGTCATCTTAAAGGGGCACTCGCTAGATTATTGCCTATAGCATTTGTACACGTTTTCTTTCTACCGGCACTTTGGGTACTTTTAAACTTGGCAGACACTTAGACTAACTGCTCACAATGTGTGCCGAACTTTTACCTCTTGATGACGTCATGACATGCCACGTGACGTCATCTTAAAGGGGCAGTTTTTGAAGCCATATATCTACAAAAGTACAAATTCGATTAAGTTGAAAAGTAATATCTAGGTAGCCCAGTAGGTTTATAGCTGAAAATTGACATGACATTATCATAATTGATGTCATCACATGTCACGTGACGTCATCTTAAAGGGGCAGTTTTTGAAGCCATATGTCTACAAAAGCACAAGTCCGATTAAGTTCAAAAGTAATATCTAGGTAGCCCAGTAGGTTTATAGATAAAAATTGAATTGACGTTATGATGACGTCATCACATGTCACGTGACGTCATCTTAAAGGGGCAGTTTTTGAAGCCATATATAAACAAAATTACAAGTTCGATTAAGTTGAAAAGTAATATCTAGGTAGCCCAGTAGGTTTATAGCTGAAAATTGACATGACATTATCATGATGTCATCACACGTCACCTGACGTCATCTTAAAGGGGCAGTTTTTGAAGCCACATATAAACAAAAGTACAAGTTCGATTAAGTTGAAATGTAATATCTAGGTACGTCTGCAAGTTTATAGATGAAAATTGACATGACATTATGATGATGTCATCACATGTCACGTGACGTCATCTTAAAGGGGCAGTTTTTGAAGCCATATATAAACAAAATTACAAGTTCGATTAAGTTGAAAAGTAATATCTAGGTAGCCCAGTAGGTTTATAGCTGAAAATTGACATGACATTATCATGATGTCATCACACGTCACCTGACGTCATCTTAAAGGGGCAGTTTTTGAAGCCACATATAAACAAAAGTACAAGTTCGATTAAGTTGAAATGTAATATCTAGGTACGTCTGCAAGTTTATAGATGAAAATTGACATGACATTATGATGATGTCATCACATGTCACGTGACGTCATCTTAAAGGTGGATTCTTCGAAGCCATATATCTACAGAATTACAAGTCCAATGAAATTGAAACGTGATATGTAGGTATGCTAGCAGGCGTTATTGACAAAAATTACATGACGTCATGATGACATCATTATACGATTTTCTAGTAATTTTTAAGTTTTTAAACCCCAAAGCCATATCTCATCAAACCTACATGCTAATTTCAAAAAACAATTTGTAATACATTTGTTAGGTGATAGGTACTTACATATGAATGTGCAAAATGTGTGACATCACAATGACATCATCATGGTCACAAACTGCAAGTATGCTCACATTTCCAAAACAATTATGATTAAGGATACGTAATTGCTTGAATGTAAAACAAGATTTTGTTTCATCTACCATTGATATCTCATCAAGAATTAGAATCATACTCCCACAAAAAAAACAAAAACACCCGAAACAGCCCTGTGTTTGTACACAAACACCAGTTTCTAGTTTTTTCTTCTTCTCCTTCTTCTTGTTCTTCTATCAAAAATGCCATAGACAAAGCACACGTTTCATTCTGACCGCCACTTTTGCCATTAAACAGACTTCAATCTTAATGAGAGTTTGCATTGACTTGGACCCTATACCGAAGTAGTACATATTACTCTGACGTCATGATGACGTCATCACGTGGCACGTGACGTCATCTCAAAAGTGCGTTTTTGAAGGGCCTATATCTAGAGAACCCTAAGTCCGATTGAGCTCAATCTTGGTTTGTTGGTGGACCGGCTTGTGTTATAGATGAAAATCGACGTGACGTCATGATGACGTCATCATACGATTTTTCAGTAATTTTTTAAGTTTTGAACCCTTAAGCCATATCTCATCAACTGAACATGCTAATTTCGAAATTCTTTTTGTAATAGGTTTGTTAGATCATAGATACTTACATATAATTGTGAAAAATGTATGACGTCATCATGACGTCATCAAAAATGTGCTTTTTTGAAACACATATAAGGGTAGGTCCGATCGTCACAAAAATTAGTGGGTAGGCAGATATTGTCACTAGCATGCAAAATCCGAAGTGACGTCATGATGACGTCATCGGCTGATTTTCTAAGATTTTTTTAATGTTTCAAATTTCATTATACACTCAAAAACTGACACTGTCATTGATCGGATTGACTACAAACTCGATCCAGGCCAAGACCACGTTGCAAATGTTTGCTTCAACGAGTACAGTTGTGATGACGTCATCGTGGGTCACGTGACGTCATCTTAAAGGTGCACACTTTAAGGTCCTATATCTAGAGAACCGTAAGTCCGATTGGGTGCAGTCTTAATGCTGATAGGCCAGGATTTGTTACAGATTAAACAAAAATATGTGACGTCATGATGACGTCATGATGACGTCATCTAGAGGTCATTAAATTCAAGTCAAAATTTGGTATATTTAGCAATCTCTTATGACAAAAACCTTCGGAAGTGTTATACACTGTATTTTTGTGTACCTAATTCCAAGTTCTTATGATCATAGCTCACTCCAGCGTCAAAATATACCCATTTCAATATTTAGCCCCCAAACAATATGATAACAAAGGAATTCTGGGAAGGCAGTGTAACCATGGGTGTCATGTTGCACGTTTCTACAATCCAACGTAAACGTGTGTGGAGTTGCGCTGTACGAGCAAAGTCAGTGTAGCAATACAAAGCGATACACGCAGCTCTGCAGTGCATGCAGCGTGTACCAATGGTGTAAGGTGGCTCAGAAGGGACATCGCAAATCGTGCGATATCAAAAATCCCATAGGCAATGCACGTTTCATTCTCGCCGGCGCTTTTGGCCATTAAACAGATCTTTCATCTTGATGAAAGTTTGCGTAGACTACTGAGACCCTGTGCTGAAATCGTGCATATTGCTCTGACGTCATGATGACGTCATCTTACGATTTTATAGTATTGTTTAAGTTTTTGGACCTTAAAAGCCATATATCATCAACAGAACATGCTAATTTAGAAATTCTTTTTGTAATAGGTTTGTTAGATCATACATAATTTGATGTCAATGTGAAAAATGTGTGATGTCATGATGACGTCATCAAAAATGTGCTTTTAAAAAAAAACACGTATAAGGGGCATCCGATCGTCACGAAAATTGGTGGGTATACAGATATTGTCACAAGAATGCAAAATCCAAGGTGACGTCATGATGACATCATCGGCTGATTTTCTATGATTTGTTATATATTTTTCATTTTCTTTTACACTCGAAAAGGCTTAGACGCATATAAAAATATCTCGGAAAAGCCATATGATCTGTTTATCAAACAGACATATAGCTCTCGTTTTTTCTTCTTCTTCTTCTCCTTCTTGTTCTTCTATCAAAAATGCCATAGACAAAGCACACGTTTGTTTCTGACCGCCACTTTTGCCATTAAACAGACTTCAATCTTAATGAGAGTTTGCATAGACTTCGACCCCATACCGAAGTAGTATATATTACTCTGACGTCATGATGACGTCATCACGTGGCACGTGACGTCATCTCAAAAGTGCGTTTTTGAAGGGCCTATATCTAGAGAACCCTACGTCCGATTGAGCTCAAACTTGGTTTGTTGGTGGACCGGCTTGTGTTATAGATGAAAATCGACGTGACGTCATGATGACGTCGTCATACGATTTTGCAGTAATTTTTAAAGTTTTGAACCCTTAAGCCATATCTCATCAACTGAACATGCTAATTTCGAAATTCTTTTTGTAATAGGTTCGTTAGATGATAGATACTTACATATAAATGTGAAAAATGTATGACGTCATCATGACGTCATCAAAAATGTGCTTTTTTGAAACACATATAAGGGTAGGTCCGATCGTCACAAAAATTGGTGGGTAGGCAGATATTGTCACTAGCATGCAAAATCCGAAGTGACGTCATGATGACGTCATCGGCTGATTTTTTTAATGATTTTTTTAATGTTTCAAATTTCATTATACACTCAAAAACTTACACTGCCATTGATCAGATTGACTACAAACTCGATCCAGGCCAAGACCACGTTGCAAATGTTTGCTTCGACAAGTACAGTTGTGATGACGTCATCGTGGGTCACGTGACGTCATCTTAAAGGTGCACACTTTAAGGTCCTATATCTAGAGAACCGTACGTCCGATTGGGTGCAGTCTTAATGCTGATAGGCCAGGATTTGTTACAGATTTAAAAAAATTATGTGACGTCATGATGACGTCATCATGACGTCATCTAGAGGTCATTAAATTCAAGTCAACATTTTGTATAGTTAGCAATCTCTTATGACAAAAACCTTCGGAAGTTTTATACACTGTATTTCTGTGTACCTAATTCCAAGTTCTTATGATTATAGCTCACTCCAGCGTCAAAATATACCCATTTCAATATTTAGCCCCCAAACAATATGATAACAAAGGAATTCTGGGAAGGCAGTGTAACCATGGGTGTCACGTTGCACGTTCTTTATTTATCCTACAATACAACGCCTAAGTGTGCCGTTGCGCTATATGAGCGAAGTCAGTCTACACAGTGCATGTTATGTGACGTAAACCCTATGTGTGGCGTTGTCCGCAATCGGAGAAACCAACTCGGATATCTTTCGTGATGACCGACGCGCGCCCTATCCGAACTACTGTATAGCCTAGTGGATAGAGCATGTGACTCCCGACCACAGGGTTCTGAGTTCGATCCTCGCTAGGGAAGGAATTGTTTTCTCCACATCTTTTTATGTTTTTTCTTCAGCAATTTTTGGCTTTTCCGCAAAATTGCAGAAAAAAACCGTTTGTTTTTGTTATCATTTTTTTCTTCTTTTTCTTATTTTAGTTCTAACTGAAATTCCACAGACTTCGCGCATAGACTTTCTAGACGGCACTTTGGTCATCAAAAAACTTTGGATCTTAGTCAGTTAGCATACACATAGACATAGCAAAGATGTGTGCCGCAGAGTGACGTCATCATGACGTCATCGTGTGTCACGTGACGTCAACTTAAAGGTGCAATTTTCAAAGTCCAATATCTCCCAAAGTAAATGTGGGATTTCATTTCGGACTGAAGTTTTGTTTATATAAAGACAAGGATATGTTACATGTGAACAATTAGGTGACGTCACGATGACGTCATCATGTGATGTATTTTTAAATATTGAATTGTTGCATTTTTAACCTTTTTTTCAAGATATCTAGCGAACGAAACAAGGTATTTTCTAAATTGTTTTGTTAATAGCTTTTGTATGTGAGATAGATATGCACCAAGTTGGGTCATTTGCGTGACGTCATCATGACGTAATGCTAATTTTGAATTTTTTGTTATAGGTATGTTAGATCATACATACATATAAATCTGAAAAATGTGTGACGTCAGGATGACATCATTAAAAATATATGTTTGAAACACACATACGGGTAGCTCCGATCGTCACAAAACATGGTAGGTAGGCATATATTGTCAATAGCATGCAAATTCAGAAGTAACGTCATAATGAAGTCATCGGCTGATTTTTCTATGAATTTTTAAATGTTTCAAATTTCATTGTATCTCAAAATTTTCCATTGTCATTAATCAGATTGACTCAAATCTTCACACAGGCCAAGACCACGTCGCAAATGTTTGCTTTCACAATTACAGTTGTGACGACATCATCATGGGTCATGTAACGTCATCTTAAAGGTGCACACTTTAGATCCTCTATCTCGAGAACTGTAAATTTGATTGATTTCCAAATTCTTTTTGTAATAGGTATATTTGCTCATAAATGTAGAAAATGTCTGACGTCATGATGACGTCATGAAAAATTCCTTTTTGTTTACGCGCAAAGCAAGGTCCAATCGTGACAAAACTTTGCAGGTATGTTAAATGTCAGCTGGGAATGAGAAATATAAAGTGACTCGTGATGGCGTCATCACCTGATTTTATATGTAATAATATTCTTTTAAAAATATTATTTTAAATATTCTTTAAACAAAATATTCTTTTATATCAGTATTCAACAGTAATTTCCCGGAAAAGCCTGTTCGTCTGTCCTGGACAGACAACACGTCTAGTCTTTGCTTTAATTTTTTCTGTTTTTGCTCATGGTCCTGGGCCGTCAATTATAGCTACTGTGAAAGGGCAAAGCTCCAGCATTTAGAATCTGTAAAAATATTTAAAATAGCCAATGGGGTTCTCGAAATACATTAAATCTAATGACGGACAATATTATTATTTTTATTGATTTATTTATTTTTTTTAATATCTGTTTTTTACTTAGAGGTCAAATGCCATTTTATGTATTTGCTTATAGCGGCCACGGCTCCAAGAAAATCACATAATCACAAGATATTTTCTCCCCGTCTCCATAATGGTTTATTTGCTTTCATCTATTTTTGGCAGGCATGTTATGTATGCATTCCTTAAATAACATCTATGATTTCAGATGTTCATAACTAATTTCAATGTCAATTTACATAATTAACCCTAAAGGGCGCAAAAAGGGATGAAGGGATGTGATTATCTTTCTTTGACACATTGACCCACTGGCATCATAGAATCGGCAGATGACATTGTAGGCAGTCTCTGAAAATAACTCTTTAAGATTTACATACAAAATTTGCATAATTAAATAGGTTTTGCATAATTAATTATAACCATTTCGAAATAACTTCAGTTTCACCGGAGATACTGTGTAGAAGACATTCATTCAGGGGAAAGTACGTTTTTGCAAACCCTATTTTCAACACCTACGTGAAACCTATCAGTAATTGTTTGGTCAATGCTTTGAAAATTATTAAAATTAAATATATATATATATATATATATATATATAATATATTACAAAATGCACATAGCTTCCGCTGCGGGCGCGAACCCCATTTCGAGAACAAAAGTCATCTGTATTAAAAAACGGCTAGGCCTAATCCTTCGGAAGATCCATTTTGCGAGGGGAGATAAGTTTAAATTTCAATAATCAAAACATTACCATGTAGATTTAAGTCTAATCCAAATCTTAGGCCATAATTCCTGTATTGATTGAAACGTTGTTCTATTATAAATATCCTCCTTACGCGCCATGTTATGCCCACCAACAGCGCATGAAAATTTATGAGTGCAATTTTAATAAAAATAGATTCATAGCAATTAGCAGATGACTCTACGTTGTCATATTCAGAGGTAAACCCTCAACTTTTTATAAACTGTAAATAATTAATGACATCTTTAAGCCATGACGATCAGCCGTGAAAGGCCATTCTGAATTTATTATTATGATGTATGCGGCAGTATTGCGTATATAGAAAGTAAAGCAGGTTCCAGTTTGTGTGAGAATATGGATATTAGTCTGGTACCCAAGCGCGCCCAACAGCACCTGCGCGTAGCAAGTTACACAGCACCTGTCTGAACCATGCATTCTATCAGATTACCGGCCAAAAAGCTGCCTAACAAAAGTATATTTCCTGAAGCCACTTCATAACCAATATCATCCGAATTTAGCTATTTACGACAACAATATATATATATATATTTTATATATTTATTTACTACTTATCAAGATGGATCTCAAACGATATCCATTTTTAAAGTGAAATTTGAGCGCGAAATTTTCTTTTGGAGCGTCACTTCTTTAAACCGCTTGGCCGATTTTTAGCAGGACGCATCAGACAAAGAATGAATCTGGGTCATCCGGGAAAAATCTCGAACAGGGGCCGATATGTTATTCAACAGCGCCAGGATTGGACACGAAAAAACCGAAGCGCCTTCCGACTGTTACCGAGGGAAGTGCAACAAAGGGCGTCCACGGCCGATCGGGCAGATTTTGCCTACACAGTACGGCGGCGACGGGAGAACATTTTAAGTCGTAACTCAAAACTAATCATCTGCTTGGATGCATTTTTCGTTGATAATGACATGAGAAATTCATCAGATCTGTCGAGAGATTTTAGTTTTATTAGCATATTTCGTTTCGGAGTGATGATATAGTAACATTCCTCACTACATGCGAGTGTGCGGGGCCGCTGGACGATTTTCATGACGTCATCGAAGTGAGTAGTGCGTAGGGTCTGAATAGTCGGTATCCCCGCCCCCTTTTTGTGCACGTCCTATGGGGATTGCGGAGGGGGTGTGGCTAGATTTGTGGGTCAGTTTGTGGAGCTAGTAATTTGAGGAACCGGGTGGACCGACCCCATTCTTGTAGGAGGGGTTGTTGGCTTGCGTAAGCGAATTCAAGACAATGATTAGGCAATAGACAATTTTATGGAATCGTATTTTAAGAATGAGTTTTAATGTTATGGACATTTTAGATGTGACTGTTTGTGTCAAAGTTAAGAATCAACCCTGAAATAAAATGTCACTGAGCAATAATCCATACGTCCTGTCATGGCAAGGGCCGGAGTGATGGTCAGCCCCACAAATTGGTTGCACCGATATTCCTCATATCTTATCGGGTGCAACATCAATTGCACAAAGGATATCCGGCCACATTGCCGCCAGAACCAAACAAGTAAAATTGTACCCAAAAACATGACGAAGCGTGTGCGGTGGTGGTATACGTATAGCTCACTGTTTACACGAACATGCAAGGCCGTATTGCGTTACTGCACCCTATACGTGTTGTACCATGGAGGATTCCTTCCTCCATGGTTGTACCGTGGAGGAAGAATTCTTCCTCCATGGTTGTACATACATGCCGAGCTGTGAAGCCGTGGTGGTTCCATCATGTTTTCCTTCCTTTCGATCAACCTGTCTTAAAGTTTAATCCCCAGATAAAAGCCCCCGTTAAAGACGGTGTTGGGTTACATTGATTATCTTTAACCACAAAACCTACATGTGCGCATGTACAGTTCGGAATGGACCGAACATCGCCGCAAGTTGAAAAGATTACACTATTACAAAAACTTTAACTGTACTTTGGTTTCGTCCAAGGATCATTAAGTTTACAGAGCCACGGTTACCTTTGTGGAGCGTGCCGTACTCATTTGCTAACAAGATAGCTGATGAGCTAACGTAATCCCTTAATTGGCAAGTAGGCAAGTCATTACCCCGCTCGACATAGACGCTGCAACGTTAATTGTACAAACACAAATGCTAAACTATGGCCTTGGTGACTGTCCACAAGCAAACAGGCAGGGATACACGGAGTCTATTATGATAACCGTCACGTAAACCTATTCCATTTTGCAATAAAACTCAACTAAATTCAATGTTTGTTCAAACGTATTTATGTATTTTTACAAACTTTTCCCATATTGAGGATTCCCTTCATCGTCATTTCTATATTTTTCTTCTTTAAAATGGACGAACATTGTGTACGGTACCGGTAGTAAATTTACATGACGCGTTTGGGAAACATTCACCGATTCATATCATTATATTAGTTTCTTTGTTTCGTTATAAAAAGACGTCCAAAGGTGAGGGACAAAGTGTGAATTTTCAGTCGACTTTCAGCTACTTCTTCCTCCATGCTTCTTCTATGCACGTGCTTAATCGGTCACCTCGCTCAG
Organism: Hippasteria phrygiana; assembly: GCA_037893225.1. Lineage (NCBI taxonomy): Eukaryota > Metazoa > Echinodermata > Asteroidea > Valvatida > Goniasteridae > Hippasteria > Hippasteria phrygiana. The sequence continues at coordinate 1,163,484 of JAZGUH010000179.1, forward strand.
TAGCAAACCTTCTAGGCCTATATTATTTTGTTTAATAGGCTTGACGGTCAACCGCTATATGTATACGCTTTATGTAAACAACATTGCGTAAGAGCTACCAGTAAAATAATCCCGTTGTTATTCTGAAGGCCAAAGAAAGGAAGGGATAAACTCGTATCAACATGATGTTTTCGGACTGACGGGCAAAGATTATTTCTCCTAAATTTACTTCTTTTATCGGACTGGGAAGTACAAAGTGAGCCATGTAACGTAATGTAAGCGTGAAAAAGGTTCGCGTAAAAATTAAAACATAAAACGTAAAATTTGACATACTTCAAGTAAATTACCAAAAAATGCGAAAACTAAAAGTAAAATAATAAAATGTGCAAACTAAAAGTAAATTTGTAAAATATACACTAATGTGATTAACGTTCAGCATAAAGAAGTACAATTATAAAAATACAACAGTCTTTCTGAAACTATTGGTCATTAATCATAACTGTCTTCCTCGCTATTCAAGTTCCTCTTCATCTTGTTGGAACAGTCCACCAAATTTGGCCTGGTGTTTATGCATTACTCTGTTCAGGGCTTTGTTTACTTCTAGACCCTTATCTAATTTTTCTTCGAGATCTTCCACAATATCTTGATGAGTATCACTATCCTTTAGATGTAGGTAACTTGACAGAAAATCCTTGTATTTGTTGAAGAAAATTCGTTTAACCACCCAAAGAGTCTTTCGATTGGCTTTTTCCCTGGCTTGATCTTCACCCACACCACAGTTGACGTACTTTTCGTATTTTTCATTCCACATCTCTTCAGTGGCTTCTTTGGCCTCTTCCAACCAGTCTAGATAGGTGACATTGTCTTCCAATTCAGAACTAGACTCATCTTCATCTGATAATTCGTCATCTTCTACCTCAGTTTCGGATTCCAAATCATTTTCCTCGAAATCTTCGTCTTCATCTTGCGTAGATTCAGTTTCACAGTTTTCTATTTCTGAATCTTCAAATCTACGCCTTTTAAAATAGGATTCAGAATGATCCACGTCACCATATTCAGATTGAATAGCTTCAATTTCAGGATCATCGTCAACTTGATTCACTGTAGATTCTTCTGCAGCATGTACATCTTCTGCATGCCTGCGTAGGTTATATCTCCGTCCAAAGCTTTTGTTACACTGGTGACAAGCATGGGGTTTGACTGCAGCAATAACATTCATGTTGAATCTTTGAAGGTTAATCTCCGAATGACAAGAAACGGATGAAATTCTTTAAGATAAGCACATATTTTGTTCATAACTCTGGTATTTGTGATCAATTGCTCATTTACTAATTTCGCTGCTCATTTGCTCATTTCTTGCTCTTTTTGTTGCTCATTTACTCATATCGCTGCTCAATTTCGCTGCTCATTTGCTCATTTCTTGCTCTTTTTGTTGCTCATTTACTCATATCGCTGCTCATTTGCTCTTTTTGTTGCTCATTTTTTACTAATTTCTTGCTCATTTCGTTGCTTATTTACTCATTTCTTGCTCATTTTGTTGCTCATTTACTAATTTCTTGCTCTTTTTGTTGCTCATTTACTCATTTCGCTGCTTATTTGCTCATTTCTTGCTCTTTTTGTTGCTCATTTGCTCATTTCATCATCTTTTTGTGACTCATTTCGCTACGAAATGAGTAAAATGAGCAAAAGAGCAAGAAATTAGTAAATGAGCAGCGAAATGAGTAAATAATCAACAAAAAGAGCAAGAAATTAGTAAATGAGCAACAAAATGAGCAAGAAATGAGTAAATGAGCAACGAAATAAGCAAGAAATGAGTAAATGAGCAACAAAAAGAGCAAATGAGCAGCGATATGAGTAAATGAGCAACAAAAAGAGCAAGAAATTAGCAAATGAGCAGCGAAATTAGTAAATGAGCAATTGATCACAAATACCAGAGTTATGAACAAAATATGTGCTTATATTGAAGAATTTCATCCGTTTCTTGTCATTCGGAGATTAACCTTCAAAGATTCAACATGAATGTTATTGCTGCAGTCAAACCCCATGCTTGTCACCAGTGTAACAAAAGCTTTGGACGGAGATATAACCTACGCAGGCATGCAGAAGATGTACATGCTGCAGAAGAATCTACAGTGAATCAAGTTGACGATGATCCTGAAATTGAAGCTATTCAATCTGAATATGGTGACGTGGATCATTCTGAATCCTATTTTAAAAGGCGTAGATTTGAAGATTCAGAAATAGAAAACTGTGAAACTGAATCTACGCAAGATGAAGACGAAGATTTCGAGGAAAATGATTTGGAATCCGAAACTGAGGTAGAAGATGACGAATTATCAGATGAAGATGAGTCTAGTTTTGAATTGGAAGACAATGTCACCTATCTAGACTGGTTGGAAGAGGCCAAAGAAGCCACTGAAGAGATGTGGAATGAAAAATACGAAAAGTACGTCAACTGTGGTGTGGGTGAAGATCAAGCCAGGGAAAAAGCCAATCGAAAGACTCTTTGGGTGGTTAAACGAATCTTCTTCAACAAATACAAGGATTTTCTGTCAAGTTACCTACATCTAAAGGATAGTGATACTCATCAAGATATTGTGGAAGATCTCGAAGAAAAAGTAGATAAGGGTCTAGAAGTAAACAAAGCCCTGAACAGAGTAATGCCTAAACACCAGGCCAAATTTGGTGGACTGTTCCAACAAGATGAAGAGGAACTTGAATAGCGAGGAAGACAGTTCTGATTAATGACCAATAGTTTCAGAAAGACTGTTGTATTTTTATAATTGTACTTCTTTATGCTGAACGTTAATCACATTAGTGTATATTTTACAAATTTACTTTTAGTTTGCACATTTTATTATTTTACTTTTAGTTTTCGCATTTTTTGGTAATTTACTTGAAGTATGTCAAATTTTACGTTTTATGTTTTAATTTTTACGCGAACCTTTTTCACGCTTACATTACGTTACATGGCTCACTTTGTACTTCCCAGTCCGATAAAAGAAGTAAATTTAGGAGAAATAATCACTGCCCGTCAGTCCGAAAACATCATGTTGATACGAGTTTATCCCTTCCTTTCTTTGGCCTTCAGAATAACAACGGGATTATTTTACTGGTAGCTCTTACGCAATGTTGTTTACATGAAGCGTATACATATAGCGGTTGACCCTCAAGCCTATTAAACAAAATAATATAGGCCTAGAAGGTTTGCTACTGAGCGAGGTGACCGATTAAGCACGTGCATAGAAGAAGCATGGAGGAAGAAGTAGCTGAAAGTCGACTGAAAATTCAAACTTTGTCCCTCACCTTTGGACGTTTTTTTATAACGAAACAAAGAAACTAATATAATGATATGAATCGGTGAATGTTTCCCAAACGCGTCATGTAAATTTACTACCGGTACCGTACACAATGTTCGTCCATTTTAAAGAAGACAAATATAGAAATGACGATGAAGGGAATCCTAAACATGAGAAAAGTTTGTAAAAATACATAAATACGTTTGAACAAACATTGAATTTAGTTGAGTTTTATTGCAAAATGGAATAGGTTTACGTGACGGTTATCATAATAGACTCCGTGTATCCCTGCCTGTTTGCTTGTGGACAGTCACCAAGGCCATAGTTTAGCATTTGTGTTTGTACAATTAACGTTGCAGCGTCTATGTCGAGCGGGGTAATGACTTGCCTACTTGCCAATTAAGGGATTACGTTAGCTCATCAGCTATCTTGTTAGCAAATGAGTACGGCACGCTCCACAAAGGTAACCGTGGCTCTGTAAACTTAATGATCCTTGGACGAAACCAAAGTACAGTTAAAGTTTTTGTAATAGTGTAATCTTTTCAACTTGCGGCGATGTTCAGTCCATTCCGAACTGTACATGCGCACATGTAGGTTTTGTGGTTAAAGATAATCGATGTAACCCAACACCGTCTTTAACGGGGGCTTTTATCTAGGGATTAAACTTTAAGACAGGTTGATCGAAAGGAAGGAAAACATGATGGAACCGCCACGGCTTCACAGCTCGGCATGTATGTACAACCATGGAGGAAGAATTCTTCCTCCACGGTACAACCATGGAGGAAGGAATCCTCCATGGTACAACACGTATAGGGTGCAGTAACGCAATACGCCCTTGCATGTTCGTAATAAAACTGAAATCTCTCGACAGATCTGATGAATTTCTCATGTCATTATCAACGAAAAATGCATCCAAGCAGATGATTAGTTTTGAGTTACGACTTAAAATGTTCTCCCGTCGCCGCCGTACTGTGTAGGCAAAATCTGCCCGATCGGCCGTGGACGCCCTTTGTTGCACTTCCCTCGGTAACAGTCGGAAGGCGCTTCGGTTTTTTCGTGTCCAATCCTGGCGCTGTTGAATAACATATCGGCCCCTGTTCGAGTTTTTTCCCGGATGACCCAGATGCATTCTTTGTCTGATGCGTCCTGCTCAAAATCGGCCAAGCGGTTTAAAGAAGTGACGCTCCAAAAGAAAATTTCGCGCTCAAATTTCACTTTGAAAATGGGTATCGTTTGAGATCCATCTTGATAAGTAGTAAATATATATATAAAATATATATATATATATTGTTGTCGTAAATAGCTAAATTCGGATGATATTGGTTATGAAGTGGCTTCAGGAAATATACTTTTGTTAGGCAGCTTTTTGGCCGGTAATCTGATAGAATGCATGGTTCAGACAGGTGCTGTGTAACTTGCTACGCGCAGGTGCTGTTGGGCGCGCTTGGGTACCAGACTAATATCCATATTCTCACACAAACTGGAACCTGCTTTACTTTCTATATACGCAATACTGCCGAATACATCATAATAATAAATTCAGAATGGCCTTTCACGGCTGATCGTCATGGCTTAAAGATGTCATTAATTATTTACAGTTTATATAAGGTTGAGGGTTTACCTCTGAATATGACAACGTAGAGTCATCTGCTAATTGCTATGAATCTATTTTTATTAGAATTGCACTCATAAATTTTCATGCGCTGTTGGTGGGCATAACATGGCGCGTAAGGAGGATATTTATAATAGAACAACGTTTCAATCAATACAGGAATTATGGCCCAAGATTTGGAGTAGACTTAAATCTACATGGTAATGTTTTGATTATTGAAATTTAAACTTATCTCCCCTCGCAAAATGGATCTTCCGAAGGATTAGGCCTAGCCGTTTTTTAATACAGATGACTTTTGTTCTCGAAATGGGGTTCGCGCCCGCAGCGGAAGCTATGTGCATTTTGTAATATATTATATATATATATATATATATATATATATTTAATTTTAATAATTTTCAAAGCATTGACCAAACAATTACTGATAGGTTTCACGTAGGTGTTGAAAATAGGGTTTGCAAAAACGTACTTTCCCCTGAATGAATGTCTTCTACACAGTATCTCCGGTGAAACTGAAGTTATTTCGAAATGGTCATAATTAATTATGCAAAACCTATTTAATTATGCAAATTTTGTATGTAAATCTTAAAGAGTTATTTTTAGAGACTGCCTACAATGTCATCTGCCGATTCTATGATGCCAGTGGGTCAATGTGTCAAAGAAAGATAATCACATCCCTTCAAAGCTGATTTTTTGCGCCCTTTAGGGTTAATTATGTAAATTGACATTGAAATTAGTTATGAACATCTGAAATCATAGATGTTATTTAAGGAATGCATACATAACATGCCTGCCAAAAATAGATGAAAGCAAATAAACCATTATGGAGACGGGGAGAAAGTATCTTGTGATTATGTGATTTTCTTGGAGCCGTGGCCGCTATAAGCAAATACATAAAATGGCATTTGACCTCTAAGTAAAAAAAAAAATATTAAAAAAAATCAATAAATAAATAACAATAATAATATTGTCCGTCATTAGATTTAATGTATTTCGAGAACCCCTTTGGCTATTTTAAATATTTTTACAGATTCTAAATGCTGGAGCCTTGCCCTTTCACAGTAGCTATAATTGACGGCCCAGGACCATGAGCAAAAACAGAAAAAATTAAAGCAAAGAATATGCAAACAAAAAGAAAATTCCTGCTGAAAATGTGCCTTGGTGGAGGAAGGGCCTCCAAATTTGAACACACCATTCTGAGTGTGATATCTTGAGACAGAGAAAAGCCCTCTCAAAATGACATTTTTATGTGCCTCGCCGGAGGGCTGTAAAGTCAAACCCCTCCATATTCCAACACACAATTCTGAGTGTGATATTAGAGACAGAGAAAAACCCTCTGAAAATGACATTTGTATGTACCTTGTTGGAGGATGGTAAAGTCAGACACCTTTATATTCCAACACACCATTCTGAGTGTGATATTTGAGGCAGAGAAAAACCCGCTGGAAATGACATTTTTATGTACCTTGCTAGAGGATGGTAAAGTCACACACCTAGCACACCATTCTGAGTGTAATATTTGAGACGGAGAAAACCCTCTGAAAATGACATTTTTATGTACCTTGCTGGAGGACGGTACAGTCAAATACCTCTGTATTCCAACACACCATTCTTAGAGTGATATTAGAAGCAGACACAAATCCTCTGGAAATGACATTTTTATGTACCTTGCTGGAGGACTGTAAAGTCAACCACCTCCATATTCGGACACAACATTCTGAGTGTGATATTTGTGAGTTTGTATATGCCGGCAATCGTGGACCTAGGACAAAAGAATTCAAGCGTAGACAAAGGGGTCCACGTTTGACCTAACGTCCACGATTGAAAATCGTGTACAAAACCAATGGGAGGCCTTCCGAAAAAGTTAGAGTATAAACAAAAGAGGAACAATAGGAGGTCCACGATTGCACCCGTTTACATGACTGGTTGTGTTTGTGTGTGTGTTTATAGACCCCGCGTTGATTCATAAAGAATGCATGGCTGAACACATTCATTGACCGTCGCAACACCCCAGCATAAATCTATATTTACAACTCTATAAACCCTCCAACAATGCAAAGAAATTTCCTTTGTAAATGAAATATATGTCTACCATGGTGGAGGACAGGCCTCGTGAGTTGAGCATACCCTCATGAGTGTGGTACTTTTAGACAAAGAGGAAGTTGCCATCTGTAAATGAAACATTTGTGTGCCATGGTGGAGGACAGGCCTCGTCATTTGCACATACAAAGAAATTGCCTTTGTAAATGGAATATATGTGTACCACGGTGGAGGGCCGGCCTTGTGAGTTGAACATACAGACAGAGAAGAAATTACCTCTGTATATGAAATATATGTGTACCATGGTGGAGTACAGGCCTTGTGAGTTTGAACACATGGACAGAAGAGAAATTGCCTCTGTAAATGAAATATATGTGTACCATGGTGGAGTGCAGGCCTTGTGAGTTGAACATACAGACAGATGAGAAATGGCCTCTGTAAATGAAATATGTGTACCATGGTGGAGTACAGGCCTTGTGAGTTTGAACACATGGACAGAAGAGAAATTGCCTCTGTAAATGAAATATATGTGTACCATGGTGGAGTGCAGGCCTTGTGAGTTGAACATACAGACAGATGAGAAATGGCCTCTGTAAATGAAATATGTGTACCATGGTGGAGTACAGGCCTTGTGAGTTTGAACACATGGACAGAAGAGAAATTGCCTCTGTAAATGAAATATATGTGTACCATGGTGGAGTGCAGGCCTTGTGAGTTGAACATACAGACAGATGGGAAATGGCCTCTGTAAATGAAATATGTGTACCATGGTGGAGTACAGGCGTTGTGATTTGGACATACAGACAAAGAAGAAATGGCCTCTGTAAATGTAATATATGTGTACCAGGGTGGAGTACAGGCCTTGTGCGTTGAACATACAGACAGAGAAAAGAATTGTCTCTGTAAATGAAATATATGTGTACCATGGTGGAGTGCAGGCCTTGTGAGTTGAACATACAGACAGAGGAGGAATTGCCTCTGTAAATGAAATATATGTGTACCATGGTGGGGTACAGGTCTCGTGAGTTGAACATACAGACAGAGGAGAAATTGCCTCTGTAACGCGTCATGTAAATTTACTACCGGTACCCGTACACAATGTTCGTCCATTTTAAAGAAGAAAAATATAGAAATGACGATGAAGGGAATCCTCAATATGGGAAAAGTTTGTAAAAATACATAAATACGTTTGAACAAACATTGAATTTAGTTGAGTTTTATTGCAAAATGGAATAGGTTTACGTGATGGTTATCATAATAGACTCCGTGTATCCCTGCCTGTTTGCTTGTGGACAGTCACCAAGGCCATAGTTTAGCATTTGTGTTTGTACAATTAACGTTGCAGCGTCTATGTCGAGCTGGGTAATGACTTGCCTACTTGCCAATTAAGGGATTACGTTTATAGCTCATCAGCTATCTTGTTAGCAAATGAGTACGGCACGCTCCACAAAGGTAACCGTGGCTCTGTAAACTTAATGATCCTTGGACGAAACCAAAGTACAGTTAAAGTTTTTGTAATAGTGTAATCTTTTCAACTTGCGGCGATGTTCGGTCCATTCCGAACTGTACATGCGCACATGTAGGTTTTGTGGTTAAAGATAATCGATGTAACCCAACACCGTCTTTAACGGGGGCTTTTATCTGGGGATTAAACTTTAAGACAGGTTGATCGAAAGGAAGTGTGACCAGTCGACATTTCGTCAACTGTCACTTACTCCATGTACATTTTTTTATTGCCATTAGTGCGCCCTCTATATAAAGTTCTAGTGCGCCCTTTCTCATACGTGTCACGCCACTGCAGCATTGCACGAACGTAATGTCAGTATTCTAAATCACCAGTTCACAACTTTTTATAGCGATTACATAACCGTATCGTATGTTCACAGCTTTTGAATAGGTGTGGTGCAAGCCTTTGTTTTCTTCAATATATATGCTGCTCCTTGCGGTAGAGCTTTGCTTTTTCCTGCTGTAAAGCCCGTAGTGTGGACAGTTGTCAGAACGGTGTGCTAGCTGCCCGTTTTATACACATGTTTGCCTTTTGCCTGCAAGTATGCTGCAATTAGCAGTGCTTCGTATCATTTTGAATTATAGCCAGACGGCTGAAATTTATTATAACTATCTTTTGCTCCCGACTTTTGCCGGGTGGCAATTCATCAATATTGAGGACTGTGGACGTTGGCAATGGCAGTGTACCCTTGTGGATGTTATCGCACTTTTACTGATGTACACCAGTGGCTGAGCATTCTTCCTGTGCTTGCCAAAGCACCCCAAGCCTTATTGTCAAACCGTATTGACTGTCGTTTTTCTATTTTGTGCATATGTGCCAAGTGAGATAGATTTCCAGACTGAAATACAAATGGAATTGAAATGGAATAAAATCATCTCTATATTTTTGTAAATCAAGTCTCTCATTCCTGCTTATAATAATCTGCATCTCTGTTTCCTGATATTTATCTGGGGTTTGGGTGCTTATCTCCCATATTCCACCATCATAATATTTAAATAAATAGAACAAAAACCATTCGGTTACAATTGGCGTAGTCGGCAGGATGATGCAAGTTTGCATCACAGATGCAGATTATGTTTCCATTGAATGAGAGTAATTTCATATAAATAAAAAAATAAACGACAGTCATGTGTGTTTTTTCTCTTGGGTGTCTTGAGTGGCCGAAGTGCAATTGTTTGTGGTTGGTAGCCATCCCGTTTTTCGGCGACTGCCGGACCACCCCGTTTTTCGGCGACTGCTGGACCACACTTTGGGACTGTACGTGGATTCTGAGAAACCTCTTGGGACTTTGAGCTATTTTGCTTCGCTGTGGCTTAGTCGTATGGACGTTCCAGAGGACGGTTTGAAAAATATGTATTGTACAACTTTGTAGTCCTGTTGGACAGTATATAATTACTGAATATCGCAATCGCACATTTCTGGTTAGATCATTGTCATTCAGGATTTTTGGGATAGATAACAAGCTATTTCTTGCCTAATTCTGTACCTTTTTCAGAGGAAAATCAAACAAAAATACTGTATTAACAAATTGTACAAAAACCTGATGGTGTAGTAATGTGTGTAGTCTAGTGAATTTTCAGGGGGTTTTCTACCATGAATTATCACTCTATACATTAATTTGTGACAAGCCTTTTGATCTGACAAATTTAAACGTTTTAACAGTATGTTATTTTGGCTTGGAAGAAGCCGGATATACTGGAAAGCAGCTGGAAATTTTAAGCCAAAGTTCGTGGTTGTATTGACAGTTTGTGGTGTACTTGTAATGGTTTATTAATTCGGTTGGAGTCTCTCCTTTTTGTATTTTCTGTTGCAGATTTTGATGTGCTGGCTCACCGTAGAGTTTGCTGACATTGCCTACTGCCCACTTCCTTGCTGTTTAGCCTCCATGGGAGAACTTGTTTACTGACAACGCCTGAATCAGTAAAACCTGAGAATTATTGTTGCGAGGGGTGGAAGAACTTTTCGAATTGTTTCCAGTTATTAGATTTCTAGTGATATACTGGAAAGCTTCTTGGTCACTTGACAACTTTACAATTATCCTGATTGTACATTTCTGCTTATTAAGGACATTGTGCTATGACCTGTATGAGCATTGACTCTTCTTCAGTGACATACTGAAGCGGGTTGGGTGGCAGATTTTGTCCTGTAACGGAATATATTATTCCGGAATTGCTCGAGATTTCGAGTTGGCAGATGCATTTGTTCAGGTTGCAATCAACCTGTACTATGTTGTCCTTTTATCAGAAGCACCATTAGAAGTCTCTTTTAATTCCTTATTCGAAGGGAGATTTTCCAGCCCACGTAACTCTTTTCCTCAGCAGTTGTCGGTCAACATTTAGTCCATGATGGATCTGATAAACAGTTTAATTTAAGTTTTCCTGTCGTTGTGGCTGGAGAAATTCATGCCGCCAGTAAATAGTTGTTTCTATATATATATTTTTTCTCTATTTTTCTTGGGGTTATGTGTGACCAGTCGACATTTCGTCAACTGTCACTTACTCCATGTACATTTTTTTATTGCCATTAGTGCGCCCTCTATATAAAGTTCTAGTGCGCCCTTTCTCATACGTGTCACGCCACTGCAGCATTGCACGAACGTAATGTCAGTATTCTAAATCACCAGTTCACAACTATTTATAGCGATTACATAACCGTATCGTATGTTCACAGCTTTTGAATAGGTGTGGGGCAAGCCTTTGTTTTCTTCAATATATATGCTGCTCCTTGCGGTAGAGCTTTGCTTTTTCCTGCTGTAAAACCCGCAGTGTGGACAGTGGTCAGAACGGTGTGCTAGCTGCCCGTTTTATACACATGTTTGCCTTTTGCCTGCAAGTATGCTGCAATTAGCAGTGCTTCGTATCATTTTGAATTATAGCCAGACGGCTAAAATTTATTATAAATATCCTTTGCTCCCGACTTTTGCCGGGTGGCAATTCATCAATATTGAGGACTGTGGACGTTGGCAATGGCAGTGTACCCTTGTGGATGTTATCGCACTTTTACTGATGTACACCAGTGGCTGAGCATTCTTCCTGTGCTTGCCAAAGCACCCCAAGCCTTATTGTCAAACCGTATTGACTGTCGTTTTTCTATTTTGTGCATATGTGCCAAGTGAGATAGATTTCCAGACTGAAATACAAATGGAATTGAAATGGAATAAAATCATCTCTATATTTTTGTAAATCAAGTCTCTCATTCCTGCTTATAATAATCTGCATCTCTGTTTCCTGATATTTATCTGGGGTTTGGGTGCTTATCTCCCATATTCCACCATCATAATATTTAAATAAATAGAACAAAAACCATTCGGTTACAGAAGGAAAACATGATGGAACCACCACGGCTTCACAGCTCGGCATGTATGTACAACCATGGAGGAAGAATTCTTCCTCCACGGTACAACCATGGAGGAAGGAATCCTCCATGGTACAACACGTATAGGGTGCAGTAACGCAATACGGCCTTGCATGTTCGTGTAAACAGTGAGCTATACGTATACCACCCACCGCACACGCTTCGTCATGTTTTTGGGTACAATTTTACTTGTTTGGTTCTGGCGGCAATGTGGCCGGATATCCTTTGTGCAACTGATGTTGCACCCGATAAGATATGAGGAATATCGGTGCAACCAATTTGTGGGGCTGACCATCACTCCGGCCCTTGCCATGACAGGACGTATGGATTATTACGAGCTCTCTGGAATTTATCGTGAATATCTCCGCAGTATTGGACTATACCGTGCGATTTTGCTGCTCACCGGTGAGTGTTCCTTTACCACAACTTTGAATACAGAACGTACGTCTTTGTTTTCAGTCATCACAACATGACCGGTACAAACTACAGTGCATGTCTGTACACGTAAAACCCGTCCGTGCGATTGCACAATACACTACGAGTCATAACAACACATTTTCTTGCGGGTTGTTCCATTGTACGTGCGGATGTTCCATTGCTCAGTGACATTTTATTTCAGGGTTGATTCTTAACTTTGACACAAACAGTCACATCTAAAATGTCCATAAGATTAAAACTCATTCTTAAAATACGATTCCATAAAATTGTCTATTGCCTAATCATTGTCTTGAATTCGCTTACGCAAGCCAACAACCCCTCCTACAAGAATGGGGTCGGTCCACCCGGTTCCTCAAATTACTAGCTCCACAAACTGACCCACAAATCTAGCCACACCCCCTCCGCAATCCCCTAGGACGTGCACAAAAAGGGGGCGGGGATACCGACTATTCAGACCCTACGCACTACTGAAGTGTCTATTTTTTTATTTTTTTATTATTCATATCGAACTCGCAGGGATGCGTTGTACTTGGGACCGTCCTACAGCAAGGTACATAATATAAGTTATCCCACGAGCGCCGAGTGGAACACGGAATAATGTAGTGCGTCCGTGTCCCATATTCCACGAGGCCGAAGGCCGAGTGGAATATGGGACACGGACGCACTACATTTTCCGTGTTCCACGAGCGCGAGTGGGATAACGAATTTATCTTCAAGCAAACTTGACGCGCAGTAAAGATGGAACACGCACGGCGCTGTGCGCGAAACCTGTACCACGTATATACACGCACACATCATTAACAGCCAGCACTATCCTGCAGGAGAAACGGGAGCTATCTGGAAAACGTAACAAGTGTGCGCCGAAGACGTGACGATCCACATGGGACGCAAACGCGCAGCTTTTGAATTACCAATGGATTGTGCAGCACTGCGTTTTGCGTATCGCGCAATTCGCAGAATTAGAACAGCGCAATTCGGAGTGTGTATATGGGCCATGTGATATGGGTTTTTATCACACTCTCAGCTGCCACGGATCGACCAATCAGGATCGAGGATTCAAGTTTGCTTGAAGATAAATACATTTGTATTTCATTTGCCAGGGTCTTTTCCTGTCCCAAAGTGTGATACCCACAACAGCACGTTCAACTCATGGGGATTAACCTCCACCATGGAGCGCAAAGTAATGTTTCGTTTCCAGAGGGCATTCCTCTGTCTAAAAATACCGCACTCAGAATTATGTCAACTTGGGAGGCCTGGTCTGCGACTCGTAATTGTCGGTTATGCAAATGCATGTTACGCCTATGCAACTCCAACTACTTCCAACTTTTCTTAGGGTTACATTTAAATGAGAAGAGCCATGTCAAATAGCACAGATACTGTCAAGATCCCATCTTTGACACCGGTAACGATCTTACGCATAACAAAAGCCACATTTTCCGCAAATAACTTCCGATAAAGGAAAGCCGGACTACATTCCATCGTCATGCATCGGCGAGGGACGCCGATGCGCCCATTGTATTTAACACAATAGCATGAGGCGCGGCACTTCATACGAAACCCCGCAACGACAAGGGACCGAAATGGACGAAGTGACCCGAAAAGGATTTCCCAAATTGTCAGAAAACCATTCAATCTTAGGCAATGGGAATAAACTCCATAATATCAAGGAATGCACGTGCAAATTGCTCCGTAAATTTCTCCACGGCATCTCCGTCTTACGTGAAACCCTCACAAACAGCTCGGGAACAAAACTGGCTTTTTCCTACCTCATTTCTCCATGGGAATAAAAAGGGGGGGGGGGGGCAAACGTCAAAACCGACTGCGTGTCAATAACACCACATGGTTGATGTCAATCAAAGATTGAGCCTCTCAAAAATGCAATTCCTGAATCCTGGAACGGCACCTCGGCTTTCCTAACGGGCCGTGGCGTAGGATACGGCCCAACAAACCAGTACCATCAACGCAGAGCGAAATCAAACACGTGTGAACTGGATGACGACCAGACTGAACTGTGATAGTGTCTGTTCTGCCCTCTACGTCGCGGCAGTGCAAATAGTTATTCAGACCGTGGACCTTTAACAAAGAGGACAATATGGTCCGCGATTGTGTCAAGGTCCACGATTGAAAATCGTGTACAAATCAATAGGAGGCCTTCCGAAAAAGTTAGAGTATAAACAAAAGAGGGACAATAGGAGGTCCGCGATTGCCGGTGTTTACACACTTGTGTGTGTGGACAGATATTCCGTACCCTGTGGAGACATGAACACAATGCGCACAAAGGGACTGAATAGGTCTCCACAGGGCATTTGTATGGGTTAGGATGTCTCCACAAGGAATTTTGTGTACTGAGTCTATGGGGTTTGCTTAACTGCAGGGACAAAGGGGAGAACAATGCCATGTCTCCACAGGGCTGCAAAAAAAGGTATGTGTGTGTGTGTGTATGTGTGTGAGTTTGTATATGCCGGCAATCGTGGACCTAGGACAAAATAATTCGGGCGTAGACAAAGAGGTCCACGTTTGACCGAACGTCCACGATTGAAAATCGTGTACAAAACCAATGGGAGGTCTTCCGAAAAAGTTAGAGTATAAACAAAAGAGGTACAATGGGAGGTCCACGATTGCACCCGTTTACATGACTTCGTGTGTGTGTGTGTGTGTGTGTGTGTTTATAGACCCCGCGTTGATTCATAAAGAATGCATGGCTGAACACATTCATTGACCGTCGCAACACCCCAGCATAAATCTATATTTACAACTCTATAAACCCTCCAACAAAAGAGCTTCACAGACATCTTACTAAACTCCTAAAAAAACGTTCGGAAACTCAAGTTTAACCATGGTTTAACAGATGATTTCTCTCTTGTTTCCAACTCTTTTTCCTTGAATTTGGTATCATTGGAAAGCCCTGTTATTCTTCTTTACAATGATGTGTCATTTGTTATGATTAACCCTGCAAGCAGCCAGCGGCTTGTTAGGTGAGGCACGTTTTCTTATTTCTGTTATTTACATAAAAACCGTTGGGTCAATTCCGGTCAAACTACATGTAATCCTCAATCGAACCCCCTTATTTAAGATAGTATAGTCGCCCTTGATGGCGAGTTCACTCATTGGTCAGGCCGACCCTGATAATTTTTGGCTTCACCCACCCCCATTCATTTATGTACAAAACTTAATCCTTTGAGAAAACCGGCCATGCCGCCGCCCAGCAGATACCCTGCACGATATGGGGGAAAAGGGTACCCCCCCCCCCTTTTATCCCTATACCTTAAGCACACTCCATATTATTGTTATCTAACACATCCCCCTAGATTTCTGAATAGAATTCCTGAGATTCCGGGAACACAATGGCCAACACAAAAGAGGGGGTCCCTTTTCCCCCCATATCGGATACCCTGCACGATATGGGGGAAAAAGGGTACCCCCCCCCCCCCCCCCCCCCCCCTTTTATCCCTATACCCTAAGCACACTCCAGATTATTGTTATCTAACACATCCCGCTAGATTTCTGAATAGAATTCTTGAGATTCCGGGAATACAATGACCAACAGAAAAGAGGGGTCCCTTTCCCCCCATATCGTGCTTTATATGGTCCAGCAGCCCACATAATGAAGCTATCAATCATCCTACTGACAGAATGTAAACACAGGTGTTTCCAGCCAGAGAAAGGCCTGGGTGACTGTGTGATGTTGTCAGCGACTGTTTGATGTCCATGCTTTTTGGAGGGGGATCAAACATGTAATGTTCACAGCCTTTGTATTGTTACTGTACAGGAAAAAGTATAGCGTGTAAAAGACTTATGCTGTGTGAATAAGTGGTAGTGGGGGAGGGGAGGGGTGGGGTTGGGGGTGGGAGGGGGTGGGAGGGGGGTGGGGTTGGGGGGTGGGGGGGGGGGGGGGGGGTGGGGGTGGGGGTAGGGGTGGTGTGCTTTCTTTGTATTACTAGTTTAGACTTTTTTGATTTTTGTTGAACGGTTTTGGAGTTTTGTTGAACGGTGCATTTCGATATGTTTTGTATTAAATTTGTTGAAAAAATCAGTGTTTGAACCAACATGTCCACAATGCTTTTATCTTTGGTACATGTGTCCAGGGGGCCTCCAATTATCTATTTATACCATTAGAGAAGGAATTGTGTCCACCAAACAGACTTAATTACCCTACAATTGAAAATGCCTTCCAGAGTCAACCCATTGTGCCTCCGAGTGATTTTTTGGGGGCTCGGCTCGCAGGGTTAAGGTTAAGCAATTGGGGGATGTGCAGCACAGCTGAATATGAGGGTGGGTGTAAAGTGAAGATTCCAGGAATCTCTGTCCGTTTGTATGTGTGTATGTGTGTCTGTCCGTAATGCGATTATTTCCAGAACCGGGCACTGTATTTATTTATTTATTTATTTGTTTATTTATTACATTTCTTTACCCAGGGTGTGCCCAAACAGTTTAAAACTGGTTTCCATTGGAGCCCTGCCTATTTAGTGAAAACTGAATATTAAATTAAACACACAAAATATTTAAAAAATACAAGAATATTTACACAAATAAATCTATTAACTTTTTAACTCTCCAGCAGAAGTCTATTGCTGATTTACAGGATGGGGGAAAAACAAGGGGACATTCCCATCCTGCTCCAACGTATTGTGGCAACCAAGTTTATAACTCATTTTCAAATGTAGAGTTTGTTAACCTCGCATGTTAGTTGTTCTTAATTAATTTTGCTCTCTTAGCATGAACTGTACGTTTATTTATGTATCGTACATTCGTTGTCTTGGAAATGGGGCGCGTTGTGTGGCCCTTGACGGTCTAGGCACCGCACATGCTTAAAGAGGAAAGAAAATCAAGTTGCATTTTTCCGCTTTATTGGCTTTTCTAAGAGCTTGTATATTCTTCTGACCGAATACAAATTGGTGAAGAACGATTAAAATTTATTTCATTGAAAAACAAATGACTAAAATTGCCCCTTGGAGTGAGCGTTTGGTCTCAATTCCTGCAAAGGTCATTACTGCCAAGAAAGCGATAAAATTTGCTTTGTACACACTCAATAAGAGCATCTTGGGAAGCAGGTATTGAGTTGAAACAAACCGAAGAAAATTCAACACTTGGCCTTACAAGAGAACAGTAAAGCACTTTTTAGTTTTGGAGTCCAAGTTTTTGCAATGACGCCAACAAATATCCAACATACGATTTGCTTTGGCAACAATGTGGTCAATATGCGGATTGAATGTTAATTTCGAATCGATTAAAATTCCAAAATCTTTGTGAATGTTTACCCTTTCCAGACGTGATTGAGCTAATTCAAAATTGTGCAAGATGGGCTGCTTCTTGAGTGTTAAAGTGAGAACCTAATTACATTTAGAAGGATTCAGCATTAACCTCCATGTAGAAGACCATGCAGAGAGCCTATCCAGATCCTCCTGAAGAGGTAATGCATCGTCTGGTACCCGGATCGTGCGGAACAGCTTCAAATCATCAGCAAATAAGAGACTTTGAGAATGATAGAAAATTAGGGGAATATTGTTGACAAACATATTTAAAAATTAAGGGCTGAAAACAAACTCTTGGGGGACACAAGAAGTCAGGTTGCCAGCTGGAAAAGCTTCCGCTGAGTAAAACCCGTTGCTGTCGATTAGTCAAGTAGCTGTGGATCCAACTGTACAAGTTTCCTGAAATACCGTACTTACTGATTTTGTACAATAGGAGATCGTGACAGACTGTGTCAAATGCTTTTGAAAAGTCAGTGTAAATAACATCACACTGTATCTTTTCATCTAGTGCCTGATAAGCACTGGAAAGCATTGTGACAAGATTGGTTTCACATGAACGGCCAGGGTCAAAACCATGCTGATTATCACACACTACTGGAGATATGTGATCCACTACGTGTACATGTATATTCTCAGCAACAATTTTCTCCAACATTTTTGACAATGTGGGTAAAAGTGAAATTGGACGAAAGTTTGTAACAAAAGTACGGGAACCTCCCTTATGCACTGGGCATATATTGGCCGATTTCCAAAGGGTAGGGAAAATGCCAGAATTCAAGGATTTCTGAAAATCCTGGTGAGGGGAATGCTTAGGGGAACAGCACATAATTTCATAACGTTGTTACTGACATTATCACAGCCAGAGCTTTTGTAAGGTTGAATTTTCTTGACAAGCTGTTCCACACGATCACGGTTCACCAAACTTGTCGACAAAGCTCCAAGGTACTCAGGAAGATCTTGAAAAGCATTAAAGCGGTCATTCCTGAAAACAGAAAAGAAATAATCATTAAACAAGGATGCTTTTGAATTATCCGTAAGAGCGTATGTATTATCTAAACTAATCACGGAGGTAGTGGGAGACTGTTTATAATTTGATTTCAACCAGGACCAAAATCTTTTGGGGTTTTCATGCAATATTGTAGACAATTTGGCAAAGTACATTTCACGTTTAGCCCGACACAAATGTTTAAAATTCCTTCTGGCAACCCTGAATTCTTCATTATGAAAATGTGTTTTGTAGGCTTTCATAAGTTTGTGTTTAGAATTCTTAAGCTTGAAGGCCTTTAAATCGGTTGAAGAAAGGCCAAAAAAAAGTTGTTTCGTCAAGTTTTATGTTGGTTGTGGAGATTACTGATTTTTGAACAGGATGTTTTTTGTGAGCTTATGTCTCACCCGGTCTCCCTTGATTGCTTCTGTATACTTCTTGACGGCAAAGAATCTCCTGATCTTAAGGTATTCCTGTAAGTGTGAGTAAGAATGAGCAAGGGATATCTTCCGCCATCACCAAACTACGTGCTAGCCAGTTGATGCTCTCAATATCAACCAAAAGACCGACGATGCCCATTTTTCTCCTTGATTGATACAATGGGTTATTAGACATCATATCCCTTAATGACTTAAGCTGTTCTCTTGCCTTCGCCATGAACCCCAAGGTCTGCCAGATGTTCCGTTTGCTGATGGGAGCTTTTGTAACCCTTACCTCGACAGTTCTGAGAATTTAGGATATCAAATATCCTGTCCACCGTGCGGATGAATTGCACTGTTGCCTCGCACCCTTGAAACTGCAGTTTCCCAAGTTGCTCAGGGCAAACTCCAGGGCATCGGCTACCGAAGAGCTCAATACCTGTACAGCTAGATTCACCTTCATCTTCTCGTTTTGATAGTGTACATACCTGTCGCTCACCTTGTTACCTGCAGACAATTTTTCTTCTTTCTGCAATTCCATGAGTCGCTCTATATATACCCAATCAACGATGCCAACACCTGGAAGTTTAAAGCACCTGTACACACTCATCTTATTTCTTACCAACTTGATCATGTGACATGCGTCAAAAAGGAAGGCAACGCGGATACTCGGATCTGACGGATGGCCTGGGGGGATGTTGTCTCCATGTTCTGTGGATCAAGGTTAATGCCTATCTGAGTTGCCATCTGCTGATTATAACTTGTACCGTCTGCTGTAATTGAGACAGCGCGAACGCCTGCATCGTGGAGCTTCTCTAGGCACATTGTTATAAGGCTAGCTTGTGTATTACCTGTAATACCATTAATGCAAAAGTACCCAAGGGGTGCCTTCCACCTGCCAAAAATACCAACAGCCATTATTACTATTATTTCAGTTGCTTCCGGCACTGTATCGTCATCAACCTGCCCCATACCCAAATCCACAAGTCCGACCATTTTCTGCGACGTTTTATCCCACTCAATGAACTTTCGGATGCTCATGCCATCTATCATAATGCTACAGAATGTGTACTGAGTGTCACCTTCCTGAACTTTTGATGCCAAGGTATCGAACACTTGTTGGGAAAATCCGGGCTGTCCGTCGATTCCAGAAAACCATCTGTGTGTAGAACGAAAAAGAATTGTTATCGCTAGAGTGGATCATTCTTGCTTGTACTCTTTTTACAAGGACACTATTTCATCCAGCTAATCCATCCCTTTTCAAGTCTATTCTACATTTCCTTGCGTACAATTCAATTTGTTTCAATTTTCAAACTAATTTCTACACTGTAAAAGTATGTACATTTTCACTATGAGTAACCGTACGGTAGCAATTGCACGACCAATCAGAAATGAGGAAATTTCTGTTCACAAAAGGCAGGTTAAATTGCAGGGTTTGGTCCAAAAATACACTTTCTTGACCGCAATATATTTGATGAAAAAGAACCGGTTTATCAGTAAATGTAAAAACGGTTCGACCGTAAACAAAAATATGGTAGACGGGCGGCACCTTGCTGCACGCCTTTCGACCGTTAATTTTACTGGCAAAATTTACAGTGTACCAAACATTTAACATTTTCATTTCATCTATAAACTTGAAATACATTTGTATCTGTTAAACTATTCTGTATTTCAGTTTAAGTGGGTATATAATCCTTTACCTTTTAAATTCAGTTCTTAATGAAGATCTTCAAATTAAGGATTTCTATTCCGGTCAAAGTTACTATAATTGTTTTCTGTTTCATGTATGATGCATTTGATTAATATACAAATTGCGCGTACAAAAACTAGTAATTCCTGGAATACGGACACTCCAAAAAGAAGAAAATCTAATCAAAATTCGTACCTTCTTAAGGTTCTCGGTTGAGGAAGATGGTAATGCTTGCGGAAAACTGGTATGCCTTCGCGGAGTAAATGTACAATGTGGTCGCAAATTCGCGCACGTTGTCAGAAAATTTCTCTCGGCGTGGATCAGTTGTGCCACCCATGTCCAGCTGGAGTTCTATTAAAAATACAAATACACTCAATTTAAATATTTAATTATATACAGAAAATATTAGTAATGAATATTATAAGATTTTCGGTGTTTATTATGAAGGTCATGTCAACGAATCATGTTATTGAAATGAGTATTGCCATTTAAACAGTCTAGATGCTTCCCCTAAAATATTGCAATACGTGGTGTGCCCGGCAGAAGGGCATATAGAACGCATTGAAGCGTAATTACACATTCCGGGAAAATCGACTTTAAGGTTTATGTGTTGGCATTTCTAAATTAAAACTCGCAAACGGTTGATTTTTTTGTCAGATAAAAATTATTGATATTTCCAATAATGCTGTGCATTTTTAAATAAAAATATTGCTTAATTTTAAAGTTATTTACATCTTTATGCTAATGCCCTTTTGCCGGGAAGTCATTCTGGCATAAACGTGCGCTTAAGCGGCATGTGAAATGCTAATGCCCTTTTGCCGGGAACAAAATTTGCTCTAAGCGCGCTTATGCCCCACTGAAGTGCAGAGGTGAACGCACTTTTAGCATGTATTGTTACATTGGTATTACACGCTAATGCCCTTTTGCCGGGAACAAAAAATGCAAAATCCTCTTATGTCCTTTTCATTTTGTTAATTACGTCAGAATGACGTAGCCCCTTGATACAAAATGTATATCAAAATGAAGATACTCCAATACTCTTTCGATTACCCCCAAAACCTGAATTTGACCTTTTGACCCATTCGT
Source organism: Hippasteria phrygiana (assembly GCA_037893225.1). NCBI lineage: Eukaryota > Metazoa > Echinodermata > Asteroidea > Valvatida > Goniasteridae > Hippasteria > Hippasteria phrygiana. Next base: position 1,185,145 of record JAZGUH010000179.1, read on the forward strand.
CTTTATGCCCTTCTGCCGGGCACACGAGAAAAAATAATGCCTGAACGTACTGGAAAAAGTTTTTTGTCAATGAGCTCTTCTGGTCTTCGCTGATAAGCTTCATTTCCACTAACTCTTCGGTCAAAGATGTCAGGGATTTCTCTCGTCTCTTGAGTCGTTTTTTCGTGGCACTCAGCTCTCCTTTCGTGGCTGTCAATTTGCTTTTGAGATCGTTGATTTCCTTCACCAAGTTATCCATAGTCTTGGTATAGCCATGTTCCTTTATTGGGAAAAAGTTGCTGGTTTTATATTACCTTTTGAAATGCACATAATTATTTGAATTAAAAAATGTCTCCAGTTATTTGTGTTTAATTGCAAAATACAGAAGGGGAATTTCAAACAATGGTCTTCCTGAAAATGCAAATTTCATTATCAAAGGAACATTTTCAACAGCCAGGGATGATTTGCTCAACATTTTTATACGTGTATTCGCTAAGGTTTCTGCACACAAAGAAATCGCGAACAATACATTTATGTTGGGGGTACAGGTACATGTCACTTACTTGCTGGATATTCCTATTTAATTGCTGCAGCGTGGGTGGTGCTAGCTCTGGATAATGGAGCGTCGGCCACGATGGAAGTTAATGTGCCTCTTTTTCCAGAAACCATATATTTAGAAATATATCAGTAATTAAATTAATTTAACAGTTCTTCAAATGTGCTAATTAGTTATGTTCTACAGCGAACAAAAGACGTCTCTTAAGATATCGTCAGAGGCGATAGGCATCAGAAACATATACATGTATCTGAAACTTTAGGGGGGGTGGGGTCGGGGTGGGGAGCACAGTGCCAGCTAGGGGGCCACAGCATGAACAAACAACTATATATAAATGTTATGGTTTTGGTTGCCAGGCCCCTCCGGACCCCCCCCCCCCCCCCCCCCATAGCGATGGGCCTGTCTGAAATACAGGCACGAAATAATAACTTAATTAGAATTACCGTGTTTGTTATTCCGTTCAACGGAAATAATGTCGGCTCTGCCCCTCGCTTGAGTTTCTTCATCTTCTGTCCACTGTTAAAGCATTCCGGCTCAAAATGATTTGAGCACAGGTAGCTGCATTGTGGCTGCCACAACTTTTTGGATTTTAGATCCATGCGTCTTACACGCACAAGCTTTTTCCAGGGGAAATCTAGGGGAAAATACATTGTAATTCCAAATTAATAGTGCGGCTTAAGCAGTCACATTCAAAACAGGTCGGTTACTAACTAATTAAACAAACGATACAATTCAAAGTTCTTTTTTTTTTACATTTAAATTTTTTTTTCAATAGACTGGTGGCATACCTCAACAAACTACCACCGCAATAACAAGGCCTTTCGGTTATGGTGTTTATAAAGCATAAGCATAGGCAGCGGAATAGGGTTGGGGGAGGCCATTTTTCATTTAAGGGAATAACCCCCTCCACCATTTTTGGCAGTCTCGCACAGGAAAAGCAAAGAAAAGAGCAGCCCCCCCCCCCGCCTTCAAAAGTGTTTCGTCGCAAATAAGCCTAAGTAAAAAATAGTAACGCGTTATAAAGTGTTTTGGCCATAGTTGCAGCTATGGTTACGGCACACATTGGGAATGTATATCAGTTTTACAACTGCCCCTCCTGTCAGATCGCTTCGGGTAGCCCGATAGGCAGGGCGTCAGATTTGAGAGCCTGGCGACCCCAGATCGAACCCTCTCTGTCTCGATTTTGGTTGTTCATGTTTTTTTCGAAAAATGTTCTTAAGCTTTTTTTAATCAAATGGTTATTTCTATTTAAGTAGATTTTATTTTCTTCCCTTTGATTTCAGTGGTTTTGGAGAACTTCTTTTTAAAAGGTAAATATAGTCCGAGAACCATTTGCTTCCAACAGCAAAGATCGTGACGTTGAATACCATTACGTCGGAAAATTAGACAGTCGAGTGCCGTAACAATAGCCACTGCGAATAAATATTCAAGTTTTCTAAAACTTAAAATTGTACATTTTGCCTTAGGCAACCTAAAATAAATAACTTGTTTCTCATCAGCGGCGGGGCGGATTTTTCGTGCCGGGTGGATATTTTTTTATATTTTATAATTATACAAGTTAAAATATAAATGTACCGGACGCCCAGAAATTCCGAGGAGAATTTTGTTATATTTTATATATACGCTATAAAACACGCTGTTGTAAACAATGCCAGGTAAACTCACGTTGGAGAGGTTTTTTAAACACCGACAACCTCACCCACACAGTCATGTAAACGGGTGCAATCGTGGACCTCCCATTGTTCCTCTTTTGTTTATACTCTAACTTTTTCGGAAGGCCTCCCATTGGTTTTGTACACGATTTTCAATCGTGGACGTTAGGTCAAACGTGGACCCCTTTGTCTACGCCCAAATTCTTTTGTCCTAGGTCCACGATTGCCGGCATATACAAACTCATAAGCTTGGGGCCGTGTGAACTCTACTGTATGTAATGATAGTAAAGTTAGTGGCCCTGTGGCAGAAGCCAGGAAAATCAATAAATCTAGGCTGGTATCAGGCAAAAGGCGCGCGACGGCTCGGACAGGAGCTAAGCCGAGTGCGAACGGTCGTCTGTGTGCCTCTTCCATTCGAAAATAGGGGTGTTCGAAATAGTGCGAAAATAGATCCGTTTTAAAGTCTTAACTGTAATCAACGAAATCAATCTGTAATTTGGAAAAAGAATGCCATGTCGCAACGAAATTTCTGTCAACCAGCGCTTTCGCTCGTGCCCACCGCCCATACTAGTACTGGGCGCTGGGAAACGCTGATGAGCTTCACAGCATTTCTGTTAAGAAAAACGCACCGCATTCTGGGTAGCGTACAATGACATTTCGAATTGCATGCCGCGCAGCTAAGCGACGGAAGTGGTAACCCACGTTCATAAGTCACAACAAATCTATCCAATCAGAGCTGAAATCGCATTAGCGCTTACCGTACCAGCGCCCAGTATGGGCGGCGTGGTGGGCACAAGCCAACCTCGTTACCATGGGTACGATCTTGCTGCGGCATGTTTCTTCCCACCATGCCTTGCGCGATAACACGCGCCCATGGAGTCGAGGCTGGGCACGAACGAAATCAGCGCTGTGAAGTTGCATAGTCGGATACCGGTTTCATCGGAACTAGACCAGGGCAGTCTAATCTGTAGGTGCACTTCAAAGCGTTCCTCTTTTGAGGTCAGCTGTATGTCATGTGCATTCATATCATCTTGTAATATTTTTATTTAAAAAATCCTTTTATTAAATAAATTTAGTTTCTTAAAAAATATGTAAAATATTTGTGTTCTAGCTGATGTGTAGTATGCCTACTAGTATATCGAGACCATGGAGATATTATCTTTGCATAAAATACTTCCATGCCGTGAACAAATACAATACAAAAGGTCCTGACGTACATATTTTCTTGGGTATATGGAAATTTTTATTCTATAAAATATAAAATATAAATTGCCCGGACGGACCGTTTTGCCACATGGGTTCTGATGAGAAACAATTAATTCTTTTTATGTTGCCTTACCATGTCTGCTAAAAAGTACCGTCTATATTTTAACATTAATCTTTTATGGTGGTCTGTCCATAGAAGTTCCATTGTCTGGTTCCCATTATACAGCTGCAAACGCAAAATGACGCCGAAGGACGATATTTCTACCGCGAAATCGTAACAACTTTCACGGGATCAAAATAAGGACAGTGCGTAAAAACAAAAAAGACGCACCGTGTAAAGTGAATGGCGCCCCCAATCGTCAATCAGTAGACTTGTCTCAGTGAATTTTGTCATCATCCTAACTACAGGCCTAATCGTCTTTAATCAACTTGAACTTTACAGGAAAAATATCATACTCTATTCAGGGAATGTTTTGGTGAAACATTAACTATGAATAAACAAGTTGAGATCATTGTAAAAACCACTTCCCACATACCGCGATAACACAAAGTCTGTATGTACTGCTCGTACTCCGCCGAGCAACAACGAGCATGTCTATTTTACAAGGCATTGGAATAAACAAACCGCTGTCGGTTTTTTTTTTTATGTCAGTGTAAACAAGCTAAGCCAGAGTTATACAACACAAAATAGAGGTTGGTGAGCAATCTCTATTCCGATCGGGAAACGTGATAAGTACCGCGATAATACAGCGTCCCGTCCTACCGTAAATAGACATTTTTTTAACAACTTACTTGTGAAATGATATCCCTTTTTCCCGACTCAAGTTGCCATCCTTCTCCGGGCAATTCACTGCCGCGCACACCTTAACCATTATTCTTGTCTTTTTGAATCAATTCGGGTGCGACATCCAAATATTTTAACGAAAATGACGAACTGAAGAAGAAAAAGTCTTCCAATTTTTGAAAAAGTCCGTATGAACGTGCACGAAACGCAGGCGCGTCACGTTCGTTCTTTACCCTAGTTTAAAACGCGCACTCGGGACGGCGTTTTTACGCGGTGTCCTATCCAGTCTATATAATGGAGATCAATGGTTTAAACCAACCACACAGCGCTGCCCAAAGTGAGGGCGCTGTTCACATTTCAGTTGCAAACAATAGTAGCTCGTGCCAACAGAGAACGCTGGTAACTAAAAGCTAATAAATTCATGTGACAAACCAGCTCTACGGTTGCGAACGTCCATGCAACATTGAGCCCAGGTGGCGCGCGCGGTATTGATAGGGTGAAAGTTAATGACAGTCAGGTCTGAATAACAGAAATTGTTTTACATTAAACAAATAACAGAAATTTTAAAAATATCAAAACGTGATTTCTATTAGTGATTTTTTCCAGTGATTTAAATCATGATTTAAATCAATGATTTAAATCAAGTGATTTAAATCAAACAACCCTGCGACTGACCCTCTTGTCGAATTTGTCGGCCGAGGGAAACAAACATTTTTGTTGGCCTTATGAATAGCGCCACGTTCGCGTATAGGCCTAACGGTGCGTAAGCCTAAAAAGTTTGTTGGTCTACTTAACTATATTATATATTTGTTTTGCTTTTCTAACAAAAATAATTGGAAACCATCGGCAGAAAGTACCAGCATTTCGCCAGTAAGCTATTTGAAAGAGAGAGAGACGACCGATTTTGAAGATTTTGAAGATTATTTTCTAATTACGTTGTTTATCGGCCACCGTATTGGCAATAAAGGCGAAAGGGTCTTGCCGTGAAAACAGCCAGGCATGAAAATTCGGCAAGCCCAAAAAAATCCCGATAAAATGCTACGGCCATTCCGCAGGCGCCAGTTCCGGACATCGTGACTGTAACCGGTACCCTGTTTCGAGCAAACCCGCAGTCGGCAAGCGGGAATCATTCATATCGCGGCACCATACCGAAGATTCAGCGGGTCAGGCCGACCAACGGGGAGGCTCGTTGGAAACGGCCAATCGGACACGCCGGAAGGCGGAAGTTCGGGAGGTTTCTCGCATCACGGACCAATCGGGAGGTCTGTTGGAAACAGCCAATCAGACATTATCGCAGCACGGCCGTTCGGGAGACATCATCACTTGATCCAGCATCCGGGAAGCACTCTGGTACCCTCCTCGCCCCCCGATCACCGGCGACACCACGCCGAGTCACTTGACCAAACGTGACGCACTTTTCCATGCAAGATGGCGCGGTTCTAATTGCAAGATGGCGCGGTTCTACAGATTTACGAGCAAGCGTCCAGCGCTGGCCTGGCCTACACGTACGTACATGCACGTACGTACGTGCGTACTCCCCCACACACATCTGTAAACAGTACGAAGAATACAGTACGTGTACGTGCCCAGTCTCCATCGCACACGCACAGTTGAGCCGAAAGACAGCCTTGACCCAACCGTAGCGGGTTTCTTATGTATTTCTTTACATTTTCTGCCGAAACTGGCCGAGCCAATCAAACCTTGTAAACTTTGACTCGAATATACATATTCATGTAGCATAGCTGCATGCACGATACACAGTCCAAAGTATAAACACGCGCTTCAAATGTACTCATTATCATAGTGAGCAAACACGGTTGGGTCAAGGCTATCTTTCGCCTCGACTATGCGTGTACGTATGGTGGTGACTGGGCACCAGGACTGGGCACGTACGTACTGGGTTGTGTTGGCCAGCAGGTCAGCGCTGGGCTAGACTTGATTTCAAGTCCGAGATCGCGGCTCGCGATTTCGGACTTGACCCTTACGTGTATATGGATATTCATGTATTCATAACTAAATTTTCATAATAAAACGGAGGCCCATAGAGATGGTCAATCAGAAGGACACAAAAACCGTGTAGGCCGCACCATTACCAATAGGTTACAATACAGTGTTCTGTTACACTGTTCAGTCTCAAATTTGTATGATACTTGGCACAATGGCACGTAATGGTATTTAAAACCTATAGCTAAATCATATTAGATCATATATTAGCAGAAAAAATACCAAATTAAATACGTGATTGTTAGTTTTTGTTACTAGACGAAAAACGCGTTACCTACCTATAGACTAATCCGACGAACAAAATTTAAAATTAGAAGCCATCTTTAGGTACCCAATCAAACGGTACATACACGCGCGCTCGTTATACGCGCGCACACATTGTGCCTTTGACCAATAGGTGAAAAGTAAACACGCTTCAAAGTAAACACGCGCCTTATAATTTTGTACTAGTAAGCACGCCTATAAGCGCGCGCGCCCGCTGCCATCGCCTAATTGGGTGGCTTCCAACGGTTCGTCGGATTAGTGGATTCGTCCAGTAATTCTCCTTGTTTGAATATTCATGTTATAGAAGGCTTTTGGCGATTCCGACCAATCAGCTTGTTCCGTCCACTTTTGGACTAATTCGCCATAGGGTGTGTACGAACTGATAACGAAATTCCCAAGTCTGTGATCGTGATCCAAGGTTAACTCACAAAGAGGACGCAAGAGGGCGCTATTTCCGGCACTGTTTTGTGATTGTATTGGCTATCAGGCCGACAAAAACCACGATCACAGACTTGGAACCAAGTCTAGCGCTGGGCGCGCGCTCGCTCAGCTCATTAATAGGGAACAAAGCTTGACAGCCTTGATCAAGGCTATTTTGTGTCTAGCACTTCAGGCACAACAACAGTTCGTCCTATGACGTCGATTTGTTTGCTGCCCGCAGCTACGACTTTTAAACAAATGGCACCAGCAGGCTGTGCTGTGCTGTGCTGGAGGGGACTTGATCAAAATAGTTCTCAAAAGTCACTTTGTTTTAGTATTTCATGGCAGAAATATTTTGTTGTTTGAATTTACAATACACAATCTACATAAAAATAGAAAATGACGCAGATTTCTCTCAGCAATCAACATGCATCTTTAAAGATATACTGTCTGGGCTCTTTTCGAGTTTCACCCCGAAAAACTATGTTTTGCTTTTTTTAATTGGTAATTTTCTAGCACAAACAAAATGTATTCAGTTTTGAATCAGAAATCGAAAGTAAAAACCCACCACGTTTAGTTATCGAAATAATTATGTCTTTGCAAATGTCGAATACGGCCCGACAATAATTTGAGTATCTTCGTGTGTATTAGATTAGGCCTATATGCGCAACCAAGAATAAAAGCCTTTTGAGGGTTACAGACGCCCAACATATAGACAAAGGTGATCTTGCGTTAACATAAAATATGATTGAAGAAAATATTTCGAAAGAAAAACATCTGAAACAAAATAGAAAATCACGAAGAGTATATGGCACTCCATACGCAATGGTCCATGTACAATTCAACAAAGAACCCATATTATACTTATTAAGATATGGGACCAACGGATACCCTCTTGTCCCAGAAATTCCCCATTAGCCCCGTCTGCGCGCTTTCGGGTTGAAAGCAAGGATGTCAATGCTGAACATAAACAATGCTGAACAAAAAACACATTATGCATAAATAGATCACGCCAAAAATGGCAGCGCAGCGCAGCGCACGTTTAGCATAGTAAGTTGTTTACTTTACCACCGAGACCCTCTTTTACAAGACCCTCTTTTAAGTGCGCAGATCGGTGCTATTTTCGTCAATTTTGAATTCGTCCATACCTACTCCAGACTATTGTTACTTAACACTCCTCCCCCCCCCCCCCCCCCCCCCCCCCCCCCCCCAGGATATCTGAAATGAATTCCTGAGATTCCGGGAACACATGACCAACACGAAAGAGGAAGGTTCCCTTTGACATTTCTCAGTTTCTTCAAATTAGAACACTGACTGCAACCGCGTTGGTCGATTAACCCGCGCTTATACTTGTGCAAGCGCGAGCCCGTTCGATTTAGCTCTCACGTGACTTCTCGCGCTTATTCAGGCCTGGCCCGACAAACCGGTAAAGGGTAAGTATCCCATAAGGCCATGCTAAAACCATGGCTGCCTCATCCGGCGATGCGCCAGCGGTGGGAATTTAATTTGAAACAGCGACAAATATTTCTTTCCGAATTACTCTGGCGATTGACGTAAATGTGTACATATTGCGAATGAAGCACCATGGCTTCAGTCAAGTATGTCACCCTATTTAAAACAAATCCACTGTAAAATGGGGCTCCGATTCTGTCTGTCCACCAATCATGGACACTCCGCCTAACAAGGCAGATTCAAGAAAATATGTTATCACTAGAAAGAGTAAAACAAATAGAAATAACTTGAGGGTCAATGGTCATGAAAGGTTAAACCTATTCCAGTTAAAAAGTTGTGACCATATTGCGAAATTGATAAACACAATTAATTGTTAGACAGAGAAGAAATTGCCTTTGTAGATGAAACATTTGTGTATTATGGTGGAGGACAGGCCTCGTGAGTTGAACATTACCATTTTGAGGGTGGTACTTTTAGACAGAGAAGCAATTGCCTCTGTAAATGAAACATTTGTGTACCATTGTGGAGGACAGGCCTCGTGAGTTGAGCATACCATTTTGAGTATGGTAGAGAAGAAATAGCCTCTGTAGATGAAACATTTGTGTACCATATGCATGGTGGAGGACAGGCCTCGTGAGTTGAACATACCATTATGAGTATGGTACTTTTAGACAGAGAAGAAATTGCCTCTGTAGATGAAACATTTGTGTATTATGGTGGAGGACAGGCCTCGTGAGTTGAACATTACCATTTTGAGGGTGGTACTTTTAGACAGAGAAGCAATTGCCTCTGTAAATGAAACATTTGTGTACCATTGTGGAGGACAGGCCTCGTGAGTTGAGCATAGCATTATGGGTATGGTACTTTTAGACAGAGAAGAAATTGCCTACTGTGTGACAATCGAATCACCACAGTACGACAATCTCTGTTTTCCCCGGCCGTAAAGACTAGGGCCTCGTGAGCTATTTGTTTTATTATTATCATCATCACGGCCTTTTCTATTTTATATCTAAATCAAATCACCTAACAAGGTCTCCTCAGCACCATTATAATATATCATATATGTTTAGATTTTCTGTTTATTATATTTCCATCATTCCGATCCGGAACTTTCTAGTTCATTCCCCTCGGCCCTACCAAACAATCTAAATAGCACGGACCTGCTGTACCTTTATCTTCATAATAACACTCGGGCGGTAGTAGTCAGAGGGTTAGATCTATGCATAATGCATTTATTTATGTTTCATAATGCGCGCTGCAATCAGTAGGATAAGCAGGTGCGTGCGCAACACGGCTTCTACAAGTTCCCAAGACGTTGTTACTGGCGGTTTGTGGCTATTAATAGTTTGTCGTGATAACGCCCTCTCGCGGCGGCCGGTTTAGCTTCGTAAACCCATGTTATTATGTGAGTGGATTGCCTTGAGCTGGCACAATGGACTAGAATTTTGTATAGACTGTAAGCTGGCGTCATTTGGCTGTTTTGTTTGATCAGGCCGTAGGCGAAACCAAGCCATTCTGATAAAACCGATCTTTTGTTGCTACAACTTGAAGTTCAGTTCATGTCTATCTCCTGCTTTTACGACTGACCAAAAGAAGTGACTGGTGTTGGTTTTAGGTGTATACTGACGTGCCAAGGAATGATGTTGCCTAATCAAAGGAGCCGCAGGATTCTTGTGGCGTATTTCGCCATATCCGTCTGTCTGCTTGTTGGTAAGCCATGTTTACAATAAATTGTACATAGTAGTATAGTATTATGGGAACTGCCACTTTCGTACCAAATCATAAATATTCGATTCTGCGTTAAATCAGTTCTATTTTTAGAACTTTAAATTTGTTTTACAAATTTCAGAACGTTTTTCACCACACAAAAAAAAATGTGTGCTCTCTCTCAATCGCACCAACTTTATTATCTTTTTGGCATATAACAACAAAATTATATATTTTGTTTTATTTTTATTAAAAATATTATATTACGTTAATAATAGAATGGAATCGCAGTCGTCAATCTCTGGTTATTCGAGGTGGTCGATAAATAATCTACGACGATACGTAGAACAACAACATATTTCAGTCTCACAACGAGTCAACCGTAGTCTGCAGGCTTTACGAGGCTATTTGAGATGGACGTTAGAACATCTACGTAGTACGGTACAACGATACCAACCTCAACAAGCCACGTATACTCGACGAGAAAAGATCGAAGATTCTCCAAAAGAATTTCGAGAAGCTGATTTTCGGGAGAAGAGAAGATTTGAAAACAGTTATAGAAACTGGGAACTTATACCAAATCTGTTTACTGACGATCCGAAACAATTCTACAATGCCCACGCGTCAATGATCAAAAACAAAATCACTGCCGAATTAAGAGAACTAAGAACAATTAAACTTCAGATTGCTATGATAGTGAAATATACAAGAACGACATCAGAAGGTGAGATTAAAACTTCGGAGGCAGCTCATTTTAGCGATCAGATAGTTGTCTTAATCGAGAGAGATATAAATCTAACACTAAGTCCACAATTTGAGAAGATATTACAGATTATAGATAAATGGACGAAAGGAGAAACTGGTTGGATTATCGATAAAATACTAGCGTTTTACATCAATGTAAACAGGTTTACACCCTTGGCAGGTGCTTCTTTATACGTAGAATTGCCAAAGTATCTCAACGATAAACACGCAATTATCAACATTCAAAACAAAGACCAAGAGTGTATAAGATGGTGTATAAGAGCCGCCTTGGGTATATACACCGATAAAGTTAAAAACAAAATAAAAACAAACTCAAATTACCAAATTCGCGAATTTTCCCACACCCATACATCAGATATCCAGAATAGAAAGACAAAATAATGATAAACGTGTTTGGATATGAGGAAGACAAACCGATATATCCATTATACTTATCTAAAAAGCCTCTGCTCAAAAATGCATTAATTTGCTGTTGTTTAGCGGTCATTATTGCTGGATAAGGAACGTGCCTAGATTTTTTTTTCTAGCGTCATGTCAAACCAACATCGTAAACATTTCTGCTTGAGATGTTTATGGCATTTTAATTCACAAGCAAAGTTTGAAAGACACGAGCTAGATTGTCAAGGAGTAGACGCACTTCCATCCAGAGTTGAAATGCCAGCTCCGGGCAAAAACTATACAAATGTACAAGATGCACCTTTTGTCATCTACGCGGATTTTGAATCTATATTAGAAAAAAACAACGAGTGATTGTAAAACTCACATTTACAGAGCCTGCGGTTATTCATACATTCTTGTTAGATGCGATAGTTGTAAAATATATCAAAAGACATACAGAGGTAGAGATCAGTTTATAGATGCGTTGAAAGTACTTGGAACCTGATGTTAATATCCCACTCGCTGACACTATACAATGGAATTCCCTACAAGACGAAAAAATTCACCTAAACTCCAACACATGCTGGATTTACAGTGTGATAAGCCGGAAGAACCCAATATACGAAAGAAAAAAGAAAGAGAAGATTATTCGTATGTAAACAACAAGGGATACGTCGAGAAAATGTTTCGAAAAGTTAGAGATCACTGTCATATCACTGGTAAATATCGCGGTGCTGCACACGCTCACTGTAATCTTAAATTACAAATACGACTCTTCACAATTTTGAGAATTATGATGCACACTTGATAAGAAATTTGATGAGACTCGTTTACCACCCAAGGAGTGCTTTTATAGCAGTCTAAAAGACAAACACATATCGAGTGAAGACTATGAAAGAGCGCAACCAGTATATATGGGAAAAATTTGGTATTCAAAACTTGGGGGAATATCACGACTTCTACGTGACTACAGACAATTTGCTACTCGCTTGGGTATTTGAGAATTTTAGGCTAATGTGTAGAAAAAACAACTACAAATTGAATCCAGCCAACTACTACACAGCACCAGGTTTATCGTGGGATGCGCTATTGAGACACTCGAAAATTGAATTGGAACTTTTGACCGATATAGACAGACACTTATTTTTCAAAAAGGCTAAAAGAGGAGGAATACCGAGCGTTGGAAGTGCTAGATATTTCAAGACAAATAACGAGTATCTGGAGGACTACAAACCCAATGAGGATTCTTCGTATATTATCTATCTTGATGCCAACAATTTGTACGGCTGGGCTATAAGTCAATACTTGCCATACGGAGAATTTAAATGGATCTCTCTAAAGCAATTTACCCACTCTCGCATCATGTCGCTAAGTGACACTTCTAAAACAGGATACATGTTTGAGGTAGACCTAGAATACCCAACCAATCTTCACGTCTTACACAATGACTATCCGCTACTGAGCACCCAAGAATATAGTCATACCGAAAGAATGGCTATCAGAGCATCAACTAAACCTGATGGATTCGATAGAGCCTAGCGCGCAAGTGCCAAAATTGACATGTACACTCTACTCCCCCAAAAAATACGTATTACAATACGTCACGTTGAAACAATGACTAAAACTAGGTCTAAAACTAGTAAAAGTACATAGCGTTCTAAAATTCAAACAAGCACCTTGGATGAAATCATACAGCGACAAAAACACCTAACTAAGAACGAAATTAAAATCAGATTTTGAAAAGGATTTTTTTCAAGTTGATGAACAACTCGGTATTTAATAAAACAATGGAAAACGTCAGCAATAGAATAAATAGAATTATACTGCGAGATCATCAAGTTAAAGAATACAAAAAAATAATCTCTAAACCAAGCTACAAGTCTACCACTGCATTTGCAGAATGCAGTTTGTCATTTGTAGAATTGTACAAAACTAAAACTTTTTTAAATAAACTAATTTACTGCGGTGTTAGTATCTTGGATTTATCAAAGACTCTAATGTACGACTTGTGTAATACAATAAAAAAGACGTATGGATACAGAGTAAGGTTGATGTATACCGACACAGACAGTTTGTTGTTGATTGTCTATACAGAAGATGTCTATCGAGACATGAAAAACCAGTCTGACTTGTACAATTTTAGCAACTATCCATCAGACCACGAGTTGTTCTCAAACGAAAATAAAAAGGTTATCGGTAAATTCAAAGGCGAGTGTGGAGGACGAGTCATCAGAAAAGCTGTTTGTATCAGACCAAAGATGTACTCGATTTTACACGGGGATAATGATGTTATAAGAAAAGCCAAGGGTGTCACCAAGGCTGTTAGAGACAACCAACTTTCATACGAGAATTATGAAGATTGCGTTTTAAAAAAGAGCGCTATTCTCACCTTATGACGCAAATTAGATCTGTAGTCCAAATGATTTACACAGCATCGCAGGTTAAACAATCGTTAAATCCTTTAGATACAACCAGACGGTATAAACACGCTGGATTTTGGTCATTATTCTATTCTAACGGATAATGTGATCATCATCATCATCATCATTGGTCGACCGAGGCCGGAGCATTGGCGAACACCCTCCACAAGGACTTGTCATTCATTAGGACTGGCAGGTCTTCCATTTCCACATCAAGGTTTTCACATATGCGTTTTGTCTGTTTTTCTTGGTTTTCCCTATTTTGTTTCCCGTGTGTAGGTCCACAGTATTAATCTGGACACTGGTTCTCCTGTGTGCCGGTAGCAATGTCCAGCTAGTTGGAGGCGGCTCTTGCGGATCTTATTTGAGAGCCTGTCTATGTCCCCGTACAGTTCTTTGTTGGTCAAATTGTCTCCACAGTGGACGTTAAGACATTTCCTCAGCATTCTTGTATAGTTCCCGTCGAGCTTCTTCTCAAGTTCTTTTGTGAGGGACCATGTAGCTGCTCCATAGAGTAGTACGCTTTCAACGGTGGCCATAAATAATGTTATTCTAAGGAGCCTTCCTATTTTGGACTTCCATACTAGGTTCATCTTGTTGCATGCTTGCCATGCTAGGGCAATGCGCTGGTACGACTCATTTTCTTGTGCTGCATATCCAGGAACCTAGGTACTTGAAGTCTTCCACTTCCTCAAGTACTGTGCCATTACACTGTAAAAAAAAAGTTGGTGCAAATATCAACTTCCCAACTTCTGGTCAGAAACTTCCCAACTGTCTTTAGCAAGCCGTTTTGACCAGAAGTTGGGCAAAAAAGCTTTACCAAATGGTTGGTTCAGCAGGTTTCACCAATAGAGTTGGTCATGCAAATTGTGCATTTTATTGGCTATTGTATTTTGAACAATAGATAGTCACTTGATTTTTCATATTTTATTGTTTAAAGCTTTTGCCCCACAAATGGGGCCCTCTTTTATAATTTATTGGTCTTTTTTTTCTTAACAATTTTATGATGTCTCTTTGTTTTTATATTTATGTTCAATCAACTCAAAGTCTGGGAGGACGTTTTCTGATGTCGTGGTGGTTTCTAAAGTTGGCTTGCAGCCGAAATAGACCTATCCCGGGTCTGGTTAGCGTTACTTTCAAATTCATTACAGTCATCTTCATCAACATTAACATCAACATCATGATCACAGTGCACATGTAATGGATGAAAGCCTCACATCAATCAGTTATAGCCGCCTGTAGAACGACCGCCCATACAGGCGGCCAGCCGCCCTACTCCATGGTACTCCAAGTCGTTGTCATGTTGTCCAAGAAACAAAGATTACCATCGAAGACATGGCGGCCTATGTGAATCACTGATCACCTTATTAAAATATCTTGTCGAACATTGGTAAGCCAGCTCACAAGATGAGATATTTCGGGCAGTTTCTACAGTACTTGATGTTGAACAAGACGAGAGCGTACAGACAGCTCTACTCAGCGGCCATTTTCTACTTTTTTCCATGTGATGTGTGCACGATCAGCTCCGCCAGGGTTAACGTGCAGTCGACTGCACGTTAACCCCGGCGGAGCTGATCGCACGTAAGGCGCGCGATAAATGTAACACTTTTGTAACGCGCAAACGTAGGCCCTACTCTCTCAAAACACAAACAGGCCAGAGGAAAGGTAACTGTTGTTCCCTTATAGGTTGTTTATTTTGTTAGGTAAACTGTTGCCCAAACTGACAAACAAAAATTGACCAACTCAGTTGGGGTAATTGAGTTATGAAACATCTGGTCAAATTTTACACACTTTTTATCAAACGTATTTCAACAATTTAGAGCACCTGGTGTTGGGTAAAATCTTTTGAAAATGACCAATATTTGTAATAAGAATGACCAACCTCTGGGTAAATCATATTTGCCCAATTTTTCCTTGCCCAACGTTTTTACAGTGTAGCAGTCGTTATTAACGCCAATAATAGTTTACTAAAACTGCGAAAGATCTCGTTGATAAAGCTAAAAGCCTAGATAAACACGCACAAAACGTTGATGATAAGATTTCTAAATTATCCGACAAAAATTACACAGTTCGTTCGCTTATAACGTCGATGAACTTGAGTCATCTTCATCATCGTAAACGGAAACAACAACAACAACAACAACAACAACAACAACAACGGATCTTTTAATACGAATTTCGTAGACTTGTTTAGCGATTATAGAATGTCTGACATAAAACACGACGAACAGGTGAGGCGTTATACACCAGATCCTATGACGTTTTATCAAAATAAACTTAACATTGCAGTTTGGTGCGCAACTTCGGGATGTGGATTGGGATTCGATCTGTTGAATCATAAAAACTTTGTTTTGTCGGCTATATTCAAATTTCACGCGTATTTTACAGTCAGAAAGATATTACAATATCTAAAATGTCCAGTTCCAGGCGATAATATATTCAACGACCTCAACAACAACATCGATCACAGCGCTTACGTTAATACTTGTCGACATATTAAAGTAAATCAAAACGCAGGTTTTAAACAGACTGTAGGCTTGACTTCTAAAGGATTAGGTACGGCTATTACTATTACGATAATTTGGGCTGGCATCAATATTTACCAGTACCGGGCAGAAATTACGACTCTCAAAAGATCGACTTTGATTCCGTGAGAAATCCCGATGCCACCTACATGGGATTTGGAGAGTCGGGTGACTTGTATCATTTTAGTAGGTACACGGTCACGTGGATCAGGCAATCCGCAGACGTTGCGCAAGGATGGCACAAAGATAACGAAAGCGTGAGAACATACGTGTACGACGCATGGGTGTCAATCCAATTTCAACTGTGGGGGGGGGGGGGGGGGGGGGGGCATCACTGAAGTCAATAATTATTATGCACAGTGAAGCGCACAAGGCGGGCGTCTTGGCGCGAAGCCCTTAATGGTGGGATCCCACCAGGGACTTGCCCATGGGCGTCGCGAGGGGGGGGGGGGGGGGAGGGGGGGGGGAAGGGGGAACAAGGGGAATTCCTCCCGGAAATTCCCCCAAAAAAAGGAGAAAAAAAAAAACAGACGAGGTGCGAAGTCATTGTCGTACTCAATTGAATGTTGGCCTATATTTAAAACACTCGAAACCTGCAGAAAGGAGCCTGAAATGTGGCTTAATACAAAAGGCCTTGGTATCGCGGTCTTGAACAATTTAGTGATGTCCAGCACCCCCTCCTCTTTCGATTTTTCCACGGCCGGTGATTTCTCCCTTTGCTGCTTTCTGGTGAAAAAAATCCTGGCGATGCCCATGGGCTTGTCTTATAATCCCTGGTGGGGCCAGGGGCAAAGCCCCAGAGGGGAGGGGGAGCAGATGGAAGATCCCCAGGAAGCGGAGTTTTAGGCATTTTTATAAAGGTATCAGGAGCGCGCTCATGATGGCATATAGTGGATCATTACAGTTCAAGCTTTCCAAATTCAAACTGTTGATATCAAATGTCTATAATAGTTATGCTTCACATAACTATTTGTTTGGGGCCAAAACCGCTGATATTATAGGGCCTGCTCGATTTTGTGCGTGTTAACAAAATGTAATACAGTTGCGCGTACGCGCACACAGACTGTGCGTGTGGAAAGGACAGGGAGGGACATGTACACGTAGTAGAAAAACCCAGTGCAGTCTGCGGCCGGCGTTCGTGACTCAACTATGTAGCACAGGGGTGAGATTTGTCTGGATTTTTCCTGATTTTAGGATTTTTTTGTCGGGATTTCAGAATTTTTAAAGAATCTCTTAAAACTGGAATTCTTGAGGTATTGTCCTAAAGGTATTTTTACGGGGGTGCCTTTAGGCAAATACAAACTATATGTTGATCTGGGGGTCCTCGTGGATTTTTCGTGGATTTTTCGTGGATTTCGTGGATTTTTCATTTTTGGCTAATCTCACCCCTGATAGCAAATCTCACCCCTGATAGCAGCACGCATAAACAACAATTTGAATGCTCGCGTAAGCGGGATTATGATTGGTGATCGGGGCAAGGTCCAATCTGAATAATTTTTATATTATTACTTAGACCAGAATCTCCCTTTTAACAACAACTTTTTTATAGAATGTCGTACAATGGCGCTGTTTCTATTTACGGTGAGTTGAAGAGACATACTGGTCAAGTGAAAACCGCGATTTTACACACAAAATTGTGATAAATTTTGCTAAAACTACGATATTTTTTGATTGCTTGATTTTTCATATATATGTGATATCTTTGTCGCCACAAAGATAAATCGTGGTTTCATCATCGGTATCATCACCATCATCGATGTTTAAATAATCGCTATATTTTTCGGAGACTAAATCATTTAAATCAATCGTAAAATATTTATCAAGGTAACGTTTGGTATAGTTACCCTTCCAATATTGTCTAGTATAAAAAAGATAATATAGTAAGTCTCCTCCCCAATCTGCTCTAATGTCTAAATCTTCATCTTTGTGATAAGGAATATACAGAGATGGCATATATTCATCTTCATCTTCTTCTTGTATTTTTTATATTGTTTTTCTTTTTCAACTATATCGTCTAAACAATCTATCAGATGAAGCAACGTACCTTTACTATCACAGAGGTGTACTATTTCTATTACAGATCTTAAATCAACTTCTATAAAATAAGCATTATTAGTATCTCTTGTATAATGTTCTGCATCATCATCTTGATTGTAACGTATCGAGTATACTTAAATACAGAAACATTTTTTTCAGTTCAGGTATTTTTATTAATGCTGAGAACAGAATGTGCGACGCAGGGGCGGATCTAGCCTTTCATTTAGGGAGGGGTTGTACCCGCCTATATACCGGTACAGTGTACAGTGTATGGACCAGCGGTATACCCACTTGTAACAAGGATGTAGTTTAGCATTGCTTATCACAACTTAACCCCCCTAGATCCGCCCCTGCTACAGACGAATTTCACATCAGCTACGTCTGCGCACTTTTGCACAATAACAGTGATACTCAACAAATTATTTCATGCATGAGTGAATCACACCATAGCATAGAATGTTGTTTACTTAGCATTGGGATCCTCGCTTTCAAACCCGGAAGTGCGCAGATTGGTGCTATTTGTGTAAATTCCGGATTCTTCTATTCTTTGTAGTTTACCTGCAGAGCAGCAAACACCTGCACGTACAGCGTCTGGTCACTGGCAGACTAGCACCTGTTCACGGTACCGTGGAATGGATGGAGCGTGGTGCTGAAAAATTACGTGCAAACGTAACAGAAACCGTCGTTAACAAATCCAGACCAACTGCGCCAGGGCCAACTGCGCCATCCACTTCACTGCCATGTACCCAGACCGATATCAGCAGGAGACCGGCCACAGTCGTGTTAACCACGACCAACGCTGGCTACCTAGATATAGCTGAAAACATGCTGGAGAGCATCAAGAGAATCCGGGCCTGCCCCAACATCACGGTCATTGCCGAGGATGAGCGGTCTTACCAACAGCTTACCACAAGAATGAAGTCCCAGCCAGGACTCCATGTCCAAAAATCGGATTTTGGATACATCGCGCCGGACAGCATCAAAAAACGCACGCCCAGATGGCACAACTTTACGAAGAGGCGCCCGCATTACATCTTATGGTTTCTCGACAAAGGCTACGATGTGCTCTTCGCGGACTCGGATACGGTCTGGTTCCAAGACCCCTTGAAGGATTTCCAAGGGGACTTCGATGTCGCCATGGTTGACGAACGTCAGTTTCCTCACTCTGTGTTTTGCGATGGTTTCGCCTTCTATCGACGCACTAATAACACACTTAATCTCGTACGCCAGTGGATTCGTTTATTGGCAACGACGGAAAAGGGAAAAAGTGATCAAAAAACTCTGAACAAGTTGATCTCAAACAAGATAATCCGTGGGCTTAAGGTGAAATCCCTAAGCCCAAGTAGCTACACCGACGGGCTAAGGTACTTCCGTATAAAGGGCTGGAGAAATAGACACAACAAAACGACTGTTATGCATGTAAATTATCTGCTCAATCATAATGCCAAAGTGACGAAATTAAAGGAATTTGGGTGGTGGTATATATGAAATAAGAAGATTATTAGGAAAGTCTTTTGGTTTGTCATTGCGTCATTCTATAAATTTGGGGTCCAAAAGTGGGAAATGTTTGGTGTCCCTGTTACATATTGACATGTATAATATTTTGCAATTCAGGACACATTATTTAATGCCTTATGAGTGATTGTGCTGGTAAAGCCAAGAACCTGCCAAACAAGTAAAAAATGGTGTGAAGTCAGTTTTAATGATACTTGATGGGAAATTACCAGTGTTGGAAGTTCCGGACTTGATGAATCTGGTCGAGGCCGGCTCGAGGCCGCTCACTTTTACAAATGTTTCCACCAATTCACATGTGCATGATCACTCAGACTTTATAAAAATGCCGTTGACTTAAAAACAAATATAATCCAAAAAAATCTTAACATTGTTTGAATGATATATTACGTGTTTAATAGCTGTCTTTGGACGTTGTGGCCTCGGCCTTGGCCTTAGACGTTGTGGCCTCGGCCTCGGAGGTTGTGGCCTCGGCCTTAAAGGTTGTGTCCTTGACTACAACACTGGAAATTACACAGGTCAGGTGTAACAGGAACACCAAAATATGTCACACCTTTGGACCCCGAATTTATGGAATGACCCCATTGTTATCTGACGCTTTACATGTATGATATAGCATTGGCGGATCTGATCCGACAACATATTTGCAGACAATGGCCATACTTTGTGGGATTCAACATGTAGGCTTGCATACATGAGACAAAAACAAACCTGTCAATGTTTTTGGATGTCTTCACATATACAATTCCCTCGAAGATGACAGCTTTTCAGACTGACGTGTTTCTCAGGATGGTACCGGTACCGTCTTTATAAGCGTTTAGATCACCTGATAAAAACTAATCGATTTGGTTGTTAAATTAATAGCAAAATTAATAATCATTCTACATTTATATGACACCAGATCTATTTGTAAGTGATTGTGGGGAAAAAAAGAGGAAAGGTCTTGAATTGGGTTTAGGGTCGAGTTTTGCGTTTATCTATTGTGTATACAATTTGTATGTAACTGTACATTTGTGAATATGGAATTTGCGTCGGGGTGGTGAAAATTATGAGAGGTTGGAAAAATACAGAGTAGCCCAGATGTATACGTAAACCTCTGATTTTTGGCGAGCTGCGAAGCAGTGCGAGCCTATGTCATACCAATTGCTGTCCCGCGTCTGTATGTCCGTCCGTCCGTCGGGCGGGCCGGCCGTCCGGCCGTCTGCATTAAAATGTTAAAGTGTATCCTGGTTTTGATGGACTCCCTGTTGAATTGTACACAGTCTTTTGGAAGGAACTTATTAAGTTGTTTTTTAGATATATTTGGAATAATGGTAACGATCGAGTTCAAAGGAAACTCATGTACACTGATTATTTTTGGGAGGTCTTCGCATGGTGGATCCCCTGATTTTTTCTCAAGCCCAAAAAATGCTTTGGGTGAAGAAACGTTTTGATGATAATTATTCTGGTAACTGAAAAACAATTGAGTTTGCAGCTTTATCTGCCTTTCATCCCGATTGTGATATTCTGTGGAATTCTAATCCCCTTAGAAGGTTTTGACTGGGCTGAAAAATAGTCAAGTTGCAGACTTGATTCGGTCCCGGCACTTTTTTAAGGATAAAGCAATTAGGGATACTGGTTTTCGAATCAAGTGATTTTTCTTTCTTTGAAGTTCTCTGGTTCAACAAAAATGTTCGAAATAGATCTAAATCCTATTTCAATTTCCCTGATTGTTTGATAAAGGTATTGTTATTCTCAAAGATTTGCTGAATGAGCCAAAACCTAATGTCTTACTGTTTGAAGAAATTGTTTTAGAATACGATGTTAGTTATAAAGACAGAAACAAATACAATTCTCTGATTAAGTCTATTCCGCACAATTGGTTTATAGATAAACATGTGGTGGGTGGTGACATTAAAGATATCCTTAAAAATAACCTTGTTTTGGCAAAAAAGTCCCTAAATACACTTACAATATTATGGTTTCTAAACCAAGTTGTGATAAACCCAAGGAATATTGGGGCAATGTCTTTGACACCACGTTTAGTGATGATGATCTGGGATTGATTCACACTCGTAATTTCAAATGCACCATTGACACTCGCCTCAGGTCTTTCTATTTTTAAATTGTTTCATGGTGTCATTGCTTTTAATAACTTCTTGTTTAAAACTGTTCCTTGTGCAAAAAGTTTCCAGAAACCTCTGTTTATATTTTTTGTGAGTGTGAATGTGTCAATTAAACCCATGTTGTCTGACCTAGAATTAGTCATCAATTCCAAACTTAAAGGCAACATTAATATTGGCAATTTTGAAATTATGTTTGGTTTTCCCAATAGTCAATTCCTAACATGTGTTCTTCTTTGTGCCAAGTATTTTATTTACAGACGTAGATTTCAAAATTTGAGGCCCTCCTACACCGGTTTGCAATTGTTTTTAAGAAACCAGAAAGATGTTGAATATAGAATTGCTAAAACAGGGCAAACGCTGACTCTCCATTACAAAAAGTGGTCTTTTAGCTTTTAACTCGAACTTTGCTTTCTTGTGCATGTGCATGTACATATATTCCCAATCTTGTTCCTAATTTCCTTACATAGCTGGAATCTTTTCATCAGCACTTTTTTAGCTGCTGGTACTCCTCTCTAAATTATTAATCATTACTCAATTGCTTGTTTTCTTGTAATTGCTTTGTGGTTTTTGTATTCATTGCGTTCTTTGTTCTTTGAATGATTAATAATAATACAAAAATATATATATCAAAATATAGATTCACCTATAACTTATAGAGTACCGAAATAATGACGTCAATCAATGCAATGTTTGGAACCAGAATACATTCTAAACTGCATGTGTTTGGAACCATTGCCTCGGCAACTGACGTCAGACTTCGGTACTCTATAATGTACTGTGATGTCAGTGTGATGAGTGATTTCCAGTTCGTTTGTACTGACGTCATACATTTCACATGAACCTCTTCGATCGGCCTTGTTTAATAGATATGGCATAAAAAAGTAAACAAACGAGCCGTACGTGCGTGCACACACGATCGGAACTGGACCAATACAGGCCAATTACAGCAAAAAAGGCAAAACAAATTGTTTGGTTGTCCTTCACACCCCTACGCCAAGGGAAAGCGGGACGGCGGATTTCTTTTTTCATTCTCCGGAAGTCCAACTTCAAACCATACACAAAGTAAAACAAACACACAAATGTTGTTATAAACAGTTTAATATCATCTAAAAAGATGTAACATTACAGTGTTTTATTGTACAAGTCTTTTAGATGCATCACTGAAATAAAATAGAATGAACTTCAGATTTGAAAACGTGTGAGTATCTGAAACCACAACTTAAACTGGCACTCACATTGCGGTCGCCCAGCTCGGGCGCGAATAATTATTTTACCGAACGACATCCGAATAGATGCATTGTTGAGCGCTCTCTATAATACTTTTAATATTCGTATGCATAGGGCTAGGTATATAATGCAATGAATTCTCGCTTTCTGCCGAGCATTCCGATGCCTCGGTCGATACGGTGTTAAACTGTGAGGTAGGGTTTTGTGGGTTCGAATTGTGGGTTCGAATCCTCGACATGACCAATTTTTGTTTTCTTCTAATTTCTAGCTTTGGAGGAATTTTTTTTAAAGGAAAATAAAGTCCGACATTTCATTTCATTTGAATTCATTTTTTTCCTTCTAATTCGTGGCTCCGGAGAATTTATTTAAAAGGGAAGTAGAGTCCGAAATCTCATAGCGTTAACCCCATTCGGATGTCGTTTGGGGAAATAATCGCAGCCCGGCCCGCCGGGCGCTGCAAGCTAAACGCCGATCCGTTTACACACAGGGCCCCAATTTCATGGAATCCGTATAACACCGAATTATGTGCTAACGGCCCAAAATTCTATGCTAACCATAGCACATAAATTCTGCGCTGCACAGAACGCTTGGTTATGGATGTACGCATGCGCACAAGCCAAAATTCCTTGATAATCCGTGAAATACGCTAACTCTTAGCGCAGAATTTTCTGCGATAATTAGCGAAAACATTTTTGCTTACCGTTACGAATTCCATGGAATTAGGCCCTGTCCGCAATGCATGTACACACATATAGCATGGTCATTATTACATACGCTGTACACGCACCGCCTGGTACCCACACGCATGATTCTCCATATAAATCGTTTGTGTAAATATACAGCAACAAAAAAAACCTTTTCAAACTATTAAATATTAATATATAGTGATTAAAGAACTTTAGTTCGAAACGTCAGGCCAGCTAATTTTTTGATTAAAGAACACATTAGAAAAATATTTTTCAATAAGTCTATTTCTCATACTGCGATTTTCATAACATTTTAGCTGCGGTATAATCCATCGAGATATTTAATAGCACAGTGGACATTGTGGACCGGGTGCGAAGTCTACATACACCGATGAACCTTCGAACTCTGGAGTCTAAAGGGCAGTACAAATAACAAAATGAAGATGGAAACGGGATTGGAACGAATCAACCAGCGAATCCAATTCGAGTTTTGGGAAAAAAATTGGCAAGTTAAAACCTTTGAACATTTTTTTAAATTAAAGAAACACATTTTTTGGGCGCGGGCCGAAAAATAGGAGCAGGCGGTCAAGACGGAAAAAAACCGAACCGGGCCAGTACAGGCCCTATTACGGCAAACCATAACACTTAGAGAGGAACTAAAACGCCAATTTTTTTTTGACATTTTTGACTTATCTGATAGTTTATGCCTCCCCAAAACTAATGTAACAAGTTTCATGATTCTGAAAAATCAAAAAAAATGTTTTTGAGCCTTTTCTTTCTGAGCCACTTTGACTCGATTCAGAAAAGGCCGAGGTCAACTGCGTGCCGTATCGCGCGAGTATTGACGTACACGTGTAGAAACATATGACGTCACTGTATTATACGACAATGTTTTACGTAGAGCCTGTACGTATTTTTTTGTCTAAGGCTAGTATTACTTGCTGTGCTTTTTGCTCATGATTCAGGAGTAACACTACGATAAACATATTTTAAAGTGTTGACATCTTTGTGAGACACATTAAGAATTGGGGTTGTAGGCTTGTTCTTGCTGAAAAGCTAGTTATGAGTCATACTTTCCTTTGTTTGCAGTCGGCTTTTATTGGGACCTGCGCGGTGAGTTGTGTGTGAGCTGATGCTATACTCTAGTCTGGCGACTTTGATTATGCAGCCCTCATAAGGACCCGCAACTTCTCAGAACTATACACACAATTTCTGTTATAAGTTACCAGACTCAATCGCATGCAGCGCATGCGGTCATATGCAGCACGATATGGGGCAGCTTTTTTCACCATGCATCATCTGCAGGACCTACAACTTCCTACAGTCCTACACAAAACTGGTTCACTGTATCCGTCTTTGCTTTTTACTTTGTGCACATTTCAATGGTGTAGGACTGTAGGAAGTGTACAAAATATACGGAGTGAAAAAAGCTGCCCCATATCCGGCAGGGTATACATGCGGTACCGTGCGTGTACAATGCATGTTGAGTCAAGCGAGCGTGGACAGGGAGACGACCGGGGCTCTCTGGCTGCTCGAGACGGCAACCGCAGTTAACGTCGTCGCGCTGGTGCGCGTGAGTCCGGGACACGATTGGAATGCTCGGTGCTTTTAGAGTTGGAATGGCTCCATCCTTCAAACGGAAATGTGCCTTCAAACCCAACTGAGTTTTCATACTAACACTATCATCTATACAGTCTTTGGCGAAATGTTCTGCACATATTTTCGACCATTTCGACAGCCCAAAATCAGATATTGTATTGTCTACAAAGCGGACCCACTGTCGCTCCATTCAGCACTGGGAATCGCAGTAAGGTTGGGTCAGGGTTTTTGTCGCTGTTCCTCGTGCAACCCCCAACTACACACGATCGAGGCATAATGATTATCTCAGATCCATGCTCATACTGAAATAATATCAAAATTCGACAAAATAGACGGGAAAACGGAGGAGTTAGGTCGACAAAAACTCTTCAGCAGCATCAACTCCACGTACGTACATGCATAGTGTTTGGCTGTAGCATCAACCGACTCTACACGTGTACGTCACGGGGTCACGTACATACATTTAACATACATAATGAGCTTTCGCGAAACAGGATAAATGGTTCAGAATAACAACCCTTTTATTTTTTATTAAACAAAAATTCTCTCGTCTGCAAACTAATCTCCATCAGTTAAAAGAGTATTTAAACTGTCGGAAAAGTCCAAAAAGTCAAAAACAAATTTGCCGTTTTAGTTCCTCTTTAACCGATTGTTCATTTTTGTTAAACTTTTTGTTCTTTACAAGATGAAGTGCTTTTTAAATTTTGAAAATAGCAAGAAAGAAGGAACCGGTGTGTTCAGGCAAAATTCAATGAATGATCAGTTTATCTTTTTTTTTGATCATCTCAGGAAATAGCCGCAGTGAGTCAAAATTCGTTTAGGGGGTGGGAGGGTGGGGGTTGTTGAAAGCATCAACAAAATCTCTCTTTCCATTCTTCTTTTATTTGTGGGAAAGGTTGGAGGAAGAAAGATTCTGTTGAGCAAAGTCTCGATTATCGGATTTTACGCAAGTGACTGGTCTTGCAGAAATTGTTTTTGTATATTTACGAATAGGTTGGTGGGTATGCCAGCCGTGTGGATGTGTGACTGACCCACCCAAAGCGTAATTTCTTTCTTTTGTTTAAAAGTGGAATTCGCTTCGAGGGAGTCAGTTTTAGCCACTATTTCTGCAAGATGACAGTCCCGGTATGTGCTGGCTACGTTAGAAGAATAATCAGTTGATTCTTTGATGGATCATTCCAAGAAGTAGCCGCAGCGAGTCCGAACTTATCTGGGGGAGGGGGTGGGGGGGGGGGGGGGGGGGGGGGGGGGGGGGGTGGGGTGGGATTTGTAAAGTCAACATCAACAAAGCAGATCCTCATTTTTCCTTGTTTTTTTTTTAACAACCACCATAAAACATTGGTGAAGTTGGAGGATGAAAACTGAAATCCGGCATTATACCTAGAGATCTGCATGAAATCGATTCTAGACTCGCGAATAAGCACCCCTTTAAATCGAGCCCATAATAACCAGCCAAATCGACCCAGTGTCGGCAATTGTCGGTAGACAAAACAATTATTATAAAAGGTGTTATTATTCTATTTTATTTGTATTGATAATAGACCTAGGCCTGTAGCCTTCTGGAAAACAATGCACAACGTGTACAATTTCTCCGGTGGATCGATTAAATCATTTTGTTTCCACAAGAATCATGTGCAAACAAAGGACATGTACTTGTATTCATCAATAAACTTATATTATTTCAGTCGGTCATTGTATGAAATGATACAAATTATAGATTTGTATGCCGCTTCGCGTACTAAATTAAGTTACAGGGTCTGGCTGCACATGGGCTGCACATGGTATAAATTGGCTGAATGTTGCAGCTGCTGGTATGGCTGTTGATCTGTCGGTTTGTCTGTCTGTCTGTCGGGCTGTTTGGCTGGCCGCCTAGGCCCGCATATTGGAGGTTTTGTTGGTGGATCGGTTGCGTGGTTGTTTTAGTTGATTGACTTCATGGTTGTACGTTGGCCCAGTGGTCAGTTGTTCTTGGTCGGTCAGATGGTCAGTCGGTTGTTGACTCATTTTGGTTGGTCGGTTGAATGTTTGGTCACTAGTCGGTTGGTTGGCTTGTTGGTTGCGGATAGCGTCCCCCTGCCTCGTCCCCCAACTAAAGGCCTTCATCAATTAAAATGCACAACTTGGCCACTTCTGATCTACGGTAACTTGCAATCCGTTCCCGAGGGGCCAGGATGCATGCTAATTGCTAAGCACACACAGAAATTGCTTAGCGCCAAAATGTCTGGCTTATAATAAAAACAGGGGCCAATTTCATAGAGCTGCTTAAAACATATTATTTGCTTAAGCACAAAAGAATGCTTAAAATCTAGTTAGCAGCAGCTGAAACTCCATGTGACATTTGTGCTAAGCAAACAACAGGTAAATACCAGTCATAAGCAATTATACATCATATGGAATTTTAGCTGGTTTTACTAAGCAATATTTTTTGGTGCTTAAACAAGTTTTGTGCTTAAGCAGTATGAAATTCCAATGCAACTTTCAGACAAATATTCCATGGCACTTGTGTACTTGTGAATGAAATGTTATAAAATAAACAGATGAAATTTGAACGTTTTTTTCTAATAATCTTACTCTTAGAGAACTGAGTGCCACGATGTGTGCTACTTGTTTATAAGTATACGTGTACACGTATGTGTATTTTAGTACGCAGACGCTGGACATGCGTGCGTGTTCCAGGGGTGTAGTTTCCAAAAGCCAATTCTCAGAACAGCCATAACAAACGGATGGAGGTTAAAAATAGCACATAACCGAAATGAAGCGCAAGGGGGCGCACTCCAATATTTGATTCGTTAACGCGAGATGGCGCGACGACACAGCCCCTTTAACCCATTGTTCATTTTGGTTAAACTTTTTGTTCTTTACAAGATGAAGTGCTTTATAAATTTTGAAAATAGCAAGAAAGAAGGAACCGGTGTGTGCAGGCAAAATTCAAGGAATGATCAGTTTATCTTATTTTTTTTGATCATCTCAGGAAATAGCCGCAGTGAGTCAAAATTCGTTTAGGGGGTGGGAGGGTGGGGGTTGTTGAAAGCATCAACAAAATCTCTCTTTCCATTCTTCTTTTATTTGTGGGAAAGGTTGGAGGAAGAAAGATTCTGTTGAGCAAAGTCTCGATTATCGGATTTTACGCAAGTGACTGGTCTTGCAGAAATTGTTTTTGTATATTTACGAATAGGTTGGTGGGTATGCCAGCCGTGTGGATGTGTGACTGACCCACCCAAAGCGTAATTTCTATCTTTTGTTTAAAAGTGGAATACGCTTCGAGGGAGTCAGTTTTATCCACTATTTCTGCAAGATGACAGTCCCGGTATGTGCTGGCTACGTTAGAAGAATAATCAGTGGATTCTTTGATGGATCATTCCAACAAGTAGCCGCAGCGAGTCCGAACTTATCTGGGGGAGGGGGGGTGGGGTGGGATTTGTAAAGTCATCATCAACAAAGCAGATCCTCATTTTTCCTTGTTTTTTTTAACAACCACCATAAAACATTGGTGAAGTTGGAGGATGAAAACTGAAATCCTGCATTATACCTAGAGATCTGCATGAAATCGATTCTAGACTCGTGAATAAGCACCCCTTTAAATCGAGCCCATAATAACCAGCCAAATCGACCATGTCGGCAATTGGCGGTAGACAAAACAATTATTATAACAGGTGTTATTATTTTATTTTATTGTTATTGATAATAGACCTAGACCTGTAGCCTTCTGGAAAACAATGCACAACGTGATTGAACAAAAGCTTGTGTTTACAACGCGAAGGCGATATATTTGTCTAAAACATTTTGTCGGTGTCTTTAAAAAAATACAATTCTGGCATCCTTTCGATGACCTCATTGCCTCTCCACCAACTCCCTCTCCACCAACTCCCTCTCCCCCCACCCCCTCCCCCCCCGCCCCCCCCCCCCCCCCCCCCCCCCCCCCCCCCCCCCCCGTGGTTCTCGGGGTCGAATTTACGTTTAGCGAAAATTGTTCTTTCGACGTATTGCTGGGCAACGCGGATGTCAATCAACTCGGCAATAATGGAGTCCATTATCGATGACAGTGTGACTACTTCCAGTCGCACCGTCATTGACTGGACCTTTTGTCGGGGAAGGTTGTCGAGATTGACGAAAGTATGTTCGGCCGTCGCAAATACCATCGCAGACGTCTCGTGGACGGCAAGTGGGTGCTTGGTGGGATTTGCCGTGAGACTGGGGAAGTTTTCCTCATTGATGTACCCTCCAGGGACTCGGCGACACTTATTCCTTTAATAAAGGGGCCGGGATGAGCGGGGATAACGAGTGCACGCCTTACAATAATAGAATGAGGCTGCAGCTGTTTTTTTTACATCTCATCACACATCACATCACATCACATCACACGTATAATGTAGACCAAAAGTGGACACCCCTCCAGCACGGAATGAAACTGCCCCGGAGTCAGGTGGTAATACATTATGAATAATGATGAGTCTGTCTCTATACACTGGATTGGCAGCGCAGCAGTGATTGCCTATGCGTGAATTGAAGCCACCGCGCTGCCATCTTGCTATATTAAAAACAATGGCCGTTTTCAAGCTCCAGGCTTCAGCTCCGTCTCCAACTTCAGCCATTCACAACTGCATGCATGAATGCAGTTTGGCGATAGGCTGAATTCGGAGACGGAGCTGAAGCCAGGGGCCTGGAAAACGGCCATTGTTTTGAATATAGCAAGATGGCCGCTCGTTGGCTTCAACCGCTGAGCTTCGCAGCCAATCCAGTGTATAGAGATCAGTCTGTAGTAACCGGCCAAAATGGCGCACGTCTTGGGCCCAATTTCATGGCTCTGCTAACCACAGCTTTCTGCGCTTACGATCACCATTTTGCGCTAACAGCGCCAGCGGAAAAATTCTGCGCTAACCCTGTAAGCACAGAATTCTTAGTTATGGGATGTACGCATGCCCAGGAGCCAAAATCCCCCGCTAACGCGTAAAATACGCTTCCCGTAAGCACATAATTTTCTGCTACATTAAGCGGGGATTTTTCGGTCGCTAACGGTAAACAGAGCCATGAAATTGGGCCCCAGGTCGACCGTGATGACGCAAACCTTTTCGGAATATTGCTCCACTAAGGTTAATGGCCAATTCGTGTCTAATCATCTCGTGTTTCGGATGTAGAGACCCTGATCTGGGATATTCCTTGTCTCCAACCAGGTAAGACACTGATAACAGATGATTTGTAGGCAAAATGTAGGCTCCCGTTGCATGCGATTGGGTCGATCGTACAACGCTCTCTCCATTGCTTTTTACATAGAGAATATACACAACAGAAATGAGTCAAAATTCTTTCTTTACAAGGAAAACAGCAACATATATTAGTTATTAAAGTCATCCTGCCAGACAATGACACTAATCTCAATAGCCGGTCTATTGTGGACTTAGTTTATTTTTCACCCCTTTTTCTTGGGGTATTAAAGTTAAATCTTACCGAGCAATATTCCGAAAAGGTAGATAACTATAAGTGGTCAACCCCGCGCGATGGCCGACCAACACTTGCGCACACAGTATACAGACAAACGTACCGCACCGCATGGTCACGCTAGTGCTAGTCTTGGTTCCAAGACGTCCTTAGCGCGGTGCGACGTACAGCACGCACGGCAGCGCCCTCTAGCTACACAAACACACACACACACACACACACACACACCCATACATGTGCACCAATGCACATTGAGGACATACTTGGTATTCTATCAAATAGAGGCCATTTCTATCATGCGAGTGTTGTCTATCAAATTGAGGACACCATACAAAAAATGGCATGTTTGTGAGAAATAGAGGCCCTTTAGGCGTATGACATCATGTCTTATCATTTGATTCCCGATATTGTCTTTCTGTACGTAAAGGTACTTCATGTCCTATTTTAATAACTTATTTCAACAGATTATCGTGCTCAACTGATGGTCATTGTTCTAATCCAAATAGGCACGAGACTATTAATTGCCTCCCAGCCAGCGCACAAGATGGCCTCAATATGATACATGTCTGATGGCTTTCGTAATATCTTCTGAAATCAGTGAGCATCCCTAGCTACAAACTGTATGTGGTGCACACTTTGCATTGCTTAAGTGGTTGCCTGTATTGAGCAACTGTGAGCACTAATTCTGTTCCGACAAACCTTTTGAGTGTTCGTTCACAAGGCCAAGAATACCCTTAACGTTCACTAGAACGGCCATAGAGCTTCATTGTGTTCCTGCAAAAGTCTTTAATGTTCCTCCACGTTCGAGTCTGAAGTGCCACAGGACAGCTTGCTTCAATGTCACATTTGCCAGGAAGTGTCCTCATCAAGAAGAATCTCTGTAAGCCCTCCGTGACGTCTCTCTTCTCCCGTGTAGTCCAGGGACGCGGCTTCACTCGTCTAGATATTGGAGGTGGCCGACTACTGGATGGGACACTGGTATCACACGATCCTATAACGCACAGAAAACATGAGAATTAAGGCACTTAATCCTTCACTGTTGGCGCAGCCACCTTATACAGACAGCCAGACTGACAAATGGAGACAGAAAGACAGACGAATACAGCCAAACAGACGGACCAAAACAACTTACTTCTATCACTGGAATCATCATTCGAGTCGCAGTAGTCTGAGGTATCGCTGCAGTCCTCAGTCTTGAAGCCTTCTACAAATATAAAAAGAAAGGATCAATGCATTTTTGGAGGGCAAGTTTGCAATTTCATGGGGGGGGGGGGGGGGATAGGATAGGATAGGATAGGGAGTATAGAAGGGGAGGGGACAGAATGGGGAAAGATTGGAGGCAGTTAGGGCAGAGGTTGGAGGGCAGAGGTTGGAGGGGAGGGCGGGGGGAGGGCTGGGGGGGAGAAAAGGTGGGATAGGGGAGGGAGAGTGTCTGCCAACTAGACAGTATTTACCTCTAGTCACGGGTAACTCTTGCAGTGATTTGTCAGGCCGGGATGCCACGTCTCTCTTCTCTCGTGCAGTCCTGAGACGCAGCTTCATTCGTCCAGATATTGAAGGTGCCTCACTAGTGGATGGGACACTGGTTACACCCAGTCCTATAACACAGAAAACTTGAGAATTAAACTACTGTAAAACCTCCATTTTTGGCGCAGGTACCTTGTTCAATCAGACAGACAGACAGACACAACTTACCTCTTGCACTGGAATCATCATCATCATTCGAATCCGAGTAGTCGGAGGAATCGCTGCTGTCCTCATCAGTTGTGAAGCCTTCTGCGAATATACAAAGAAATGATCAATGCATTTTTGGAGGGCAAGTTTGCCATTTCATTCGGGAGGGGGGGGGGGGGAGAATATAGGGGGAAGGGGTGCAGGGAGGGAGACAGGCATTAGGGGAGGGGTTAATGGGGCATGGGGGAGGTTGTATAAACGGCGAGATATTTACCTCCAGTCACATGTAACTCTTGCAGTGATTTGCCATGCTGGGATGCCAAGTTGCCCCTCTCCAAGCTCAGGAACAGTCGTGACAGTTGGGTGACCCTCTGGACAGTATCTGGCAACTGGTAGTATTCACGATGGACCCGCAAATCATGACCCATGAAATCTGCAAGTGTCTCCAGCTGATGTTCCTTCAAGGCAAGAATCTGTGATGCGGTCGCTACATGTTTCCGAAGTTTGGTAGAGCGGATGCTGTTGGCATTCTCAAGGCCTGCTTCAGTTGCATATGCTCGGAGACAGTCACTTCCTCGTATATGGCCCGGGCCCCCATAACAACACCGTGCAAACAAGTAACGATTATCCTGTGCTACTCCCGCTTCAATTCTCTTGGCAACCAATGCATTCAACCAGGTCATCGCCTCAGTGCTCAGAAGTACCGGAACAGTTCTTCCCCTCTTACCGACAATTTCAACAACTTTGAACATTTTGCATAGATGCCTTTCTATATCAGTGAGCACACAGTCCCTATTGACAACAGCTGCACTGTGCTTGGTGAAATCCTCCACCGTCATCTTGGAAACCTCCCCCTGCCTTCTGCGGTTGAACATAATGAGGTGGCAAAGTGTGACCTCATTCAATTTCTTCCAAGGTGCTCTTATTCGTTTCCCCCGGGCAGCTTTAAGGCTTTGGAATTCTCTGTCACCAACGTCATGGATGAACGACGACATTTTGACCACATCAGCATTTGTTGGGAGAATGACAGGTTTGTTACGCTTTCCTTGGTGAAGTGTTCTGTGCGCGTGGGTGGAAACACTTTCTTGCCATTTCATTTCACACAACTGCAGAAACTGTTCGGCTTCTTCGGCTTTCTGATTTAGACCACACTCTAGAGCATTTCCTTTGACTATCAGGGCACACTTCTTGATGGAATGTCCAATCTTCAGTGCTAGAGATGGAACATGATACAACTGGTCGACTTCACTGAATCCTGCAATATCACGAACGGCAGTGACTATGTCGTTGAGGCGGTGGGGATGCACAAATGCCTCAAGTGTTGCATTTGGTTGGTTGGTGTTTTTTCGCAATTGGATGACAAGACGACCCAATTCCCTGACTTTGTTTCGGATGTAGCCATGTTGACCTATGTCGTGGCCAAGTTTCAGGTATTCACATTTGGCCACTTTGATAATCAGTGGATCGTTCCGGACTACTAGAGCCACATCATCTCTCTTCATCGGACTTAGAACCTGGTTCAACTTGAAAGAGACTCCAGCAGGGGGAGGTTTTAATAAATCACTCTTGTGAGCTACACGTCCGCGCACACGACTTGTCCTGCTGTTATTATTCTGTGCAGGGAGGGCAGGTTTCAGTGGGCACTGGTGTCTCCAAAGATCGCTACGTACATAATAGCAAAAACAATATATGCACGGTCCATAGGCATGTGGATCTGCTTTATGATTGGGCCTATATCCTACAATGAGAACACCCTCACCCTGTCGAAGGACTTGGCAGTTGTGCCTGTGATTACCAACATTGCGTATTTTCAACAGAAGATTTTTCCGTGCACTACGGTCGGTCTCAGAGGCAATCTCTACAACTTCTCTTTCTTCCTTATGACAAGACTGGAGATGACGGGGCAACTTGGACTGAGGTTCATCACAGTAAAAACAAAAGTGTTTCTTGTCCCATTTTCTTTGACCACCCACATTACTTGTCTGCATGACTGTCACACCACAGTCCTCAGTAGGTTGTACTTCGTCAGGTGACCTGTGTGACTCGTCAGTGAGGCAAGTATGACATGCCGCGGCTGGCTGGCCACCGTCATCCTTGCAGCTGGTCTTGGGGCAGACACACCTCAAAGGAGCAGAACTACTGCACTGTGGGTCACATGATGGTAGCGCCATCTAACAATAAGGACAGAAAATGATTACATATATTTGGGTCAATCCACGAGGTTGACATCAGTCTTTGGGTGGGCAATATTTTAGAAAGTTTAAAATCATGCAAATTATATTTTACCCAAAATACGATGCAAAATGTGTCAGTTGGACATACATGTAACCAGTTTGACCAATTTTCTGATGAAAAATGAAGCCAGTCTCTACATAACCTTTAGTACTGACATGGTGGGACCTGAAAAATGCAAATTTCCTGTTGTAACATTTTAAACACTTCTAGAAATACACAAACTGCAACACCAAAAACATTTGTTATGGTATTCAATATCAAAACGCAGCACAACAGCAGAAATACGTGTATGGTCATGGTCTATCATGGTGTCCATGTTACGTCTGCACAGATTCTTCAAATTCTTGGTATCTCTGCAACATGTGGACACTGACTACATTAAAAGAGGTGTTTTAGTGTTGCAAAGTGTGTCTTTTAATTAGTGTACGTAATCAATTTCCCATATTAATTTATTAAAGTGTTAAAAAACATAACAAAAGAAATGTTAAACACAGTGTGCATGTTACGTCTATTTTACATTGTAAAATAGACGTAACATGCACACTGTGTCCAACAATTCCTTTATGTTTTTTACATTGAAATGACACTTTTTTTTCATTTTTGGTTAACATAACTTACATGATTGAAAACTCTCAAATAACCCAACACCCAAAGATGGATGTTACATGAATTAAATGTAATGATGGTTTTAACCCTAACACCCAAAGTGTGTTGTGGAAAATCCTATTGAAATTGGAGGATTCAGGACTGTTAGGGTTAATGATATGGTCATATCACACACCGTGTCCCAACCCTGTGGACTGACCCATTTATGACCATTGTCATATCTTTCATATTACCGATAACATTCAAATAATGGTATTCTTTAAAAAAATTGTTTGTGGATTGGATGCGTGCTATTCTATTTTGTCTATGGTTGGGGTGGATTGGGGATAAGGGGATGGGGGGGGGGGGTGGATTGGGGATAAGGGGATGTGGGGGTGGATTGGGGATAAGGGGATGGGGGGGGGGGGTGGATTTGGGATAAGGGGATGGGGGGGGGGGGTGGATTGGGGATAAGGGGATGGGGGGGGGGTGGATTTGGGATAAGCGGATGGGGGGTCAATTATGAGTGACTTAGGGCTTGTTGGGGGTGGAGGGGGGCACACAGGCACTGGGTGGAGCTATGACTGGGGTATGGGTCAACTCATACGCGGGTTAACTCGTACCCGAGTCAACTCGTACCCCAAAATTTACACCCAAGTCAAGTCAAGTCGTACCCGAGACTTCAAATATTTGATTATTTTGGGGGCCAAAAAAGCATCTGTATCATGGAAGATGACTGATGACCAATGAACAGTACATCTCGACTTGTATTCCAGAGTTTAAGTTATCATGTACCAGGATCTTAAACATCTCTGGTGGCGTAACTACCATTATTGTAGACGTTTTGATGGTAACATTTAAAGTTTTTGTTGGAACTGTCCATTCATACTCCATTCAAAAGGAGGGAGTACCAGTTGACTCGGGTGCGAGTTAACTCGGGTACGAGATGACCCAAAATGCCCCAAAATCAAACCCTATTTCTGCTGGAGTACTTACTTTACGGCCTAATTTTGTGTCTTGATCCCTGCATTCCATGTTGTTAACCCAACTTCCATGAGTGGCATGTAGAAACACATGGACAGACTGAAAATAATCAATCATACAAAGCATACGTATTACTTCTACATGCTCCATGATGTAGGCCTAGTATTAAAACTTGAAAGTAGGAGTGGAAAGAGTTCCACAGCCGCAGCCAGCCACCATGTATTTTCCCCTTCTTTAGTAATTGGCTTATGACAACTACCCAAAATTGAACATGTGAAGAATAAGTGCCAATTTAGAAGGGCAACATTCACACATTTTTCTTGCCAACGAATATGCGACTTTTTCGGTCATGGCTTATAGACTTTGTGCACGAGGTTTTAGGTGGTGGACGGATTTATGGCTTATTCCTCCATTGGTAAACACCATCATTTCTGTGGGCTTTAACGTTATTTCATTTGAGAGCATACATTTCTCAGAACATCGTCATTTTAGGGCGATTTTCCACACACAATTAATTAGTAATAAAATGAAAGCTTGTAGGATATGTACTCACCAGAATTCAAGATGCGTGTTCACGAAGAGCATGGAGGAACGCGAAAGAGATAGAGGACGCGTTCCGCTTGAATTCATTTAATAAACTTTAATTAAGCGCGCATCCTCCCTCACGAAGAACTAGAGAGGGCGCTCTTTACATTACCGGGCACATCTGAAGCGATTCTCCGGGGTGAAATAAGGGCGTGTAAAGTCACACTCCGCGCGTCACTCCCGTACACCGAGGACTGCTTTTAAAAAGCGAAATATTTCACTGGTCGTCATTACTTTGCATGAAGTGTCCATTTTTAACGTTATTGCAAATCGAGGACGACCTCGATTTGCAACGCGTCCTCGAAGCGTGGCTTCCCAGTCACATAAACGAGCTCACTCTGCACCATTGACACGTACACCCACACCGACCGACGACGCTTTAAGTTCTTCCATGCACAGCACTCTCGTTATATAGGCAGAGCATGCTAGCAAGCGTGACGTAACATTTAGCGGTTGGTCGGGGGAATGGGCGGTGCCTGCAACGGTGGACCAAGGGAGGGGCCCCTATAATTACCCCAAATAAAGTGACCAAAGTCCCCACCTTCCGTTTAATATCTGTTCCTATAAAGATATTTTACATCATCGAAAATTGTTATACTCGTGGTTACCGTGTTTGCGTCACGTAATGAGAGTTGCCATTGTTTTAATTGACGATTAACCATACAAGTTGGAGTTAAAAGATAGATTCATTACTCTCTATTTTACTCTTGGGGTTGACCGTTGGGGTTTTTGAACACTGCGATAGTTTGGGAGGAGGGGGGAGAATGCAAATTTATATATCTAATTTTGGGTATTTCAGCCTCTTAATTGCAACATTATTCAGCCCAAAAAACGGAAATGTGACAAATTAAGTACATTTTTGAAGATGGTCGACCGTCCGTGGTCGACCGTCCGATGTACCATGATGACGTAATGTTAAATTTGGCAGGGTGCCAAGTTGGCACAACCACAGGTGCGCGCAAAATGTCAACAGGTGGGGGAAACAACAACAGGTGGTGGAACAACAGCAATAACACGCGCCGAATTCGGTCACAGTTTAACTTGAGCTTATAAAAGTCATTGGTGGAGTACAGTCGTTGGGCATTTGCAGAATTGGCATCATGGTGGACGGGCTTCCCACGTCCTTGCTTGGCGCCTAATTCCAAACTTTACAGCATCCTATCATATGGCTAATTAAGCTTCAAGTTGCCAGGCGCTGGTTACAAATACGAATCTGTTGGAGCGTGAGCAGAGTGTTCAAGTGAACTTTTCCTGTAGCCATGACAACGACTTAGTGCATGACAATACGTCATGAAAGAAGCCCAACATGCAATGCAGTCGCCGGACCATCCCGATTTAGCGACCACGCCCCCTCCGCGGACAGCTAGTCGCATCAGCTGTTCGTCATGCACACCCATGGTCCAGCCCGACAAGCGGTGCCGATCGACCTGTGAAGAAGAGGAAGCGCTCCCGTCTGTCGGCCTACGACGGTGGGCGAACTCGCCGTTTCAAAGAACCTAGTCGCGTTTGGAGTTACTGGCCTTCGCCCAACCAAGGCGAGAAAGTCGTCAATCAATTTCTTAATGTAAATTAACACTGTAAATAATGATGTCATTCGCGAGAATTTCCTTCCGAAACTAAATTGTGAATCATGGTGTGCGCATGTGCAGTTTGAACTCCGAAGTGGCTTATATTATATGCTTTCGTCTTTTTACCTGAAATTGGCAGAGACGTGTGTTGGCCGGTACTCTTAACATGACATCATTTAATTGCACTGCCGTGAGCGGAAAATTGCGTTTTACTCATTTTTTGGTCAGAAACAGTCTTCTAGGCCTAGTTTCTACAATTTTTCTATAAATGCTCTCAGAAATCGTACATGTAGGCCTATTCCTCGTAGGCTTGTATGATTATCTATCATTAGAATAAAGTTTTGCAATGCAAGGTCACCGCTGGGGGCGCTTTAACTCATGTTGGGGGGTCAATTTCAGGGTGGAAAAAACGGGATTTTTCTACATTTTACCAACACCAGCATTATTTTTTCTATGAATTTCCATATAAATAGCGCAAATTCACAGTTACCAAGGTTTGTAAATCGGTTGCCATGGTAACCAGGGAAATCCTCAAATTAGTTTTGGGTATCCAACTGACCCCCAATATGAAAATTGAAAGCTATAGATTTTGTAAATCTATATTTCCAAATTTGTTTGAAACTTGAATAATGCACCATCAGAATGTATTATACCATTAACTATAAATAACACATATGGGATTGTCTTCGTGGGAATTACATTGTACAATGAAATGTACACATTTGTACAAGCCATGTCCATGTACACACGTGGAATTTTTTCAATGAAACCCTAGCAAATATGCAATCAAAACAGTAATTTTGTTTTTTCTGTTCATTTTTTTCCACGTTTGTTTTCTGTGCATCATTTCTAGGAGTTTCATTCGAAAATCCTACCTACATGGCTTTCATTCAATCTGTGCATTACATTGTAACAATTAATAATTTCCTACACTCGGTAAACAGACTGACCCCAATTTTTTAAATGTTGGTTACCCATTCATTTTCAGTGCATGTTCAACAGGTAAGATAATGGACAATTTCAGGTCTGTCACGTTTTTTCATGACTGTACAAAATATGCCAATTCTGCAAATGCCCCCCCCCCCCCC
Organism: Hippasteria phrygiana; assembly: GCA_037893225.1. NCBI lineage: Eukaryota > Metazoa > Echinodermata > Asteroidea > Valvatida > Goniasteridae > Hippasteria > Hippasteria phrygiana. The sequence goes on from JAZGUH010000179.1 coordinate 1,224,578, forward strand.
CCCCCACCCCAACTCACCACAGAACAAAAGAAATTTGAGAAACTAAAAATTAATCTGTTCTCTGCTTTAACCATAACCCTCCTCAATCCTCAAAAATCCACTTTGCAGTTTTGGAGGATTGTGGATGATTGGTATTTTGAAAAAGGATTTGAGGATTGAGGAGGAATGCATTTTTTGGGGCAGGCCAATCAGAGGATTTGAGGATAGAGGATGGTTCCTAGCAAAGGGTCTAGGGGGTTAGGGTTTTAATGGGTGCGTTCGGTTAGCTTACACTTATAAGTGAAACTTAAACGAGACCATTCCATTAGTCATCACATGGTACTCCTGCCTATCACAGTGTCCACCACCTCTACCCCAGCTAGCGAGCGGGTCGCTATTTGCTCAGAATTGCCATCGTGCCTTCTGGGGAAATTAAGGTCAAAGGTCGTTTGGGCACCCGGGCAGCCACCACAGACCCGCTTGCTTGCTTGCTTGCTGGGGTAGTGGTGGTTGACACCGGGGCAGACACGAGTACCACGTGATTACAGGCCATATCTGAATTACTTGGCTACGGCTTGCAATTACACATGCATCTGCGGGTAATTCAGACATGGCTGAAGTTTCACTTACACATGTAAACTAATCGAACGCACCCAATGTAGTATCTGAAAGTTCCTTTAACCCTAACCCTAGGGTGCATGCAAAATCATATTGAAATTGGAGGATTCCGGACTGTTAGGGTTAAGGCCAAACCCAAAAATACATTTGGTTGGGGTCACATGGTTAAAAAGAAATTTGGTCGGTCAGCACGACATTTGTTTTGTATGCAGCCAATAATGCAGTGTATCGTTCCATGTGAGGAACGATATACGTTTAAGTGGTCTCCAATTTGTTTTGCATATACGTCTGTATAATTCCTATAAATTTGTGGCGGTCAGCAATTTTGACAAATTTGGGTCGGAAGTCGGTATCATATTTGTTTTTGAAAGAAACCAATCAAACTTTGTGGGGTCGCATTTTATCGCTTTTAAAAAGAGGGTCGCTCGGATGACCCCGAACCAAAGGTAGTATTTTGTTTAGCCAAATTTAATATAATTAAATGCCAAATTTGCAATTAATAAACGAAATAAAGCGGATAATGTACTTGACTTTTGCTGTCGTAACTTTATTTTCCAGGTTTAACTGTTTTGACCAGTACAAAACATTACTAGAAATACAAGGTCAAATACTTTCGGACTGAACATAGGGTGAAGCATTGAGAAAGAATGAATTTTTTCCCAGGGGTTGACCGTACCCCCCCACGCCCCCCCAGTTCAATGTTGTTCGTCCCGATGCGGTTCCACTGTGTGCGTGCACGGACCGGCGTACGGCCTTCTACAACATTGAACTGGGGGCGTGGGGGTACGGTTGACCACCTCTAGCGTGTTCTTTACAAAACCTCCCCAGAAAAAAAAAATATATATATATTAAATGCTATTAGATTGCACACCCACCCACCCACCCATACATGTGCACCAATGCACATTGAGGACATACTTGGTATTCTATCAAATAGAGGCCATTTCTATCATGCGAGTGTTGTCTATCAAATTGAGGACACCATACAAAAAATGGCATGTTTGTGAGAAATAGAGGCCCTTTAGGCGTATGACATCATGTCTTATCATTTGATTCCCGATATTGTCTTTCTGTACGTAAAGGTACTTCATGTCCTATTTTAATAACTTATTTCAACAGATTATCGTGCTCAACTGATGGTCATTGTTCTAATCCAAATAGGCACGAGACTATTAATTGCCTCCCAGCCAGCGCACAAGATGGCCTCAATATGATACATGTCTGATGGCTTTCGTAATATCTTCTGAAATCAGTGAGCATCCCTAGCTACAAACTGTATGTGGTGCACACTTTGCATTGCTTAAGTGGTTGCCTGTATTGAGCAACTGTGAGCACTAATTCTGTTCCGACAAACCTTTTGAGTGTTCGTTCACAAGGCCAAGAATACCCTTAACGTTCACTAGAACGGCCATAGAGCTTCATTGTGTTCCTGCAAAAGTCTTTAATGTTCCTCCACGTTCGAGTCTGAAGTGCCACAGGACAGCTTGCTTCAATGTCACATTTGCCAGGAAGTGTCCTCATCAAGAAGAATCTCTGTAAGCCCTCCGTGACGTCTCTCTTCTCCCGTGTAGTCCAGGGACGCGGCTTCACTCGTCTAGATATTGGAGGTGGCCGACTACTGGATGGGACACTGGTATCACACGATCCTATAACGCACAGAAAACATGAGAATTAAGGCACTTAATCCTTCACTGTTGGCGCAGCCACCTTATACAGACAGCCAGACTGACAAATGGAGACAGAAAGACAGACGAATACAGCCAAACAGACGGACCAAAACAACTTACTTCTATCACTGGAATCATCATTCGAGTCGCAGTAGTCTGAGGTATCGCTGCAGTCCTCAGTCTTGAAGCCTTCTACAAATATAAAAAGAAAGGATCAATGCATTTTTGGAGGGCAAGTTTGCAATTTCATGGGGGGGGGGGGGGGGGATAGGATAGGATAGGATAGGGAGTATAGAAGGGGAGGGGACAGAATGGGGAAAGATTGGAGGCAGTTAGGGCAGAGGTTGGAGGGCAGAGGTTGGAGGGGAGGGCGGGGGGAGGGCTGGGGGGGAGAAAAGGTGGGATAGGGGAGGGAGAGTGTCTGCCAACTAGACAGTATTTACCTCTAGTCACGGGTAACTCTTGCAGTGATTTGTCAGGCCGGGATGCCACGTCTCTCTTCTCTCGTGCAGTCCTGAGACGCAGCTTCATTCGTCCAGATATTGAAGGTGCCTCACTAGTGGATGGGACACTGGTTACACCCAGTCCTATAACACAGAAAACTTGAGAATTAAACTACTGTAAAACCTCCATTTTTGGCGCAGGTACCTTGTTCAATCAGACAGACAGACAGACACAACTTACCTCTTGCACTGGAATCATCATCATCATTCGAATCCGAGTAGTCGGAGGAATCGCTGCTGTCCTCATCAGTTGTGAAGCCTTCTGCGAATATACAAAGAAATGATCAATGCATTTTTGGAGGGCAAGTTTGCCATTTCATTCGGGAGGGGGGGGGGGGGAGAATATAGGGGGAAGGGGTGCAGGGAGGGAGACAGGCATTAGGGGAGGGGTTAATGGGGCATGGGGGAGGTTGTATAAACGGCGAGATATTTACCTCCAGTCACATGTAACTCTTGCAGTGATTTGCCATGCTGGGATGCCAAGTTGCCCCTCTCCAAGCTCAGGAACAGTCGTGACAGTTGGGTGACCCTCTGGACAGTATCTGGCAACTGGTAGTATTCACGATGGACCCGCAAATCATGACCCATGAAATCTGCAAGTGTCTCCAGCTGATGTTCCTTCAAGGCAAGAATCTGTGATGCGGTCGCTACATGTTTCCGAAGTTTGGTAGAGCGGATGCTGTTGGCATTCTCAAGGCCTGCTTCAGTTGCATATGCTCGGAGACAGTCACTTCCTCGTATATGGCCCGGGCCCCCATAACAACACCGTGCAAACAAGTAACGATTATCCTGTGCTACTCCCGCTTCAATTCTCTTGGCAACCAATGCATTCAACCAGGTCATCGCCTCAGTGCTCAGAAGTACCGGAACAGTTCTTCCCCTCTTACCGACAATTTCAACAACTTTGAACATTTTGCATAGATGCCTTTCTATATCAGTGAGCACACAGTCCCTATTGACAACAGCTGCACTGTGCTTGGTGAAATCCTCCACCGTCATCTTGGAAACCTCCCCCTGCCTTCTGCGGTTGAACATAATGAGGTGGCAAAGTGTGACCTCATTCAATTTCTTCCAAGGTGCTCTTATTCGTTTCCCCCGGGCAGCTTTAAGGCTTTGGAATTCTCTGTCACCAACGTCATGGATGAACGACGACATTTTGACCACATCAGCATTTGTTGGGAGAATGACAGGTTTGTTACGCTTTCCTTGGTGAAGTGTTCTGTGCGCGTGGGTGGAAACACTTTCTTGCCATTTCATTTCACACAACTGCAGAAACTGTTCGGCTTCTTCGGCTTTCTGATTTAGACCACACTCTAGAGCATTTCCTTTGACTATCAGGGCACACTTCTTGATGGAATGTCCAATCTTCAGTGCTAGAGATGGAACATGATACAACTGGTCGACTTCACTGAATCCTGCAATATCACGAACGGCAGTGACTATGTCGTTGAGGCGGTGGGGATGCACAAATGCCTCAAGTGTTGCATTTGGTTGGTTGGTGTTTTTTCGCAATTGGATGACAAGACGACCCAATTCCCTGACTTTGTTTCGGATGTAGCCATGTTGACCTATGTCGTGGCCAAGTTTCAGGTATTCACATTTGGCCACTTTGATAATCAGTGGATCGTTCCGGACTACTAGAGCCACATCATCTCTCTTCATCGGACTTAGAACCTGGTTCAACTTGAAAGAGACTCCAGCAGGGGGAGGTTTTAATAAATCACTCTTGTGAGCTACACGTCCGCGCACACGACTTGTCCTGCTGTTATTATTCTGTGCAGGGAGGGCAGGTTTCAGTGGGCACTGGTGTCTCCAAAGATCGCTACGTACATAATAGCAAAAACAATATATGCACGGTCCATAGGCATGTGGATCTGCTTTATGATTGGGCCTATATCCTACAATGAGAACACCCTCACCCTGTCGAAGGACTTGGCAGTTGTGCCTGTGATTACCAACATTGCGTATTTTCAACAGAAGATTTTTCCGTGCACTACGGTCGGTCTCAGAGGCAATCTCTACAACTTCTCTTTCTTCCTTATGACAAGACTGGAGATGACGGGGCAACTTGGACTGAGGTTCATCACAGTAAAAACAAAAGTGTTTCTTGTCCCATTTTCTTTGACCACCCACATTACTTGTCTGCATGACTGTCACACCACAGTCCTCAGTAGGTTGTACTTCGTCAGGTGACCTGTGTGACTCGTCAGTGAGGCAAGTATGACATGCCGCGGCTGGCTGGCCACCGTCATCCTTGCAGCTGGTCTTGGGGCAGACACACCTCAAAGGAGCAGAACTACTGCACTGTGGGTCACATGATGGTAGCGCCATCTAACAATAAGGACAGAAAATGATTACATATATTTGGGTCAATCCACGAGGTTGACATCAGTCTTTGGGTGGGCAATATTTTAGAAAGTTTAAAATCATGCAAATTATATTTTACCCAAAATACGATGCAAAATGTGTCAGTTGGACATACATGTAACCAGTTTGACCAATTTTCTGATGAAAAATGAAGCCAGTCTCTACATAACCTTTAGTACTGACATGGTGGGACCTGAAAAATGCAAATTTCCTGTTGTAACATTTTAAACACTTCTAGAAATACACAAACTGCAACACCAAAAACATTTGTTATGGTATTCAATATCAAAACGCAGCACAACAGCAGAAATACGTGTATGGTCATGGTCTATCATGGTGTCCATGTTACGTCTGCACAGATTCTTCAAATTCTTGGTATCTCTGCAACATGTGGACACTGACTACATTAAAAGAGGTGTTTTAGTGTTGCAAAGTGTGTCTTTTAATTAGTGTACGTAATCAATTTCCCATATTAATTTATTAAAGTGTTAAAAAACATAACAAAAGAAATGTTAAACACAGTGTGCATGTTACGTCTATTTTACATTGTAAAATAGACGTAACATGCACACTGTGTCCAACAATTCCTTTATGTTTTTTACATTGAAATGACACTTTTTTTTCATTTTTGGTTAACATAACTTACATGATTGAAAACTCTCAAATAACCCAACACCCAAAGATGGATGTTACATGAATTAAATGTAATGATGGTTTTAACCCTAACACCCAAAGTGTGTTGTGGAAAATCCTATTGAAATTGGAGGATTCAGGACTGTTAGGGTTAATGATATGGTCATATCACACACCGTGTCCCAACCCTGTGGACTGACCCATTTATGACCATTGTCATATCTTTCATATTACCGATAACATTCAAATAATGGTATTCTTTAAAAAAATTGTTTGTGGATTGGATGCGTGCTATTCTATTTTGTCTATGGTTGGGGTGGATTGGGGATAAGGGGATGGGGGGGGGGGGTGGATTGGGGATAAGGGGATGTGGGGGTGGATTGGGGATAAGGGGATGGGGGGGGGGGTGGATTTGGGATAAGGGGATGGGGGGGGGGGTGGATTGGGGATAAGGGGATGGGGGGGGGGTGGATTTGGGATAAGCGGATGGGGGGTCAATTATGAGTGACTTAGGGCTTGTTGGGGGTGGAGGGGGGCACACAGGCACTGGGTGGAGCTATGACTGGGGTATGGGTCAACTCATACGCGGGTTAACTCGTACCCGAGTCAACTCGTACCCCAAAATTTACACCCAAGTCAAGTCAAGTCGTACCCGAGACTTCAAATATTTGATTATTTTGGGGGCCAAAAAAGCATCTGTATCATGGAAGATGACTGATGACCAATGAACAGTACATCTCGACTTGTATTCCAGAGTTTAAGTTATCATGTACCAGGATCTTAAACATCTCTGGTGGCGTAACTACCATTATTGTAGACGTTTTGATGGTAACATTTAAAGTTTTTGTTGGAACTGTCCATTCATACTCCATTCAAAAGGAGGGAGTACCAGTTGACTCGGGTGCGAGTTAACTCGGGTACGAGATGACCCAAAATGCCCCAAAATCAAACCCTATTTCTGCTGGAGTACTTACTTTACGGCCTAATTTTGTGTCTTGATCCCTGCATTCCATGTTGTTAACCCAACTTCCATGAGTGGCATGTAGAAACACATGGACAGACTGAAAATAATCAATCATACAAAGCATACGTATTACTTCTACATGCTCCATGATGTAGGCCTAGTATTAAAACTTGAAAGTAGGAGTGGAAAGAGTTCCACAGCCGCAGCCAGCCACCATGTATTTTCCCCTTCTTTAGTAATTGGCTTATGACAACTACCCAAAATTGAACATGTGAAGAATAAGTGCCAATTTAGAAGGGCAACATTCACACATTTTTCTTGCCAACGAATATGCGACTTTTTCGGTCATGGCTTATAGACTTTGTGCACGAGGTTTTAGGTGGTGGACGGATTTATGGCTTATTCCTCCATTGGTAAACACCATCATTTCTGTGGGCTTTAACGTTATTTCATTTGAGAGCATACATTTCTCAGAACATCGTCATTTTAGGGCGATTTTCCACACACAATTAATTAGTAATAAAATGAAAGCTTGTAGGATATGTACTCACCAGAATTCAAGATGCGTGTTCACGAAGAGCATGGAGGAACGCGAAAGAGATAGAGGACGCGTTCCGCTTGAATTCATTTAATAAACTTTAATTAAGCGCGCATCCTCCCTCACGAAGAACTAGAGAGGGCGCTCTTTACATTACCGGGCACATCTGAAGCGATTCTCCGGGGTGAAATAAGGGCGTGTAAAGTCACACTCCGCGCGTCACTCCCGTACACCGAGGACTGCTTTTAAAAAGCGAAATATTTCACTGGTCGTCATTACTTTGCATGAAGTGTCCATTTTTAACGTTATTGCAAATCGAGGACGACCTCGATTTGCAACGCGTCCTCGAAGCGTGGCTTCCCAGTCACATAAACGAGCTCACTCTGCACCATTGACACGTACACATACACATACACACACATACACACACACACACACACACATACACACATACACACACAAACGGGTGCACACATGGACCTTCGAGTTGTTCCTCTTTTGTTTATACTCTAACTTTTTCGGAAGGCCTCCTATTGGTTTTGTACACGATTTTCAATCGTGGACGTTGTCAAACGTGGACCCCTTTGTCTACGCTCGAATTCTTTTGTCCTAGGTCCACGATTTCCGGCATATACAAACTCACACACACACACACACGCCAAGGCCAAATCGCTAAGAACGTCTTGGGTATTTCTCAAGGGAGCGCGCGCGACCTGCTTATGCATAATTTAACAGGCGGGTCAAACGAATAATCGCGCTTGCGCACTGGAGGAGACTCATGTTTTAGTAACTTACTAGTCAGTTAACGTTCTGAGCAGAGTGATTCTGGACTGGCAAACAGGATTGAGAAATCTTCGGATTGTTCCAAAATGTGATCTGGAATATCATACGTTATCTCTGCCGACTTCAGTCCCAGATGTTCAGCACAATGTAACTGATCAACGGCCATGGCTTTAAATGGCACGACGACAATAACCAGCACTTTCTCCTGTTTACCTTCGGTTACTTCGTTCAAGAAATCTTAGACCAATGGAGCAGCTTGAAAAATTACACTCTTGCCAAATCCCGTTGGTAAATTAAGAAACAAATCATGGCCACTTACAAATTGACGAATGGCACTGATCTGATGACTTTTTAGCTTTCCAAAGCCTATTTTTTTGCAGTAAAATCCATCGCTTGGTCCACGCGGTCAGACATTTTTTCCAACAAACAACGAATGGCTTGGTACTGCGCTGCACGTTAACACGTACGTACACGTAAATCCGACGTGAGTACAGAAACTAGACTAGTGAGTGTTGGCTATTTACATGCGATAATGCAGCTATCACACGCGCATGCAAATGTCACACAGTTGCGAAATTCCCAAGACGGTCTTACCGATTGGGCCTTGCCGTGTGTGTGTAGCGAGAGGGCGCTGACGGCAGGCCGTGCGCGCTGTACGTCGCACCGCTAAGGACGTCTTAGAACCAAGACTACGCTAGGGCCAGACATCGGTACAAACGTGCGCTGCACAAAACCTCGTGCATTTTGTCAGGGTGCTCCCTAAATTTTCTCTCAAAAATCACTACTTGAACTTCCCAATCTTTTTCAAACCTATTATCATACCAGTCTATAATCATGAGCGGATAAAATAAGGGAGTTTGTGCTAAACAACAATCTCATTACAGTATTTTGTCAAGTAAAAGCGATGGGGGGGGGGGGGGGGGGGGGGGGGGGGGGACATCACAACTGAGGCCTATATAATTAATGCGTAAGGTTTTTGCCAATTAATTGGTTGCCGGCCTGTCAATACCAACGGCAACGCCTCCCGCCATGCCGCAGTCCGAGGCCTGTTGCCCCAAAAGAATGTCCTTTTATAGGCTTAAGGAAGTCTGAAGCCTAATTTGCCTCGAGTGTGGGCCACGTACGAGTGACTAGAGAAACCATGGTCCTGAGCTAGGTTGATCCAGTTGCACTAGCTAGTCAAACCGCGCAGCGTTCGGGTGACATCTAGATCGACTATGGTTAAGTCTAGTCACTCTAGTCGCCCAACCGAACTTGCTCGATCTTAAGGAGCAAGTTCGGTTGGGCGACTAGAGTGACTAGACTTAACCATAGTCGATCTAGATGTCACCCGAACGCTGCGCGGTTTGACTAGCTAGTGCAACTGGATCAACCTAGCTCAGGACCATGGTTTCTCTAGTCACTCGCGAGTTACGTCACGGTTTCAAGATGGAGGATCGGTAAACTGGGCAAGTTTTGCAAACGTTTACGATAATTTGTTGGTTTTGCCCAATGATAATAACTCTTTGCAATAAGATAATGAATTATTTATTGCACCAAAGTTAAGTAGAGAAAATAATAGAAATAAATAATAGAAAATAGAAATGACATGCAAACATTTGCTTCGTTAACAACTAGCAGACGACATTCTTTGCAGTTTTTTGTTGCTGTACACTAACTAGATTTGACGTAGTCGATCGACTAGATGCGTTCGAGTGAAGGACAGACCACGCGTGCGTTTTTTAAATAGCAAATTGACAAAAAGGACTAGGTCAGCAGCACCCGAACTTGCTCAAGGCTGCTATGGACAAGCGAACAGTTTTCCCACTGATATCTCACGATCACGGGAACCAGTCTTCATAGCGTGCGCCCTCTAGTGATAAAATACGACCAGGTACACACATGCGCATTACAAATTCATGTGGCGCGCTGACATTACAATAACAAGACGAGAATTTCTGTCAAGAGGTGGTTTTTCCCAATTTCTGTCTTGTAATTAGCCACGAAAAACCCAAGCAGACCAGTCGCCATGGATCAACAGAATCTGGTGCAGATTTTACATGGTTCGATTCATCCTGATACACGGGAAGAAGCCGAAAAACAACTGAGTGAGGTAAGAGGGAAACTACGAAAGTCCGCGAAAAAAAACCGGGCCACATGTGCATCGCAGTGTATTTGATGGCCGCACAGTATTGCGCAAACTGCGCGTAGCCTTGTCATGCTTGTTGTTATCTCATCTTGTGATGGGCAAGCGAAAGGAAAGAGTTTCATATACGGACATCACTATTTTGAAGTTTTATAAACTCCAACACGTGTACAAAGTTTTTAAGGGGATTTTAGCGAGGAAAAGTAAAAAAAATTAAAATGTTTTAATATAATAAAAATAAAAAAAATAAAAAAAACATTAAACAAATTGCTAGAAATCTTTCTCCTCTACCATCTCTCCTGTACACTCCTCTGTCCTCCATTCCACCACCACCACGCCGCCTCTCTGTCGCTGTCTAACAGTTATGTGCTCCTTTTTCCATTCCCTCGCCGAGGTTCGACCCTCCATCGAAATCAAGCCTGTAAGAGAACGTGGGTTAATGCATGGTACACTTACTCGCTCAGCCACGAGCGCTTGTTACTCCCCGAATCATTTTAGTCATACTTACACAGTTACAGTGTATGTCGCAATCTGGCTTCTGAAATATTTAATTCAATTAGGAATATGAATGTATGACTTACACAATTTGGAATACTCCAAAGTAACACGGGGTGGAGCATACTGTTGAATTCTGCAAGGAGCGTGAAGTGATTGCAAGCTGCCCACCCACCATGGCCCAACTACTAACTAGCACTTTGCGGCCGTTGCACGCGCGCGCGATCGACATCCCTAACCCTATTCCTAACCCTAACTCTATTCCTAACCCTATTCCTAAAGGACCTAACCCTAACTCTATTCCTAACCCTAACCCTATAACCCATGCGAGAGCAGACTCGGCCGACGGTCACGGATTGTTCCTCCATACTACATGTTGCTTCCTCTCTTAAATGGTAGAAACCCAAAGTGTTGTTTATGATAGATGTACAGGTACATGTATAGTCACTCAGTGTTCACATACATGTTGATTTCTGCCTCATTTTTTACAGATTTTGCTGACATAAATCTTGAAATAACAGGTTGTGCCACATGTTTAGACAGTTGTTATCAAGGAGGGATGGTTATTTTCCAAGATTTTGCTGTTCTTGACCAATTTTTGTGGGGGTATTAAAGTAAAATCTTTCCTGAATGAGATGACATTTGGGTAAATTCACGCACATGATAATTAGTGTCCTGCCAATTTGTAGTAAAAATTGTCTTTGTTACGTAATTATTTACGACGACCCCTGTAATTTTTTTAACTTAGTACGGAGAAAGTCCTCTATATTGTTTGTACACATGATCATTAAGGCCTCGGGAATGTACAGGAAGCAACAAAATATCTTGCTTTGCTGTACCCTCCAGTGCCCCCCCCCCCCTCAAATCCAAAATTAGCTATCAATTGTATCCCGTTAGTGTGGAAATTCCCACACAGCGTTCTCATTGTATAGTTTCTGCCTCATTTTTCATAAATTTTGCTAGCATTTTATTTTTTCAGACTTAATCTTAAACTAGTATCAGGTTGTGCCACATGTTCTAGGGCCAATGATTTTCCGTTTTAGTGGAAACTTCAAAAAATTAGCTGGCCTGACGTTTCGAACTTAACCCTAACTACCCCAAGCCTTGCAAACTCCAACAGCAGGTTGTGTTGAATTTTGATTGGTTCAGTACTGCAGGGCTTTGGCACCATTACTTTACATGGAGCTATGATGCCCCAATTTGTCCGAGTCCAAAGAATGTGCCATAGGTATACTGCACAGTGTTGGATTTTGACAGGTTGAGGAAGCCTCCTAGTAAAAATGCCTAGGGGGTTAGGGTTAAGCAAGTTCTTTCTCAAAGGTGAAACTTTTGTGGAAACTTAACGGAATTGGCCTCTTTCATTGTGCATTCATTTACATGTATGAAATAATGTCAAGTGGAAATGAAACCGATTTTTGTACATTGTTCTAATGGGCGAAACGGAAATGAAGATTTGTCAAGACGGAAAATTGACTTTTCTGAAAGGGAAAATCATTGGCTCTAATGTTCCCCCAAGACTTTTGTTTTTCCCAGACCTATTTTTGGTGGGGAATTATTTATAAGGTGTTGTCACTTACGTATGCAAAACGTCAGCATGGAGCAAGTTGGGTTGGGCGACTAGAGTGACTAGACTTGACCATAGTCGATCTAGATGTCACCCGAACGCTGCGCGGTTTGACTAGCTAGTGCAACTGGATCAACCTAGCCCCCGGACCATGGTTTCTCTGGTCACTCGCGAGTTACGCCACGGTTTCAAGATGGAGGATCGGTAAACTGGGCAAGTTTTGCAAACGTTTACGATAATTTGTTGGTTTTGTCCAATGATAATAACTCTTTGCAATAAGATAATGAATTATTTATTGCACCAAAGTTAAGTAGAGAAAATAACAAATAAATAATAGAAAATAGAAATGACATGCAAACATTTGCTTCGTTAACAACTAGCAGACGACATTCTTTGCAGTTTGTTGTTGCTGCACACTAATTAGATTTGACGTAGTCGATCGACTAGATGCGTTCGAGTGAAGGACAGACCACGCATGCATTTTTTAAATAGCAAATTGACAAAAAGGACTAGGTCAGCAGCACCCGAACTTGCTCTTAGCTTTAGGTCATAATCTTGTTTAGCTAGAAACTAAGAAAGGTTCTGAACAGTGGCCTACAGATCAAAATGTCAGGCCTCCTATTGTTTTGTAAGTTAAGTTTATTTTTTTAATTCTAACGATGCTATTTTTTGGCAATTTTGAACTGTATCATGTAGTAGAAAATGCAGTTTTTCTTAATACCCATTTTTTTTCAGCAATGCCGTACAAATGTAATGCCTGGCTGTATGTTTCATGGATTTTTCATTTTCATCAAATCTCACCTTAGGACATAACAGTTTTTGTGTGTGAAATCTAAAATAAATGTCTGTCAAACTGTCACTGATTAGGTTCACAAGATCATCAATTTCGCCCCCACCCTCCTGCGCGTGGTCATGGACGAGAGTATCCCGTTCCCTGTCCGGCAGGCCGGGGTCATCTACCTCAAGAACATGGTCAATCAGTTCTGGAATCTAAGGGAACCAGACAGTCCCTTAGAGCCCATCCCATTTAGCATCCACGAAGACGACAAAGTGGTGGTACGGACTAACATCATTGAGGCTATCATCACCACTCCGGATCTTATCAGGTATTTAGCTTGTGCAATTGACGAAATTCGTACAGATTTTCACGTACATGTACAGTTTCGTGACACCCGTTAGTCGCATGTGTGGAACAAAATTATAACTCTTAGTTTTCCTGGGTCCAGAGTAAGCCTGTTCGATATATTTCCTGATATTTCGATATTTGTTTTCATATCCAAAATCATATCGGCCCCTTTAAAGAAACACTGGAATATCGGGGAATTCGATATGTTCCTTTTGGCCGCATTAAGTGTGGATTTGTCCAGTTTACCTTGCTCGAAATTCCAGATATTTCCAATTATTGGACGGTAGAATAGTATATTATGATGTATCTTGATGTACTTTGAGGAATAAAAAATACATACAATCTTTGACCGTTTTCTAAACCCCGACACGACATCTCAGTCGAGCGCAAACAACCACACTGAATGCTATACAGTCTTATACCCAGTGTACAATGTACACGTACCTACAACGCTAGCTAACGTGTTGCGAACTCATCTTGAGATCGAGGGGTATGGCAATTGTTTGCAATAAGGTCAACCCCTGTAGCGCATCTTGGTGGCCGGCCCCGATATGAAATTTTAGCGGATGTGAGCTCAATCCCGGCAGGCCCGATCCCAGTGGCCCCGATCTCACGATGCCGTGGTGACATCCGTCATGTATTGCTTTTTATTCCTCCGTTCTTCCGGTAAGGAAAAAGTGACGTCATCACAATAATATTGAATACCGCGATATTTGTTGCCGATATTTCGGTATCAAAATAAATGGATATCGAACAGCCTTAGTCCAGAGTATAAATCTTCAACAAATACTAGAGACATTATCCCAATTTTCAGACCTATGGATCCGGGCGGGGTAACTTCCACCGTTGGTGAGACCAACTCACCTCCCCCCTTAGGTGTGATTCCAGCATGACGTTTTATTCTTCCTTTGTCTCCAGGGTACAGCTGGCTGTATGCTTGAGCGTCATCTTGAGGCATGACTACCCGGGTCGCTGGGATAGCGTGCTGGTCACCATGTCTAACTATCTCAGTGTGGACAATCCGGCCACTTTGTTTGGCGCCCTCATAGCAGTTTACCAGCTGGTCAAGAATTACGAGTAAGTTCAACTTTCTCAAACCCCCACCGCCTTTTCCCAGACAGGTTTAATCATAGCCCTGGAGCAGGCCCAGGAACAGACAACTGGTCATGCTTAACATGCCTCTTGAGGACTTTGGGTCTGAGCCAGATGTTTAGGTCAGAGGGCAAGGATTATGATGACTGGGTTTTCTTGCTCACTGGATTAATTCCGATTAATCCTTTCTGGCTGGATGTTATTGATGGGGTCCTGGTATGCCAAGACGGGCGTGTGCAGACAAGCGTAAGAAACAATGGGCAAACAATGGATTGAGTATGCACAGGAGTGTGCGTATAGACGGCCACCGGCCTGTTGGTCTTTTTCAAAACGCGGCTATGGCTGTCGTCCGTATTGAAGAAAGGGGCTTGTGTCGTGCTGTTTAGATATATCTATGAGAAATCGTGGATGTCGTGGAATGTGTTTTGGTTGAACAATGCAGTATTAGTATAAAATAACAATCACACTACAAAGTGTAGTACAGGTGTCGCTAGAGGGTTAAATTGTCAATCTGTTTTGGATCTTGAGGTACAAGAAGCCGGATGATCGAGAGCCCCTTCACATTGCGATGATGCGTCTTTTGCCCCTCATCCACCATCGCTGCATCCAGCTCCTCCCTGACGTCTCGGACCAGTCCTTGCTCATGCAGAAACAGATACTCAAGATAGTCTACGCTATGATCCAGGTATATGTGGGGTTTGACTATTTAACATTGGTGGAGTGCCGTTAACCCCCCTTTTTTTGTGAATGAAAGCTTTGTTTAAAAATAGAAAGCTCCATCTATTCATTACACTCCCATTCAAGAACAATATAGTTAAAACATGAATGGATTGAGTCCGCCCAGGAATGTCCGTATAGATGTCTACCGGCCAGGTGGTGTTTTTCAAACCGTGGCTATGGCCATCGTCCATATTGAAAAGTTTAAAGTGCACAGGAGTCTAAATAGCAAATTGGCATAAATAGGCAACTCGGTGCTTGCAAAAAGGTTGAAGAGAACGGAGCAGGATTTGAACCTCTGGCCCCTGGAATACAGTACCGGTGCTCTACCAACCTGGCTATGTCGCCTTAAGGCTGATGCATACTTGCGACTGCGTGTGCGCACGCATCCACACATTCGATTGTCGGATGGAGCGTTCATATTTGGCCAAGTATGAACTTGATTTTCAAGTATGACCTCGATTTAATGCGTGTGCGCATACGCATTCGCCAAATGTTAAATAATTTCAATATGTCCGACTACGTATACGATCAGTGTGTACGCACTTTCAAAAGCTTTTCAAAAGTGCGCGTACACATGCAAACTTTGTTTATGCACTGCGTGTTCTTTCGCGCACTGAAGACCACTAAAAATGGACCAGCGAGCTGCGTACGCAGTGACTACGCAGCGAGTATGAACCCGGCCTTTAACCCTAACCGTCCTGAATCCACCAAACTCCAACACCATGTTGTGTTGTGTCTTGATGGGTTCAGCCGTTCAGGACTGTAGAGCCTTGGCACCATTACTTAACGTGGCGCTATGATGCCCCAATTTGTGTAAATACAAAGAATGTGCCATAGGTTTCTTGTACAGTGTTGGATTTTGACAAGTTGACAAGTTGACGACAGTTTCCAGAAAAAGTGCCACAGTGGTTAGGGTTGACCAGTTCGCGCCGGAGGACGTGTTAACACGATCTGGCTGTTTTTATACACGGGCATGGCTGACGGGTTCAAACGTCAAGCTTGCCTCGACTCACCTCCAGGTGACGTCTCAACACGCTAATCCCTCATTTGTTTTATACACACGCACAAAGTCCGAGAAGTCTGTGGAGGCGGACCGTGTCTTGAACTTGGCCGCTGTGCACGGCCTGTTGTTCAACAATTTACGCTCCGGTGGGCGCACCCGGAGTATTGAAATATGAGGTTTTGGCAAGAAATATTGTACAAATACTGTTGAAATGACTCTTGCAAATCAGTATTTGTGGCATTTGGCTGTATATCAGAAGTTGGCTGTTATATTTTGCCTATTTTTTTTTTAATAGAAATTTACGGCAAAAATAATCGCGGCGCGAACTGGTTAATGGTGGAGGTCTGCTAATGTTGTCACTATCTTGGTTCAGGGGTGCTAGTCAGAAGTAAAAAACCCATCATGCCATATGGCTGAGGATCGTGTCCCAACTTTACAACACAACCTGGGAAGATGCGGTGTTTTAACACCCCTTGCGTACGGATGACGCCATATGGCGTCAAAAAAAAAAGTGCCACCAGGCTGGATGATGCCATTTGCCGCCGTTTGTGCAGTTTCAATCCATTGTTGGATTATTGTTTGTTACGCTTGACTGCACAAACACAATGTAGCGGTTTCGCTTAGCTGCCAGAACCGCCGCGACACCCCGACGTCTCCCATAAAAAAAAACGTACTTAAGGGGTTAAAGTATGACATCTTTCCTCTCTCTCTGCCTCTCTGTCTCCAGTACAACTTGCCACTGGACCTGGTCAACCGAGAGATCTTCAAATTTGCCGAGTGGATGGAGATCATGCAGACAATTGTCAGCAGGCCGGTCCCCGAGGTACACAATCGCCCTGATTATTTCGCAGAACGCCTAGATTTTCATTTTATAAATCAAAAAGGAAAGTAAAGAAATGATGGGTTGCCTTAATTCATCTGAAGTCCGGAACTGCACTGAGGTTTTAGGGATTCAATTCCATCCAAATAGTCAGTATCTTAGTTCGGGTGGGTGCTAGTCAGAAGTCATAAACCCAGAATGCCGTATAGCCAGGGAATCACACCCAATTTTACGATACAACCTGGGAAGCGACATTGTGGGGGATCACTCAATGGGGACACGACTTTCAACTATATTTTAAAACGGTTTAAAATGTGGTCATGATGTCTCTCATTCCAGTCCACGCTGCAAATCGACATTGATGACCGACCGGAGCTGCCTTGCTGGAAAGTCAAGAAATGGGCTTTACACTTCCTGGCAAGAATCTTTGAAAGGTGCGGAAACGTTTTCAAATTTGTCTCATTTCGTACGGTATGGGGGCCAATTTTATGGTAAGGCGATGAATTGCTGTTCAACTGTAGCAGAAAATTGGTAGCTGTGTTGCTTGGAACTGGGCAACGGGTATAGAGAAAAGGTAACATGTCCGAAGACGAAACATTCCTGTTCCCACATTCCAAAATGTATATTTCTGTGGAGACATGGCTTTGTTCTTTTAATAGGCCATCAGCCTCGGTCCAAAAATTGGGCCACCGGTATCAAATGATCGAGAGGAGTAATTCTAATAGTGATTTTTGGCAAGGTATGCACACCTAGAGTTGGAAAATGTGTGACAGCGTTGCAGCGTGAGCGGTGGCAGTTTTTTGGGTGTTATCACTTTATAATTTTTCTTTTTAAATGGCCGCCAATATGCTTGTTACCGGATTAATTATATGTGGTTACAAGCATTTTGGCGGCTATTTTTAAATAGAAAATGGTGATGACACCCAAAAAGCTGCCATCACTGCAATGCTATCACATATTTTCTAACTACAGGGGTGGCATACCTTGCCAAAAACCACCATGAGCATTATTCCCCTCATTTGATACCGACCGACCCCCCCAGGCTGATGGCCTATTTCCAGGGGTGAGATTTGTCAGGATTTTGTCTGATTTCAGGATTTTTTGTTGAGATTTCAAACAAATTTAAAGAATCTCTTTTGCAATCTGGAATTCCTGAGCTGTTGTCCTAAAGGTGTTTTTACCTCTAAAAGTTGATATAGACTAATAAGGGGGTGCCTTTAGGCAAATACAAACTATTTTTTTAAATTTTTTGTTGTTGTGGATTTTGTTGAAATTTTCATTTTTGACCAATCTCACCCCTGTCATTCCTTTGTTCCTGTCCCTCAACATTTCCCAAATTTTATTGTAGAGACCACCTCCTCTTCAGAATTTCCTTGAGACCTTTTCAACCTGTTTTTGTCCTCTGTTGTTTCTCGGTCTCCACAAGGTAGCGAATTTCGAAACCCATTAGAACTCTTTTTCCAGGAAATAATTTCTCGGTAATTTTTTGTATTTTTTTTTTAGATACGGCAGTCCTGGTAGCGTCGTTAAAGAATACATCAAGTTCTCTGATTGGTTCCTCAAAACATTTTCAGGTATGTACCTCATACATATTCCTGAGTGAGAGCTGAATTTCAATTGGACAGTGCACCCATCATGTGGGGTCCTCGCAGTGATCTCTGTAAACTGGATGGCGGATCGGCTGTTTGAGTTGAAGTTGTCGTCCACCATCTTGTCACTCCCAATACACTAGACTTTCCAACTTTCCAACTTTGTCTACTTTTATCTTCTTTTCTCTTACATAATAGGGCTATTCATTTTCGATTAATTAAGTATTCGATTATTCAAAACTGGGTTTGACCGAATATTGGATACTCGCCGATCGAATTGTTCACGCGTCAGCTGCAACTGCATGCCGCGGCAGTGAAAAGTTGCACGCAAAGCACGCCGTTGTCTACATGTGGCGATCGATATTTTTTGCTTGCGCCTGTTGTAGCAAGATCATTACGGGTACGTATAATGTTCTGATAACAAGAAACCAAACTCCAGCCTGCATTTTGGCAGTCAATATTTCATAACTGTCGAGGGTTTTATTGACGGGAACAATAAACCTCCTTCCACAAAAAATTACCCTTGACAAAAAAATGCTGCGTTTGACAGCGCCATAACTTTTCTTTTAATAATGGCATCAGTCGTATATGTACATGTTCGTGTATTTTTATTTTTTTTTTGAGTATTAAAACCGGCAAAAAAGTATTCAAATATTCGGTTGACAATCAAATATTTGAATATTTGAGACAGCCCTATTACATAAGGATCAGTAGTAAAATGGGAGTGGTAATATGGCGGCTTTTGGCTTCAGTGTCACCAGAAGTTGATGTCATGTGTATCCTGTCTTGCAGGATCAACGCTTAGAGTACTGCTGGGTATCTTAGATCAGTACCGCCAGAACGTGTATGTGGCGCCGAGAGTCCTTCACCAAACGTTAAGCTACATCAACACTGGGTGAGAAAAAATTTAGTTTGGGGGAGCAATTTTCTGTCCTCCCCTCTGGCTCATTCACTTGTTTAGTTAACGGACCTGTTGGTTACATTCATTTTTCATTTTTTTTTTTTTTTTTTTTGGCTACTCGTGAGTCACGAAAAGTGAGGAGCTTATTATCATGATTAAGGTGATTGTGGTGATTATGGTGATTATGGTGATTATGATTGCTTTGGGGCACTTACTTTTGCACTCCGGCGACACCAACATTTTTGGAGTCAGCTTTGACTCCGAGCAATCGAAAATCGTGTTTCCAATCGGAATCGACTCGTACATCATTAACAAAACGAGCGTCAGTGGCGCATCCTTTGATTCCGGGCAGCCTCGTGATTGATTTCACGGACGAAACAGGGAATCGGCAGTCTTTAATCCTTTTTGGATTTTTTTAAAAAGTAAACAAAGAAAACTGGCAGGAGCGGGAATCGAACCTGCGACCTCCGGGATACCGTACCGGTGCTCTACCAACTGAGCTATCTTACAAGGGATAAGATAGCTTAGTTGGTAGAGCACCGGTACGGTATCCTGGAGGTGATCTCCCCAAATGTTGGCGGTTGGAGTTTGCGAGTTTCACAATCGACTCCCCAAAAAAAACTGGAATGGCGATTTTGATTTCAACTCTACTTTAGTTGAAGAGCTGACTCCTGTGTCGCCCAAGCCTATTGTTACCTGAGAAGCCTTCTGGAATGATGGCTTATTCAAGTATTTGATAAGTGGACATTTTGATATATTAGACTCTGGAATTATTCAAACCGACTTGGCCGACATCATCATGGTTTAGTTTTCTTAGTTGTGTATATTCAGTTTTCCTCTGTAATTTTGTATATTTTTATATATATATATATATAGGGTGAGCCATGCTTTCTCATGGAAGTTCATCAAACCACACATTCAGGTATGTTGAATATCAAGTTAATTTCTACAGTCCGGAATTCACTAAAATCCAGCAAGTTATGATAATGGATTTTTTTTGCGAGTTTGGAGTAAATTTTTTCTAAAAGGCCTTCCTTTCTCCTCAACGTCTTGAATGAGGACGACAGCCGTAGCCGCGGTTTGAAAAAATGACCACCTGGCTGGTTGTCATCTGTATGCGCATTCCTGCGCGTACTCAATCAGTTTGCCTGTTGTGTGCGTTACGCTTGGCTGCACAAGCCCGCATTGCCATACGAGCACTTTATTATTAAATAACAGCTGGACACGAGGGGTTAAACAGTAGCATGTTCAGTGTTCCGGCTTTTTTCTCCGCAGTGGTAGGAATTAAACGTAGTGTACATGATTGGTCGTTGTTGCAATTTTCAGAAAGGGGCGTTTTTGGGGGTTGGGAAATATCGTTCCACTGACCTGTTCAAAGTTTTGCGTTCTTAGATGGGGTGGGGAAAAACGAGAGAAAAATGGCATTCGTTTTCAACCGTCGGGCGGCAGTTAACTGGATTTGTTATAGCGCCCTCTTGTAAAATAAGCCCAATTTTTGTAAACGGGATCGTTTTCAATTGGTCACATAACTACGCGAGCCGACTGGTTTCAACCCGTCGCTTCGGTACACTACACGACGCACACTTGTACTATAATTGCAACCTTGCGCCCGATTTCGGATTGTTAACTCATTTTAGACGCAATGCGGACTAACTACATTCGGTCAATAGAGGGCAGTTTTTAAAAATCCGTCATTTTTTGCAACGATTGTTCGGCCGAACAATCGTTGGAAAACGATATAAATTTCAACTTTTCTTGAAAATGACAGCACACCAGGTGCCATCATTTCACAGGATGATTGAGACTGCTATTAACTTGCAGTCTAGTAAGGTATTTCGTAATAATTCAGTAAAAAAAAAATGTTTGGAGGATTACCAATCGTGTACACTACATTTAATACCAATCTTAAATCTGTGTTTGTTTTTACAGCCCATTATTCAAGAAGTCCTCTTTCCACTGATGTGTTATACTGATGAGGATGACGAATTGTGGAATGAAGACCCTTACGAGTACATCCGGATCAAATTTGGTATGCCTGGCCGAAAGTTTTCCGTCCTCGTGGGTTCGGAGCCCTGGGGTGCTTGAGGGGGTTTTCAGACTGTTCAGGCACGCATTAAATATTGACTCTGCAGAGAGTTGGCATACGTCTGCAGATGTCTGTGTGTCCGGTTACTAACTAGAAATGGTGCTATGAGTACACTCGAGCATAGCAGAGATGTACCTATGTGCTGCAAGGGATAGTCTTCAGTATTGGCTCTGCATAAGATCTGTGGTTAACAAGCTGCCAATTTGCATAGGCCCCAAGTCCAAATAGGGCCGGTATATATACCGTCTCCCGGTACGCAAACCGGTTCATTTTAATCCTCACAAACCGGGTTGGATACCATCCAAGCCTCCACTGAAAGGCTGGCCTGTTTAAGAGTCCATTGTGTCCAATTCCTGGGCTGTGGAACTCCTTTTAAATGCAGACAATGGGGTGACTTTAATCCGAAAATAATCTTCCACGGGTCTAAACGTTTGCTCAGTTTCAAAGAGTTTGCCGCTGGACAGATCTGACCACCCAGTACATGTATTCACACTTTGGTAATCACTACACATACATGTATACTCAGTCAGTCATCGGTCAATAAACTCCCCATTGTCAACACTCTGCAGGGCCATCAGGCAGCAGGCTAGCATAGCTGCCAACTGGTACACATTTTTCATAATTGTTACGAATTTAACTTGGAATTACGAAAATACGAATTGCCTTTAAAAAGTTACGAATTTCAGATTTTCCGCCTAAAATTTAAAAAAATTTGATAATTTTCACAAAAAAAACGATACTATTAATTTTTAAATTGTTATGTTGTCGAATTTGTGTAAAAAAGAGTCGATACCATACCTTTGGAAACGTAGTCATTACACACAATACTTACACACCAAAATATTGCCATTACACTACAGAGTTGTGCCATATCAAATGAAAGCTTATTCCATGCTCTTTCAGACCAACTGTAAAGCTTTACAAAAAATATGTATTTTTAACGCATCATACTTATTTTTGTAGAGTGGGTCATATATTAGGGCTAGCCCTCAATGTTGATTTTGCAAGTAGTCTGCAGATGTCTGTGTACAGTCTGTGGTGGGTAACGGGCCACAAGTCTACAAAGTGCTTCAAGTGTACTCAAGAACAGCTGAGATTGAAAGGCAGTCCCTACTCATTTGTTGTCAGGCTTGTGGTTGGTAACTACAGGGTGGTTAAAAAAAAAGTTAACCCAAGTTTAAGATGATTGTTCACCCACCTTCCTACAATTTGTGTTTACCTGGTGTTGATTAGTAGGGTGTTTAGAAATAATCCTAAAAAAAAATGCTAGGTCTGGCTTAATTGGATCTCAAGATATGGCCCAATACAGATGGCATGTACAAAAACTGGCTTGTCCACGGGAGCTTCATTGTAAATGAAGCATGTTGAAGACAGAAACTAAAGGTAAGAAGCTCCCGGAGATTTCTTGAAGCAATCGACATCCTGTTTAGACACCCTGTTATTACTTCCGATGGACATTGCAGATGCCTTTGAAGATTTCATCTCGCCCGTGGCTGCTGCTCAGACGGTGCTGCGCTCCTGTGCCAAGAAGAGGAAACAGGTCCTACAGAAGACCATGGGGTTCTGTATGCAGACTATGACCACGCCGGGGGTGGAACCCAGGAAAAAAGACGGCGTGATGCACATGGTGGGAACCATGGCCAGCATCATTCTCAAAGTAAGCGTGAAATGGGATCCCATAGACAGTCAGCACCTTCCCATGGAAAACCATGGGTTTCTCCTGTAGGCTATGGCTGTTGCTATGGGCATCACGATCAATCTGAGATTTGAACTCGGGGTAAGAGAATGGTATGCTGCCCATAGTGGGAACCATGGCCGACATCATTCTCAAAGTAAGCGTGAAATGGGATCCCATAGACAGTGAGCACCTTCCCATGGAAAACCATGGGTTTCTCCTGTAGGCCATGGCTGTTGCTATGGGCATCACGATCAATCTGAGATTTGAACTCGGGGGTAAGAGAATGGTATGCTGCCCATAGTGGGAACCATGGCCGACATCATTCTCAAAGTAAGCGTGAAATGGGATCCCATAGACAGTAAGCACCTTCCCATGGAAAACCATGAGTTTCTCCTGTAGGCTATGGCTGTTGCTATGGGCATCACGATCAATCTGAGATTTGAACTCCGGAAAGAGAATGGTATGCTGCCCATAGTGGGAACCATGGCCGACATCATTCTCAAAGTAAGCGTGAAATGGGATCCCATAGACAGTAAGCACCTTCCCATGGAAAACCATGAGTTTCTCCTGTAGGCTATGGCTGTTGCTATGGGCATCACGATCAATCCGTGATTTGAACCCAGGAAAGAGAATGGCATGCTGCTTGTAGTGGGGACCAGAGCAGATTTTAATCTCAAAAAAGAAAACCTTGTATTGTGGGATCCCATGGACTTCTTGTGTCTTCCTTTTGAACAAACTTGGCTTTCTCGACAGCCATGGATTTTTCGAGTATGCCATAGGTATCTATGGGCATCACGATCTTTGATTTGAACTCTAGAAAATATACGGCGTGATGCACGTGGTCGGAACCATGGCAGACATCATTTTCAAAGTAACAGGACTGATCAGGATCTCTGGGCAATAACCAGCTTCACATTGAAAACCTGGGGTTTCTTTAATAGGCCATGGGCGTCGGAATTTTGCGTTCTTGCATCCGTGAAATTGAGCCATGGTCTTTTGACCCTAACCATCCTAAATCCGCCAAAATCCAACACCATGTTGTGTTGTATTTTGATGGGTTCAGGACTGTAGAGCCTTGGCACCATTACTTTACATGGCGCTATGATGCCCCCCAATTTGTCCAAGTCCAAAGAATGTGCCATAGGTATACTGCACAGTGTTGGATTTTGACAGGTTGAGGACACTTCCCAGTAAGTGCCATAGGGGTTATGGTTAATATTGTGGAAAGCACTAACTACAGGTATATATATTTCCCCCTACCCCATGTTGTTTCGAGCAGAAGAAGATGTATAAAGAACGCATGGAACAAGTCTTGGTCAACAATATCTTCCCGGAATTCAAGAGTGAACTTGGCTATATGAGGGCACGGGTGAGTACCTTTTTTTGTCATTTTTTTCCCCCTTGGCGTGGCTTCTGACTCGAGTGCTGTGGATAATGGGATCAACACAGTTGTTCTACCACTTCTTCTGATTGCAGCTACATGCTTCTTAACACCTTGTAGCTGTACGACGGCCATAGCCGCGGTGAGAGACAAGACACCTGGGCCAGTTGACGTGAATAGCCACATTCCTGCTCATGCACGATCCATTCATTATTCAACTGTATTGTTCTTGAAGTGTAATGAATTCGGTCGATTCACAACTCTGTGCGCCGACAGCGGCAAGCCGGGAAAGGCCAATTTCCCACTTCCGGGGTCGACATCGCGTTGTATTAGATGGTGGACAGTACAGCAGTATGGATTTCGCGCGAATGCGAGTGGATGAGTTAGAGCAATTTTTGACTCATCGGGGAATACCTTGTGCGGGAAAGAAGAGAGAAGAGTCGATAGATTTAGCGGAGAAGGGGTGTAAGGGGTATGATTTGATAGAACTAATGTCGACTTTTTCCCATGATGCACCACTGCGTAATTTGGCCTCGCGCCGCACCGAGTTGTGAATCGACTGAATTGAGGGGGCTTTTTCCAACAAAGCTTTTCATTCACACGAAAGGAGGGTTCGACGGGCGATGAATAGGGTCACTCTTTTTCAGTGTGGTGCCTATTTTTCGCATTTACGCTCGACTGCACAGCCCTTTCAGATTAGCGTTATTTTTCCACTCATCTCCCATCCGCCAAAGAAGCGTCGTCCAACCTTTGCAAAATGCACCCGCATTTCCAATCTAAGAATATATGTGATGCATGCGCGAGCTTGACACCGCCTCCACAGAACTTATGAAAATTTTGGTCGACCAGATTAGTGTAAAAATCTATGCAATAATTTCTGCGTAATCATCGCATAATAATGAAGTAGTATATGGGAGGGCCATGTGAATAAGCAATCTGTTATTGAAAGTATTAACAATTAAGATTTCTTCTTGATTAGATTAGGGCTGTTCATTTTTGAATAATTTAGTATTCGATTATTCGAGACTGGGCTTGACTGAATATTCGTATATTCGATACTCGCCGATCAAGTCTTTCAGGCATCTGCCGCAAAAGCATGCCGCGCCGGTAAAAAGTTGCATGCAAAGCACGCCGGTGTTTTACATGCAGCGATCGATATTATAGACCACTCGATGGACATTTGTTTGCATTGTATCAAGATCATTACGAGTACATATAACCTTCTGATAACAAGAAACCAAACTCCAGCCTGAGCTTTTTCAATCATTATTTTAGAAGTGTCAAGGGTTTTACGGTCGGGAACAATAAACCTCTGTCCACAAAAAATGCGGCATTTGACACTGCTAAGCGCCGTAACTTTTCTATTAAAATAGCATCAGAGTCTTATCATTACGTGCATATATATTTTTTTCTCGAATATTCGAACCGGCAAAAAGCTATTCGAATATTCGGTTGATGATCAAATATTCTAATATTCACTATATTCGGGACAGCCCTAGATTAGGGAGGAGTGGTTAATCTGTGGTCGGGCCAGGCCTTTGAAAAGCCATGCCCGGGCCTTCGGGCTTTTACTCTTGCTATTGTGAGCCACAAATCACCTAACAATAGAGCATCAACTAGTCAATAAAGCCCGGCCTCTGCTAGGCCAGGCCTGGTTGTAGCCCCTCCCACACTAATCTGTACCCATTCACGGCTGGATCAAAAGATGCCTCAGCTGTCAGTTACTTCTGGGTGAACAATGGGAGCCGGCTGGACTCCAGAATTAATGGGCAGTTTATTGTGTACAATCAGGGGATTATAGAAGCCCGAAGGCCCGGGCGTTCCAGGGGCTTGGCCAGGCTTTTAAACGGCCTGGCCTGATCACAGATTAACCACTCCACCCTTAGATCTTGTTGTCATCCCTGTGTATTTCCTTTTCCCAACAGGCCAACTACGTTCTGCATCAATTCTGTGAGTCGCACTTCAAGAACGAGCGCAACCTGATGACAGCCCTGGATCTAACGCGAGACAGCCTCATTCACGACAAAGAAATGCCCGTCAAGGTAAAATGCAGGGTTGTTTCAGGCAGTTGGCTGCGTAGAATTCGGCTCTCGCTTATGAATATTCATAAGGTATATTCACATGGTGTATTCATACTCCGACCTTGGAAATTGTGGGGGTTAAATGTAGGGGTGTGCGTTTACGGGTAGTAATGGAACCGGGTACCCGATTTCCGTAGGGGGCAGATACCCGGGTACCCGTGAATATTTTTAGAATCCTCACAAAAACCCGGAAGTAAAGTATTTTCCATCGCGCCCCGCCAACTCTACTGCCAAGCTGCTATCGCGACTGTGCGAGCGCTGCGTTGGCATGCTCACACTTCCGCCTGCGCTTTTTTTTATTCCCCAAGAATAGAATAGAAATTGTAAGTTTGTAAGTGTGAAATAGAATATACATGTAGTAAACCTGAGGTTGAGTCATGTGTCAAAGTTAGTCAGCGATGTTCACCGATGTTTTGCATCATGAAGTTCATTGATCAGCCATCAGTCAGCGAACGGCCTAGCCTACACACTGTGCGCATCACTTATACAGCTGAGATAACTAGTGAATTAAAACTAACAGGGGACAAAAACCGCAAGCTTCCCATCAAAGCTTCTATCTTGTCGGAAACCTTACTCAAAGGACAACTGTAACAAAACAATTGATACAATGTCAACCGCAAGTTAGTTAGCTTTCGGGAATTGTTGGTAATAATACATGGACTCAAAAGGCATCTCTCTAGCTAGCCAAGTGTCAAATCAAAGTTAACACCGACATCCGCAATCTTGACGCTTTGAAATTGTCGGCAAATGAACTCAAACGATGTTTTACTCAAATTTTTTTGTACAATTTATCGGCAAGTAATCAATAGAAAAGGGCGCTTGCCTTTCTGAACGTTGTGTCGAAAATTTACAAAGACAGTTTCGGGTAATAGTATCGATAAAATGGAACCGGATACCCGTAATCAGCGGTCGGGTCACGGGTATCCGGGTACCCGGCACGGCCCTAGTTAAATGGGGCAAAATAGTTTTGTGCTTAGAATTTTTTTTTTTTTTTTAGCTTAGCTGCTCACTTGAATTTGGCCCAGAACTTTCTTTCAATACAGCAACACATCCTGTGAAATTTCAGTTGGTGACCAACCTCATTAATTTTGTCAATGTTTAGGTGGAGGCGGCCATTGCTCTACAGGAACTGATTACCAGTCATGAGGACCAGGCGAAGTTGTACATCCAGCCTCATGTCAAGGACATACTGCAAGGTATGCTGGGATCTGCTCTGTTAAACGGAGTGCTTCCAAATTTAACCCGAACCTTCCCAAAACCTCAAAAATCCTCTTTGCCAAATGGAGGAATTTGGAGGGCTGAGGGTCTTTGGAAGTTGAAGCATCGTAAGGATTTTGCAGGATTGGGGTGCATTAGAGGATTTTGCCGCTTTAGGAAAATGGAGGATCCAGGTCATCAGGCCCAATCTGATGCTGGTTGATTTCGGAGGATTGAGGTTACTGGGGTGTTTATCTAAAACCCACTGGAGGATTTTGCAGGATTCAGGCAGTGGTCCCCAGTAACAAACACTGGAGGATTTGGGAATCGGAGGATATTGGAGGATTCCGGGGCCAATTTCACAGAGCCGCTAAGCATAAAAATGTGCTTCTCACAAAAATGTCTTGCTAAGTAAAAAAAAAAACGGTTTATACCAGCCAGAAGTCCATGAGATTTTCATGCTAAGCAAACAATAGTTGATTATAGGGCTGTCCCGAATATACCAAATATTCTATATTCGATCGTCAAGCGAATATTCGAATACCATTTTGCCAGTTTGAATATTCGAAAAGATATATATGCACGTACAGATACGACTCTGATGCTATTTTAATAGAAAAGTTACGGCGCTTAGCAGTGTCAAATGCCGCATTTTTGTCAATCGCAATTTTTTGTGGACGGAAGTTTATTGTTCCTGTCGGTAAAACCCTTGATACAACAGGGGCATGCAAAAAAATGCTGTTTGAACGGTCCATAATATCAATTGCCATACGTAAAACACCGGCGTGCTTTTATGTGCAATGTTCATTTTACTGGTGTGGCAGGCACTGAAAAACTTGATAGAATATTCGAATATTGCGGTATTATTCGAAAATGATCAGCCGTAGTTGATTACCAATCACAAGCAGTATACAACAGATGGGAATCTGGTTGGTAATCCCTTTTTTTTTATCAAGGAAGAGTTTTCATGCTAAGCAAATTTTTGCGCTTAGCAGCTCTGTAAAATTTGCCCCCCGGGTTACATGCAGGAAAAAACGATGAAGGGAGTTGCGGTTAACCAAAGATTTTGAGAGAGTAACATTGTAGTTTGTCAGCAGTTTCCAAAATTCCAGGTTTTTTTTAGTTTTTTTTAATGTCCCTGTAAAGTCTTTCAGGCCACGCATTTGCTTAGCATAGAAAAGTCTTGCCAGATAAAAGGGTAATAATCCTCTTGAAGCAACGCTGTTTTTTTTTCTTTGCACCCTCCAGCCATGCTCTACGTGATCAGAGAAACGGAGAACGACGACCTGACCGAAGTCTTGCAGCGACTTATCACCACCTACGGCGATGAGATCATCCCGATTGCGGTAGACATCACACAGCACTTGGTGAGTTTCATTGTCTCGGCGAGGGCGAGCTCCATGCTGAGTGTTGGCCCTCTCGTGTCTCGGTTGCGTCTCCAGTGCGCGCAATGTACGCTGCGGTTTTGTACACATTTGGTTTGGAAATAAGTCGCGCTTGACTTTGCATGGAGTTTATTCAGAGTAGGTTGGATTAACCGTAATCCTGCTAAATCCAACAATTTGAATATGATTTTGCATGCACCCTGGCGGTTCAGGGTTTAAGAGCATTAGTTAATCTCTTGGAGCCGTTAGATGGTCGTAGCCGCAGTTTGAGGCAAGACCACTGAGCGGGTTGACTCGACTGGAATCGTACCGATCCTTAACCCCTTGAGTACGGAGGACGCCAAATGGCGCAAAAAACAGTGGCACCAGGCCGGATGACTCCATTTGCCGCTATTTGTGCAGTTTCAATCCATTGTTGGAATATTGTGTATGTTACGCTTGACTGCACAACCACATTGTGTCCGTTTCACTTAGCTGCCAGAGCCGGCACGACACCCCGGCGCCTCCTGTAAATAACCGTACTCAAGGGTCTCAACATCACACAGGACTTTGTGAGACCATTAGTGAAGACTGATCATTGCTTATGATGATAAAATATCGATTGCCGCAGAAATAACGTCACTTTTGAGTTTGGTCGTTTTAGAATTACTGCAGCGATTTCCAATTTGAGTTGAGTGCCTTTCTGCAGATTTGGTTATTTTGAGATTGTGATGATGATCTTTGTTTTACCGTGTTACCTAGGCAGCCACATTCTCCCAGGTGATTGATTCGGAGGAGAGCATGGATGACCGCGCCGCCACGGCCATGGGTATCCTGAACACCATCGAGGCCATCCTGAATGTCGTCGAAGAAAAGCAAGAGGTAAGAAACGATCTTGGACTAGGCAGGGGTGAGATTTTTCTGGATTTTTCCTGATTTCAGGATTTTTGGTGAGCCGTCTTCCAGATTTGCGGAAGATTTTTTGGTCCTGAATTTTGTTGTTATTATTCAAAAATGTGACCCGCTCTGCAAAAAGGGCACATAAGTCGCTGTATGCTTTTACGAGTTATGGGCCGTTCAATGTGAAGAGCGTGAACAATTCTTCAAACAAGTGATTTTGAAGGGAGGGAATTTTTTGCATCTTTGATACCTATATTATTCTATTTCATAACCAAAATCTTTGATTTCAGTGAATAAAGTTGGAAAAAGAATGTGTTTGTGTCGAGTGCTTCCATCTATTGCTTTTTTTTTTTTTTTTTTAAATGGCTTGTTTCTCCAAGTCATTTCAAGAAATTCTTGAAAACAAACATGCAAATTTCCAAATATCTCGTGATTGCAAAATGCTAGAGACCTCAGACATATACCATATGAAAGCTTGTAAAATTGATTTTCCAGCTATATATAAAACACTATTTTCAAATTTTGCAACATAAGGGCCCTTTTTGCAGAGCGGGTCACATATTGGACTGCAACGGGGCCTTTTTTGGGGCTTTCATGGGAATTTACTTTTTATAGAATTTGCCCTCCTTTCAGATTGTCATTCAGCTGGAAGGCATAGTCCTCAACGTGGTAGCAGTCGTCTTGCAGAATAACGTGCTCGGTGAGGACATTTCGGTATTCATATTGTGAATCTGCTTTCAGTGTCTTTTAATTATTGTTCAGCCTTGTTCGCACGGATCTGCTCTTGGTGAAACTCCTGTGACTTTTGATAAGAATTGACAAAATTATGTTCAGTGGGAATAGCTTGAAGATTTTGCTGAGAAATTGTATGGACAACTTTTTTTCTGAAACTTTGCAAGTTCTTCAGTTTAGGCATTCTTCAGTTTTAGCCATTCTCCTGAAGACGGTCAGAGGATGCTGACCGGAACGTCGAGTTTATACCTCTGGTTCGTTTCAGAACCATTCCCTCAATTTGAAAAACATTTCCACACGGCGTTTCAGCAAACCATTCATTTATAAGTATCTCCGCCATGCAAGGCCTCAATTCGCAAAGATTTTACTTTAATACCCCCCACTAAAATAGGTCAAGAACAGCAAAATCTTTGAAAATAACCAACCCTCCTTGAGTACAACTGTCTATAAAACATGTGGCACAACCTGTTATTTCAAGATTTATTTCGGCAAAATCTGTAAAATAAAATGAGAAAGAAATCAACATGTATGTGAACACTTAAATTGAGTGGCTGGTGCTAAGACCTTACACAGAAAACACAAACTTTCTTTCCCTATATTGCACTAAAATGCTCCAACAAAATTCTCAAAATCAAAGGTTGTACCAAGTGTTTATACAATTATGAACACAAATGGGTAGTTTTTTCCTAAGATTTGCTGTTTTTCACCGATTTTGGTGGGGGGGGGGGGGTATTAAAGTAAAATCTTTCCCTCAATTCTTACTTACTGTTGTTCCTCTTCACGTTTCTAGATTTCTATGAGGAGGTCATGTCTCTCATCTTCAGTATGACCTGCACGCACGTATCGCCGCCTCTCTGGCAAGTCTTTGAGATGCTCTACGCCACGTTTGAGCAAGACGGATATGACTACTTTGTGGGTAAGGAGCCACCTATCCACTTTTCACGGATGTGGACTTTTCAAGCAGCTCGGTTGCAGTTTATACCAAATCAACGTGTGTTTTTGAAAAGCTTTAGCTCTGAAAAGAATGTTCCAGTGTTCTTGAGTGAAACAGGTTGTTCTAGGGCTGTTCATTTTTGAATAATTTAGTATTCAAATATTCGAAACTGGGTTTGACCGAATATTTGAATATTCGATACTCGCCGATCAAGTTTTTCAGTGCACGCTGCACCGGTAAAAAAACATTGTACGTAAAAGCATGCCGGTGTTTTACGTATGGTGACTGATATTATGGACCGTTCAAATGGCATTTTTTTGCATGCCCCTGTTGTATCAAGGGTTTTACGGATGGGAACAATAAACCTCCGTCCACAAAAAGTTACGATTGACAAAAATGCGGCATTTGACACTGCTAAGCGCCGTAACTTTTCTATTAAAATAGCATCAGAGTCGTATCCGTACGTGCATATATATCTTTTCGAATATTCGAACTGGCAAAATGGTATTCGCTTGACGATCGAATATTCGGTACATTCGGGACAGCCCTAGGTTGTTCCCAACTATAAACTGTGCACGCGCTCAAACTGGGGCTGTGCATCGGAACCGAGTACCCGACCGCTGATGTCAGGAACCGGTTCCAGATTATGGAATCGAGTACCCGTAACCGAATTAACATTTTACCTAGTAATTTCTCAGACAATGAAAAAGAAATTTTTTTAATGTCATTTGTGGGGAATTTTCAAAATGAAAACCAGGGTACGTGGAAACACAAAACAGATTAACGTTTGTGACGCTTGCGAAAATGCCGTTTGCACCGTAAAACTATAGAGCCCACTGTACACACTTGCATCTTGCTGCAGTGATGCACCGATGTGGTAGTATTAACATGCGGACCTTTACGAACAATATGAACGGCAATTTAATTTGAAGCGATTTCATTTTTTGGGAGTGGCTTCCTTTAACGGGGACCCAGGTACCCGTGATTTTTTTCAAACCGGGTACCCGATTCCCGTACTACCCGTAAATGCACACCCCAAGTCAACTGGCTGATGGAGATAATGCAAGAAGTTTAAAATGGAATTCAAAATGGAATAAAGTTAATTTCAGAAGGGCGGGAGCTTCATTTTTGAAACGTAGAGGAATAAACTTCCGCCAGTTTCTCTCCGACCAAAAATTACATTGTATGTGGATAGTTGACAATGGTACCTCTTCTCTCCACTGCATTGGGTGTAGGGCTGTTCATTTTCGAATAATTTAGTATTCGATTAATTTAGTATTCGATTATTCGAAACTGTGTTTGACTGAATAATCGATACTCGCCAATAAAGTTGTTCACGCGTCGGCTGCAACTGCATGCCGCTCTGGTAAAAAGTTGCACGCGAAGCATGGTGGTGTTTTACGTGCGACGATCGATATTATGGACCGCCCGATCGACTCTTGCCTGTGCCTTAAGATCATTGCGGGCACCTATAACGTTCTGATAACAAGAAACCAAACTAAAGCCTGCCTTTTTGCAGTCATTATATTATAAGTGTCAAGGGTTTTATGGACGGGAACAATAAACTTCCGTCCACAAAAAGTTACCGTCCACAAAAAGTGGCATTTGACACTGCTAAGCGCCGTAACTTTCTATTAAAACAGCATCAGTCGTATTATGTACATGCATATATATTTTTTCGAATATTCGACCCGGTAAAAAGATATTCAAATATTCGGTATATTCGGGACAGCACTAATTGGGGTGGTCGGATTGGTATAGTGGTTTTTTTTTTTTTTCTTGCCTTCCACCTCTGGTGACCCAGGTTCGATTCCCGTCTGGTGCACGGTGTTTATTGGGTTTTCAGTCCCTACCTGACGGCGTGGGTTTACCTCCCGCTACGCATTTCCTTCGTCTTCTGTCAATCAAAAGTTGTCCCTGATGGAGTGGTGATGCACCGGTCAGACTACCCAGGGTAATAATAATAATATTTCTTTTCCCAGAAATGATGCCGGCATTGCACAACTACGTCACGACGGACCCGCCGGCCTTTCTGTCCTCTCCCAGGCACCTTGAGATCATTTACAACATGTGCAAGAAGGTTTGTCGCTCGCTCTCTCCGATAGACTAGCACAAATGATACTAGTAACTTTATCACAAATTGAACATCGAGTTATCCTTTCTTTCATTTTGCATTTTCCCCTTAACCAGTTCGCGTCGGAGGACGTGTTCACACGATCTGGCTGTTTTTATACACGGGGCACGGCTGACGGGTTAAAACGTCAAGCTTGCCTCGACTCACCTCCGGGTGACGTCTCGACACGCTAATCCCTCATTTGTTTTGTACACACACACAAAGTCCGAGAAGTCTGTGGAGGCAGACCGTGTCTTGAACTTGAACTTGGCCGCTGTGCACGGCCGCCTGTTCAGCAAGAAATATTGTACAAATACTGTTGAAATGACTCTTGCAAATCAGTATTTGTGGCGTTTGGCTGTACATGTATATCAGAAGTTGGCTGCTATATTTTGCCTTTTTGAAAAATAGACATTTTCGGCAAAAATAATCCAGGCGTGAACTGGTTAAACAGTACCACCTGTTTAATAGGGATGACCTCCCTAATTTATTCATATTAATGAATATTTTATATTATGTCAATTTGCGTTTGACGTCAAGGTTCTTGAGGAAGAATCGGGGGATGATGCTGAGAGCCACGCTGCCAAATTCCTCGAGGTAGTTCTGCTTCAATTCAAAGGAGAGATCGATCAGGTTGGTGTATAACACCATTTAAGGCTTCAATTTCATAACCTTCAAGAAACAAAATTGGTTATGATCCCCTCCAAGTTTTTGGTGGTAGTGTTTTTTTTTTCACACTGATTAAGGCTGTCCCGAATATACTGAATATTCGATCGTCAACCGAATATTCGAATACCATTTTGCCGGTTCGAATATTCAAGAAAATATGCACGTACAGATATGACTCTGATGCTATTTTAATAGAAAAGTTACAGTGCTAATTAGCAGTGTCAAATGCCGCATTTGTGTTGACATTAACTTTTTTATGGACGGAGATTTATTGTTCCCGTCCATGAAACCCTTGACACTTATAAAAAAATAATGACTGCAAAAACACAGGCTGGAGTTTGGTTTCTTGTTATCGGAACGTTATACGTACCTGTAATGATCTTGATACAACATGTGCATGCAAAAAAGTGTCGATCGACACATAATAATGACCGGCGCGGCATGCAGTTGCGGCTGACAAGTGAAAACCTTGATCGGCGATTATCGAATATTCGGTCAAGCCCAGTTTTGAATTATCGAATACTAAATTATTCGAAAATGAACAGCCCTAACACTGATCCTTTCTTACTGTTTCAAGTTTGAAAATTTTAGGCATATTTTCAAACCAAATTTATAAAAAAATCTGGAGTACTACAACTTTACTTCCAAGAGCTTAGTTGAGGATGGAGCACAAGTGTTGTGAGTACAGAACTATGCCAAATGAGGCCTGTCATGCTGTGGACAGAGATAAATATCACTGAAAAACTACTCCCGAAAGCCTGCAAAAGTCCTAGTTTCATATCCTGATTATGTCCTCCAAAGTCCGACCTTTTTAAATAATTTTTTTTTGGAAATTTGGATCCTATTTTTTTATTTTTTACCTGGGTCTGCTTAAAAGCCTGAAATTATTATTTTGTTTTAGTGTGTCCCCCTCTTCATCGAAGTGGTCTTAACCAGATTGACCAAGGAGGTCAAGACGACGGAGCTGAGACAAATGTGTCTTCAGGTTGTCGTGGCGGCGCTGTACTACAATCCCCTGCTGCTAATGGAAACCCTGGAGAAGATGACGATACCCAACACCAACGAGGCCGTCACGGCGCAGTTTATCAAGCAGTGGTTACACGATACCGACTGCTTCCTCGGGTGAGTCTTTGTCCCTCCAATCAGTAGCAAAGGTCGTCGGGTCGGGTCGGGTCGGGTCAGGGGGGTCGGTCGGGGTCGGTTGATATTTGTTTAGATTATTTTGACTGGATTGTTTCTGTGATTTTAAAGATGTTTCCTTTTAATCGTCCTAGTTGTGTGTATAGTAGATTTAAATAGTGTTTGTTTTGTAGACCCGTGTTGTATTTTAAGTGCTTTTTGAAGTATAAAAACTGACACAATTTAGCCCTTGGCTACAAGATCAATTTGTTTTTAAATAAACCATCAATAATAATAATAATATTAATACAATAAGGGGGAGGGAAGATGAGGTGGTCTCACCAACCGTGGAAGTTACTTCGCTTGGGTCTATAGGTCTGAGAATTGGGATAATTTCTTTGGTATCTATTGAAGATTTATCCTCAATTTAGATCTGGACCCAGGAAAACCGTAAGGGTGGTAGGGCTGGCAACCTAAAATGTGGCCAACCCCACCACCTCTGCCCTTTACCCAGGGTGGCTTCAGCCTTGTATTTTTGCGACTTCCATAAAGAGTATATAAAAAGTATTTCCGAGCCCTAATCAAAGGAGGTGATATGGTCTCATTAGCAGTGGAAGATATACCCTCCTAGGCCTGTAGGTCTGCAAATGGAGATTTCTTTATCCTCTTTAGATCTGGGCCCAAGAAAACCGAAAGGGTGGTAGGGTAGGCAAACCAAAATGTGGCCGTCCCAAGCACCCTGTAGGCCTTCACCAAGAGGGGCTTTTAGCCTTCGATTGGGTGATTTTCATTTGAAAGAAAAGCTAAAAGATCCAATTTTAAAATTCTCTTTAACTGCAAGTTCGTTATGCATTACACATGCCCACGCCACTGTTTTGACACGTTGTCGGAGCAGAACAAGAACAGACTGTCAGATTGTAAAAAAAGAAATAATTTGTGTTAAAATGTGCCTTTGACATCGGCCAATAAAGTCATAAAGGCTACAAAAAACAAAATACACCGTGATACTCTTGCTTATAAAATCCTACCATTTCTGCATTTTTATAAGGATTGTCTGAGGAGTAAAGGGAGCACTGCCTTTCTCAATGTCGGGCCAGGCTGTTGAAAAGCCTGGCCAAGCCCTGGGAACGCCCGGGCCTTTGGGCTTCTATAATCCCCTGGTTGTACACAACAAACTGCCCACAAATGCTGGAGTCCAGCCAGCTCCCATTGTTCACCCAGACTTGATCTCTGGCCCGTGAATGGAATGACAACAAAAGCAATCACTATAGATTAGTGTGGGAGGGGCCACAGCCTGGCCTAGCCTGGCGGAGGCCAGGATTTATCGATTCGTAGATGCTGTATTGTTGGCTGATTTGTGGCTCACAATAGCAAGACTAAAAGCCAGAAGGTCCGGGCGTGGCCGGGCGTTTCAACGGCCTGGCCCGACCATGGGTTAGGCAGTGTTCCCCAAATGACAGTGTTTATATTTGTGTGAAGTGCTAATGGGACACTGAGGATTTAACCAAGGAATGTCGTTGGTTTCAGCCTGCACGATCGTAAGATTTGCGTGCTGGGGATTTGCACGTTGTTGTCGCTGCCTGAAAAGCCTCCCGTCGTCTTGGAGTGCGCCCAGCAGTTCATACCCGCCCTCCTCATGCTGTTTAGAGGTCTGAAGAGAGCATACGAATGTGAGTAGACTATGTACATTCTCAAGGGATCTTTTTAACCCAGTGCCACCAGGCCGGATGACGCCATTTGCCGCTGTTTGTGCAGTTTCAATCCATTGTTAGATTTTTTTGCATGTTACGCTTGGCTGCCAGAGCCGCCGCGACACCCCGACGTCTCCCGTAAAAAAACGTACTCAAGGGGTTAAAAGTCGGATCGTTTATTTGTTATATGTATATGTGACCTGCTCTACAAAAAAGTGTATTATGTCGCACTATGTGAAAACACACACAGGGCTGTTCTATGTGAAGTGGGCGAAACAATCTTCACATAAGTGATTTTTTTGGTTTTTGGTTTTTGGTTTGTTGGCTTCTACTATATTTTCATAATTTATTTTCGGAAACATTAATATTGATGAATACAGATGAAACAAATTAAAATGTTGATAAAAATTACTTCTATCTTATTTCTTTGCACTTTTTGTGTTCAAAGGCCAATATCTCTTAAACGCACTTTCGTTAACTTGGAAAATAGGAGTATACAAATGTCAAGATATCTCGAGAACACAAAATGCCACAAGGGTCAAACCTACACCAAATTGAAGCTTAGGATGTGACAAATTCAATGATGTATATAACTCAATTTTCAAATGTTTGCGACATAATACCCCTTTTTGCAGAGCCGGTCACATATGTGCCCAAAACCTTGTCGGGGGGCTAACGTCCATACAGAAATCTCAATCGTATGTGTACTTTGATTTGACATCAGGCCGAGCAGCAGCAGAGGAGGAAGAATCCGATGAGGAGGGTGACGATAGCGATTACGAGGAACAAGCGCTCGACAGCGACGAAGATGAAATTGACGAGGAAGGGGCCGAGTATCTGGAGCACTTAGAAAAACTCGTGAGTAATCAAAGGAGCAACTGCTGATGAGACTCTTTGTGACTGAATATCCATGGAACCGACTCGGATGTCACAAAAACTTCACAACTGAAACTCCACAGAGGCAGAGGAGCCAATCAACCAATCCATTAATCCTAACCCCTTGAAGTAGTGACCAATCACAGCCATGTGTGCACATCCGTCAGTTAGGGCTGTTCAATTTTCGAATAATTTAGTAATCAGTTTGACCGAATATTCAAACATTCGATACTCTCCGATCAAGTTTTTCACGCCTCGGCTGCAACTACGCTGCATGCTGCGCCGCTAAAAAGTTGCACGCAAAGCACGTTGGTATTTTGCGTGCAGCAATCAATATTGCGGACCGCTCGATCGATACTCTATTGCATGTTTATTATTCCCGTCCGTTAAACCTTTCACACTTCTAAAATAAATACTGCCAAAATGCAGGCTGGAGTTTGTTTTCTTGGGCAAGTATAAAAATATAATGGCGTTCTGCATTAATGGCTACTTGCATTAAGCTCTATTTTGATAAAGGGCTACCATTATTTATATTATACAACACCTGAATAAATCCCGCCATCTGATTGGTGGACCGTCGATAACTCTTATTGAATTATTCGTACCAACGCACGGCACCGCATCAATAGAAGTTCCATAATTCCACGGTCATACTATTAGTGGCGTTACACCACGGCTGTCCTCCACACAAAATGGCGGACGATGTTTGCGAATCACCGTTTTCTCCTAACGGACGATGAAATGTAGGAACTCGTAGGTGATGCTGATGCTGCAAACACAAAGAAACAAATTAAATATGCAGTCAAACGATAAGATGAATTTGCAAGACACGCAGGAACAACAATTGAGCTTTAACTGATTCGGAACTGGACAACTTTTTGTCGTGGTTTTATGCGGGACTGAGAAGGGAAAACAGCACGCGTTGTACACAAAGAAATCCATGCATGCAATCCGACGAGGATTTATTCAGGCGTTGTATAAAACAAATAATAAATGTTTCACATTCATGCAATGGAAGGAATAATTTCATTCGGCTTCGCCTCGTGGAATGGAACATTCAATCTGTCACCTCATGAAATTATTCTTACCATTGCACTCATAAACATCTATTATTTGTATATTATTTATTTCTGGTAATGAGACCAAGGCTTTCTCAATTGTGCATATTGCACTGTAACTCGAAAGCCTGAAGAAACGTCTGAAGAGGAGACAAAGAAATAGTCAGTTTTAGTCCACATGTTGGCCCTGGTGGGGTTCGAACCCGGCCCACAGCAGTGGAAGGGGAAGTACCCCTAGTCGAACCCGACTCCCCACTGAGCTTGGATGTATTATTGATCTTTCCTCAGGCCCAGGGACGGGAGGATAACGAAGACGATGACGAAGAGATGTATGAAGAGACGGTATTAGAAGGATTCAACACCCCTCTGGATGAGGAAGATGGTCCCTTCGATGACGAGTACATGCTCTTCAAGTCCGTTCTTACTAGTAAGTGTATCGGCCAGGGATGTAGTCGAGTCCATCACAAGTCCCTGCAAGTCCATCACAAGCCCTCCAGTCCTAATTCCAATCACAAGCTATTCAAATGAGCTTTGACAAAGGCATTCCTTTGTCATTGTTCAAGTTACTTGTGACCGGCTTTATGAAAGGACTTGCGAACGGACTTGCGAGAGGACTTGTGAAGGATCTTGCAGGGACTCGACTACAACTCTGGTATCAGCAGGCGTATGACAATTCTCACCTGTGACTTTCCTTTGAATTTTCTAAGCCCTTTTTCCTACTTTTTTTTTTGTCCCACAACTCCGAAAAATGAAATCGGCAACATTACGCCGACTATCATGCTCCGTCAAATCATCCGCCATCTTTGGTCGTCTTCTACGTCGCGTAAAATTACGCCATGTTCTTGTAAACCCCCGACTGGTTGGTGGTGTGTGATCTTGTTCCGAGTGCAATGTTCTCGGGTCGCGTTCTCGCCGTTCGGGCGCAAGAACAGGGAACTCGTGTTAAGAACAGACCGCCCGAACTCAGCCCATGGGTTAACTGGTGTTGACTTGATTCTCCTATTGCAGGTATCCAATCCAGCAAGCCAGAGTGGTACAACGCGCTGACATCTCATCTCAACACGGATCAACAGAATGACATGCAGGAGATTGCTAAGATGGCCGACCAGAGGAAAGCAGCCGCAGGTCAGTCTCGAGTCCGAAACTCAAATATGTGACCGGCTCTGCAAAAAGGGGTATTATGGTCGCACACACACACAGGGCAGTTCTATGTGAAGTGGGCGAACAAATCTTCACTTAAGTAATTTTTTTGTTTTTGGTTTCTGTTATATCTATATTTTCAGAATTTATTTTCAGAAACATTAATATTGATGAATAAGGATGAAAAAAAAATGTTGATAAAAATTACTTCTATCTTATTTCTTTGCACTTTTTGTGTTTAAAGGCTTGTATCTCTAAACGCACTTCCGTTAAATTGGGAAAATAGGAGCATACAAATGTCAAGATATCTCAAGAACACAAAATGCCACAGGGGTCAAACCTACACCAAATTAAAGCTTAGGATGTGATAAATTCAACTATTTATATAACTCATTTTTCAAATTTTGCGACTTAATAGCCCTTTTTGCAGAGCCGGTCACATATGATAGATTTGAGTTTCAAGGTAACATTCTATTGTACTAAAACTGAAAACACAGTACGATGTTATTTTACATAAACTAGCATTTTAAGCCATAAAACGAAAATCGATCATCGAAAGGATTTTTGCCTGTAGCTCAGAACGGAGGAATGCAACTTCCGACTGGTCCCTTGTAGGAATGGCGCATATTGCATCTCAATTTTTTTCCCCCCAGTATTCATGAATTTACAGAATGCTTACACGCACCGTAGTCATGACAGCAAATTCTAATTAACCCACATCTGTAAATCAAATCCAAATAATTACACGAGGAAGGACTTTTGAACCATGACTTCGTTGCTAATACTGAGAATTTACAATAGAACAATTCCAGGAAGCGGAACAATTGAACGACCATCTTTCACCGCAACTGGGTCGAACCGGATTTTTCCGGATCGTTATGCCTACATGGGTTTATTCACCATGGCAACCACAAAGTTCTTTGTTTCGTTG
Source organism: Hippasteria phrygiana (assembly GCA_037893225.1). Classification (NCBI taxonomy): domain Eukaryota; kingdom Metazoa; phylum Echinodermata; class Asteroidea; order Valvatida; family Goniasteridae; genus Hippasteria; species Hippasteria phrygiana. The sequence continues at coordinate 1,266,015 of JAZGUH010000179.1, forward strand.
CCTCTTTAAAGGTAGTATACATTAGTTTTTGCTGTAATTTTCAGAAATAAGTGGATTTAGGGGTAAGTATTTTATAGTGTGCTAGCAAATACTAAACACTGACCTGTTTAAAGTTTTGTGTGCAAAGATGCTGGGAGAACAGAGAAAAAAAATGTTGTTTGAGTCGTCTGGTTCCCTGACCATACTTTAGACAAAACGGAGCAATTTATAGAGTCGGGGAATTAACCCTCCTATAGTTGTAACTATCACAGCCTATCAAAAAATCCACCCACCAACTCGCACAGCTTGTGTGTGTTTCAACCTGTCACTTGATAGGTTTTGGTGTGTAGGGTAGTTGGCTCCGTTTTGGCCCTGAGAGAGGGAGGGTTAATGACTGGCTTTTAGCCTGGTCGACTTCCATTAAAAAGTGCATCCAACTCGGTACAAATTCCAATGTGCACGTGTGCTTTCCAAACATGACACACTCGGCAGGCTTCACTCCATGAGGCAAATTCTCATTTAGCGTTCTAGCAATTTGTAATCCTGTGATTGAGTCGGAATCTAATACCAGAATAATCTTGAAAATGAATTAAACTGTTGCAATCTGCTTACTGACTGAATGGGCCTGAAATATACAAATCACAAAATTAGCTGGCCCGACGTTTCAAACTTAAGCAAGTTCTTTCTCAAAGGATAATCTGAAAACTTTTGGTTTAATTTCTTGTCGCAGATTCCCGACAGATTGAGAGGCAAGGTGGATACCAGTTTCAAGCTCCAACGGTCCCCACGAGCTTCAACTTTGGCGGAATGTGATCGTTGCCATTCAGTACCATATCCTCGTGAAATCATGAGCCTTCCTATTACCAAACGTTGGTACAAAATTCTTAATTGACCTATCGCCGTTAATAAGCTTTAGCCAATCAAAACGTCTGTTTAATATCCGACAAACAAAAAAATTTCCAAACACGTACAAGCGGTCGCATCTGCACCTTGTTCATTGAAACGCAATACGCAAACGCACGTCGAACGCAAGTGTCATTCAACCACAGGCATCTTATGATGTGGTCCGTATGTTCACGCACGTAAACACGATAAGAAAGGTTGTCCCCGGCAAGTATCGGAGATACGTGTAGCAAGTGCGCTCCGAGCGCTTGTGCGTGCAGTGTGCCGTGTTACGCACGTGCTGCACATTGGTTCAAGAACTCGCAAACGGCGATCGGGCAATTGTTCCAAACTCCATGATATTAGAAAAGCAATCGGCAAGTTCTTTTTGTTGAGGCCTAAATGCTCGCAGTTGCAAATTACGTTTGTTTCTGTAGTTTTTTCCCTAGAGTTTTTTGCTGTTTTGACACATCAATTAGTTTTCCCACGAGCGTGAGAAGAAACGTTGAATAATGCAGTGTCTGTCCCACATGTTCGGCCCGTTTGACGAGTGGGATTACAAATTTATTCTTCAAGTAAACTTGATGTACAGTAGTATTAAAGGTATCATCACAGTGTCGACTTTCGGTGACGATAAACGTGTACGGTGTACGTTCAGCCGTCAACCCCTTGAGTACGGTTATTTACAGGAGGCGCCGGGGTGTCGCGCCGGCCTTTGAAGCCAAGCGTAACGGCCACAATGTGCTTGTGCAGTCAAGCGTAACACACAATAATCCAACAATGGATTGAAACTGCACAAACAGCGGCAAACGGCGTCATCCGGCCTGGTGGCACTGTTTTTGTTTTTTTGCGCCATTTGGCGTCATCCGTACGCAAGGGGTTAAATGCGTGCGACTTAGACGAGGGCGCACTACATTTGGTTCAAAGGGTTCAATATAGAGCAAGTTCGGGTGCTGCTGACCTAGCCCCTTTTGTCAATTTGCAATTTAAATCATGCATGCGTGGTCTGTTTTTCACTCGAACGCGTCTAGTCAATCGTCTACGTCAAGTCTAGTTAGTGTGTAGGAACAACAAACTGCAAAGAATGTCGTCTGCTAGTTGTTAACGAAGCAAACGTTGGCACTTCATTTCTATTTTCTATTATTTATATCTTCTATTTTCTCGACTTAACTTTAGTGCAATAAATAATTCATTATCTTATTGCAAAGAGTTATTATCATTGGACAAAACCAACAATTTACCGTAAACGTTTGCAAAACTTGCCCAGTTTACCTATCCTCCATCTTTAAAACCGTGACGTAACTCGCGAGTGACTAGAGAAACCATGGTCCGGAGCTAGGTTGATCCAGTTGGACTAGCTAGTCAAACCACGCAGCGTTCGAGTGACATCTAGACTACGGCTAAGTCTAGTCGACTCTAGTCGCCCAACCGAACTTGCTCAAAGTTGTTGTTTTGGATAGACCAATCAGGAACGAGGATTCAAGTTTGCTTGAAGATTAAAGGAACACGTTGCCCCGAAATCCCCCCAAAATTTATTCTCATCGGAGATTTACTTGACCTCTTTCCAAGGTCTGAATGTTAAAATTCTATTATATTGTGTACTATTTTCGGAGAAATGGGAATAAATTAAGCAATGACATTAAGAGATTCATTCAGACTGGTGCTACACAAAGTGCAGCCTGTATGCAACCCAAGTGTCAACGGCACCACTCTGAAATCCAACGGTTGGACTCTCCAAAACAAATGAATTTCGTCAATGATTTTCAGGCAAACAGCGGAAATTCAAGGGATGGTTGTGTACATTTTTATATTCCACTTTTAAATGATCTTTCCAGCTATACATTTGTTAAGACTATTAAGACGATTAGTTGTTTTTTGTAGTGTAATTTGGGCGTCCTTCAACGCAGTGTATCCATCTTAAACAGACATCAAATTGGGTACAGGCAATTGTGAACTAAAGGGCCGGTCACACTGGCCACGAAAACGGTGAGAATAAATGCCATTGATTGGTTGAATTTTCGCATTCCACCCACCAATAGAGAGCGTTTATTCGCATCATTTTTGTTATCGTGGCCAGTGTGACTGACCCTTTAGAGAGATACCTTTTAAATGAGGATTAGAGAGTGTTTGGATGTATAATGATGTTTTAATACTATCCCTCCCAAATCCAAAACTCCACACTCCTTTTTCTGGGTTTTTGATGGATTCCGAATGGAAGAACTTGGGTCCAATTTCATAGGGCTGCTTCAGCAAAAAAATTGGCTTAAGCACAAAAAATATTGCTTAGTGAAATCAGGTTACCAGTTAAAACTCCATGTGACTGTCAAGCTAAGTAAACAGCCAAATACCGGTCACAAGCAAGATTATCAAATGGAGATTTGGTTGGAAAATGGATTTAATTAAGCAAGGGTTTTTTGGCTAATTTTGTGTGTGTGTGTGTGTGTGTATGTGTGTGTGTGTGTGTGTGTGTGTGTGAAATTGGCCCCTGTTCGCTGTAATTCCATATTGGACTTCTTGTCACTTGATTCTTGGAAGTACAAATAAACAGGGCTGTAGTCACAAGTCCAGTCACAAGTCCAGTCACAAGTCCAGTCACAAGTCCAGTCACAAGTCCAGTCACAAGTCCAGTCACAAGTCCAGTCACAAGTCCAGTCACAAGTCCAGTCACAAGTCCAGTCACAAGTCCAGTCACAAGTCCAGTCACAAGTCCAGTCACAAGTCCAGTCACAAGTCCAGTCACAAGTCCAGTCACAAGTCCAGTCACAAGTCCAGTCACAAGTCCAGTCACAAGTCCAGTCACAAGTCACTGGATGAACAATGACAAAGGAATGCCTTTGTCAAAGCTCATTTGAATAGCTTGTGATTGGAATTAGGACTGGAGGGCTTGTGATGGACTTGCGGGGACTTGCAGGGACTTGTGATGGACTCGACTACACTATACAGCCCTGCAAATAAAGTCCCATTTGGTTACTGCACAGTGTTGGGTTTTGGTGGATTCAGAAAGTTTCTATGCGGCTATTACATAATGAGAGATTTGCCATGACGAATTGCGGGCGACAAATAGCCCTCGTCAGGCAGTGCACAGATGGGATACGCCATCAGTATTATAGAATGTGCAGGGAAGGGACCAGGCAGAGTTTGTGCATTGAAGTTTTGTTTACTTTAAAAACAATGTCATGTGGAAGTTTCTTTTTGTTATTAACATCATTTTCGTAAACATCCTGGTTATCAAGGGATTAAAAGTGATTGGCTTACAATGACCATGGAAATGTGTAATGTCTATTGGTAGCAAACATGACCCCCATCAGGCGATTCATTGGCTGATGGAGACTTGGCCATCACACTTATTCCCATTCATAAATGTCTTTTTTTTTTACCGAATTTCTTTAAAATAAATATGATTTAAATGAAGTGTTTGCTTCAGAATCAGTTAAATAAAAACTGGGAAAACCAAGGGCACCGAAACAGTTAACCTGACCCTACGAAGTTATTCATTATTGATAGACTGGGCTATATCGCACTTTTATTCCCATTCTAACTGTCTTTGGGCACCATCTATCTGTCTTTAAAGCCATCCCAGACTGGCGTTACTTTGGGAGAGCTGCATGCAAGGATGGCAGGGTAACCGGTCATTTGTTTTTCCATTTATATGTCCCATGTGATCACCTCTTGACCAATCAGAATTGATCCTCTGCCCAAGGCGTTCAAGATATTTGTTTACTTTCCTGGTGCAGTTACTCTTTTGTTTTTTTAGTTTGCATTACTTTGTTTTGTATGGCTGTTCAACTGTCCTGTTATGCGCAAGTTATATCAAGAAATATAAGGAAAAATCAGTAAAAAAAAAACTAACATTAAATTTACAGGACATTAATATTAATTTGTTGTCAGCGACATCTTAGAGTTAGTCTATATTTGTTTCCAAAGTTGACAAGATCGCTTTATAGAGTGTATGCTGTCAATAATGCCTGTGGATATCTTAAACACACTCGCATTAATTTCTTGCTTGTAGATATATTCCGATATTCCATATTGAAAATCTCCCTTAGGCCCCGTTGGAAGAAAACATTTCTTTTTAAACCAAAACAGAGCAATTGATACTGATTAAAATCCTAACAATTTTATGACTGTTTAAATATTTTGTAAATAGGATTTTTTCTTTTACACCGAAGGAGGAAATTCGTGAAAACAAACATTTGACATATTAACGGAATTAAATGTGTATGCCTGTGAGGATTTCGTTGGGCGGACTTTTTCTTTATCGTTCTTTGATTGGAAGAAGTCCCATTTTTTTTTCTTCAAAAATCCAATGTGCATTAAATAATGAACATCATGAAACGTGTTCGTTTTGCTGTTTTAGTTTTTGTGAGTGATGAAAAGGAGCCATGGAATGTGATGTCTATGACTTGAATAATAAATACTGAACGGTGTTATTTTCATGCTACTATTAGAGTACCGAAGTCTGACGTCAGTTGGCGTGACAACTGGTTCCAAACAAATGGAAATTTCGACTTTTCCTTTGTTAACAGCCAGTCATGCAGACACAACAAAAGTATTCTGGTTCCAAACATTGCATTGACGTCATCAATTCGGTGCTCTTTAAACGTACATGACCTTTCTGCCAGACCAGGGAGTAACTGCAAAATGTAGATTTCCGTGTGAATGCAAATTTGCATATTCATAATCAAAGCATGACGTCACCAGATGCGTAAAAAGGTGTGCTCCAAAGCGTTGTGGGGATTCCATAGTTTAGTTTATTTCCATATTTTTGTGGCGTTATGCTCGTTACAAGGATTTATTTTTATTAAACGGAAATATCGCCCTTTCGCGTGACTAAATGTAAGAGTTTAAAAGAAATGAGAGACTTTCGAGACGCTGGTGGCAGCAGACATACCGGTCCTCTGCTAGTTCTGAGCATGCGTACGGCTGGTGCACAACAGTGGAAAAGGAGGACCGGTATGTCTGCTGCCACCAGCGTCTCAAGTCTTACCATTGAAACCCCCCCCCCCCCCCCCCCCCCCCCCCCCCCCTTTGTCCTTTAGATGAAATGAAAACCAGTATTAAGGTCATAGACATTATTGTTGGGAGAGTTTTAAGTGTGAAAACAGTTAAGCCCGGTTCATACTTCATGCGAAGCGAATTTCATGACGTCAACAATTGAAGTTTCATTGTGACGTTCTCCGTTACCATAACGAATTCGCTTCGCACACGCATTCGCATGAAGTATGAACCGGGCTTTAAACTGCCTATTAAATTACATGGTTCCTTAATCGACGGGGATTTTATAACCGTATACATGTAAATGTAGTGGCGTTATATTACGGCATAAATGTTAAACCATATTGTCAATAGAACTAATCGAAAAAAATAATGGTTGGATCAAAAAGTAGTCCACCAAAGTTGCTGTAACGAAATTGTATGTTGCATAACCATGTACATGTACTTGGTTCATGTGAAGGCTGGGATTAATTTGGTTTATTAAATGTTGTTGAGTTGTCCGTTATTATGTGGAAAATAATGATTTTCAAAAGAAAAAGGAAATGCGAAGGAAGTATGAGTTTACCTTGATTGCGAAGGCCTTGTCCGAAACGGCGACAACTACGGCTGTTGCTAAGGGGTTTCTAAGCCATTAAAATGGCTGCCCTGAACAACAGCCGTATCCGAATTCGATAGAATACTGGTATATGTGTTACTGGTGGACGTGTCCAGGAACTTGATAGCCCTACAGACTTTCAGTTTGCATTCTGTGTGTAAAATCACAATTAAAATCTTCGATCCTTGAACAAAACTCTCACTGCAGATACTCTTCATCACTCCCAAAGAGCGAACGGGTACACGCAAGGTAGCGCATGTAGTGGCAGGACTTGAGTTTTCTGTGTGAACTACTGCTTTCTATAAATATTGACACTATGGTTGTGTGCATATTTCTTTGATTTGTAACCCAATAAACACGTCAACACCCGGTTGCACGCGTACGTCATTCTGCACGAATACGTCATTATCGTAGGCGTACTGTGAACGGCAGATAGTATTGCACGGTCTGAGAATACAAATTGTAAATAAGGTTGTAACTCGGCAAACCGTTACGACCCACGCGATACGAATTGCAGATCAGACAATGCTTTTTATACCTCCATGCTTCAACAAAGAACAACATGGCAACCGAATCTGATGTTTTTCTCACGTGTATTCTTGGTCATAAAACGTCTGCATGTTGTGTGCAGACCATTATAGTCTCTTTGGATCTGTAGTTCCCGTTTTTTAGTGTAGTCCGAAGAACTGACAGTATTTGTCTTAATAATACTATTATTTGCGTCTGTGAAATTTACAGGGGCGAGTGCACCACCCCCCCCTCCCCCTCCCCCACCCCCAACGCCCCTCCCCCTTAGCTACGTTGCTGAGTGGGAGACTGATTTAGATACGTGCCAACACGGGATGGCGCTGTTCCGTTTAGGGGTGCAGACCAAATCACGATTTGCGAGCCCTCAAATTCTCTGCTGTTAGCACATTTTCTGGGCCATGAACTTGAGGGTTTGTAAAAGAGAAGGCCGGAAGCCGTGATGCACAGGACTGCCAGCTTGTATTACTGTGAAATTCGGATGAAATTAGGCCCTACAGGTGCTCTATTTTGCAATGGAGCGTAGGCATCATCTTTCAAGCTGGCGATGGGCTGCGGGACTACCTTTAGGGGGATCATCTTTGGATGGAAATTTCTCCCAAAAGTCATTGGTTAAGGGCCGGTCACACTGGCCACGATAACGAAAACGAAAACTATGCGAATAAACGCTTTCTATTGGTAGGTGGAACGCGCGCGTATTACACGCGTGACAATTCCACCAATCGGTGAAGTTCATTCTCATCGTTTTCGTTATCGTCGTCGTTTATCGTGGCCAGTGTGACCGGCCCTTTAATCCCCATAAAATTGAACAGAAACTTAAAAAAGATGAAATAAGCTTTAATTTGATGGGTGCCTCAAACACATTGGAAAGTCCTGAGTATTTTTCCTGGATTTTTTGGAAGTTGGCGTACTTGTCATTGGGCTCTATGGAAGTTTATTTTACTTGGTACTGTCACAAGGGTGCCTCTTTGTAGCTACGAGGGTCTGTACTGGGAAACTGTTATGTAAACTATGCTAAGTGGGGATGGGCCCCGTCATCAAGGGGGACCCAGGGGGGGCCGCCCCCCCCCCCCCCCCCCGGTGATTAATTGTCCCCCCATCTGTCAAACCATAAGCATTAAGTTTTTTTTTTCTTGTGATGTGGCCCCCCTATAAGGCACTGTGCCCCCCCCCCCCCCCCTATGCCTGGAGCTGGTGACGGGCCTGCATGGGGGTTGGGACACTGTCAGGGTACTACCCCCCCCCCCCCCCCCCACTTTCAAAAGTGTTCCGGCACTCAGGCTGTTCTGAAGACATCAGCGGGTGTAATTTCTGGAGTTTACTAACATCGGGCACTATCCCCGACAATTGTTTTAATGGTTCAACAGCTAAACCTCTGGAGATTGCCAATCTGTTTGCTTTTATGGGCAAATTGCTTGTAACTGCTCAAACAAACCAGATGAAAATGTCATGAATATTTGCTTGATAATTTTGATAATTATATCATTAACCTCAACAGCAGCAACAAAAACGTTTTGATTCAATTGTTTAAATAAAAGTGTTTGTAAAACTGAAAAACGTCTCTCTTTTTAATCTTGGGTAATCTTGGACCGTGGTTTGTGATAAAACACATGCATATAGGACGAGATGAGCCTAAAGTCGCACTAATTGGCTTTCTGAGTTTCAAGTAGAAACAACAATTTTTCACTGAAAAGTCGATTTTGGGATTTTAACATTATACTACATTTGAAAAGTCCTATTTTCTGTCATATTCCAAAGTTTTTAAAACTAAATTCAATCTCGAAATATTTTTGGGGGAAATGATATCTTTTTGAAAATGCATGTTATAATCTGCATAGTTCATATACTTTGAGCTTCATTTTCTCAATATAGGCCTAAGGGGTCAAGATCGACTCTAACAACTTCAAAAGGTTAAAACAGGGCCCATGAAACAATGCAGCAGCAACACATACATCAAATTAAAGCTTATTGCATGTTTGTGTTCTTTTTTAGGAAATACGACAATCTCAACTTTCAACTTTTGCTGCCGGCTTTCTTCCCATTTCGTGATTCTAGGTCACATATATACATATAAACGCGTGTACACTGGCATAAATCGGTCAGGCTAGTGACCCCTTCGGGTCCTCGGCTTCGTCCGGGGGACGGTACCTCTCATGCATCACTCGCAGTGTGGGGTCCATTGACGTCGCGCACAAGCAAGGGCGGATCCAGGGGGGGGGGGGGGGGGAGGGACAAAGAGGGCTATGCCCCCCCCCCCCCCAAAAAAAAAAAAACTGACGTCGCAAAAAGGCAGCCACTGCGTACACCCACCCACAAAACTCAGCTTCTTTTTGGCCCCTCCCAAAAACAATGCAAAACAAAAAGTTTGGCCCCCCCCCCCTAAAAAAAATTGTGTTCTGGATCCGCCCTTGCGCACAAGAAACCTCATTGCCCGTCGAAATGTCTACAATAGAAAACACGAACAAGGTAAATCATCAATGCCGACCCTTCACCTAGTGCAGTGAAGCATGCGTCAAGGTTTCCACCGGCCGGAGCATGCAGAATGCGTAGAAAGCACATAATGGCGGACTATGTTTGCTGTGCTAGCTGAACACCGTCCATATACGTTTGCTAGAATGAGACTCCGTATACGTCTAAAAAGCTACAAATTTATCTCATGCTACAGCCAGTAAGATAGTTCCAGGAAGATTATGTAAGTATCATCATTAACATGAATGCATGCGATATACTCGATAATCATAACTGATCGTTAATACACTAGTTGCGCTTTCACATATTCAATTAGGATGGAGACCTTGAATTATATTTGTATGAAGTATATTTGTATGAATTATATTTCAACACCCAGCTAAATTGTGAACGTCAAAGATTCTACTTTTATAACCCAGCTTTTTTAGGAATAGAAATATTTGAGAAAATAACCACCCGTTCGTGTTAAGAATTGTTGGCAGTTGGCTAATTCACTCATTGGCGGGTGCAGATTTTGTGTGTATGTGATGGAGTGTGTAAATAGAGTACCGAAGTCTGACGTCAGTTACCGCGGCAACATGTTCTAATAAACACATGCAGTTTGGAATGTATTCTGGTTCCAAACATTGCGTTGATTGACGTCATCACTTCGGTACTCTATACCGGCAATCGTGGACTATAGGAACAAAAGAGTTGGGGCATAGACAATGGGTCCACGTTTGACCGAACGTCCACGATTGAAAATCGTACGTGTACAAAACATAGGCATATGGGAGGCCTTCCGAAAAAGTACAAACAAAAGAGGAACAATGGGAGGTCTGCGATTGCAGGTATTTACACAATTTCTGTTTGTCGGGGTGTGTGTTTGTTTGTTTTTGTTTTATGCTTGTACGCCCATACAAAGTTTTACAAACAAAACCAGAAACACTCAGTGTATGGGTCTTATTTCTGTGTGCGGGTAAGAACAAAGGGTTATATGGCGCTACCAACATTGAGAAAAGGATACCTGCCCCCCGCCCCTCACACATCATAGGGAAACGGGCAATGGTTCTTATTCCTGAATGTGACTGTTTATCACACGGTCCGCCTAGTGGAGGCCATGTCTCGTGCTTGAATGAACATGCATAATGCAGGCCTTATGCAGTGGCGGATCTAGGGGGGGGGGGGGGGGGGTTTGGGGGTTTAACCCCCCCCCCCCCCCCCCCCCCCCCCCCCCTTGGGCTGCCCAGTGAAATCGTGATGTGCTTAGAAAAAAATAGAAAATAACCAGTGTCGGGTGTGTAGGCCAATCACCTCAGGTAAACCCCCCCCCCCTTAGTTAAAACCTAGATCCGCCCCTGTTATGGATTCTGAAGAAAATATGAACCGAAAAAAGCAAGGAAAATAGGATTATAGACCTCTGCCTATATACATGTACGTGCATGTATTGTACTTCCGTGTTGAAATTGGATATTGGGGAAGTTGGATTACTTGGAAATGGTACATGTAAGGCATAGGTCGGCCGTGCAGATAGCATCCTGTTGCATTTATGCACGATTTGTACACACCTTGTCATTGTTCTTTTTCAAACAACCCCCCCCCCCCCCCCTTTTTTTTTTCAGTGATACGCAGGATCCAGAAAAGGGTGAGGATATCCTCGCAACAGCCCTCCGCTTGTTCCCTTTTTTATTTTAGGCGTAGCAGTTATGAAGCTCGTCTGCCGACCTCTTTTCCGGGTAGGGTCGAGTCTGACGCTCCCACGGAAAAAAACTTCCAGGGTCCGCGTTGACTGTATTATGCAGGTCCTGTCGTTGACATTGCATTTATTATATGCACAGGCAGGATATCACCCGTGTCTGTGTGTTTTGTTAATTTCCGCTCTAATAGACCGTGCAAGTCTCGCGACTTTATCACAGCTTACGTAAGCATCATCGTGCCCATGGGCGGTGATCCGGGGGGACGGGGCGGGGGCCTAATATTTTGGGGGAGGGGACGGCTATGGCAGTGTCCCCCTAATATAATATACATTTGATGGGTCATTGGCTTTTACATGCACCAGAATACACAAAGACAAAGATCAGCACACATTTTCAAAAATTTCCCAGGACATGTCACGAGAGACACCGATTACAAAACGCTTAACAATTGTTGTTGGTTGTGTGCTTTTTCCTCCGTCCCGTCCCCCAACCTTGACGAGAAATTAACTGCTGGTGGTGCCAAACACCGACTTTCCAACGATCGACTCTCCAACGATCGACTCTAGACTTTTAGTCTGTATTTATCATACAGTGATCCCAAGTTGAGGTCATTTCTTTTTTCATTGTCATTTGGGTCACTAATTTAACATTATTTGCAAATCGCATAACTATTAGGGAAAAAAGTGCCACCCACAATTTTGTTTGCCTCTCGCAGGAATGGTTTGAGGACCGACCGAAATGGTCTCGGCGCAGAGTCTGATCAATACGCCAAGAGCAAACGTGTTCAGAAGCTGCAGGCAGATGTGGACGAGGTTGCCATCATTCTGCACACCAACGTGGAAAAACTCCTTCAACGAGGAGAGAAGCTGGACGATTTGATGGACAATGCCGGTAGGCGCACAGATAAGCTAACGCAGTACCAAATTAGCAGGTATACGGCTACGGCTACGGCTACGGCTGTTACCGCCAACTCCTGAACAACAAGCGTCGTCGTAGCCGCAGCCGCAAATGGCGGACTCTGCCTAATAGGCCTATTATTTTTGAGCGAATGGGGGCGCCGTGGTGACGTCATTTTGGCGACACAACAGGCGTAACATTATCTATTAGACGGTCGACCAATACGGGACCTGCCGCTCTCTCGCCCTGGTACTGAATAATTATTTTGCATATCACAAAATAAATATTATAATTAGGCTATATGGCATTAGTATCTATTCAGTGTAGTCTGACGCTGCAAGAAAATGTTTAAGTGTGACTTGACGCTTTCCACCGGGGACGTCAGGCCTTGTCCGAATTTCGATCACGGCTAAGGGGTTACCGTAGCCGTAAAAATGGCTATACCCTCAGCAACCCCATAGGCGTACGTAGCTGTAGCTGTAGCTGTAGCCGTAGCCGAAACTTCAGACACGGCCTTGCAACAGTGAGGTTTGCGGGTAACTGGTTTTGTTCGCTTATTGCAAAATAACATACCGGTACTGTTCAGACGGACATGCACATGTATGCAAATATAAATGTCTCTCTGTGACAGACGTGTTGGTGGCGCACTTTATCCCGAATTAGAACGACATCGTTCCTATCTCCTCCAAGTTCCCCCCGTGAATGATAAATGAATGACCGATTTTTTTTTCATAGATGATTTGCTAGCGCAGGCATCATCGTTCCAAACAACCGCCAAGAAGGTCAAAGTGAAATATAAATGGAGGAACAGATTGGTAAGCTGTATTTCCCCAACACTTTTAATATAATTAAGACGTGGGCTCGCTGTTGCTTCTTGTTTCGACTTCAATCGTCGTCTTCATACTTTTTGTCTTACTTGAATTCTTTCCTCGTTTCTTAAAGCATATTCATACCTGTCTCTAATGATGTTGTCCATGTGCTTAATAATGACTTGTCTGTTTAACTTAAAATATACTACTTTATCCGGTTACTTGTTTACAAACACAGTACGTTGATACAGAAAGTTAAAAACACTTAAATAACGATAACATTCTTGGAAAACAACACAGACAGGACACGAAACACACACAGTGCAAGGCTGTCTGAGAGACGGACACAAACGTGAAGCAAAACCCTCCGAAGACATTTCGCATATAACAATTATAATTGCAGTAATGTATATTTTTCTGTATTTCCCATTGTAGTATATCGTCTTCGGTGTTGTTACTGTGCTGATTATTATTGCTGTCATAGTTGTTTGTAAGTATCAATCGATAAGCACTTTCTTTGCTGAAACTACGCACCAGTGTTGAAGCAAAGGCCTGACCCCCAAGGCCAAGGCTTCGACCATCAAGGCCCAAAGGCCAAGGCCATAGACAAAATAGGGCGTGGTATATAGGGCCTTGGCTTGGACCTTAAGGGCGGAAGCCTTGGCCTTGGGGCCATGCCTTTGCTTCAACATGCACGTGCAGTTTTATCATAGGCCTACTGGCACGTTGTGAAATGTGGAATCCTAAAGGAATCTTGAATGAGGAGGTATGAGGGGACACTAGTTAAGCTGTCACTTTTGACTTGATCTACATTATTTTGTATCATCGATGAATGAGGGGCATGTTATTCCAGTGTGATTATGTGTAGAAACTACCTAGTACTGTAAACCTTACTTCTGTCTAGAACATGATGTGAGAATTGTTGGGACCTTCTACAAGTTCTTTTTGTGTATAATGGCAGTTTGTTTTCCATCGACATCAACCAACCCATGTGTAAATCCTGTAGATTACGACCAGGCGTGCCATAACCATTCTGATTTCAAAAGTGGCCAACCAGGTTCCCGTTCAACCGAAATGGTCTAACTGCAAGGTCTACCTGAGTTTGACCAAACTGTCCTATACAAGGTCTACCTCAGTTTGACCAAAATGGTCTACCAGGTCTCCCTAAGTTTGACCAAAATGGTCTACCAGGCTACTTAAGTTACACCAAAATGGTCTACCAGGTCTACCAGGTCTACCCGAGTTTGAACAAAAAGGCCGATTTTTTGTTTTTTTTACATTTCCAAAGTAAACAAAGAAACTGGCAGGAGCGGGATTCGAACCTGCGACCTCCGGGTTACCGTACCGGCGCTCTACCAACTGAGCTATCCTGCCCTATGTTGGCGGTCTCCCAAATTGTCAGTATCTTTGTTCGGGTGGGCGTGTTTATTTTTGATGCATTTGTTTTATTTTGTGCAGGTATAATCCGGCCTTGGGAAACCGCGTGATCGGCCGTCTTGGTGTCACGTATGGATCGTTCTGCACACGGCTGCATTATGAGATTCCATTTTGGTATAACACAAAGGATTCTTAGACCGGTTCCCGCCCCAAATTATTTGGGGCGGAAGGCCATTTGTTTTTCGTAGACCAGAATTGCCATAATGCATATTCATGATTAAGTTAACTTATACAATAAGCACCACACGAGGGCGCTAGATATGGTGACGCGTCTTATCAGACAACTGTATAAGGTTGCAGTAAAACCGATTTGGCCGATCTGATGTTGTGGCTGTGATTGGTATAGAGCGTAAGGCTTTGGAGCACGAGGCTTGGGTTCGAATCCTTTGCTCTGTTTATATTTATTTTTCTTGTACTAATTGTGGTCTTGAGGATTTTATTTCAAGGGAAAAGAAGTCTGAGAACCTGTCTTGCAAGTACACAGAAACACTCTGGCATTTCTGGCCTACGAAAAAGAAAATTGCGGCTGGTATATAGCTAGCACGGATATGGCTCGTTTGAATGGCCCTCATGTGCGCAAGCCTTGTAATAATATTCTATTTTTTTATGATCTTAATGCTGTTTTCATTTTCAAGTTTAAATCATAGAGACCTTTATTTTTTTAAATGCACGTGTTTTGGCAAGTATTTACAGTGCCTAGGAACATCGCCATGCGTTTTGGGCACATCAGTATAAACACCCTCACTCGCATATCAGAGGAAATCTTCCGCATATGCTATTAGTAATACACTCTGACGGTCACCATGTTCGAAGTGGGAACGACAATGGAGGGACCGGGAACAAGTCCAGTTATAAACGTTACCCCAAATATTCCAAACATAATATAGTCGAGAATAGATATGTACAAAATAGTCACCGTTCACATTTTGGTATTTATAATTAGATATAAATAGATACGATTTGAAGCTTTGCATGGTGGGTGCGATATGTGAGAGACTGGGATTTCGGGTAACACCATGTAAAATAAATCTCTTCTAGGAAGAAGTGTGGTTCTGAAAATAACCGGGATGAGTGTGTAACTCGACGTTTCGGACAGTGTGCTCTGTCCGTCCTCACACTCCTGAGGACGGACAGAGCACACACATCCGCGTTTTTGCATCCCTGTGGAGACATGGTATTGTTCTCCCCTTTGTCCCTGTACTTAAGCAAACCCCCATAGACTTTGTACACAAAATTCCTTGTGGAGACAACCTAACCCATAGAATTGCCCTGTGGAGACCCATTCAGTCCCTTTGTCTCTATTGTTTCATGTCTCCCGGGTACGGTATATCTCTCCACTGTCCGAAACGTCGAGTCACACACTCATCCCGGTTCTTTCATCCGTTCTAATGGCTATATTATATTATTTGTTGAAATAAATAATGTTTTGATGAACTGTTTATATTGAGAAGAATTCAGGGCAGATCCAGAATTGTGGGTTTTTCTCTTTTGGGGTAAAAGGAGGGGTGAGGTCTGACAAATTTGTGTTTTTTTACGAGTAAAGCAACGGAAAAAGTTGGGCCAAGGCACCTTGTCTGAAACTGTAACGCTTCGATAAAGAAGAAATATCAGAGGTTTTATTAAAACATTCTCGATTTATTTCAACTTCAAACTTGTTTCTCTTTTTAGTGATAACATTTGTCTCGTTCCTATTTTGCTCGGTCCCCGCGTCCTATTCTTAATTCAAAATTCTTAATTTGTTACTATAGGGCCGATTCATTTTTGCGGAATGTCCAAGTGCAAAGCTTAAATAACGTATCTAATGCTAACAAGCAATTTAATTTGAAAATCTACTTTTCGGGGTGCCACGCTTAAAACGCTCGGACACAACATTTTTAAGACATCAGCGACGAAAACCGCAAGGGCGCAATGGAAAAAAGAGAGTACTGCGACACTCACCTAAAATGTACGGTGGAGCCTATAGAATCGATACTCGGGAAAATTATGAAATGATAAAAGGGAATCCTGAGTCTTAAGAAAATAAGCGAGTTCGGTATCTCAAAGGTCAAAGGTCATTCGGGATAAAATTGCTGCCGTGTGTCACGCAATGTTACGCGAACGCCCATTCTAATTGAATTTAACACCTACTTGCGTTCACACGCGCGCGTTAGGTCACGCGGGTCATTCGGGATCAAATGTCATTGTGCACATGCTAAGTTGAAATACCGAACTGGCTTATTCATACGTCGAACGGGGGGATGGGGACACAAGTCGGGAAGCGAGTATCTAAATTTGTTCATTCATCCATGATGGTGCATACCGCGACTTTTGGGATTTCAGGCAATTGAAAGGGATTCTGCCTTGTGGAATAGTCCACTGAGGTGTGTCTGTTTATGTTTTTACTGCCAAATCAAGATTGGGGGAGGAGGAGGGGGCGGGACCCACATAATGTATATATGACAAGGGAAAATTATTGGGGGACACTGTAATAGCCACCCCCTCCACCCAAAATGTTGGGGGGGGGTGGGAATGGGTCCCCTGGATCGCCGCCCATGCATGGCCACATCCATGGAAATCAAATTTGAAGGTTACTTTTTACTACGTATAGCCTATTAATGCTCACCATCTATAAATATTTTGAATCACTACGAAAATCAGTGATTAGATAAAACAAGTTCTTAAGTGCTAAAATCATTCTCAGAAATTAACCCCTATTTGAAAATGGAAGCTGCCATTAGTTTTGCATAATCATGCATAATTATTAAGATTCAGGAATGTTTGACTCCCCGGGCCACACGTAGCAGTACCGGTTTATGCTCCATGGGAGACGGACGCAGCTCGCCTTGGACGGGGCTTTGAATTACTGAAGACTTCACCATGCGTACGGATGGGGTGCCCGTGGCAATATGGCTGGGAGTGGCACTGTTCTTGATCTGTTATTGCCCCGTGAGTGTGATCATTGAGATGCCTTGTCATTATCTTGAAATTTGATATGTTGGTTGCTGCTAAGATTAAAAAGATAAAAATAATTAGGAAAGGCAATTTTATTCTTTTCATTATGAATTTTTAAGATTTTACTTTAATACGCCACCAAAATGGCTCAGGGCCCTGCAACAAAAACTTGGAAAATAGCCAACCCTCAATGGTAATAACTGTCTAAACATGTGACACTATCAGTCTCTTTGAGATCGATTCAGGGTGTCTGCAAAATCCGTGAAAAATTAGGCCAAATTAAGCCAGTTCGGAATTTCACCTGCGCATGTGCACAATGACATTTTATCCCGAATGACCCGCGCGACCTAACGCGAGCCTGTGAACGCAAAAGGTGGTCGCACAACGCGCACGTGTTAAATTAAATCAAGAATGGGCGTTCGCGTAACATGGCGTGACATTACGTCAGCAATTTTATCCCGAAGAACCTTTGAGCTTTGAGATACCGATCCGGCTTATTAAAACTGAATGCACATGAACACATGCCAAGAACATCTTACACAGCAAACACAAACTTTCTCCAGCTATATTGCACGGAAATTTCCTGCCAAAAGTCTCGAGCTTTAATGGATGGTAATTTTTCTGTTCCCGACCCATTTTGGCGGACATTAAAGTACAATCTTTCATGTGAGTAGTACAAGAAACTCATACCTTTTTGTCACTTTGAATGTATACCCTTATTATAGGAGGTCTCGTGCCAAACTCACCAATGGAAAAATCGGTACTCGTCTTGTAGTGCCCTCTGCGGTGGAGGTAGGTACAGGCATTTTCTACGCGTCATTTAACGGTCGCTAAATATATTCGTGCTGGCTTCTTTAAAGTGCGAACAAAAAAGTTAACGGAACTTAATTTATGAAATTAATTACTATAAAAATATCGCATGATGAATCCAGCGGATATCGCCCAATTTAGTGTATCCACGTAGCCTACTCTCTGCTCTTTAAGATGATAGGTACGTCATCACTTACCCAAATCAGTCCACGGATCACTGCACGAATGTTAATAATTAACAAAACTTGTATCTTTGCAAAGCTCTTTTACTGTAACTCTTTTTAGTCTATGTAAATTTGTTCTAAATCGCAAATACCGTTTGTATTTTGCATAACGATCAAAAGACAGTGTGAAGGAAAATGGAGCAATTAATGTTTGTGCCTTTTTCCTTCCCACATTGTATTTTGACTATTGTGCGAATAATCCAGAAGTGTCCGGCCGCTGGTTTTTATTTAATATGAAGAATTAATAGGAATTAGAGTCGTCCAAAAATGTTAATTTAAAGTCATGGAGCCGAGCCGTTATTTCGCTCATGCCAACCGCCCATACTGGGCGTTGGGTAGGTCTGATGTGCTTTGAGCTCTGATTGGATAGATTTTGTGTGACCTGAGGTCGCCAATTCCGGAGGTCGCCAGCTTGCGCTCGTGCAATGCGAAAGGTCATGGTGCGTTACCCAGAATGCCGTGCGTTTTCCTTCACAGAAATCTGTGAAGTGCATTAGACCTTCCCATGCTCAGCGCTCAGTAGTATGGGCGGTGGGCACGAGCGAAAGCCGTTATACAAAGTGGTATATAAATGTTATCCTTCGCAGGCATTCAGTCTCTCCAGAAATTTTGCTTCACGACAGAGCCCATCCCCAAACCAGCTCTTCCCTCGTTCTGCATTGGGATTCCTATCCGCGAGAAAGATGTTATCACCTGCAATACGTTCCCCTGCGGCGGTGAGTAAACAGAGGACAAAAAAGGTGAAGGTGAATTTCAGTCACTATGAAATACAGGCTCATTGGTAGTATTGCGCATGCCTGTTGAGGAGAGTGGCCAGTCACGTGAGAGGGTTTAACCAATAATAGGGGAAATGAGTCAAATTTTCATGGGACGAGTCGGATATTCATGACACCGAAAAAAGAAGCCCGATATATAAACTTTTTTCAAAGTACAAGTCCTTCACTCGTTTTACACAATGAGACCTCTTCATTTAGTTTTATTTAAGATTTTTTTCAGTAGTTACCTCCTGAATGTTCAGATTGACTCATCTGAACAACCTTCCACCCAAACAACCCCCCCCCCCCCCAGAGCATAATGAGACGCGCCCACTTACTCTCACATCACAGCCACTAGAGTCGGAATGATTTTTATGGGACGGGGAACTAGTCTATGGTTGGTCCTCTTGGTGGCGCTATTTGTCACAAGCGTGCCGCGAAAAAATGAATGGTATTTAACAGTTAAACTGCCTGAACATGTGGAAGTGCAGGTCAACATTTTATTTATTTATTTTTTTGGGCGAGGGTGGGGGGTGTGGGGTGTGGGGTGGGGGAGGCTATGTTTTACGCTTGTGACTTCATAATCCTTCTCTATATCATGGAGGTAGGTATCAACCGATAGATTAACCAAACATTTTCCTGATCAGTTGTTAATACGCTAACTTGTTAAATGTTAGTCTGTGAATCCCTGGTCGATCGTGATTTCCTATTCAAAATGGACATGAGGATTAAGAGGATGTGATTTTAACAATGAGGGTCCAAAATCACATCCTACTCTATTTAAAATCACATCTGAAGCCTGTGAACTATTTATCCCACCCTGGCAAAGAGTACTCCTAGAACTATGAGGTTCCTTCATGTCAGGAACCTCATAGTTCTAGGAGTAGGCAAAGAGTACGTGACTTCTGGGTTTAAAAGCTTAGTTAAAGTTAAACCGCATTGTGATTCTGGACTCTGGATGTGATTTTGCCTTTTTGGACGCTCATTGTTAGAATCACATTCTCTTAATCCTCCTGACCTGTCCATTCTGAATAGGAAATCACATCCAAGGGGTTCATAGTGTTCGGCCTGCTTAGTTATAGCAATACAATTACAACACATTTAGGGCTATAGTATTTATTTATTTTAGCGTTAGCCCTATAGACAGTCTAGACGGACATCACGATATGGCTAGGGTTATAGGAACTTGAAGGTCTGTACGATAATGAATTACATAAAGAAAATAGGATTTTAACCCTAACCCCTGTGGCACTTTTACTGGGAAGTCGCCCGAATCTCTTAAAATCTAACACTGTGCAGTAAACCTATGCCTATGCCTGGCACATTCTTTGTACTTGAAAAAAAATTAAGGGCATCGCAATTCGCATGATGTACAGTAATGGTGCTGATTAGCCTGTACAGTCACGACCCCATCAAAATAAAAACACCATGGTGTTGGATTTTTGCAGATTTGGGATGGTAGGGTTAGGCTAATGTACACTGTTTTTATTGCTTAAGTTTGAGTTTTCAAATTGTTAACTTTTTTGCAGCATGTGAGCGGACCTTCAACAGTTCGAGTGCAACAATCACTTCGCCCCATTATCCCGACAAGTTTTCGATATCTAGATACTGCCGTTTGTTCATCACCCTACCAGTCGACAAGCGTGTGGTATTGCGTTTCTCGGAGTTTGTACTGGAGGGGCTGAATCTTGCAGCCTTCTCACGCCTGACCGAGAGCAGTGTATGCCTGTGCGGCACTCTAGTCCAGGTAACGTGTCAAAAGATATTTGTCCCCAGTTAATTCACTATTTAACAGATTGACAATGATGTATATTGAATGTGTTGCGATCGGTGGATCGGGACAATCACACGATTGCACAGCATAATCTGTCATTTCATGTCTGAACAAGCGATCTTGCAAACTATAGTCTATACTGTTTTTGTATTTAACTGACCATACTTCATCCTGTTTAGATATGACTTTCACTTTAACAGCATGTAACTTTCAACAAACTTGCCTCAACATTTTGCGATGATACAGGCAGGAAAAGTCACTGTGTGCTTGGAATCATCTGAATAGTTCGCTAAGATTATCATGTTGAATATGAGCAAGCTTATTTTTGTGGATAGAGGGCAGGGTTTTGATTTATAAGGGAAATTATTGGGGAAAACGGCAACGTCTCTGACTGCAAAAAAAGGTAGGAAAGTCACATTTTCTTTGAAAGTGCATTTCAAAATTACAACAAACATGAGTTAATCTAAAGAAAAAAGACTGATTTAGCCTGCAAAAGTCACTTTGGTACTGTAAAGTCATCTGCAAAAGTCAGTTTTGAACGGAACGCATAAAAAAATGGTGTCCTAAAGGTAATGATTTCCAAACGTGGCTTGTGACAATATTTTGTTCTGAATCTAATCTACGTATAGATAAGCGATCAGGAGACAAACGGAAGGACCGACACCTACTGCGGCACCAAGCAGCCTTTCAGCTGGGTGTCAGATTCCAACTCGGTGCTGCTCGAGTTTGTAACGGAGTCGTCCCACCTCTTCAACCGTTTCAAGGGTCATTATGAAGGCATCCCTGCTAAGCCCTGTACGTATCAGTTTTTATAACACCTCATCCACAGATTCTGTGTCTTGATTGGCCGAGAGCGAGTCACATGGCATTTTCTATTTTTGCTATCTTACTGTGCACGGCCAAAAGCACTATACCCGTAGCAACCAAAGTACTATACACATGGTGCGGTATTTGTGTGCGCGTTGAGCGTTGCGCATAACGCTTATTGTTCCAAAGTGCCAGCGCTACAGAGCTGGGTTCAAACATTTCGTTCGGAGGTGTTTTGAAAAGAGCTAAAAAAAAATTCACTAATTTTGTATTAAAATAGAAGTCCATTTTAACTGTATTTAGATTTAAATAATGTTAAAATTATTAAATCAAGCAGAATCTGTGGGTGGGGTGTTATAAAACAAACATTTACTGCTTTATCTCGTGGTGTGGTAAAACTAGCCTCCCTCGGTGATCCATGGAGCATTCTATTTTCCCTGGGCTTCGCCTCGGGAAAATCGAATGCTCAATGGATCACCTCGGGAGGCTAGTTTTACTACACCACTTGAAGCAGTAAATATTTGTATAATACATGGTGTCAAAACTGCGTCTATTTTCGTTTGTCAAATCCCTAGTTGAAGTGTTTCTTTCCTCGTCTTCCTTTCCTCGTCTTTAACCTCTCGACCAAGGTTTGAAATGGGGCTGTTCATTTTCTAATAATTTAGTATTCGATTATTTGAAACTTGGTTTGACTGAATATTCGAATATTCGATACCGGTATGGCGCTGAACAAGTTTTTCACGGATCAGCTGTAATTGAATACCGCGCCGGTAAAAAGTTGCACGCAAAGCACGCCAGTCTTTTATGTGACCAATTTCTGCGTTTTTGCAATAAATTATAAGTATTAGAGGTTTTACGGACGGGAACAATAAACCGTCCACAAAAAAGAAGTCTTTAAAAAAATGCAGGGTTAGACACTAAGCGCCGTAACTTTTCTATTGACCCTAACTTTAACCGAATACTACAAAATACTACTTGAGTAAAGTAGTATGCAGTACTTTTACTACACTGGCCTATGAGAATTGAGTAATATTTTGTAGTACAGTGTACTGTACCCCAAATGAATGCCTAGGACGTTAGGGTTAAAATAGCAACAGTCGTTATCTGTATTTGCATATTTTTTTCTTGAATGTTCAAACCGGCAAAAAGGTATTCAAATATTCGTGTTTTTTTCGGGACAGCCCTAGTTTAAAACCTACCTTGGCCACCGATTAAATTAGGTTATCAGTCCCTGCCTGATTTCTTTGGTTTCCCCAGAATATCATTTGGATTTTCCTTCCATTTCTAAATGGAAGTTTGCTTTATCGGCGTCTCCCAGTTTTCTGGAGGATTCGGGCACTTTTCAGGAATTCTTGGTTTTCAAAAAAATTAGATAACTGTTTTGTATCGAAATGGAAGGCTTGAGGCCACTCGAGGTGTGGGCTACAGAGGAAAGTGTGGAAGAACCAGCCCCTTGCACTGAAACAAGACAAGATAATCTGATCTCTTCACAGTATGAATAGGGTCGGGATGGGTAACTAGTCCACTGCAAGGCATTAATAATGCCTCTACCCATATTAAGCGTAGAAGTGCTACAGCCCAGGACTGGGCTCGAACCCACAACTTGCCGAATTTCCTGCAGACCACGAATTCAATGCTCCAAACCACAAGCCCATTAATATTTCCTTCCCTTTTACCCTAACCCAGCTTGTTACGAATACAGAGATCTCACTGAGGTGGACAAGGGTTACGTGCGTTCTCCCGGCTACCCGAATAAGTACGCCAACAATGGGCATTGCGAGTTTGTTCTGCATGCGGACCCAGCCCACGCCATCGCGCTTACCATCGTGGAATTTCAGTTGGAGCCGAGCCCAGACTGCGACCTGGACTACCTGTCGGTAAGTTTGAGTTTTATTGAATGACTTGGCCAGGCAGTTTCCTAGGTGGTTTGTTGGATGCTGAGGCCGAGTAAAAAAACCAAAACATGTTTCATGTCCGGGTTTTCCCAAAAAAGGAGGAAGGGGCTTTTTATTTTTTATTTTTAAGATGGCCGTCATTTAAAAAAAAATCTGGCAACCAAATTTAAACATATTTAAAGTGTTTTTTAGTATGTTTGTAGCACCATATAAAAAAAAAACTTCCGACGCGCAAGTATTTATTTTCCGATTGACTGGTTGACATTTTTGTTTTTTTATACATTTTTCTGTGGTAAAAAAAAATCCAGGCGGCCTCCAAAAAATGAAGCGGGCGTGGACGCGAAACATGCATTTTTAAAAATTTCGCCCAAGATAAAAATATTTAATCTTTGAGTGATCTGCTTGGCTGATTGGGTGGTTCCATTAACCCCTTGCGTCCGGAGGATGTCTATAGAAAATTACCACCTTTCCGGATAACGTCTATACATGCATTCTCTGCATTTTCAATGCATTGTAGGATTATTGTGTGCGTTACGCTTGGCTGCACAAATTTCCAGGTACACTTTGGGCACATGATTTGTAGACAGCGTTTCAAGAACTTGATGGACATTTGTGGCAGATGTGTTGATTTTTTTGTTTCCAGGTGGAAGATTTGTTCAGTGAGCGTCGGCAGATATTTTGCGGTACACGCGGGGATGCGTCGTGGACTTCGGACTCCAATGAAGTTTTGCTCACGTTTCACTCCAATGCTGACGATGCCTACAAGGGCTTTGTGATGTTGTACATGACGGAGGATCGAGCCCTAGGTATGCACTTGATAAAATCTTTTTGAAGTTTGATATCGTTTTAAAATGTTGTATATTACCAACACTTTTGGATCCTTCAAAATCCTTCGTGGGATTTGAGGAATTTCAGTCCCTGCCTGATTCCGTGTGTTTCCCCAGAATTTCATTCCGGGGTTTCCCTCACATCTTGAAAAAAAATTTTCATCTTGGAAAGGAGGTTGCACCTGGAAGAGGTATCTTCTGTGAGGAGGTTTTGGCCCTGATGAAAAGAGCTAGGGTCTCTCGCAATCTCACTATTTCATCATTGGCTCTTTTCAGACCTCAACATTTTCTCACAAGAAATACCTTTCCATGGTGTACCGACAACCTACGTTGCAGCTTACAACTCCACCATGCAATGCTTCAAATAACGTTCACCTTCTTCCCACAGGTTTCTTCAGGCTTTCAAGCCACAGTGTGATTTTGAGGAATCCTTGGTTTCATTACCATAAGGAATTAAAATAGAAAAGCGTCAAACAAACCATAAGCGAAACTGACTAATCAGTTTCCCTTGTGGTTTGTTTGACGAATTACAAATTAAAGTCGTATCCTCATTGAGTGATCCTCACAATGTCGTTTCCCAGGTTGTATTGTAAAATTGGGTGTGATCCCTGGCTATACGGCATTATGGGTTTATGACTTCTGACCAGCGCCCCCTAACAAAGACGATAACAATTTGGGAGACGGCCAACATCGAGCAAGATAGCTCAGTTGGTAGATCGCCGGTACGGTATTCCGGGGGTCACAGGTTCAAATCCCACTCCTTACCGTTTTCTTTTTTCCTTTTGAAAATGTATTAAAAAGCCACGATAATGCACATATTGTTGTAGGACAGTTATTCTAGGTTATTCAAGCATGTGTAAAAACAAGTTGGAATGGATTAAATTTTTTTTTTTATGCAAATCGCCCATCACAAGGCCAAAGGCCACTCAAGGTGTGGGCTACAGAGGAAAGTGTGGAAGAACCAGCCCCTCGCACTGAAACAAGACGAGATAATCTGATCTCTTCACAATATGAATATATTGGGCGTAGAAGTACTATAGCCCAGGACTGGGCTCGAACCCACAACCACAAATTCAATGCTCCAAACCACTAAGGCCACGGCACTTCCACAAAATATCCATTGCGTGTTTCCATTGAAACCGTATAGAGGGCAGTCAGCTGTTTACGGATCCAGAGGGTACCATCACCTCGCCTGGTTTTCCTGTGATCTACCCCCCTGCCACTGAGGCCCACTACCGCATCTACACCGAGCCAGCCAAGATCGTAGTGGTCAAGTTTACCGAGTTCCATACGGAGAGGGACGACCGCCAGGGCCAGCCAATCCTGGTCCCGCGGGCTCGTCGGAGTACGCTGGATACACTGCAGTATGAGGAAGGGTATCCGTGCATCAGGGCAGACCATGTTGAAGTAAGTACAGATATTCATTAGACATAACTAGGCCCTGATGAGCCAAGTAGCCTCGAGACTCGAGTAATCTTGCCAGTTTTCTTTGTTCACTTTGAAAATGTATTAAAAATTTACCTAGTCAGTTTCCCTTGTGGATTGTTTGACGAATAAAAAAGAGATGCTTAATTATCATGAAATACCTTACTTGACTGTAAGTAAATGAGTCTCAAGCACCCTGAGAAATCGTGTCACCTGGTATGTCATTTTCAGAAGTGGAATTTTTGTATTAATTTCCAGCGATCGTCGGCCGACAATTGTTGGAAATAGTCTAGCTCCCCGACCTTATAATTCCCAGACGTCTTTAAATTGCTCCATTTTGTTTGAAGTAGGGTCAGGGAGCCAGACTACAAGAACAGCATTTTGTTCTGTTTTCCCAGCATCTATGACCACAAAACGTCAAATATATTGTAGGTCTGAGTTAGTGTTTGGTATAATTACAGCAAAAATATACTACCTTTAAGTACACATCTACTATTACTTCCGATGTAAATAAAAAAAACCTAATTTCAACAGCACGTCGATATTTACAGTGAAATATTGTAGTATTGCACATGCCTTAAGTGATCTATGAATCAATTATTGGTAGAGTGGCCGGTCAGTACGTGAGAGGGTTTTTAACCAATAATAGGGAAGAGGAGTCGGATATTCATGACACCGGCACCTGGGAATGAGCTTGACCTCTGTATGGGCACATAGCCGAAAATAAGTAGAACAAAATGCGGGTTACAAGAATGCCCTGGTTTGATTTGCATTTTGTAAATAGGAGAATTGTACTATTCTGCGTCATTTTGATGCAGTGAAGAAACCAATTCCATCTCCTTCTTTTTTTAATACACTCGACTTGTAGATCGAGGATAAGCTAGAGGGCGTTACCTCGTTTTACTGCGGTAAACTTCCACCTTTCACATGGTTCTCCCGGACAAATGAAGTCGTCATTCGATTTGTCAGTGATGAAGACGAGAACTATAAGGGATTCAGCGCCACCTACAGAACGATCGACAAGCGACCAGCCTCCGGTGAGTGATCAGTTTCTTACCTTAAGGGCCTATGCCCACCCCATCCACCACTCAAAGGGTGGGGACAATGGGGGTCACGTAAAAAACACCAAAATCCCCCCCAAAAAACAAAAAAACGCAACATTTTTTAGCAATTATAATTGAGAATGGCAGAAACTATTGTAATTACTCCATTAAGCAAGGTTCCCAAAATCATGGAAAAACGTTGAATTTAAAGTATCATGGAAAGCCATTGAATTATTTTACAAGGAGTCATGGAAAATTGCTATTTCAAGAAAAAAGCCACTAAAAAGTCATGGAATCTCGCAACCAACAGTCTATTGTAAATAGACTATCCAGATGTAAGAAATAGCGCAAGAATTAATCATGGAAAACACTAAAAAAAAAAAAAAAAAAAATCATGGAAAGTCATGGAAGTCATGGAAGTCATGGAATTTAAGATTTGTTGTGGGACCCCTGATTAGGCTTGTATATTAATTGAACTCGGAATGCAGCATTGGAATTGTGCCAGCACCGTCGTAGTGTTATCCCCCATCCAATCATTTTGTGGGCGGAAATGTTTCAGGGTGCCTGTTCAGAAATATAACAAAATAAAAATTTTCCCCCCAATACACCTCCCTAAAATTGTGTTCAGGATCTGCCAGTGTCATGTTCTCAGCCTCTGCAAATATTTCATAGACAGATTTCTTTCATAAAAAGAAATTTAGAAGAATGAAAATGGCTTTTAAATATGTGACCCAACCCTACGAAAGGAGTCGCTGCTTGCCGGAGATAGTCACATTTCTTTTATTTTTTTTCTTCTCCTACCGAAACAGAATGGGAGTTGGTATTCCGCGCCGCCTCAGACAAAGAGACTGGGGTTAATCGTAAATGGCTGGACACCAGCCGAGGCTACGCGGAGTTTGACCCCGAAGCCAAATCGGTCTTCAAGAAGGATTCTTCGCGGACTTTTAAAAGCAGAAAAGTCAACGACTGGGCTAACCTCGGTGTAAGAAAGGTACGGTGTGTTCTTTTGCGAAGTCTTTGCCACCCCTATAAGAGAATTATGCCCTTTCCCGACGTAGTGTATTAAGCACTGTATGCTGTGATTTCCGAGAGCCTGTGGGAAAAAAAAATCGGGCTTACTTGGGCTGGACTCGAACCCAGGACGTCCTATTTACTAGTGCAGACATCTTCACCACTCAATCACGGAGAAATGGTAACAATCTCATTGACGTCATTCCCGACGCAAATTCTTTTTTCTCTTCGCCCCCTCCCCTCACTTCTCCACTAGTCTGTGTCTGTGTACTAAATGTGCCCGAGGTAATCGCCCCAGAAGATTAAATCTTAAGATGAGAGAAAGCTGGAATCCTGGCACAACCCGGGTAAAACCCAAGGTTACATGTACAGTGGTGTGCAAAATTATTCGAACACTTGGCATATTTTAGGTACTTCAGTTGTTTGTGATGAAATGGCAATCAATATACCAATGTACATTCAAATGAAACCCTGTGGAATGAACTTCAGAAGACTTGGAACAGCATTAGTGTAGAAACTGTCAGGAAATATATACCGGTAGACACTATGCCCGAAAGATGTGCCGCAGTGATTGCTGCCAAGGGTGGACACACCAAATATTTTAGTTTATATAAAAAAAGATGGTAGGACTGGCAGATACTAATGTGAGCTACAATTACATGTACCTTTTCTATTTAATACAGGTGAAAAATGTAAACCAGGCATTAAATATCAATTTCTTCAGATATGTCAAGTGTTCAAATAGTTTTGCACACCACTGTATATTCACCGTTTCATGGTTTTGTTCAGAGGATGATACACAGGATGTTTAAGCATTTTTACTAGAAACCTTCCTCAACCCGTCAAATTCCAACACCATGTTTGACTGTTGCTGGTTAACAATACCCAACCCGTCAAACTCCAACAGCCCACTTGCCATAACAGTACACAACCCGTCAAACTCCAACACCCCCTTAGCTGTTGGGTTTTGATTGAGTAGGTACACTTGGCCAAATGCACAGCATGAACAATGGGGACATACAGTACCCATCCCGTCAAAATCCAACAACTGTATTCATGTGCAAAATATTCAAGCCCTAATTATGCAACATACATTATTCAATGTATGTGTTCCTTAGAAGTATTATGTAAGACACCATACAAGCTGTTGATTCCATTGTTTGTTCTACCTCTGTACCCCATTGTTCAGTGCATGTCAAACAAAACATACAGCCACACACACATCCCAACACCAGAGCTCTATGTAGCCATTGCTCGAACCAACCTTCCCCAATCAGTCAAAACCCAACGCTGTTACTGTGCAGCTACAGTACCCATCCCATCAAAATCCATCAAAATCCAACAAAATCCAACACCACATCAAAAGTACACAGTACCTAACCCGTCAAATTCCAACGAAACCTGGTGTTGGAGTTTGGCCGGATGGGGATTGTTAGGGTTAATGCAAACCTCTTTTTTCGCCGCCTCACACAAACAGGTGAAGTTGGAGCTCTACACGGGTGGTTCGGTGGTCTCCGCCTTTCACTTTGAGAATCGACCCACCAACAGTATCCATAATTGGTTCAGTTGTGACCAACTGATCTACGCCACCTATGACGACCTCCTGCACATTGACTGCTCCAAGTTAGTCTTCGAGTCTACTGGCGGTAACTTTGAAATCACGTAAGTTGCCGTGGATATCACCAGGGCTCGAAATATGAAACAGATTTTTTTATTTGGGGACGGAATTCAATGATTTTGATGTTGGTCTGGAGAGCTGGTTAATTGCTTTCAATATATTTTTAAAAATAAATCAGATTTCACACTTTGAATAAATTGAACGTTGTATCTTGCTTGACAAACTCTTATTGAATAAGTTGTATACAATTGTAAACTATACTTAAACGATAGCAAGTTTTCAAAATTGCGATTCTGTGCATAGTGAATACAATTTGTGGGCGTACCGGGTAAGTTTACCATGTCATATTTTTGTCCGTTTAATATTTATTTTTAATTCTTTTTGGCCAACAGTGACATCTTAGGTTCTTCTGGTCTTACATGCAATAACATCACAGGCAGGCTATGGTTGGATATCCAGGACAGAGTCCCCAACCCAGCCAGTCCTTTGGTGTGTCGGTACGAGAGATCGGCTAGCAGCGTGGCTAAATTCTTCTACAGTATGTCATCGGCGGCTGGCCTGACGGCCTCGGGTACGCATGCCAATTTTGAATAATTCTAAATTTGCTGAGCATGAAATGTTTTCATTGGTAAAAGTAGGATTAAACAACCAAATTTGCATGCGAGGTAACTGGTACGTATTCAGTTATATTTGCATAGCATGAAAATCTGTTTGAATTTTTTTTTCATTAAATCCACAATGCTGGATTCTACCGGTGCTAATAATTAGAAAAGGAAAAAGGAATTCTGTGAAACCTTATAAACACAAAACCCTCAATAGGCCATCAGCCTCGGTCCAAAAAATGGGCCACCGGTATCAAATTATCGAAAGGAGCAATACTCATAGTGATTTTTGGCAAGGAATGCACACATAGAGTTGGAAAATATGCGATAGCATTGCAGCGTGAGCGGTGGAAGCTTTTTGGGTGTTCACTTTTTTCAATTTTTTTCCAAAATGGCCGCCAATATGCTCGTTACCGGATTAATTATATGTGGTAACAAGCATGTTGGCGGCCATTTTTTTTTTTTTAAGGGTGATAACACCCAAAAAGCTGCCACCGCTGCAATGCTATCACACATTTTCTAACTACAGGGGTGCATACCTTGCCAAAAACCACCATGAGCATTATTCCCCTCATTTGATACCGACCAACCCCCCAGGCTGATGGCCTACAACAAAAATCCTTATTCCCTTCTTTTCCTTAGGGAAGTAATAGCCACCTGTCACTCTTCAACATAAAGCTGCGGCTGTTTGGGAATTACAGCCAAAATACCTGGTATATTTTTTTAATACGATGTTCGGTAAGTTTTGTACACAAAATTTGGGAGCCAAGGATGGTGTTCGGTATAGCGGCGTCCACTGTATGCGCAGTCTTAGTTGCTTGCTGCAACCACCTGTTGTCTCCCCAGCAACGTCGTTGAGTGAAACAAATCCTCATGGAATTTTGGAAATTTCTCGGGAGAAATATCAGCGAAAAACTCTGGGGAATTTTGGTTTCATAAAGTGCCGGGAACCCTGTGCGAGAAGCTTGAAACAAACATTTGTACGACAATTATTTGTGTGATTTTGTTTTTTGTACAGGCACCCACATAGCTACAGCCGACGTTGTGACAATCTGGATACAGCGGGGTAGGGATATTTGTAGTTATATCCCATGAGCAGCGAGTTGAACACAGAAAAACATAGTGCTTCTGCGCCCCGTATGCCACGATGCTGAAGTCCGAGTGGTGTGAGACGCAGATGCACTACATTTTCCATGTTCCATGTTGCGCGAGCGGAACAGATAAATCTTCCAGCAAACTTAATTAAGTGACATTTTATGTTCAATTTACATAATTTTAAGAGCTTAATTTTGGACTACACGAGACCAAAAATAACATTGCATTATATTAGAGTACTTTAACTAAATAGTTATAACAAAGCTCTCTGATGTCTATCCATGTCAATAACAGTTCACTTAGTTTTTGTGTTTAACGAGTGGATTGCGTACACTTGGTGAATAAAAAATAAGAATGCCTTTTTAATATACTGCTAATAATGCACAAGTTTAATATGGACCATTGAATAAAAGAAAATATTAAACGGTTGTTGACCAATCGGGATCGAGGATTCAACACTGCGGTATAATAATCAATATTGCAACTCGCGGCATCATCCGGTTTGCCTTATTTGCCATCAGGTAAAGTTGCACATAGATATCACCTACGGCACTTTGTCTAGTACCTTGATTATTCTCCTACAGCTTCTTGCATTTTTACCGCATTTTGGTCCTGTTTTTATAGAATTTACCATTACAAGACTAAAAGCCACTCTAAAGCTATGTTCGCATTAGAGTTCCCTTTTGGCTAAAACTGCCCGAGACGAGAAAAGTTACTTTTCCCATTTCAAGTCGAACAGCCTTGGAAATTTTCCTCCAGTCCAGAGCAAGTTCAGGTGCTGCTGACCTAGTCCCTTTTGTCAATTTGCGATTTAAATCACGCATGCGTGGTCTGTTTTTCACTCGAACGCGTCTAGTCGATCGACTAGTGTGTGCAGCAACATCAAACTGCAAAGACGAAGCAAATGTTGGCACGTCATTTATATTTTCAATTATTTATTTCTATTATTTTCTCTACTTGGGCCTAACTTTATATTAGTGCAGTTTTCATTATCATTTTTGCAAAGAGTTATTACCATTGGACAAAACCAACAATTTATCGCAAACGTTGGCAAAAATTGCTCAGTTTGCTTATCCTCCATCTTGAAACGGTGACGTAACTCGCGAATTTGACTAGAAAAACAGTGGTCCGGGGCTGGGTTGATCTAGTTGGACGAGCTCGTCAAACCACGCAGCAGTTGAGTGACATAAGTCTAGTCGACTCTAGTCGCCCAACCGAACTTGCTCCCAGTGGTTACTTTTTCTGGTCACCCTGCCATAAAATGGACCAGATTAATTTTCAGTAAGTCTCGTACAAATAACGCACGACGGTAAAACTTACAAGCTTATGACCAGTAGGAATAGTTAAATTCTCGGGTGTAGTCCTGAAATACTCCTTCTCAACGTCCTCCAGATTGCGACCAGATCTTCGACCCCTTCATTGGTCTGGAGCGTTTTTCATCGGACGGGTTCGACCGCGGTGTGAACTACCCCAACAATGAATGGTGCGATTACTACTTCTTGTCGGGGCCCTACGACCGCATCCAACTTCACTTTGAGGAATTCTTATTGGAGCATGAAGACAACGTATGCACCAAGGATTACGTAGAGGTGAAAGAACTTTTGCCTTATCGATTTCTAAAAATTTCTTTGTCATTATCAATGTGAACATATTCATCTTAATAGCGCTATGACGTCATTTCCGTGTTGACTGCATGACATTGCAGTTTGCAGTGGTCATCGCTCGACGCTCGCTATACTTTAATATGCAGAATGCCGACGTATGATCGGTTTTTGACTAAGACAGTCAAATGTTAAGTTTTAGCCCTATCTGTCATGGAAGATAAAACCGTCGTAAACTATAAAAGATGATTACTGTGCAGGGGATTTTACTCGGGAGCGACAAGGTCGAAAAATGTGCTTGGAAAATGCTCATGTATGTAAAAAAATTGTACGAATCGTGGTGGTGACCCCCATTTTCCCACATGTAACGTCATCAATACATAGCGGTAGTGATAATTTTTTTACTTCTCAAGCAATGGAAAATCACCAAGAAAGTGCCAGGGAAAAAAGAATTCCCTTGAAGAATATTTTCTTGGAGTGTAGTTCTTTTTCATTTTGATGCGGATGCTTATTTTTCCAAGGTGCAAGTATTGAAGGAACGGATTTACCATGGAGGCGTGAAAAGGCGTTCGTCCTAAAATGTCTATGGTTGGAAAGATCGTTAGAATATAAAAATGGACATGACCATTCCTTGAAAATTTGCCGTTTGTCTGAAAATCATTGACGAAAAACTACGTTTCCTATCGGGTTTCCAACGATCTAAATTTTCTTGAAGTCATCCGTCAAAGTATTTTCGGCAATGATCTCGGACAAATGGCACATTTTGAAGGAACGGTTCAGGAGTGAGATTTGACAGGATGTTTTTCCCGATTTCAGGATTTTTTTGTCGGGAATTTAACTGATTTCAGAATTTTTTTAAAGAATCTCTTTTGAAATCTGGAATCCTTGAGGTGTAACCCGGCCGAAAGGTGCTTTTGCCTGTAAAAGTGGATATAGCAGGGTGAGATTTGTTGGGATTTTTTCCTGATTTCAGGATTTTTTTTTGGTTGGAATTTCAGAATTTTAAAAAGAATCTCTTTTGCAATCTGAAATTCCTGAGGTGTTGTCCTAAAAGGCGTTTTTACCTGTAAAAGTGGATATATACACAGAGTAGACCACTAAAAACGGATATTTTAAGGGGTGCCTTTAGGCAAATACAAACCATAGACCCTGCCCCTGTGGGGTCCTCGGCGACCCCCAAACACTGCAGATTTTGTGGCTCTTTCATTTTCAGCCAATCTGGCCCCGCGTGGTCATGTACATTATATATTTTACTTTTTAATGGTATTTCCAATGTAGTAATTTTTAGACCGAAATGCTTTCTGTTGCCTAATTGGGTACCTCCAGAGCAATATACCCCTTCAAATATAGTCCTTGTGACGTCATTGCAGATTGAAGACCTGACCACTGAGCGCACCGACCGGTTTTGCAGCAACCAGAACGACCCGCTCTTCACTACGGATGGCAACGCGGCCATCGTGCGTTTCCGGACGGACACCTTCGCCGCGTTCCCGGGGTGGTCGGCCGAAGCGCGTCTGGAAGGAAGAAACAACGAAGGTGTGTAGACCACTTGTGACCCAACCCAACAAAATGAGTCACAAGTCGCCAGAGTTACTTTTGAGTTACAGGCCCTTAAACGTGACTTATACAGTGGAAATCAGTAGGAATCGTCAATGTTTTCAACCACATAGTGTCCATATTCATCAGGATGTCAAACCGAGTGATATATCAGAATGAAGAACCAAATAACAGTGAAGGGCAAAACCCAATATTTAAGAACCAAATATGCTCCATCTAATGCAAGTAGAAAACTTAAGTATAAAAAGAATGACCCTAAGACTCATTTGTAGGATCCGGTCACATATTTTTAAGCGAAATTATGGCATTGCAGTATAATAGAGTATTGCAGTGACGTCCCTTGCCTTTGTTCATGTTTAAAAACTAGTTCAAATGCTAATGTCTTAATGCACGTGATTGCACTTGTGAATCAGAAATGTGACTGGCTCTGCAAAAAGGACTATTTTGTCGCAAAATGAGTTATATACATAGTTGAATTTTTCACATCCTAAGCTTTAATTTGGTGTTGGTTTGACCCTTGTGGCATTTTGTGTTCTGGAGATATCTTGACATTTGTATACTCCTATTTTCCCAATTAACCGGAAGTGCGTTTAGAGATACAGGCCTTTAAACACAAAACGTGCAAAGAAATAAGAGAAGTAATTTTTATCAACATTTATTTTTTCATCTTTATTTATCAATGTTTTTGAAAATAATTACTTAAAATATAAATATAACAAAAAAAACTTACGTGAAGATTTTTTGCCCCGCTTCACATCAGTCGTCACTTCAGTGCCTTTATTTGTTTTGGAGGGTGGATTAGCAAAGATTCAATTATTAAAGTTGATGTAATTTGCATTTTGGCTATTAAGTCGACCATTGCTTAAGCA
Organism: Hippasteria phrygiana; assembly: GCA_037893225.1. Taxonomy (NCBI): domain Eukaryota; kingdom Metazoa; phylum Echinodermata; class Asteroidea; order Valvatida; family Goniasteridae; genus Hippasteria; species Hippasteria phrygiana. Next base: position 1,301,123 of record JAZGUH010000179.1, read on the forward strand.
GAGCTGTCCTTTCAACCACACTCTCGTATGCAAGTGCAAATGACATTGAGTTAATGAACTGGTCGGGTGTCTTTGTGGAATCCAATGGTGCTATTTATGCTGTACGTTGTGATGGTTGCATGTATTGATACCAAGCAACGTGACCAAAAAGCTTGACGTGGTTCCGAATGATGGACTAGACCAATCCAACCATGCACTGTCAACGAAGCAAGGTTTTTTATATACATTTAGTCCAAGTATCGCTTAACATAGAACAAGTTCCATATAGGGAAATTGGTTAACCAGCGGTCGATTCGTGATATCTTACACCTGCACACATCAAGTGTGAACGATAGTCGAACTATGGTGTCACTTAACTTGTCAGTTTTGTACGACCAATGTTGCTGTAAAAATTAGCGCAACCATGCCCTGTAGGTTGGTTCCATCTAGTCGACTAGATGTGGACAAACCAGGGTTCGGGTAAAGTTATTCCAACTATAGTCGACTATGATTAACCCTAGAACTTGATCGAACTTCCTCATAGTTCATGTGTTCCCTTGGTAGTGTAGCGCCATCAAGAGTTTGTGCAAAGAGCAGATAGCCTCTTTGACTTATCATTGTCTGCCATTTTTTTCAACAGACTGTTCATCGATCGTGGCTGCCGACTCGGGCAACTTGACCAATGCCGACTACCCGTCGGCCCTGACACACTTCAGACTGCAGGGCTGTGAGACGCTGCTCCATGTGCACGTCGCCGATCGTGTCACGGCCTCCTTTAATAAAGTCATTGTTGATATGGCCGACTGCCCCGAATTGACAGTAAGCCTTTTTTCCCCCGCAAATGATGAAATTGTCTATGTATGGGACTCGACCAAACAGAGATGGAAGTCACTGTTACTTTTCAGTAATAGGCCCAATAAATAAGTCTTAACTCTGAGCAGAATGTCAGTATTCATCAAGATGCCAAAATGAATATTTGAAACTGGAGAGCTGGGCATACTGTCCAATGCATTTAGCTAAATGATAAAAAAAAAACATTTTTGAACAAAAACAATTATGCTCGGAGTGGTGTTGGTGACAACAAAACTCGGTTTGGAATTTGAATTTTCATTTTGCAAAGGCCATCACACATTATTTTTGTTTATAGATCTTGGACCACGTGTCGTCCACACCCATCATCGAAGTATCCGGTAAGATCCTTCCGTTTTCCTGGACGTCGACATCCAACGAGCTGCTCCTGTGGTACTGCACCAGCCTGCCCTACCGCTCGTACCTCTTCTACGAGGGAAACTTCCGAGCTACTTTGAGCCCCAAGCCAGCAAGTAGGTGTCAAAGGCCTTGCTCTTTAAAAGCAATTAGTCACAAGCGTGGGGGTGTAAAACCCGAAGGGAGGATATGTAATCCCACTTTTTGGCCTGGTGTACACATGGGAGGGGGCTGGTGGGCTGGTCCATAAAATGATTCCCTTGCAGAATTTCCAATACAATGTAATTTTGTAAGCGTGTATATTTACAAAATGAAGTGTAAAACTGCAGTTATATTAAAGGTAGTGTACATGGTTGGTAATTTTTTTTTACTGAATTATTACGAAATAGCTTACTAGACTGTAAGTTAATAGCAATCTTCATCATCCTGTGAAATAATGGAACCTGGTGTGCTGTCGTTTTCAAGAAAAGTTGAAATTTATAGTTTTCCAACAATTGTTCCGTGTAACAATCATTAGGAAAAGAATAACAGATTGTTTTAATACTGCCCTCTATTGACCAAATGTAGTTAGTCCGCTTTGCGTCTAAAATGGGTTAAAAATTCGAAAACTATAGTACGTGTGTGTCACATAGTGTACCGAAGCGACGGGTTGTAACCAGTTGGCCCATGTAGTTTGACCAATTGAAAACGATCCCGTTTACAAAAGTTGGGCTTATTTTACAAGAGGGCGCTATAACAAATCCAGTTAACTGCCGCCAGACGGTTAAAAACAAACGCTGTTTTTTTTCGCCATCCAAGAACGCAAAACTTGAAACAGGCCAGTGGAACGATATTTCCTATAAAATACTAACCCCCAAATCCGCCCATTCCTGAAAATTGCAAAAATGACCAATCATGTACACTGCCTTTTTAAGAATGTAGACAAATTGGGGCCGATACTTCTGAGATGATTGTTCTCCATTTTGTCTTCCAGCATGTTCGCAGTACTTGGATGCGGAATTTCCTGGCACTTTTAACTGGCCCTCCACGTCCCTGGTAACCGGTTATAAGAATTGCTACATTGTCATACGCACCCACCCAGTGCTTAACTATAGGATCTTACTCGTCATCAGGAATCTGGTGTTGAAGGATAAAGACTGTGTTAGCTATATGAAGGTACGACAGATGTCATGATCGAGCACTTTTCAACTAAAGCTACCTATTGGTTTGTCATTTGTGACCCGCTCTACAAAAAGGTGTCATGTCGCACTGTGGAAACACACACAGGGTTGTTCTATGTGAAGCGGGCAAAACAATCTTCACAGGAATGTATTTTTTTAGTTTTTGGTTTGTTGGCTTCTGTTATATCTATATTTTCGTAATTTATTTTCAGAAAATTAATATTGATGAAAAAGGATGAAAAATTAAATGTTGATTGAAATTACTTCTATCTCATTTCTTTAAAACTTGTGTTTAAAACTTGTTGTGTTTAAAGGGCTATATATCTAAACGCACTTCCGTTAAATTGGAAAATAGGAGCATACAAATGTCCAGATATCTCAAGAACACAAAATGCCACAGGGGTCAAACCGCATTGGACTTTTCAGCGATGTAAAACCTACCACGTAACTCTTCCGCTACTCGCTTGGGCCTGTAGAACTTGCTGCGGAGGGGACAACCGACGACCGACGATCGACACTTGACAATTTGGAAAGTTTACCGGCTGTCCGCATTGGACTTAATTTGGTTAAGTTGACAACAGTCTCCGTAGGTTTTACCAAAAAAGTCCAATGCGGACACGGCTTTTAGTGTACTTAACCCCAAATGATTGCCTAGGACGTCGGGGTTAAAAAAAAAAATAGATTAGCCCTCAAGAATCGAAAATTTCTTTCGCTATGTTCAAATAAAGTGTACATACACCCAAAAGAATTCACAGGAAGGTTTAGAATAAAAGAAAATATGAATACAAATTTGTTGTGCTTTTTTTGTGTGCAATTGCAGGTGACTGATACCACAACTGAGCGAAGTGATACTACATGCCAAACGGCACGACAGCCGTTCGCTTGGACATCGGATGCAAATGAGGTAAATTCTCCACCAATCACATTTCTCGTTTCTTTAAAAATGTTTTGGGGTAATTCCTTGTCTTGTATTCATCCGAGGAAATTTTGACATTTATGGAAGTACGAAGCTAACCCAAGTCTTGCAGAAATACAAAAAAAATCTGACAATGACGCAAAGTTTTGTTTTACGGAGCATAAAACGGGGTTCCCATCGCATCCTGGAAATCAGAGAAACCTGGAAAATGAGTTTCGCTTTTTCCAGTCTGGGAAAAGTCAGGGAATTTGAGAAAAATGCCACAAATCAGGTAAAAGTCGGGGGAATTTGATTGGCCTACAAGAGAAAGTGGTCAGTCTGTTATATTTTGTCTCATGGCCAAACAGCGTATCCACTGGATAATTGGCTATGGTGGCTTTTTAGTGTGGAAATCCCTCTTTATCTCTCTTTCAACAACATTGAAGACGTGTCAAACTGGATATAGGTCGAAATAATTATCCTGGAATTTTAAAAATTCATCAGGGAAAAATCGGGGACTTTTGTTTTCATGAAATAGTGGGAACCCTGTAAAAACTAAGATATTGGTTTGAGGACTTCATGAACATATCGTCAAAAGGTTCTGAAACCGTGTGCGAGTAGCAATTGAAAATGAAATGTCACTGAGCTGAAGCAATATTTGTTTGTTGTTGACGGTGTATGTGTCATTCCATAAATTTGGGGTCCAAAAGTGACATTTTTTGGTGTCCCTGTTACATCCGACCTGTGTAATTTCCGTCAAGTATCAATAAAATTGACTTTACACTATTTTTACTTGTTTGGCAGGTTCTTTGCTTAACATAATCACTCTTGGAGATAGTGTCCATTGCAAAATCTTATGTGTCCCTATGTAACGGGGACACCAAAAAATGTCACACTTTTGGACCCCATATTTATGGAATGACGCATGTTTATCTTGTCACAGGTGATCGTGCAGTTTTTAAGTGGCTCGAGTTTCACCAATCACGCTGTGGAGGGTCATTATTCGAGTGGACCCCGCCCTAGGCTTGATGGTAAGACCATGCGTGAATTATTCCCGAGAGAGTATAGACCGTATTTTTTTAGCGAATGAAGTCACCTTGATATTGTTTTGGGTACAAAAAGTAGTGATTTCATGTTTATTAAAGTCAATTTTCATAAGTATAACCGTATTAGGATCACCCAAACAAATTACAATTTATTTTTACAAAAATGTAAACCTATTTCGAGAATATTGAATTTACTTGTCAAACTGTTTCCTTGCTTTTGGAACATTTTAAATGGGTTCACCTTGCAGGAAAACAAATAAAATCGCACTAATAAAATTGAAATAAAATCAACTTAACTCGTAACAATAAAATAGGTCGGGGAAACTCATTAAACAGATTTACGATTAGAGGTATTTTGAACTCAACAGAATTTTACTTTCTGTGCATTCTGGGATAAAGCCAACATTTAGTCAAGGTGCTTGAGGAAAAAGTCGGTTGTAACCACATCAGGAGACGCGCCGCGTTAAACGCTATCAATAATAGAATGTATATTTGTCAAATGCTGTCACCAGAAAGCCAGACGTTCACCGGCTCTGAGGGATCTTTCACCAGTCCCAACTATCCCGACGATTACCCGTCTAATCTGCATATGGACTACCTCATGCACGGCAAGGCCCACCAGATCGTCTTTGTCAACTTTGTGGATCTGAGCCTGGAGCTGCCTAGTACGACTCCACTGACGAGGCCCCGAGGCAAACGACACATTCCGCATCACCTGTTGTACAAACGGCAAGCGGTGACTACGACCAAGACGGCGTGCGAGTATGACTTCATTGAGGTACAGTTTCAGTATTAAAGATGATGTCGATTGTTGAGAGAAGTTTGCATCATTTTCTATTTTTATGTAGATTGCATATTGTAAAATCTTTTGCTAGACACAATACGGGAGTTCGTCCTATGACGTCAAATTGTTTGCTGCCCGCAGCGATGACTTTTAGACAAATGGCACCAGTGGGCTATGCTGCGCTAGAGGGGACTTGATAAAAATAGCTCTCAGAAGTCACTTTTTTGGTATTTCATGGCAGGATTTTACAATACGCAATCTACATAAAAATAAAAAATGAGACTTCACCACCTCTTTAAGTCTATTCTTGTTTAAAGTATGTCAGGGGGGGAAAAAATGAAAGAAAAAATTGATTTGTTTCTGCTAATAAACTATTAAAGGAAAAAAGAAAATTTGTCAAACAATCCACAAGGGAAACTGACTAGGTAAATGTGAATACATTTTCAAAGTGAACAAAGAAACTGGCAGGAGCAGAATTCGAACATGCGACCTCCGGGTTACCGTACCGGCGCTCTACCAACTGAGCTATCTTGCCCTACGTTGGCGGTCTCCCAAATTGTCAATATCTTTGTTCGGGTGGGGGAAAAAAGAAAATAACGGGAAATTTCTTTACTTCACTGTAAAATATCATTTTCAGAGCTACATACGAGGGAAAGGACAATAAATATTGTATCTGAATCAACAAAAATATCACCCCTGAAATTGTGGATAAAGTAGTTTAAGATCCCCTCCAAAGTAATGGAACAATCTGACGAGTGCGAGAAGACGACACGACTTGATAGGATTCTATCCGTCCCTTCAGTGAAAACTGATAATTTTCAATTTTCAAGATCTATATTATAGAATGTTTCCATTTTTTCCCTAATAGATCAAAGACAACCTTGACGCTTCAAGAAACGTCAAGTATTGTGGAAATCAGCTGCCCTTCAGCTGGGTGTCATCCGGCAATGAGGCTCTGGTTACGCTTATAACGGACGGGAGTGTCGTGAAAAGAGGTTTCAAGGCGGAGTACATATTCCAACAGCGGCCGGATCCAACTGGTAACCGTGTACCCTCTGATACCTCTTTAAGATCCAAGTAGTGGTACTTATTAATGCACACCGATTTGTGTATTTCAAAATCAAGCTCAACACGTTTAGTATACTTCACTGATTATAAGGACCTTTTTCCTGTAATGTCACACCGGACCGCATTAGATTGTGAAGTGTTGTGTAATGGACAGTGGGCATTTAGAATGTGGTGTTCTTAAAATTCCTTCATTTTTTTTCTTGGAGAGCAAACTGGCCCACCGTCCAGGCATGCAACTTTTCCTTGGATCAGCTGGTTTCCTCGTTTTTCCACTTCACACTTATGCCATTGAAAATTGAAAAACACTGTACAAAGTCTCGTAAAGATTGGAGTTTCCTCGTTTTTTGTGTTAATTCCAAGTTGCATGCCTGCACTGTCTCGTTCTGTGTTTGCAATGTATATCTGAATGTGGAATCATATACTTCCATCACTCTTCCACCTTAAACACATTCATGGTAGGCATCGAGCCTTTGGTAGCTTTCAGTGAATTCTGAGTGCTTGCAGATGTCGGACTGTTGTCGTCCGATGCACAATCAGGATTAACCCTAACCCCCCCCCCAGACGCTATTTGCTAGGAACAAGCCTCCAAAATCCTGATTGCCCTGCCCCCCAAAAAATGTATTCATCCTCATAAATCCTCCAAATTTTTGCATTTATGTTCCTCCAAAATCCTCCTGTTTCTCAAAACACCATTCATCCTCGATCCTCAAAAATCCTCTTTTTCTTGAAATATAATTCATCCTCGATCCTCCAAAATCCGCCAAAATCTTCCAAAACTGCAAAGAGGATGGTTCACATGCCCAAACTCTGAAACTTCTTTGAAAAAATAATGCTTTGGGATTAACCATAACCCTGCCAGACGCAGCACAGTGCATCTGTGCTGACAGCTCCACTTTGCTGCACTCTCCACACAAGTCAATGTGACAAAGTATGCGATCTGATGCGTCTGGCAGGGTTTCTAGCAAAAATGCCCTGGAGGGTTAGGGTTAATATGGATTTCACGTCTTTAGTACATTGTTTCGACAAATACCTGCAACGTGTCAGTTTTGCAGGTGCTCAACAACTGGCAGAAGAGCCCAGAAGACTATCGCTTTGTTCGAATCACATATGATGGATGGTCCACGTGGTAGTCAGGTCACGTGGGAGAAAAGATCTATTGGATTTGCGTTGGCATAGTACTTCTGTCCTTTTTCTACCAAAACTGTAAACTTTCTTCTTTGGTTGGCCGATATGGGCTAGTGACAAATTCAGTAACCTGCCGGTTAAAATTTCGATCAAAATAATGCTTTTGGGATTTAATAAATACAGGATCGCAATAAATTGTTTTATTTGTTTTTCGGCGTAATACAAGTTTATCTAGACAGTACAATAGTGCCTTCTAAGTCATTTACCACCAGCTTTTTTTTTTCTTCGAAATATCAATGTCATGACTGGTGCGCCAAATAGAAGTTGGGCAAAAAAATAAAAAAATATACATACAAATTTAAAACCCCAAAATTTATTTGGGCTAGTAAAACTCTAATCGGGCTGCTAAAGTCTGGTGTTAAAAAATGTGAACTCAAGGCCTGCCGATTCCACATGGAACCCATTTCAAAAGTCCCGTAGGCTTGGCCTAGAGCACTGTTCTCACTGCAACCCATCTCAAAACATTCTCTCGTAGGCTGTGGCGGCATCTTTGAGACTTCCCCCAACGGTTTTGCCTCGCCTAGATACCCCCGGGACTACCCCCGAAACTCCGACTGTACCTACATCATCCTGGCAGTCGCTGATCAACGCATCAAGATCACCTTTACAACTTTCAACACCGAGCTTGACCCCAGTTGTGAGAAGGATAGTGTTGAGGTCAGTACCGCCAGTCTTTCGTGGTTTCTAAATGCTACATCTGCTTTTTAACCCCCGACCCTTCCGCAGGTATTTTTGCAGGGACCATGCTGGATCCAACAATATCAGTGTTTTAGTACTCGTACTTGTTACTCGTGTACCGTTTTTAGAGTACTCATACTTGTACTCGAATGTCAAAGTACTCTTACTCGAAAAATACTTACAAAGACGATCCATAGTTTTTATCACATATGTTTAACACATAATTTTCGGCTTCAAGCACAATGTACTCGGACTAGTACTCATACTAGTACTCATACTCGGCCTCGTACTCAGAAATACAAGCACTTGTACTCGGAGACTTGTACTTGTACTCGGTTGGCAAAGTACTCCGACTTGGCAATAGTACTCAGTTGGTGGGCAATGCACATTACTCTCGCAAAGCCTTTGACCCGTTCAGACGGTCATTGATTGGTTCCCCCACCCTCCATACAGGTCACGGATAAACTGAGCCAGAAGACTGACCTTTACTGCAGCGACCTGGCCACTCCGTTCAGCTGGACGTCGGACTCCAATCTCGTCTTTGTCGTGTTCCGCAGCAACAATCAGGTGCAGTTTGGCGGCTTCCAAGCGACCTATGAATGGGAAGACAGGCCTGAAAAGACAGGTGATGCCGTGAACTCAATCGGAACTTTGTCACAGGAGGTCCTTGGAATTTTTATTTTGCTGCACAATTTTTATATGAAAGTTACGCAAATTTCTATTGGAATGGGGGTAAGGTAGGGGAAGGGGAAGGGGGATACTTGACATTATTTAGTCGCAACATTTCTTTCAGTATGTATTCCCTGACAGGTATAATATTGGCAGCTATCGGTCAGTAACGGGTTATTCCATTGGCCCTTTTTTCTACCCAAAGGTATAAATAGGTACCTGTGAGGGTAGAGAACAGATTGTGCCGATCTCGTGGTTTGATGAACAGGGGTAATAATTATGATGTGCTTTCAGACATTGGTATAGAAGAAACACTTCATACATTGTATGAAGTGCCACATTAAAGACGAAAAAGTGTAACAGTGTACAACATGTTAAATATTGCAAGTTGATGACCAAAGTAATCCTGCATGAATCATGCACATTGCTACAAGTAATGCAAGCAAGCTAAAGATGATGAGTCCGTGGCTAGACTAGTCAGTGTCTGGTACCAAGACATTCACATAAAAAGTGAGCGTTAACAATAAGACTTGCACATTCTCTGTTGATTTTGATTGTCTCCTCAACCAGTCTGCCAGTACAACTTCAATGAACAATCCGGTGAGATCCGCAGCCCGAGGTCCTCTGGCCAGTACCCTAATCTCAGGGAATGTAACTACGTCATAACCGTGGAGGCTGGTTACGGAATTCGTCTGGTGTTTGTAGAGTTTGAATTGGAGGGTCCGGCACCAAACGCCCAGTGCGAGTACGACTACCTTCAGGTCAGGGTTTGTCTTAAAAATTCTGTTCATAATAATGTCCCTGTTGAATAGGCCATATCTTTAAAACAAATTAGGATACTATAAGGACAGCCTTTTTATTTTTTTAAATTTTATTTAATTTATTTATTTTGTTTCCGTCTGTAGATCGAGGACTCTGTCTCGGGAAAGTCGGGCAAGCTTTGCGGTTCTAGAAGCCCCTTTGAGCGAGTCGTTGCCACCAACCAAGTCAAGTTGGTCTTCAAGAGCGACTTCATCGTGTTCTACAAGGGATTCTTGGCCACATACGAGCAGGTGGACCTCAGCACCCAGTCAGGTAGATTCTGGTTTGATTATATTAGTATTTGTCTTGCCAAGAGGTATAAATTTACCCAGATAAATCAGCAATCCCTTTTAGGGATGCATCCTTATTAAACAGCTGGTATTATTAGCGGAAGAAAGCTCAGCTCTTTGGTCCTGTGGCTAGAGGTAGTCCAGGGGAGATAGGATTAATTATCCTTGCGGGCAAAATTGAGGGCAAACATGGGAGAGGACGACCTAACTCCATATGGTCAGACAACATAAAACAAGCACGAATTCGTGCAGGAGCCGCGTCGTCCACCTATAAATCAGTGAAGCATAGTAAATGTTGTAGCGCCCTCTTCTGTTGAGCCGTGTCGCGAAAACGAATTTGGCACAAGAACGCAAAGTGCTTATAGAGCCCCGTCTGCGATGCGACGCAGCTAACAATAAACTGGTCTGACTATCCACTCTGCAGTGAGATTAGCTCAAGACTGCCATGCTTGGAGGCGCACATCAGAAAGGTCTGCCACCAACCCTCTTGTAGAGGAAGGCATCGGATGATGACTGTTAGCGGTGCAAATGTACTGCTATTTTTAGAGATACTGGTTTACATCTCCATGTGGCTTTGATAAAGACCTCATTATACACAGGTGGCTTCATCATAGAACAGTTCATTTGAGTTTTCTGACTTCATGCTCATTCTGTTTAAGCCTGATGCCGATCGAGCAATAAACTAGTTCGGTATTTCAACTGCGCATGTGCACCGATGACATTTTATCCTGAATGACCCGCGTGACCTAACGCGCGCGTGTGAACACTAGTGGTCGCACAACGTGCACGTGTCAAATTCAATCGGAATGGGCATTCGCGTGACATTACGTCAGCAAAACAGCGGTACTGCAGCAATGCCGCCTGTTTGAATAGTCTTCCCTCAAGTTTTTAATGTCTATATAAGTCCCTGGTGGGACTTGAACGACATCCTGCATACTTGTAGTTCAGACATCCCAACCGTTTAACCAGTGAGCCTTACCAGGTCTGGCAGACCAATTCCAATCGAGTCGCAACCGCCTTTGAATGTGTGACTTCCTGCTGACTAGTGCAAATGTCTGAAGTACTGAACCACTGAGTTTACCGGGCCGCTGGACCAATTCAAGTTGAAAAATCTGTGTGATGTCATTTGGACGGTGAGGTACATGCAGCAGAGTATGCGCGTGTGTTACTTCACATGCATTTGGACCTTGACGTTAGAAGATAGCAAGAGGTACTGTTTATTTAGTGACAATTTTTATTTTAGTGACCATTTTTATTTTGATCCCATCTTCTGTTTAGAAAAATATTTCTTAAATATATTTTAAGAATACAGTATGGAAAATGAGTCGGTTCGGTGTTGCATGATTCTCGAGGAGCAGTCGGACTTTTGTTCAAAACTGAAAGGCGGTTTTTTTATTTTTATTTTTTAAATATTTTTTATAAAGCTTTTAGAGAATTTCACATCAACTGAATATTTTTTACTGTTGGTAGTTCTCTGTTTCAATTTTTGCCAATTTTCTTTTCCTTATTTGGTATTTTAACTCTTCCGCTACGGCGCGCCGCTCACAGCGGCTCGAAAAAAGCCTATTCCTGCCGGCAAGCCACTCAGAGCGGCTTGTTGTAAACATTCTGTAAAACAATTACGTCATAGCCCCCATTATAATACCGTAGTGAAAGAGTTAAGCCATTTTTGGTTATGACTTGAGGGGGAAACTTCTTGAGGTTTTATTATAAACTCGGTGTTTTTTTATTTTTTATTTGATCATGTAGATTGCGACCGCGATTTCACCAGTCCTTCAGGTGCTTTCACAACTCCCAACTATCCCGCCAACTACCCGGTGAGCAAGGAATGTCGGTATCGCATCATTGTGGCCAGCGGCCAGCGAGTCAAGATCACATTTTCTGACTTTAGTCTGGAGGAAGCGACCAACTGTCCCTATGACTATGTCCAGGTGAGGTCAGTCTAGAGAGTGAAAACCCTGCAGGGTCTATACGCACTACAGTGTGTGTGGTCTGTAGATTGTATAGATTCTTCAGTGTATGTATTGTCTGAAGGTTGTACTCGGGTCCTACAGCGTGTATGCACTAGTGTATGCAGTCTGTAGATTGTATACATTATTCAGTGTGTATGTATTGTATGAAGGGTGTACACGGTCTACAGAGTGCAGATCCTATAGCGTGTATGCAGAGTCTGTAGATTTTATACATTATTCAGTGTATGTATTGTATGAAGGGTGTACACGGTCTACAGAGTGCAGATCCTATAGCGTGTATGCAGAGTCTGTAGATTTTATACATTATTCAGTGTGTATGTATTGTATGAAGGGTGTACACGGTCTACAGAGTGCAGATCCTATAGCGTGTATGCAGAGTCTGTAGATTTTATACATTATTCAGTGTGTATGTATTGTATGAAGGGTGTACACGGTCTACAGAGTGCAGATCCTATAGCGTGTATGCAGAGTCTGTAGATTTGATACATTATTCAGTGTGTATGTATTGTATGAAGGGTGTACACGGTCTACAGAGTGCAGATCCTATAGCGTGTATGCAGAGTCTGTAGATTTTATACATTATTCAGTGTGTATGTATTGTATGAAGGGTGTACACGGTCTACAGAGTGCAGATCCTATAGCGTGTATGCAGAGTCTGTAGATTTTATGCAGCTTCAACATGTTTGCATTGTTTGAAGGTGGTATGCAGAATCTACAGTGTAGATAATGCAGGGTGTACACAGTGTACAGAATGTTTGCAGAATGTACAGGGTGAACGCACTCTACAGAATGTATGCAGAATGCACAGGGTGAACGCAGTCTGCAGAATGTCTGCAGAATGTACAGGGTGAATGCAGTCCAGTGTGTATGCAAACTAGAGTATGCCAAGCTGCAGGGTGAACTGAATCTGTCCAGTGTAGACATCTGCAGCGTGTATGTGGAGTGTACAGGGTAGACGCGGAGTCTGTAGAAGTTAGGCAGTCTGTATAGGGTATTCAGCCTGTTAAATGTATGCCAAGTCTACGTTGCAAATGCAGAATCTGGGTGTAAATAAGTCGATCGTCGGTGGACAGTCAAAAATTTCCTGTTTTTTTTCTTTCCCGTTAGGTTTCAGATATCGGAAGAAACAATTCTGAAAAATTCTGCACCCGTCGGCTAAATGCATTCAGTTGGACATCCGAAACGCACGACGTCCTTGTGTTTTTCCACAGCGACGATAGGACGCCCTCGACGGGTTTCAGTGCAAGTTACGTATCCGAGCCGGTGCCTTTGCAGGCTGCAGTGAACACAGGTTGGTGTAGACTAGCGTCAAGCGTTAAGTTTTCCAAGCACTGCCCCATCAGCCAATGTGTTTGCAACTTGGCAAAACCAGCGCGCACCTGAAATGTAAATATACCTGCGACGCGCGCGGGCTTGATACCACGACACTGTTAAAAACGGCAGTTGCTTGATTACGCAAAGGCCTGTTCACTGGCAGATCAACAACACAATTTTTGGGGGGCCAAGAAGAATTTGAGAGAAAACAATGCAAGGCTTTCTCAGTTTGTATGCCAGCGTTTGTTTACTCAGTATTTTGTGACTCGACTTTGATTCTAGACTAGGACTTGATGTAGGAGTCTTTGACTGAGAATTTAGTCTGTCTTGCCCGTCTGTCAAGAGCCATTGTACACTTGTTCAAAATCAGAATTTACGAAATTCAGGGTACTGAAGTTGTAACACCCTGTGACTTTTCATTCCGCTGACGTTCAGGCTGCGGCAGTGACTATGGTATCACACTGATGGACGACTCGGGAAAACTGACCTCTCCCGACTACCCCAACTACTACCCGCTAGATATTCAGTGCAAGATGCGCATCAGTCTGGCCGACGGCAAGCTGTGCGATATCACCTTCACGGAGTTTCAGCTGGAAAACCACGCAAGCTGCCAATACGACTATTTACAGGTGACATTTATATTGCCGGAAAGTACGGGTTCACTGAAATCAAAATATGAAAAATGCTATGAATTGTTCCGAAACGGTGACAAATACTATCAAGATTTTGACGTGGTTTGTGTTTTAACAATTGCCAGAAGAAATCGTGGGGCAATTCCCAGCTGTAAAAAAAGAAACCATTTCTGGGTGATGTAAAATCTTTGCCATTTCTATGCATGAATTGAAAACAAAAAGTAGGGTGCAGAAGTAGGTTACCTGTAAAAGTTTTTTTCATTTTATGAGAAGGCATTTATGAATGGCAATAGAACTGTTATGACACTTTTATATGAAAAGGCATTTAGAATTGGAATAAAACTGTCTTTATTAGTCAATGACCTTGAAGGGTTGCGGTCGCTGTTAATATACCTCACTCGCCTTTAGCACGGTCCCTAACCTTGGCCATGCCCTCGTAGGCCATAGCCATGCGAAAGATAGTCATAACACATCGCCGTATTTAAATCTATGCCACTGTTATCTCTTATCCCCCATCAGCTAACCAGTATTCCTGATGGTAAAACTGTAACCTACTGCGGACTGCAGACCACGCCCTTCTCTTGGATATCTAAATCTAAAACCTGTGAGATCGTGTTCTTCAGCGATAAGTTTGTCCAGGCCAAGGGCTACCGGGCCATCTACAATTCTGTCGCTGCATCGCCACCAGGCTCGAGTGCCACACCTACAGCCATGCCTACTGCCACGCCCACCCCCCTGGCCCCATCCTCCCAGTGCATCCAGACCCTGGTGGGTTCCGGGGGGACATTCGTGACGCCTAACTTCCCTGGGAAGTACCCCTTGGACTCCAAATGCACGACGACCATCACGGTGCCCGTTGGCAACATCGTGCGGATCGTGTTTCAGAAGTTCGACGTGGAATTCCAGGCTAATTGTGCATGGGACTGGGTCCAGGTAAGAATTATGTCTTGCAGTGTATCATTGAGGCCTATTTTTCATAATTCATTTCCAAACGATCCTATTTTTGGCTGCAGATTTTTTTTTTTTTCTCCCCCCCCCAAAAAAAATCAATCAATAAAAAAAAATAAAAATAAAAATTAATAATAATAAATACCCTCCCCCCAAAAACTACCCTTTTTGGGCCGCAGTGCAGAAGATCCCCACCAGAGAAATAAACCAGACGGAAAGAAGGGAGAAAAATAACTCGGCCAATTATTGAGTTTCCTTTTCAAAATGCACGGAAAAGAAAGAGTGATTTCACGTACCAAACAAAAACTCACCCAAAGTACAAAGTAAAATGTATGCATTCTTTGTGCACGCAAATCACAGCGTGTATATCAGCTACATGCAGTGTTTTAAGATTGTTTTCAATTGAGTGACCCTACTTCAAATGGCTAAAAGAGAAATGTAGAATGATTAAAGATTAGAAAGTAATGTAATTGAACAGTTATTTCTCGGGCTGCGTATTCTGCTGCGTTAGGCGAATAGGCTTTTGAGACACTGGAGGGCAGTAGACTAATAGCAGTGCCTTTTGCTTGTTCTGAGCATGTGCGCGTAGTTCTGAGCATGTTTTATATTCATCTACTTCATTCCTTTCTCATGCCCAGATTACTGACTTGGGAACGCGGGGCAAAAGCCCCAAATACTGCGGTTTGTATGACCCGGACACAGTCGTCTACAACTCGATGACCGACTCTGTCATTGTCATGTTCACCAGTGACAAATTTGAGACCAGGGCTGGGTATTCAGCTACGTATACCGCCGAACCAGTCAACGGGTGATTGTTAATGGATACGGATTCCAATCAGCAAATACAACTCCTGTCATTAATTTGATAAGTACTTCTATTTTTATAAAGTTGCAAGGAATTATTACTGACGAAACGCAACAAATGAATCCAGGTTCTGAGAGCAAAGCTAATTGATTGGTTGATTTTTAATGCAGATATTTACGTGCGGAATCTCAAAAGGTAACATTAAGTCGACACAAACAGAATTGTTAAATTTGATTTTTTTGTAGCGCACCAGTCGGGCTTAACAATACCGTACCTAGAGCTCCCAGCGTTGACTGCTAAATAATTCCCAAACTGATATTTATAACTATTTTGAAAGATCATACAATTAAAATAAACAAAGTTTTACCTATTTATCAAATACATTATTTTGTGTAAATTACGCTGCTTGTACTCTTGATGGTAAATTCTTAAATGAGCCAATTACAGAAATAAAATAATGCAACTTTATCAAATAATCAAATCTTGTTAAGTGAGTTTGTCACCGAGTACTTGATTACTCCGTGCTGTCATTTCTTTTATCTCGATCGATAATTAATGCAAATCAAAATCATGGGTAGGCCTACACCTTTTTTGTGTCCATTTCATGAACATTTTGAAACAATGATGTAAACCTTAAGAATGTACATGAATCAGTCATCCGGCTTTAAGCCATACGAGAATAAGTCTTTAAGTTTGGTAAATACTAATTTTGCAAATGAGTTATTTGACATTACTCAGTCGTTCATAACGGCGTCTTTGTAACAAAATGTATACACGATTCTAGCTGTGCACGTACAAATATTGAACCACCAACGGCATCAATTCAGTTGTCAAATAAAAAGTGAAAAAATTATTGTAAAACTGTGATTTAGTGCGATTTTGTGGATCACCGTTTTCACCCAATACTAAGCCGTGTCTGGAACAAGGTTACCGGGCTATATGGGAACATAGTGACAGCGATAAAAATGTTAGTCAGATAGTTCTTCCATCTGTTTTTGCCCAATCCGTAAAAGATTTCCCGCACGTCCACAGCTAGTAAATTCCATTAACCCCAACACCTGACTTTTTTCCGCAAATTTTTCCAACACGTTGCAGTCAACCAATGTCGGATTCTTTGCACTTGACTTTAAATTTGGGACACCAAGCGTCAAGCATGGAGGAAGGATTCCTTCCTCCATGCGTCATAATCTTCCTATAAGGCTTTTATTTTTAATCCCATCAAAATCAGGTAAAAGCAGATGTTGGATTTTGCCAGATTTGGCAGGTGTAGGACCGGATCGGTCATTTTGTGCAGACAGTCACTTGGCTTGAGTTATTCACCCAACGTCGCCTTGCTGATCAAAATTATCACAATATGCATTGGTTTGACATTTTTACTAACTTAATTACCCATTCACTGAAGTTAATGAACATCGAAATTTCATTCCAAGTTCCAAATTAATAGCTCGATAGCTTACCACAGAATCATGTGAGCACGACAGTTCTAAAACACTGCTATCAATTAGGCCAAGTAAAAAAAACACGTTCAGCATATTTGAAGATGGCCGCTATTCTTTTTTTTGGGTCTTAATTCACAACCGTAGATTTTTGCAACTGTTCTGACGCAATAAGAGATGTTGTACAAGAGAATTGAACATGTTTACAGTAGTTTTAATAGTTTCAGTAAGCTTGCATTATATTTTCCGATGGATCGGTTGACTTTTTTTCACCTCCCTTTCCACTGGTAAAAAATTTAAAACAAAAATCCAGGCGGCCCCCAAAAAGATGGCGGCGATGCTAAACATATTTTTTTTTCCCTTACTGAATGAGGTTCCAAACAATAATCGACGCCAGAGTCACTAAGCCAGAGCCGGTTATGGCTCCGGCTGCGTCTTTGGCTCCGGAACACTGTCCAAGCTTGAACGTGAATTCAACTGGCTCCGTCTTCTGCTTAACCCAATCTCGGGCGCGATCTGTCTTCAGTAGCGGTACAACCTCGTCCCGGATCCGCTTATTGTAGCTGTTGTAGTAAGTCAGCTGAAGGAAAGCAAAACGGATTTAAAGATGTTGATTGCTGAGAGATGTCTGCGTCATTTTTTATTTTTATGTGGATTGCGTATTGTAAAGTCAAACTGCAAATAATTTCTGCCATGGAATACCAAAAAGGTCCCCTCTAGCGCAGCACAGCCCGCTGGTGCCATTTGTCTAAAAGTCGTCGCTGCGGGTAGCAAACATCGTCGTAGGACGAACTTCCCTTTTGTGCCTGGTGCTAGACACAAAAGGGGAGTTCGTCCTACGAAGTCAAATTGTTTGCTGCCTGCAGCGACGACTTTTAGACAAATGACACAAGCCTGCAAGAGGAGACTTGTTAAAAAATAGCTCTCAAAAGTCACTCTTTTTTGGTATTTCATGGCAGAAATAGTTTGCCGTTTGATTTAACAATACGCAATCTACATAAAAATGAAAACATTACGCAGACTTCTCTCGCCACTGAACTTCCTCTTTAAAAGCCGGGAATTCGTGGGCGTATTCGAAACTCCGTTCTGTTGAATGAACACGCGAACAGTTTCGAATGACGAGAACCAACACGCGAACAGGATTTCACTTATTGGGCAGTAGTTGAAGAACGTCAAGAACAAAGATGGCGGACTTGATTGGGCCCTTCCGGCACTAACATTAATTTTTAATGAAATTGGAAGCACTCGTTCAGTCCAGGAACAGTAGAATTGAAATAAGAAAAATAGAATTGTACGTGATATCATAGTAGTGGGATTGTCTTTGCAAATTTTTATTGCCGTTTCAAGGTTTCAATTAACGTGGATTTTCCTTTTTATTCGGAGTATGATTAGGCCTAATATGGCGGCTGCCGTCTTGACAAATTTGTCCAGATGCACTGTACACTGTACGGTCGGCACTTTGGTGTTCGTTATCGGCAACCGGATAACTGGTAGCGAGTTCGCGAGAACGGGCCCGGGTTTCAAATAGGCCTACATCTTGTGTGTCCCGCTGCCGGTCCCTTTAATTCTAAGAACGATAATTGGCGGATTGGGAACAATTCTGGCGGAATGGTGGATGTATAGCAGTGCATTCAATTACCTTACCCGAGGGTTACACACCAGTAAATCAACTTCCATAAATACGCCAGCTTCCAAAAATTCAGGAAAAATACTAAGGACTCTCCAATGTGTTTGAGACAAACATCAAATTAAAGCTGATTTCGTAATTTTCAGTTTGTTCAATTTTGTGGGGATTAACCGATGACTTTTCGGAGAAATTTCCATCCAAAGATGATCCCCCCCCCCCCTAAAAGTAGTCCCGTAGCCCATCGCCAGCTTGAAAAATGATGCCTACGCTCCACTGCAAAATAGAGAAATTTTAGGGCCCAATTTTATCAGAATTCCACAGTAATACAAGCTGGCAGTCCTATGCACCGCTTCCAACCTTCTCTTTTACAAACCCTCAAGTTCATGGCCCACAACATGCTCCAACAGCATAGAATGAGGGCTCGCAAATCGTGATTTGGCCGGGAGTAATATACTCCCGGTTATATAGGCAATTTTCGGTCCATGGGTGGGTCTACACCCCGAGCTTACTCGCGCTGGCGCGGCACCGATCGATTTGTTTGACGTCGTCATTCGTGCTTACTCGCGCCAGGCCCAAGTGAGCGGACCCGCTGAGTAACTTGGGGAAGTGTCCCACAGTGCACTGCAACATCATCGTAGTTTTCGAGATCCCGAATCTGTCAGAAATGTACCGAAATGAGTCTGGGGTCCCAATGTACCAAAGAAACACCGTGGCCTGCTTGGAAATTGTGACGGGGGCGGCAACCATTGTCATATGAATATCAGACTCCCATGAAATTTGGGCTTCTCTTCCCTATTATTGGTTTAACCCTCTCACGTGACCAGCAACTCTCCCATTTATCGATATTATCGATCACTTGGCATGTACCGTATTTCACGGCGACCAAATTTCACCCTACCGTAATCCGCAGTCTGCAACTCTGGGCAGGCGCTTAGCTCGTTCACAAAACTTTTAAAGGAAGATTTTGAGAGGCAAAAATGTTATTTGAAGTGGTCCATTGTCTGCAGTGGCGCAACGCGCTCAGCGTAATTCTTAACGAGTGGTACTTTTGCACGCCGACCAAACTTATCGTGGATGACCTCATCCTCAATGCACCGAATCATTGTCTCTATATCACGGTAAACTCCCATCAAAACTAGAGCAAGCATCGTCAGCTTTCCCCATGGACGTCGCAATGTGTCAAAGTTCACAAAATATTTCCAGAGTTTGCGCGCCAACCGTCGTTTATTCTGCTCCATTGCACATGTCTGACATGGCGATAGGCAAGCGCGAGTAGGCTCGGGGAAAGTATAAACGAACGCACTGCGAGAGTAGATTTCGTTGGTTCACCTGTTTGGGTGTCAAGAGGCTGAAGTCGATGAGATTCGGCTCGAAGGGAACCAGCGAAACCATCTCGAACATCATGTACGTGTGCGTGCTGAAGTGGTGCTGCGGGGAAACAAAGGGACAACAACGTGACCATTACAATGGAAAGCACACCCCATTTTAGTAACGAGAACATTAAGGAAATAGTCTTTATTAAATTTTGAATATCAGTAACTTAAAAGATGTAGAAATACTCAAAATTCTTGCACTGATGGTTGTGCACATTTAGCGCTATCCGATCACGTGGGTTAGACGGTCTATGGACAAATTCGCTCACATATACTTCGCACACATAATTTTGAGAATCATTGTTCTGTCAAATAGTTGAACATCATGTCGATTAAAGAGGATGTTGATTGCTGAGAAGTCTGCGTTATTTTGTAATTTTATTTAGATTGCGTGTTGTAAAATAAACCAGCGAATTATTTCTGCCATGAAATAACAAAAGTAACTTTCGAGGGTTATTGTTTTTATCAGTCCCCTCTGACGTCATAACACGAACTCCCCTTTTGTGTCTAGCACTAGGCACAAAAGGGGAGTTCGTGTTTTGACGTCAGATTTGTACGCAGCCCGCAGACGACTGTATCACTAACGGGCTATGTTGCGCTAGAGGAGACTCGATGAAACAGCTCTCAAAAGTAACTTATTTTATGGCAGAAATAATTTGCTGTTTTACTTTACAATACGCAATCTACACCAAACAACAAAATGACGCAGACTTCTCTCATTAATCGACATCCTCTTTAAGGTATACATACGTCAGTTTGGGCTTCCACAGCCACCATAATGTTCTCGAGGCGGATACCAAAGTCCCCATCTTCATAGTATCCTGGCTCTAGAATGAGATCAAATCCACAGAAATATACTCGAGATGGAGAGGACAGGTTGTAGTTGGGCCCACTGATCTCTATATAATTAAAACTGGATAGCTCATTGGCCATTGTGTGCATGAAACGGCAGGATATTTCTATTCCCCCTGGACGGAGATGCTAGTCCATCGCAGGTTACTCCCTAGCTAATGCTGGTACCCATTTATACTCCTGGTGAAGAGGCAAGTGGGGATGAAGTGGCTTGCCCAATTAAGGACACAACACTATAGCCAGTAGCTGGATTCGAACCCCCGACCCTCTGATCATGAGTCACAAATCCTAACCACAAGACCACATACTCCCAAATTTATGGGCAGGCGTACTTTATTTACGATTTGTCTAGTTCTTGAATAATTATTATTGCCCATGCTAAAGCATTTTCAGATTCTATTTTACTGTGCGAAATTGACAAATACAAACCATCGGAGAAGAACATTCCAACTTCAATGGGTCTCTCCCTGGATGTGTAGACGAGGCCGATCCTGGCTGGCCCTGATAATGGGACAAAAGTAAACGAGTCGATCAGGGAAGATAGTCTCACACTTTTCAACGGATTAGGCCTACAACAATTCTTTTTATTGCTTGTGACTGGTTTTGCTTAACATGACAATCGTTTGGAGCTATAGCATTGGCTGCATGGCAACCCGTTTTTACCAAGGATATTTTTTTCCTTGGCAAATTTTAGTGCCCTTTATACATGTTACAGCAGCTTCATAGAATGGAAAACTTTAGAGACGCGTGGTGGCAGCAGACATGCGGGTCCTTTTCGGAAGGCACTGTTCCAGAACAACCAAAACTACATCGTCATGTATTACTGAAAGTGCACTGGGCCAATTACTGAATAGGCACAGTGCGCGACGATGTCATTTTGGTGGTTCTGGATAAGTGCTTACCGTCCTTTTCACATGATCTCTTTTCACATGATCTCTTTTCACCAGTCGTGCGCATGCTCACAACTATGCGCGCATGCTCACAACTACCCCAAGGTCGAGTTCGGGTGATTTCTTGTTTGCTTAAGAACTCGTGTCTTCGTTCGTGTTCCGGCCGCTCGAACGCCAAAGACCGTCTGATAGCCAAGAGCGTCATCTATCCGCTGGTAACCACGCAAAATGTAATGGCTGCTCCCATTATGTACGATATTCAAGCATTCGTTTAAAAAACCTGAATTTCAGACGCAAAATAATTTAACAGAAGCCTAATATTTAGACTGCATTTTCCCCTAGTTTCTTCAGAAAAAGCTTTTATTTTCAAAACATTTGGAAGGGAATTTTAGGCAACATTACGCCGACTTTGTATGCTTCGTGGCTTCGTCAAATCATCCGCCATCTTTGGTCGTCTTCTATGTCGCGTCAAATTACGTCATGTTCTTGTAAACCCCCGGTGTGTGATCTTGTTCCGAGTGCGATGTTCTCGGGTCGCGTTCCCGCCGTTCGGGCACAAGAACAGGGAACTCTTGTTAAGAACAGACTGCCCGACTTCAACCCAAAAAGACCGGTAGGCTTATGTCTGCTGCCACCGCCGCTTCAAGTGTCTCCCATTGGGCCATGCTGTTTACCTTCGTGTATATTCAAGAAGCTCCCGATTCCGTGGCCAGTCCCATGGCGATAGTCCAGGCCATTACTCCAGAGGGGGTTTCTGGCAATCGAGGCAAGAGCACGACCTGTGGGAGGTAAATTGAGACGAAGAAAATAAATTATAATTCGTCAAACAAGCCACAAGGGAAACTGACTAGGTAAATTTGAACACATTTTCAGAGTGAACAAAGAAACTGGCAGGAGCGGGATTGGAACGATATTCCGGAGGTCGCAGGTTCGAATCCCGCTCCTGCCAGTTTCTTTGTTCACTCTGATTTTTTTTATTACGGTTAAATGACGGTTGTCTCGACGGTTAGTTTGTACGTCACTTCAACCCAGGTTTAACGGCTTATGTCGCAACAATGACAAGCTATCGGATTATAGCCTAGCCTACCTATGAAACAAAATCAAGGGTTCCTATGTTAATAGACCAAAAATCTCATTAGCTTTTGCAGAAAGTGCAAATTGATCTAAAAATTCAAGGAGATTGGCTAAGAATACATACTTCGTGGCACACCGTATAGAAGCTGCAAGGTGTGCCGTGTCATATTTTGTAAAATTAATTTTCTTTCTGACTGGGCGGAGCTTGGGAATAACAATAATGTTGTTTGGTAAAAGAATATAACAGACATTTCAATTTATTTCATTTTTAAAATATTGCAAATTGTTGACAAATTACAATGGAAAACAATTTTCCTAAACTTCAGATCCATTTTGTTCACGCTGCAAGATACAAACTGGCTAGAGGCGGTCGCTAGACTTTCGTGTTTAGTACCAAAACGTTCAGATAAAAGGTGATAAAAAGTGAGGGTTAAATTGTGAGACTTGCACGCGCTATTAGATACATAGGCCCAGACCGAAATGTGTGTAAAATAGGGAAAAACAAGCAGCAAAAGGAACACAAAGTTTAATATCCAACAAAGTTTACCGTAAACGCCAGTGCGGAAGTAACTTGTTGCAAGGTCAATGTGCCCCATAAGGACTCGCGTATAACCTTCCTGTATAAATGAAGCAGACGACAGTTGAATTCATTCTGTACAACACATTGTCATTTTGTATCGGTAGAAAAAATTCCCCATTCTATGCAATAACGTTAAAGATGCGTATATTATTGCCATTGAAGGAGCTTTATTTGAAACGATTCAGTTCAAGGGATATCGTAGGTACCGTAGTTCAGGATCGACTGACTACATCAGTTGAGGACATGCCCTTTCGCAGTTGACCTATCGTGAAATAGAATCTCGTGAACGTAGCTTATGAAATATTGTCCAGTCAGAGTAGGTCTAATTCGACGAGGACACACAGAATGCAACGCACACAATTCCATAGTGTTGTCTAAGGGGCGTGATTTCCTGCCAAACGACAATAGGACAGTTAACATGACCGTGATTGCGCGTTGACGTGTTAAAAAAACCAAAAAAAAGAACTAGAGATCATTTTGTGAATTGCTGGAAATCTTAGATCAGAAGCCCATATAAAATATATATTAATTATCTGTAATATTTTCCATCTACCTTTGTCTTGTCCTTGGGAGTACCGAAGTGGAAAGTACGGGTTATATCTGTGGTACCAGAACTGCCATAAAAAGAAAATATATCAAGTTGAAGTACTATGATTTAATAACAGCACTTACGGGCTTCTTAGCGTGGTGACGTACAAACTGAATTTATTCTCCAGGGGATCTGATAACTGAATGAAACAAATTGCCTAAAATATCCTCCACGACCATTTTGCATTGTCTCAAAAACATTTTTGCCCTTGGCGAAGTACAAAAACACTATGCTTTGTACTTCTCGGGAGTCTCTGAGAAAAACAAAATCACAGGTTTTGCTTTACACGAAAAAGAAAAATCAGTTTTTGTCTCGCACGCAAAACTTATAGGATCTTTTTTTCTCAGTATAGTGCCCGGTCAAGCAACGATTTGTGACCGGCTTTCGTTTCCTATGGAGTTTGCCAATCTTGCATTAATTACTTACTTTTTCTTTATTAAAACGGTTCAAGTATTCATAAATAGGCTATTTGATCGGTGTATAAAACTTCAAAATACCCAAGGACAGTATACAATAAACTCTGATTTATTTCTTGAATCAAAATAGTCCAATTTTAAATCTTGTAATGGGATATTGTGGACTGGTGTGTGTTATAAAATACATATTGACTGACATAATCTGGGGCCAATTTCACGGCGATGCTAAGCAAAAAAAATGTGCTTAGCACGAAAAGTCTTCCTTGGTAAATACAGGATTGCCAACAAAATTTTGATGTGATGTGTATTGCCTGTGGCTGGCATTCAGCTGTTGTTAGCTTAGCATGAAAATCCCATAGCCTTTTGGCTGGTAACCTGATTTAACTGAGCAAGACTTTTTGCGCTAAGCAATTTTTGTGTGCTTAGCAGCTCTGTGAAATTGGTCCCTGATTGCGAGAGTGCAACCGCAAGAGGGACCTATTTCACTAGGCTGAAAAGTCCCGTGACCGCACAGACGTGCACTAGTGACCCCACTGCCAGTCAATAGGACCTGCATATTCCACACTTACTAATATTGTGCCCCGGAGTCCAGCAGGAGGGTGCTTTTATCTGTGATGCGCACATTGGTCTCTTCAGACGAACTGGGGAATGTCAAGAAGATAGTGTTGAAGGTGTTTGTTTCTTTGCAACGGGGACGACATTCATTAATCGTATAATACCACACAGAAGCAACTCATCGGCACACACGCGCGTGCGCCAACGATTTTACACCCGGTGTGCCGTCCAATTTGGTTGCAACATACGAGGGTAGGCTGAAAAGTTCGCAGGTTGACTCCGAAGGAGTAATGCCAGATCAATAAAGCTTAGCATTTATTTCAACTCTTTTGATAACTAATTGCATTGTTTGTTTTCAGGTAAGGCCGTATTTGGTGGTTCGTAGACAACTTTGTGAAAATGGACAAAATTTGGCATCGAAACGACCTTTGCTTTCTCTTTGGAGGGGCTGAGGACGTGCGTTTCCACTGCATAGATTGCCTCTTTGTCTCTGGCTCAAAGTGATGAACCCAGCACTCATCCTGGGTTAGGAAACGTTCAATGAAATTAGCTCGATCTGCTTCAAAAGTTATCCCTTGACATGACCAGCCTGGTGCGCTTTTGATCAGGGGTCAGAAGACGCGGCACCCACCGAGCAGAAACATTTGACGATCCTTGTTCTTTCATGGGCGATTCCAACAGCATGCAATTAGTTATCAAAATGGTTGAAATAAATGCATGCTAAGTTTCATTGCTTTGGCATTAACTCCTTCAGAGTCAACCTATGAACTTTTCAACCGACCCTCGTATTAATTCACCTCAACTCCTATTTAAGCCACTTCAGATAATCAAACTCGAACCTGTAATGGATAACCGCTGCGTTTGCACCAAACCCAGTTATGGTTCCAAAGCTCATACCGTGGAACTCGTCATCGTCCCTGAAATTACAAAAATAGAATAAGAACAGACTCGAGATTAATTTTGTAGGAATGTCAAGAAAATAGAATGTTGTACCCCGAGAAGTCCAGTTTCTCGCGTGATAATGCGATAACAAAAGGAAAAAGTTTAACATCGTGCTTTGTTAAAACGTCCTCTAAACCAATTTGATTAATATCAAAAATAAAAATTGTATATCTTTTGTTTGCATTGTTGAGAAATAACTATTAGTAACAGATCTACTCCTGTTTTAAATTGTCCGAGGCACGTGACTCACTTTCTAACTTCTTCGGTTTTCCTTTCAACATCCAGTTCAGTGAAACTGTCTGATCCCAATGCAGGGTCCTGTACATTAGTTATGAATAAATGAATAAATAATTCAAAAAGATTTCGATAGTCTGTTTTAGATATTTTATGGCACTGGCGAACGCAGAAATCTGGCTTTTGCTGTTGCGTACCCAGGCTTTTTTATGATTAGTATTATGATCACTGACCTCCATGTATAACAGAAATTTGGATAGCTCATTGGCCTTTGCGCCCTCTACGAACAACTGTCGCCAGCAGCCGCCATGTTGCCACTCGTGGAACATCCATAGAAGTTTTTCGAAACCTTTGCTTCGTCTTCGGCTTCGTCTTTAATTAGGAGATAGACTAGTCTGGTGACGTACTGTTTAGTCTGTCATTATCCCTTGCTCTATGAGTGTTGTTTATTGGAAGTCAGTGGTACATGCCAATGCACTCCAGCTGCAGTGCATTGGAGGATTTTTTGCTTTACCAGACAATTGATTTCAAAGCTCCTACTGGAGTGCATTAGAGGGCACTTGGGGGGTTGCTGGACATTGTTGTTGCTCACTTGACCAGGAAGTCTTGATGGAAATTGCTTTTGTATTTATTATTAGTAACTTTTTATAATGTTAAATATCAATTTGAATTATTATAACGTTACATAACATAACATAACATTACTTAACATTACATAACATCAACCTGGTGTTCCAAAAGTACCGAGTGTTTTACTTCACAGCCTATTAGACATACCCTCCATCTCACTCCAGAGGATTATGGCATGTGGCTTTGCTTATCAGTGTAATACACTGTTTACTCACAGCATGACCAAGTTATCCTCCACTTTCCTAAAAAGAACTTTTCTTTGGCATTCTTTGGAGTGTACAAGGACTCCCCATTGAAATAATGTGACAGTTATTGGAGGACCATGCAATAAACATATAGGCATTTTTTGGGGAGAATATTAAAGTGCGTTGGAGTGTAAACAAGAGCAAGGATTAACCTATCAATGTGAATAATGTTTTTAGTGGGAAGTCGAGGTAAAATGTTTCATTATAATTTTGGTCATCAATTCACTTTTTCGAAATGTAAATTTAAATGCTCTTTCAGGAGGCCATAATAAGTCTATCGTAGTCTCCTAGCTCAGTCAGCCCGAAAACAAAACTTTACAAGATATGATGCTGCACACGTTGGAGCTCATTGTATTCGGTGAGCCCAGAAGTACATATTCTCGCCAAATCTCGTTGAATTTGGAGGTCAGCTCACGATCTATTAAGCATGCTCGACTTTCATGTTACCCATGCGCTGTGTATTTTTATGTACGTGTATCCGTTGGACTATAGTCACAGGAGAGTTCACCCGAGCCTGCGCTGGGAAGTTGGCCTATCACCTTCCATATAACGGTAAGTTTTTAAAGTGTGATTCAACGAACGCATGTTAGAATTATAAACACGTATGTAGAGTTTAACTTTCAGATATCGTCACAGCTATTACGTGCAGTATTAGGCCATCAATTAGCATTAAAAAATAACTTGAACTCATCAATTATTAGTATGACGAAAAATGATTTGCCTGTTCTATTTTCAGGAAAATGACTTGCCTCCAAAGCGTTAAATGTCTCTTGAAGCCAGCCTCCTAGTTCCGCGAGAGCAACAGAATCCTTCAGCTGTTTGTAGGAAAATGCATTTCTTCATGGTAAACTGATCAGCCTGTTATTATGCAAAGGTGTATACTCTTGAAGTCACACATGCGGCAACAAAATTAAATTGATCACAAAACGATAGCATACACGGCTAATATTCTGTTGGGGTCGAGACAGGTGGCGTCCGTGAATTTTGCCCCGCCCAAACGATTGGTCGTTCCCTTCCTCTCCCCAAATGGATTCTTTTTAGATTTTTCTTTTGGTGGTATTCCAGGGCTGGATCCAGTAATTTATGCAGGGATCGGTTTGCATTTTCTTCCTTCTTCAAGTGGGGAGGTGAGTTGGTCTCGCCAACGGTTGAAGTTACCCCACCTGGGTATATAGGTCTGAGAATTGGGAGAATGTCTGTGGTATATCTATTGAAGATTTATCCTCTATTTAGATCTGGACCCAGGAAAACTGTAAGGGTGGTAGGGCTGGCAACCTAAAATGTGGCCAACCCCACCACCTCTGATTGTACCCCTTTACCTCGAGTGAATTTGTAGCCTTGTATTGGGCGACCTCAATTGAAAAACAAAATATGGATACTTACATGAGCTCTCTTCATTCCCTCGCTTTCTTTCATGCTCTTGACGGCTTTCATCAAAAGGATCGGCGATTGAGACGTGATACGCTTCCCCTACATCAAGATCAATTGGAATAAGCATCTGTTCTCCAGATCATAAAAGTCTGCTCATCTTTCTTGTTTATAGTATTGGTAAGCTGGATGTAAGGAAGTAGGTTTGTGGGTACACATGGAGGAAAGAAATTTCATTTTTTTTAGGAAGGACCACACTGTTCCTAACGTCCAGATCATACTCTCCCACCGGCTCTTTTCAGACGCGCGCGTTTGTGTGCACAGTAGTGCTATAGCCATAATGTTCTCAACCGATTCAAAACTTGCCAAAACACGTCGGTTCAAACCACTGATCTCTATACACTGGATTTAGCAGCGTGGCAGTGATTGCCCATGCGTGAATTGAAGCCACCACGCGGCCATCTTGCTATATTCAAAACAATGGCCATTTTCCAAGCTCCAGGGCCGTTTTCCAAACCCCAGCTTCGGCTCCGTCTCCGGCTCCATCACCACTGCCAAACTGCATGAACGAAGCCAAAGACGGAGACGAAGCTGGGGTTTGGAAAACGGCCCATGCTTCAACTCCGTCTCCAACTTCAGGCCATTCACAAACTGCATGCATGAATGCAGTTTGGCAATGGGCTGAATTTGAAAACGGAGCTGAAGCCTGGGGCTTGGAAAACGGCCATTGTTTTGAATATAGCAAGATAGCCGCGCGTTGGCTTTATTCGTGGAGCTTCGCAGCCAATCCAGTGTATAGAGATCAGTGTATAGAGAATGTTTGTACTTGCCATCGGTGCCCATATGGTGGCAGCATTACCCGACTCGGGCCGGTTAACTAATGGAAACACGATGCTTGTAATTAGTATGCAGTGGGCGGGACTAACGTCGGCGTTTTGCACACCGCATATATGCGAAGTTTTTTGAGGCGGTGCATGAGGAAGCGGTTTATGGAAGAAGTATAGATGAAGCCTCTTGCCTGTGGAACTCGTTCGTAGATGGCGTAGCTGGACAAATCACTGAACCATATCTTTTGGAAATCATCTTGTGTGCCCATTTGCTGTAGATCATTCAAGAAGTTCGCGTAGGGAAGAAACTGCACGCAGTCTGTATTGGGGGGAAATTAAAAGTTCTGAAGTAATGTTATATGTAGACATTCGAGCCAATGACACATTGACTGACCGAATTGATGCCAGTGAAAGCACAACCAAGTTGGAGTAGTGCTTCATTTCTCGCCTGTACTTCTGTTACTCGGGTTCGAATCCCTTCGAGGCTGGTTTGTGAAATGGGTTTAACCGTCCCTGCCATACTGAGTTTGTTTTTACATTCAATAGGGGACCTTTAACAATAGAGGACAATAGGGTCCCCGATTGAGAAAGGTCCCCTTTTGAAAATCGTGTACAAAACCAATGAGGGCCCTTGCCAAGAAGGTAAAGTATGAACAATAGGAGGACAATAGGAGGTCCCCGATTGCAGGCGTTTACACACTAATGTGTGCGTAGGTTTCCCCCAGAACGACATTCTCAAGTTTCCTCCCATCTTTGAAACTGAACATTTTCGTCATCACATTCTTCCAAGTGGTGTCTACAGGCATTCCAGCTAAAGTGCTCAATGCCAGATAAATATCAGATACATATCGAATACACAAAGACACCCAGCTCTACATTACATACCTTGTGTGGACATTCCTTTGTATTCGTGTAGTTAAGAATTCTCGGCCAAAATACTCATTTTTCTCACATCCAGAATTTGTTTTCAACCCACATTCGTGATTGTGGTCCCCTCAAGTGTTACCCTTCACTTTTTCAAATATAACCCTAACGCCATTTTACCTCTGGAGCTTTTTTTCAGAGAGGGAAAAACGAAGTGTGGACGTTGGCAAGTCCACACAAGGTCTTCGCTACCTGCCTAGTGTGGACATCTTTTGTTCCGAGGTCCACACAACGTATGTAACGCCTGTCCACACACCTTTAATCGGGGACCTCCTATTGTCCTCCTTTCGTTCATACTTTAACTTTTTGGCAAGGGCCCTCATTGGTTCTGTACACTTTTTTTCAAACGGGGAACTTCCTCAACCGGGGACCCTATTGTCCTCTATTGTTAAAGGTCCCCTATTGAATGCAAAAACAAACCCACACCCAAGACACAGTCGTTTTTGCTATAATACTACCGAGGACTCGGGTTATTTTCTTCCATTGTTCTCATTGTTTGAACTTGGGCTTAGGTCCTCACTTGTATTGTTCTCTATAACCCTTTGTTCCGAGTCCTCAGCCGTAAAGGATGACGTGTTCAATGAAACACACAAAGACCCACAATCCAGAACAGAACCGCGCCTGACGAATTTCCCTCTCTTGGCGTTTTACATTGAGCCTTTGGGTCCTCCGTTGCGACAGTAACTTTAGACAGTCAAATCTCATTTGTGTCAGCGAACGTTTCCGGCATCATGTCCCAAAAAAATGATTTCTCTTAAATTATTCTTTTTTTTGTACAAACGACAACCCATCGTCTTGGGCCATCAGCGGTTACCAGCGAAAAACCCACATGCACGATATTCAAAAATGTTAGGTTCCACTTCCCTCTAATTCCCATCCCCCTCATGAGAATAACATGTAAGTACTGGTTCCAGTTTCTTCTTACCGGCTGAAGAGCATCCATCGGACTTCAGATGATTTTGAACCTGTTGCGTGTCTCGGGTGTTTTGTCCATTCACGTACCACCTACGGATGCAAACAATTCCAGGGCCCGTGAAAATTTCATCTTAATTATTGAAAAGGTTAATTCAGGAAAAACCTGAACAATATTATGAATGGGCCTTGAATCAAGGTATGCGAGATATGCTTTATAAACGAACAACTTTCATAATATCGTTATTATTATTATTACGGGCGATGGGTCATTTGGGAGACATTCCCATAGACTTGTGCACAATTGTTTTTCAACTTTAATGTAACCTAACCCAAATATCCCCTATCCTACCCCCACGAAATTTGGTGTATTTATGTTTTGGACCATCCTCTATCGATATAACCCAGTTCCGACAGTAAGATTCTCAATATATAAGGGGGCTTTGACATTAGGGAGACATCGAAATGTCTCCCTAATGTCACTTGTCTCCCTAAGGTACAAAAATAACTAAAACATGTCTCCTTAACATTGACAGTTATTATGTGAAGCAATTAACTAACAAATAGGAAGGTTCGGTTCTAAAAGAGCTATCAGACGTATTAACTTGACCATTCCGAGCCGTATATTCTGACCGCTTTCAGGAGAACCTAAATTGACGACGGTAAAAGCATAATAACCCTCACGTCGAATTATTAACTCTGGTTTTTCTAGAACCAAACTTCCCCTTATTTCAGAGTTCGGTAGTATCCACACAATTTTTTTCTCGGTGTACTCTCCACTTGCAAAACCCTAAATCACGTTCGTTTCAGTTGACCTGGTCTTCACATGTTTTAACTTTTAATACTCACTTGATTTCGTCCATGGTGATAATGAGGTAGGATATGATCATAGGATTGTATGGCACGTCCCTACTTCTCATATTCAACAGCCCTGAGAACGGGAACGAAAAACATGCAATTTACATATTCCTTTCACTTACTTTGCATAGAAATATCAAAGCTTCACTTCAGTATGCTCTAGTATCAAAGTCGTATTTGTTTGCATTTCTGTCTTGAAAGTGAGCAAAGGAATAAAACTGAAATCTGGCAGGCACGGGTTTTGAACCTACAGTGCGACATCTGAAATACCATACCGACGCTCTACCAATGAGCTGGTTCTTGTGATCCCCGTGTACCTTTGCATTGTTGAAAGATATTAAATTCATATTATTAGTATTGTAATGCCGAAAAAAGAGATGGACGTGAATCTCAAACCCCAGCATTACTGTACAACCGTTCAACCAACTGAGATAGTTTGTCCTATATGTTGGCGGTCTCCAAATCTTGTCAATATCTTCGTGCACTTGAGGGCGCTAATAACGGTTTAATGACGTCACTAGTCGTTTCTTTGTCACATTCCCCATTCATAATTATATTCGCGCATAGAATGAACCGGTCTTCACTAGTAAGACCGCGTAAAACAAAACAAAAATGTTTAGCGTCCACAACTGCCACCGCATGGTTTGTTTTTCGTTTTTTTTCGGGTTCTTTTTTTCTTGGAGAGGGGGGCTGTTTTTGATGTTGTTTTTGTTGTGTTTTTTTTTGGTGTTTGTTTGTTTGTTTGTTTGTTTGTTGGGAGGTTCTAGAGCTCCAGAATCTACCAAAAATGCTAAAGAAAAAGAGGAAGTTTTTGCCACTTGATCTGCTATATAATTTCATTCTGCCTAAGTAAGATGCTGGTCACTTACAAGCAATTTCATCCAGAGCACTGATGACTAGCATATCTGCCTGCTGTGGCTTCAAAGCTTTCATTTTCCCACGCACGCTGTCCTCATCCGGAAAGAGATATATCTTCTGCTGCCACGTCTCTCCTACATGCACAGAAATTTATATAATATTATTCATAAATTAATCAATCAATGAATAATAATCATCTGTATCTACACATATATCGCTTATACAGACATAGCTGTATAATCTGCATGTCTAATTGTGTTAAATCGTGTACAAAACTTATGGCGTATTTGTGTGCACGGGCGGGGAGAGAAGTTCCGATGACGTCACATCCAGCGATGGGTATTCCTGGTAAACAAGGTACGCGACAAATCAAAATGTCCATTTCTTAATAATTCCCCGGTTTTATTTAGAACCATTATAGCATTTGTTTTCCAATTTTGATTACAGTGAACTTTGATCAACGTGAATATGTCACCTGTATATATCTCGGAGTCAAGGATCATCAGCGGATCAGTCGGGTAGCTTGGTTGCGGTGGGGCATCCACCCCCCATACCATATCAACTAAATTTTCCTTCTTGGCGACTAGGTACAAGACCTTATCCACTTCTTCAGCAAATACCCCCTGATAGTAAAGGTATCTTGCTGTAATACAAACGATACAGACAGACATAGGGTAAGCATAACAATGGGAAAAATAATGACATCGTGAAAATTCACTTTTGTCACAAGTATGGTCAGGGAGCCAGACTACATGAACAATTTTTTTCTCTGCGCAGACTACGGTTTTCCCGGCATCTATGCACACACAACTTTAAACAGATCACTGTTTTAGTATTTGCTAGCACCCTCAAAAATACCAACCCCCAAATCCATTTATTTCTGAAACTTGCAGCAAAGGCAAATGGTGTGTACTAACTTTAAAGGTATAGTGTACATGATTGGTAATCCTCCAATTTTGTTTTTTAATGAATTACTACGAAATACCTTACTAGACTGTAAGTTAATAGTAGTCTCAATCATCCTGTGAAATGATGGCACCAGGTGTGCAGTCGTTGTCAAGAAAAGTGCCTCGGACATGCTGGCATTCAAAGCGCGTCACGCGTCCAGGTAGCCACGCGCGCCTTGACTAGAGGCTATCATCCGCCCGACGGTTGAAAACGAGCGCCCTTTTTCTCTCGTTTTTTTCCGCCATCCAATAACTTTGAACAGGTCAGTACAACGATATTTTCTATAAAATACTAACCCCACAAATCCGCCCATTTCTGAAAATTGCAACAATGACCAATCATGTACACAACATTTAATAATAACGAATGGTATTTTAGCGTAAACAAATTCTAGAAAATAACTTACATGCAGAGATAAGTGTGGGATCAAATCCGATCCTGCTTCCGTTTGCCATATTCTCAGCCATCCACTCGTCGGGATTGGGTATCCCTTTCTCATCTGCGACAAAACATTTAATATTAATTTGAATTCCAACCCAACGGAAGGCCTAATCTGATATGTGAAAGATTATGACGTTCATAATTGCCATGTATTTTCTGTCTCTGGGAACCCCGTACTTCACCATCGAGTCTTTTCCTATCATCAACTCTTTTCAAAAATAGTCAAAAACAGGTCTTGTTGCCAAGTGTTATTGTCGGTGGGTGTTTTTGTAATGCTAATTGTATGGTACTTGCATGAGTCAGCTATATTTCCTGTGTCGTGACACGTTAAATATTTCCCAATTATTCCGTAGATATATAGAGTCCATGTTTATTCATTTAGAATTCCACCAAGGTTAATTTCAAAATTGACATCCAGTTTTAAGGTCGTCACTAAAGCCCCATCGTCACCGCCCTCGCTCAAAACCCCCCAATTGTTTTTCTCTTGTCATTGAAATTATTTTCAGAAGTCTGAGAGCGATATCAGTCAATCTTGAAAGTTGAATGTGTTTGGAGAAAATGGCATTTCAACAGCGCGTCCCAAATCACTGTTTAAATGGAATTTGCATGTCTCTGAAATCGTCTCTAGAGCCTCTCGTCGTTTGTATACGTTATGCATTTTGAGAAAATCAGGTGTCCCTGTACAGGATATGGTAATTGTTTATAAAACCTACATAAGGCCCATTTTGGAATATGCCTCGCCAGTCTGGCATACGGCCATTACTCAAACTCAGTCGAAGAAAATAGAATTTATTCAAAAAAGAGCTGTTAAAATTATACTTGGAAAGAAATAGTTATAATGAGGCTCTTGAAATGACTAAATTATCATCCTTGGTTGAACGGAGAAATTGTTTACTCTATAACTTTGGAACTAAACTTCTTAATTCAAACCAGTACAGACACTGGCTTCCACCATCTAAGTCTGATACAAATTGCAGAGCCTTACGTAACATGTCTGGTTTAAATATGATTAGATGCAATACAGAAAGGTACAAAAAATCAACCATTCCACAACTTGCTAAGATTCTTAATTAATGGTCTGTCTTCCCAACTCTCTTTCCTTGTTGTCCTATTTTAATGTTTAAGTTTGAGTCATTATTTATTAAATTTAACTTGTTTTTTCTCCTTTTTTATTACTGAATGAACAAGGGTTAATTATGTAGGTTTTTTTTATTATACTGTCGTTTTATAATATTTATTGTATTTGTATCAAGTTTTATTAATTCCTGTAATTGAATTTTTTATGTGTAATATATTGTGTATAATGACCCTTTCAGCTTTTGCTGCTGGTCATTTTGTTTATGCCAATAAATAAAAATAAAAAAAAATTATTGTCTATTTCTCTTTAATCAATGTACACTTTCTTGGACTGCTTTTACGTGACTTAAAAAAAATAAAAATTGGAAATGGTTGATGACTAAAATAGTAACATTTTCTTATTAAAAGAAAGAGTCTGTGATATTATACTTCGCGGGATTTTTTTGTTCCGTTATACATTGCTTCATGAGTTTCCAGTTACAGTCCAGCTGTCTCTCCGCTTGTACGAAGTATCGCCCGTCGGTCCAGAGGTAGGCCCCATTTGTGGCCGTTACGATGGCAAATCCTGTCAAAAAATAAGCACAGGTGCACCTATTATGTGGCAGAGTATTTTGGAGAAGGGAGAATTCGAGACCTAACAAAACTACGTATAAACGTACGAAGAAATGACGTCACGTCGTGTTTACTACCGTTTGCCAATTGGGACATGTGGAAACATTACCACGTCGTAGTATGTGGTTTCTTTGACGAACGGGTAAGCTTACTTTGAGGGTTATTCTAACTTAGAATTACGGACGAGTTTGAAATCTTAGCGGTGTTTGTTGCAAAAACAAGCAGAAATGTACGCTAAGGCTAGGTCTTCGCCGGCTGCAAATACGTGTTTTGGGTACATTGCGAGTTGCCCAAATCAAAGTTAAATTGCAAGCTTCGTTACTAGGCAAGTCAAATTTATTGGCAACCAAAGATTGGATTAATATGTGTGTATAAGGTTTGTAAGGTCGTCCAGTTTTGCGAGTGGATACCCCCCCCCCCCCCCCCCCGAAAAAGGAGACATATTTGTTCAGCAAAATTTGTGCCTGGCAGGAAAATTTACTGATGAGCAATGTTTTGTACGAAGGAGTAAATTAGTGAGTGGTCGTGAAACTTGTTACATGCTACTTTTGAAGTCACTTTAAGCCATAATGAGTTTTACAACAGAGGCTCAATCCAAGACAACGTCACTTTCAGGCATAGGTTTAGCCTATCTGTTCTATATTTTTTTTCCGAGGGGTTGTAGAACTGTCGCTGGCTATTTACAGAGAAGGCGTGCAATGTCTGTCCCATCTCCATATCGGCCGTTATCGTTCGGGATCGTCCAAAGTCGCTAACCACACATGATCAGTAAACAGTACCGTACGCCTCTTGATAGTAGTTTACAAAGGTTGTTGGGGTTTGTACATAAAGAGTCAAAGGTCAGGATACAACTGTCGTGTTAATATATGAATAACTGTTTTTGATTTGAAGGGAACATCGACCTACGCAAAAGAATTGTGATTTTGTGATACTAATAAGGAGATTCAAATTTGAGGTGTGTTTCCATTGTAAGGACTTGCAAGTCTTGTGAACACAATTAATTTATACCAGGGATGCACACCTTTGAATAACTATAATCGTAAATACCGTACTCCATCTTCAAGAAGTTGTGAAAAAACACTCGCACTTCTTTAAGAAGGCGATCTTACCTGCTGATCCACTCAGACCTGAGATGTACGCGCGGCGTCTGTCACGATCTGGGACATCCTCACTCTAGCAACGAAATCAGAGGTCGGGATATTTTAAGTATTCAATATGGTCTCAACCGAAAGGTCTAGGTTTGACCAACATCTACTTTGAGTATATGTTTGACCTAAACCTGATCTCAGTAACAGGTTGAATAGGGTAATCATTTAGTCCTTCGTGACTGAAGGAGACAAAATCACGAGTCTCCTCTCACTTCCTTTTCATTATTGAAAAATATTGTCTGGCATGCTCGGAAGTAATATATAAAGAGCGCCGCGTCCTTCCTTATTCAAAACGAAACGACACGACGCTTATATTTGTAAAACTAATTTCGCCTAATTGATTCGGCAGTGTCTTTGCTACATAACACTTGCCTCAACAACTGACAATCAATTTCAGCACTAAAACAATACTTAGTAACAGGTCAAACTGCATTGTCTTGACACCTCCTGATCTCAAAGTTTGTGTCAATAGAGCGTGCAAGCTAACCTCAAATGACCTCCAACAATATTTGGCGGAAAAAAAATCTCCTGGGCTTAGGAGATTTTTGGCACACTTATAGGAGGTACAACATATGCGACCTCCTATTTCCTGAAATTATCTATTCTGACTGGACTAAAAATACTTGTTAATTTACATTTGTTTAATAATTCAAAATTTTCCATATAGATTATGCACATTTACCCCGTGCGCATCCTCTGACGGAATGAGGTAAGCATCGAGGCCAGAGGTGATCATCTCTCTTCGGAGTGATTCCAAGCGGGCTGTGGTGTTTACAACCGTTGGTGGGTAAACCTACCAAAAAAATTGCAACATTTCGTAAGACATAATGCGAAAAAGTGTGACGCTCGTTGTAAGCTGCGCCTAATTTTAATGGAGTGCCTAGCACGCACAAAAATCACGTGAAGCAAAAATTCCGCCAAGAACTCGTCAACAGCAGCACACATGACATTTCGGCTATAGTGACTTCGAGTTGCTAGCAATATTTTTCGACGAGCAGCTTCACGGAAACCGGCCACCTGATTATCAGGCTTGTATCAGCTTGTAGAATTGTCGTCCAAAGTTTCACTTGGAAAGTTTTTTTTTGAAGAATTGTTTTTCTTCAGTTAAATCCTGGAGCCGGTCTGCTTCGTGTAATTTTAAATTCTCATTACCTTTGTGTGTAGCGGTTGTCACTGTAATGGCTTGTGAAAGGACTAGACACGTTTTGGTAAAAAGTATCAACTTATCTAGCACAACCCACCATTTCTGACATGAAATTGTCCCTGCCCGGTTATCGCGCGCTCACCCCTATCCCCTACCCCCACAGAAACCTCTTTCCTTTACCCTCTGTGATTCCGGAAGTGAACAGTTTAATTTCTGTTCTTCCTCCTTCGTCTGCATCAGGTTTCCTGGAGAACGCAAGGCCAGATATCGATCACGTTCACTTCCCATCATCGATACTGGGCTGCTTAACACCATCACACATCCTGCCAATAGAATGCATTTCATGAAGCAAAATCTGAATTACAAAATGCCTATGCGAAATACAAACGACGTTAGATTATACAAAGAAAGAAAACAAAAAAAGTAAAAACTAAATTTCACGGGCCACACATTGAGTTTAGCTGATGGGATAACCAATATGATCCAAGTAATATCCCCTTATTTTTTTTTTCGGAAGCAGGATTTTAAAGGACTTTACGTCATGCCGTAAACAAACCCAAACAAAGTAGTATTCACGCAATTGCGTTGTGCGTATACGCACAGGGTTTCGGATAGTATTTCCTTTTTTGCATGGGAAATCAAGTTTTTGAATACGAATTTATTCACACTGGTCAAATCGCTCCCAGTTCATATAGAGTAACGAAGTGATGACGTCAATCAATGCAATGTTTGGAACCAGAATACATTCTAAACTGCATGTGTTTGGAACCATTGCGTCGGCAACTGACGTCAGACATCGGTCCTCTATTGCATCCCAGCGTGACCAACAAGCGCGAATTCGTGCAGGAGCCGCGTCGTTGGTGACTTGCGTGTGTGACAGTTTCGTCATAGACACATATGCACAGTACAGCCTGCGGTCTCATAGAATGCGTGTGTGAGAGTTTCGTCAAGGAAAACTGTCACGTGACCAAATTGGCACAAGAAAAAACAACGCGCTTATATAGCCCTGTCTGCGATGCGACGCTGCTAAAAATTGAAAGCAACAAACCTGTGAGCAGAAGCACTGACGCCACCTTGCAGAAAGTTCCAATCGCCATCTTGATATCCCGGTACAGAATGGTACTGCTATCAAATGTGCACGGCAAACAATGTACGAATGTACAACTTGACGTGACGGTCTCACTTTGTTTTATACTAGTTGCACTGTGAATAAATAGAGTGATCTAACCTCCCGATAACATCCAACCTTTTTGGGGGGATTTCTTATGACACATTGTCTAATACATGTATAATGCCAGAATAGTATTTAGAGGTGTGATCTGACGTCCTGGTAGCGTGGTTTACGACACTTTCTAACCTTTGAGCGAATTTTGTATGAGACATTGCTTACGCAAACAAATTTGATACAAAGACAATTTCGTGTGTTCGTAAAAAAAAAAGCAATTCTTTCAATACAAAGCCAATTTCCACATGAGACGAATATGCCGCAACCTGGCCGAATTAGCACTCTACATTCATGAATTATACTGCAGCCTAAATTGATTGTATTGATACCAATTAAGAATAATAATTAAGCCCAAACGAGGACGAAAGTAAAGTATATTTATATCGAATTTGTATATTACACAGGTGTTAATTAAATTAACAGGAAAATATTAGCCTTTATACTGAGGCATTTGACTGAGCGGCGAAGCCACGAAGCGAATCGAGCAGAGACTACAGACGAAAGATTTTCTCATAATCATTATGATTACAAGGCTACACTACACGAACACATCACCTGCAATTGTTGTATCAAATAAATGTACATACAAAATACCACCTCAGAAGCTAGCGAAGACCGAGTTAAAGAGCATAGTGGTAGCGTAATGTGGATACGAGATTGGGGAGCAGGTTTGTTACAATCCGTCCAAGGTCTCTCTTGTAATGATTGGAGGTAATCTTCTTGATTATCGAAGCTGGCTGCGTTTAACTGCTGATACTGAGACAGCTATGAAGCGTGTATGGTATCGGGTCTTGATTGTACAATATGTCAGGTGTGTTACAGAGATTTTCGCAGTGGTTGGCGCGCACCAATCATCACAAGATCAAACATATGCATTACATTTCTCCTGATACACGTGATTGTTGAAGCTTAACTCTCGTAACTGAACGTACCCGCTCCCACCCAACATAGTAGGCTTACTTTCAGCTGCACCTCCGAATGCATAGTCTGTCGGGATCACATGTAGGACTCCCTTTCTGACCGCATCTCTGGCCCACTCACAGCAAAAAAAGACCAGATCTCTTGCTCCACAACTGATGTTATCTATCTCAATTCTTGCATAGGGTTTGCGGTGTACAGGTTTCCGGGGAGACCAAAAACACCCAAAAGAAACGGTCAAAGTTCTACCGCGAACACTGTCTACAGACCTATAGAGAGCCACCACTTCAATTTTCCCATCAATACTTTTCGTACAGGGCATTGAATTGCTTGCCAAAAGTAATGACTCCGCTCGCCTTAGCAGGAAGACTGGATGAAGCGTCTGCGGACCACTGAACCTCATGGCCTCAACAACCAGGAAGAAAATGATTAACCAAACACCTCTGTATTTGTCCTTTTGTCTACAATGGTTTCATCTTTGCTGTTGCCTGCTTAGTTATCTACTCCCCTTCCTCCGGTGTCCGCCCGATAGTCCGGAGGTTCGATTGTCCGAAGGTTTATTAATCCGAAGGTTCGATATTCCGAACGTACAAATTCCCCATAAGAGGGGATTCGTTAGTCCGAAAATGAAATAAGGTTCGTTAATCCGAATATTTGATGCAAATAGTCCGAAGGTTCATTGGTCCGAAGGGCCGTCAATCCGAAGGTTCATTTATCCGAAGGTTCGGTAGTCCGAATTAATTTAGAATAAGGTTAATTAGTCCGAAGGTTCAAAATTCCGAAACGAAAGTAAGGCTCAATAGTCCGAAGGTTCATTATTCCGAAAGCACACAACGTTCGATAGTCCGAATTGAAAATAAGGTCCGATAGTCCGACCATCGAACCCTATCGTCTATTCGGAATATCGAACCTTATCGTCCATTCGGACTATCGAACCTAATTGTCGATTCGGACTATGGCACCCTATCGTCTATTCGGACTATCGAACCTTCGGATTATTTAACCTTATTCTCTTTTCGGACTAATGGGCCCTTTGGACTATCGAACCTTCGGACTATCGAACCTTTGGACTATCGAACCTTCGGACTATTGAACCTTCGGACTAACGAACCTTCGGACTAATAACCCTTCGGACTAAAGAATCTTCGGACTATCGAACCTTCGGACAATCGGGCTGTCACCCTTCCTCCCCCCCCCCTCCCGTCTCTCTCTCTCTCTCTCTTTCCCCTCTGTCATCTACAATGCCGTCCTCATTTGTTACAAAATTGTGACATGGTTGTTCTCACCTCCCTCTGACCCATCTCGGTCCACCCTCCTCCTCCCTAGGGTCCCATCCAGGATCCTACCCTTCTTCCCCTTTCCCCTTGCCTTTTTCTTTCTCCCATCCCCTTGCGAGCCGCCCGAGTGGGCCCTATGGCCCACACCCAGTTATCTGGTGGATCCCTCAGCCGGGGGATCCTTGACAGGGTCAGCCAAAATCTCCCCGGCCGTACGGGAGCCACCTTTATCTCCCTTCCTCCACCCGCCCACCCCCCCCCCCCCCCCATGAACTGATAAATTGTTCGTTTCTAATGTTTATATATTTACGTCTTTTTGTGAATTTTGAAAATAGCGCTTGGTTAAAAGTGCTACAATTGACACTTATAGTCTACTTTGCTTATAAACCCATACAACATCTGTCTGAACTTTTGTTTACTATCCTTTTATTGTATATTTTGACCTTGTTTACAGAATTAGTGAATAAAGTTTTCCTTTGAAAATTCAAAAAATTGCCGTCTTTCTTTTTTCTTTATTTCTTTCTTTCCTCGGGAAAACGCTAAAAGATATGCTATATCTGCCAAAATCCTTCAAGCGATCAGCATGTGGGGGTCAAAGGTCACCTAAATGGTCAGTAGGGTTCATTTTCTTCAAAAATACGAAATGCTTCTCCCACAGTTACATCTTTGGACCAAGCCTCATGGGTTGTTCACAGATTACTTCTTACTTCTTTTCTGGTCAAATGCATCCCTTCCCTGAGCTCCTTCTGGGTTGTTCAAATATTGGGGTCATAGGTCACCAACTGCTCAGTTGGGGTCAACGGTGATTTCACTTTTGTTGGATTTTTGTTCTCCATTTCGAGGGGAAAACCACGT
Organism: Hippasteria phrygiana; assembly: GCA_037893225.1. NCBI lineage: Eukaryota > Metazoa > Echinodermata > Asteroidea > Valvatida > Goniasteridae > Hippasteria > Hippasteria phrygiana. The sequence continues at coordinate 1,343,391 of JAZGUH010000179.1, forward strand.
TAGGGAGAGCAGTAATAACGCCCTCAGTTGTTTGGAATGAAACCTGAAAAAAGAGGTCATTTTGTTTTAGGTCCCATAAAATATTTTGAAGATGTTGGGCAATTTTGTTTTCAGTGACGGCGCTTTCAGTAGCCAATACACAAACATCAAAACCGAACGCATGGGCGATTTCCTTCTTGTATATTTATACCATTTTATTGTCAGCTGATTTTTTCCCGAGCATTTGTGATGCTCTTTCTTCTTTAAAACATACACTATTTCTCTTGGCGATTCAAGATGTTCTAAGTTATGTTGTTTGTAGCTACGCTTGTAAATTAATGAAAATAATTTGTATTCATTCTTTTTTATTAGATCATATCTCAATCATAAACAATGAAACAAGGACTACATTAAATATTTCGAACATTAATTTTGACAAAGTAATTAAAGGTTAATTCAGTTGGGTTTGTCAACTTTTTTATTGTATTGGAGTCCCTTGGTCACATTGTGGAATATACATCATCCCAATGCGTGGTTTTGTTCTTAAATTTCTTCTGCAAGGCAGTAGGAGGAGTTGATGCCGTCCTGACAAACCATTCCATCTGGACATGTTGTTAGCTTACACTCATTAATATCTGTACAAAAGAGACCAAAATATGATGTACTTAGTGAGGACATCCTCATCAAAGTGGACGTATTGTAAGGTATTTTTTAAACTTAATTTTCTCGACCACAAGCCATCTATTAACTGGTTTTGTGGGGGCCGTCTGTCCGGTCGGGAACTAGAGTATTCACTCGAGCTTAATGTGCCGCTTAATGTGCCGCTTAATGTCAGTGTAAGCGGGATGCTAGACCAAAGTTTCTAGATAAAGATTTTCGCTATATAAAGCAAAATAGAAAAACGAAAACGAAAACTTCCTTAATAGCGTCCCCATTCTCTTCCCATTTAGCGGCCGCATCTGTTTTGTGTTGAGGGCTCCCCAAAATCCATAAATATTCTTCGAGAAGAGAGGAAATGCCCCGATCGATTTTGTCCACATTTTAACCTGATTTTAGACGCCAATGCCAGAGAAGTCCCTCTGAAAGAAGGAGCTTGGCCATCTGGAAAATGTTGCCTGGCACGATACAAAAGAAATGAAATAGCACTGAAGAAGGAAGGGTCCCTTCTTTCTTTGTTGAGGACGAATTGAAGCTAAACATTTTTATATTAGTCTTATGTTAGGATAATGGATAAGTTACTTTACCTATGTCGCAGTCCGTTCCACCATCACAGCTTGCTTTTGCGAGGTTAAACTGCATGCAGAAAGACGTTAAAAAAGTGATGACGAATTATAATTTTAAATATCAAAAACAGTATGAATATAAATTTTAATATAAAGTCTGGTTCAGTTACCTATCCGAACTTACTGCGCTCGATCTTTGTCTTTCTCTTAACATTTATATATGCGTTTATAGTATGGATACCAGATCTGCGAATTCTGACTGTAACTGATCTGATAATTCGTGGTTCGGGGAGTTGCCAATGTCATGTGACCAATTTATGACGTCACTGGGGAGTAGCTCCTTGTCTCGAAATGTTTTCGTTAACATTGGGGCGTTTTCATGGATGTTCCCAAAATGAGATAAATAGCCTAATTTTAGAATATAAATAAAACAAAAGCAAATGAGCGTCAGTTCAGGTGACAGCCGTAGATAGAGGTGCGACAACTTCTGATTTTGTACCAAAGATGGCCGCTCATTATGTGTACAGTGGAGCGTGCGGCTTACCAATTGTCTGTATGCACTGATGTATAAATCCGCCATGTTGGATCCAACGTTTGGAGCCCCTCATGTCACAACTCTCTATCTACGGCTCTGGTTCACTGAAGGGTGTAAAGTACATTATATCCTCGTACAGTGACTTACATTTTCCCGACTTCTTGCAGACATACCCACTCGTTTGACTGGAACACGGACGTATCAGCCATTTGTGGTGGCTAAATGGCGACTGTGTGCTGGCACACATTCTATCAGGGGAAGGCTGTGGCTCCCAACCCCAAGCCCAGTTGGTGTAATCCAGCTACATCAACGTACAAGAACAGGTTATAGGCAGTAAATTAGACTTGAAGCTTTGCATGATGGGGAGTACAACTAGAGAAAAATTTGGCGGACACAAAAGCATCCAGCTTAAAAAAGAGAAGTGGGGATCTTAAAGGAATCGGATGTACAACTGGACGTTGAGGTCGAGGTCGCCGTTTAAGAAAATCCGGCCCAAAAATGGTCAGTTTTGAACAAAATGTGCCATTTTCCAACCCACACCCATAACCTGGATACACGATTACTTTAAGCTGCAGTTGGTGAAGATAGATCTGAACAGTTCAGTGATCGTCCGTTGGTCGATTTGTCAGTCGGTCGGGTGGGTCAGTGATGTTTACAAACAGAAAGTGATTTTGAGAGGCGTGCCCAACAGAAAACACTTACCGGTGTCCCGTCGACCCAAAGCATAGAGCCGTCTCCATCTTCGTCGACCAAGCCGAGCCAGAACCGTCCGTCAAAACCCAACGCGTCTGTAAGGATCAGCAAGAGAGATTATTTTCCACTTCAATGTCAGGAGGATTTGCAAGCCTTCTCCCCTCCCAAATTATCCCGACACGCTCGGTGGTCAAGTGGTTAAAAGTATAGCTTTGGTCATTATCAAAAGCAACCCAACCCCGACCCAGCCCAAACCCCAACCCTAACCCTAACCCCAACTCAAGCCCCAACTCGTGCCTATACCTGGTCTCGGCCGAGTCCAGGCATGTTTAAACAATACTTTAACGGTTGCAAGTCCACGTCTGAGTAAGGGTTGTAGGCAAGTCCATTGTTCAGGTCGTTTGTTTTTGGTGTTTTTTTTCTATAAAGGAATACTCAATTGGCACGAAGTATTTCTTGTATTTCAACTGCGCATATGGGCACAATGACAACTTTATCCCGAATGACCCGTGACATAACGCGTAAAGTGGTCGCACAACGTGTACATGTTAAATTCAATCAGAATGGGCGTTCGCGTAACATCGCGTGACATTACGTCAGCAATTTTATCCCGAATAACCTTAGACCCTTCGAGATACCGAACTGGCTTATCGTGACTTAACTCACCGTCGCTGAGAGACTCACCTTGAATGAATTGTTGTTCTGCTGGGCTGTGAATACTGACTAAGTTGCCGCCTTTCATCATGCACTCAGCTTGAGAATCGTCCCAGTTCATTGACCAGTCGGAGGGATCGGTCATGCCCCGGAAGAAGAAGTAGCACTTGCCTTCGAAAGACTTCCAATCTTTGTCACAAGAACCGTCTAAACAAAGACAAAAAACTGTGTCTTTGGAAGCGATATAAGGAACTGTGTATTGTCTATGTATCGTCGATGTACACAAAATAACATCGCGCCATCTGATTCATGCAGTGGCAGGATAATTTATGTATAATTTATGTAATGCACTGGCAGTGGCAGTCTACTTGATTTGAAAATAAACAGTTATACTTTGTTGCATTCTTGATCCCTTTAATATCAGTACTCGGTATGTTATGTGTACGAGTCGCACAGCATGGTTCCGCCGAACTACGTTCGGTTTCGATAACACAAGGATTTGGACTGCCCCCTGACTGACTGACTGACTGACTGACTGACTGACTGACTGGTCAAGAATTTAGGAAAATTCTACAATATTTATAGGGTTCTCTGACCACTGTCGGCGGAACTGGGGGGAAGGGGAATTCCCCCCACCCCCTCCCCCCACTACCACCACTTTTGGCAGTTCCGCATCAAGAAAAACATTAAAAAGGGCAGCAGACGGCCCCCACCTCCCCCCAGTGTTCCATCGCCCCTGACTCGGACGTGGTTGAAGTACTCAACACACTTCGTCATCCATATATTTAATACGAGAAAGACTGAGATTGCGGGTAACACCATGTGAAATAAATCTCTTCCAGGAAGATGTGTGGTTCTAAAAAGAAACGGGGTGAGTTCTTTTCAGAACCACACATCTTCCTAGAAGAGATGTATTTCACATGGTGTTACCCGCAATCTCAGTCTTTCTCGTATCATACCCACCATGCAAAGCTTCAAATGGTATTTCATGTATTTCATGTTAGTTCTCTGTAAGTGATCAAAGTTCTACTGTGCGCGTTACTCTCTAATAAGGTCGTTTTGTCACTTCTGTTGATTAATTAAAAGGGGTCTTGTTACCGATACCTACCTGCGGCCAGAAGGCAGCTGAAAATTGCAGTGATCATCAAAGGTATCCGCATGGCTGCTGGTTTTCTGTAACAGCAGACGAATGTTAAATCTAAAAGGGGAGAAAAAAATGATGTTTAGGCGGTCTCGGGAAAAGACGTGGTTCTAGACAAATATTTGCTCTTTATGTTATAGGAACATGGAAAAGGGATACATTTCGTCACAGTTTTCACGAACAGACGAATTTTGCCTCTCCGCACTAAACTAAAGTTACAATAAAATCAGGTTTTAAGCTGCTCACTTTCTAAATATTGAAGATATTACCTGCATTTATACCACATGTTGATTCATTGTTGACACTATGTTAAAGTTCAGTTCTCGGTCTTTCACAAGTCATTGGCAGCTGAGCGATAAGTCAATTAATTACAGAGTTATTAATTGATTAATAAATTTGTCTCTTCGTGAAAACTCAGAAGCGAGAAATGGCCCGTTTTGCCACACAGAGTGTCAATTGTCTCTTCGTGAAAACCCAAAATCCATTTTCTGGCAATTTTGCCCCACACAGCCCTATTGTATTAACACAGAGTTCAAATTCGTCTCTTCGTGAAAACCCCAAATCCATTTTCTGGCAATTTTGCCCATCTCAGCCATAATATACGCTATGGCTGAGAAGGGCAAAATTGCCAGAAAATGGATTTTGGGTTTTCACTAAGAGCCAAATTCGAACTCAGGGCTGTGAAGGACAACATTGCCAGAAAATGGATTTTGGGTTTTCACGAAGATACAATTGACACTCTATGGGGAAAAACGGGCCATTTCTCGCTTCTGAGTTTTCACGAAGAGACAAATTTATTAATCAATTAATAACTCTGTAATTATTTTATATCTCATCTTCATCTCCTGTACAACAGCGCCGAGAGCCACATCAAGGTGTGTGGCTCCCTGACGCCCCCCTTTCCATTCCAGAAGGGCATCCGACAGGGTTGTCCACTCTCGGGGCTGTTGTACACTATTGCCATCGAACCTTTCCTTAATACTTTGCGTAACGAATTGGAAGGGCGGAGTTTTTTCTACCCAATACTCAAAATTATTCAGCCTACGCCGACGACATTACCATTTTTGTCACCTCCGACCCGGGCGTTGAAACCATTCAAAGGGTGTATAATCTCTTCAACAGATCCTCTGCTACAAGGTTAAATTATGAAAAATCCAAGGGGTTGTGGGTTGGGTCCTGGACTGGACGAAGCGACAAGCCGCTAAATTTCCAGTGGAATGATCAAGGCCTAGCCTTTCTTGGAGTTCACCTCGGTAATAATAATAACTACACCAAACAAAACTGGAACAACTGTAAAGACAGGCTCTCTAAAACTCTGGCCCGGTGGAAGCATCTCTCCTTCACTCTGTCCCTTAAAGGAAAAGTTTTAATTGCAAATCAATTGGCTGCCACAAAAATATTTCATTGTATTGCCATTCTTCCCTGTCCCGACAATATCTTGCGTGAACTCCAAGGTATGCTTGTCGACTTCGTCTGGTCTAATAAACGGCACCTACTCAAAAAGCGGATACTCTTTCAGATCTGTGACAAAGGTGGGCTCGGTCTAGCTTGTCTCCAGGCACGCAGCCTCACGTTCAGACTAAAACTCCTTCAACGTTATCTTCAATTCAACCCTCATCCCTGTTTTACTTTAACCTAGGTTACCAACTTCTTCTGTTAGATTTAGACCCCAAATTTCACACCAGCCTCCCTTGCTTCTATAGTGAAATGCTGCGTGCCTGGATATCACTCGGAGCACGATATGAAACACCGAATTCAATCAACCATATCCTCAATCTACCCGTAATATACCCGCCCCTTGTTAATCCCTTGCCGGGCGGTGCGGCTTTTGCTGCACGACTCTGGGCGGTATTTGGACTTCGATAAGCTCGTGTTATAGTAAGAAAATCGGATATATTGAAATTGAAATCGAATGATTCAGTGATTGAAATCGCCGTTTGAATGTTTTCACATTATGCATGCAACGGACGCCTTTACCTCAATAAGAAGCTACACTTGCTCAAAATGTCCGGTGGAGGCAGGAAGGTTCTCGGTCAGCAGGCTTCCGCAGTTAAGGAGGGGTCTTCGGTTTCTTGTGACACTGCGACTAGCTGCCCCTTTTTATGTCGTCTGACACGCGTCAGCTGGACTTGGTTCGTGGTGTAGCGTCGTTATTGTTTATTTTCAAGTTTCTTTGTTGGTTATTTTTTTCCGGAAATCATTCATATCTGAAGGCTGATAGAGCTAAGAGCTGGATAAGATACCGGTGCCTGGTGTTTATTTTGAAGATAACTGCATGGATGACAGGACCGTTCCCTGACCTGAGACTGGGGGGGGGGGGGGGGGGGGTTCGTCAAACCCCAAAGTGGAACTTTTTATTAAACCCCCCCCCCAAAAAAAACCCACAAAAACACACACACACACACACACACACATACACAAGTGTGTAAACACCGGCAATCGCGGACCTCCTATTGTCCCTCTTTTGTTTATACTCGGAAGGCCTCCCATTGGTTTTGTGAGAATCGTGTACCTTGACACAATCGCGGACCCTATTGTCCTCTTTGTTAAAGGTCCACGGTCTGAATAGCTATACAAACGCACACACACAAGAAGCGGAACTCATCAGCGAGCAGGGGGGGGGGGGCGTTCGAACCCCCGAACCGCCCCGCCCCCCCCCCCCCCCCCCCCCCCCAGCGTACGGACCTGGATGACGTCTGGCTGCGTCTCGATCAACAATAATTCTCAGTTTATAGAAATTAATTTAAATGTACAGAGAATTCGAATTTATCGTTGTGGCTATTATACAATGCCAAAATCTCTCGGTTCTGGCACAAGGCATGCTATAGGAGGTTTGCTGGTACAAACAGTACGAAGTCACAGCCCCGTGCTTAGTCCGTTGAGATCCATTCAGGAGTGAAGCTTAAAGGCGTTTGCAAAGTATATATATATATAATATATATATGTATATACTGACCTTTTCCAGCATAAGGCGACCGGTCACCGTATTTCTATGGGCTTGGGGCGACCGACCGGCTTAGGGAGACCGATTACCGGTCGCCTTAAGGTAAAAGCAACAGGAAGAGATGGGGTTAGGTTACAGTTTTTTTAATGCACGATGCCCATAGACCGGTCGCCCTAATGCGGGAAAGCTCGTTATCTATATATATATATATATATAACAAAATTAAACAAAATTTGGCCCCTTTTGGCGCCAATGAAAAACAAAAAACAAAAACAATTTGGTATTAATGTAGGCCCGGCGCCATCTCCGGGCATCGGGGGGTGGGGGGGGGGGGGGGGGGGGGGGAGTGCCAGCTGGGGGGGGGGGGGGGGCACATCACAAACAAACCCACAACTATATATAATTTTGATGCTTTTGGTTTTTGCCAATGCGACCAAGTGGTTGTCGGGGGCTGGCCCTCCCCCCTCCCCAGCGACGAGCCTGCACTAAGTTTCCCGCTCCGGTGTTGTTACTTCATGTGATACTCATTCCTGTCCTACCAGCAGTTAGTACATGAGGTACCACCCCCCCCCCCCCCCCCTCCAGTTGACGCCCTGTATGGTATTGTTGTAAAAGTGATAACACTATGCATTGTTAACAATATTGATTATGTCAATTAATATTACAAAGGTTACATTAATGTACAGAGATTCATTGTTAAAGAATTAAATTCTCTGCGGATTTACATATACATATGCCTAATTCTCTCCATTACGAAAGATCCTGTTATTCTGTTTTGCTCTGTCACTTAATCAATAGTGGAAAATATGGTACATAATCAACTGCAACCACATGTTTTCTCCCAGAGATTACTTGAAAACTTATCATATGGTAAATTATTATTTTTGTTGCTATCAGATTAGCATTGCTGCCAATCAATATCCCACGACTTCATTTCCGTCAGTAATAGTTATATCAGCGGTGCGAAGTCCGATTTATTTATTTATTTCTCCCCCACCCCCGCTTCTTTCTCCCCTCCTTCTTTATTTCTCCCCTTCTTTTTTTTTCTTTTTTTTTTTCTTTCTTTCTTTCTTTCTTTCTTTCTCCCCCTTGTTCTATCTTCAAAGGGGGATGCTTGTTTCTTTTATTGGTAGCAAAAAGCTAATGGCAAAGTTGTAAAAAGGGGGCAGGCGCTGTTGCGGGCGGGCGCGCAGACAAGGGGTTAGGAATCTGGGACGTGCTGGAGTGGTCTTGCTTGGACTGACCTACTGGACTGGTCATGGCTGGATAAAACTGGACTGGACGGGGGGGGGGGGGGGGGGGCGCTCACGGTATTTTTTTTTAATAACACTGTTAATTTCTCCATTTCCGAAATTTATAGTCGTGGGAGGGAGCGACTACTGGGCGCTGATTTCGCATACCAAGGGACGGAACAGGGAGGCTGTTTGTCTAGCGAACTTCCTCATCATCAGCTGCAAAATTGTTATCTATTACCTTTATCGTACCTCTCGCTTCGTCGATCCGCTCATTATCTGGCAGCACCGCTTGAAAAACAAAATTCTCATCAATTTTACCTTCTACAAGCTCTCCGATAATATCAGTGCTTTCTGTGACAAATGCTCCACCAATAATGACCTTCTAGCTTGTAACAAAAACGTCGTGACATGGTTTTTCTAAAAAAAATTGTTTGTCTCATCTACCTTTTTGGGGGTCGCTGGCCCGAGTCTGAGACTGCTGTTCGCTTTGGGCGAGACGTGCTTCGGCTCTGTCTCCGTGGCCCCCGGGCCCCCCACCCCCCGTCTCTCCCCTCCCCTCCCCTCCCCCTCTCTCTCTTTCTCTCTTAGGCCACCTAACCACACCCCGACACACACACACACACACACACACAGTCGTGTACCGACCTCCAAACGCGGACGTCCCATTGTTCCTCTTTTGTTTATACTCTAACTTTTTCGGAAGGCCTCCATAGGTTTTGTACACACTTCCAATCGCGGACGTATGCTGGGAATCGCGGACGATATTGTTCTCTTTTGTTCTCTGGCATTTTTCGTCCGCGGTTTGAATACAACAACGCGCCCACACGAGTGTGTAAACACCGGCAATCGCGGACCTCCTATTGTCCCTCTTTTGTTTATACTCTAACTTTTTCGGAAGACCTCCCATTGGTTTTGTACACGATTTTCAATCGTGGACGTTCGGTCAAACGTGGACACTTTGTCTGCGCCCGAATTATTTTGTCCAAGGTCCACGATTGCCGGTATATACATACCCATCCTCACACACATGTGCGTTTTCCTATACTACCGAGGACCATGAATGGAACCCTTCTTTTGTTCCCTTTGTTTGTACTTTAACTTTTTCCGAACAGCTCCCATAAGGTTTGTACACGAAATTCTCCCGAGGACTCGGCCCAAGTCCTCGGTGTCATTGTTATCCCTAATCCCCCATTGTCCCAAGTCCTCTCTCGTATAGCCTAACCCACTCATATGTACCCATACGGGGTACCTCACACAAGTTCCTTTAATCCCTTTTTACGTCCAGCCCCCTCATTCCCCTTTCGTCCTACTTTCGTCTGTGCCAGTGTGTTTCCATTCTGGTCAGTTTCTGTTTTTGTGCATGTCATTTAGCCTTTAAAAAAAATATTCTGCTTAAATTAAAACGGTCTGCCTAACCTTTAGTTTTATCATGTTTTAGACAAAACAAATCGCGAAGACATCTGAACTATAGCTTTGCTAGTAAGAAATATTTTAATAAAAGCAGTGACAAAGATGATTGAAACCGATATTTATGGATACAAAAAAAAATTGGTATAATACAATCAAACTAACCATATACAGCTGAAAGGGCCACTGAACGATGATAAAAACAAGATTACAAACAAATGGTGCAAAAACACGTGAGAGAAACTCAACCAGTAAAAAGAAATGTAAGAAGTGCTATAAAAATCGCAAGAAAAAGTAGGCAACAATTAAGGTAATTATTATAATTAAAACAATGTACAAAAGTGTGGGACAAAATACAGGATTAAGGAGAATGAGACAGGGTAATTAGTTTAAGATTTGGGCCACTTGTATCATCCAAACTGAAACCAAATTGAAACCATTACAAGAATTTACGCCCAGCATCAAGTATTTACATTCATGTAAGCATGTTTCATACAGTAGTTGTAGTGCACACGATTTGTTTCTTCCGTTAATGTGACGGGATTGATATTTGTTTGTGTGTAAGTACTCACTTAATTCAATGTAATTATTGTAATATCACAATGCTACAGTACAATTTTGGTTTTTTTATCCCTTTTACCAATGTATTTCATTTTTTATTGAAGATATTCTTCCTTTACAAATATTTAGGCTATTTTAATTCCTAGCTATATTTTACATGGCTAATGGCAATTTTTTGTTCCTGGACTACTGTCATTTTTGTTAATAAAACTGAAGTGAATTAAATTGAACTGCAAAATGCACCTTTGAATAACCTTTTCTTTCGGTACGGAATTATAATTTCGGTACAGAAATAAAAAGAGAACATTTTCTCTTTTGAAGGACCCCAAGTTGTGCAGCGTTTATGTGTTGTTCCTCTGTGGTTTAAATACCAACGAACTCAAAGAAGGTGGTTCGTTGTTTTCAAACATATCAACAGAAACCCCACCTATTGAAGGCGTTTTATTGCGGGCAGACCAAGTCTGTCCAACACCTTTTTCTATCTTGAAGCAACTTTTAAGTAAGCATATAATACTCAATCGTAAACATAGTTTTCCATTCAATTTCCGAAGTGCTTCAATTATATATAAATCACATTGCTTTTAGCTGTCGTAGACACACTGTAAAAAAACACCGTTTTTTTACAGGAATTTCCTGGCAGTTTGGACGCCAGCGCAATCCCGTAAAAAAACGGGAGTCTAACGACTCATGAACAATGTTATTTTACGTTGCTGTCCCTTAAAATAACCCTGCTATCCCCGTAAAAATACAGGGTATAAATAAATTCACTAAGTTACCGGAAACTTGGTGTAAGTAATCACAAATTTGCAAAAATGGGAACCAGACTAAATAGACGTGATTTATTATACATTACTCTAGATATCAAATGTACAAATACTACGGTAATTTACTAAACACTACACACCAAATAATGTCGCGCTTTAGCTTTATATTCAGCATATCCTGCCATCATGAAGTCACGGTTTCCGATGAATAATATAATAGAAAAACGTCAATATTTGAATACAAAAGAAGATGTAATGCGATTCTTCACCTCTGTTTACAAAAAGTCTAAATTCCGATGTGGAATTGCTTAAATAATGAAATATTTAAGTCAGGAAATCGTGTTTTTGGACGAAACACTACAATTTAACATGACTTGTGTGCACACAAGTTTCCTCAGATCTGATTGGTTACTTGCTGCGTAATGAGATTCGTGTAGGAGAACATGAGATTTCACGTTCAAAACCCGTTCAAACTAAAATACGGTGATAGTCTGTTGTTTTTTTCAGCGGGAAAACCCGTGATTTTACGGGATTTTTGTTTACAGTGCAGCTTCAACTTTATACTGAAAAAAAGTAAGACCTCTCAAAAATATGAATTAAGTTTTGGAGACCACAGCCCCAACTGCGACAACGTCATCAGTAACCATTGCAAGGGTTACCAGATCTAAGAAGAGTGGATATAAATATAACCATTGCTGATCAAAAGGTCTATACACAGATTAAAAAGAAAACACAAGTAAAATATAGATATACTTGCAATTGGAAGCTGGATAATTATTCTGGGATGTAATACATATTACCATTTCGGTTATTTCACAGAAAATCTTATGTCTTATGTCAGTATTGCAAGGGCTGTGTGTATGTACAGAGATGATCCATAGACTGTTCTGCGCATCAACAAAGTGCGATTTGTATTTTTACAATGACATTGTACATTCACAAAGCACATTTTGTATACTAGCTTTGACAAAAATAGTATGGTAAAGACTTTTGCGCACACACTGAAATTCACTCAATTCTGATTGGTAAGCTGCTGCCGCCGCGTAATGAGATTCATATAGGAGAGAGTAGCTTCTTTGTGAATGAACAAGTCAAAAAGGAGCATTGTATTATTTACATAATTTCTTTGTAAATGTACAAGGGAAGAAACAGACATTTACCTATTGTGTATACACTATGAATCTCGAGGATGCTGCAAGAAGTGGCTGATTAATATCATTTCCATCACACTGTTGAACAGCAGTAACAAATGATTTGAATTTGCTGCAATCTTTCACTGACGCCTTAGTTTACTTGCCCCGTTGCGAGAGGCAATTAAGCGCGAAATAAATTATTTTGTCAAGTAGAGCAATGGGTGTAGTGAATTCGGTCGATTGACAACTCAGTGCGCCGCCAGCGGCAAGCCGGGAAAGGCCAATTTCCCACTTTCGGGGTCGACATCGCGTCTATCATGTTGTATTAGATGGTGGACAGTACAGCAGTATGGATTTCGCGCGAATGCGAGTGGATGAGTTAAAGACATTTTTGACTAATCGGGGAATATCTTGTGCGGGAAAAAGAGAAAAGAGTTGATAGATTTAGCGGAGAAGGGGTGTAAGAAGTACGGTCGATGCATTGGCGATACCCACTTCCGGTTTTGCGATGTCTACTTTTTCACATGATGCACTGCGTAATTTGGCCGAATTGCGTATGGGCTCCGTGCACAACTACCCCCTCAGCGGAAAGAAAAGGCGAGTTGGGGGGTCAATATCGACGCCATCTTACCTGACTTCAATTTAAGTGTCTGGTTCCCGCTATGATATTCTTATTGAAAACGCAATTCTCAAGAGTCAGCGAACAGACAAAGCAATCACACTGGTATACGACGTACTGCCCATGGAAGTGCGGTTGCTATGTGGACAGCGCCCTCATTCGACGGCGCACGGAGCCCATAGTTCGTGGTCAGTCCCAACTGTTTTTACACTCGACAGCTTAGGCCCTGTCCGAATTACTTGGCTGCGGCTTGAAATTACACACGAGTCTATGGGAAGTGTGTAACATCCAGCCTTTTCGAGGTATGGCGGACACAATAGGAGGGGGCTATTTGATTTGGGAAAACCTTTTGGCTGGGTTCGGGCGGTCTGTTCTTGACACGCTAAACTTGTTCTTGCAAAACCCCGATGAATAGGTGGTGTGTGATCCTGTTCCGAGTGCAATGTTCTTGAGTCGCGTTCCCGCCGTTCGAGCGCGAGAACGAGTTTCGCGTGTCAAGAACAGACCGCCCAAACCCAGCCTTTGTGCCATAGAAAAGGTTTACCCAAATCAAATAGCGCCCTGCTATTGTGTCCGCCATACCTCTAAAAGGCTAATGCACTATTTTATAGTAAAAGTTACGGTCTGTATTATTTTTACAAAGTTATTTGAACAGTTTTCGTGTGAACAATAGGCCTACAGCATTGTTACCGTTTTTAGAAAAACGAAAATTCAAAGGTACCGGACTAATTTGAAGTTTTACTATGGATAGAGTATACGTACAACTGCTACGATAACCAACTGAACACTAGAAACTGAATAATGTCGTGCTTTAAAGGGACACATTGCCTTCAAATGTCATGAAATTTTGCTGTTTGGAAATGTTCCTTATCTTTTATAAGAGTTGTTCATGCACAAAAACACGTATAATGTGTTGTAATTAGTGAGTAGTGATTACAAAACATAAAATTGCCACATGCGACACAATAAAAAAAACAGGGTTTTGTTTGCAGGATTTCATCTGTCTACAACCACTCTATATGGAGCATGCGATTCGTTTGGGGCACCCACATTGAACTGTTTCCGATAACCATACTTAACTCTATCCTCTACAGTGCAGTTTCTGGTCTATGCATACGTCATAAATTTTAACGTAGATTTTAATATGTTTATTTAAATTTGTATTTACATTTTTAGTTTTAATTAAAATGTTTGTATTTATTTTATTATATTTTATTTTATCTTGCGAGGCGGACGTGTTTCCCTTGAGCTCCTGCGTAAGTTAAATATTGTAGCGATTCTGACCTTGTATGGTCCCTGTTTTCATTGTAAATTTGTATTATATTGTATATTGTATATAGATAGACCAAGCCCACCTTGTAAATTGTTCATTTGCTTGTATTTTGGCCGTATTTTCTTGTATGTTTGTAGGGTTTCTGGCTTTGCTGGCCATTATGGCCGGTAGGGCGGGTCCCTCCATGTATGGGCGCCCGGCCGTGACTCCGGACGCCCATACCGATCCCATTGTTCCTGGTGTCGAACCATTCCCGGGCGTCACCAGGAACAATGGCATCACATTCCAAGCAGTGGAAAAAGTCTCCCTGAACGATTATCTCACCAGTTTTTCGCATTCATTTCCTGATCTTCCAATTTGTTCCGCCAGTAGAATTTCTAGAAACCGTATTGCCGTCTACTTGAGCTCGAGAGATGATGTTGCCGACGCCATATCCCACGGGTTGACGCACGGCGACTCATTTCTCGAGCTCTCCCCTCTCGTTCAACCCTCCACCCGTCTTACTCTCTCTAACGTCTATCCCGAAATTCCTAATTCTGTACTGGTTCAAAATATCTCCAACTTCTGTAAAGTCATCTCTCCCATTCGGCCCATACCCATTGGAATGAAAACTAAGGACTCCAAACTTTCTCATGTCATGTCATTTCGTCGGCAAGTCCAGGTATTGTTTAAACCCAACATAACCCCTCCAGATAGCATCAATTTCACGTTCTCCGGTGTCAACTACCGCGTCTTCCTTTCCACGGAGACAGTCCGCTGCTTCAACTGCGGAGAGTACGGCCACATCAGCAGATCCTGTAAAAAGCCCCCCACCCGTGAAAATCCACAAGGTAAGCCAGACAATCCCCTACACCCCCCACCCGTCTTCATGCATCAGAAATCTGACCCAAGACACCCCGCCAAAACATCCAAACCCTCCACATCCACTACCTCCCCCTCGACCCATGTCGGGGGCTGCGGGCTCTTCGGTCGCTGGGTCCGCTGCGGGCGGCAGAGACCGGGGGTCCCGACCTGCGTCGGGACCCTCTGGCCCTGCACGTGGAGTCACCCACACGCCTGCTCGGACCCGGCCCGCTGCGGCCGCTCCCGCTGCTGCTCCGGCCTCTGCCGGGACCTCAGCCGTGAGCGCTGGACGCCGGAGATCCCGATCTTTGTCGGGTTCCCCTGGCTCCGGTACCGCAGCGCCTGGGGGTGGAAGTGCCCCGGCCTCTGCCGAGCACTCCCCCGCACCCGGGGCCGAACAAATGGACACCTCCAATTTCGTCTGGGGTACTCCACCCGCCCCGACGAGAACGTACTCTGATGCAGTAGCCAAGCGTAAATTCTCCCCAACCCAATCTCCAGACGAAGGTCCCCGCTTGGTTCCCCTGAAATCTCCCAGCTCCCAACGAAAACTAAGGAAAAGGACCCAACCGATTGCCCCCGAAGAACCCGGCACCCCCACTCTGACCCAAGCTCTAGACTTCACCCGGAAACCCACGGCATCGCCAGTCCCTTCCAACCAACCCACCCCCACCCCTTCCCCCCAACCCACTCCCATGCCTTCCTCCCAATCTACCCCTTTCCCTTCCTCCCAACCTACCCCCATGCCTTCCTCCCAATCCACCCCTTTCCCTTCCTCCCAACCTACCCCCATGCCTTCCTCCCAATCCACCCCTTTCCCTTCCTCCCAACCTACCCCCATGCCTTCCTCCCAACCTACCCCTTGCCTTCCTCCCAACCTACCCCCATGCCTTCCTCCCAATCCACCCCTTTCCCTTCCTCCCAACCCACCCTAATCCCTCCCCCCCACACCCGAGCCCATCCTCGTTGTCCCCGAAACCCCCCTTCCCATATCCAACCTCGATGCCCCCTCCCCCACCCCATCCACTCTAACCACCACCACCACCACCTCCTCTGACCGTCTCTCCGCGGGCGACGTCAGCGACGACTCGTCTCTGTGGGAAGAAGAGGAAGACACCTACCCCACTTCCCTTCCAACCCTCAATAAGCCTCTCAACCACCCGGACCTTGTCAAATTCCTCACTTCTGTAAAATGTCAACGCAAACCCAAAGAAATCGCACGGAAGTTCACTCACAACATACCTGGACTTGTCCGTCAACTTAAACCCTTAAAGAGGAACTAAAACCAATTTGCATTTTTCTACTTTAGTGGCTTTTCTGAGAGCTTATGCCTCCCCAAACCTAACAAAGTAGGTTTGAAGAGTTTATGCATGGATTTGGCAATTTTAGAGAAGTTTTACTTTGGAGTCGCTTTCGCTCAAAATCAGAAAAGCTCGGGGTCAACCGCGTGTTTACAATCCAATCGTGTGACGTAGCTGCGTGGAGATAGATGACGTCACTATGCGAGTGCCCATTGTGTTTGCGTGCGTGCATGTCTACTAAGTACTATGTGTTGGGTTTTGTCCTAATTTTCTTGTTCCTGGTGGTGCATTATTGCATGAACGTTGCACTTATGAGTTTTTCATAATTTTTTTATTATTATATTATCCCCCTCCCCCGAAGACCCTTGGCGGCCCGCGCCCATGGCGCCCCGACACAAGAATTTTTTTTTATCACGAATTGGTTGCAATGCCCACTAATGAAAATTTGGCTGTTTAGACGCTGCCGGACACCCCAACAATCGGTAGCAATCTGTACTCTAAACATCATCAATGACCATTTTAATACTTACTCGTGCCCTCTCCCTTTTCCGGAAAGCACCTCCAGATCGCATACGTCGTCGCTTAAAAGGCGATGGTGTCGCGCTGCGTGATCGACTCCTGCTCCCATCTTCCAACATGTTCGGCTTGGTCGTGGCTGAGAGTGGGCCGCGGGATGGGAATGGGGCGCGGCCGGACTGGGCTGGGCCGGCGGTAGAACGGATTGAGCCTGCAGCCGCTGAGACTACGGTCCGGCGGAAAGCTGGGCATGGTGCCTTCAGCGTTGGTACTGCCAAAGGTTTCAGCCGGAATGGTACATTTATCCCCAGTCTGGCCTTCAGTGATACAATTTCATCTTCACAGTCTTTCGTAAAATGTTCCTTACATATGTAAGACCATTTCGTCAGCCTAAAGTCAGATCGCGTTGTTTCCACAAACCGGACCCACTGCCGTCGTTGTTTTCCATCAACTTTGGGAAATCTTAAAAAAGATAGGTTCGGATTTTTGTCCGTATTTCTTGTGCAGCCACCTACCACACACGTTCTCGGCATAAAACTTATTAACTTTAATACATTCGAGATCCGAATAACTCCAAAAGTAAGCTAGGAAGGCCGTGAATTCGGCAAAAAATGCCAAGAAAGTACGACCAGCTGACGACGAAGCGCACACACGTCATAAGGTCATATGCATACATTTGCATCCCTAATGACCTTTTCAGGAATTGAGACCAAACGCTCACTCCAAGGGGCAATTTTAGTCAATTTTTTTTCAATGAAATAAATTTGAATCGTTCTTTACCAATTTGTATTCGGTTAGAAGAATATACAAGCTATCAGAAAAGCCAATAAAGTGGAAAAATGCAAATTGGTTTTAGTTCCTCTTTAAGGAACAATCCACTCTTCCAGACAGCCATGCAGCAGAGGATCCAAAAACTAATTACCAAACTTGAAAAGTAATTTTTTTCATTCATGTACTTTAGGCTGTACATCTCTCTCTCCCTTATCATGGCGTTGTCACTGGCGACACTCAACACTGGAGGTTGCTTACAAGCGACAAAAAACACTTCATTAAAAATTTACTTTGAAAATCTCTCTTCGAAATTTGACGTAATACTTTTGCAGGAAACTTACTCCCTCACGGATAAACATCCGTGCTGGAGAAACTGGTCCGAATATACACCCTTTTGCGCTCCTGGCTCCGCCCCCGGGTCGGGAGTCACCACACTTAATAAACGCGGTATCGATGTAGCAACCTCCAGTGTTGTCGCTGATGGATCTATAATTTTTGTTCAAATTAATATTAATAACGACCTTTACAATATTTTTAATGTCCTAATGCCACAGAGCAATGCATTCGCTCTGAAAGCTATTGACAATCTTATTTTTCATTGTAACCAGCACAGTGACGGCGCCATTGTAGTCGGAGGTGACTTCAACTGCACTGACGATCCATCCTTGGATCGTCTAAATAGGTCGACCGAGTACCGTCCCCAGGTCGCATCAGCTCTCAAAAAATGTATTAATAATTTTTTGCTCTGTGATGTCTGGCGCAGACTGCACCCTCTCGAGAAAAACTACACCTGGCTGAGGAGTAACGCGACCGTTCCTGGTCGCGTCTCCAAAGCCAGGTTAGATCGTATTTATGCCCCTCTCAGTTCAATGTCGTCTACTCGCTCCTGTCGTATTACTCCCTGCTCTCTATCCGATCACTCCACCGTTTCCCTCTGCATTAAACTTAACTTTCCTCAAACTAAAGGAAGTGCCTATTGGCACTTCAATAACTCTCTTCTAGATGACGCTTATTTTCGTGAAATTTTACATACTTTCTGGCCCGACTGGCAATCCCAAAAATCACAGTTTAATGACGTGGGCAAATGGTGGGATCTTGGAAAAAGTCATATCAAAACCCTAACTCAAAACTACAGCAGAAAAATAGCTCAAGAAAAACGCCAGATATTTGATAAACTAAACTCCATTATTGAAAAGGCTCAGTCTGCGCCGGACTTCACCCCAGAAACCCAACGGTTTCTGGAAGAGCAAAGAAAAGAACTTAATTCACTTCTTAAAAACGAGGCTCAAGGTGCCCTCGTCAGATCCAGTTTCAAACATATTAACGAAGTCGACACTAGCTCTTCTTATTTCTTTCATCTCGATGGACTTTCCTCCGAGTTTTTCCTTTCCTTCTGGTCCCTCCTTAAAAATGATCTGCTCGACGTCCTCGACGCGGCTATCACTTCCGGTTCTCTGCCCCATTCCTTTCACAAAGCTGTAATTACTCTCATTCCTAAGAAGGGAGACATTTGTGACATAACCAATTGGCGTCCGGTCTCCCTTCTCAATACGGACTACACAATTTTTGCCAAGCTGCTTGCCAACAGACTCAAACAATCTATTAATACTATTATTCACGAGGATCAGTCCTATTGTATTCCGGGCCGTTCCATTTTTAACAATTTAAACCTGATCCGTGATGTTCTTTACTATTGTAATTATAATGATTTACCGTTAGCCGTGGTCAACCTCGATCAAAAAAAGGCTTTTGATAACGTTGACCACGGCTATCTTTTCCGAACTATGAGAGCTATGGGATTTGGGGACGGTTTTATTTCCTATCTTAATCTCCTGTACAGCGGCGCCGAGAGCCACGTCAAGGTGTGCGGCTCTCTCACCGCACCCTTCCAGTTTCAAAAAGGCATCCGCCAAGGCTGTCCGCTCTCGGGGCTGCTGTACGCTATAGCCATTGAACCCTTTCTACACACTTTACGTACCGAACTTATCGGACAAAGTTTTCTTCTCCCAAATTCACAAACTTATTGCTCGGTCTCGGCCTATGCAGATGACATTTCCGTCTTTGTCACCTCCGACGAAGGGTTTAAAACAATCCAAAGAGTGTACAGCCTTTTTAGCAAATCCTCTGCTGCTTCTTTAAACCGTATTAAATCCAAGGGGTTATGGGTCGGATCTTGGACCAGACGAAGCGACGAACCCCTAGGCTTCCTATGGAATGCCCGGGGCCTCTCCTTTCTCGGGGTTCACCTCGGTAACGACAATAATTATATTCAACAAAACTGGATTCAATGCAAAGAAAAACTAACAAAAACTTTTTCCCGATGGAAATATCTTTCTAGTACCCTATCTCTCAAAGGCAAAATTCTCGTGGCCAATCAGCTAGCTACTTCCAAACTTTTTCATTGTATTTCAGTTCTCTCCTGCCCCGAAAACATCCTGGACGAGCTCCAGAACATAATCGTCGACTTCGTCTGGTCCAACAAACGGCATTTTCTAAATAAACGAATTTTGTATCAAAACTGTCAAAATGGTGGGCTTGGTCTTGTTTGTCTCCGAGCACGCAGCCTCGCTTTCAAATTTACACTCTTACAACGCTACCTCTGCTCAAATTCTCACCCCTGTTCTCTTCTAATAGATCACAACCTCCACCAGTACAACAAAATGAACCTCGACTACCATCTTCTCCTTCTAGACCTCGATCCAAAATGTTTGACCAGTCTCACCTGTTTTTATAGCGAGGTCTTGCGTGCTTGGTTGACACTCGGAGCTCGAGTGGAAACACCCCCGAATTCCATCAACCATGTCTTTAACGTTCCCCTAATTTTTCCTCCCTTTGTTAAATATTTGCCCGGCGACTCGGCCTTTCCTGCTCGACTCCACGCCAGCGGAATCAGACTCGTTGGACACCTTCTCGACACAGACTCCGGCACATGGCTTCAAGCACAAGACCTTCAGCTTTCCTCCACGAACCTCCGTCTCCCGTCTGAACGTATTCTTCGACGAAACCTCTCTCGTCTGCACCAGGCCATCTCCTCCACGTTTCCAGAACTCTTCAACAATACCGGTTTTCTTCACGACTCATCTCTGCTTCACGACGTTCCTCTTCAACCCTTTCCACCGGGTAACGTTTTCTTCAACGGTGACGTCAACGCTCTCTCTGCTCCTTCGAAACTACTGTACTCTTGTCTCAACCAGCGCGTCAACAAACTTCCTTCATCTACTACTACCTATTGGCATGAGACTGGTGTCCTTCCTTCTTCCCACCTCGAAGAAGGAAGGGGACGTTCAGTTCAAACTCCTGCACAACGTCCTACCCTCACTTCCGGTCCTCAGCCATCTCAACCCCGGCATCTCTTCATCCTGCGGCTGGTGCGGCGAGAGGGGTACCATCTGTCATCTCTTCATCACCTGTCCGTCCGTCCAGCCTGCCCTGAATCTACTGCACCGTCTCCTCTCTCGTCTTTTTCCCGATCTACAACTGAACTTTGATCTATTGGGCACTGATTCCGCACGCTCGGATTCGAAGCAGGGAGGCTGTGCGCTTGGGCAATTATCTTATAATTAGTCTCAAGAATATTATTTATTGGTTGTATCGCACTTGTAACTCTTCTGATCCCCTTATCATTTGGAACTACCGCCTCAAAAACAAAATTCTTATTGAATATAATTATTACAAACTTAACAATTCTTTAAATTTGTTTTTCGAAAAATGGGGAACTAACGATACGCTTTTCAATTTTGACAATAAAGAACTGACATGGTTGATTTAAATTAATATTTCCCCTTTCCTCCCTCCCCAGGTCACCGATGTGGGTAGTCGCCGCCCCTCCCAGGCGGGACGTGGTGTCATTTCACCGCCCACCCAGGTGGCCTGACTGTTTTCCCTCCCGGGGCCTACTGGCAGTGGGCACGAATGTGCCCACATCCAGAACCCAGTGGGCCCCACTCCACTTTCCCCTCCCTCCCTTCTCTTCCCTGAGTCCTTCCCCTCCCCACTTAATTCATAATGATTCATAACGAGATTTCTATTCTAGATTTTCCCTTGAGTACATTTGTTTAGTTTATTTTCTACATAATGTTCTGTAACTTTATGTACTGATTTTATTATGATTCTCTTAATGAATGTACTGATTCTATTTTGATTCTCTTACTGAATGTACGAATTTCATTATGATTTTCTTACTGAATGTATACTTAATTTATTAGGATTCTCTTTACTCCGACAACCTTTGTTAAGGTTTCTTGATATGTTTCTGGAATCATTGTACCGATTTCTTTATGAATTATTTTAACTTTGTAAATATTCTGTTGTTTCAAGGATTTGAAATAAAGTTTCCTTGGAAAAGTATTTTATTTTATTTTATTTTATTTTATTTTATTTTATTTTATTTTATTTTATTTTTTTAAATTTTTTTCTTTTTTGCATGATACCTGTAAATGGCGGGTCTCCGCTATTGGATATTGAAATTAATAAATAAAATAAATAAATGATTTTCGTGTTTGTTACAATCCGTCCAAGGTCTCTCTTGTAATGATTGGAGGTAATCTTCTTAATTATCGAAGCCGGCTGCGTTTAACTGCTGATACTGAGACAGCTATGAAGCGTGTATGGTATCGGGTCTTGATGTACAATATGTCAGGTGTGTTCCAGAGATTTCCGCAGTGGTTGGCGCGCACCAATCATCACAAGATCAAACATATGCATTACATTTCTCCTGATACACGTGATTGTTGAAGCTGAACTCTCATTACTGAACGTACCCGCTCCCACCCAACATAGTAGGCTTACTTTCAGCTGCACCTCCGAATGCATAGTCTGTCGGGATCACATGTAGGACTCCCTTTCTGACAGCATCTCTGGCCCACTCACAGCAAAAAAGACCAGATCTCTTGCTCCACAACTGATGTTATCTATCTCAATTCTTGCAGGGTTTGCGGTGTACAGGTTGCCGTGGAGACCAAAAACACCCAAAAGAAACGGTCAAAGTTCTACCGCGAACACTATCTTACAGACCCTAGAGAACCACCACTTAAATGTTCCCATCAATACTTTTCGTACAGGGCATTGAATTGCTTGCCAAAAGTAATGACTCCGCTCGCCTTAGCAGGAAGACTGGATGAAGCGTCTGCGGACCACTGAACCTCATGGCCTCAAAAACCAGGAAAAAATGATTAACCAAACACCTCCCTATTTGTCCCTTTGTCCTCCTGTTCCAGATTTGTTGTTCCTTCCCAGTTTGTTTAACATTATATTCTACAATGTTTTCATCTTTGCTGTTGCCTGCTTAGTTATCTACTTCCCTTCCTCCGGTGTCCGCCCGATAGTCCGAAGGTTCGATTGTCCGAAGGTTTATTAATCCGAAGGTTCGATATTCCGAACGTACAAATTCCCCATAAGAGGGGGTTCGTTAGTCTGAAAATGAAATACGGTTCGTTAATCCGAATATTTGATGCAATAGTCCGAAGGTTCATTGGTCCGAAGGGCCGACAATCCGAAGGTTCATTTATCCGAAGGTTCGGTAGTCCGAATTAATTTAGAATAAGGTTAATTAGTCCGAAGGTTCAAAATTCCGAAACGAAAGTAAGGCACACAAGGTTCGATAGTATGAATTGAAAATAAGGTCCGATAGTCCGACCATCGAACCCTGCCGTCTATTCGAAATATCGAACCTTATCGTCCATTCGGACCTAATTGTCGATTCGGACTGTGGGACCCTATCGTCTATTCGGACTGTCGAACCTTCGGATTATTTAACCTTATTCTCTATTAGACTAATGGGTCCTTCACAGAATTTGGCCAATGGTCAGTAGGGGTCATTTTCGAAATGCTTCTTCCATAGTCTTGATCCAATTCATGTCAAACTTGGCCAGTTACATATCTGGACCAATTAAGCCTCATATTGGGTGTACACATAATTTGGCGAATGGTCGCCTAATGGTCAAGGGTCATTTTATTTTACTGAAACAGGTAAAACGATTTTTGCCAACATTCTTCACCTGATTTGAATTTTTTCAAGTAGGCCTACATGCTTATCCCATACCCCGTACACCATTTTTAGTAGATTTCAGGTCTTGGCCATTCAGTGGTCACTCGGTGGTTATTTTATGAAAACGCGGAAACTCTCACCAAAAAATGCTTTTTTTCCTGGAAGCTTAGGTCAATTTTAGCCAAACTTGGTCAAATGCATCCCTGGCCTAAGCTCCTTCTGGGGATATCAACATTTTGAGGTCAAAGGTCACCAACTGGTCAGTAGGGGTCAATTTGAGAAAAGTTACAAAATGCTTCTTCTCTTCCATTCTTTTGCCGATTTCAGCCGATTTCAACCGAGCTCCGTATGGGGTATTCACATAATTAGGCCAAAGGTGGTCAGTAGTGGTCATTGTATTGAAACATATAAAATTAATTTTCTTCGATATTCTTCACCGATTTCAGTCAAAATGATTCGGAAGCATCTCCCTAGGCCGTATATTTCATCAAGGATGTTAAAACTTGAGGGTGAAAGGTCACCTAAGGTTCAGTAGCGCTCATTTTGCAAAACAAAATCTGTTCTTACTTCTTTTCTGGTCAAATGCATCCCTTGCCCCAGCTCCTTCTGAGTTGTTCAAATATTGGGGTCATAGGTCACCAACTGCTCAGTTGGGGTCAATGGTGATTTCACTGTTGTTGGATATTGTTTTTTTCCATTTCGAGGGGAAAATCAGGTCAGGGAGAGCAGTAATAACGCCCTCAGTTGTTTAGAATGAAACCTGAAAAAAGAGCTCCTTTTTTTAGGTCCCACTAAATATTTGGAAGATGTTGGGAATTTTTTTTCAGTGAGGGCGCTTTCAGTAGCCTATACACAAACATAAAAACCTAACGCATGGGCGATTTTCTTCTTGTTTATACCATTTTATTGTCAGCTGATTTTTTTCGAGCATTTGTGATGCTCTTTCTTCTTTAAAACATACACTATTTCTCTTGGCTCGTCTACGCGATTCAAGATGTTCTAAGTTATGTTGTTTGTAGCTACGCTTGTAAATTAATGAAAATAATTTGTATTCATTCTTTCTATTAGATCATATCTCAATCCTAAACAATGAAACAAGGACTACAATAAATATTTCGAACATTAATGTTGACATAAAGTAATTAAATGTTAATTCAGTTGTCGACTGTGGGTTTGTCAACTGTTTTATTGTATAGGACTCCCTTGTTCACATTGTGGAATATACATCATCCCAATGCGGGGTTTTGTTCTTAAATTTCTTCTGCAAGGCAGTACGAGGAGTTGATGCCGTCCTGACAAACCAGTCCATCTAGACATGTTGTTAGCTCACACTCATTAATATCTGTACAAAAGGGACAAAAATATGATTTACTTAGTGAGGACATCTTCATCAAAGTGGACGAATTATAATTTTTTTAAACTTAATTTTCTCGACCACAAGCCATCTATTAACTGGTGTTGTGGGGGCCGTTTGTCCGGTCGGGAACTAGAGTGGAAAACGCCGCCTGAACTGCGATCTTCTCGCTCGAACTACTTTTGTACCGCTTAATGTCAATGTAAGCGGGGTGCTATGGACCAAAGTTCTAGATAAAGCTTTTCGCTATATAAAGCAAAATAAAAAAAAACGAAAACGAAAACATGCTTATAATATAGCGTCCCTATTCTCTTTCCTTTTAGCGGCCGCATACTGTTTTGTGTTGAGGGCTCCCCAAAAGGCATAAATATTCTATGGGAAGAGAGGAAATGCCCCGATCGATTTTGTCCACATTTTAACTTGATTTTAGACGCCAATGCCAGAGAAGTCCCTCTGAAAGAAGGAGCGTGGCCATCTAGAAAATGTTGCCTGGCACGATACAAAAGAAATGAAATAGCACCAAAGAAAGAAGGGTCTTTGTTGAGAACGAATTGAAGCTAAACATTTGTATATTAGTCTTATGTTAGGATAATGGATAAGTTACTTTACCTATGTCGCAGTCCGTTCCACCATCACAGCTTGCTTTTGCGAGGTTAAACTGCATGCAGAAAGACGTTAAAAAAGTGATGACGAATTATAATTTTAAATATCAAAAACAGTATGAATATATATTTTAATTTATACAACACCTGAATAAATCCCCGCCATCCGATTGGTGGAGAGTCGATCACGTGCATTGAATTATTCGACCCATCACACGACGCGAACCCGCCCCGCCCAATACGTTCTATCACATGGGTCTATCACATGGTGCGCGCGCATTGATAGAACCAAAAAACTTTTCTAATTTCACGGTCACTAGGTGGCGCTGCAACAGCGCTGTCATTCACACAACATGGCGGCCAAGTTACCCGAACTGCCGCGGTTTGTTCTCCTAACAGACGACGAAATATTGGAACTTGTAAGCAATGCTGACGCTCCAAATACAAAGAGACAAATCAAATATGCAGTGACACGATTAGATGAATTTGCTAGACACGCAGGAACAACAATTGAAGCTTTAACTATTTCGGAACTCGACAATTTTTTGTCCCGGTTTTATGCGGGACTGAGAAAGGAAAACGGCACGTTGTACCATGGAGAAATAATATTTCTCCATGGTTGTACCATGGTTGTACACAAAGAAATCCATGCATGCAATCCGCATTTTTAACTTTTCTGGACTAGTACAGTTGTAAACTTCCATAAATTGGATATGAAAGTGCATTAGTTGGTTACTGAAAGTTCTGAATTTGTGAAACAGCTTTTTAACAATTCTGAACAGTTTGATCTTCAACACTTCGGAACGGATATTTTTAGATGACATTCTGCATCTGAAGGGAATAATTCTTCTGAACTTGTTGAAAAACAGTGAACATTTTTAACTGTTTGAGACTTTTCGAGACAGTAATTGGTTACTGGAAGTTCTGAATTTGTTAAACAGCTTTTTACAATTCTGAACAGTTTTTAACTTGAATAAAATGCATTGAAAGTGTTCCCCCAGCTATCAGTGTTACTACATGTTTCTTACATTTATGTAAGCACCAGTTTACAAGTTACCAATCAGATGACGAGAATTTATTCAGGCGTTGTATAAAACAAATAATGAATGTTTCACATTCGTGCGATGGAAAGAATAATTTCATTCGGTGACAGATGGCATGTTCTATTCCACTCGGCTTCGCCTCGTGGAATAGAACATGCCATCTGTCACCTCATGAAATTATTCTTACCATCACACTCATAAACATTCATTATTTGTATAATAAAGTCTGGTTCAGTTACCTATCCGAACTTACTGTGCTCGATCTTTGTCTTTCTCTTAACATTTATATATGCGTTTATAGTATGAATACCAGATCTGCGAATTCTGACTGTAACTGATCTGATAATTCGTGGTTCGGGGAGTTGCCAATGTCATGTGACCAATTTATGACGTCACTGGGGAGTAGCTCCTTGTCTCGAAATGTTTTCGTTAACATTGGGGCGTTTTCATGGATGTTCCCCAAATGAGATAAATAGCCTAATTTTAGGATATAAATAAAACAAAAGCAAATGAGCGTCAGTTCAGTTGACAGCCGTAGATAGAGGTGCGACAACTTCTGATTTTGTACCAAAGATGGCCGCTCATTATGTGTACAGTGGAGCGTGCGGCTTACCAATTGTCTGTATGCACTGATGTATAAATCCGCCATGTTGGATCCAACGTTCGAAGCCCCTCATGTCACAACTCTCTATCTACGGCTCTGGTTCACTGAAGGGTGTAAAGTACATATATCCTCGTACAGTGACTTACATTTTCCCGACTTCTTGCAGACATACCCACTCGCTCGATTGGAACACCGACGTATTAGCCATTTGTGGTGGGCATATGGCGACTGTGTGCTGGCACACATTCTATCAGGGGAAGGCTGTGGCTCCCGACCCCAAGCCCAGTTGGTGTAATCCAGCTACATCAACGTACAAGAACAGGTTATAGGCAGTAAACTAGACTTGAAGCTTTGCATGATGGGGAGTACAACTATAGAGAGAAATTTGGCAGACACAAAAGCATCCAGCTTAAAATAGAGAAGTGGGGATCTTAAAGGAACCGGATGTACAAACTGCATGGACCTTGAGGTCGAGGTCGCCGTTTAAAAAAAGTCCGGAGCAAAATTTGTAAGTTTTGAACAAAATGTGCCATTTTCCAACCCACAGCCATAACCTAGATACACGATTACTTTAAGCTACAGTTGGTAAAGATAGATCTAAACAGTTCAGTGATCGTCCGTTGGTCGATTTGTCAGTCGGTCGGGTGCATCAATGATGTATACAAACAGAAAGTGATTTTGAGAGGCGTGCCCAACAGAAAACACTTACCGGTGTCCCGTCGACCCAAAGCATAGAGCCGTCTCCATCTTCGTCGACCAAGCCGAGCCAGAACCGTCCGTCATTTATTCCTAACACGTCTGTAAGGATCAGCAGGAGAGATTATTTTCCACTTCAATGTCAGGAGGATTTGCAAGCCTTCTCCCCTCCCAAATTATCCCATGGTCAAGTGGTAAAAATTATAGCTTTGGTCATTATCAAAAGCAATCCAACCCCGACCCAGCCCAAACCCAAACACTAACCCCAACTCAAGCCCCAACTCGTGCCTATACCTGGTCTCGGCCGAGTCCATGCATGTTTAAACAATACTTTAACGGTTGCAAATCCACGTCTGAGTAAGGGTTGTAGGCAAGTCCATTGTTCAGGTCGCTTTTTTTTTCTTTTTTTTTTATAAATAGAAACTCAATTGCCACGAAGTATTTCTTGTTCGGTTTTAATAAAAATGTTCGGTATTTCGGCACAATGACAACTTTATCCCGAATGACCCGTGACATAACGCGTAAGGTGGTCGCACAACGTGTACATGTTAAATTCAATCAGAATGGGCGTTCGCGTAACATCGCGTGACATTACGTCAGCAATTTTATCCCGAATAACCTTAGAATCTTCGAGATACTGAACTGGCTTATTATGACTTAACTCACCGTCGCTGAGAGACTCACCTTTAATGAATTGTTGTTCTGCTGGGCTGTGAATACTAACTAAGTTGCCGCCTTTCATCATGCACTCAGCTTGAGAATCGTCCCAGTTCAATGACCAGTCGGAGGGATTTCCCAGGAAGAAGAAGTAGCACTTGCCTTCGAAAGACTTCCAATCTTTGTCACAAGAACCGTCTAAACAAAGACAAAAAACTGTGTCTTTGGAAGCGATATAAGGAACTGTGTATTGTCTATGTATCGTCGATGTACACAAAATAACATCGCGCCATCTGATTCATGCAGTGGCAGGATAATTTATGTATAATTTATGTAATGCACTGGCAGTGGCAGTCTACTTGATTTGAAAATAAACAGTTATACTTTGTTGCATTCTTGATCCCTTTAATA
This sequence comes from Hippasteria phrygiana, assembly GCA_037893225.1. Classification (NCBI taxonomy): domain Eukaryota; kingdom Metazoa; phylum Echinodermata; class Asteroidea; order Valvatida; family Goniasteridae; genus Hippasteria; species Hippasteria phrygiana. Next base: position 1,372,336 of record JAZGUH010000179.1, read on the forward strand.
TCAGTACTCGGTATGTTATGTGTACGAGTCGCACAGCATGGTTCCGCCGAACTACGTTCGGTTTCGATAACACAAGGATTTGGACTGCCCCCTGACTGACTGACTGACTGACTGACTGACTGACTGACTGGTCAAGAATTTAGGAAAATTCTACAATATTTATAGGGTTCTCTGACCACTGTCGGCGGAACTGGGGGGCAGGGGAATTCCCCCCACCCCCTCCCCCCACTACCACCACTTTTGGCAGTTCCGCATCAAGAAAAACATTAAAAAGGGCAGCAGACGGCCCCCACCTCCCCCCAGTGTTCCATCGCCCCTGACTCGGACGTGGTTGAAGTACTCAACACACTTCGTCATCCATATATTTCATACGAGAAAGATTGAGATTGCGGGTAACACTATGTGAAATAAATCTCTTCCAAGAAGATGTGTGGTTCTAAAAAAACCCGGGGTGAGTTCTTTTCAGAACCACACATCTTCCTAGAAAAGATGTATTTCACATGGTGTAACCCGCAATCTCATCATCGTTCTCGTATCGTACCCACCATGCAAAGCTTCAAATGGTATTTCACGTATTTCATGTTAGTTCTCTGCGTGATCAAAGTTTTACTGTGCGCGTTAATCTCTAATAAGGTCGTTTTGTCACTTCTGTTGATTAATTAAAAGGGGTCTTGTTACCGATACTTACCTGCAGCCAGAAGGCAGCTGAAAATTGCAGTGATCATCAAAGGTATCCACATGGCTGCTGGTTTTCTGTAACAGCAGACGAATGTTAAGTCTAAAAGGGGAGAAAAAATTACGTTTAGGCGGTCTCTGGAAAAGACGTGGTTCTAGACCAATTTTTGCTCTTTATGTTATAGGAACATGGAAAAGGGATACATTTGTTAGGTTACAAATTTTGAGAAAGTGATATTTGAAACTTTGAAGAAAAAAAAGACATGTGTTTGAAGTTTTATTTTGTTGGTATATTCTCGATATCATGTACTCTCCCGGTCAAACGTTTACAAACACCGCAGTCTTGCAAACAAATCTCCGTGTCATTCCACATCAAATTAAAATGGTTTTGCGTGCATGATGAAGGACTTTGGATTATTAGGATTTCTAATACTGAGAGTTTATTTATTTATTTATTTATTAATTTGTTCTTTTATAAGGAGTTTAAAACTCCGTTTATTTCAACTCTTTTTCATCTTCTCAATATACACACAAAAGGGTTTATCACATTTACAAGTATATAAATGTACACATGTACAATAATGTAAAGTAAGTTAAACTAAGAGTATTTGCAGTTAAAAAGTATTTACAAAGGAACAAATGAAGAGAAAAAAAATTAAAGCATTTTTCACATGACTCACGAAAATTAATAATTTAAGAGTAACTGGTTACACTCATTAATTTAACACAATGCATTATTCCTAGCGTACACTATTTTAAAGGACTCTATTTTTAATCTATTCTTCTCCAAGCACAACAAATGTTTCAAATTATGTTGATAGGTCTTGATAGTATCGATGTCACTAGGACAAGACAAATTATTAAACGCCATTTTACATCGCACATTTCAAATTTGTCTAAGCATTTTTGTAACAATGACACTGTGAACATATTTTAATTTATAACCCAAAATTCTGTTCGAATCGTTTAAATAAAATTGCTTGTCTCCAGTGTATTTCCTTAGCACTTGTTCGACAAAAATCCAAGCGTCGGGAGTATTTATACAATATATAAAGAGGTGTTCGTGAGTTTCCGTTTCTAGATTACAGAGGGGACACACAGGGTCATTAACTTTACGTATCTTAAAAAGAATATTTTTGGTTGCTAGAATACGATGCTTTAATTTATACATAAACTGTTTATCTTCAGAATCTAAAAGGCCATTCTTTAAATCACTGCCAATTAATTACTGCCAAAAATAAACCAGCCTATTAAAAAGAATTCTTTTCGTCGGCCTTATTGATCCAGTAATTAAACAAATATTTCCACATTCCATCAGAACAAACATACCGAGATAACCAATTTAATTGTAAACTCATTAATTTACTGTCTATATCCAATAAACCCATTCCCCCCTCAGAAGTTAGGCCAATAATATTGTTTTTTGTCATTTTTTCTAGCTTCCCACTCCAGAAAAAAATGACAAATCATTTCACTGATTTTCTGCTTCTGCTCAACCGGACAAGCAATAAAACTTCCCAAGTAATTAATCCCAGCCCCAACTGAAGTATTAACAATGACCGCTAGCCCCTTAAAAGTTAAAATTCTTTTAGACCACTTGTCTAAAGTATACTTAATTTTATTAATCCTAGGTTCCCAATTGTCATCGGGTGTGACCCCATTCCCTACAAAAATCCCCAACATTTTCATCTTAATCGCACTAGTTAAAATTAAATGGCTTGTCCTTTCTGTTCCGCCATTTCCCCTACCATAATCCTTTGGATTTGTCAGCATGACCTTTGACCCACTACCTTTACAGTAAGTTTGGAGAATTCCACTAATAGCATTACAATCCCGATTATTACCAATAAAAAGACTGGTGTCATCAGCATGCTGAATTCATTTGATGCTACATTCACCGTAAGGGGTTAATATACCTACTAAATTACAATTCGTTCTAACTAGGTTATAGGTAATCCTTCTGTGCAGGTAGAGTACAGCAGGGGGGACAGGGGCAACCATGTCTAATGCCACGAGTCACCTTGATGGGAGTTCCAATAAAATTATTATCAATGATGCTACAATTAGGGTTACTGTATAGAAGTCGAATCCATTTGATTAAGGAAGGCGGAATTCCCATTTTCGACATAACATTAAACATTATCCCAGTGAATTCTGTCGAATCCTTTCTCTTGGTCAATGCTAATAGACAGCCCCTTCCAGATTCTCCAAGTTAACTTAATCAATAATATCACGTAAGATCATTAAATTATCATGAATTTTACGTAATTGAACCCCGCATGACTGTTCGAGACCTATAATAAAAGGCATAATAAGCTTTAATCTGTTTGTTAATATACTTTAGAAACAATTTTATAATCAGCGTTCAGTAAACTTATCGGCCGTCAATTTTTTAGATCAAATTTATTACACGATTTTTTGTAGATAAGTCTTATGAAAGCAGAATTTATTGAATCGCACAAAAAAACCTAATTTAAGCAATCATCAAAAACACCTATGATATCAGATTATATAACATCCCAAAAAACACTGGTAGAACTCGACAGTTAAACCATAGAGACCGGGAGATTTATTCTTATTCATTTGAAAAAGAGCGGTTTTAACTTCGTCTTCACTAATATTACTCTCCAAGTCACAATAAATATTATCCGGAATTTGTTTTTTGGTCAATTTTAGAAATTATATCATCTAGATCCTCTACAGAAACATTCTCAGATTGATATAATTTACTATAAAAAGTATTTACACAATTTAACATGTCGTTAGGCTTATCAACGTGCTGCCCGTCCGAGGTCAGTAATCAATGATGCTATTTTTAACTTGTTCTTTTTCCAAATTCAAAACGAATTTAGAAGCTTTGTAACCATCATCTTTAATGGTATTCCGAACTCCAATTTCAGCTTTTTTCCCCACTCATTCACTTCAAGAAGATCTGATCTTCAATATTTCGGATAGCGTCATTATTACCGCCTTTCGAATGATTAATCAATAAGTCATACTGATTCTGCAACTTCTTTTGTTTAAGTTTTTGCTCTCCCGCTTTTTCTTTGCCATAATCCTGAAGAATTTCTTTTATCCTAAATTTACCCATTTCCCACCAACTAGACAGAGAATCAAAGTTACTTTTTTTGTGTTGACCAAAAGTCGTAATTAAAAGGGTTTTAACTCGAAAAGCACAACCATCTTCGTTTAAAAGACCATTATTACATATCCATCGGCCAGGGCCGCGGACAACTTTAGGGTTAATTAGTTTTATAGAGACTATGGAGTGATCAGACAGACCTGAGGCAAAAACAGAAACATCATTAACATTACTCAGCAGATAAGCCGAAACAAAAATATAATCGATTCTACTCGCCCGTTAAATATCTTATGAAAGTGAGTATAGCCCGGTTCTTCTGGGTGAAAAGTGTCGACTAAATCTTTTTCCTGTAAAACATTTCTGAAAATAATTCTACTGACATCATTAATTTTATCATTATCCACATTACAATTAAAATCTCCTACGATAATACAATTATCATCCAAACCTATACGATCGCAAAGACTGGCAAAAAAATATGAACTAGCGTACGACTCGTTTGGGGCATAAACGGAGGCAATGGAAAGAATAGTGTTGTCCCATTTTATTTCCACCTTCATCCACCTACCCTCGCTGTCGAAGTCAATATTATCAACTTCCAAACCCGATTTATCAGATGTAAAAAATGGCTACCCCCCTCGACTGACGATTACCGTGATTCAAATACATTTTGCCCTGCCACTGTTTGGCCCAAAGAAGCTCGTCGCCACTCTCACTATGAGTCTCTTGTAACAAAATGACACTACATTTTCTTCTTTGCAAGAATTTAAAAAAAACATTTGGATTGAAATCGCTTCTCAAACCAATAATATTAATCGACGCAATAGACAGAAAGGCCACCAACAAAAGGGAAAATGAAAACTTGAACATGATTAACTAAAAGTAACCTAGTTTCAAGTTAAATAGCCACGACCTCTTTCTCGATAACTGGGTTGGTTGGTCTTGCCGGCTTGGGTCGATCTACTTGCTTGGCTGGATTGACTTGATTGCCCGGAATTGCCATGCGGAACATGGCGGTTTCAAGATGGCCACTGCCTACTAACGGCCGAGCCAATCTCAAAATTTGGCCACAATGTGGCCAAAAGGATAAAGAAAGCCTCCTACCTGTGCAAGCTTGTTCTACAGGTACTGCTCAACAAGATAGAAGACTTTAGGTCAATGTTGGATCAGGGTCGATGTTGGAAAGGAGAGATTTTGTCGCAGCGATTTGGAAGCACGTCTTGCGTCGTCCAACGCTATTATTTATTTATTTATTTATTTATTTATTCATTAAGATTTTGTTGGTAGGGGGAGGTGGTTGGTAAGCTTAACACTTTCATTTGTTTGTTGTGTAGATCCTTACCCTTTATAAACTTCATGTCAATATCGTACCAAAGTATTTGGACTTCGGATATATATATAAATTGAAATCGCATGATTCAGTGATTGAAATCGCTGTTTGAATGTTTTCACATTATGCATGCAAAGAACGCCTTTACCTCAATAAGAAGCTACACTTGTTCAAAATGTCCGGTGGAGGCAGGAAGGTTCTCGGTGAGCAGGCTTCCGCAGTTAAGGAGGGGTCTTCTGTTTCTTGTGACACTATGCGACTTACTGCCCCTTTTTATGTCTTCTGACACGCGTCAGCTGGATCTGGACTTGGTTCGTGGTAATGACATCGTTATTGTTTATTATCCAGTTTCTTTGTCGGATATTATTCATTTTTCGTAAATCATTCATATCTGGAGGCTGATAGAGCTAAGAGCTGGATAAGATACGGGTGCCTGGTGGTTTATTTAAAAGATAACTGCATGAATGACGTCTGGCTGAGTCTCGATCAACAATAATTCTCAGTTTATATCAATTAATTTAAATGTACATGGAATTCAAATTCATCGTTGTGGCTATTATACAATGCCAAAATCTCTCGCTTCTGGCACAAGTCATGCTATAAGAGGTTTGCTGGTACAAACAGCACGAAGTCACTGCCCCATGCTTAGTCTGTTGAGATCCATTCAGGAGTGAAGCTTAAAGGCGTTTGCAAAGTATAAAAACAAAATGTGGCCCCTTTTGGCGCCAATGAAAAACAAAAAACAAAAACAATTCGGTATTAATGTAGGCCCGACGCCATCTCCGGGCATCGAGGTTAGGGGCGTGCCAGCTAGGGGGGGGGGGGGGGGGGGGGAGGGGGGGGCACATAAAAAAACCCACAACTATATATAATTTTAATGCTTTTGGTTTCTGTCAACTAAGTTGACCGCTCCGGTATTGTTACACCATATGTGATACTCCATCTTGTCCTACCAGCAGTTATTAGTACATGAGGTAACAACCCCCCCCCCCCCCCCCCCTCCAGTTGACGCCCTGTATGGTATTGTTGTAAAAGTGATAATACTATGCATTGTTAACAATATGGATTATGTCGATTAATATTACAAAGGTTACATTCATGTCCAGAGATTCGTTGTTAAAGAATTAAATTCTCTGCGAATTTACATATACATCTGCCTAATTCTCTCTATTACGAAAATATCCGGTTATTCTGTTTTGCTCTGTCACTTAATCAAGGGTGGAAAATATGGTACATAATAAACTGCAGCCACATGTTTTCTCCCAGAGATTACTTGAAAACTTATCAGATGGTAAATTCATATTTTTGTTGCCATCAGATTAGCATTGCTGCCAATCAGTATCTCACGACCTCATTTCCGTCAGTAATAGTTATATCAGCCGTGCGAAGCACGCTGATATTCGTCCGATTTATTTATTTATTCCCCCCCTTCTTTCTCCCCCCCCCCTTCCCCCCCCCCCCCCCCCCCCCTCACTCTCTCTCCCTGTTAGGCCACCTAACCACACCCCGACACACACAACCTCTTACCCATACGGGGTACCTCACACAAGTTAATTTAATCCTTTCTATGTCCAGCCCCCTCATTCCCCTTTCGTCCTTCTTTCGTCTGTGCCAGTGTGTTTCCATTCTGGTCAGTTTCTGTTTTTGCTAGTAAGAAATATTTTAATAAAAGCACTGACGAAGATATTTACGGATTAAAAAAATAATTGGTATATACTACAATCAAACTAACCAACAGCTACAGCTGAAAGGGCCACTAACGATATAAAAGCAGCATTACAAACAAATGGTGCAAAAACACGTGAGAGAAACTCAACCATTAAACACAAATGTAAGAAATGCTATAAAAAATCGCAAGAAAAAGTAGGCAACAAAGAAGGCAATTATTATAATTAAAACAATGTACAAAAGTGTGGGACAAAATACAGGATTAAGGAGAATGAGACAGGGTAATTAGTTTAAGATTTGGGCCACTTGTATCAGCCAAACTAAAACCAAATTTAAACCATTACAAGATTTTACGTCCAGCATCAAGTATTTACATTCATGTAAGCATGTTTTTAGTTGTAGTTTCACAATGCTACAATACAATCTTGGTTTTTGGATCTCTTTTACCAACGATTTTGTACATGTATTTCATTTTTATTGAAGATATTCTTCCTTTAAAAAAATTTAGGCTATTTTAATTTCTAGCTATATTTTACATGGCTAATGCCAATTTTTTGTTCCTGGAATAATGTCATTTTTGTTAATAAAACTGAAGTGAATTAAATTGAACTGCAAAATGCACCTTTAAATAACCTTTTCTTTCGGTACAGACTGAATTAAAAGTTCGGTACAGAAATAGAAAAGAGATAATGTTCTCTTTTGAAAGACCCCCAAGTTGCCCATCGGTGTTAACAGGGTTTGCAGCATTTATGTGTTGTTCCTCTGTGGTTTAAATGCCAACGAATTCAAAGAAGGTGGTTCGTTGTTTTCAAACATATCAACAGAGAACCCACCTATTGAAGGAGTTTTATTGTGGGAAGACCAAGTGTGTCCAACACCTTTTTCTATCTTGAAGCAACTTTTAAGTAAGCATATAATGCTCAATCGTAAACATAGCTCTCCATTGAATGTCCAAAGTGCTTCAATTTTATATAAATCACATTGCTTTTAGCTGTCGTAGACACACTGTAAAAAAAACACCGTTTTTTTTTACGGGAATTTCCTGGCAGTTTGGACGCCAGCGCAATGCCATAAAAAAATGGGAGTCTAACGACTCAAGAACAATGTTATTTTACGTTGCTGTCCCTTAAAATAACTCTTATGTGTTGATTCAGCATGGTGCCATTTCCGATTGGTGCAATAAACTAGGACTTAGAATAAGAAGAGAGATTTTTGCCCTTTTCCGGCGTAGCCTTAATTTTAGCGGTAGCTGAGGAGAGATTGGTTGGCATTTTGCCTGGGGTTTGCCTGTTTTGTTTAAAACAATTATTATTAGTTTAATTTTATTACTTCATTTCAGATATAAGTGAATGTGCCAATTTTGTTGTATTCTAGCCCTTTAGACGGGTATGGCGCGTTTTTATGATTTGTTGATTTATTCTGCACGTGTAAGTTTTTTAAGCCCGAAAATTCTAGAATAGGTTCTTATAACAGTATTTAATATTTTCAGGACTCCCTATTGTGGAGTTATATTCACACCCGATAAGTTTTTTTTTAATTGTTACTGGTTTATTAAAAATAATTATAAAAATAAACAATTATAGAATTATAAAAGAAGACGTAAAAGTAACATACATCTTAAAAATAAATATATGATTGCACTTGACACACAAAAAGGGAGATACATGGGAGTATATGAGTTCACAAGTCTAGTAAAGTATGGGACCGGGCTATTGCTGAAACGCTTAGTTTTGGATGGAAATTCTTGAAGTGATCTGTTGGATCTGAGATTCATCAGTATTCTTTTTTAGAATACTATTTGTTTGCGTCAGGTCAGCTTAGCTGCAGGTCAGCTGCAGGTCAGCTGCAGGTCAGCTGCAGGTCAGCTGCAGGTCAGCTGCAGGTCAGCCGCAGGTCAGCCGCAGGTCAGCCGCAGGTCAGCCGCAGGTCAGCCGCAGGTCAGCCGCAGGTCAGCCGCAGGTCAGCCGCAGGTCAGCCGCAGGTCAGCCGCAGGTCAGCCGCAGGTCAGCCGCAGGTCAGCCGCAGGTCAGCCGCAGGTCAGCCGCAGGTCAGCCGCAGGTCAGCCGCAGGTCAGCCGCAGGTCAGCTGCTCCCGTTTTTACTTCCCTGCAAATTTAGCTTGGGAGCCTGACCCACTGCTTGTTCGTGTTCTTTTAAACTTCTATTTTATGTTAATATTATCATGACCTTTTTGGTCAACATTTCGTCGCTAACTAAAGTAATATTGGCTTGGACATTGAGGAAACTAGTCACCAAAAAGTAAGTCTAGACAGCATGTCGAACGTGAAGCATGGCAGCCATACTTTCATTACATGGACTTTGGCTATTGTCGTTCTAGCTCTTGGTGACGTTGTACATGTTTCACTGATTACTTTAAAGTTACTGAATGTATTTCTATATAATTCTTTTATGTTTGTATATACATGTATATAATTATTGTTACTTCAAGGAAGTTTGCAATAAAGTTCTCCTTGGAAAAGTAAAAAAGTATTTTTTTTTTTATATATATTTTTTTCGTCTTGCATGATACCTGCAAATGGCGGGTCTCCGCTATTGGATATTGAAATTAATAAATAAAAAAAATCAATCAATCAATCAATTAATCAATCAATGCTTTTCGTGTTTGTTACAATCCGTCCAAGGTCTCTCTTGTACTGATTGGAGGTAATCTTCTTGATTATCGAACCCGGCTGCGTTTAACTGCTGATACTGAGACAGCTATGAAGCGTGTATGGTATCGGGTCTTGATTGTACAATATGTCAGGTGTGTTCCAGAGATTTTCGCAGTGGTTGGCGCGCACCAATCATCACAAGATCAAACATATGCATTACATTTCTCCTGATTGTTGAAGCTGAACTCTCGTAACTGAACGTACCCGCTCCCACCAAACATAGTAGGTTTACTTTCAGCTGCACCTCCGAATGCATAGTCTGTCGGGATCACATGCAGGACTTCCTTTTCTGACAGCATCTCTGGCTCACTCACAGCAAAAAAGACCAGATGTTATCTAGCTCAATTCTTGCAGGGTTTGCGGTGTACAGGTTGCCGCTGAGACCAAGAACCCCCTAAGAAACGGTCAAAGTTCTACCGCGAACACTATCTACAGACCCTAGAAAGCCACCACTTCAATTTTCCCATCAAAACTTTTCGTACAGGGCATTGAATTGCTTGCCAAAAGTAATGACTCGGCTCGCCTGAGCAGGAAGACTGGATGAAGCGTCTGCGGACCACTGAACCTCATGGCCTTAAAAAACCAAAACAAAAATGATTAACCAAACACCTCTTTATTTGTCCCTTTGTCCTCCTGTTCCAGATTTGTTGTTCCTTCCCAGTTTGTTTAACATTGTTTTCTACAATGTTTTCATCTTTGCTGTTGCCTGCTTAGTTATCTACTCTCCACCCCTCCGGTGTCCGCCCGATAGTCCGGAGGTTCGATTGTCCGAAGGTTTATTAATCCGAAGGTTCGATATTCCGAACGTACAAATTCCCCATAAGAGGGGGTTCGTTAGTCCAAAAATGTAATAAGGTTCGTTAATCCGAACATTTGATGCAATAGTCCGAAGGTTCATTGGTCCGAAGGGCCGACAATCCGAAGGTTAATTTATCCGAAGGTTCGGTAGTCCGAATTAATTTAGAATAAGGTTAATTAGTCCGAAGATTCAAAATTCCGAAACGAAAGTAAGGCACACAAGGTTCGATAGTATGAATTGAAAATAAGGTCCGATAGTCCGACCATCGAACCCTACCGTCTATTCGAAATATCGAACCTTATCGTCCATTCGGACTATCGAACCTAATTGTCGATTCGGACTGTGGGACCCTATCGTCTATTCGGACTGTCGAACCTTCGGATTATTTAACCTTATTCTCTATTAGACTAATGGGTCCTTCACAGAATTTGGCCAATGGTCAGTAGGGGTCATTTTCGAAATGCTTCTTCCATAGTCTTGATCCAATTCATGTCAAACTTGGCCAGTTACATATCTGGACCAATTAAGCCTCATATTGGGTGTACACATAATTTGGCGAATGGTCGCCTAATGGTCAAGGGTCATTTTATTTTACTGAAACAGGTAAAACGATTTTTGCCAACATTCTTCACCTGATTTGAATTTTTTCAAGTAGGCCTACATGCTTATCCCATACCCCGTACACCATTTTTAGTAGATTTCAGGTCTTGGCCATTCAGTGGTCACTCGGTGGTTATTTTATGAAAACGCGGAAACTCTCACCAACAAATGCTTCTTTTCCTGGAAGCTTAGGTAAATTTTAGCCAAACTTGGTCAAATGCATCCCTGGCCTAAGCTCCTTCTGGGGATATCAACATTTTGAGGTCAAAAGTCACCAACTGGTCAGTAGGGGTCAATTTGAGAAAAGTTACAAAATGCTTCTTCTCTTCCATTCTTTTGCCGATTTCAGCCGATTTCAACCGAGCTCCATATGGGGTATTCACAGAATTGGGCCAAAGGTGGTCAGTAGTGGTCATTGTATTGAAACATATAAAATGCATTTTCTTCTATATTCTTCTACCGATTTCAGTCAAAATGGGTCAGAAGCATCTCCCTAGGCCGTATACTTCATCAAGGAGGGCGCTTTCAGTAGCCTATAAACAAACATAAAAACCGAACGCATGGGCGATTTCCTTCTTGTTTATACCATTTTATTGTCAGCTGATTTGTTTATGAGCATTTGTGATGCTCTTTCTTCTTTAAAACATACACTATTTCTCTTGGCTCGTCTACGCGATTTAAGATGTTCTAAGTTATGTTGTTTGTAGCTCAATCATAAACAATGAAACAAGGACTACATTAAATATTTCGAACATTAATGTTGACATAAAGTAATTAAAGGTTAATTCAGTTGTCGACTGTGGGTTTGTCAACTTTTTTATTGTATAGGAGTCCCTTGGTCACATTGTGGAATATACATCATCCCAATGCGTGGTTTTGTTCTTAAGTTTCTTCTGCAAGGCAGTACGAGGAGTTGATGCCGTCCTGACAAACCAGTCCATCTGGACATGTTGTTAGCTCACACTCATTAATATCTGTACAAAAGGGACAACAATATGATTTACTTAGTGAGGACATCCTCATCAAAGTGGACGTATTATAATTTTTTTAAACCTAATTTTCTCGACCACAAGCCATCTATTAACTGGTTTTGTGGGGGCCGTTTGTCCAGTCGGGAACTAGAGTGGAATTGAAAAACGCCGCCTGAACTGCGATCTACTCGCTCAAACTACTCTTGTGCCGCTTATTGTCAGTGTAAGCGGGATGCTAGACCAAAGTTTCTAGATAAAGATTTTCGCTATATAAAGCAAAATAAAAAAACGAAAACAAAAACATCCCTAATAGCGTCCCCTATTCTCTTCCCTTTTAGCGGCCGTATACTGTTTTGTGTTGAGGGCTCCCCAAAAGGCATAAATATTCTATGGGAAAAGAGGAAATGCCCCGATCGATTTTGTCCACATTTTAACTTGATTTTAGACGCCAATGTCAGAGAAGTCCCTCTGAAAGAAGGAGCGTGGCCATCTGGAAAATGTTGCCTGGCACGATACAAAAGAAATGAAATAGCACCGAAGAAGGAATGGTCTTTGTTGAGAACGAATTGAAGCTAAATATTTGTATATTAGTCTTATGTTAGGATAATGGATAAGTTACTTTACCTATGTCGCAGTCCGTTCCACCATCACAGCTTGCTTTTGCGAGGTTAAACTGCATGCAGAAAGACGTTAAAAAAGTGATGACGAATTATAATTTATAATTATAATTCAGTTACCTATCCGAACTTACTGTGCTCGATCTTTGTCTTTCTCTTAACATTTATATATGCGTTTATAGTATGAATACCAGATCTGCGAATTCTGACTGTAACTGATCTGACAATTCGTGGTTCGGGGACGGTTGCCAATGTCATGTGACCAATTTATGACGTCACCGGGGAGTAGCTCTTTGTCTCGAAATGTTTTCGTTAACATTGGGGCGTTTTCATGGATGTTCCCAAAATGAGATAAATAGCCTAATTTTAGGATATAAATAAAACAAAAGCAAATGAGCGTCAGTTCAGTTGACAGCCGTAAATAGAGGTGCGACAACTTCTGATTTTGTACCAAAGATGGCCGCTCATTATGTGTACAGTGGAGCGTGCGGCTTACCAATTGTCTGTATGCACTGATGTATAAATCCGCCATGTTGGATCCAACGTTTGGAGCCCCTCATGTCACAACTCTCTATCTACGGCTCTGGTTCACTGAAGGATGTAAAGTACATATATCCTCGTACAGTGACTTACATTTTCCCGACTTCTTGCAGACATACCCACTCGCTTGAATGTAACACGGATTTATCAGCCATTTGTGGTGGCTATATGGCGACTGTGAGCTGGCACACATTCTATAAGGGGAAGGCTGTGGCTCCCAACCCCAAGCCCAGTTGGTGTAATCCAGCTACATCAACGTACAAGAACAGGTTATAGGCAGTAAATTAGACTTGAAGCTTTGCATGATGGGGAGTACAACTAGAGAGAAATTTGGCGGACACAAAAGCATCCAGCTTAAAATAGAGAAGTGGGGATCTGAAAGGAACCGGATGTACAAACTGCATGGACGTTGAGGTCGAGGTCGCCGTAAAAAAAAGCCGGCGCAAAAATGGTCAGTTTTGAACAAAATGTGCCATTTTCCAACCCACACCAATAACCTGGATACACGATAACTTTAAGCTGCAGTTGGTGAAGATAGATCTGAACAGTTCAGTGATCGTCCGTTGGTCGATTTGTCAGTCGGTCGAGTGGGTCAGTGATGTTTACAAACAGAAAGTGATTTTGAGAGGCGTGCCTAACAGAAACCACTTACCGGTGTCCCGTCGACCCAAAGCATAGAGCCGTCTCCATCTTCGTCGACCAAGCCGAGCCAGAACCGTCCGTCAAAACCCCACACGTCTGTAAGGATCAGCAAGAGAGATTATTTTCCACTTCAATGTGAGGAGGATTTGCAAGCCTTCTCCCTTCCCAAATTATCCCCACACGCTCGGTGGTCAAGTGGTTAAAAGTATAGCTTTGGTCATTATCAAAAGCAACCCAACCCCGACCCAGCCCAAACCCCAACCCTAACCCCAACTCAAGCCCCAACTCGTGCCTATACCTGGTCTCGGCCGAGTCCATGCATGTTTAAACAATACTTTAACGGTTGCAAGTCCACGTCTGAGTAAGGGTTGTAGGCAAGTCCATTGTTCAGGTCGTTTGTTTTTGGTGTTTCTTTTTCTATAAAGGAATACTCAATTGGCACGAAGTATTTATTGTTCGGTTTTAATCAAAATTTTCGGTATTTCAACTGCGCATATGGGCACAATGACAACTTTATCCCGAATGACCCGTGACACAACGCGTAAAGTGGTCGCACAACGTGTACATGTTAAATTCAATCAGAATGGGCGTTAGCGTAACATCGCGTGACATTACGTCAGCAATTTTATCCCGAATAACCTTAGACCCTTCGAGATACCGAACTGGCTTATTGTGACTTAACTCACCGTCGCTGCGAGACTCACCTTTAATGAATTGTTGTTCTGCTGGGCTGTGAATACTGACCAAGTTGGCGCCTTTCATCCTGCACTCAGCTTGAGAATCGTCCCAGTTCATTGACCAGTCGGAGGGATCGGTCATGCCCCGGAAGAAGAAGTAGCACTTGCCTTCGAAAGACTTCCAATCTTTGTCACAAGAACCGTCTGAACAAAGACAAACAAACTGTGTCTTTGGAAGCGATATAAGGAACTGTGTATTGTCTATGTATCGTCGATGTACACAAAATAACATCGCGCCATCTGATTCATGCAGTGGCAGGATGATTTATGTATAATTTATGTAATGCACCGGCAGTGGCAGTTTACTTGATTTGAAAATAAACAGTTATACTTGCATTCTTGATCCCTTTAATATCAGTACTCAGTATGTTATGTGTACGAGTCGCACAGCATGGTTCCGCCGAACTACGTTCGGTTTCGATCACACAAGGATTTGGAGTACTGACTGACTGACTGACTGACTGACTGACTGACTGACTGACTGACTGACTGACTGACTGACTGACTGGTCAATAATTTAGGCAAATTCTACAATATTTAAGGGTTCTGAGAGCTCGGACTACTGTCGGCGGAACTGGGGGGGGGGGGGGGGGCAGGGGGATTCCTCTACCCCCCCCCCCATTTTTACCACTTGGGGGAAATCCCTCTCCCCCCATCACCACCACTTTTGGCAGTTCCGCATCAAGAAAAACATTAAAAAGGGAAGCAGACGGCCCCCACCTCCCCAGTGTTCCATTGCCCCTGACTCGGACATAAGCGTGGTTAAAGTATACTCAACACACTTCGTCATCCATGTATTTCATACGAGAAAGACTGAGATTGCGGGTAACACCATGTGATAAATCTCTTCCAGGAAGATGTGTGGTTTTAAAAAAAACACGGGTTGAGTTCTTTTCAGAACCACACATCTTCCTAGAAGAGATTTATTTCACATGGTGTAAACCTGCAATCTCATCATCGTTCTCGTATCGTACCCACCATGCAAAGCTTCAAATGGTATTCATGTATTTCATGTTAGTTCTCTGTGTTATCAAATTTCTACTGTGCGCGTTAATCTCTAATAAGGTCGTTTTGTCACTTCCGTTGTTTAATTAAAAGGGGTTTTGTTACCGATACTTACCTGCGGCCAGAAGGCAGCTGAAAATTGCAGTGATCATCAAAGGTGTCCACATGGCTGCTGGTTTTCTGTAACAGCAGACGAATGTTAAATCTAAAAGTGGAGAAAAAAATGATGTTTAGGCGGTTTCGGGAAAAGACGTGGTTCTAGACTAATTGTTGCTCTTTATGTTATAGGAACATGGAGAAGGGATACATTTCGTCACAGTTTTCACGAACAGACGAATTTTGCCTCTCCGCACTAAACTAAAGTTACAAGAAAATCAGGTTTTAAGCTGCTCACTTTCTAAATATTGAAGATATTACTTGCATTTATACCATATGTTGATTCATTGTTGACACTCTGTTAAAGTTCAGTTCTCGGTCTTTTACAAGTCATTGGCAGCTGAGCGATAAGTCAATTAATTACAGAGTTAATAATTGATTAATAAATTTGTCTCTTCGTGAAAACTCAGAAGCGAGAAATGGCCCGTTTTGCCCCACAGAGTGTCAATTGTCTCTTCGTGAAAACCCAAAATCCATTCTTTGGCAATTTTGCCCTACACAGTCCTATTGTATTAACACGGAGTTCAAACTCGTCTCTTCGTGAAAACCCCAAATCCATTTTCTTGCAATGTTGCCCTTCACAGCCATACTGTATTAACACAGAGTTCAAATTCGTCTCTTCGTGAAAACCAAAAATCCTTTTAATGGCAATTTTGTCCTTCACTGTCCTGAGTTCGAATTTGGCTCTTTGTGAAAACCCAAAATCAATTTTCTGGCAATTTTGCCCTTTTCAGCCATAATATACGCTATGGCTAAGAAGGACAACATTGCCAGAAAATGGATTTTGGGTTTTCACGAAGAGACAATTGACACTCTGTGGGGCAAAACGGGTCATTTCTCGCTTCTGAGTTTTCACGAAGAGACACATTTATTAATCAATTAATAACTCTGTAATTATTTTATATCTCATCTTCATCTCCTGTACCACAGCGCCGAGAGCCACATCAAGGTGTGTGGCTCCCTGACGCCCCCCTTTCCATTCCAGAAGGGCATCCGACAGGGTTGTCCACTCTCGGGGCTGTTGTACACTATTTCCATCGAACCTTTCCTTAATACTTTGCGTAACGAATTAGGAGGGCGGAGTTTTTTCTACCCAATACTCAAAATTATTGTTCGGTTTCAGCCTACGCCGACGACATGACCATCTTTGTCACCTCCGACCCGGGCGTTGAAACCATTCAAGGGTGTATAATCTCTTCAACAGATCCTCTGCTGCAAGGTTAAATTATGAAAAATCCAAGGGGTTGTGGGTCGGGTGCTGGACTGGACGAAGCGACAAGCCGCTAAATTTCCAGTGGAATGATCAAGGCCTAGCCTTTCTTGGAGTTCACCTCGGTAATAATAATAACTACACCAAACAAAACTGGAACAATTGCAAAGACTCTAAAACTCTGGCTCGGTGGAAGTATCTCTCCTTCACTCTGTCCCTTAAAGGAAAAGTTTTAATTGCAAATCAATTGGCTGCCACAAAAATCTGTCATTGTATCGCCATTCTTCCCTGTCCCGACAATACCCTGCGTGAACTCCAAGGTATGCTTGTCGACTTCGTCTGGTCTAATAAACGGCACCTACTCAAAAAGCGGATACTCTTTCAGATCTATGACAAAGGTGGGCTCGGGCTCGGTCTAGTTTGCCTCACTTTCAGACTAAAACTCCTTCAACGTTATCTTCAATTCAACCCTCATCCCTGTTTTACTTTAATGGAGTACAATCTCCACAAGTACAAACGTCTCAACCTAGGTTACCAACTTCATCTTTTAGATTTAGACCCCACATTTCTCACCAGCCTTCCTTGCTTCTATAGTGAAATGCTGCGCGCCTGGATATCACTCGGAGCACGAATCGAAACACCTCCGAATTCAATCAACCATATCCTCAATCTACCCCTAATATACCCGCCCCTTGTAATCCCTTGCCGGGAGGTGCGGCTTTTGCTGCACGACTCTGGGCGGTATTTGGACTTTGATAAGCTCGTGTTATGGTAAGAAAATCGGATATATTTAAATTGAAATCGAATGATTCAGTGATTGAAATCGCCGTTTGAATGTTTTACATTATGCATGCAAAGAACGCCTTTACCTCAATAAGAAGCTACACTTGCTCAAAATGTCCGGTGGAGGCAGGAAGGTTCTCGGTGAGCAGGCTTCCGCAGTTAAGGAGGGGTCTTCGGTTTCTTGTGACACTGCGACTGTAGCTGACCCTTTTTATGTCGTCTGACACGCGTCAGCTGGACTTGGTTCGTGGTGTAGCGTCGTTATTGTATATTTTCCAGTTTCTTTGTCGGTTATTTTTTTCGGAAATCATTCATATCTGGAGGCTGATAGAGCTAAGAGCTGGATAAGATACCGGTGCCTGGTGTTTATATTGAAGATAACTGCATGGATGACAGGCCCGTTCCCTGACCTGAGACTGGGGGGGGGGGGGGGGGGGGGGGGTTCGTCAACCCCAAAGTGGAACTTTTTGCGATACGCGTGCGCGTACGCCCTGACCTGATACTGGAGGAGGGGGGTTCTTCGTCAAACCCCAAAGTGGAACTTTTTATTAACCCCCCCCCCCCTAAAAAATAAAAAAAAAATAAAAAACACACACACAAACACCGGCAATCGCGGACCTCCTATTGTCCCTGTTTTGTTTTTTCGGAAGGCCTCCCATTGGTTTTGTACACAATTTTCAATCGTGAACCTTGACACAATCGCGGACCCTATTGTCCTCTTTGTTAAAGGTCCACGGTCTGAATAGCTATAGAAACGCACACACACACACACACACACAAGAAGCGGAACTCATCAGCGAGCAGGGGGGGGGGGGGGGGGGGTCGTTCGAACCCCCCCAACACCCCCCCCCCCCCGTACGGACATGGATGACGTCTGGCTGCGTTTCGATCAACAATAATTCTCAGTTTATATCAATTAATTTAAATGTACAGGGAATTCGAATTCATCGTTGTGGCTATTCTACAATGCCAAAATCTCTCGGTTCTGGCACAAGTCATGCTATAGGAGGTTTGCTGTTACAAACAGCACGAAGTCGCTGCCCCGTGCTTAGTCCGTTGAGATCCATTCAGGAGTGAAGCTTGAAGGCGTTTGCAAAGTATACAACAAATTAAAAATTAAACAAAATGTTGCCCCTTTTGGCGCCAATGAAAAACAAAAAACAAAAACAATTTGGTATTAATGTAAGCCCGGCGCCATCTCCGGGCATGGGGGGGGGGGGGGGGGGGGGGGAGTGCCAGCTAGGGGGGGGGGGGGCACATCACAAAAAAAACACAACTATATATAATTTTAATGCTTTTGGTTTTTGCCAATGCGGCCAAGTGGTTGTCGGGGGCTGGCCCTCCCCCCTCCCCAGCGACGAGCATGCACTTAGTTTGCCGCTCCGGTATTGTTACACCATATGTGATACTCATTCCTGTCCTACCAGCAGTTATTAGTACATTAGGTACCCCCCCCCCCCCCCCCCCCCCCCACTCCAGTTGACGCCCTGTATGGGATTGTTGTAAAAGTGATAATACTATGCATTGTTAACAATATTGATTATGTCAATTAATATTCCAATGTTACATACATGTACGCGGATTTACATATACATATGCCTAATTCTCTCTATTACGACAGATCCTGTTATTCTGTTTTGCTTAATCAATAGTGGAAAATATGGTACACAATCAACTGCAGCCACATGTTTTCTCTCAGAGATTACTTGAAAACTTATCAGATGGTAAATGATTATTTTTGTTGCTATCAGATTAGCATTGCTGCCAATCAATATTACTTCCTCGTCATCAGCTGCAAAAATGTTATCAATTACCTTTATCGTGCCTCTCGCTTCGTCGATCCGCTCATTATCTGGCAACACCGCTTGAAAAACATTTCCGTCAGTAATAGTTATATCAGCCGTGCGAAGTCCGATTTATTTATTTATTTCTCCCCCACCCCCGCTTCTTTCTCCCCTCCTTCTTTATTTCTCCCCCTTTTTTTCTTTCTTTCTTTCTTTCTTTCTCCTTCTTGCTCTATCTTCAAAGGGGGATGCTTGTTTCTTTTATTGGTAGCGAAAAGCTAATGGCAAATTTGTAAGAAGGGGGCAGGCGCTGTTGCGGGCGGCGGGCGCGCAGACAAGGGGTTAGGAATCTGTGACGTGATGAAGTGGTCTTGCTTGGAATGACCTACTAGACTGGTCATGGCTGGATAAAACTGGATTGGACTGGGGAAGAGGGGGGGGGGGGGGCGCTCACGGTATTTTGTTCTTAATAAGACTGTTAATTTCTCCATTTCCGAAACGTATAGTCGTGGGAGAGAGCGACTGGGGGCGACGAATTTTATGGGGTGTGTGCGCCCCGACGGCCTTGGCTAAACGTCGCTGTCTGCACTGGCCTACTGGACTGGCGTGGCCTAGACTGGTCTGTCCTACTGGCCTAGCTTAAAATCGACAGGTCTAGACTAGCCTGAACGGGCCTTGCCTGTACGGGCCTGGTCTGGACTAGCCTGGCCTACTGGCCTGGTCTGGACGGGTCTGGGCTACTGGACTGGACTGCCAAGGACTGACCTATTGGATTGGCCTGGCCTGTACTGGACGGGCATGGTCTGGACTGGCCTAACATCGTCCTACTTTCGTCTGTGCCAGTGTGTTTCCATTCTGGTCAGTTTCTGTTTTTGTGCATGTCATTTAGCCATTAAAAAATAATATTCTGCTTAAATCAAAACACCAGGTCTTCCTAACCTTTAGTTTTATTATGTTTTAGACAAAACAAATCGCGAAGACGTCCGAACTATAGCTTTGCTAGTAAGAATTATTTTAATAAAAGCAGCGACGAAGATGATTGATACCGATAATTCTGTATTAAAAAAAAATTGGTATAATACAATCAAACTAACCATATACAGCTGAAAGGACCACTGAACGATGATAAAAACAAGATTACAAACAGATGGTGCAAAAACACGTGAGAGAAACTCAACCAGTAAAAAGAAATGTAAGAAATGCTTTACAAAAATCGCAAGAAAAAATAGGCAACAAAGAAGGTAATTATTATATTTAAAACAATGTACAAAAGTGTGGGACAAAATACAGGATTAAGGAGAATGAGACAGGGTAATTAGTTTAAGTTTTGGGCCACTTGTATCATCCAAATTAAAACCAAATTCCTAAATGCCTCAGCGAGTTTTACTATCCCTATTGGTCGAGAGCCTGTCACGTGGGTGTGTTTAAACGGTTTTTAAAACACGGCTGGAAGTTGTTAAAACACGGCGCGGTTTTAAACATTTTTGTCCGGTGTCACACGAAATGTAGAGTCCTACAAAATCTGGTCCATTTTATTGGTTGAACACTCGAGCGACCAGTCACTCTCCTAATAACGCAAGCGCAATACTACCGATGCGTCCGTATTTAGAGTCCATAATTTCACACTACACCGGCACTGCTGCGTTCTGCACCACCTGGCGAGCGCGTTGCGCGCGCGTCAATTTCCATATAAAAAAATGTTTAGCACTACTTGCGCGTGGCACGAGCCATTAAATAGCTGAAGGGGTGTTTTACAAACCAAGGTAAACAAAATTGAACACAATAATTGGAAATGTCTAATTCTCGGTGGTTTTTGCTTAATTATACAAAAAGGAAGGCCGTTTTAAACGTACGTTTAAAACCGGCCCAGCACATATTTATTCCCTTATTAAAACCATTACAAGAATTTACGTCCAGCATCAAGTATTTACATTCATGTAAGCATGTTTCATACAGTAGTTGTAGTGCACACGATTTGTTTCTTCCGTTAATGTGACGGGATTGATATATTGTGTGTAAGTACGCACTTCAATGTAATTATTGTAATATCACAATGCTACAATACAATTTTGGTTTTTAGAGCCCTTTTACCAATGATTCTGTACATGTATTTCTTCCTTTAAAAATACTTAGGCTATTTTAATTCCTAGCTATATTTTACATGGCTAATCGCAATTTGTTGTTCCTGGACTACTGTCATTGTTGTTAATAAAACTGAAGTGAATTAAATTGAACTGCAAAATGCACCTTTGAATAACCTTTTCTTTCGGTACGGAATTAAAATTTTGGTACAGCAATAAAAAAGAGATAATTTTCTCTTTTGAAGGACCCCAAGTTGTGCAGCGTTTATGTGGTTTAAATACCAACGAACTCAAAGAAGGTAGTTTGTTGTTTTCAAACATATCAACAGAAACCCCACCTATTGAAGGCGTTTTATTGTGGGCAGACCAAGTCTGTCCAACACCTTTTTCTATCTTGAAGCAAATAATACTCAATCGTAAACATAGCTCTCCATTGAATTTCCAAAGTGCTTCAATTTTATATAAATCACATTGCTTTTAGCTGTCGTAGACACACTGTAAAAAAAAACACCGTTTTTTACGGGAATTTCCTGGCAGTTTGGACGCCAGCGCAATCCCGTAAAAAAACGGGATTCTAACGACTTATAAACAATGCTATTTTACGTTGCTGTCCCTTAAAATAACCCTGCTATTCCCGTAAAAATACAGGGCATAAATACATTCACTAAGTTACCGGAAACGTGTGTAAGTAATCACAAATTTGCAGAAATGGGAACCAGACTAAATAGACGTGATCTATTATACATTACTCTAGATATCAAATGTACAAATACGACGGTAATTTACTAAACACTACACACCAGATAATGTCGCGCTTTAGCTTTATATTTAGCATACCCTGCCATCATGAAGTCACGGTTTTCGATGAATAATATAATAGAAACATTTCAATATTTGAATACAAAAGAAGATGTAATGCGATTCTTCACCTCTGTTTACAAAGAGTCTAAATTCCTATGTGGAATTGCTTAAATAATTAAATATTTAAGTCAAGAAATCGTGTTTTTGGACGAAACACTACAATTTAACATGACTTGTGTGCACACAAGTTTCCTCAGATCTGATTGGAGAGTTGCTGCGTAATGAGATTCGTGTAGGAGAACATGAGATTTCACGTTCAAAACCCGTTCAAACTAAAATACGGTGATAGTCTGTTATTTTTACAGCGGGAAAAACCCGCGATTTTACGGGATTTCTTTTACAGTGCAGCTTCAACTTTATACTGAAAAAAACGTAAGACCTCTCAAAAATATGAATTAAGTTTTGGAGACTACAGCCCCAACTGCGACAACGTCATCAGTAACCAGTGCAAGGGTTACCAGATCTAAGAAGAGTGGATATAATATAACCATTGCTGATCAAAAGGTCTATACACAGATTAAACAGAAAACACAAGTAAAATATAGATATAATTGCAATTGGAAGCTGAATAATTATTCTGGGATGTAATACTTTGCAAACAAACAAATAGCAGCGTTACCATTTCTGTTATTTCACAGAAAATCTTATGTCAGTATTGCAAGGGCTGTGTGTATGTACAGAGATGATCCATAGACTGTGCTGTGCATCAACAAAGTGCGATTTGTCTTTTTACAATGACATTGTACATTCACAAAGCGCATTTTGTATACTAGCAAAATTGCTTTGAAAAAAATAGTATGGTAAAGAAAGTGTGTTTTTGGACACAGCAATTTAACATGACTTTTGCGCACACACTGAAATTCCCTCAATTCTGATTGGTAAGCTGCCGCGTAATGAGATTCATATAGGACAGAGTAGCTTCTTTGTGAATGAACAATTCAAAAAGGAGCATTGTATTATTTACAGAACGTCTTTGTAAATGTACAATTTGCAATTGCACAATTATTGATATACAATGGTTTTCTTGTGAACAAACAGTGTGCGCAACATTTACCTAATCTCGAGGATGCAGCAAGAAGCAGCCGATTATTGCACAGGCCCACCGGGTTGGTGGTGCCTGGGCCTCCCAAATTTAGGGGCCTCCCACAAATATATACCATTTCCGTTAAACAGCAGTAACATATGATTTGAAAGTGATTCAATCTTTCACTGACAATTTAGTTTACTTGGCCCAAGTGTACACTCCGTTCTTTGCCCACAGCTGGCGGCGAGCAAAGATCCATGCTGACGAAATTCTGACTGAGTTTACGACGAGAAGGCAATTAAGCGCGAAAGAACTGTTTTTGTCAAGTTGAGCAATGGGTGTTGTGATTTGGGTACTGTTTTTAAATTCTGCAGCTTTTCGTATACATGCTCATAAGTACAAGACTGCGGGCGCCACTAATTCTGGCGGTATTTATTATACCCAACACGACATGGGGCAGAGGGGTACCCCCCCCCCCCCCTTTTGTCCCTATACCCTATACACTCTCCAGACTATTGTTACCTAACACATCCCCCTAGAGATCTGAAAAGAATTCCTGAGATTTCAGGAACACAATGAACACCACAAAAGAGGGGGGGGGGGGGGGGGGGGTTCCCTCTGCCTCATATCGAGCATCATTTGGTATTTATATATCCCATGCAAAATGTACGACCTACGAGATTATCCGTAGAATCGAAATCCCAAGCCTAAATTTATTAATCGATGTCAATCCTAGATAAGGCCTATACAATCAATTTATCACTAATAAGAATTTATTTTTCGTAATCTCGTACATGTAACATTTAATCTATCCCGAATCTATGGCATATGAATATTAATCTGTCCTTAATCCCAGGAAATAAGAAGTATTATCAATCCGAAATCCCAGGCCATTACAATT
Organism: Hippasteria phrygiana; assembly: GCA_037893225.1. NCBI lineage: Eukaryota > Metazoa > Echinodermata > Asteroidea > Valvatida > Goniasteridae > Hippasteria > Hippasteria phrygiana. The sequence goes on from JAZGUH010000179.1 coordinate 1,396,473, forward strand.
GATCTATTATCCTATTCTTGGACAGAACAGATTTAATCTATCTCTAATCTCATGCCTTATCTCAAGCCAATAGGTATTATCCGTGTGGCTTATGGCCACCTGGTATTGACACTTGACAGTTTCGCAGCAGTGATTTTACTCTGCATATATCTCTCCTCTAATTTGAGAGATTTTCCTCTTCATTTCCTCTTCGGTCGGGCAGTCTAATTCCTCAACAATTTTGTAGATTGCTTGCGCCACTTCCTGGACGGTATCATTTTGTAAGTTCTCAGAAGATGTAATTATTGTATGTATGTCAAGTGGTATGGAAAGGACGCTAAACAGGACGCCGCCGAGCGCTACACCCTTTCCGACTGCACCTGCCACCTTAAACGCCGGTTGCCCGACAGCTTTTCCCATCTTACTAGCAGCCGTTCCGACTCTTACGAAATCATAAATTGAACCTGCTATTTTAAGTGCTCCTTTGTCACCTTTTTTCAATATTTTAAGAGTTATGTCAACCTTCTCTAACCCTTTCTGAACTTGCTCAGATGCTTCGTTGTCATCCGCCAGTATTTTCTTTGCCTTCTCTTCCGCTTCTTTCGATGCATTCCATTCGATCATTGTGCCTCCTATTGTAGTTGCACCACCTGCTGCGCCCAGAGAAGCACCAATGGCAGTGAGGGCGAGGGAAAATCCAAAGGTGAAGAAGGAGGCTGCAAGACCAGTTACTACGAAAGCGGAACCCACAATCCCTGCTGCACCACCGACCACCTTTAAAAGAACATTCAAACATCAATAAACTTATGTGTTGATTCAGCATGGTGCCATTGCCGATTGGTGCAATAAACTAGGACTTTGAACAAGAAGAGAGATTTTTGCCCTTTTCCGGCGTAGCCTTAATTTCAGCGGTAGCTGAGGAGAGATTGGTTGGCATTTTGCCTGGGGTTTGCCTGTTTTGTTTAAAACAATTATTATTAGTTTAATTTTATTACTTCATTTCAGATATCAGTGAATGTGCCAATTTTGTTGTATTCTAGCTTGTGCATATTTGAATGTATCAGCATTGCAGATCTTATGGAACATTTTTTGATTTATTCTGCACGTGTAATTTTTTTAAGCCCGAAAATTCTAGAATAGGTTCTTATGACAGTATTCAATATTTTCAGGACTCCCTATTGTGGAGTTAAATTCACGCCCAATAAGTTTTTAAATTGTTACTGTAAAATTATAAAAGAAGACGTAAAAGTAACATACATCTTAAAAATAAATATATGATTGCACTTGACACACAAAAAGGGAGATACATGGGAGTATATGAGTTCACAAGTCTAGTAAAGTATGGGACCGGGCTATTGCTGAAACGCTCAGTTTTGGATGGAAATTCTTGAAATGATCTGTTGGATCTGAGATTCATCAGTATTCTTGTTTAGAGTATTATTTTTTTGCGTCAGGTCAGCTCAGCTGCAGGTGAGCTGCTCCCGTTTTTACTTCCCTGCAAATTTAGCTTGGGAGCCTGACCCACTGCTTGTTCGTGTTCTTTTAAACTTCTATTTTAAGTTAATATTATCAGGAACTTTTTGGTCAACATTTCGTCGCTAACTAAAGTAATATTGGCTTGGAAATTAGTCACCAAAAAGTAAGTCTACACAGCATGTCGAACGTGAAGCATGGCAGCCATACTTTCATTACATGGACTTTTGCTATTGTCGTTCTAGCTCTTGGACAATGGCCACTTCTGTAGAAAAGCCACTTCTGCACCAGGACCCGATGGATTGATGTATGGTGTTCTTCGTAAACTACCAGCAACACACCACTTCCTTGAAATATTATTCAGCAAGCTTCTGATTACTGGAGACCCGCCCAGCAGTTGGTCTAAGAGTGAGGTAACTCTTATTCATAAAGCCGGAGATACTGATAAACCGGGATAATTTCGCTTACATCGTGTGTTGGGAAACCTTTCCATCAAATTTTGTCAGACCGTATCGCCAACTATATGCTTCAAAATAAATTGATCGATCTAGAAACGCAAAAAGCTTTTCTTAAATGAATCAACGGCTGCATGGAGCATACCTTCGTTATGAATGAACTTTTAGCGAATGCTAGAAATAAAAAAAAGAACCCTTCATGCAACACTCTTTGATTTGGCCGATGCATTTGGGTCTGTTGAACACAATCTGATTCATCACACCATGAAACGCAACGGATTTCCTGACCCAATTTGTTTGTATATCCAAAATCTTTACTCCAGACTTCAAGATGAAATAAAGGGACCTGGATGGCGGTCGGATCCTTTTATTCGTCGAGGAGTCTTTCAAGGCGACCCACTGTCTCCCATAATATGTTAAACTGTTTTCGACCCTATCATTAAACACCTTAAGCTGAAGGAGGAAACTCATGGATATAGCCTAGCTTGACCATATTCACACAAATGCCATTACAAATTGGCTTGGCCTTGCAATTCATGGTGCAACTCCTGCCCCTATTCACAGTCCTGATGGACTTGACTTGCCCAGGCTTTCTGATATATATTTAGAATCCCACTCATTGGCTTATGCAAGGTGTATGGTCAATTAAGGCAGATTCGCAAGGCATTTCAATGAGACGTAAATGACCGTACTGTGTACGTTCAAAACGAATGAACACTATCCTCCTGGCAGTTTTCCATGTTTACTTTGAAAATTCGTTGAAATTCCCTCGGCAATTTCCCTTGAGGATGATTTGATAATAACTAAATAGAAGCAATACTAATAACATTTCTGTTCTGGATTTTAAAAAATGGTTTGCAAAAGTGAACAATCAAACAGGCACACACATTACCTGCGCTACTTGAGTTTTTTCATAAACGGCTTGTAGTTGATCCGCAGTCTCTCGCAGCATTTGAATGGTTTTCTTTCTGCATTTCACGAAATACAGTGCTTGAGTTTCTAAATCGTTGAATTGGCTTAAGAGTCCATCAGTCCTTCTGGTGTCTACAAAAAAACGCAAGAACATTGTGTATTTCGTTTGCTTCTTTGATCTTTTCTAAAGACTTTTGTGTTCCTCTTGTAATTTTCTAAGTGTTGGTTGTAACTTGTACGTTCCTAATAAAATCTGAGTTCTCACTTTTCCCTGTGTATATTGGCCATTCCATAAATTAGGGGGCCAACTTGTGACATGCACATTTTTGGCCCTAAATTCATAAATCACCTTTTATGTTTAAAATTTTTTTTGATTTCTTTTTGATTTGATTTATTTAACAATTTCCTTGAAAATGGTGGTCTGTTCTCTTCAGTAGGGTAGGAATCATGTACACCATCAAAATATCTTCATTCGTGGAAACCTAAGGATTCCACGTGTGAAGGGGACACCAACATGCTTTAAATCACATTAAGACATATTTTCATCTTCATTAATCACATCTTCATTTATAACATATTCTGCAGAGTGAGTCAAAACAAACTTTACACTTTAACAATTTCTCCTTGTTCTTAGTGTAGCAATATATGTGTGATCTTTTGACATGTTCTTTTAGAGTAACTCATCCTGCTTCTTTTGGTGCCAGTTTCACTGGATTAGTTTTCCAACAAGAAGCAATTATAAACGAGTACAGTTTTTTTACTCACTCTGTATAATGTTTTATGCCATTTGTGTTTACTTTAAACCTGATCAATTTCAAGATAAAGACTTATTTAGTCAATCGGTGGCTCTATCTCATTTTTGGGCACAAAAACAAAATGTCTTCGTGTAAAGAAGTTAGGGGGACACCAAAGTTGTATTGCCAGGCTGATATTTGAAATTCTAAAACAAGTTGTCAAATTTTACAGAATCCTCCCAGATAAAATTTTAGCTAGAAATGCCCACAAATTAAGCCTGGCAAATATTTTCAATGTAACCCAAAAGTTCACAGCGCAATTTTTTCTCTTGTTTTCTTAAATTCTCTTTACAAACTTTCAAATACTTTATTCAGAGTATAAGCTTAAGCTAGCCATCAAAATTGAACAGTTAATGTGGAGGATACGTTCAATAGTAATGTTCCCCGTGTAAATATTTTTAACGGACACCAAAGTTTACATAGCAAACCCATTTTTGCCAAACCTCTCATGTTAAGAAACTATCAAACTATTTATGAAATGTGAGTTTTATTGTCAAAATTGGTGCGTTATCAATCATTTATGTTTACAAATCAAAAGGGAAAATCAAACTTTTGAATGCTGTGTTTGAAATGTCACAACTGTTTGACTAAAACGTGCATTTTAGGTTATTTTTAACCAAAATTAGGACAATGCATTCTCATGATACAATTTGTTTGGTATTATTTAGTGCACATTTATGGTGGTTACACAATAAAAACACACAAATGAATATGTGGACTAACTATATCAATCCGCCAAGAAAGTATTTTTACCATTGGCCCCCATATTTATGGAATGACCCATATGTGACAAACAGAATCCATCCATACTGAGACGTCTTGATCGATTGGAACGAATTACATCCATTGAGGATAAACTATCATTGCACAAGAAGCTCTTAGTCAGCCTACGAAACTTAAGGCAGTCAAAACCCGACAAAGCTGACTTTTTGGCTATTAATTATGATGCTGATGGCATATCTATGTGGTTGTCCAATGTGATAAGTTTCTGCTATGGACGTTTAAAGTTGTCCCCGATACCGAACTGGACAGAATTAATTGTAGCAATTCTGAATGTGTAAACTCTAACCGAGGTGAATGTGATCTCGAAACCACGAATACGCAATTGGCCCCTCCGACAACCCTGTGCAATGTGTGTTTCAAATTGTGCACGTCCGTGTAATATTAAAACCAACTTGATTTTACAATATTCCATAAGCTCCCTTCACGTGATTCTACCGCAACAGGTCAATTGAGGCATTTAGCGAAGTGGAGGCCCACAAACATACAATGCGCATGCGATAAGTAGACCAACCTGAATCTCATGCGACACACACATATTTAGGAAATGAATCCCGCCAACTGAATAATTAGTGAGAAGACATGAAGTGGAATACCTCCCTATAGCCTTCACACTAATGAGGCCCGGGGGATGTGCCCCCATCACATCCACTGAACACACACCCACAGACACAACGTCACCGTTTTCACGAAGAGACACAAAAATGGATTTTGAAGAAAAAGCGTTTTCGAGATAATCGCAAGAGAAGTTTCTCCTATTTTAAAACTGCACAAAATACTACTTTGCAACAACTTTGTGCAGTAAGGAAACATTCACATGATTCTATGAGAGGTGAATTTTTACGTGAACCCAGTAATTAGAATTAACACGGTGGTTAATTAGCCTAAATTAATTAGTAAAGATGTGTGTCCCTTCGTGAAAACGAAAATTCAGGTTTTCTTACATTGTGGCCCTTTCTGTTCAATGTGTTTCTCCATATGGAAGGGGCGCGTTTGGGTGCGCGCAGCTGCTGAGAATGTAACAAAGATGTGTGTCTCTTCGTGAAAACGAAAATCTCGGTTGACCTACTTTTACGCCTTTCCGTGCAATACGTTTTGTACGCGTTCAAGGGGCAGGCATCTTTGCGTCTCTTCGTGAAAACGCAAAATGCAATTATCGAGATGTCTGCCCTTTGCATTATTAATGTAATTTGGAAATTAATGATGTGTTGCTCACAGAAGCATGTCAAAATGGTTAAGTAGAGTGTTTTAAAGCAAAATAGTGAGAGAAAAAAATTCGAAATCGAAAAAATTGTCATTTTTGACAAGTGTGTCTTTTCGTGAAAACGGTGACGATATGTAAATACCTGCAATCGTGGACCTCCCATTGTCCCTCTTTTGTTTATACTTCGGAAGGCCTCCCATATGTTTTGTACACGATTTTCAATCGTGGACGTTCGGTCCAACGTGGACCCTTTGTCTACACCCGAATTCTTTGGTCCTAGGTTCACGATTGCCGGTATATACATACTTACACACACACCTGTGTGTGCAATCGGGGACCTTCTATTGTCCCTCTTTTGTTTGTACTACTAACTTTTTTCGGAAGGCCTCCCATTGGTTTTGTACACGATTTTCAAACGGGGACCTTTCTCAATCGGGGACCATATTGTCCTCTTTTGTTAAAGGTCCCCTATTGAATGCAAAAACAAACTCGCACACACAATCCTGCCAGTTATACAGACGAAATGTTGTTTTATTGCTCGAAGTTCCGTTCAAACCCATTAGTCCCCCCCCCCCCCCCCCCACACTTTAAGCACTTACGACATGCTTGCCTTTCCAACTTTTCCCCAGAAACACCGGACACCAACAACGTGCAACCGACTAATTTTGCAGAGTTTCAAGTTTGTTATCAAGATACACAACGGGGCTTTTTGCGTTCGAACTTTGTTACCTTGCTGCACGGTTTCCAGCGGTATGTTGCCTTCGCTAGGGGTAGCTTGGGTTTCTGAAATATAATTAGAATTAATCTAAATTATGTGGATTTGTCCTTAGTTGGGGAGGTCTTCGCTGACGGAAGGAATTTGCTTTGGGAAAATCCAAACAAAACTGATCTATAACAATTGTTTCCTTCTAATTATCTTAAAAAGCGTTGCTGTGGTGTACGTAATACGCAAGACTAACATGCGATAGTCCTATCTCTTTGTCCCGGGATCTAATCCTGCTGTCGGTGATATGCTCATTGATTTTGGACCCGATCTCTTGAAAAACAAAATCGAAACAATGTTACTAAGGATTTCTGAATATTTTTATTACGACAAATGATATAATTTTAGTGAGGGATATTTTCGCACCGGTAATCAAAACAAAATAATGTTCAAAGGTTTTGTCTAAAGTTTTCAAAATTATTGGAATTAAAAAAATGGTTTATTCCCCAGCCTCGACCGCCTGATTTTGTTTTATACAGATTCATTTGCCTGTGAAGTAAGAGATAGTGATCCAGGGACGAATCCATGATTTTTTGCAGGAAGTGGAATCTTTTCAGAAGTTTGCCAAAAAATTATCCCCCAAAATCTTTGCGCCGGCAAAATACGGGTACAAAATGGGGGCTGGTATTCTTTGTTTACGTAGGTGGCGCCATTTACCACCCCATTTTTGTTTGAACCGTCAAAATAAGAAACTGTAAGCGTAAAAGTAAAAATAGACAGGCAAAGGGCAGGGGAGTCACGTGCAATATCCCAGTACTTTTGGTCAACTGACACTTTGGCCTTGCAAGCCCGGGTTTGATAATTTTCACCCTTTCGGTAATTTTTACTGAAGCAGCTATAGGCCTATGTAGTTTTCACTGTTGTCTGTCGGTGTTCTTCATGATCCCATATTCTCTGTGCTACTGTACGTGTTGGCAATCAGTTTACGCAGCGTTTCTTGTTTGTCTAAATCGCAAAAACAATCAAGCTTACCAACTCCGGAAACGGGATCGTAGCTTCGCGTGAACCTTCCCCTACACAGATATATGCCGACAATCAGCCCCAATAGAGAACCGCATATGCCTACAACAATGATGATAACAATGAAAGGCTGTATGGCACCTGCAAGGTCAAAATATGAGGAAGAAGAACGTAAAAACAGACCGCTCTATATGTTTTAAAATTCAATGTAATTGTGATGGGGTTTTGGATATAAAGAAATAGCAAGGCGTTTAATGCAAATAGTACTCCAAACTTTGGCTGAACGACCAAAAGTGTATTGAAATAAAATACTTGTATACTTAAATCAACTAGTTTTGATAATGTTTCTTTTTAGTTGACAGTTACGAGAAAAAGAAACCGAGTTGAGTAATTTTGAATATCACGTTATCACCCAAAATCGCCATTAAATGTAGTATACAACATATTGCTTTTAATGTATTTTTCAGAAATGAATGGATTTGGGGGTTAGTGTTTTATAGCAAATACTGTATAACACTGACCTGTTTAACGTTTTCTGTGCATAGATGATGAGAAAACGGAGGGAACAATGTTGTTCTTATATAGTCTGCTTTCCTGACCTTTCATCAGACAAAACGGAGCAATTTATAGACGTCAGTGAGTTATCAGGTCGGGGAACTAGACTATTTCCATCGATTTTCGGAAGACAATCGCTGAAAGCACACCAAGTACCATGATTTCACAGGATGCTTGTATACTACCTTTAAGGGTGCTATTGATGCCAATTTAAATATTTGTTTTCCAAAACGCGAAAAACTCAAAAAGTGCATACTTACTATCGACAACCGCGTTCACGTAAGATCTGATTAAGAACTCGTTCTCAGGGAAGACATGACACCAGTATCTGACGTCACCATCTTGGGAGCAATTGGTCAGTAAAAGGGAACCTTCTGATGATATGTCGAAGCAGCTATCGTCTCCTAGATCCGACAATGTCTTTGAGCCATCCAATAAGTTCAGTCGACCAATGACAATGGTGGACTGCTCATCGGGCGCACCAAAAGACCAGAACAAAATGGTTTTGCTTGGTAGGCCTATCTCACTTGTATTCGATGCAGCCATACAAGTCAGCGGATCAAGTTTTCCATCTTTAAAGGTGAAGGTGGAACTTGCAAGTACCCTTCCGCCGTCAAGTGGAAATCTGTCACCTGTATTTGCAATAAAAAGGGGTTCAACTGGATAGAAAGGCACATATTTTTTTGTATACCTTTTGAGACCTCAACTATGATACACTTTACAGGTTCCGACTTCCGAGGACAAGAGGAGAAAGGAAATACAAAGAAACCTTTCAGTTCTCGCAGGTAAAGTCTTTTGTTGAAATCGGTCCTCGCAAGTAGAAGTAGGTGCTTAGTCTATGGGGTTGGGTTATATTAAAGGAACAATACGAAACACAAAGCATTGTCCTCGGATGTATTGGGAAAGTACGTCTGTATGTGCAAAACTATGTATCGGGGTTACAGTTCACTAAATATCTATCATTCATATAATTAAAAAAAGGTTCAAACAGCATTGTCACTCTCTGGGACTCAATGGGTTTCTAGTCGACTTATTCATCAATAACATGCACAATCTCACATTACTCTGATCAGTATAAACATAATGAAAAATATGTTTTTTTCGTATTCATAATACACCTACCGATAACTCTACCGTAAATATCTCCACTGGCCTCTGGGCCTGCATCACATCTGTATTTTCCAGCATGCTCGTCATCGACAGAGTTGATGATCAGACCGAATTCACTGGTCAGATCGAACGCAGAATCAGCGCCGACGTCATTGCTCGACAATAGAAGGTGTCGACCTGACGTGTCGATCTTAAACCATCGTATCTCGCAGGTTGTGTTGCCTCTCGTCCAGCTAGTACAGGGGACAAACTGCTCGGCTCCCTTCAGGAGGTAGAATGATGACGGATCGGCCTTGAATGCGTGATCAGGTTCTTCATCTACATGTGACAAAGAATACAGGTCGAAGTATACCTGAAATATCTCGTCCTCTGCACTTCCTTTGTCAATCGAGATCAACTTCTTTCATAATTATGCGCTGCACCTGTCAGGTTCTGTTTTTGTGTCATTTATCCTTTGTGAAAGGATCGATACATCCTTCTCAATTATACATTTCATGTTATTCCCATTGGAAAATAGATTGCAGAGTATATTACTGTTTCATTTAAAAATATACTGATATAGGCATTGGCGTAACGGAATTGAGATACTTCGGGGAATACCGTAAGTCCGGTTTTGGCTAAGGTTCACATACCTACATGGGAATAGCTTAGAAGAGACACAGGTCGGATTGGTAATAATGTAACCTTGCTGCTCTGCACATGCTGAGTAAAAAACTAACCCAAATATTTATCTATATTTTGTTGAGATCCGCCGAATATTTTTTCTTTTAACTGATAGTTTTTGTACTGAAAGAAAGCTTATGGGATACTATTTTATACCTAGACGCTTAAAACCAATTTGTGCAAACAAATTTAACAATCAGAGGAAAATATTTTAGTTTTGTTTTTAAATCACCCGGTATTACACTTTGCATAGGGGCCCGGCCGCCTCATAACATTTCAGTAATACTATAATAATCCTGACAAACCAACACATTAGGCCTACCTGATATCTGAATATCAGTGAAGCAGCTGGCTAGCGTGTCATCTGACAGAAACACGTGACACCAATACCTCTGGTTGTCATGAACACCTTGCAGAGAAGTGACTTGAAGTGACAAAGCATCGCTACCAATGCTGTAATCTGCGCCATATTTGAACTTCAGTGTGGTACCATCAGAGAAACGCGCAGCAATGATGTCTGTAGTGACGCCCTCTCCCGTTGACCAATACACTACGGATATTGGCGCGTCTGGTGTCGGTGACGCGCACTGACACGGTAGCGTCTGTCTGTGTCCTCGCTGGAAAATGGGAGCTGACGACGTCACACCGTTACTTGCTGGAAACGACTCCCCTGCATTAAGTGAATAGTACTTCTGTGAAATGGGCTTGAAATCGTTTAAGAAGGATTGTCTTTTCTAAGAACGGGTATGTAGAAATATATATATATATAATTATTTTCAATCTGCTTAAAGGGACACATTGCCTTCAAATGTCATGAAATTTTGCTGTTTGGAAATGTTCCTTATCTTTTATAAGAGTTGTTCATGCAAAAAAACACGTATAATGTGTTGTAATTAGTGAGTAGTGATTACAAAACAAAAAATTGGCCTCTGATCCCTGACATCTGACCCGCGAAACATAGACTTATTTCCAGTAGTAAATACCACCGTCTGAATAATGCGCAAAATACGCTATAGGAGTCTTTAGGCTGGCGCCGCAGCCAGTGGCCTTGTGAACCTATCAGATGATCGCCAGGTACAATTCTCTACCTCGCGACATATATCGCCAGTGCTGCGCGCTGCGTGCCACAGTACATCAAAATGGATCAACAGAACGTACTTCAACCAGCTGCGACTGGAAATACGACTGGTGAACATGGTCCGCCATTTTGTGGAGTCAAAAATTTGGTTCTACAAAATGGCGGACTGTTATTTGTCACGAAATTAAACAAAAACCACGCAATTTGAAGGGATAGTTATGTGAATCTTTATATTCTACTTTTAAAAAAGCTTCCCAACCATATCCATTTCAGTTTTATAGCCCAAATCGCAAAATCCAAAGCAATGTGTCCCTTTAATTGCTATACTTTTTTATGCATCTCTTTTCAGGATTTTTTTCTTCTGTCTGGCTAGCCATCGTTGGTGAATAAAGTAGTATTATTGGGAAAGACACAAAGACTGCAGGCTGACGTACTGGATTTTGAGGTTGCTTGACCTGTCGGTGAGACAACTTAGCCAGCCAAGGGCGGATCCAGAACACCATTTCTTTTTTTTGGGGGGGGGCCAACAAATTTTGTTTGCAATTTCTTTGGGAGGGGCCAAAAACATTTTGGGCTGAGTTTTGTGGGTGGGTGTACGCAGTGGCTGCCTTTTTGCGACGTCAGTAAAAACAAGGGGGGGGGGGGGGGGGTTGGCATGGCCCCCTTTGCCCCCCCCCCCCCCCCCCCCCCTGGATCCGCCCTTGTGGCAAGCGACAGACCAATAACCGATTGTTAATTCAGGATTTGGTTTTAAGCCTTACCTAGCACATGCAGGTCCATCTCTTCAACCCTAGACCCGGTTTCCTGTGGTATAACTTGACACGAGTATCTCCCTTCATCATCCTTCTCTACACCTCTAATGACGAGGCTGACCGTATCTGGTGCAAACTCGTATCTGTCGCTAGTGGGGTATATTTCGCTGACGGAGCGGCTAAGTACACGAAACTCATCTGCAGTGGTGGGTCCCTTAAACCAAATCACGCCCTCTAGTTTCTCCCCCTGGCGGAACGATGGACAGGGAACTCTGTGCCGAAGGCCCTGCTGAATGTAGTTCGAGGCGCCAAATACATCCTGAATTTTTTCTCCTGGAATTTAGCAACAATTACTTTATAGTCAATAATAACGTCAAAACAAATTGGCAATTCATCTTTAAAAAGAGCTATTGTGAGAATTTTCACTGAGCCTTTACCGATCTCCCTAATCGTTTTTGCTTGGAATGATTTGACATGTATCTACACTGTACTAGTGAGCACAAGTTTCACACCTTTAAACATCGGCAGGCATTCAACCTGTGCGTCTTTGATTTCATTTGTTTACTCTTTAAAGGTTATTTGCAGTTCCGTCCATAAAATATTCATAATTGTTGCCAACCGCCCCAATCATGGGTACACTTTTGTGGAGTCCGCATTATCAGGCCCACGCCCGTATGCAAGATTGTCTGTTGGAATAAGGGTAGGCATCCAGGTTTCGATGGACCAAAATTAATTAAAAATGTTTTCTTTTTATCTGAAAAATAAACCAAAACCAGTTCGCACTCGGTTAAGTGTATGGTTTTTAAATTTAATGTGCGAGAAATGATGGGACTATTTTGAAATGATTCATGAAGCCATTATTATCAACCAATCTACATGAAAACTGCATATAGGCAAATGGCGGGGGGGGGGGGGGGGGGGGGGGGGGTATCATCAAGAAATAAGTTTAAACCCTAAGCAGTCAAGTGTATACCCAGCACGATATGGGGCAGCGAGGTACCCCCCTTTTGTCCCTATACCCTATACACTCGCCATGCAGACTATTGTTACCTAACACATCCCCCCTAGACCTCTGAAAAGAATTCCTGAGATTCCGGGAACACAATTTGATGACCAACACAAAAGAAGGGGGGGGGGGGGGTTTACTCTGCCCCATATCGTGCATCATATGGTCAAGTGGGAAGGCCACCAGGCTTCAAAGCGTATGTTCAAGTGTATGTTCTAATGTCCTTGTTTAAAGAGGCAATTATGTGTTAAAGTCTTACCATTAAGCTTAAAAATGTATTTAAATATTGGCTTGTGAGTCCCAAACCTAAACCACGCCTCCTCCACCTTTGACCTGTGTATAAGCAGTATGTTAGGCCTGATCTCTCCTCGGTTATGATTATCCGAGAGGCCCCTCCCCTATATAGGGGTAAATCGAGAAGTGGTGTCCAATCTCCTGCTCTACGTCCATTTTTACACTGACAGTTGTAGACCACCGACCTGTTTTTGGGGAGGGATGTTTTCGCTTTGTTTGAAACTTCCCCCTTTTTAACAACTTATTGTTTGTCGGTCCTGACCCCCCACAAACATTCCAGGATCCGCCCCTCCATCGTACTTTTATTCATGTAGATAATACTGCCTTTATCTGTTATGATTCTTACCGAAGCCGGCTGGACATATGTCGTATTCTGCTGAGTACGTTTCCACAACGATGAACATCAACAGCACAGTGTGCAAGAGTAAATAATGTCCTAGCCTCATGATGAAAGCCAACGACCTATGGATGAATACATAGAAGACGTGCAAAACATTATGAATATGTTTCACACAAATAATGAGCTACCATTACACAAACTTTAAGATACCGGTAACGCGCAATTTGTCGCTGATAAATTCGGCCCATCATAAATATATTTAGCTCGTGATGCCAATGTCATCTTGCCTGGAGCGCTATAGTACGAGGTATAGAGTACCGAAGTGATGACGTCAATCAATGCAATGTTTGGAACCAGAATACTTTCTAAACTGCATGTGTTTAGAACCATTGCCGCGGCAACTGACGTCAGACTTCGGTACTGAATTGGAAGAACAGTCCGATCATGTACTTTTTCTAGCTTACAAATCTTCGAAGTCACATATGTCCCGTTGGGAAGGCCAGTTTCCTCTAATGTACTGAGATAAACATGTCACCTTGCTATATTTTAATTGCTGTTTACGTATAAATCCAGGTGAATATAGGCAGGATGTCCCCGCTGACTTTTTTGTCGAGGTATATGGTCAACTCAGCGTATTTAAACAAATGTGAAGGTGCAAATTTAAGGGGTCAATTCCGTCGGGGTAAATGTTTTCAACAAAAAAAATCTCCACTTTAGGCCCACACTTTAAGACACGGATTTACGCAAGTGACGCGCAGTTCCACCGCTAAACCACGTTTTAGTTTTAGCACCAACTATAACCCCTGCCCCTCCGACAAAAAACTTATAATATGATCACCATGTACTGCTATCAAGGGCGGATCCAGAACACAATTTTTTGGGGGGCCAACATTGTTTTTTGGCAATTCTTTTGGGAGGGGCCAAAACAATTTTTGGCTGAGTTTTGTGGGTGGGTGTACGCAGTGGCTGCCTTTTTGCGACGTCTGTTAAAAAAAAAAAAAAAAGGAAAATAATAATAACATTAATAATAATTGGTTGGTTGGATGGCCCCCCTTTGCCCCCCCCCCCCCCCCCCCCGGATCCACCCTTGACTGCTATTCGGCGTCTTGAGAATAATTAACACATTTTATAACACAACCCTGATAAAACATTACTCACCAACGTTAATACTCACACAACGAAGTTGAACGAACACACATATCCAAATTGGAAACAGAATTAGGGTCTATGCTGTGAAAACCAAGTTTCTTGAATGTTGCTACGTCACGAAAGAAAATTCCCAGAGTTGTGAAATTGCAATAGGGGAATCCCTGTAAAATTCCCAGCGCACAAGGAATTTCGCAACACTGTCCCGGCACCTACTTACCTTTATTCAGACTTTGAATTCAGAAAGCGAGAACGCCAGTGGCAAACAAAACAACGCTTTTCAGCACATTCATTTATGCATGAATTAATCAGGCCATAAAAGAAGCGCAGGTGCACGATCAGCATAAAGTTGTTTACTGTGACATTGAGATCCTCGTTTTTAAACGCGGAAGTGCGCAGATCGGGGCTAAACTCGTCGTTGTGGGATTCCTCTATTATATAGTTAAAAAAACAGATTGAACAAATGCTGAACTTATGCGGAGGGCCGGGGTTGCACGGTGCTCACGTTTGCTCTGTAGGGGCTCCCAGGCCAAAATAATGTAGACTGGTTTCCGGTCCCATCATTACCATTGCAACTTTGTATCATTGAGACTTGTATGGAGTAGTCAACCAGCGGCGTAGCCAAGGGGGAGGGGAGGGGGGTGGGACGTAAAAGATCGACGTCCCATCAGTCGCCCCACCCCCACTGTAAATTTCGCAAACGAATAAAATAACAGTATTATTAAGAAAAGTACTGACGATGGAAACGTTTAACTATATGTTATATTCCTATATGAAGTGATCATGGTTAGAAATTCGGCGCCCCTACTGTAAGGCATCCAACCTCCACTCCCCCACCCCCACCCCAACCCCCACCCCCGGTGGAGAGATCCCTGGCTAGGCCGCTAAAGTCATTTATTAAACACTTGGCAGATTATCCCATTTATGTACTGCGATATTATCAACTGTTGCAAGGGCTTTCAAAACCAGGCAAGCATTCAACAAAATCATTGTCTTCATGATTGAAACCCATTACATAAAATGTGACAACATCCAACTCTTAAACAACAGGGGCGGGGTTCCACTCTGCAAATAACGGTTTCTTTTTAGATTCAAACGTGACCTGAAGTGGAATCCTAATCATCAAATGTAGTGTACACGATTGGTAATCCTCCAATATATTTGTTTACTGAATTATTACGAAATACCTTACTAGACTGTAAGTAAATAACAGTCTCAAGCATGTGAAATCATGGCACCTGGTGTGCTGTCGTTTTCAAGAAAAGTGGAAATTTATATCGTTTTCCAACGATTGTCGGCCAGTGGCGGATCTACGGGGGGGGGGGGGGGGGTTTGGGGGTTTAACCCCCCCCCCTTGGGCTGAAAAATAAAAAATAACCAGTGTCAGGTGTCGAAAATTCGGCACGCTGGGGTGTGTAGGCCAATCACCTCAGGTAAACCCCCCCCCCCCCCCCCCCCCCCCCCCTAGTTAAAACCTAGATCCGCCCCTGTCGGCCGACAATCGTTGGCAATAGTCTAGTTCCCTGACCTGATAATTCCCTGACGTCTATAAGTTGCTCCGTTTTGTCTAAAGTATGGCCATGGAACCATACTACTAGAACAGATCTTTTTCTCTCTACGCAGACTACGGTTTTTCCCAGCATATATATGCACACAATACGTTAAAGAGGTCAGTGTTTCAGTATTTGCTAGCACCCTATAAAATACTAACCCCCAAATCCATATATTTTGGGAAATTACAGAAAAAGCAAATGGTGTACACTACTTTTAAGTATACTACATCCCTTTGCATTATTTGTCAAAAAATCAATCAGTACCACACACATGCAATCAATCAAAACTCAGTACGGGCAGTTTAGTTCTTATAAACTTCACTACAAGGTCATGAAATTCTTATTCACAGCAACAAATATCATGAAACAAGGTAATGTTATAGGAGGTCTCGTTAGTCAGCGTAATTCAGAGCACAGGTGCAGAATCTTTCGTTTTTACTTTCCATTCTGCTGACAGAATTCCAGCATTATGAATTCTAAGTTTAACTTAGTGCGTGTATTATGAATATCAGCAGAGTTGGTCATACTGTGCTCATGCCGTCACCAATATGGATGCGCTGTTTGTGCTTCAACTTACAATAACTTCGCTGAGCCTTGAACGTGTAACAGGTAAGATCTTGCATATTGTATGCCAAAGAGAAATGGTCATTATAGTTTGTCAAATACCTGCCCCTGTGTGGTAACAAGTCAAAACAAAACAAAACAAAACTAAGTCCAGTTTTTAGCGGATGTGACACTCTATAACTATGCAAGGTCGTTAAACGATACATCTAGCCATTGCAAAAATGAGTTTGTGCATTGGTATGCAATTATTCAATTAAAGAGAAAGAAATCATGATGATTTGTAAGCGTATAAGATTTCTAATTAAATCTTCGTGTATATACTAGTGAAGCATGAACTGGCTCGGGTTGTTGTCCTACTCCGTCAAAACGAAAAGGAAAGGGACGCAAGAACACAGGATCATGCGGTCCTTTGCCACCGCTATAAAACAACTGCTGATTCCCAAAATAGAAAAAAAAACAGCCCGTCCGACAAAAATTAAGAGTGAACAAGACATTGTAAGGAGTGACCCCAACCCTTCAGAAATTCCTGGAACCTTCCCTACGTTGAGTGGGTCAAGTACCCTGCATCCTCCCCATTAATGTGATGCGCATTTTGCGCCCAGTTACTTGAATGCTTCATTTTTGCCATATTAGTTGCGGCAATCTCCCCATCTCTACGGATTCTACCGGGGGCTACGGTCTCAGCCCCTCTCGGTACAACCGTCACGTTTACTTGCATCGTGTCCGGCGAAATCAACAGCCGTGCGGTCAAATGGCTTTTTGAGAATTCAATTCAAGGTTTGTGCCAGTTTCCAAGTTCGGACTCGCTGGGGCCTACGACAACTGACCGGGGATCGGTGTCAGGCAATGTAACCTGACAATCGGACCTGTTGAGGTGTCGTCAGAAGGCCTGTACAAGTGTCAGGTTTTTGATGGGAAGACGCTTTTTACGGAAAGTCTTCAATTCAGTATCGGTGAGTGATTATTTAATTAAGGACTTGATAATCTACTTGCCTTGATCAAACACAACTTGATTTCGTCAGTCACTTATAAAGATCTGCGTATCGAAACGACCAGTAGACACATTGTTTCATTTTAATTAAGTAAGTTCTGCTGTATGTTTTGAAACATAACATTTTCGGTTGGGGTTCAAGATTTGGCAAATGTTGGGATTGTATTCGGAATTTTGTAGAAACGACAATCCATTTTAAGAAACTTTTCTGTGAGTGTTCATGGCATCAGTTTTAAACCAAGGCCGGCAGATACTAACTGACTTACTAACTTTGCAAGAAAGAATTTGCCCAGAGCGTTTACTTAATGTAGAAACAGAACTTCATTTGTATTTAGTGTTCTCAGACATGCCAAGTTTACAACCACATCACACCACCCAAAAATGATAATCTTGATACCGTACATGGGGTGATAATTAAAGTGCCTTCTCAAAAGTGCCTTGCAGGTTCGAATCCCAAACTGCAAACCCTATCATTTTTTGTTCAGATTTCAGTCAATGTGAGACCGATTTACACAACTGTGACGTCAATGCAGAATGTGTGGACACTCCCGATGGCTCCAAATGCATTTGCAACGAAGGCTACGTACGAAATGACACGACCGGCAGTTGCCAAGGTAATTACTTCTTTTGTTGGGTTATTTGTTTTCATGCACATTTTGTTTTATTACGGTGGCCGGTAATGAATCCCACATAGACTCAAACAATAGACTCAAAGTCATACACTCAACGTATTATCGTCAACAGTCTGTAAATCGTGTGCCATTTGTCTGTTTGTTTACATTTAAACCGCCCTATATTGAAAAATTGCTTTGCGGTATGCGCACGCATCGTGTTTTGCATACATTCGGTTGAGGACGACATAAAAACGTCACATAATTTAAAGGCGATCTGACCTGCAACGTCACTCTCGAACCAAATTTATGCAAAACGCGATGCGTTTGCATACTACCGGACACATAACACGTGACATCAGAGGAAACATCGTCTATAAATTTCCAGTACTGTCTATCGATCTTACCAATATTTAATCCTGTACTGTGCTAACATTGTCTACTCAATGGGGATTTTATCTCAGGTTGGTGGCGCTATTTTACTCGGCTGCTTGCTGAGGCACCCGATTATATAGACCCTATCGAATTCCCATTGTCGCCATAGCAACAACCGAGCGTCTGTGTAGGCCGCCATATTGTGGGACAGGCATGTGAAAATATCCCAATCTGGATACACCACTATTAAATTGAATTATTATCCTCTCCCGAAAACAGATGAAGATGAGAGCATCCACGCTGCCTCCACGAATACCATACCCTATGTGATGGTGAGTGTCTTCGGTGCTGTGCTGATCTTTGCGGTAATAACTCTCGCTGTCTTTGCTGTAAGAAACAAGAGGAATCGCCGGGTACCAACAAGGTCCAACACCACCACGCTGGCAGCAGAATCAACGGTAGTAATGGTAAGCAAAGCATATTTCCCCTGCATTTATCAAGGACTACGGGGAGCTATACTTATGCACAGCATTTCATGAAAATTAGCCAGACCTGCGATCCCTATAGGTCTCTTCAGTGCACCTGTCACCAGTGGGAATGTCACCAATGCCTGTCCCACAACATGGCGGCCTACACAGTTAAGGGAGTAGTACTCTAGCCCAGCCCCACCCGCTTGCTGAGTATGGGAACATTCGTAATATAAACTTGTCACAGAAGCCTCGTGGTAGGGAAACGTCTTTCAAAAGAAGGGGTGCATTCATAGTCTGTATACATTGAATTTCTCAACGCCACTGGGGTCTAAAAATTAATTCTTTGGTCAGCAAGCATGCCCCGGGTCGACCGCTTCATTCAACCATCATTAAGACAACCCAATAACACTGTTTTTCAGCTTGTTGCCTCCTATGAAGACAGAATCGCCAAAGCTGCAGAGTCTTACGAGACTAGTGTCGAGCAAGGAGACTCGTCCTCTAAAGATCCCCGTCTCCCGTCTTGGGCTTCCGCATGGGAAATCCTCTGGAGCGACCTCCTACTTGATGATGAAGTGCTTGGGAGGGGCGACTTCGGCGAGGTGAGATCGGGTGCCGTGAGGATAGGCGGGAAGGTGACCAAGTCGGCCATCAAGATGCTCAAAGGTAACATCAGTCACATCAAAACATACCGATAAAGCAAATTAAAATGGAGCACCTGCAACACTGCAAAATCCAGGGATGTATTCGAGTCCATCACAAGTACCTGCAAGTCCCTGCAAGTCCATCACAAGTCCATCACAAGCCCTCCAGTCCTAATCCCAATCACAAGCTATTGAATGAGCTTTGACAAACGTTACTTGAGCTTTGTCATCCGGTTACTTGTGACCGGCTTTATGAAAGGATTTCTGATTGGGCTTGCGAAAGGACTTGTGAAAGGACTTGCAGGGACTCGAATACAACTCTGGCAAAATCTGTGATTTATACTTACACTATGTGGCATATTATATTGGACGACTGGACCAATATAAATACTGCACAGTGCTATTTTAACATCAAAGTGTTTACAGCGCAGCTCGTTAGCGCAAGGAAAATCGAATTCCAACACTGTTGCATTGCTGTCATCGACAACACAAGGTGACACCTAGTCTGTACCTGTTAAGATCCAATCTGGTAATACTTTTGGTGTAGAGGAACCCCAAATCCACTTATGGGTGTCCTTTCCTTGTCATTAAAGTGCACTTGTTTACTTGTACTGCTGCCTAAGAAGATGACTAAACACTGAATCATATCGGCTCTCAGCCCAGAGGGCATTTCACATTGTAGAATTTGAATATAAGCTCATTGGAGTTTACTTTGTATTTTGCTATTAGAACATGCGTCTAGCGCAGAGAGAGATGACTTCATGCAGGAATTCCGGACAATCACCTCTATTGGCTTCCATCCAAATATCGTCTGGCTCCTGGGTGCGTGTCAGCAACGGGGTACGTGGCGATTCTACTGCAGTCTCTTAAAACCCCATCAGGACCGGGATTTTTTTGGGCTCTCCCAGGCCAGGGGAGGGGCACAGTGTGCCTCCTCTGTAATTTTATTGTGCTTTGGTAGATTCACCTCAAATATGGAAGACATGTAACGTACAACATGGCATCATTTGATTGCACTGCAGATAACCCATTTTGTCAAAAAAGGTTTGTTCGCATATAGTTTCTACATTATGTATTCAAATGCATTCAAATTTAGTGTATGTATTAATTATAATGATTATCCAGCATTATACAAAATGTTGGCATCCATGGTGACCGCTTGGGGCGATGTAACTATTTTTATATCAGTTTTGTGAAAATCATGATTTTTGAATATTTTACCTCAAAATTGAAATTTTTTTACCCAAATATTTTAATGATGGCAACCGTATAGCTAATTCGCGTTCAAAACTACCCAGAATTGGAAACAAGAAATTTAAAAAGTGCCCCCAAAAACCCTGAAAATGGTTAAAGCTATTCGGTTCGATGGCGGCCATCTTGGAATCTCGCAATGCACTGCGCATTGCGACCACTGATCTATATACACTGGATTGGCTGCAAAGCTTCGCGATTGAAGCCACTGCGCGGCCATCTTGCTATATTCAACACAATGGCCGTTTTCCAAGCCCCTGGCTTCAGCTCCGTCTCCGAATTCAGGCCATTGCCAAACTGCATTCATGCATGTAGTTTATGTGAATGGGCTGAAGTTGGAGACGTAGCTGAAGCCTGGAGCTTGGAAAACGGCCATTGTTTTAAATAGAGCAAGATGGCCGCGCGGTGGCTTCAATTCACGCATAGGCAATCACTGCTGCGCTGCCAATCCAGTGTATAGAGATCAGTGATTGCGACCCGCCGGTCCTGATACAGAGCGGATCAAAGAGCAGCAAGTGTACAAATTTTGTGTGATTTAACATAATTATATATGAAATAATTCTGTGAAGTTTTCAGCTGAATCTGTCTTCCGAGACACGAGAATGTGAACTAAACTGAACTCAACTGAACTGTAGAGAAAATAGTGAAAAACAAAAGCCGTTCTGTTTTTTTAACAGTGGTTTTTTCCCACGTTTATGAGCCACAGTGTTTAAGACGTCTTCATGTAAAATTTTCTCAAAGATGACAGCATTTCAGGATTGATACTAGTGTCATCTTTATAAACAGTCAGCTTTCAATTCGAAACTAGTTATTTTCTTATCACCACTAAAGCTATATCGAATGTCCTCATGCCATTTGTTATCTTTTAGCTCGAGACGAAGGTGTCGGGTCAGTTACTTCCCGTGAGGTACTATTATTTCAGTGGTCTTATTCATAATAATTTACTTTCTGATAAATGATTCAGAGCTGGGTCAAAGGTCGGCCAGAGAAAGTGAAATGAGGCTAAGTTACCCGAACAATTCGTATTAAAACAAACGTCAGGTTTATTCAAGCTCCTTCTGGCTGCTAAAATAATACGAAACTGGATGAATTTTGTTTTAGCTGTATTCAGAGCCGTAAGACCAACTTCGCTTTCGAAGAGGGAACGACTATAATGCACTTTTCCCTTCTATTTTTAGATCATGCCAGGCAATGTTTTCCCAAGCTTAAAAGATGGCCGCCTCATTTGTGTTTCTTCAAGATGGCTTTGCTTGACATTGAAGTCCCAGAATCGATTACAAACTTGCAATATACCGACTGTATGGGAGGTATTTTCTCTCTTCTCTCCATTTTATAGCGTTTTAGGGAGAAAAGCTGAAAAAAGATGCGGCCGCCAAAATTAAGCAGCGGGGGAAGCTAATCATGTTTATTCATATATTTCATAAAATGCCCTACCTTAGTTTGGATATATATTTTAATTCATTACAAGGGGTTTTGTACGTTGCCTTGGAGTATCTTCCCCATGGTGACCTGCGCAGCTACCTACGGACGGCTCGCTCACAGTCAGACTCAGATGAGGATGCCATATCTTCAGACCAGCTGGTCAAGTTTGCTCTGGATGTTGCCAAGGGGATGGAACACCTTGCCAGTGCAGGAGTGAGTCATTAACACTATCATCCGTGGGGCAGTCTAAAGCCGTGTGTACTTGAGTAAAACGAACAAGCTCTGCATTTCTCTGTGTTTGAATACATGTATAAGTCTTTGATGAACATGTTGTAAAAAGTTGTCATATCTGAGAGCCTAAAATTACGAGAAACCAAAGCCGACTCCGAATCTAGGTTTGAGAAAGACCCTTAACGGCAGGAACCTACTTTGTTGCATGTTGGTTTGGGGCTTTTGGATAAGAGGAGGAGTGTTATTGTCCCCAATTCTACCCTATATAAAAATACAATTTGATAAAGCTTTTAATGTGACAGATTGACCTGTGATGTGTTTTGCCACTTTCATATTTTAGCCATCATTTTTTTGCACTTGATGATCTATTCCGTCTGTGTTTTCGTATTATTCCAGGTAATCCACCGAGATTTAGCGGCAAGGAACATTCTGGTGGGAGACAGACTGGTTGCCAAGGTTTCTGACTTTGGACTGTCCAAAGGAGAAGATGTCTATGTGCAGATGTCATCGGTATTTTGTCAAAGTTATTTTGGATTAAAGAATAAATTGTGTTGGTAGTTTTATACATCTCGTTCCAAATGGAGTTTAAGCTCTAAGTGAGAAAAATTCCAATCTGTTCTATTTTGAATTCAATTGTAAAATTTGTATTTCTGTTTGTGATTTAAATTCGCTTCTCTTATACGCGTTCATACTTCGCGACTTTGTAGTTTGAGTCATTGACGTGTCGACCGTACTGAATACCACCGTCGCCATAGCAACAAGAATAGGCCGCCATATTGTGGGACTGGCATATGATAATATCGGTATCCGTGGACACGTGTGTGCCCTGACGTCGTATTCGACACGGTCTGCATCTGGTGCAATTTGAGAAGATTGGTTCCCGATCCATATGTTCTCGTTCCGATTTCGAATAATGGTGCCGGGAACCAGTTTACAACATATGAAGATCAAAAATTATGCCACAAGAGGGCTCTGTTCCGAAAAAAAGTCCAAAATCCCTTCACTGGAAAAGCAACAACCAAAAATACAAACGGACGAGACGAGTTAATCTCTTTAAAACAAGGAAGTAATCTGACGCTCTCCTGTCTTCATTGCAGAAGCGGGTACCACTTCGCTGGCTGGCAATTGAATCAGTGCGACATAATATATACACTACGCAGAGTGATGTGTAAGTCTTGACAGTTCTTAACTTTGCGTCCCCAGCACTATTCAACCTTTAAAGCTTGCATAACATAGTGGAATACCTCGTTAGTTTTGTAATAATTAGTAATTTAATTTTTTTGCCTACTAAAACTATCGTTAAAGTAGTTGTACTGCAGCCAATTTTAATCCATCAGCATTTTATAGTTTTAATCAGTTTCGTGCTTGATCACCGCTAAGGTCAAATATCATTCCCCTCTGCAGACACATTTAGCTACACCCCCCACCCCCCCCCCCCCCCCCCCACCAATTAAAGAATTGATTCTTCAGTTAATCCCTCTAGTAGTATATCAAAATCGGAATACATGCTGTGCTTACGTAGTTGTATCAGAATCGTCGGTGCGGTATACTTTGGACCCAAAACAGTCTCTGAACGTCTATAATCATTGCTTTGGCAATCGTCACTATCACAGCCTCAAAATCGCCGAGGAAGATAAAACGCTGCATACAATAAGAAACTCCCTCCCTCGAACCCACATCATGCTTATATTGATCGATTTTGAACAGCGCTCTCACAATGCACACACTGCAGCAAGCTTTATCATTTCAAAATTCAGCATGATTAATTAATTCTCTTCAGGTGGTCGTTTGGAATTCTACTTTGGGAGATAGCTACCCTGGGTAAGAAACATATGGTATATTTAATGTTAAAATAGATTTCTCTATAAGTTTCGCCTGGGACTATCAAATGAAATAGGAAAATATCAAAATACACTAGTACAAATTGGTTGCTAACTGGAATTATCTCTAATATTTGGTTACATTTTGAATGGTCTGACGTTTCGACACTACTGCAGAATCTTTCTCAAAGACGCATATGACACAAACAGGAAACTGACAATGTTTAAAAAGTATTTTTTGTATTTGAGCGGCTGTTTAAATTGACGGGTCTACTGCTCGGCGGGAATGGCGTTTTCGATAATAACTGCTATATTTTTGGGATTTTTTTTTTGGGGGGGGGGGGGGGTCTCCCACCCTGGATCCGCCCCTAAAACTGCTACATGGGACCAGTTGCGCACACTGCAAAACCTGCCTAGCGCCCCCACTCCTCGCTCTTGCGAAAGAGGCAACTACATTACTTGTAGCTGTTGAATTGATAGAAATGAGACGATTTGCTCATTTGAACCATCTTCAGTTCTATCTAAAGAACCTGACTTAAGTTACGGTTGTGATTAAATCAGTATTTTAAAAATAATGCTACGAACGTGTTTTGCGAGAAGTAATTGTTTTTTTGTCTTTGTCAAGGTGGAACCCCGTACCCATCTATTAAGAGCGAGTCGCTACCTCGTAAGCTGAATAAGGATACCGCATGGTCAAGCCAGACAACTGTGACGACCAAAGGTAAGATGTGCTGATGTTGTCATTGGGACGTAGGCAGATAACCAAGAAGCCCTGAGAAGGTTTGGTCAATGATGTAGGCTTTGGAAAGAAATACATCCCCAAGAGCATCTTTAGTTGTTTCCCCACCCCTCCCCCCTCCTCGCGCTGCCCACCCGGACATTGGATTTTCTCGCGCTCAACGGTGGGGACTCTCACTTGTCCATAATTCAGTGGAAATAAAAATCGACCCTATATTTTGTACATGAGTATGGTTATCCAAAATGACAATCCCCACGTAAGGGGTGGGGCAGCACGGGGGGTGTGAGTTGGACTCACTAAACGGTGAAAGTTACCCCGCCTGGGTCTATAGGTCCGAAAACTGGGATAATTGCTGTGGCATTTATTGGATTTATCCTTTATTTAGATCGGGACCCATGACAACTGTAAGGGTAGTAGGGCTGGCAACCTAAAATGTGGCCAACCCCACCACCTCTGTTGTAGCCTTTTACATTATAGAGTGGCTTTTAGCCTTGTATTGTGCGACTTTCATAAAACAAATCTTGTCAGCCGTCAACTTCGAAAAATCGAAATTATGATTTGTCTTGCCGCTTTCAGTTATGCTCTGATGCGTGAGTGCTGGGATGAAGACCCACAGAGGAGACCGACTTTCGCTACTCTGGTGTCGATCTTGACTGACATGGCCACCAATCAAATCAATCATGTGAGTCCAAGTCGCAGTCGTCAGCAGTTTATAAAATTAGCACCGAGGACCATTGAATATAGTTTAAAATACCTTCATTTCGCCAAAACCCACAAAGTAAAAACAAATAGTAACAGAATGATAATGCCCACTGCCCAGGCTTCATTTCAATCTCAGCCAGTCCTTCAATATTATTGCTTGAAAATCTCAGTTCTCACAATGCGTAATAACTGGTATGAAAGAAAGCTACATTGTGATAATTCAGACACTGCTCTAGCTCTGGAAGGACCATGCACATTCCCCATTCCTGTGGCATAACGAGTGTTATGTCCAGTTTGCAGGGACGCACCCTTTTTCCGGGGTTGGCACTTGGGAGAGAATACTGTGGGCTTAACTTCTATTCTACAATCTCTAGAGGTGGGGGGGGGGGGGGGGGGGGGGGGGGGTCAAACACTCGGTGGGCAAAGACATTGGCCTGCATTGGTGGGGCTCGTGGCCCTTCCCATCCCGTAAATACGTCATACCCCCGCTCCTGATAGGCCTATAGGTGAACCAATAGAGTCGTTTTCTTTGTTCTGCAGACGTATCTGTTGATGCAAAGCATCAAGTACATGAACATGAGTGCCATCCGTCCGGAATTTGATGATAAGTAACTCAGCACTTCAAGACGATGGGCGTGGTGACAGAACCACCCTGAGGCGTAATATGGTTACCCAGTGGCGGATCTAGGGGGGGGGGGGGGAGGGTTGCAACCCCCCTCGGGCTGCTGGGCAAAGTTGTTTTTCAGCCCAATATGAGCAAATTCTTCTTTAAAAACCACAAAATTATGCAGTTTCAAACGGTACCCGAGATGCCTTAGATTGCAGGAGAAAGCCCCTGGATTTCCAAATCTTCAGGGGGCAACCCCCGGACCCCCATAGTGGGAACGTTTGGTGGGTGAATGGTACCAAACCCCCCCCACCCCCCCCCCCCCCCCCCCCCTAAATGAAAAGCTAGATCCGCCCCTGTTACCTGACCAGAAGATTCCGTCTCTTAATATATCTTAGGTTATGTAGTCATCACGGTTTAAAATAGATCATGACGTACAATGTCAGTCCTAGTGACGTCATTAAAAAAATACTCTTACAAAGTCCGGTGGGCAAAATACTGCAAAGAGGCAGGATCGACGACTGGCCTCACAATACATTTTGTTTGCCGAACATAGACGATAACATCCGAATGTTGACAAAAACAAGTTCGGGAAGCTTCGGACATTTCCAGAAAAAGGAGGAAATCCTTCATGTTTTGATCACGTGACATTATTGGACGACTACCGGACCTACGCATTGTTGCGAATAGCCAGCACATCCTAAATAATGCGTTGGGCTATGGGCTCCGTGCGCCGTCGAATGAGGGCGCTGTCCACATAGCAACCGCACTTCCGTGGGCAGTACGTCGCTGGTATCCGCACCGCGCTCTTCGTTCATTTGATACTCGTATACCAGTGGGATTGCTTTGTCTGTTTGCCGACTCTCGATAATTGAGTTTTCAATAAGAATATCACAGCGGGAACCAGACACTTAAATTGAAGTCAGGTAAGATGGCGTCGATATTGACCCCCCAACTCGCCTTTTCTTTCCGCTGAGGGGGTATAGTTGTGCACGGAGCTCATAGGTCCACCCCCAGACAACAACCAAGAAACAAACCGAGAGAAAAAAACATCTCCAACGAGCTGATCAAAAACATTTTTCTTGCATTCGAATCCTACGTCTATGAAA